>OU893334.1:16012976-17481631 GCA_918026875.4 Diatraea saccharalis | reverse complement strand
TACACAAACGGTCTATATATGCTATAAAGTTCCCGAGTCGCCAACTCGGTCAGAATCATTCTGAAATTTATATGGTGACTACTATCAGTGTTGCTAGTCGATCACTCAAATTATTCCATACAATTATGTTATAAATGCAACAGTAAAATTTTTGTTAAACAGTAAAATCATTGTAAAGAAATGTTTTACAATATTTTTCATAAATGACATACATGAAAGTTTCTCAAAAATCTCGGTATCAAAAAATGTTCAGATTTTTTTCATCTGGCAACACTTCAGCTGAATACATATTTTTTGTTAAAAGTATTCGGAAAAATGTTACCAAAAACGCCAAAATCAGCTCTATAAAGTGAAAGTCAGTGAAAAATGATCAATTTTCTAGATAAAATGGCCGCTGTTTAAGCCGCCATCTTGAATTTTGAAATTTCAACCTAAAACCTATGTAGCCCATCTATTGGCGCATCCAACGCAGTTTTTATTATTTTCCTAGCGGCTATAATGACTGCGCTAGAGTCCAAAACGTGAATAGTGGGCATTGAACTTTCAAACCGCCGTAGCTGCCGGGGTTGCCAGGTGTAGGCGATGAAAACAGTCAAATGTGATTTCGGGATGCGCCCTCCATCGACGGATACCAATTTTCAAGTTCTAAAATTGTTCCTTTGACATTTACAGTTTTTGGGGTAAATCTCAAAAACTACCCTAAAATCGGGTAATTTTTTTCCACCATGTGAAAGAGTCTATAGAGATACACAATCGCTCCATACATGCCAAATACCTGCGGGGTTGCCAAGTCGGTCAAAATCGAGGTTGAATTTCAAACGTTGTTTGCTCTCAGTGTTGCCAGTCGATCGTTCTATTTTTCCATCGGGTATCTTGAAAAGTTAAAATTAAAATATTTATATCAAAAAAGTTCAAAAATTCGACAAAAAGTGTTTCCTCAAAAATCTCATAAAGTATCAAAAATTTTCGAGATTTTTTTTCACCTGGCAACACTTTAGTTACTTGCCTAAAAAATGTTTCCCCGGAAGTACTCTGACAAATGTCGCCAAGTGCGTCAAAATCGGCTCGACGTGGTGACGATACCCAATTTTTCGGATAAAATGGCCGCTGGTTTGGCCGCCATCTTGAATTTTGAAAATCCGGCTCCGTACCGGTGTGGCCAACTCGATAGCGCATCCGATGCACTTTTTACCATTTTCCTAGTGGCAATACTGACTGCGCTAGAGTCGACAAAGTAAAAAATGGGCAAAATTTTTCAAATCGCCGCTACCACCAGGGTTGCCAGATGACGACGATGAAAATGGCCAAATGTCATTTCGGAGAGTGCCCTCCGTCGAGGAAAAGCATTTTTGAAATTCCCAAACGGCTCCTTCTACTTTTCACCTTTTTGGGGTAAATCTCCGAAATTACCCTAAAATCGGGGAAAATTTTCACCTCATTCGAAAGAGCCGGCGGAGACTCACGACCGGTCCATACCAGGCGAAGAGCTACAATGTTGCCATGTGTGCTAAAAGTGCGTTTGAATTTTTCGAAAAAGTGAAAAAATCACAAAATGGCCGCTGCCGGCGCCGCCATATTGATTTTGCCGAGTTTCATAATTTTCCCATAGTCACGACTATATCAGGCAAGGGACCTCATTCACAGATTTTCTCCGCTGGCCACCCAGGTTCCCAAACAATTCGGGTTATGAGGGCATGTCGAAAAACACGTTTTCTACCGTGGAGCCCAGGGTTGTCAGCTCGCGGAAACGAAAACTACCAAAAGTCATAGGGCTCCCCCGGCGCCACACCGCACCGAGTCTGTTTTCCGCGAAAAGTGCGTATTTCGAAATTTCACTTTTCTCCCAAAATCTCCTAAACTACCACGAAAATGGTAGAAATTAGTACTAAGTAGGAAAGATCCTACCGAGCCCCACGACCGCCCCATATAAAGAAAACCAGTACGATTGCCGCCATCTTGGAGAAAATCTCACTGGAAAATGGCGATTTTTCATTGCCGAAACAAAATGGCCGCCCCCGCCGCCGCCATGTTGAAGCGCAAATGAAAACTCCCCGTACGTGAAAATCGACTATATTTCCGAGTCGCCAGCGTAAAAATCCCCCCTCCAAACCCACCACAAAAGAAACGACGATCGCCCGAACAGAGGTCGAAAAATGACAATTTTCCGAGGTAAAATATCTCGGCCGCCATTTTGTTTTTTTAATCAAACCTTTTTTCAGTGTCATTTTTTTAGCCAAATCTACGACCATTTTGAATATCGTAATCGTAGAGTGAATAATGTAGAAACTAAAAAAATTATCTCGCCGCCATTTTGTTTTTTGGCTGCTACCGATATGCCATTTCAACTCATTTAAAAAAAATATAGTCAGTCTCCATACATGAAAATGTCATTTTCCCACTCCTTCTACCCGAAAAAAGCATGGAGTGAGTGAGTGAGTCAGTCAGTGGTAATTAAGCTTTATATATTATAGACTAGCCTTCGCTTGGTTGCCCCGGGCTGCGAGCAGCCCGGGGAGGTCACGAGTAGCTAGTGGAATCGGGGCGGTGGGGTTTCAAGTCCGCCTATTGTTATGTCGGGTTTACAGTTTGAAATTGCGTAGAAAAGGTCAGTAAGTTCTATCTTCAAATAAAAGGTGTTAAAGGACACAAAGCACCATACATCAAAGAAAAAGTGTTGCCAGTTGACACAATAAAAAAGGAAATATTCAGTCGAAAAACGCAAGCAAAACTTAAAATAAATTTTGCATAGATACTTAAAATAAGTTTTGTCTTTTATTCTCTTATTCTTATTTATTAGTAAATTACTGTATAGTGTTAAAAAACAATCGAACATATATTTCCATCAGTGTAACTATCATTAATTAATCAATTAAATGTGACGAAATAGTATTTATTGTATTTGCATTATTATTACATTACATTATTTATGTAAGATTTATTTATTATATGAAAAGGGAACCGATGTCGTGCCCAGATATTAGAATAGATCAATTCACGATGCGATGGGGTTTTAAGTCCGCCTTCGTTTCAGAATAGAAGCTTTCGCTTGGTTGCCCCGGGCTGCGTGCAGCCCGGGCAAGTCACGAGTAGCTGGTGGAATCGGGGCGGTGGGGTTTTAAGTCCGCCTTCGTTGTGGAATTTGTGTTTTTCGGTTTTTATTTGTTAAGTTTGTTTTATAGTTTGAAATCGCCTACAAAAAGTTAGTAAGTTCTGTCTTCAAATGAAAGGTGTTTAAGCACCATTCATCAAAGAAAAAGGGTTGCCAGTTTACGCTTAACAGAAAAAGAAATATTCAGTCGAAAAACGCAAGCAAAACTCTAAATAAATTATAGTCTCTTATTCTTATTCAATAGTAAGTTTATATTTAATAAAATATGAAAATGGATCGAATAGATATTTCCCCCAGTGTTACCTTAAATAATACACCAAATAAATAAATGTCAAATTTCAAACTCATACCTACGTAGAACACTTTCATTTTGAATATCAAAAGGACATGTTTTCTCAATAATCTAAAAGTATAGAGAAATATATTTTATTTCTTTTCTCCATACTTACCTATGTGAAAGTGTGGGTAAAGATACCTACACAAATGGGTCCATATATACACGCTATAAAGATCCCGAATTGTCAAGTCCATCAAAATCAAAATTGAAATTAAAATGGTCACGATCATCTTTTAAACATTATAAACCAAATGTTACCATCAACAAAAGCGATTCGTTTCTGGCACTTCGCCGGCCGCTGCCGCGGCACGCTCGCTACGCTCGCTCGGCTCGTGCGTTGTTTTTCATACACTAACCTAACCTAACCCATACGTCATAATAAACCTATACAAGTTTTTGTTGCTTTACTTATTGTAAAATTCTTGAGCATAAACGAGTCGCTTGTGGAATCGGAGCGGTGGGATTTGAGGTCCGCCTCTAGTTATGTTTACAGTTTGAAATTGCCTAGAAAAAGTTAGTGAGTTCTATCTTCAAATAAATTATGTTTAAGTACACAAAGCACCATACGTCAAAGAAAAAGGGTTGCCGGTTTACACTGAATAGAAAAAGAAACATTCAGTTAATAAACGCAAGAGAAACTAAAATAAAATTTGGAATAGATCGGCTTGTAGTCATTTATTCTCTTATTCTTATTCAAAAGTAAGTTAATATTTAGTAAATACAGATATTGGAGTTTTAAGACCGCCTCTTGTTATGTTGGGTTTACAGTATAAAATTGCCTAGAAAAAGTTAGTAAGTTCTATCTTCAAATAAAATATCTTTAATTACGCAAAACATCTTACACAATAAAAAAGATTGCCAGTTTACACGCAATATTAAAAGAAATATTCAGTTGAAAAACGTAAGAAAACTTAAAAATAAATGTTGTATACATCGCCTTGTAGTCTTTTATTCTTATTCAATAGAAAATTTCCTAAAAATCACAGTATCAAAAAAAAAACTGTTTTTTATCATCCGGCAACTAATCTGAAAAATGTTATGAATAACGCCAAAATCAGCTCTATAAAGTAAAAACCGTGAAAAATGATATGTTTTCTAGATAAAATGGTCGCTGTCTTAGCCGCCATCTAGAATTTTAAAATTTCAGCCTCAGACCTAAATAGCACACTTGTAAGCACATTTGGTCACAGTTCCTTATCCGATTGACCAGGTCTCCATTTATTATGGCTCGCTTCGCTCGCTTTTTCTTTTTGTTTTTTTCTCAGTTCTAATCTAACCGATTGACCAGGTCTCTATTGATGGTGTCTTTTGTGGCTCGCTTCGCTCGCATTTTATTTTAGTCATAGTTCTAACCCTACCAATTAACCAAATCTCTCTTAACAGTTACTCCTTATGGCTCGCTTCGCTCGCTTTTTGTTTTAGACACAGTGCTAACATAATCAATTATGGCTCGCTTCGCTCGCTCTTTATTTTGGTAACAGTACCTTAAGCAATTGACCAGGTCTCCATTTATTATGGCTCGCTTCGCTCGCTTTTTGTTTTATTGACAGTTCTAATCTAACTGATTGATCAGATTTCTATTGGTGGTGTTGTTTATGGCTCGCTTCGCTCGCATTTTATTTTAGTCACAGTTCTAACCTTACCAATTAATCAAATCTCTCTAAATGGTTACTCTTTATGGCTCGCTTCGCTCGCTTTTTGTTTAATTCACAGTTCTCATCTAACTGATTGATCAGATTTCTATTGGTGGTGTTGTTTATGGCTCGCTTCGCTCGCATTTTATTTTAGTCACCGTTCTAACCTTACCAATTAATCAAATCTCTCTAATTGGTCACTCTTTATGGCTCGCTTCGCTCGCTTTTTGTTTTAGTCACAGTTCTAATCTAACCGAATGACAATGTCTCGCTCGCTTTATTTTTCTTGTGAAACTATTGGATTTTTTTTTCTCACCACGTTAAGATTGAGTCTTGAGTCTATGGCTAACGGTCTATATATGCAAAGCTTCCGAGTCGCCAGCTCAGTCAGAATCATTCTGAAATTAATATGGTGACTACTATCAGTGTTGCTAGTCGATCACTCAAATTATTCCATCAATTATGTTATAAATGCAACAGTAAAAATTTTACTAAACAGTAAAATCATTGTAAAAAAATATTTTAATATTTTTCATCAATGACATACATGAAAGTTTCGCAAAAATCTCGGTATCAAAAATTTTACAGTCTTTTTTTCATCTGGCAACACTTCAGCTGAATACATATTTTTGTCAAAAGTATTCTTAAAAATGTTACCAAAAACGCCAAAATCAGCTCTATAGAGTGAAAGTCGTGAAAAAAGATCAATTTTCTAGATAAAATGGTCGCTAGTTTAATCCGCCATCTTGAATTTTGAAATTTCGAATCTCAGATCTATATAGCCCACCTATTAGCGCATCCAACGCAGTTTTTACTATTTTCCTAGCGGCTATAATGACTGCGCTAGAGTCCAAAACGTGAATAGTGGGCATTGAACTTTCAAACCGCCGTAGCTGCCGGGGTTGCCAGGTGTAGGCGATGAAAATAGTCAAATGTCATTTCGGGGTGCGCCCTCCATCGACCGATACCAGTTTTCAAGTTCTAAAATTATTTCTTTGACAGTTAGAGTTTTTGGGGTAAATCTCAAAAAATTCCCTAAAATCGGGTAATTTTTTTCCACCATATGAAAGAGTCTATAGAGATGCACAATCGCTCCATACATGCCAAATACCTTCGGGGTTGCCAAGTCGGTCAAAATCGAGGTTGAATTTTAAACGTTGTTTGCTCTCAGTGTTGCCAGTCGATCGTACTAATTTTTCCATCGGGTATCTTGAAAAGTTAAAATTAAAATATTTGAATCAAAAAAGTTCAAAAATTCGACAAAAATTGTTTCCTCAAAAATCTCATAAAGTATCAGAAATTTTCGAATTTTTTTTTCATCAGGCAACACTTTAGTTACTTGCCTAAAAAATGTTTCCCCGGAAGTACTCTGACAAATGTCGCCAAGTGCGTCAAAATCGGCTCGATGCGGTGACGATACCCAATTTTCCGGATAAAACGGCCGCTGGTTTGACCGCCATCTTGAATTTTGAAAATCCGGCTCCGTACCGGTGTGGCCAACTCAATAGCGCATCCGATGCAGTTTTTACCATTTTCCTAGTGGCAATACTGACCGCGCTAGAGTCGACAAAGTAAAAAATGGGCAAAATTTTTCAAATCGCCGCAACCACCGGGGTTGCCAGGTGACGACGATGAAAATGGCCAAATGTTATTTCGGGGAGTGCCCTCCGTCGAGGAAATTCATTTTTGAAATTCCAAAACGGCTCCTTCTACTTTTCACCTTTTTGGGGTAAATCTCCGAAATTACCCTAAAATCGGGGAAAAGTTTCACCTCATTCGAAGGAGCCAGCGGAGACTCACGACCAGTCCATACCAGGCGAAGAGCTCCGATGTTGCCATGTAGTGCTAAAAGTGCGTTTGAATTTTTCGAAAAAGTTCATTGACTATGCTGATGTCTGTTACCCTGATTTAAATGAAGATCTTCTCAATAAGTTGGACCGCTTTGTCAACAATGCAATTCGTTTTATTTTCTGCCTTCGCAAGTATGATCATGTTTCGTCTTATCGGTCTCAACTAAAATGGCTTCCCATTCGTCAGCGCAAACAGCTACGACTTCTCTGTATGCTCTTTTCCATACTTTCTAACCCTAATTCTCCAAATTACCTTAAATGTAAATTTCAATACCTTTGTGATTCTCATGACAGACAACTGCGTTCTGCTAATACACTTGCATTATCTACTCCACTTTTCCATTCTGGCTTTATGGCCGACTCTTTCACCCTGCAAGCCATACGACTGTGGAATGGCCTCCCCGACACAATCAGACAATCTCCCGACAAATTCGTCTTTAAACGGAAAGCTCACATCTTTCTCCTGGAACGTTTATGAGGATCATCATCATATATGTATTATATTTATGTATTTGTATATGTACTTATGTTTATGTGTAGTATAATATTTATTTATGTTTATATAATTGTATATAAATTCTTCTAAAGGGTAGTTTAAGTAGTATATTTATAAGTTAACTTTATGCCGCCATCGTGTATTTCTGTATCCCAAAGGTTGACTGGTAGAGAATGCTAATAGCATTAAGTCCGCCTCTTGTACCAATTTAATGTAGCCGGCGCCGCCATATTGATTTTCCCGAGTTTCATAATTTTCCCATAGTCACGACTATATTTGGCGCGTCACCTCATTCACAGATTTTCTCCGCTGGCCACCCAGGTTCCCAAACAATTCGGGTTATGAGGGCATGTCGAAAAACACGTTTTCTACCGTGGAGCCCAGGGTTGTCAGCTCACGGAAACAAAAACTACCAAAAGTCATAGGGCTCACTCGGCACCACAACGCATCGAGCCTGTTTTCCGCGAAAAGTGCGTATTTCTAAATTTCACTTTTCTCCCAAAATCTCCTAAACTACCACGAAAATGGTAGAAATCGGTAGTGAAGTAGAAAGAACCCACCGAGCCCCACGACCGGCCCATACAACGTGAACCCGTCCGACGCCGCCATCTTGGAGAAAATCTCACTGGAAAATGGCGATTTTTCAATGCCGAAACAAAATGGCCGCCACCGCCGCCGCCATATTGACACGCAAGCGAAAACTCCCCGTACGTGAAAATCGACTATATTTCCGAGTCGCCAGCGTAAAAATACCCCCTGCAAACCCACCACAAAAGAATTGACGATCGCCCGAACAGAGGTCGAAAAATGCCAAATTTCCAGGTGAAATATCTCGGCCGCCATTTTGTTTTTTTAATCAAACCCTATTTCAGCATCATTTTTTTAGCTCCACTCTACGACCATTTTGAATATCGTAATCGTAGAGTGTATAATGTAGAAATTAAATAAATTATCTCGCCGCCATTTTGTTTTTTGGCTGCACCGCATATGCCATTTCAACTCGAATTAAAAAAAATATTGTCACTCTTCATACATGAAAATGTCATTGACCACCTCCTTGTACCCGAAAAAAGCATGGAGTGAGTGAGTGAGTCAGTGAGTGGTAATTGAGCTTTATATATTATAGACTAGCTTTCGCTTGGTTGCCCCGGGCTGCGAGCAGCCCGGGGAGGTCACGAGTAGCTAGTGGAATCGGGGCGGTGGGGTTTCAAGTCCACCTCGGAAGCGGAATTAGATTTTTTTTGGTTTTTTATTATGTCAGGGTTTACAGTTTGAAATGGCCTAGAAAAATTTAGTAAGTTCTATCTTCAAAGAAAAGGTGTTTAAGCACCATACATCAAAGAAAAAGGGTTGCCAGTTTACGCATAACAGAAAAAGAAATATCCAGTCGAAAAACGCAAGCAAAACTTAAAATAAACTTTGTATAGATCGGCTTGTAGTCTTTTATTCTCTTATTCTTATTTAATAGTAAGTGAATATTTAGTTAATACAGATATTGGGGTTTTAAGTCCGCCTCTTGTTGGGTTTACAGTATAAAATTGCCTAGTAAAAATTTGTAAGTTCTATCTACGAATGTAAGTTGTTTAAGTACACAAAGCACCATACACTCAATAGAAAATGAAATATTCAGTTGAAAAACGCTAGACTGGCTTGTAGTATTTTACACTCTTATTCTTATTCAATAGTAAATTAAATGTTTAATATTAACAACAACAATCGAACATATATTTCCGCAAGTGTTACTTTAATTAATCAATTTTTTTTTGCATATGTATTTTAAAACTTCGAAAAAATACTCTATAATACTAAACTGATTACATCTGAGAAAAGATGTGTGCGTTTATAGAAATTATTTCACAGAAATTAAATTACAATATTAAATTAGTTTGAACAAAAAGAACATATTTTCTCAATAATCTTAAAGTACAGAAAATTATATTTTAAATAAATATGGAATGGAAACAATAGATGGGGAACAAATGGTACATATACACGATATAAAGCCCTAGAATTGTCAAGTGAATCAAAATCATATCTGAAATTAAAATGGTAACTACGCGGGCTGGATTGCTCATAGTCAGTATTATAAACCAATTGCGTACCATCAACAAAAGCGATTCGTTTCTGGCACTTCGCCGGCCGCTGCCGCGGCACGCTCGCTTCGCTCGCTCGGCTCGTGCGTTGTTTATCATACACTAACCTAACCTAACCCATATGTTATAATAAACCTACACAAGTTTCTGTTGCTATACTTATTACAAAGTTATTGAGCAAACATAAAAAAAAATATTTGTGCATTGCTGTCAATTTAAAGTATACACAGTATTTATTTAAGTTTTGTTTATTATATGAAAAGGGAACCGATGTCGTGGCCAGATATTAGAATGGATCTATTCATGAGGGGGTGGGGTTTAAAGTCCGCCTCCGTTACACAATTTTAGTTATTCGATTTTTTTGTTATGTTTGTTTTATAGTTTGAAATCGCCTAGAAAATGTTAGTAAATTCTATCTTCAAATAGAAGGTGTTAGACACCATACATCAAAGAAAAAAGGTTGCCAGTTTACACTAAATAGAAAAAGAAACATTCAGTTGAAAAACGCAAGCAAAACTAAAATAAAATTTGGAATAGATCGGCTTGTAGTCATTTATTCTCTTATTCTTATTCAAAAGTAAGTTAATATTTAGTTAATAAAGATATTGGAGTTTTAAGACCGCTTCTTGTTATGTTGTGCTTACAGTATAAAATTGCCTAGAAAAAGTTAGTAAGTTCTATCTTCAAATAAAATATCTTTAATTACGCAAAACATCATACACAAAAAAAAAGATTGCCAGTTTACACGCAATATAAAAAGAAATATTCAATTGAAAAACGTAAAAAAACTTAAAATAAATGTTGTATACATCGCCTCGTAGTCTTTTATTCTTATTCAATAGAAAATTTTCTAAAAACACAGTATCAAAAAAAAATTTTTTTATCATCCGGCAACACTTCAACTGAATACATTTTTTTTCTGTAAGTAATCTGAAAAATGTTATCAATAACGCCAAAATCAGCTCTATAAAGTAAAAACCGTGAAAAATGATACATTTTCTAGCACATTTATAAGCACATTTGGTCACAGTTCCTTAACCGATTGACCAAGGTCTCCATTTATTATGGCTCGCTTCGCTCGCTTTTTCTTTTTGTTTTTTTCGCAGATCTAATCTAACCGATTGACCAGGTCTCTATTGATGGTGTCCTTTATGGCTCACTTCGCTCGCATTTTATTTTAGTCATAGTTCTAACCCTACCAATTAACCAAATCTCTCTTAACAGTTACTCCTTATGGCTCGCTTCGCTCGCTTTTTGTTTTAGACACGTTGCTAACATAATCGATTGATCAGGTCTCTCTTAATGTTTTAGCATTATGGCTCGCTTCGCTCGCTCTTTATTTTGGTCCCAGCACTTTAAGCAATTTACCAGGTCTCCATTTTTATGGCTCGCTTCGCTCGCTTTTTGTTTTATTGACAGTTCTAATCTAACTGATTGACCAGACCTCTATTGATGGTGTTCTTTATGGCTCGCTTCGCTCGCATTTTATTTTAGTCACAGTTTTAACCTTGCCAATTAACCAAATCTCACTTAATAGTTAACCTTTATGGCTCGCTTCGCTCGCTTTTTGTTTGAGTCACAGTGCTAACATAACCGATTGATCAGATCTCTTTTAATGGTCTCGCATTATGGCTCGCTTCGCTCGCTCTTTATTTTGATCACAGTCCCTTAAACGATTGACCAGGTCTCCATTTATTATGGCTCGCTTCGCTCGCTTTTTGTTTTATTCACAGTTCTAATGTAACTGATTGATCAGATTTCTATTGGTGGTGTTCTTTATGGCTCGCTTCGCTCGCATTTTATTTTAGTCACAGTTCTTACCTTACCAATTAATCAAATCTCTCTAATTGGTCACTCTTTATAGCTCGCTTCGCTCGCTTTTTGTTTTAGTCACAGTTCTTATCTAACCGAATGACAATGTCTCGCTCGCTTTATTTTTCTTGTGAAAATATTGAATAAAGATACACAAACTATATCTATATATGCAAAGCTTCCGAGTCGCTAGCTCGGTCAGATTCATTCTGAAATTAATATGGTGACTACTATCAGTGTTGCTAGAACTCAAATTAGTCCATCAATTATGTTATAAATGCAACAGTAAAAATTTTATTAAACAGTAAAATCATTGTAAAAAAATATTTTAATATTTTTCATCAATGACATTCATGAAAGTTTCTCACAAATATCGGTATAAAAAATTTACAATTTTTTTTTCATCTGGCAACACTTCAGCTGAATACATATTTTTTGTTAAAAGTATTCTTAAAAATGTTACTAAAAACGCCAAAATCAGCTCTATAAAGTAAAAGTAGTGAAAAGTCATATATTTTCTAGATAAAATGGCCACAGTCTAAGCCGCCATCTTGAATTTTGAAATTTCAACCTCAGACCTATGTAGCCCATTTATTGGCGCATCCAACGCAGTTTTTATTATTTTCCTAGCGGCTATAATGACTGCGCAAGAGTCCAAAACGTGAATAGTGGGCGTTAAATTTTCAAACTGCCGTAGCAGGCGGGGTTGCCAGGTGAAGGTGAAAAAAATAGTCAAATGTGATTTCGCGATGCGCCTTCCATCTTCGAATATCAATTTTCAAGTTCTAAAATTGTTCCTTTGACAGTTACAGTTTTTGGGGTAAATCTCAAAAAATACCCTAAAATCGGGTAAAATTTTTCCATGATACGAAAAAGTCTATAGAGATACACAATCGCTCCATACATGCCGATTACCTGCGGGGTTGCCAAGTCGGTCAAAATCGAGGTTGAATTTCAAACGTTGTTTGCTCTCAGTGTTGCCAGTCGATCGTTCTATTTTTTCCATCGGGTAACTTGAAAAGTTAAAATTAAAATATTTGCATCGAAAAAAATTCAAAATTCGACAATAAGTGTTTCCCCAAAAATCTCATAAAGTATCAAAAATTTTCAAGATTTTTTTTCACCTGGCAATACCTCAGCTACTTGCCTAAAAATTGTTTCCCCGGAAGTAGTCTGACAAATGTCGCCAAGTGCGTCAAAATCGGCTCGACGTGGTGACGATACCCAATTTTTCGGATAAAATGGATGCTGGTTTGGCCGCCATCTTGAATTTTGAAAATCCGGCTCCGTACCGGTGTGGCCAACTCGATAGCGCATCTGATGCAGTTTTTACCATTTTCCTAGTGGCAATACTGACCGCGCTAGAGTCGACAAAGTAAAAAATGGGCAAAATTTTTCAAATCGCCGCTCTTACCAGGGTTGCCAGATGACGACGATGAAAATATCCAAATGTCATTTTGGGGAGTGCCCTCCGTCGAGGAAATTCATTTTTGAAATTCCCAAACGGCTCCTTCTACTTTTCACATTTTTGGGGTAAATCTCCAAAATTACCCTAAAATCGGGGAAAAATTTCACGTCATTCGAAAGAGCCAGCGGAGACTCACGACCAGTCCATACCAGGCGAAGAGCTACAATGTTGCCATGTAGGCTAAAAGTGCGTTTGAATTTTTCGAAAAAGTGAAAAAATCACAAAATGGCCGCTGCCGGCGCCGCCATATTGATTTTGCCAAGTTTCATAATTTTCCCATAGTCACGACTATATCAGGCAACGGACCTCATTCACAGATTTTCTCCGCTGGCCACCCAGGTTCCCAAACAATTCGGGTTATAAGGGCATGTCGAAAAACACGTTTTCTACCGTGGAGCCCAGGGTTGTCAGCTCGCAGAAACGAAAACTACCAAAAGTCATAGGGCTCCCCCGGCACCACACCGCACCGAGTCTGTTTTCCGCGAAAAGTGCGTATTTCGAAATTTCACTTTTCTCCCAAAATCTCCTAAACTACCACGAAAATGGTAGAAATTATTACTAACTTAAAAAGTTAGCAGCGAGCCCCACGACCGCCCCATAGAACGCGAATCCGTCCGACGCCGCCATCTTGGAGAAAATCTCACTGGAAAATGGCGATTTTTCACTGCCGAAACAAAATGGCCGCCCCAGCCGCCGCCATGTTGACGCGCAAATGAAAACTCCCCGTACGTAAAAATCGACTATAATTCCGAGTCGCCGGCGTAAAAAGCCCCCCTCCAAACCCACAGAAAAACAATTGACGATTGCCCGAACAGAGGTCGAAAAATGCCAAATTTCCAGGTTAAATATCTCGGCCGCCATTTTGTTTTTTAATCAAACCTTTTTTCAGTGTCATTTTTTTAGCTAAATCTACGACCATTTTGAATATCGTAATCGTAGAGTGAATAATGTAGAAAATAAAAAAATTATCTCGCCGCCATTTTGTTTTTTGGCTGCACAGCAATACCATTTCAACTCATTTAAAAAAAATATTGTCACTCTCCATACATGAAAATGTCATTTTCCCCCTCCTTCTGCCTGAAAAAAGCATGGAGTGAGTCAGTCAGTCAGTCAGTGGTAATTGAGCTTTATATATTATAGATATACTAGCTTTCGCTTGGTTGCCCCGGGCTGCGAGCAGCCCGGGGAGGTTACGAGTAGCTAGTGGAATCGGGGCGGTGGGGTTTCAAGTTCGCCTTGTGTTTTGTGGGGTTCATAGTTTGAAATTGCGTAGAAAAGGTCAGTAAGTTCTATCTTCACATAAAAGGTGTTAAAGGACACAAAGCACCATACATCAAAGAAAAAGTGTTGCCAGTTGACACTTAATAGAAAAAGAAATATTCAGTCGAAAAACGCAAGCAAAACATAAAATAAATTTTGTATAGATACTTAAAATAAGTTTTGTGTTTTATTCTCTTATTCTTATTTATTATTAAATTACTGTATAATATTAAAAAAACAATCGAACATATATTTCCATCAGTGTTACTATCATTAATTAATCAATTAAATGTCAAGAAATAGTATTTATTGTATTTGCATTATTACATTACATTATTTATGTAAGATTTATTTATTATATGAAAAGGGTACCGATGTCGTGGCCAGATATTAGAATAGATCAATTCACGACGCAATGGGGTTTTAAGTCCGCCTTCATTTCAGAATAGAAGCTTTCGCTTGGTTGCCCCGGGCTGCTCGCAGCCCGGGGAGGTCACGAGTAGCTAGTGGAATCGGGGCGGTGGGGTTTTAAGTCCGCCTCCGTTGCAGAATTTAAGTTTTTTTTTGTTATGTTTGTTTTATAGTTTGAAATCGCCAACAAAAAGTTAGTAAGTTCAGTCTTCAAATGAAAGGTGTTGAAGCACCATACATCAAAGAAAAAGGGTTGCCAGTTTACACGCAATAGAAAAAGAAATATTCAGTCGAAAACGCAAGCAAAACTCTAAATAAATTATAGTCTCTTATTCTTTTCAATAGTAAGTATATATTTAGTACGAGGGTCAAACTGAAAGTTCTTAGAAAATCAAAAACTGATTACATTAGCCAGTTATTAGTTTTATTATATCTTTTCAAAATATTGTCCATTCACGTCAATACACCGCTGCATGCGATGGAACCACTGGGAAAAGCACTTTGCCCACTCGTCCTTAGGGGTCTCTTCAATGGCATCGCGATACGCAGCCACCGCTTCTTCAGCATTCATAAACCGCTTTCCTTTAAGTTTTTCTTTAATTTTTGGAAATAAATAAAAATCACAAGGCGCGAGGTCGGGGCTATACGGCGGGTGACCCAGTAATTCAACGTTTGATGTCGCCAAATAGTCGATCGTTCGCTTGGCGGTGTGCGACGAGGCGTTGTCGTGGTGAAGGGGGATCCTACTGCGAGGTCGTTTCTCTCGAACTTTTTCCAAGACAAGTGGCAAACAATTGGTAGTGTACCATTCTGCAGAAACTGTTTTTTGATCCTCTAACACAATTGTTGCAAAATGACCTATCCTTCCAAAGAACGAGGCCACCATTTTTTTTCCCGCACTTCGATCTCTCTTCACTTTAGTTGGCAACTCCTCGAAAGGAAACACCCACTGAGCAGATTGTCTTTTGGTTTTAGGATCATAACAGTAAATCCAGCTTTCGTCACCTGTTAGTATGTCGAACACAGCATTTGAGTCACCTCCGTTAAATCTTTCAATCATTTTACGACACCAATCCACACGATGGAGTTTTTGAGCCTCAGTCAAATTATGAGGTATCCACCGGGCGCAAAGCTTCCTGACCGCTAAATGTTCGTGGAGGATTTTGTGCACTTGACTCATACCGATGCCTAAGCTTGTCCGAATCTGTTGATAGGTCACTCTTTTGTCAGTCTCTATCATACGCCGCACAACACAGATGTTATCTTCAGTCGTCGCCGTAGAAGGCCGTCCCTCACGTAAATCATCAGTGAGATTAGTGCGACCACGTTTAAACTCATTAAACCAGTTGTAAACAGTCGCACGAGATGGGGCTTCATCGTGAAAGGCCAATCGTAGTCTATCATAACTTTCTTGTTGACTTAAATGACATCGAAAGTCATAAAAAATCATTGTACGAAAATTTTCTCGTGTTAAATTCATGATGACGTGACACAGACAATTTTCAATTTGCCGCCAAATCGTAAAACAAATGACAAATTAATGAAATATATACTCAGTAATATTGGCAAAGAGTTATATTTTCAAATTTTAGAATTATTTTTTTATTATATTGTTTATAAGTGGCCAGTTCTAAGAACTTTCAGTTTGACCCTCGCATATTTCAAACTCATATCTACGTAGAACACTTTCATTTTGAATATCAAAAGAACATGATTTCTCAATAATCTAAAAGTATAGAAAAATATATTTTAAGTATTAAATATCGTGTCAAAAATTGAATTCTCTTTTCTCCATACTTACCTATGTGAAAGTACATACCTACACAAATGGTCCATATATACACGCTATAAAGATCCCGAATTGTCAAGTCCATAGAAATCAAAATTGAAATTAAAATGGTCACGATCATCTTTTAAACATTATAAACCAAATGTTACCATCAACAAAAGCGATTCGTTTCTGGCACTTCGCCGGCCGCTGACGCGGCACGCTCGCTACGCTCGCTCGGCTCGTGCGTTGTTTTTCATACACTAACTTAACCTAACCCATATGTCATAATAAAACCTAAAACCTATACAAGTTTTTGTTGCTTTACTTATTGTCAAGTTCTTGAGCATAAACGAGTCGCTTGTGGAATCGGAGCGGTGGGATTTTAGGTCCGCCTCTTGTTATGTTTACAGTTTAAATTTGCTTAGAAAAAGTTAGTGAGTTCTATCTTCAAATGAATACGTCATACGTCAAAGAAAAAGGGTTGCCAGTTTAGACTAAATAGAAAAAGAAACATTCAGTTGAAAAACGCAAGCAAAACTAAAATAAAATTTGGAATAGATCGGCTTGTAGTCATTTATTCTTATTCAAAAGTAAGTTAATATTTAGTTAATACAGATATTGGAGTTTTAAGACCGCCTCTTGTTATGTTGGGTTTACAGTATAAAATTGCCTAGAAAAAGTTAGTAAGTTCTATCTTCAAATAAAAGATCTTTAATTACGCAAAACATCATACATAAAAAAAAGCTTACCTGTTTACACGCAATATAAAAAGAAATATTCAGTTCAAAAACGTAAGAAAACTTAAAATAAATGTTGTATACATCGCCTTGTAGTCTTTTATTCTTATTCAATAGGAAATTTCCTAAAAATCACAGTATCAAAAAAAAAACTGTTTTTTATCATCCGGCAACTTTACTATTTTTTTCTGTAAGTAATCTGAAAAATGTTATCAATAACGCCAAAATCAGCTCTATAAAGTAAAAACCGTGAAAATTGTTACATTTTCTAGCACACTTATAAGCACATTTGGTCACAGTTCCTTAACCGATTGACCAGATCTCAATTTATTATGGCTCGTTTCGTTCGCTTTTTCTTTTCGTTTTTTTCGCAGATCTAATCTAACCGATTGACCAGGTCTCTATTGATGGTGTCCTTTATGGCTCGCTTCGCTCGCATTTTGTTTTAGTCACAGTGCTAACCCTACCAATTAACCAAATATCTCTTAACAGTTACTCCTTATGGCTCGCTTCGCTCGCTTTTTATTTTATTGACAGTTCTAATCTAACTGATTGATCAGGCCTCTATTGATGGTGTTCTTTAAGGCTCGCTTCGCTCGCATTTTATTTTAATTACAGTTCTAACCTTACCAATTAACCAAATCTCCCTTAATGGTTACTCTTTATGGCTCGCTTCGCTCGCATTTTGTTTTAGTCACAGTGCTAACATAACCGAATGACAATGTCTCGCTCGCTTTATTTTTCTGGTTAAAATAGTGGAATTTATTTCTCACCGCGTAAAGATTGGGTAAAGATACATACACAAACGGTCTATATATGCTATAAAGTTCCCGAGTCGCCAACTCGGTCAGAATCGTCCTGAAATTTATATGGTGACTACTATCAGTGTTGCTAGTCGATCACTCAAATTATTCCAACAATTATGTTATAAATGCAACAGTAAAATTTTTGTTACACCGTAAAATCATTGTAAAGAAATGTTTTCATATTTTTCATAAATGACATACATGAAAGTTTCTCAAAAACCTCGGTATCAAAAAATTTTCAGTTTTTTTTTCATCTGGCAACACTTCAGCTTATGTTTTTTTTTAAGTAATCTGAAAAATGTTATCATATGCGCAAAAATCAGTTCTATAAAGTAGAAGTCGTGAAAAATGATCAACTTTGTAGATAAAATGGCCACAGTTTAAGCCGCCATCTTGAATTTTGAAATTTCAACCTTAGACCTATGTAGCCCACCTATTGGCGCATCCAACGCAGTTTTTGTTATTTTCCTAGCGGCTATAATGACTGCGCTAGAGTCCAAAACGTGAATAGTGGGCATTAAATCTTCAAACCACCGTAGCTGCCAGGGTTGCCAGGTGTAGACGATGAAAATAGTCAAATGTCATTTCGGGATGTGCCCTCCATCGACGGATACTAATTTTCAAGTTCTAAAAGTGTTCCTTTGACAGTTACAGTTTTTGGGGTAAATCTCGAAAACTACCCTAAAATCGGGTAATTTTTTTCCACCATATGAATGAGTCTATAGAGACACACAATCGCTCCATACATGCCAAATACCTGTAGGGTTGCCAAGTCGGTCAAAATCGAGGTTGAATTTCAAACGTTGTTTGCTCTCAGTGTTGCCAGTCGATCGTTCTATTTTTTCCATCGGGTATCTTGAAAAGTTAAAATTAAATTATTTGCATCAAAAAAGTTAAAAAATTCGACAAAAATTGTTTCCTCAAAAATCTCATAAAGTATCAAAAAATTTTGAGATTTTTTTTTCACCTAGCAACACTTTAGTTACTTGCCTAAAAAATGTTTCCCCGGAAGTACTCTGACAAATGTCGCCAAGTGCGTCAAAATCGGCTCGACGTGGTGACGATACCCAATTTTTTGGATAAAATGGCTGCTGGTTTGGCCGCCATCTTGAATTTTGAAAATCCGGCTCCGTACCGGTGTGGCCAACTCGATAGCGCATCCGATGCACTTTTTACCATTTTCCTAGTGGTAATACCGACTGCGCTAGAGTCGACAAAGTAAAAAATAGGCAAAATATTTTAAATCGCCGCTCCTACCAGGGTTGCCAGGTGACGACGATGAAAATGGCCAAATGTCATTTCGGAGAGTGCTCTCCGTCGAGAAAAAGCATTTTTAAAATTCCCAAACTGCTCCTTCTACTTTCCACCTTTTTGGGGTAAATCTCCGAAATTACCCTAAAATCGGGGAAAATTTTCACGTCATTCGAAAGAGCCAGCGGAGACTCACGATCAGTCCATACCAGGCGAAGAGCTACAATGTTGCCATGTAGGCTAAAAGTGCGTTTGAATTTTTCGAAAAAGTGAAAAAATCACAAAATGGCCGCTGCCGGCGCCGCAACATTGATTTTGCCGAGTTTCATAATTTTCCCATAGTCACGACTATATCAGGCAAGGGACCTCATTCACAGATTTTCTCCGCTGGCCACCCAGGTTCCCAAACAATTCGGGTTATGAGGGCATGTCGAAAAACACGTTTTCTACCGTGGAGCCCAGGATTGTCAGCTCGCGGAAACGAAAACTACCAAAAGTCATAGGGCTCCCCCGGCGCCACACCGTATCGAGTCTGTTTTCCGCGAAAAGTGCGTATTTCCAAATTTTACTTTTCTTCCAAAATCTCCTAAACTACCACGAAAATGGTAGAAATTATTACCAACTTAAAAAGTTAGCAGCGAGCCCCACGACCGCCCCATACGACGCGAACCCGTCCGACGCCGCCATCTTGGAGAAAATCTCACTGAAAAATGGCGATTTTTCAATGTCGAAACAAAATGGCCGCCCCCGCCGCCGCCATGTTGAAGCACAAATGAAAACTCCCCCTACGTAAAAATCGACTATATTTCCGAGTCGCCAGCGTAAAAATACCCTCTCAGAACCCACAAAAAAACAATTGACGATGGCCCGAACAGAGGTCGAAAAATGCCAAATTTCCAGGTGAAATATCTCGGCCGCCATTTTGTTTTTTTAATCAAACCTTTTTCCAGTGTCATTTTTTTAGCTAAGTCTATGACCATTTTGAATATCGTAACCGTAGAGTGAATACTTTAGAAATTAAAAAAATTATCTCGCCGCCATTTTGTTTTTTGGCTGCACCAATATGGTACTTCAACTCGAATTAAAAAAATATAATCAGTCTCCATACATGAAAACGTCATTTTCCCCCTCTTTCTACCCGAAAAAAGCATGGAGTGAGTGAGTGAGTCAGTGAGTGGTAATTAAGCTTTATATATTATAGATAGATATACTAGCCTTCGCTTGGTTGCCCCGGGCTGCGAGCAGCCCGGGGAGGTAACGAGTAGCTGGTGGAATCGGAGCGGTGGGGTTTCAAGTCCGCCTTCGTTGTGAAATTTGTGTTTTTCGATTTTTATTTGTTAAGTTTGTTTTCTAGTTTGAAATTGCCTACAAAAAGTTAGTAAGGTCTATCTTCAAATGGAAGGTGTTTAGGCACCATACATTAAAGAAAAAGGGTTACCAGTATATACTTAATAAAAAAAGAAATATTCAGTTGAAAAACGCATGCACAATTAAAAAATAAATTTCCTATAGATCGCCTTGTAGTCTTTTATTCTTATTCAATAATAAATTCCTAAAAATGACGGTATCAAAAAAAAATTTTTTTCCATCTGGCAACACTTCAGTTGATGATAATTTTTTGGAAGTAATCTGAAAAATGTTTTCATATGCGCCAAAATTAACTGTATAAAGTGAAAATTGTAAAAGAATATCATTTTTCTAGATAAAATGATTACTGCTTAAGCCGCCATCTTGAATTTTGAAATTTTGATCTCATACTTATGTAGCACACCTATTGGCGCATCCAACGCAGTTTTTGTTATTTTCCTAGCGGCTATAATGACTGCGCTAGAGTCCAAAACGTGAATAGTGAGCATTAAATATTCAATCCGCCGTACCTGCCGGGGTTGCCAGGTGTAGACGATGAAAACAGTCAAATGTGAATTCGGGATGCGCCCTCCATCGACGGATGCCAATTTTCAAGTTCTAAAATTGTTCCTTTGACAGTTACAGTTTTTGGGGTAAATCTCAAAAAATACCCTAAAATCGGGTAAAATTTTTCCATGATACGAAAGAGTCTATAGAGATGCACAATCGCTCCATACATGCCAAATACCTGCGCGGTTGCCAAGTCGGTCAAAATCGAGGTTGAATTTTAAACGTTGTTTGCTCTCAGTGTTGCCAGTCGATCGTTCTATTTTTCCCATCGGGTATCTCGAAAAGTTAAAATTAAAATATTTGCATCAAAAAAGTTCAAAAATTCGATAAAAATTGTTTCCTCAAAAATCTCACAAAGTATCAAAAATTTTCAAGATTTTTTTTCACCTGGCAACACCTTAGCTACTTGCCTAAAAATTGTTTCCCCGGAAGTAGCCTGACAAATTACGCCAAGTGCGTCAAAATCGGCTCGACGTGGTGACGATACCCAATTTTTTGGATAAAATGGCCGCTGGTTTGGCCGCCATCTTGAATTTCGAAAATCCGGCTCCGTACCGGTGTGGCCACTCGCGCATTCGATGCACTTTTTACCATTTTCCTAGTGGCAATACTGACTGCGCTAGAGTCTACAAAGTAAAAAATGGGTGAAATTTTTCAAATCGCCACATACACCAGGGTTGCCAGGTGTCGACGACGAAAATGGTCAAATATCATTTATGGGAGCATCCTCCGTCGAAGGAATGCATTTTTGAAATCCCGAAACGGCTCCTTCTACTTTTCAACTTTTTGGGGTAAATCTCCGAAATTACCCTAAAATCGGGGAAAATTTTTACCTCATTCGAAAGAGGTGGCCGAGACTCACGACCGGTCCATACAAGGCGAAGAGCTCCGATGTTGCCATGTGTGCTAAAAGTGCGTTAAGATTTTTCGAAAAAGTGAAAAAATCACAAAATGGCCGCTGCCGGCGCCGCCATATTGATTTTCCCGAGTTTCATAATTTTCCCATAGTCACGACTATATCAGGCAAGGGACCTCATTCACAGATTTTCTCCACTGGCCACCCAGGTTCCCAAACAATTCGGGTTATGAGGGCATGTCGAAAAACACGTTTTCTACCGTGGAGCCCAGGGTTGTCAGCTCGCGAAAACGAAAACTACCAAAAGTCATAGGGCTCCCCCGGCACCACACCGCACCGAGTCTGTTTTCCGCGAAAAGTGCGTATTTCGAAATTTCACTTTTCTCCCAAAATCTCATAAACTACCACGAAAATGGTAGATAGAATAGATAAAAAGTTTTCTTTGTCGCGCTCATGCAGCCATGCTTGTCAAATTCGCTTTTTTGCTACAATTTCATTCTTATTTTAATGTTGTGTTCCTTTTCTTCCTCTATTTATTATTATTATTTTTTTCTTATGTGTTATTGTGTTAGTTGTTTTGTGTTGTTGCTTCTTGTTTTAATGTATGATAAATATTGTTTGTTCTATGCGGAATTTCTCTTTCGGCCAACCTGTGGGTATTTATATATGTAATTATTTGAGTATATTTAAGTATATTTTTATCGTACTTTCTTTCATGTTAACTATTAATGGATATATCTTTAAACAATAGTAATCTGTATCTTTCCTGCTCTTCGTCTCCTAGTTCTGACTCGAGTTTCCAAAGCATTAATCAGCCACTTAATCAAGTTCTAGATGCCTGTTTCTGCGATGCGCACAACAATTTTAATGTAGTACATATAAATGCACAAAGCATCCCCGCTCACTTTCCGGATATGCTTGCATCATTTGACTGCAAACATATCCATGCTATCTTAGTTACAGAAACCTTTCTTAATCCTTCTCTTAATTCAATTTCTTACTCATTACCTGGTTTCCATCTTATCCGTAACGATCGTGTAAGTTCTTCACACGGTGGGGTGGCAATATATCTTCGTTCGCATATTCCTTTTTCTATCTTAAGTAGATCACCACAGCCACCACCCTCCAATAGTGCCGAGCATCTCTTTCTTGAGATATCACTATCCCATACAAAAGCTTTTCTTGGTGTCTTCTATAGTCCTTCCCTAAGTGTTGATTACTTTGAGTCGCTCGAATTACTTTTGGAGAATTTTGTGCCCACATACTCACATGTCGTTCTAATGGGTGATTTTAATACTTGTCTTATTAAAGACGACTTCCGGTCTAAGAAACTTTCTTCCATTATTAATTCTTTAAACTTGAATATTCTTCCACTCAACGAGACTCACCATTTCCCTAATTGCACCCCTTCTTTACTCGATCTCATAATCGTCTCTTCACCTACTTCTGCTGTCAAGCACGGGCAATATTCTGCAGACGCTTTCTCCTACCATGATTTAATTTACTTGTCCTATCGTAATTGATCTAAACCGTTTGTGTGAGGATGCAGCTAACACTGACTGGTCAGTTATCTTCGCCACTGACTCTGTGGATGAACAAGTTGAGCACTTCAATAAACTTTTGACCAACCTCTACGATATACACGCTCCCGTTCGACCGGTGAAAATCAAACATCTTCCGGCCCCATGGTTAACAGATGAGATTCGTGCACTGATGAACAGGAAGAATAGGGCCAAAACAAGATTCAGACTCGATCCTTCGAAGCGAAACGAAACGAAGTATCACCGTACCAGAAATAAGTGTAACACAGTGATCAGGGACGCCCAACGACGTCACATTCATAAATCTATTGAAGACGAAGATCCTGCGAAAGTATGCAAATTCTTAAAAACACTTGGTATTGGCAAATCTTGTAACAGTAATCCCGACAACTTTCTGGATATCAACCAACTTAACAGTTACTTCTCCTCTTCTATGCCTATTGATGGCACACGTAAAATTGAAACTTTACGACATCTTTCTAATTTGCCGATGCCGGACTCCTCTTTCTTCTTACATCAATTTGCTGATTGTGATGTTAGGAGAACTATTTTGTCTGTCGATTCGAATGCAGTAGGAAGTGATTCCATTAGCCGCAAAATGATCCTTCCCATTTTAGATATCCTGACCCCCGTAATTTCCTTTATCCTAAATACACCCCTTTCTACCGGTGTCTTTCCTACATGCTGGAAAGATGCTAATGTTACCCCTATCCCAAAAAAAAAACCGTTCTCTTTCTGTGATTACCGCCCCATATCCATTCTTCCTTTCCCCTCAAAAGTTCTTGAAAAACTAGTCTATCGCCAACTTACGGCCTTTCTAAATCAAAATCACCTCCTCAACCCCTTTCAATCTGGTTTTCGTACAGGCCACAGCACAAATACTGCATTGGTTAAAATTACAGATGACATCCGACATGGGATGGAGAATCACCAGCTGACATTGTTGACATTGCTTGACTTAAGCAATGCCTTTAATTCTGTTGATTTTGACATCCTTCTCGGTATTCTGCGTTCTCTTAACATATCTCCAGCGGCAATTGCTTGGTTGCATTTTTTCCTCGTGGTGTAGTCTCATTGCCGGTGTTCCTCAGGGTGGTGTCTTATCTCCTCTACTTTTCTGTATTTTTATAAATTCAATTACTCACTCACTTTCTAGTTCCTATCATCTCTACGCTGACGATCTGCAGATTTACACTCAAGCTTCGCTCTCAAACCTTTCCGATGCGGTTATGGTTACTAATAATGACCTCTCACTTATCTGTAGCTGGAGCAAGTCTTTTGGTCTTACTGTTAATCCCTCAAAAACACAGACTATAATAATTGGAAGTCCATATTTCGTTTCGAGGATCGATTTTAAACATCTCCCGTCAGTTTCTTTCGATGGCACTATCATTCCTTACTCGAGTATGGTCAAAAACCTTGGTATCATATTAGATCAGTGTCTTACATGGAAGCCTCAAATGGATGCATTGAGAAAAAAAGTGTTTGCTGCGTACAATTCGCTAAATAAACTAAGAAATTTCCTACCAACTAAAACTAAAATCACGGTTGCACAAACTCTCCTACTTTCCATCATTGACTACGCTGATGTTTCCTTTACTGATCTAACCGAGGAACTCCTCAACAAATTAGAGCGTCTGCAGAATATGTGTATTCGGTTTATTTTTAATCTTCGCAAATATGACCATGTGTCGCATTACCGCTCAAAACTTAACTGGCTCCCTTTTCGCCGGCGCAGGGACTTACACACTCTTACGCTTCTTTATTCTGTTCTTTTCTTGCCCATGTCTCCACCCTACTTAAAAAATGTTTTTTCCTTTCGCAACTCCTCATCCAGATCACAGTGTATTCTGCGATCTGCCTCAAACCTGAAACTTGATATCCCTCCTCACTCCTCTGACTTCCTATCCTAATCTTTTTCTGTTCAAGCTGTTCGGCTTTGGAACTCGTTACCAGAAAATATTAGGAAAACTCGCACTTTGCGATCTTTCGTCGCAGAAGTAAAATGTCACTTTCTCTCCAACTTTTAACTCTCTCTCTCTCTCTCGTGTACATTATATATTTTTCTCTTTATGTATATCTATTTAATTCCTGTCACTATTGCACCTACTCCCCGTCATCATTCATTACTGTTTATCTATGTTTTTCTATGTTACCATTGGTTGCCTGGAAGAGATTGCTGCATAGCAATAAGGCCGCCTTTTGTATACTGTCTGATCTTTTTTCTTTCTTTGTAATGTGTCCTATATTTGTGCAATAAAGAATATTATTATTATTATATTGACTACACTCCAAACTATAGCCAGTCACTAATTTTTTCGTCATCTGAAGAGACAGAACTTGTGAGTAATTTAATAATTACCAGTAAATTATTCCACTAAGAATGTACGAGACCTCGCATTTCCATATGCTACTGAAAATAGTATAAAAAATACTACCAAAATGGGCTGAACAGGAAATAGCAACTTATGATTGGTTCTACGGTTTTATGAATCGTCACGAAGAGTTATCATTACGTGTACCCTAGCTTGTCTCGCGCTACAGCTTTTAACAGACACAACGGTAAAAATTTCTTTGAAAATTCGAAAAGCTTTTTGCTTCGATATAATTTTGGTCCGGACCAACTTGTATTTCATAAGCCAAAAAAATTGAAGCATGTACCTCGTGTGTTCATAAGTTCCGAGACAAACTTTTTTCTGAAAAAATAAAACAAAATGTTACTGGCTGTCAATTTTTTTTACCGATTTTGAATTTGGAATATTAACTTTTAGTTTACTTGTTTCGCTAATTTATTTGTCTATTGATGGGGGTACGAAACAAATATGTGTTACTGTCATTAAAGGCGGGAAAAAAACCGATGCAGATTTTCCGCGAGCTGAAAATTTTTCCCGTAAGCCAAGAGACTAATATTTCACACGTTTCAGTGAACAGAATATTAAAATCGGATCAATATTTACAAAATTAGCGTCAAAAAACAATCCCCCCTTTTGTTTTTTGACGCTAATTTTGTAAATATTGATCCGATTTTAATATTCTGTCAAGTGTCATCTCCCCTACGTACTCTTTCTTAAGACTGTAATAGTACATTACAATATTAGTGCGTTATGATGGTTATAACATGCGAGGCGGAATTTCAATCCGAGCCGAAGGCGAGGGCGTAAGTGAGCCGAGCATGTTATATCCAATACGCACGTATATCGTACGACGTTTTTTAACACATTTGCGAGGAAACTTTAAATTATTAAAATAGTTAGTGAAATTACAATTATTAAAATGATACGTAGTTGTAGTTGATTTTTTAATGGGCCGGCTCGACCGGAGTGATACCACGGCCTCACAGAAAACCGACGTGAAGCAACGCTTGCGTTGTGTTTCGTCGTGTGAGTGAGGGTACCGGAGGCCCAACCCCTCCCTATTCCCTTTCCTCTATCCCTCAACCCTTCCCTCCCTAAAATCATATTCGTCCCTCAAAGGCCGGCAGTGCGCTTGTAGCCCCTCTGGTGTTGCAGGTGTTCATGGGCGACGGTAATCACTTACCATCAGGTGATCCGTATGCTCGTCTGCCCCTATCCCATAAAAAAAATGACATTGTTTTGTGTTAGGGTAAATGTTGGAGATGACGAAACTTCTTGAAAGGCGGCAGAAGAGCACTGTAATTCGTCATTAATTGTAAATAAAAAAAATATTATCAGCATCCAGCAATCCTAAAAACTTGGCGACTTCCTTTGGCATGGCACCGAATTTATTTATAACAATAGGTTGCGCAGTACATTTACCTTTTTGGTAATTCTGAAAGAAATGATTATTTTTTGCCTTAGTCGTACGCAGCTTCATATTTTTTGACCACGTCATAAAATGGGCCGTCGATAATAAAAGATCGGGGTATTTTGTTTTTAGTGTTTGGGATTTTAACTAAAAGTATTTTGCCTTGATTTTCAATGTCATTTGTGGTAATATTGTGAAGTTCTTGCCGTCTACATGTACCATTTAATACCAAATATTAACGCAACCTGAAAAGAAATAAAAATGTGTTAGATAAGGTATAGTTACTTAGCTTACAGACGGTCGTTAAAAAATATGTAAAAAATGGCGCGAGGATTATTTTCTGCCGTATCTGCGTGAAAATGTTGGCAAAGACGTTAGAGCATGCAGCCAAGCTTTTAAATTACCGAATAAACTGATTTTTTTATTTTAAATAAACTCAATCTGTAAATGTACAATGTAGCTTTCCCGCCATTTTAACAGCGCGCTGGCGCTGCCTACTGACTGGCGCCGCGCGGCGATTAGTTCGAAATTTGAATAGCAACAGCGCGCGAAATGGCAAATAATACTGTTATGGAATTTATATGGACTAAAACTTAATTATTTACTTTGGTAACACACGCGTTTTTTATGACCCGCTTTACATATTTAAAACCGGTGGAATTACATCAGCTTTACGAGCAAAGGTGATAAAAAAGGCTCAATTGAATTTTGAATGAACTACATCTCTATTTTGTTTGTATAATAACTGTCTGTTGATATAAATATTATAAGTGATGATTAAACTTGCATATACATTATTTAACGTAAAGACGTTAAATAATGTAAATCTAGCTTAGGTATAATTTTTAATTATTCAGTTTTATTTTAATTATTTTGTAAACACAACATAAATTTGTTAACACACTAACGAAAAGTCAACTTACGCTACGACGGTTCTTATTTTTTATTTATAGGTGAATACGTATTAATGTTTATACTGCTTAATTTTATATTTATCGATATATTTTCATAACTGACCTGCTATATCAGGTTAAATCGCCTGATTTTTAATATAATTTCGAGGCTCTGTCGGCATAAGTTGTGATCATTATATATAGAAAGATCTAAATTTGTTTGTTTCAGCATAAAAAATAGTGGGTCTACTTTTTGAATATAAAAATAAATATAATTTTGGTCATATAAAGGACACCCTAACGTATATCAAGAACCGTGGTATTGTAAAATCTATGGGGATGCGCGTAGGGATCTCTCGGGGACTGTGAAGGTTGCTCGAGGTTGGTTCGGTGTATTAGTGCTAGCTACAAGAGAGCGCACGAGCGTGGCATAAGGTTCGGAGTCGTTTCTAGAGACATCCGAGGCGAAGAAAGAAGACTGGGTACGGAGGAGCACGGTGGTGTAAACTTCGTAAGTGCATGGGGTGCATGGCACCGAAGGTTTTTTTTTATTTATTCGGATTATAGGGACAAAGAGAAAGATAAGAAATATTTCAAGAAGTGTGCGCTTGTAAAAAGTTCGCCCAATTTGTCAGGAAGTACGGAATAGGTACTATAATGACGGTTTCGATACTTGGGCGAATGAATGAAAGCCTCCTGTTTGTGGAGAGAAATAAATTTTTATTATTATTATATCTTGTTTGTATAATACCGCAATTGTGGACATCTCTTTAACATCGATTGATTTGTTTCCAGGGTGCCTCTTTATATAATAAGATAAGTAAAGTACATCCAATATACAAACTTACGACACCACAGATAAAGAAAAAGATTGGAAACTGGCTACAGAAACTAAATTATAACGAAACAGAGAATTTATTAACAACACATATATAAACTAATAACTATTTTATGCAAAAACACACATCACCAAAACACATTCACACGAAAACTTTCTTACTATCACACTTGTACATTTCCATAAACATTCACATACACAATCAAACCCAAATTTACTACTTAATTGTTTCACTTTTTAAACGTTTTTTTTTTCATTATTTTCCTTGTAGTAAAATTAGCACAAAAGTTACTTCGTCATTTAATGTCAAAATAGTCATATTCCCCGTGGTGGGTCCTGGTGATCTGTACTTCAGGCTATCGCCCTTTAGACACCAGTTCCTCACAAAGTCGACAGGCGATCTTCTTTTTTGTAATTGTGTTCAGTCGATAACATGTAACCATGTTCCTGTATTTGTGAGGAAATAAATTCGATTATTACTACGCTTGAGAACTTGATTTTATCATACGGTAATAAAAGAAAAGGAAAAGAAAACTAACAAACAAAATTTATTAATTTTAGTATGAATTTTAAATTATAATAACTTAATTATGATTTTTACCACTTACCAAGTGATTTTTTTACGAATTGACATTCATAATGAGCATATTGGATTAGTCAAAATTTCAAATTACGAAAGGTGAATAAGTTGGAATGACATTGAATATCAAAGACAAAAAGTTTGCATGGGGAAACCTAGGACGAAATAAACGGTGGTGTGACACACAGTTACACCTATATGCATAATATAAAACAAAGTAAAGATCTATTAAACTACACAACGGATTTTAATGCGTTTTTCTTTAATATCAGATTCAAGAAAAAGGATTATATGAATAATAAAACCTGGCGGTAAGCTCGTAAACCTGCCATATGAAATCATTATTAGCAGGTACTCTTGAAATTAAGATGCGTGACAGTACAAAAAATAAGAAAAATTGAATATAAAATTGATGTTATATACGTATGACAAATACCTCGTATATAATGTAAATATTCCATGAATTCTTTATATCATTGTAGGCACTAATATTAAACGAGTAATGATTTAATTCTTCGTAGAAATTGAATGGGAAATGCTTGTAGCCATACCTATATAAATAGTTCCCCACGTCTATTAGATATTTAATTTTAACAAACATTTTGAGTTTGATAGCATGTAGATTGATTAATTTACAACCACATGGCACTTTTTTAAATAAGAGGCCATAACTGTAAAATAATGCTTTCTCGTCCGTCCGTGACAGATTTACTACGAAACTATTTACTGAACCTATTGAGTTGAATATTTGGCACACGTATGTAAGTCAGTGACCCAAAGATGATCATATGGCAGTTTAAACAATAATAAAATATTTTTTGTGAATAACATTTTATGTGATATCAAAGAGTTTTGCAATTATCAGAAATGTAGGCATGATCTTTGTAACTACTTTTACGTTCTTTTTATAGGGCTACATTTCATATAATATTAAATCGCATATGAGTTTTGTATCGAGAGAGGCTCGATTAATTTTAAGTTCATTTGTGGTGTAGTTCTTTTACGGAGCGTACACTTCTCTTAAATCTGGTTTAGATTGCGACACCGATATTCGCGATACCGGTAAAAAAGGAAACTGATTCTGACTTCAAATTGAAAATACTTTCTTTGGTATAAGTTTGCGAATTTGAAAATTCTATTGAGTTTTTTTTTTATAAATTCAGTGAAATTATCAAAAAGTTGGGGTAAGTCTTTTTAAATTTTGATGATTTCTTTTAAAGGTTTTGATTTTATATGAGTCTAGATAGTGATTGGAACAAGAGCTGTAGAATAAATAGGTTTTAAAATTTCAATTGGGTACCTCCGTAAAAGGGTGCATAAAGAAAAAAAAACTGCCATGTACCATTATTTATAAAAAACACAAAAACAGCCTTTTCTTGTGTGATAGTCCTCATGAAATATTTTTGCAACAGAAACACATCATCTCGTAAATAGTAGTTCAATGCATCATCTGTCCTTTTAGTTGTACCTTTTAGTTACGAAATTCTAAAAAAAAATAATTAACATTTACTGAACAAGGAAGCAATCTATTTATTACATAAGACGATGTACGGGTCCTCCCCTAATGGATTTACTTTTTCTTATTATACGAGGGAGGGACGGTCTTGATAGTTCCAATAGTTCTTACATAAGATCACAATAGAAAACCGTCTTACGTAATAAGTGGATGACGAAAGTAGGAAGTCGCTATCCATTTCGTATGAGTTATATTAGCACCAAGCCCGGATAGACAAAGTCGGTCAAATTATACAACTGCTGACGGCGCTCGTAGCACCCCCCCTCGTGATGGCATCTGTTTTGTTTAAATTGAATGGCATCTCAAAAAAAATCGTTTTTGGTTTTTGAACATGAATTTTTGTCCGCGGTATTCAAAATAACAACATTCTCAGACTAAGGATTTCTTTTATCATTGGCAAAATTCATCTCTTCCGATCTGTTTACCTACATTATGGCTAGTTTCCACGTGAATAAGTAGCAAGTAGATTTTTAATTGAATTTGAAGTGATTAAGTACGTGTTAACACACAAATAAGTGCTAATAAGTAGGTAGTAAGTAAAAAAATTTGATGCCTATACTTATGAGCTTAATGGAATTTAAAATTAGAATCTACTTATTTACTTAATCACGTGTAATCCAGACAAGAGATTTGTGAGTTTGTTCATAGTTCATAGCGTTGTCCCCGTTTTTCCTTTAACTTGATAAACTAAACGCGCATGAGTTTGATAAATTATAATTGCGGATTTAATTAAAAGCAAGGTCGCACCCAGCACATGTCATGAGCATCGAACCGTCCAATGACGCGCTATTTAAATAGAGCCAGCATGCGTAGGTACCATAAAAAATTCGAAAAACGCTTACTTTACACCAAATGTCACTTTTTAAGAGTGAGATATTTTGGATCCGAGAAAAGTGATATTTGGGTGTAGAGAAAATGTTCTCGTGTTTTTTTAATGAGTGTCAAAAGTTAGCAGTCACTTAATTTAATCAGATTATGTATTTCTATTATAATTAAAAACCACCATTAATGACCACCAGGTCAATCCCAAGTTCCATTGCTTTTTCTTCCTCATTTGACAAATAATTTGTATGAAACAGTATTATTTATTTATTAACTCAAGGCACGTCAACACCATAAATACAAGAAATAAAAATCATTATTTGCCGATATGTCTTTACTTGCTTATGGAGGTAATTGTTGTTATTCCAACATAGGGCGTTCGTGTACTACACTGAATTTTCAGGTCCGACAGTCCGATTTTTTCCGGTCCGATATGTTAGGCCATAATATGTAGGTAATACTATTGTGCATTGTCAGGAATGTTACGGTCCGGAATATTTTATTTTTTTCTATTACGGACCGGTTTTTTCTGGTCCGTGATGGCAGCAATGGAAAACGTGTTAAAGCTTCTGCACTGCTGTGTCCGCGATCCGGGAACTTCATGAGCCTGCGGAGTAGGCTTGGGAAAAAATAATAGATTTATGAAAAATCGATATTTATTTCGGCGATATTGTTAATTTTCGATATACTGATAATCGCTATTTATTGTAGAGTATAAAATTCGATATTTTATATAATGATTTAATATATCGGATTTGGTAAACTTGATGTAGTTCTACTTTGAACATCGTGTGGTTCTTGTATCGATACTTTGCTTGATTCGAGAATCATATTTAAAGTATCAATAACTTAAGGTAAGACAAATAAGTGTGGTTAAGCTTCCACGCCTAAACAACTGAACCCATCTAAATGAAATTTGATACAGAAATAAATCAAAAATCCATGCAATTTATGTCGAGCAATACGACACATTAGTTAAAAAAATCACCTTGTTAGAGGATGATAATAGTCACTATAAGGCACAAATAAAATCACTAGAAGGCAAACTTGAACTACTAGAGAGGAAAAAAAGGCCTCTTCTATTGAAATTTGCAACTTACCAAAATAAATAGTGAGAATAAACACAAATTAATAAATTTGATGAAAAATATTTGCGACAAAGTAGGGATAGAACAACCACTCCAAAATTTTGTAGTGTGAAATATATATAGAAATAAATCAAACGCGATAATTACGGACTTCTCAATGACCTATAGAAGGGATGATGTAATAGGAAAATTTAAAGAATTTATTAATAACAAAAAAATACTAAACTGATCTACTTCTCTGAACTACTCTCTTACAAAGCAAGACGTCTCTATTTTCTGATTAGAGAAATTCTTAAAAACAAGAAAATTGTAGCTATCTATACCTCACACGGAGAGGTATTTGTCAGGAAAGAAGTAGGACATAGGTAATATACGAAGTATCAGTTGTAATTTTACAAACTTCTTTACATTTATATGTAGGTCCATGACGTCGTGGGATGTTATTAATTTAACGGAGTGTCGGTTATGTGATTACAAGCCTATTCCAACCCTAGATAATAATTCATCTGTAAGAATCAGAAACAATTTCACATAAAACGATGTTGTTGTTGCTTATTACAGAAATGGTCTTTCCCCAATTATTGAAGAACCCTAAATAGCCGAAGCGAACTGTATTGTATTGAAAATAAACCCAGATAATAGGTATTTATCGTCCCCCTGCTCATATTAATATAGACAATTTTGTTAGACACGCTGTTGAAAACACTATCGAATTACAAAAATATAATCGTATTAGGGGATCTCAATATAGATATAAGACCAAATTCTTGTGATAACAGAAGTCACCAATACCTAAATCAAGTGGCCAATCATGGTTTTCTTCCAGCTCACACTAAGCGTACTCGAGGTAAAACGTGCCTGGATCATGATTGTGTGGCACTTAATATCTCTATGAATCATATTGTAACTTCCAGCAATAAAACATCAAATAGAATAGACAGCGTCGAGCTTCGCAATACTTTACTTGCCTTGGGTTACATCTGCTTTGCTGCGATGTATGCGCAATAGAGACCTATTACACAAAAAAGTTAAACAGGACACTTCTAATAACGATATCCTAAAAACCACTTATAAAAGGAAAATTCTGCAATATCTTACAAAAAAATGCGAACAGAGATTGAATTTGAACGATCGCAACTGCAGGAAGCTGGCAATAATCAAAAAAAGGTTCGGTCAATTATTAAGGATATCGTTCTCATTAATAAAAAAGAAAGATCTATCATCTAATTTAATACAAGATGATGATCCTAAAGATAGTGCTGACAAAGTCAATGAGTAATTTTGCCGGAATTGGTAGGAAAGTGGCTGAAAAATTGACCTCGAAGTATGGTGTAGATAATTCTCTTCAATTTAATGACAGAACAATTAAAATGGTAAATTCCTTATGTGTACTCCCTGCAGATCCAGATGAAGTATTTAAACTTATTATGGCTCTCAGGTATTGATTTGATACCTCCTTGGATCTTAAAACAGTACACTAATATATTAGTCCCTGTAATCACACATATTTGTAGTCTAGCCTTAAGTTCGGATGTATTTCCTCAATTCGTCAACATCGGGTTTATTTTAATATGTCTTTGATTGAGCCCATTCGTAAATGTGGTGACGGAGCTAGTGTCGATAACTACCGCCCCATCTCGATATTGCCGGCACTTTCTAAAATTCTAGAAAGGATAATAAATAAGAGATTAATATGTTAACTCGACTCTAATAATATAATATCTAGATCTCAATTCGGCTTTCGTGCCGACAAATCTACTGCTGTCTTAGATCTCACAAGCACTCTTATAACTAATCTCGATAACGGGAGAAAGAATGCCGTGATATTCCAAAATCTTGCAAAGGCGTTTGATACTATTTCAGTTCCCCTTTTTTTACGGAAGCTTGAGTCAATAGGAGTGAGAGGCATCCCACTCCTTCTATTCGAGGATTACTTAAAAACTAGTTTCAAAGAGTCACACTTGACAGTCACATTAGTAAAGACCTGCGAATAACTTTCGGGGTACCTCAGGGAAGCATCCTAAGGTCAACGCTTTTTATCCTATAAATCAGTGTCTCCTAACCTTTTCAATTTCACTACCCCTGTGAACAAGTATGGGAATTGAGTTAACGCCTAGTTAATTTAAGATAATTCAACCACACAAATTCGAACAAAAATATCTTTATTTGGTAAGAAATTGCACGTTTAGGTAACTAGTAATATATAAATCTCGGACTTAACTAGTGTGAAGGTTGATATTGCTTTGCATTCGCAAGTTTAACAATATTAAATTCAGTTTCACTCAACGCGCATCTCATGTCATGCTCCACATTCAGACAGTTTCTGGCTTTTGTTTTTAATGTAACAAGAGTCGACTAGTTACCGTTCTATTATTTTGTTTATTATTTTAATACTTTTTCTTGCCAACTCTGTTACCCTCCTAGAATTGCCGTTTTACCCCTGCGGGGGTAATTACCCCCAGGTTAAGAAACACTGCTATATATGAACAGACTTTGTGATATGAACTTAACTCAGGGAAAAATAAATACATTTGCGGATGACACGGAGTTACTGTTCAATGGAAATACGTGGGCTGAAGTTTTCAATCTTGCACAAATAGGTTTCAACAAAGTATGCGAGTGACTACAGAATAACTCCCTGACATTGACTCCCTTCTAAACTTAAAGCACCACATTGATACTCTAGTCTAGTGACTCGATTACGAAAGTGAATATTTATTTTCAAAACACTTAGATACATAGCCGATCGTAAGTTTTAAAATCTTTTTATTTCGCTCTTTGTCAATCTGTTGTTGGCTACTGCATTACTTCATGGGGTGGTGCAGCCAAGACTCATATCATTGAGGTAGAGAAGGCGTAACGTGCCGTACTTAAAGTAGCAGCCTTCCTACCGTATTTTTTTTCCTACAACAGAACTGTATAAGGAAGTTGTGACAGTAAGAAAATTATACATTCAACAGATTTCAATAAAAAAAAAATTGGAAAAGCCATTTGACCCTACCTTACATAAAAATAACAAAAGAAGAAAAAAAAAGTCTGCACTATACCTCTTTGTAAAGCTACTACATGTTAAAATCACTACTACTATCTAGGACCCTATATATACAACAAAATTAACTCGTTTCTTTCCATTTACCCAATGCAAAAATCAAAATCTAGGTTCACAATAAGTAATTGGTTACTTACACTAGATTATGAAGAAACAGAAAGGCTACTCACACACCACAAATGATTAACTTAAGCAATTACACAATAATATCTATTTATCTATACAGTTATCTATAAAGAAAAATTAAATATACATATATTAATACATAAATAATTACACTTATTATATTACTTTCTTAGCTTGTTTTGTTCCATAGACTTAATTGATAAAAAAAGTGCTATTTTTGCTAATCTTCTATCATCACTGAACTCAGCATGCATTATGTGAATTCAACACTTCCTTGGGATGAGAACCTTTATCAAAACCTCTGTTAGGCACCAGCCTCTCAAAAAATGTAAGGTTTGTTTTCTTGTTATTGAATGTACGAAGATTAAGTTTGTGAAGGAAATAAAATAAATTATTATTATATTATTATTATTTTGCGATTTTGAATTTGAAATGTTCTCGCGATGAAAGGAATGAAACGATTTCGTGCAACTGTCATTTCGCTATTTAAAGCGGGAAACAACCTCCAGCGAGTGGCCCACCTCCAGCCCCAACCTCAATCCGCTGGATTATTCTTTATAGACTGAATTAGAGCTCAGGGCCTGCCGAAAGTGCCATCCAAACTTGGAGTCCCCAAAGCGAACCCTTGTTCGAGAAGCAAGCGAATTCCGCTAGAAAAGATTCGTACCGCCATTGATGACTGGCCAAATCATCTATGGGCCTAAAACAAGGCGGTCATTTTCAATAAAATATACATTTTATTGTGGATTACATATTTAATGGTTACTGAAAATTTTTGAAATTAAAAGTTAACTATTAAAGAAGTTACGCAACTTTTATTTCGTCTCAAAACTTATGAACTCACGGGGTAAGGGGATGAACCCAATATTTTCTCTGTCTTCTACGTCTTCGCATGTAGAGTAATAAAGCAAGATATTGCCGACGTTCTAAAAATAGCGTAAGCAATTTTTTCATGTTATTCCGGACTGGAAAAATCGGAATGCCGGACCTGAAAATTCAGTATAGTGCACAACGCCCATAAAATTTCATTTTCTCTATTCATACTGTAACGGTGTGCCATGCCACCGTTTGTTTTCCTAGGTTTCACTATGCAAACTTTTTGTTTTTGAAATTCAACATCATTTCATTTTATTATTCGTCTTTCGTAATTTAAAATTTTGACTAATCAATTATACTCTTTATGGATGTCAGTTCGTAAGAAATTCTTCTATGCATAACATGAAAATTAATATACAGTATTAATCGTATAAATTTTATTATGTAATTTTAAAATAATTTATTGATTGTGATAAAGAAAGTGATATTGTGATACAAATTATATAACATATGTACTAAATTGCAATCTGTATTTTGGACGATCCAAAAGTTTAACTAGAAGCCCGACAAGGGGTATATACATACATACATACAAATTATCAAATAAACGAATACTCGTTTATTTGATAATTTGTATGTATTAGTTAAGTAACTTACGAACTGTTTTTTAAATTTAATTTTTGTTTGTTACAGTTTTTTATTTACAAATAAAATTAATAAATCTATTCTCAAGCTAATCAGCCTTATTAATTGACCCAAGCACCGAACCCGTCACAATACATTTGATTTACAGTTGTATATATACTATATATAAATACGAAATATAGTAAATAAGAAACATTAAGTTCTGCAATTTGTTGTAATTCAGAAAGAATAAAGCTAAAAATAGTTGTGCTATCTCCGAGGTTCCGAGATTCGACTATGGCCGTTAGGCCAACCTATGTAATGAAACTTTCTATATTATATCGGATCTGTATTTTGGTAAGGTCGTTGTTTCAAATTTCTTTAATAAAGTGTATTTATTAGGAGTAAAGTATGAAATTGTCGTTTTATTGTAATAGGTTCCTTGAATTGACACAGAATCCTCATAGTTTGAGGTTTTCGAAAGAAACTTTTTAAACATGGTTTCTATGATGTTTTTCTTTTAAAAAATTTGAAATATTGTTCACTTATCAAAGGAAACATTTGAATATCGACTTTCAATTGTCTAGACAAAATTAGACAAGAAAGATGGATACTGCGAAAACTCTAGTGATTTTTGAATACGAGTTCCGATGCAGAAGTAACACGGCAGAAATGGATCGCAATATCAATGTTGCGTTTGGCGAGGGGTCTGCAAAGAAACGCACCGTGCGATTTTGGTTTAAACGCTTTCGTAATGGAAATTTCGACTTGAAGAACTAGCCATGAGGAAGACCGCCCACACAGGTAAATGACGATAAATTAAGAGAGATGGTGGAAGCCGATCCTAGTCAAACTACCCAGGAATTAGCGGCATGGTTTAACGTTACCTTACCCACAATATTGACTCATTTGAGGCAAATCAATAAAATAAAAGAAATACGAAAAACGGGTGCCTCATGATTTGACTGATCTGTAGAAAGAAACGCGTGTTGAAACTTGAGTTGCCTTGTTAAATCCGTACAGAAACAAAGGAATATTGGATCGAAATGTGACATGTGATGAAAAGTGGATACTTTATGATAACTATGCTGACCCCAGGTCAAAAGCCACAACAGCGTCCTAAAATAAAACTTACCAATAAAATAGAATAGAATAAACTTTATTGTACACAAACATAACAGTTACAATTACAATTGTAAAAAGGAGACGTTCAAATGGCGGCCTTATCACTAAAAGTGATCTGTTCTAGGCAACACTGGGATGGAGTTAAATTAAAAAAAGGGTAGTGGACGGTGTACATATATACTGTGTAGGACGAAAAACAATACAAGTATACATACTTGACATACTATATACAAATATACATACATACATACTGTACGTACTCATATACATACATATGAACTGCATGCTTATATGGACAAATAATGTTGTTTAACGAGTTCCTTAAAGATATTAATGGACTTAGCTTTCCTAATCGATACAGGTAATGCATTCCACAAGCGCACGGCTTGGACTGTAAAAGATTTATCGTAGAAGATTATATAGTGCATCCGCATATCCAATTGCTAATTTTCTGATGATCTCAAGAGGCGAGAATGAGAATCTTTGGTAAATTTGAAGCAATCCTTTAAATAAGAAGGGGTGACGGGATTGAAAAGTGTGCTAAATGACATAAGATAATGGTAACTGTTTGGTGGTTTCAGCATGGTGTTATTCATTATAGTCTTCTCCGATCTGATAAAAAAAGCCTTTGCTGCTGCACCTTCGCACTGTACTCCTACATTTATCTCACTGAACTTAATCAAGTAATCGTTTTCCGTTGCTTAGTCACCCTACTTTCTTTAATTTGTTGTATAACCTAAAAATTAAAATACATGTATCACAAAAACAATGCGACATCAGCGCTTCTTATTGAGACATACGTAACTATTTTACGATATGATCACTTACTCTTGTCTACATCGTGAAGAAGTCATACTGTCAGCCGCCCATATCGTTAAACGCAAATCATTCAAGGCCTGGTCAGATGCCACATTATGATGTGAGGTAAATCTTAGGTTAAGACCTATAAATCCTCAATAAATTAATTGCTGATGAAACGAAAAACAAATATAATTGCAATTTCTTTAATCTAAACTTGGAGCAACATTGTTATGTTTTTGATTTAAAGCCTGCACAAAGTTCTTTGATCAAAATAATAGCACGATTTAGAATATACTCGCCATTAGCTGGCTGAAAAAAATATTCTAGGTAAGTTTTCTAGGCAAAAAAAAACTGCGATTTAGAATTCATTTGACGCCATCAGTATTTAGACGCCGCCATATTCATTCCAATTTTTATTTCGTAAACAAAATTACTTGAATTTAAACTTTTTTATCCATTAAAATTTCAAAAATTGTTTATTCACTCAAATATCAATTTTCATCGCTATACAATAAAGTATTTTGTAAATAATATTAGGTAATTTTATAACAATGACAAATCAGATTGTAAACAATGGTTGCTATGGTAATATTTTGTTTCCCATTAAATCTTTTACTCCTATTTTTTTATTCCTATAAGTGCTAGTTTTCGGTATAAAATATAACCTATTACCTTCCTGGGGTCATAAACTACCCAAATATCAATTTTCATTGACAAAGGTCCATACACAAAGAAGTTTCATACAAACTTTTTCACCCTTTTTGACCCCCTTCGGGATGGAATTTCCAAAAATCCGTTCTTAGTACATCTCTACGTATCAAGGGGAATGTTCCCTCCAAATTTCAAGTTTTTACGACTGTGCGTTGTCTGTTAGTCAGTAAGTCAGGACATCTTCTTTTATATATGTATAGATTACGTAAAAGTTTTAAGAATGTTTGCATGCTCATTGCTTAACATTGTTTAAAAATTTAATCTTTGAACTTAAGAAGATCACTGTCAATGGTGGCGTGCGTAGATTTGTTGTTGTTTTTTTCTCAAATTTCCCTTCATTGTGTTACTACGCATATTTTGTTCAGTTAATGCCGAATAAAATACATAACTTTACATCGTTATCAGTACTAGCTGTTTTCCCGCGACAACGCACGCGTAAATTATAGCCTATTTCAATTCCATGTGATGAAGCTACCTGTAGGTGTTAAAAAAAATTAAAATCGAACCTGTAGTTTCGGAGCCTACGCGATGCAAAAAACCATACAAACAATAAAATCTTTCCTCTTTATAATATTGGTATAATTATAGTTAGAACAAAGTCGCTTTTCAGTATTGGGACGCTGATATCATTTAAACTACACAACGGGTTTTGTAATGCGGTTTTCATTAATGTACAGAGTGATGCAAGAAGAACGTTTATATGTATAATATTGGAGTACGCGGGCGAAGAATCGCTGGCGGAAAACTAATACCACATTAAAAAATAAATGTTGGCAAATAAATGCTTTGTTTGAATTATTAATACGCTGTTATAACATGTTTTCATTTACAATGTTATATAAAAAAAAAAACATTATATTCAAAAGATATACAGAGAATTCATATTTTTATTTACAACTACGGGGCCGTTATCATGAATAAAGTTTAACGAAAATTAGATTAATTAGAACCACTTTGTCCCTGGCACTCTGAAATGGGACTCGAACCCATGACCTTTCGCAATCCGGGTGACTGCTCAAGCCACTGAGCTACCCAGGAACCAATATGACTGTTGAATTTTTCAAGCACTCGTTACTTTTTCGCTACTAAAGAGCGTATTTTCATCAAAAAGCATTTTTCATTATGGATATTTTTCAGTATAGCAATGTGAATGCGAAATTTATCAAATAAATATTTAGTGCTAAACGAGGTTTGATAACAATAATATATATATATATATATTACAAAAACACTGATTCCTAACTTCATGATTTTTTTTTAAACCAATCCGGGGATACTGATAAAGTTTCAACATATGAGACTTGCTGTTGTAAGTTTTTTAATAATAATGAATATCGTGTTTTGTTAAGTCCGTTTGATTTCTTAATTTTAGGGTTCCCCAAAAAGTAAAACGGGAATCCTGTCTTCGCTGTCTGTCTCTCTGTCGCCAAGCTGTATATCATGAACCGTTAGACAGTTAAAATCTTCACAGATGATGTATTTCTGTTGCCGCTTCAACAACAAATACTAAAAACCAGAATTCAGTAAATATTTAAGAGGGCTCCCCTACAAAAATGTGATATTTTTTGCTCATTTCTGGTACGTAACCCTATGTGCGCGAGTACCGTGTGATTAGACGGAATTTCCACATCAAGCTAAATTTAATCGCGGTAGCGGTAGATTTCAATAACAACTGCATTAAGTTGAATTATCTACGTGAAAAACCCCGCAGCAGTTTCCATCTCAATTTCATCACACAAATTAGAGACTGATTGACCTTAATAAACTTTACTTTCCTATAAAAAATTTCATTCTTATTTTCCGAATTAAGAGAATTTGAAATTTCTTCTTTTTAATGATGGTTAATAAAAAGTTAGACGATGTAGTGGTTAGCCCGTTTTGTTTAAGATTGCGTAAACTAAGAAACTTTCGAAAACACACTAAACGTGGATCACGTCAATAAGAAGGTAAATAATTAAAAAAAGTTACCGAACCAGTTGAGCCAGGAGTTTAATAGGTACATAAGTAGTTCATTTGATAAAAAAACTTGATATTAAAATAAACACGAGGAACTCGATGACGCAGTGGTTAGCGCGGTCTTTAAGTAGATGACTAAAACTTAACTATCTTGAGCTCTTCGAGCTTCGGAAATTTTACTTTTTTATCATTAAAACTCACTTCTCGCACTTTAGTTGCGCTTGTGTCTGAGCTCTCCGTCTGATATTTTTAAAATGTTATGAACTTTAATGTAAAAAAATGCCCATAGAGTTGAATGAGATGTGGAGAGAATTTACGCTAAGCCAAACGTACCTATGCGGGAGAGCCCCTCAGATTATTACAGCGTTCTTTTTATGTGACGAGAACTATAGGTAGTTGAATCACTCAGCTTTATATTTTTTTAAGTTACAGTTACGTTAAAAAGTAATCAATGAAAAAAATACCGGGTAATTTACAAAAAGAAAGTAGACAACACTAATCTGTAGCTGACGAAATTCGTTTGTATACTTGATTAAATGGAATAATCGGAGCCATTTACCCGAGCTTCTTCTTCAAAAAAGGCTTTGACCTTATGTATATACAGTTATACCATCTCTTCCAGATCTATTTCCATCAGATTTTTAAATGTGTTTCTGCTCGCCAGAACGGTTTGGTATGGTTTACCTCAAGGATCTGTGCTCAGTCCCTTGTTGTACAGTCTATACACTCAAGAATTGGAAAGTTCGGTGAATCCTTTTTGTGAAATTCTGCAATACGCCGATGATGTAGCCCTTTATATTCGCGTTAAATCTATGGTAGAGGCTACGTCTCGTCTCAATCAAGCATTATATTATCTAGGAGTCTGGCTAGAAAATCATGGACTATTCAGTCCATTTCAGTTCAGAAATGCAGTACAGTTGTTTTCACGAAAAAGCGTATCATTCCTGATCCTAACCTGATTTTTAATGGTAACTTAATTAATTTATGAAATTAGGTCAAAATTCTAGGAGTGTTTTTGGATTCTAGACTTTCTGGTTATCCTCATGTCGATCATGTTCTCAAGAAAATTGAATTTAAGAAACTGATTCTCAAAAACTGCCTTGTATTGTGGTTAGCTTTAATAAGTTTTATAGACCCTCGATTCCGATGAAAAAATTGTCTTCCAACCCTCTTTATCAATTTAATTTTGATTCTCTTATATTTCAACCTGATATTCATCTTAACAACAACTGAAAAAAAATCTATAAGTGCCCCCTACGAGTTTACCAATTTGCTTCATCGTAACTGGTACGGTTGGACTGCTATGTACACGGATGCCTGTAGGTTTTCCGACAACGGTCATATTGGTGCTACCGTGTGGCTCCCAAAATTTATAATAGTTTTAAGTTTTCAGCTTCCTTCATTGTCATCTGTTTTTACTGGAGAGTCTATCTCTATTTTAGAAGCTGTTTTATATGCGGAATCTTATAATTTAGATAAAGTAATAATATTATCTGATTTATAAAGCTGTGTTCATGCTCTCATTGCCAATCCATTTCGATCAAAGTCACGTTCTCCATCCATTCTTAAAATTAGAGAATCTTTGTTAAGTTGTGAAAAAAGGGTATTCGGTTGGTAATTGCTTAGATACCTGGACATAGTGGGATCATTGGTAACGAGACTGCAGATTCTCGCGCGAAAGAGGCTATTTCCTGTGGAATTCCCAGTTATCTTGAGGTTCCTCTTATAATCTAATGTTACTTCCTCGTTCTCATCTAGTTCAATCATGGATGTTGGATTGGCAAAACACTGGGTTAAAAGCAGGCAAGAGCTACTTCGAAATTCAATCATTTATACCTAGCAAACCATATTTTTTTGTATATAAGAATATTCCAAAAAAAGTAGTTTCCATCATTTGTCGTCTTTGGATTGGTCATGCTAGTACTTCTGTCCATTTGGCGAAAATAAAAGTTCGGGATAGCTTCCTCTGTGGGTGTGGTCTAGATGAGGGATCACCTGACCACTTATTTTTCAATTGCCCAAATATTTCTTGTTCCCTTTATGATATTTTACCCTCCAACATTCCTCGCCCTCGTAATAGCAAGTTTGTTCTTCAGTCAATTAGTGATGCTTCTGTAGTTAAATCTCTAACAAAATTTTTCAGTATTAATCAATTAAAACTTTAACATCAGTGGTGTTATCTTTCGCTCACTTTTTTTTATCACAATTAATAAATTTAATAATGGTCTGTGGTTAGACTCAATATGATTATGTTTAAATCATTGTTTGTATAAAATTATATATAACGTATTAAAATCGTTTAACGTGTTTTTTTTTTGGTAAATCTATGTAGAAAAATAGAATTGGTAATTCAAAATTGTTTTGTTGAATGAATGTATTTTAATCGTGTAATGGTCTCCTACGTGAAGTTGGCAGTGATGTGGTGACGCAAAGTGCCATTAAAGTTAAGAAGAAGAAGAAGTTGGTGGGTCTATAAGAACATCATGTGCACTAAGTTTGAAAATTGAAAACATCATTGCACTTATTTATTTCTACCTCCATGGTGCCGAATTAATTATAAAATAATAATTTGTTAAAAACCCAGGCTCGAAACTTTCTTGGAGTGCTTTTTTTTTTAATTTGTATTGCGCGCGATTTTTCTCTCACATCTTATTGTTGAAGTGATTAAAACCTTAGGTTAAAAACAAGAAACTCGACATCAAGTGACAATCCTAAAATGAGTGATCCTAGCGAAGACGAAGTTTGACGCCAATAGAATTAACTGAAACTGTCAATAATTCAATGAACTTTTCCCTCAACAATCACGCAAGAAGTATTTGAAACAGTCCGATATTTTTTATTTTTAGAGAAATGATTTTAACGTTTAATTACTTTGAACAAAACTAGTTGAAAGTAAGTGATTTTTGGTGTACGGTAGTATATTAAGTTTAATACAAGCAGTTTTAATCGTTTTTTTTTTTTAAAACTGAGTTAGTTAAATAACTATATGTATGTACTCTTTTCTACTATAGTTTAAGCTTCACTAAATTACGTACGTAATCTATAATTATTTCCTTTTGAAATCACAAAAGCTGGTTTATTCCGTCATTTATATTTTTAACTAACACCTGTACGTTACCGTGGGCTGAAGAAAACAATTGTTTAAAAAATTTCAAAAAGAAATACTGCCAAAAGGTAGGTTATAAATATATATATTTCATGTTATAAATTATTAAGATTGAAACGTTTTGAAGATGTAAGTGGAAATTTAGCATTGTTGTGTCTCAAATAATCTAATTCAAATCTATCCTTATTGCTATAAAAGCATCTCGTGCAGAATATTTTTAAAAAATTGACAAGAAGGGGCACGAAATTATTAATACTTTCATAGTAGCTGCCCGGACACGGTTGTGATTAACATTTTTTTGCATTATTAACACCTTTTTCTGGGACACCCAACATCTTTATCTGCCTTAAATTGGAATACCTACAATGTTTAGTTGTTCAAATATGGTTTGCAATTCACCAAAGACGCTAAGTGTAGTACCTGCAAGTGCCAATATAACTTCCCTTGCTCTGGAATTACTGATATCGGAACCTCGGGAACAGAAAAAAATCCCTAGAGATGTCCATCCAAGCCAACTAGATAAACCACCAGCACTACAGCAGGCAGCCATCTCTTTGCTTTTTGAAGTTCGACGTTAATTAAAGATGGATATCAATGGAGATGATATACTCACTGCTGTTTATGTATACATAAAAAATACAGAACCCCTTTTCGCAGGCTTTGGGTCAAAATTTCAAGGCTAAATCAAGAATTACGAGAAAAAGATTAATGGTCAAGAAATTTCACAGAATAAAAATTAAAATCTGCACGAAATTATATAGAAATATACGAAATTGGTGATCTGTGTGTGGAACGACTATACCGGAAAAATCAAATGTGGTATCATTAAAAATTGGTCCAGGAAAAAAGAACTGGCAGAAAATTCTTATCGCCGTGTAATATTTTAAAAGCATATAATTTATATTTTCATAGAAAAATATTACGCTACGATAAGAGTGGTAAATTTAAAATTTATTAAATATTTTACTAACGATAATTACCAAAAGTCGTGGTTAAAGTTAGAAATGAATCACGTTATTGATGATTTTAAATATTCAACTTAAACGTCGACTGGATCATTTTCCAAAATATATTGTGCAATAAGAAAACATTTGTTCTATCAGGCTCCAGAGAGTTTCTGGAAGAATAAGACGCTCAATTGCGTTGTGCTCACTGCGGTTATGCGGGCGAGTGCATAGATAAAGCGCTATAAATTCTGTCAATTAGGTATTAATGTTTGCATTAGGAATATTTCCTACGAGTGAAAATACTAGTTTCTGTTATTTTTTCGGAAAATATGAACCATTTCAATTTATGATTATTTAACAAAATATTTTTTATTACATTAATTTGGAAAATAAAAATAGGGAAAATACATTAGAAAAATGTATCTCAATATCTGTGTCAGTGACTAAAATAAAACTAATGAGATACAGCACTGTATCTTTAAAATACATTCATATATTCGAGTAGTATTTACATAATTTCATCTCTGTTACCGACTTGTTATTAATAATTACCAGCGAGAGTAGTAAATTAATATTATATTTACTTTTACCTAATCGTTTGGTGATTTTTAATAATAACAATTCATATTTCCTTTTAAACAAGCTTATGCTTAAGAAAAAACCAGTATACTAGTTACGTTAGTATAAACAGCACAATCTCAGATTCTCCGCTACCCCTCTCTTTAATAAATTATTGAGTTCCAATTTAAAGTACAAGATAGTAGAGCAGCCCTGGATCACTGAGCAATATAATATGAACTAAAGAAAAACAAAACAATTCTCTATTCGATCAGTATTTTTTTTATGATTTATTTTAAATCTAAATGTTGTGACGGGTTCGGTGCTTGGGTCAATTAATAAGGCTGCTTAGCTTGAGTATATATTTATTAGTTAAATAAGGGTAATAAGAAAAACTGTAACAAACAAAAATAAATTTATAAAAACAGTTCGTAAGTTACTTAACTAATACATACTTATCAAATAAACGAATACATATACCCCTTGTCGGGCTTCTAGTTAACTTTTGGATCGTCCAAAATACATATCACAATAAATGAATTATTTTAAAATTACATAGTAAAATTTATACCATTAATATTGTATTGTATTATAATTTCATCTTGTGCATAGGAGAATTTCTTACGAACTTTATGGATGTCATCCATAAAGAGTATAATTGATTAGTCAAAATTTTAAATTACGAAAGACGAATAATAAAATGAAATGATGTTGAATTTCAAAAACAAAAAGTTTGCATACTGAAACCTAGAAAAACAAACGGTGGCATGGCACACCGTTACAATACCGGGGGGGCCGGGGTTAAAAAAATCAGAAAGATTTTTTTTTAGATATTTTTGGATTACTCAAGCTTAAAATATTTTATATAAAATGTGATTAATTAATGCTATCATGATTTAATTTAGAAATGGGCATGGTATATATAGTGGATAAATTACATTAGGCGATTTCCCTTTCATAAAATGTTCTTACTTCATCATTCAAACATCATTCAAACAATCTTTATCTTATTGAGATAAAAATTCCTAGCGATTAGAGGTAACTTGTATTTAAGAAAGATTATCTCTAATAAATTGACCTAGAAAATAGTGTAGGCTTCTTTAAAATAATGTCAGTCACCACCCGCTGACTTTAGGTGAATTGTGTAGTGTTGTTGAGTGTAGATGAGTGTGTTGTGTGTCTAAATGTAGAGTGTAGAATAATATACAATCGTACTAATAAATAAAGTAGGTAATGCATTAGGTATAACAATACATTATGTAATGTTAGATAATAAGTAAATAAGTATACATAAGTACACAAAGAAATATTTTGATATTGGCTTATTTATAGTGTTATCAACCGCACTTTAAAATTGATATTTGACATTGGCTTGTTTATAGTGTTGTCATCCGCACTAAATTGGTATTTTGACATTGGCTTATTTATAGTGTTGTCAACCGCACTAGATGAAAATAATAAATTATGAAGATAATAAAAATAACAATAAGTATGAGTAGCCAAATAATTAAATGAAAACGTTATGAGTATTTACAGGGTAGTAACAATAAATCAATAAGTAATAATTGGTAATAATAAATAGATTAATAATGTATAGATATGGGTTTAATATTTTGAATGTGCCAGCGTCCTAAAGGTTTATTTGACAAATCTGCTAAATCGTAAATTAATGGACTGACTTTGTTAGTTATAATACATTTTGTAAATTTAGGTGCTAATTTGGATGAAAAATATTTATCTGAAGAACTAATAGGATAATTTTTCTTCCAAACTATGTTGCCTTTTTCAAATTCAAGATGTTGGTGGTGTTTATTATAATACTTCGTTGTAATTTTATGTGCTTTGTGAAGTCGTGATTGTACATCTGAAAAAATTGGGATCAAGGAGCCAATGTTTTCAGCATATACGTTTCTTGGAGCAAAAATTATTTCTTCAGTTAGATCTTTTGTATTGTATATGGAACCACAGGTAACTAATTCACGTCTAAATACTAAAAATGCTGGCGTGAATTTAGTAGTTTCATTGACGGCAGAGTTGATTGCGAATTGGATTTTATTTAAATATAAATCCCATGTACGGTGATCATCATCAACGAAAGATGAGATTGCTGTAACTATAGTTTTATTATAACGTTTAACTGTATTTACTTGTGGACAGTACCTGGGAGTGAAAAATATTTTGGGTATCTTGTAAAAATTAAATAAATCTTTGAGTTCTTGGCTAATCATTTGAGGGCCATTGTCTAAAATTATAGTTTCAGGTATTCCATAAGTCATAAATACTAAATTGTCGAGAATATGTTTAATAATAGAAGAAGTAGCGCGTTTGATAGGGTAAATTAGGCAATATTTTGTAAAACAACAGGTAACTACGAATATAAATCTGTTAAGTTTATGAGAAATTGGTAAAGGGCCAATCAAATCGATTGATATGCACTGGAAAGGACGAGAACAATATTTTGGTTTACCCATAAGACCAATTGTGTGTTGGTTTTGATGTTTGTAAGCTGCACAAGTATCACATTTAGAAATAAAGGTTGCTATATCTTTATACATTCCGAGCCAGTAATATTTATCTTTAATTCGATGGTACGTTTTAAAAGTTCCAAAATGAGCTGTCGTGGGCGTAGAATGATTTTGTGAAATGATACTGTTTCTGAGATCAAACGGTATCACTTCTTTCCAACTATATTCGGCGTTAAATGGTGTAGTGCTGCGAGCGTATTTAAATAATTTATTATTTATTAAAATATAGTCTGGCGTAGATGTAGGATTAGACTGGCATCTTAAGTATAACTGATTGTACCAATCGTCGTTAATATTTGAAGTTTCGGTAATATTGATAGCGTTTATATGTTTAATACGCGATAATGTATCTGGAACTAAATGCTCTTTTCCTTTTTTGTGTTTGATTTCGAAATTGAACATTGAAAGACGAATGCTCCATCTGGCTAGTCTACCAGTTGGATTATCTAAATGTAAAAACCATTGGAGTGCAGAATGATCGGTATAAATGGTAAATTTTTGGCCGTTATCTAAATAGCAACGCCAATGTTCTAAGGCAGTAATTACGCTAAGTAGTTCACGTTCTGTAATAGAGTAGTTCTTTTGGGCACTGGATAATGATTTGCTCATATAAGCAATAGGTTTTTCAACTCCCTCAAAAGTTTGAGTGAGCATCGCACCTAAGCCATATGCTGATGCAACACAGTGAACTGCAAAAGGTTTTGTAAAATCTGGGCAAGTTAGAATTGGTGTGGAAACTAAAGCTTGTTTAATCTGAGTAAAAGCATCGTCAGCTTCTGATGTCCATTTAAAAGGAGGTGCTTTTTTACTTGTTGACGTAAGATTATTTAGTGGAGCAGCTAAAGTACTTAGATTTGGTATAAAACGTCTATACCAGCTCGCTGTACCTAAAAATTTCTTTACATCTTTTGCAGTCTTGGGTGTTTGTATATCTAAAATTGCCTTAATTTTATCTGGATCAGTTTGTAACCCTTTTTCATTGATAACATAACCTAGATATTTCAATTCACTACGGAAAAATGCGCATTTACGATAATTAACGGTAATATTAGCAGAAAGTAACTTAGTATGAATTTTATTCAATAAATTAATGTGTTCCTCGAACGTTTTTGTGGCGAGGACAATGTCATCAAGGTAACAAAAGACAGTATTGTCAAAATCATTTGAAAGTAAATTATCAATAAATCGTTGTTGAGTAGCTGGAGCATTGGTCAATCCGAAGGGCATGACCTTAAATTGGTATGTTCCGCGGCCAGGAACGTGAAAGGAAGTCTTTGGACGATCCTCTAAACGTAAAGGAATTTCCCAAAAGGCCTTAGCAATATCAATCGAAGATAAATATTTAGCATCCTTAAGGTTATCGATAATATCGGAAATGTAAGGTAATTTGTAGGCATCTTTCCTAGTTATAGAATTTAATTTACGGCTATCAACACAAAAACGCCATGTGCCATCTTTTTTTGGTGTAATTATCACAGGGTTAAGCCATGGACTTTCACATGGTTTAATGACATCAAGTTCCAACATCTTGTCTACTTCGTTACTTAGTGCCTTCTGTTTTTCTGGAGACAAGCGATAACACTTCTGTCGTATAGGAGCGTGATCGCCTGTGTCTATATAATGTTCAGCCAAATGTGTTTTGCCTAATGGTAAGATATCAGTAGAAATATTATTAAACCTTTGAATCATAGTATCTGCTATAGCTTGTTGAGATTCAGTAAGATTGTTAAAAGTATTTAAATGTATAGAATCAGTATTAATTAGAAAGGTAGGTAAATTTTCATGTTTATGTATAGTAATATCAGAAAATAAATGAGGAGCTAAATTGAATGTCTTCCAGAAATCAATACCTAATATTAAAGATTCAGTAATATTTGGTATTATATGTGCAGTAACATTAGAAAATTTGTTTTTATATAATACTGGTAGTTTTATTGTTCCAATAGAATGTATGCGTTCACCGTTTGCAACGGTACCTTGAATAATATTGTTATAATGAATTGTAAAACCATATTGTAAAAGCTGCTTATGAGCATAGCACTTCCACTATCTAATAAACCATTTAAAATCAAATTGTTCACTTTTATTTTTATATATGGACGTTCTGTATCTGTATTATTATTAAAAAGGAAAGTAGAAGTTTTGTAAGATTTAAAATAAATTTTAATAGTATTGAGCCAATTGTTCCAATCGGTTTGATCAAAATAAGAATTTCCACGTTCCTGCTTAATTAGATTTTTGAATTTTTGCATATTGGGCAATTAGTAAAAATCACATCTTGTTTACCGCAGCGTAAACAAACCTTCTTTGTGCTAGTACAATTAGAAAGAGTGTGATCGTTGTTACGACAACGAGGACAAGTAATTGTTTGTTGTTCAATAACAGGTTTCGTAGTAATAGATTTCGAAGAAACAGCATAAACTTGAGCGGAATTATTGTTAGAAGTATTGGGGGGTAAATCGTAAAAATTATGTAAGTTTTTATTGGGTTTATTATAATTTGGTAAAATATCAGAAAAATTCAGTGATTCGTCAGTTGAAACCTGTAAGCAGTTTTCATACCACTTACAAGATTCAATTAAAGTATTGATAGATTGTAAATCTTGTGGTAAAAGTCGTTGACCATATTCAGGTTTCAAATTCCTTCGTAAAATTTCAATTTTTTGTTTCTCGGTAAGAGGTTCATGTAGTTTAGAAAATAAGGATTCCATTGTAGCAAAATAAATAATAATACGTTAATTGTGTTTTTGTTTACGAGAATCAATAAATTTTTTTAGTTTTTAATCGTAATCGGTAATTTCAAAATATTTTAAAAATTTAATTTTAAATGTATCCCAATCTGGAATAGATATTTCTAGCTGTTGCAAATTCTTTCACCTTTTGTAAAAAATCTCGAGGACAGCCATCGCCGGAATAGTTAAATTTTTTAATTTCTAAATTTGATTTGTTATTCGTTAAACTTTGTAAAGTATGGGTAAGGTTTTCTAAAAAAGGTTGTACAGCACTAGTCTGTTGTACAGAAGTAAATTCTAGATTTTGATAATTTGTTTCGTATTGTTGTAAACGATCAAATAAATTTTTTATTGTGGTGATATCCTCGTTTGTATTTTCTGTTGTCAATTCTATTAGAGACAATCTATTTCTGATATGAATTAGGTAGGGTTTAATCTTATTTTTCCTAGTTGGATAAGATGATAATGTGATTGAAATCAAATCTAAACATTTATTGATTTCACTCACATTAATATTGAATTCGATCGGACTAAATGATAAAGGAGGATAGTTAGTAGGGTCTCCTATCATTGGTAATAAAATTTCACGCAATTCTTGAGCCGTTTGGGTGGATTCAAAATTCGCGTTTCGTAATTTCAGTTCATAAATAATTTCTGGTTTATTCAAGTACGATATAACCATGATTAAAATTGATTATTATAAAAGAAATGAATGTCAAATCGTAAACGGAAAATAAATTACAATATTCTATTTTTTAAATATTAAAAATAATATTATTCGTCAAAAAGAAATCTCATAAAATTTTTGAAAAAAAATAAAAATAGCTTACGTACCTTTATATATACGGAATCTAAATTAAATTTACTATTAAAATTTTCCTGTTTTATAACACTATGTTGAGTACGTGTTTGTATGTTCCTCGATACAATGGCATCAGAACCGATCACATTTGTGACCAGCCAAAGTAACGCTGAACGTCTATTGTCTGATTATGTGAGTAAATGTGTTTGTGGTGTTGGTCGTAAAGTGTGCACTATGGTCTTCTATTGCAGTAGTCAGCCTATTTTTCAACCACGTTGGGCGCCAGTGTTACGGGTTCGGTGCTTGGGTCAATTAATAAGGCTGCTTAGCTTGAGTATATATTTATTAGTTAAATAAGGGTAATAAGAAAAACTGTAACAAACAAAAATAAATTTATAAAAACAGTTCGTAAGTTACTTAACTAATACATACTTATCAAATAAACGAATACATACCCCTTGTCGGGCTTCTAGTTAACTTTTGGATCGTCCAAAATACATATTACAATTTAGTAGTTACATATGTTATATAATTTGTTTCACCATATCACATTATTTATCACAATAAATGAATTATTTTAAAATTACATAGTAAAATTTATACCATTAATATTGTATTGTATTATAATTTCATCTTGTGCATAGGAGAATTTCTTACGAACTGACATCCATAAAGAGTATAATTGATTAGTCAAAATTTTAAATTACGAAAGACGAATAATAAAATGAAATGATGTTGAATTTCAAAAACAAAAAGTTTGCATACTGAAACCTAGGAAAACAAACGGTGGCATGGCACACCGTTACAATGTTGAGGTAAAAAATGGTTTCCTTACCTCATAGTAATCTGTATTTTTTAATCCTTATTTATGTCATCCTTTTAATGTAAATAAGTATGGAAATAGTTATATGCGAAAGCAAAAATGATACCGAAGTTAACTACACATCATTTGAGTTATATTGTAGTATCACATACCTTTTAGGTCAATATAAAACACTCCTAAAGTTGGTTACTATTAGGGGTTAAAGTATACAATTGCCGTATTATTGTAATAGGTTCCTTGAACTGACATAGAATCTTCATGGTTTGAGGTTATCGAAAGAAACTTTTTCACATGGTTGCTATGATGTTCTTCTTTTAAAAATGTGAAACATTTGAATACCGATTTTCAAGCGTTTTTGTTATTCAACTTAGACAAGAAAGATGGATACTGCGAAAATTCGATGATTACGAGTTCCGACGCGGAAATGATTTTTGAATAAGAGTTCCGACGCGGAAATAAAATGAAAATATCTTTATTCAAGTAGGCTTATTACAAGCACTTTTGAATCGTCCAAAAAAAATTTTTTTCCCCTACCACTTGTTCAGGACGTCTTTTAGCTGACAAGAAGAACAGGTGAGAAACTTACCAGCTCTTTATCAGAAGTAATGACATTTACATAAATCATGTCATTACCAAAATAATATGTATTATTACAATAATAAATACAACTTTCAATAAGCTTGACCGTATTCTAAATAACTGCATTTGATTCATTTTTAAACTCCGTAAAGACGAATATGTATCCCCATATCGCTCTCTTTTAAAATGGATGCCTATACGAAAGCGTAGAGATGTGCGGGCATTGACCACTTTGTTTTCTTTGTTAGAATCACCTAACGCACCAAGCTATCAAACCCCCCACTTTCAGTACTTATGCACTAGTCACACTGCGCTTCAATCGTCCACAAATTGACTACTCGTTTGCCCTGCTCATCACTCTGACGTTATCCACTCCTCCTTTTTCGTTAAGGATATTCTTCTATGGAACGTACTACCCTCAGACATCAGAATGTCCCCCAATCGGTTAGTTTTCAGAATGTAATTGCGCGACTTTATACTGAAACAGCCAGATTCATGAAAATCGTCATCTCACGTCTAATGTATATGTATATGTATGTGTGTGTTATATTGTACATCTATATAATTTATTCATCTATGTATTTATATCTCAGTATTTGTCTACATTGAGTACTATATGTGTAAGTATATATTTTATACTTACACATATAGTATCTTTTGGTATGGGCCTACCTTTAATTTATATTTAAGGTAGGCCCATACCAAAATCTCCACATCACCTAAAGGTTGACAGGCAGAGAATGCCTAAGGCATTAAGTCTGCCTTTGTACTTTAGCGCATAAAGTATTAAATAAAAATAAAATAATAAATAAAGTCGTTGTCGAAATGTACCTATATATTAAAGTAAAATGAAAAAACGTATGTAAATACAATAATCAACTATCATACAATTTAATACTTTAAACGTAAGAACTAAATGTACAGTATTATGTTAACAGTGGCTTGGTAACATGACGTATAAGGTGGACAGCAAGGATGCCAGCGATATAGCGATTATACCACAGTTCTACGCGGGTAGAGAAGTTTTCATCACTGGAGCCACTGGATTGATAGGCAAAGTAAGTTTTACAATTATAATACTATATATTCTAATTCCAAAAATATTGCCCGATGATGGTTTCGATGTGATCAGAAGAAAGTATTATGACATAAAATCAATTGTTCTGAAATATATCCCAAATTCAATAAACATTGTAATTTAAAACCTATTAAAAAATTGAGTTACAAATTGGGTAGTAGGTACTAACTTAGTAGGTATTTTATATATAAGGTCTAATATAATTATTAAGTTGTTCAGTATACTTTACTAATCCACCCCACGAGGTTCTGGCATATAATAATATAACACTTTATACCTATTTTAGCTTTTGCCCGCGACTTCGTCCGCGTGGTAAAGTCACTTTCAGCAGCATTTATTTTATCCCCATAGGGGTGGAATTTATCAAAATCCTTTCTTAGTCAAATCAAATCAAATCAAATAATTTATTGGCCATATAACTCAGAAGGTTACACACGGCAAGTCTTTTACAATAAGCATATTAAATTAAAAATAAAGGTTTAAATCATGCAGGTCAAATCATTGTAAGTAGGAATGTCAAATAAATTAAGTATCTTAACAATTAGGGGATGCCTAAGTCATAGTAGCTTTATGCATGCAGTCTCAGCTCGAACGGTTTTGAAATTGACAGTTTCATACAAACTTTCATCCCCTATTTTTCATGGGGGTTCTTTTTAAAAGACTTATGTGGTAATTAAGACAGGTCGTGAAGTTTGATCCCTAAGTGTGTGTTTTTATAATATGGTGTATAGAGAGGTCCTATAAAAATAACAATCAAATTCTATTTAATTGGTGCTTGAAAGAAAGTTGTTCAGAGTGATGGTTCATATGATTCTCTTTAGATTTGATGTATTTTGTAAAATTTCAGCTTCTGGTGGAACGATTGTTGTCCACATGCCCTGACATCAGACGACTATATCTCTTGGTGAGGATGAAGAGAGGCGAATCACCGGAGACTAGACTCAACAATCTCAGAGATTGCTCAGTACGTACACTCCCAACAAAGTTTTATTTAAGAGACTATTTAAGTAACATTATTTCAATCTTGCAAATTTTGCCGCAACTTTGTTTGCGTGGTATTAGAAGCAACTTTAAAAAAGAATAGGTTTTCTATATTGTACTTTTTTTTGTTTCAAAGAGTATATTTTTGAAATAATCCCAGTAAAACTGTGACGAAATTGATCAGTAATTTTGTTTTATTATAAAAAAGGGGGAGAACTAAGGTGTTTTAATATAACTAAGTGGTCTTAATTATCTTGATGTGTTGTTGTCACATAGGAACTCTAAATTTAAAAAAGTTTTCTTAGATCTTAGACTTGAAAATTGTAAAATAATTCATATTATGACAAAATTTATCTCGATTCCGGTACGGAACCTCCAGAGCGCAAGTGCTGCTGGCACTTGGCGGGTTTTTTGACAATGTTTTTCTAGGGAATAACTTATACACATAGCTTTTATTTATTTCTTTTATTTTTTTGCTGTTAGTAAACCTAGTTTTTGAGCAAGTGTTGATTTGATATTTGAGCGCGATTATCGTAACTTTCCTTGCGTTTCTAAATGATTCCCGATAGTATCACAATAATAGTTTTACTTGTCATTTGATTATTTTTGTTTACAATCTGGTTTTAAATAAGCCATCGTATCGAATGAAGTGTCCATACATTCTCCCTAGTCTGTTTTCTATGGTTTGCAGAAGGCCTACCGCGTGACAAAATTGACTTCGATTTGATTGATAATGAAGTTAATCAAAATGCACTCAACGTTAAATTGCATTGGGTTCAACTCGATATATTACACATGTGATTTAACAATACACATTTCACATTGAGTGCAATCCAATATCAACCAAATCGAAGTATTTTTTTACGCGGTAGCCATAATAGCCGTCTCTTCGTTGATGATTCCCAGTACTTATTTAATCGGTTGTACTCGTATTTCAGTCCAGTTTTATCTTTTTTGAACACTACAAAAGCTCTAGGCTGGTCTGAAATAATTTTCCAGGGTATGCAGACTGCCTAGGACTGACTGAATAGGTGTTTTTCTTGTTACTAAACGCTCTCTTAGCCATCGTTACTTTCATTATTTATTTATTTTTATTAGAAAACCAACCAAAAAGTAAGGCTTACAACTTATGTTGTATTGCGATAAAAGCTAAATAAATAAGCAGTACGTCTACTGGTTATTAGATGTAAAAAAAATATATTATTATAACAGCTGGAGTTTGTGATTGTTAGAATGAAACGCAAAACACCTTATTACGATCTATAATAATCGATACAGGACTAACCAATACAACAATATGCTTATTTCGCGACTGTGTGTTAGTGGTCCGTAAGTTCCAGTACAGGATGCAAACGTACGCACTTACAACGTTAGTGGTATAAGCTTATTTTAACAAATTAATTTCTTAACACTAGTACTTTTACACAAAAGGAAGATATACCGTTTCACATTGGTACAGCGCCATCTATCGAAAATAAGAGTAAGCAATGTATTTGACTGCGATTGTTCTATATTATTTATGTAATAATTTACTATAACGGTGTTACAATATTAATTAAAATCAGTTCGTTTATTTATTTGTCATAATTGTTTTGTAGAAATTATATTTTTTTTATTAAAATTGATTGTGTTGCTAATGGTACTGCCATATCCTCCAGATTGTACATACAGATACAGCATTGGTATAAATTAAGCGTAACAGTTGTCGATCCTTGAGGTATACCAAATTTTATTGAACTGTCTTTTGAACTGATACCATTATTTTCATTGACGCTTAATCATTGAAGTTCATACTCTCAAAATATTCTAATATCTAACATCTTTAACAATATGTCGTGTAACATGCCATAATCAATCAAAAGCCTTCGGAAGGTCACACAAAAATACTCCAAAAAGCGTTCAAACTCTAAAAATATCTAAATAAGTATTAGTAGTGCTTACGGCATATGTGGTAGATTTCAGCTCGTAGTTACTAGGATGTAGGCGTGAAGATGCTTAACGAGTCGGTTATTGTATAATTCAACTTAAAAGTTATTATGAAAACATAATAATAACATTAATTGAACTAATAAAATTATCTATTAACTCTTCCATAGGTAACGGAGCTGTACAATACATATTAGTCATTCGAATTACCGAATATATAATCTACCGAAAGTATATTTAATCAGTAGCCTTTAAATTAACCTTTATATTTTGAATTGAGGAGGTTAGCATCTAATGTAACCTTTCACGATCATTCTTTCTCCTACAGGTGTTCGAAGTTTTACGTAAAAATAATCCAGACCAGCTGAAAAAACTAAGTTTTATACCCGGCGATATTATGAAATTCGATCTTGGACTCACCGATAAAACCATAGCGGATCTGCATAATGTAAGAATCTCTTGATTATCTTTAAATACATACTCACTCTGATTTGAGAAGCTAGCTTAGTAGCAATGAGGAAGTATTTAAAAAAACGAAAGCATTTGTTACGCATTGTTACTCATTGTTACGCAAAAAGCACCCTACTAGATGGCGACCCTAGCAAAAGTTGATTTTTGCAGGAAACGAATGGACCAATAACAGTCATCTTCGTTAATTTTAACTAACACATTAAAAAACTGTAATTTGAAAAGTTCGAAACTTAGATATCAATACAAATACGAAAAAGTACAAATAGAATATGAGTTGTTTACTGAGTTTTGAAAACTAATTTACTTTTAAACATGAAAGAAAACCGGAAGGGTTGTCATGAAGAAATCAAGCACATACCGTAGCGACATATAGGTAGTTTGATTTCGGAAACTAATGTCTTTTTTAAATACTTCCTCATTCTATAGTTGAATTAAAAAAAAAATCTTGGATTATTAATGGGCGGGCTAAATGATTATTAGGGTGAATGACAAACATAAATATAGTTTTTACGGTTCTGTACCTTAAAAGGAAAAGAATAATAAAAGTTTAAATTGTGTAAAATCTAAAAAATAATTCGGTAGGTCCCAGGTTCTCGCCATCAAAAGCATTGATCAGACAAAAAATAAAATCGTTGGGCCCCTTTTTCCATCCAGTCAATTCGGTTTACACTACGCCCAACGACATTATTTTTTTTACTGATTTTGGTGTTAATTTTTGAAGGTATCGGTGGTGTTCCACTTGGCTGCAACAGTCAATATGAATATGCAACTAGATGTGGCGGTGAAGATCAACACTATAGCCACCATTTCTTTGTTGGATATTTGTGACCGGTTACCGAAGATGGCGGTACGATAACAAACTATATTCTCTAGTACTATATACTTATATACTAGGTAATTATCTCTCACGAAAAATATACGAATCTTATCTTGTTAACCTACACTTGGAATTTTTGAAACAGAAATACAAGGGGAGGTGCAAGAGTTTGTGGAGTGAAACGATTTTATATAAAATGAAACAATAAATCTATTTTTAAAAGGAAAAGTTAATAATTTTTCCTCTTTTTTATAGATTCGCTCCAAAATAATTCATTAAAGATCTGAATAGATTTATAATATTTATGAACTAATTATGCTATGGTTTTATATTTATATTTTGCTATGGTTTTATGAAATAAAACCATAGCAAAATATGTTTGTAACTTTTGATTTGGGTTGTAGAATGGGTAAACTGGGTTGTAGAATGGGTAAACTGGGTTGTAGAATGGGTAAACTGGGTTGTAGAATGGGTAAACTGGGTTGTAGAATGGGTAAACTGGGTTGTAGAATGGGTAAAGTTTTTCGAAATCATGCGTGTGCAGGGCAACCATTGCAAATCTGCTGTAGTGATCGGGTATCGGGTAAATTGTCTTCCACTCTTTTTCTTAATGGTCTCTTTTAAATTTTCTAGTATTATCTGTCTGTTTTCGATTCAGCGATTCAGTTGCGCAATCTTACTATGTCATCAAAATATATTAAAATTGCCAAAAATAATGGCAATATCCTTCCTATATAAACAAGTGAAAAGCTCGATGTTGTAGTGTTTAACGCGCTTGATCTGCGATTGCGGAGGTTAAGTGACGATCGCAAAAGCCGGCAATCGGATGGGTGGTTAAATTTTTTTGGTGGAACGATTTACGACGACCACGTTGGCTTAGTACGGATTAGCACCACCAATCCTCATTGGGATTTTCACGCGGCCCCAGTTAGGAATTTTAAGTGTTTTAGTTTCATCCATTAGTAATATCTATGCCTAATAGCACCACAAATACTCACTGGGAACTTCACGCGGGCCTAGTTTAATTCTGGGTGAGATTAGCACCACCAATCATCATTGGGATGTTTTCTCGGGCCCACTTGAGAATTCTGGGTAATTTTTTTATAGACCCTGCTCCACCCCGCACCACACAGCTCAGTAAAATAAAAAAAATTACCACCCATCCCGTTATTGATCTTTGCGTATATCGCTTCATCTTCGCCATCGCTGATCAAATGCACTAACCAATGGTACACATAGGAGAAGAAAAAAAAGCAAAAACCCACACTCTCTGCACCACCGCGCCCTATCCAGTAATGGAATAGGTGTTATAAAAAAAATCGTCTTTAATCGACTCCCGACTATGTTTAAAAAGTCCATGTGACTTATAAATGATTGATTTAATGGAGCACTGCTCCCCATCAATGTTTTCCGTTTCATTCAAAATGGTATGAGCTTTCCTTCCTTGCACAGTAAGGATTTTTTTTGCAGTAAGGTGTTCAATTTTCCCATGGTTTCAATTTTCTTCTGGATTTACTTGTTTAGTAGGCGAGTATTCGTAAACGGATGACGTAATAGGGCCAAAACTTAATTTATATACCAATGAAGAGTTCCCAATTATTATTGTAATTACAAATTAACTTCAGACCTATTTCTTCAGAGTGGGTATGGTCTAATATAATATAATGGTTTATATAATACTATACTACATTAATCAAAGTACGCACTTCTCTCTCATATATATGTAAGTTCAAGGAGTCTTGTTAATCAAGCCAAAGCAATCAGAATCGTTTAGTTGCGCGGAACTTCAGATTCTAACAACCAGTCATATTGAATGCATAATCAGGACAATCTCGAATAATGAACTTTTTTTTATTGGCTTTTGCTTGTGTTGTTGAGATACCTGCGTTGTTTTATATCTTTATAGCCGGATAAAAACTTGGCATTCTATAAATAAAATTTATAGACTTCAAATTTGGGTACGTTATTTTTAAATAATAATGAGAAACATAGTATTCTCATTTATGTCAATGAAAAGAGGATTTTTTAGAATAAAACCATACATAGAAGATAAACATACTGGTACAGGGCTTCATTCACGTGTCCACTGGGTATTGCGCTGCGGAGCGCACTCTGGTAGAGGAGATCGTCTACCCACTCCCGCGCCCACTAGAAGTCATGATCGAGGAATCGATCAACAGCGAACAAATGACGCAGGCTGAAGTCAAGAGGTAATTGGATAAAGACAAATTAATGTAAGATTCTCTAAAATAGTACATTGACTTAACCGATTAAAAAATGAGACAAACAATTCAAAAGAGTCTTATAAACATTAAAGCCGTCCGACCTTTTTAAATTAATTTATAGACTTGCTTAAACGTCTCCTCTTTCCTTGTATATTCCCGATGCCTTAAGGAGTAAGTTGATTTGCATTTGACAACGTTTCCATACATCCTGGCTGCTGGAGCTGCCATCCCAACGCAATTCCACCGACGGTCATACGAGTTCCACATTACTATTTTTATTTTATAATGACCGCACTACTGAAAAAAAAAACAGTAATTGTTCAACATCGCTGCCACCATATGGCGTAATGAACTAACAACCATTTTATTAACAACTATTACACAGTAACTATTAACAATTTAGTAAAATAGTTTATATTTAATGTTCAATTAACATACGAGTTTAAATATGTGTGATATTTAATAGTTATATTTTCTCATTACAAGTTTGCTCCTCTTGCCAGATATATTTCGCCAAAACCGAATACATACACTTTCACGAAGACATTAGCGGAGGCTGCCGTCAAAGTGCATGGGCATAGAGGATATCCAGTGGCAATCTGCAGGCCTACGACAGGTAGAAACAACATTTTCATAGGTGGTGTGTGTTTATATGTGGTTCACGTGAAGGTAAGCATGGGAGGGGCATGGTTTCTGAAGTCTTTGTATATGTCGTGGCCAGATCGTAGAATTGACCAATCATGTTGCGGCTGGCCATTACCTGAAATGGTCATATTTCATGATGTGACCTGGTCAGGTCATCAATGAATAATTTGCATTTAACGATATGGGCGGCTGATCGTATGATTTCTTGATGTGGCCAAGCATTTGTTAAATATGTATATTAGTTGATTAGTTGATTGAAACAATTACTTGATTAAGTTTAGTGAGATAATTGAAGGAGTGTAGTGCGAAGGTGCGGCCGCAAAAGCTATTCGATAGTTTTATGGATATTTCGCAAGATTATGATGAAGACAGGATTTTGATCTAGCTCCAGAAGATGATAAAAAATCTATTGGAGGATATATAAGATTTTGAGATATGAACTGAATAAATTTCTATATAAGATATGATTCACTACTGTAGGTCACGTAATAGGTTAGAAAGGGAATTGTTCAGTTTGTATGGGCACTTTAGCTTTGAATGGACATTATCTACAGTTATAAAAAACATTATTTTTTAATATTTCATATCTTTAGGAAGGTAACTATTGTAATATTTTCATGGGAAAGTTTAACATTGTATATATATATAACCATGAGTAGTATTCCATAAACGATGTAACGAAAAAGTACTTTTTTTGTAAAATACTTTAATTACCTTATCATCATATTAATTTATTTATGTTAGAAATAAGAAACAGAGATGGTTAAATAAAGAAATTGTAGATTTACACATATTTACCTTTAATTTGAAAATACAATTGTACAAGCAAAAGACAGTAAATACCCTTATTTATAAGAATAGACTTTACAAAATCAGTTAATGAATAAATTACACTGCTCATACAGTTTCTCCTCAGCTGGAGGCTGGTATTCGGGCAGTCAATGAATTATGAGAAACAAATGCAGCATTTAGTAATTCACAAGCTGCTCCTAATCATTTTGTTAACGTTGAACGAGATATATTTAATAAAGTTGATATTCTCTCATCAGTATCCAAGTTCTTAGTTTAATTAAATAAGCAACAAGCCCTAACTCCCCATTACCACGGACGCATCTTAGACGCATCGCATGTCAGATAACCCAGGATAGAATTTGTTTTTAACTGAAGTTTAGACAGACCTATCCAAAAGTGCACAATGTCTTCAAGATGTCTTTCTTTAACAGATAATGCAAAAAATGTATGAATAAGTTGCATGATAGACAACCATTCAGCCCAATTATTATAATATAAATGAGAACTACACAGCTTACTGGTTTTTGGTACATAAAAGTTAAAATCGACAAACAATTTTATCCGAAGCCATGTGGGAACTGTCAGTCGCTGTGATGAGTCACAACCCGGAACAAAACAATATGCTTTTGAATCCACCTGATTCAAAAGCATATTGTTTTGTTCCGGGTTTTGAAGAATCCGGTAAGGTAATGGTCTGTGTAGGTTCTAGAATATTAGAAGGAACTGTTACTCTATTTGTTTGCTGCCAACAAATGACAGATGATATCAGATCCATGCACCTAAAAGAGAATAATATATTATTAAATTATTTGTCAACAAAATTTTACTTAAACGATATGGCAGCGATATATTAATGTTTTACTTTTCATTAAGGAAGCTTAATTATAGTAAAATAAAAATAACTATCATTTTAACCTTTGTTAATAATAAGCACAAAAATTCTAATATAATGAAAACAAAAATTCTAATTTTAATGAAAGCTAAAATGTACTTATTTCTCTATGTCTATACTAATAATTAAGCTGAAGAGTTTGTTTATTTGTGAACTTAATAGTCTTAGGAATTACTGGTTCGAATTAATTGTTTTTGTGTGAATAGTCCATTTATCGAGGAGCTATATATCACGCTTTGACTAATAGGAGTTGAGCAGCAATGAAAAACGATTCAAAAACTAGAGAATATTTTAGTATAATGTACTCATAAGAAAAAAAAACTATCTAACTTAAGTGACTTTATAAGTTGATGAGTAAATAATATACCAAATGTATGTAACTCAAAAATTTCACAGAAAAAATCCTTTGTAAACAACAAACGTGATTTTATCGCGTTTCTTATGGAGACTTGCTCTTGCCTGTTTTTTAAATAATATATTTTAATGGAGAATTACATTTCACGAGATATCTTTATATTGAATCGAGGGGCGTTAATTTATTATTAAAAATTTAATAAACTCCCGATAATTATGAATGACTAAAAGGAAAAACAATACTCGAAATGAGCTGCTAATGGTAGGAAAAGTTTTATCTAAAAATCATTTTTAAAAAAATTTAATCAACTTCAAACTTTAAAAAGTAAAAAAATAATAGGTACATATCTTTAAAGCGGTTAAATTTACAAGACACATTGAAGTTGGTCTGAGTATTTCTGTAGTTTATTAAATGATAAGCGCCCGTTTTCAACAAAAAGGACTATTTAAAAAAACATTAGTTTGTATTTTTTGCAAGGCGTGTCGATTCTACTGCGCACTAAAATAGATCGAAGAGCAACTGAACTATTCTATATAGACATGCACGTTATCCACAGAAAAACTAGTAGATCTCCATAATTGGTTCCATCAACTGGCAGGCCTATGCCCCAGCAATGGGGATGTTGATAAGTTAATGATGATGATGATATAAAGGCGGATTCTTAATTAAGATTTGCTTCAGACTCCAGTACAACAGGCCAATGTGCATACAGTACCCTCGGACCACGTGGGGAAAGCTGCAGGTTACAGCTACTACTGAAATATTTAAAATCCAGAATATAAGACAAAAGATTGTCATTAAATTTAAAATTAATGTAAAATTAATTAATGACTATCTTTAATTGTATTTTTTTTTATTTAAATATTCATGTCAAAAATTGACGTTGACGATCATGACCTTTGCGTTTATTTTTGTCTTTGGCATTTATGAATTATTTATTATTCCTATTTATATCTTTTGAATTGTATATTAAAAAATATTTAAAATACCAAATATTTGAAGTTTCATTGTGCTTGAAGTAGTATGAAAATGTTATGTATTTATTTATAAGATAAATATTAATGTAGCATTATTAATGCAGACAATGTACACTTAACGCGCTGGCTAATGCGTCAACGAGAAGCACGATACGATAGCGTAGTCGGTAGCGCAGAAGTTACGGAACTTTCGCAAAGTCCGGACGTAGGATCTATAACAAAAAAAATATTTATCCGAGCACTTTCGTATGTACTTCGGAATGCACGTTAAGGGGCCGTCTATTAATCACGTGAGGCTCGAATGGGGGGGAGGGGAGGGAGGGATTCGTCAAAAATCACGAAAGATCACAATGGTTGTAGTAATATATCACGTGTATTTATTTTTTCCTCGACGCGCGATTATTAAATCGAAAAGCGACGTCAAAAATGAAGATTTTTTGTTTTTTTTTTAAATACATGAGATTTGGTTGAAGGAGGGAGGGGGTAGTCTTAAACCTCACCATGTATCATCTCACCATGTAGGGGGAGGAGGGGTCAAAAAATATCACGTGATCAATGGACGGCCCCTAAACTGTTTGTCTTGGCTGCATCTGTGTCGTTAACACCTACCATTCTGCACTAGGCCTACATGGTGAGTTATGGACAATATGGCTCATTCCCCCTATTCGATTTTGATGAACTTTCAGTGACGACATCTTATCGGGATCCGTATCCGGGGTGGGTACAGGGGTTTAATGGACCGATGGGCGTGTCAGCGGCTGGTGCCATCGGACTGATGCGTGTGATGGTCGCCCATAATGATATCCGCGCCGATTTATTGCCCGTCGACATCTGCGTCAACACACTCATAGCTGCTGCTTGGGAGACTGCTGTTGATAAGTATATAAAGTCGATTTTTAAAGAAACCAGCTGAACTGAAAAAAACTGAAATTGATAGCGTGTTAATAAACGCGGGATTTCCCTCGTATTTCCCTTAGCAAATTTTTAAGATCCACGTCCACACTTAGGCGGGAATGGTTGGGTCAGTATCTTTCAGTATCTTTATCAGGCCTATTAGAGCTCAATGTTAAAATTTGTGAGATTTGAAAAAAACTCAATGAGTCACGGCAGCGCTATTTTTAAATATAATATCCATTTCACGGAACAATTCTTGTTCCTCCTTTCTTTAACCTCGAATAAAAAGAAAACCAACCAACACAAAGTTTCGAAGGGTACCAAACTGGAGGGCTGTAAAGTGCATTTTAATTAAAATTATATAATAATTTACTGCAGCTTGTCCGAGGTCCGAGTGTACAACTGTAGTACCGGAGAGAACCCCACCACCTGGGGCGATATACACGAAGGTGCGCTACAAGAAACCAGGGAAAATCCCTCTCTTAACATCGTATTGTACCCATCTGTCATACGGCTAGGAAATAAGTAAGAATTTGATTAATTAAGTAACAATTAGAATTAAATAAATTTAAAGTTACTATTAAAAAATCACACCATAAGTTGTTAGAGTATATATGAAGCAGATACGAAGGTATTCTAGTCAATTTTTAACAAGTTTTTTTTACAGTTATTATATTTCATCATGTAAACGTTGCTTCACCTTTTATCCACAAAGCATTGTTTTATAATAATTACGAAAAACAAACGAAATATTTTTTATAATTTCTTTTAACATTTCTTGGTTAGTTCTTTAGTTTTTTCCTATCAATTCTTATCAATGAAAGGATATAGAGGAAAGGCCATCCTTTCCTAAGATAATGCTTAAGATAAAAGATATTTGAAAAAAATGACTATCTTAACGATAACAATAAACAATGTTATGAAAGTAAAAACGGAATTCTGTTGGCAACCATAGTTAAGATTCGAATATAAATAAAGCATAAAGTTGATGAATGTGAATGAATAAGTACTTTAATAAATCACACAGAATATTTTTATTTTTATATTTTACAGATACGCGCTGAAGGCAGCTGAAATTTTCTTAGAAGTAATTCCAATGTACGTGGCCGAGTTCCTATTAAAAATTTTCAGCAATGGACGAAAAAGGTGAGAGGAAGCATACTGTATTTCATTCATTTAACACTAGCTTAAGTTGATAGGCATTTTTTTAATGTGGCAACAACAGTTACATAATTGAATCGGTCATTTGAGAAATACCTCATATCCATTTTTTATCGTAATTGAGTTAGACATTCAAAGTAGTTCATTTAGGCAAGCCAAATCCAATACATTTAAAACACCTCATCACCAGTAAGTTTCCATGATGATAGTAAATGTTCAAAAATTGGTTTCCTTGAATTTCCTCGAAAGTGTTCTCAAATGACTTGAAGTGGGTAGCTGTCAGCTAGTGACAGCACTGTTCCCCTTAGTGGAACTAACCTAAAACAACTTTTGACGTTCAAATATTGTTCTTAATGATGACTCTTCTGTTATTGTTTTGTATTTTGAGTGAAAATGAGTTATAATGAAAGTAAAAATACAGATTCTACTACTTTAAAACGTAAAAAGGGCAAAACGCGATGACCTCAGGAAGCTGAAAGACTACACCCCAGCCGAGGCCAATAGTTGACATGGATGAAACAGAAAAGTTGTAACAAAATTGTATGTGGGTGTTTATTTTATCATATCAACATTAAACATAAGTTTTTAACCACTTACTGTATGTTTATAACACTTATTTCAAACCTATTGACCCCATATTTCATCGGTCATTTGAGTAACAACCCATCTCCAGCTACTTAAAAAATCATAATACAAAAACAAAATGTTATATTCTTATAATACTCTTACAGTATGTATACCATTATTTTACCATACATTAAAATATAATCTTTGTACTGTATAAAATATTTTGGTTATACAGTTTTTTATTGTTTTCCAAAAATTAGGTTTAGTGGATATGAGGTGTTTCTCTAGTGACTGATTCAATTATGTTACTTAAAATACACTTATTTATATAACTACCTAAGACTTAACGTTTTACTAACATAATATTTGATGGAGAGACGTTATAAATAGTTTACATAAACATAAAAACGCTAGCTTTCCCCAGCGGATTCGCCCGCGTGATTTCTAGGGAAATGTTTAGTTGGATAAAAAGTATCCGTTTATCTAAGTCAGCTAATACATCTGTATACAAAATTTCATCAAAATCCGTTCATTAGTTTCGGCGTAATTGACCGACAAACATACAAACAAAGAAACATTCACATTTATAATATTAATAGGATATTACTTGAATGGAAGATAAACTTTTGACTAGGAAGTCAAAAACAAACACAAGTCTATGTTTTATTAAACAATTGCACCGATAATAATTGATTACAAATGAGGTTTTTTTATATAGTTGAAAGCACAGGTTTAAATTATTATTTTTTGATTCTAAATAAAAAAAATGTTAATTTATAACCATTTGTTGCACTAAAGTTTTCTTTAATTTACTAAGGGAGATATTAAAAGGATCTACATCAAAAAAAATTATCTTATACATGTTGGTATTATAAACCAAATTTTAGTGTAAAGCTTATTTAGATTTGGGGGAGCGAATAGTAAAAGTTTACGAAAAGAGCGCACTGGAAGTCGGACCCGGGATACGAAACAGATTCGACTTAGGAGAGTTGGAGAGCCAATTAAGTTAGTGATATTATAGCGAATATTTTTCGTTTATTCTGGAGAAATGGTAAGTTGTGTTTTTGAATGAGTATTCATAGGAAACGTTAGTGATATTTGTCGATAATTAAGTGACTTCACGTAATTCTTTGAAGCTATTCTATTCTATTAATATGAATATGATAATAAGGGTTCCATATTACACTACAGAAATCCATAATGGATCACACGAATGCAAAGTATAATATTTTCAATGGGAAATTTACAACTATTTCATCTGTAATAAAAGCTAGACAACACAAATTAATTGAAAGATAAATAAATTGACTCTGCATTACTATGGGTATCTGCCAAATAACCACTGAAATGAAATGATAGATCGATAATTTATTTATTCAAAATACAATGCACAACTATACAGAGAGTAAAAAATAAAATAAAAACATAATAGAAATAAATTAACTAGGATCAGAGTTTTGTATCTGTGTGTAGCAGAGAGACGGAGAGCACTGGCTCATTGCACTGAAATTGCCGATATACGGGTGTAGCGCTCATTTTCAACCGTCACCCTAGCTGAAAGAACATGGACAAAATTAAAGAAAAAGGAGTACAAATGTACTATCAAGGGCGTAGATCTTCGCGCCAGTAAAGCTTACATCAAATGAATAGAAAATAACAAAATGGTGGTTTTGTTATAATTATACAGCTTACTCGAAAATTTTCAGCATACAATTATGTTATGTTAAAATTATCGATTTAGTCTATTTAGGTAGTATCAGCATAGCAGGTTATACAAATCTGTCCAATTTCTCCACTTGATTAAACTTTAATATCTTAAGTGTAGCGCTCAAAATCAACTGGAAAAGTTTGACATATTGTGGCAACCTGACTCGCAGCCGTGTGTACATTAAATATTAAACTACTCGATATTTAATTTCAGGCCGAACTTGATTACTATCAGTCAACGTTTGATGAATGTAAGATCATCTGTAAGCCACTTTACCACGAATGAGTATTGGTTCACCACCAACAATATCCGTAGGCTACGCGCGCGCCTCTCACCAGCAGACGCTATCATCTACAATATAGACCCAAACTCTATATGGTAAGAAATGTCACTTCCAATCGGAAATTATTTTTGGCTAAGACGTAGTAACTACTCCTAATCTATCTAGAGATGGTCATCAATCTTCACGTCAAATCTTTGTTAGGGTAGGTAGAGAGAACTGGCTGACAAAATAAACGATCTCTACTCACGTTTGTTGCTTCCTTTTGTCCCTTCCTTTAATTACTCTTTTTATACATTTTCTTCAGACAGGGTTCTTATATCTAACAGCACAGTCTGCGTAAAGATCGCATCATCTCTGAACTTATTTGCTTGTTTACTTTCATGTTCTCTCTGACATACCCAGCTCACTATTTATTATGTAAAGCGAGATTGTTTTCCAAAATTTTTGCTTTTCATCAGTTTTCTCTGCGCTCCATTTAAAAAATATTCCGCATACGCTCCCCTTCTGGAATAACAACCCTTACTATCGTTCTGGTATCGCCTGTTCTTTGTTATTATATATAATTATCTTTGTTTTCTTCGCATTTAATTGTAAGTCTTTCATATACACTGCAGCTGCCAATCAGACTACATACATAATCTTAATTATACTCGTAGTAACTTAACTGTAGTTAACTGTAGTAGAATAAAGAAGCGTGCAAACAACGCCCCAACTATAAAGCATTTTTTACTATTTGATTTTGGATTGAATGATTGCATAAGTTACGTATTTGTTTACGATCTATTTTATGAAGAGTAAATTACAAATCAGTAGTTGCGTTCCTTAATAAAATCAACACAGCAAAATAGTACAATTAGTGCGTTGCCTACGAATCAGAGATTACTAACTATATGTTTTTGAATGGTGTTTTGACTTGATTGTCAGATTTAGTATATTTGATTTTTTAAAAAGGGAACTACATAATTATATTGTTTAGTTCTCAGGATAGATTATTTGACATGTTTTATTTATACTTATAGCTGGAAGGAGTATTACAAAATCTATACAAGAGGTATCGGAAAACACTTGATCGGAGTTAAAGGAACAGGCACTCCGGCAGCCAAGAAACGTTTACAAAAGTAATATGTTTGTATATTTCACTATGCTAATAGACTGGTAGCTAACGTATGCATTGCTATTGTTAAAGTAAATTATTAGTTTAATGAATCTGCTATAAAAAAATATGTAATTGATAATTGCAGAATGTTAAATATTTACCCAAAATCGCTTAAGTAAAAGAGTATTTCAGGCTTTACTTTGTATGAGACTGATTGTTACATTGGTCCTCAGATTGCTGTACATCCACATAGGTGTGAAGTTGTTCTTCGTGCTGTTGGCAGCTTGGCTCATGAAGCACGTGTTGCTGCGAGTGGCTGCATGGTTCGCTACACTATTACCGGAACCTCTTGGTACAATATGTACACAGATAGCGACGTACCTCCAAATGTACTACTGACTGTCTGAATCTGAAGACCGTCTTACAAATATCAATTAACCTATCAATACTACCGTATTAAAAAACAGCATATTAACAAGTTATTTCAACATGATTGTTATTATTTCTTTGAAATATCTATACTATAATAAGAACGTAACTGATCGATCTCTGGACATTGAAGATATATGAAAAAAACTGTTATGAGGGACATTTAAAAGCGTAATAGAACACAAAACAATGATTATTAAATTTTTTGTCTGTTTATCTATTTGTCTGTGCGTTTGAGCACGAAAATCTCAGAAACAGCTGAACCGATTTAAATGCAGTTCCGTTAACATTTAGTGTAAGATTTATTTCAATCGGTTGATAAATGAAAAAGTTATGTCAATTTGAAGTGACGTGTTTGCCAAAATTGCTACGAAATATTAACTGTTTTAATTAATTTTCGGCTTTGATATATTGATCATCATCATTAACTCTTTCACAGCCAAACTGCAGAGCCTCAGGTCTTTGTATAAAATTAATAATTTATGGTCACCCATCCCGTGAACAATTCTTGCCAAAATTTTTTAGGAATAACGATCGTGCGCAGCGGCACTAATGCGTAGCGCCAACGAACTACGAATTAATATTGTCTATAAAATGTTAATTTGTATGATGAAAAATAAAAAAATAAGATTCCAACATTTGGATACTCCAAAGTAAGTTGACCTCATTTATAATGACTAATCATATTAAATAGAGTTCAGCTTATAATGGGCATGTGGTATGTCACAATCACGCGAGTAGGAGAACAAGCGTAAAGAGCCTACCGATGATGCAATTAAGCATCAAGTAGTTTACAGTGAATGCATATTTTTATCAGATTAGGTACACATCGTCGAGGCCAGGGGAGGTGGTTGGCATGGTTTCGTCTGTCTGGAAGAGGCTTTCGATTTACCCGAGCCTCTCCAATTTTCCAACCGCGAGGGGACCAATGCTCCAATACTTGAGTGTCCTGGTGACTCGGCCATAGCTTGTGGCTTGGGGGTTGGGGTTTTGGAGGGTAGGCCTCTGGGGACTCACTGGGCAGTTCACTGTTGGGTTGAATCCTACTCATCCCCTGATACTTGCCAGATAACAGGGATAGTGTCAGAAGCTTTTCCACGACGTTAAAAAAACTTAGATTCACGTCAAATGAAGTTAAGAACGTAAAGACAACTCGAGTTATATGTATTTTTTCCTCTTATTACTATATTTTATGTTAATACTCTTTTGTTTTTTAACACACAAATTGCTGTAGGTACCTACTTCAAAGTTGGTATTTTCAGTCTTCGGTGGAAGCACTGGTTTATTCGTAGGTCACAACACTCATATAATATTACGCCAGTCTGAGGGTCGGTTCAGAGTAGCTCGGTGGCGTAGTGAATAAGCGCCATGGCCGCGATTGTAGTTGTTAAGCAACTTTCGCAAAGGTCGGTCACAGGATGGGTGATCTGAAGCTACTCCGAGTTTCGGTAGGCACGTCAAACAATTAGTCCGGTTGTATTTGCAGTCATTAATATCCTCCAATCCGCAATGGGCTAGCATGGGGGTCGTGGCCCACCCTCCTTAACCATCCATAAGGAAGGCCTGAGCTCCTGCAGTTGGTGACTTAAAATTGTTGATGATGATGATGAGGGCCGTTCAAATCTAACGGAAGCTCAGTCAAGCACCTCTCGGAAGTATGCGTTAGAAGACGATTTCCTTCGAGTGTGCAAAGTCGAAATTGAAATACGTATATTTTTAATATCAATAAATAAAACTCCACGTATTTTCCGTCAGACATGTACCGACCGACTTTTATTAACAAAGAAAGAGATCGGACAGAAAGCGCTCGGTCTCGGGAGACAGCTGAAAAACGCGAAGCGTATTTAACTACCCATCGCGAGGCTCATGCACTATAAAGCTGAATCTGAAGCATTTACCGTCAGGGACAATCTCTTGAGCTCTCGGAGAACTCATACAACAAGCGTTTGATCTTAGAAAACTTCTGAAGATCACATAGCGCGTCTAACTGATGATCGTACCATACATGCAGTATAGTATGTGTATGAAACTTCCTTTGATAGAGAAATGCGCTTGGTTTCTGAAAGAGCTCGCACTTTGCACAATAGAGATCGTTAAAGTAGTTTCAATTATCGCCAACCCGTGTTGCCTTCATACTTCACAGGCGTACTGCAGAGTTTTCACAGGGTGTAAGGAACTAGCTGTTTTCCCGCGACTTTGCCGCAAAATTATAGCCCATGACATCCGCGTCTGATGTAGCTTCCCGTAGGTCGGAATCGTTCCGAAACTATCGATCCCGTAGTTTTGGAGTAAATTCGATGCAAACAAACAAACAACCAAAATTTTCCTCTTTATAATATTAGTATAGATTAGGTATAAGAAGTCCGATGGCGTAGTGGGTTAACGCATTCGGTTTAAATTGCAGTTAAATTAGTAAGTAAATACTGCACAACAAGGACATGCATGAATATTTATTTGACATAAATAAATACAAACGACAAACTCATACCAGCGATTTCTTCCAGGCAATTTATCATCAATTGGAAAATAGAACAATAAATAGCTTATTGTGCATACAACTAGACAAATAATAATAATTTAAAAAGATCAAAACCGTTTAAAGATACGATCATAATGCGACAATCAGAGCGTGAAAAGCGTGAAAAAAGATAGAAAAATAACATTTGTAAGAACCGTTCACAGGATGGGTGACCAAAACATTATTATCTTGAGCACTGTGCATAACACTGGCACAATGCAAGTTTAGCCGTTAGTCCTGGCTGCATTAGCAACGTTAACACCCACCGATCCGCATTAAGCCTGCGTAGTAGGTTATGGCCCATTGATCTTATTCGATTCGACTCCATTAATGGGAAAAAAGAATTCTACCAAAATACTTCCCACGCAGACGAAGTCGCGGGCACAGCTAGTTTATCAATAAATTTATATGTTTTTTAGAGTCTTTGTTATTTGGTAAAGTTAATTCACATTATTTTACTTATTCACTTATTTTTGTAACAACAAAAATACTTTCTCAGCATGATATGTCACTGTCCTTACTTTAATATCATATGCGGAGAAATTTTATCTGTGTTATATTTTTATGCTTGGATTTCAATGGACATCATCTCTTTTTATCGAAAAATAAATATTTATCAACACAGCTGCACGTTAGACTATCAAACCTCAATTGATTTGAACTCTACCTATAATGCATTTAGGTGAAAATTCAAGTGGAGATATTCAAAAATTATATAGAATTTGATAGCAAGATTCAATCGGCATTTTTGTGACCTAACAAAGGCATTCCACTGAGTTTGCTTTGTAACACTTAAAAAATTATAGAGTCTGACACAATCATATTTTCTGCTAGAATTTAAAGAGATGCCATTAATGAGCTCTAGCATCTATCTATGGGCGTGCCCCAAGGTTCAATATTAGAGTCATAGCTTTTCCAAATTTATATTAATGATCTTCCTTATTTTGCGACAAATGTATGTAAAACAGATTTATGTAAAATTATATGCAGATGACACTCTTTAGTGTTTAAAGCTAAGAGAGGCGATGACTGTAATAACGATATGAAAGGAAAAATGGAATCAACGATAGGTGGAATCCACAAAGTTCGTTGGTTGTTAACTTTTTTGATTCCACCAATTCAAATATTTCATTATTCTTATTGTATAGGGCAATCCCCAGATTGCTGATTGCAGCGGCATCAACCTATTTATGCTTTGTCAAGTGCACTCAGTTTTGAAGGTTTTGCTGTTAAGAAAATGCAGCCTATGCCTCATATGCTGCATTTTCGATGTCGATGTGGGGAATCTATTAAAGAAATATATAAAGGAGTCAATATTTTAATTATGGCTATACAACCATAGGTATATTTTTTTTTTGGTATGGGAGGAACAAAAAGTCGAATATTTTTTAATCTATCTAATCGAATTTATTTAATCAACATATAAAACATTGTTATCTATGTACTTTTGCCATCTCATTGATAGTTCCATGATCCCCTTACTAAAAAAACCATTCGGACAGGAATCAATAAAATCTTTGAAGGCGATTTGCACTGCCCCATTGGAGTTGAATTTTTTCCCTTGCAAGCAGTTTTTTGAATATCGAAAAAAATGGTAATCTTTTGCTCCAATAGAGCAAGGTCCGGGGAGTATGGTGGATGTTTAAGACATTTCAATTGAAGCTCTTCTAATTTGGTAGCCGTCTGTTGTGTAGTGTGTACTCTAGCGTTGTCGTGAAGTAGCTGTGGAGTAGAGCGATTGACCAGCCTCGGTTGTTTAACAGCTAGTTTTTCCAGCATGGTTTGCAATTGCTGACAATAAACGTCTGCCGTAATCGTCGGGCCAGATTTGAGAAAACTGTAATGAACGACACCAGCACTAGTCCACCAAACGCTTAGAAGTAACTTTTTTGGGGTCAATTTTCGTTTGGGGCAGGAATTTTACCTTCGTCTGTTTTTTAACATACATACTTATATTTACCGGATAAACATTTTCTGTTATGGTAGCAGTTCTGGGGAAGCAATTCGTTTTTATTGGGGTTGCAGTTATAACTTTACTTAACTGTTACCATTCTAGTAACAGTTTAAGTTTTCACTTATGTTCCATGAGTTGAAAAATAGTTAAATATAAAAAAAGTATTATTTCCATCCAATGTCTAATTTTCGAGAAATACGTTGTCAAACATATAGACACAGATACATAATAAACACCTACAAAATGTTGTTCATGTGTGTAGAAGCGCATATAGATATATAGCGCGTATATGTTAGTATACGAATATTGCTCCATATAGCAATAAAATGTACATACATACAAGTCAAATTGATAACCTCATTTTTTTTAAGGTCGGTTAAAGACGAACTGGCGACTTTATTTTTATGAATTTGGTTAAAAAGAAGGTCAATTTAATAAGTCAGTTAATTTTTACTCCTTTTATAAGTAGCTTAAATTTGAATGGTTTATAACTTCAATAAGGTCCAAGATGTCAAAAATTGATAACTTTTTTTTTAATGCCAAATTACAACTTTCTAGTAGGTACCAATAATTTTTGAGCTAAATTGCGGACAGATGAACATGGCGAAACTAAAAAGGGTTAAAAAATAAAATTTGTTCTAATATTATATAATAAATTGTATTATTAAATTATAAAATACATAACTTTTTACAAATGTGACTGTGTTAATAAAAACAAAATATAAAAGAACAAAATATACAATTGTATTAACTATGAACATTTATTACAAACTTTCCCAATCAGTTATGATAAACTCACAATTTTTAATATTTTAGTTTCAGTTGAAATTTGAAAATAACTTTTGGTCACTGGACTTATAGAAAAAAATTATCTCTGAAGTATCCCAGTAACCCTCTAAAAATGGTACCGAGTGGTCCCGGTAATATGCTCCCGAACGGTACAGCCACTCTTACTAACACGTGTATGATGATCCAAGCTGCCAGCAGCAGTAAGAACAGCGACACAAAGGTGTGAATGTGCAGCAATCTGAGAACCAACGTGCACTTATAAAGTCAATGGAGGTTCGAATACGGCGCCAAAGAGTTCACAATTGACTATCGAGTAAACATATTCATAAAAGTAGTTTTATAACAGACAGCCATATTAAAGTAAGCCAACTCAATAGTAGTCTTTAAAATATAACTTTTGAATCTTCGCTTTTAGTTTCGATTGGGTAAATAATATTTCCCTTTTCAAAGCGATAAACGAAAATATTTTGTTTTCCGACCACAAATCACAGGATACAGTATTTATTAATTATAAACGCAGTGTATTTTTATATGAGTTATGAGGCAATGTCACAGAATTGTATAACAAATAAACATTTACCTTTCGAGATGTTTCTTGGCTTTCGGTGTGCCTGCTTCCTTATCTCCGATTAAGTGTCTTTTGATGCCTCTCGCGTAGCTCTTGAAGTAATCTTTCCAACTATGTAGATTTAAATAAATTTTTATACATATTTGATAAGAAACTGACCAAAAGCTGCCGTTGAATACATAACTTTTGACTTCTAAAGAGCAAAATAAGTTTAATTTCTTTTTTATGAAAGCAAACTAACAAAGATAGTGAAATACTTTAGGCGTTTATATTTTATTGTATTAATTATTATCATATTGCTATTTCATACACCACATTCTAAGCATTAGTTTCACTCGCAATATATGTCATGTGGTAGAAATAATTAATTATAAAATAATTTAGTTAGCTTTTGCTTTTTTGTAGTAAGTTAACAATTTATGATTGTTCACCATATTGAAGTTGGTTCAATATTGTAGATGGCGGCGTCTGCTTGTGTGAGGCGAGCGCGCAGCCTACGGACATTGTTGGTGGTGTACCAGTACTCGTGTGTGGAGCAGTGCTCTAACGCATTTCGCATACCCACCAGACGTTTATTTACCTTTATCAGATTTAACCTGCAAACGAATTTCTACGTATATTGTATTGTAAGCTTGAATAGTAGCTCCGTAATGAAGCAAATTTCGCAAGTGTCTGTCACGGGACAATCCGTGCTTCGGAAGCCATGTTAAGCCGTTGGTTCCGGCTTCATTTGTAGTTATTCATATCCTGCAATATGCATTGGGCCAGCATGGAGGGTCATGGCCCATCCTCCTTAACCATTCCACATAAGGAAGGGCTGAGCCCCTGCAGTGGGAACATAAAAGGCCTAATTATAATGATGATATCCTAAGATTAGTAACATGGAGAGAATGTTAATAAGCAGACTTAAAGGATAGTATGATTGCGCTATAAAAAGATCTCGATATATATTAACTTCTGTTAATTTTCGCGCGTTCCTACTTGGACGAATTAAGTGTTATTAAATAAAATAACTGAATTTTATTGAGAGTCGAGTTCTTATATACGTTATAGAGTATATTACGAACCGCACCTTTTTTTATTCTTGCCAAAAATTCTCATGAAAAGCTCGATGAAGTACAATGGAATCGTTTCTAAGAAAAGTGCCGCAACTTTAAACACGTATCTGAAATTAAGATCACATAAATTTATTTAATCAATTTTAATTTAAAGTACAGTTAATTATTATATTTGATCAATTGCGCATTCACAATGCTATACTGAAAAATATTCTTGGTGAAAAATGCTTAAAAAAATTAACTAAGAATATTTTTCAGTATAGCATTATTGTATAGCATAATTGATCAAATATATTATATTATAACAGTTAGAACAAATTTTCATCTGTGCAATAAGAGAATTTTACTGTTTATAAAATTATACAAAAACACAAATGTAAATATTTTGTTTTATTTTATTTGACTAAATAAATAAAATAATATAAATAGGAAATAGTGGAAAATGTAGTTCTAAACATAAATTTAGTAAAAAATCGAACTTTCAGTAAGTGATATACGTAAAGTAATGTTTTGCTAATTTAAATGTATAAAAATCATTTAAAAGAAATAAAATTTGACAATAAAACCGAAGTTTTTCCATAGTTAAACAAGAGTCATAGAGTGCAGCACTGACCGGGATCTCAAGTACCTCCGAGATCTGGTCTGACCAACGTTTGGGGCTCCGGCTCCTGGGTCTGTTCCCCTATATTTTCATCTTAACCATCAAGCGCTTCAGGTTATCGGTATCTCGACGAGCAACGTGGCCGAAGTATTGTAGTATGCGTTCCAGGCAGGTTGAATATAGACGTTGTGCTTTCTTTAATTTAGGCTGTTGTAAGATAGAGATATTTGTGCGGTAAGCTGTCCATGGTATTCTCAGCATACGACGCCAACCACATCTCAAACGCGTCGATTCTCTGTCTATCAGCCGCTTTAATAATCCAGGTCTCGGCACCATACAGAAATATGGAGAAGACGAGTGTACGGACTTGGTGTATTTTTTTTTGTTCCCATGCCGATTCCTCTTCGCACCACCGGCTCACAGATGCCCTTTTTTGTGATTACGGAGCCCAGCTATAGCTTTTTACTGAATATGAGACCCACGGTCTCATATCCATGCAGGAGGTTAGTGTTGGGACACGTTGAAAAACGGTCTATGACCATGACCTCGGTCTTAGTTTTATTTACACTGACGGCGAGGCCCATTCTTACACTGACGGTTTCTAACTTGTTGAGTATCTCCGCCGTTTCTGCTTCGAAAGATGAAAATAATGTGGTATCATCCGCAAATCGGAGGTTAGAGATATTCACTCCACCTATCTTGACTCCACCCCTCCAGGCTTCGAGCGTCTGGCGCATTATAGACTCACCATAAATATTAAACAGGATTGGTGAAATCACACAATCCTGTCTCACTCCCTTTTGGAACTTGAAACGATTTAAAGTAACGTCTCCAGTGGTCACTGTACCAAATCTAGATTCATAGAGGTTGCGAATCAGTATTACTGATAAACTTTGTTTTAATTTAACGTTTGACTTAGTCCACATTTTAAACCAGATCATACCTTTATTATATATTAAGTACGTGTTTCATTAGGTGGTTAAATATTTATTATAAAAAATCTTACCTATTTGTTATCATGTACAAAGATGGATACCACATAATGCTAGGAATGGGATTCTCTCTGATCTCTTCTAATATGTTTTCTCGTAACTCTCTCCAGGTGGTCGGATTGTCTCCGGTGCTACAGTTGTATACGCGGAGGTCTGAGGGGCTGTAGTCATTATAGAACGGTTTAATACAACAATGAATTCATAAACAACTCGTGTTTCCTCTACAAAAGGCAAAACGTTTTATCAATTTCTTCATTAGTATGATTTTATTAATTCAATTAAGGATCGAACACGTCAAGAAAACCAGTGTTGTATTTGTTCACAAAGTTGCTACAAAATTATATACTTTTTGAGTACCCATAAACATAAAAAAATATATACTGGCCGTTATTTTTAAATACACGAATTTTTAATTTACATAGAGCTATGCATTACACATTACAGAACAATCAGTTTGGTCTTGTAATAATTTTCAAGTTAGATCATTTCAAAATAACACTTAAAAGTTTCTGACTGTGTTTATACACTTACTTATCTATAACCACCTCCCAAGCCACAGTGATGAGTGTGTTCGCGCAAATGTCAACAGGTAGGAAGTCTGCGCGTAAATCTTCATTACAGTTCACTACACGCATCACTCCTTTTAAAGTAGCTACTGTAGTGCCTATCGGTCCATTATAGTCCTGTACCCAGCCGGTAAATGGGTCTCGAAGGGATGTTGACACTGCAAGTCCAATTACAATTTTAAGGAATTTACTACTATGTGAACGTTATAATTTAAAATCTAATACTTTTGAGTGATAAGTTTAATAATTTTAATTAATCGGTTTTTGAACTTATCACTTAAAAGTTTTATTTATCACTTTTTTAAAAAGTGATAAAGAAGAGACTAATTCAAGAAGTCGGGCGGAGATCTTCTGTAGGATTATTATTTAAATGATAGGCGCCCGACATCAATAGCATTTTCTCGTATATGTCGCTTTTGAAGTAACATTTATCACATTTTTAAAGTTGAAAGTCGGTTCTATTTTTTTTTAGTTTTTATTTCATGCTTTTTAGTGATATTGATATTATTATATTGATATTGATATTAAAACTTTTTACAGCGGCTTCGCCGGCGTGGTCCCTAGGGAACGATGACACGGATATAATTACAACAACTAATTTAATTTACTTAATAATATTAGTATAGATATAGATCTATATAAGTAAAAATATTCAACAAAGTAAAAGTATTAGAAAAGAAGAATTTGTTTATTTGCTCGACTATTTTTTAATAATTCTATACTCCTATTATAAAGAGGAAAGATTTGATTGCTTGTTTCTTTGCATTGGATAGCCTCCGAAACTATTGGGCCAATTTTGAAAACCTACGGGAAGCTACATAATACGCGCTGGACGTAGGCTATAATTGACGCAGGCGAAGTCGCTCGGAAACTGTTAGTTTGATAGAAATTTGTTCACAAGTCAAGAAGAAATCGATTGACATACTTATTTTCATAAAAAATAGTGTGGGTAGTTAGAATATATGTTATTCATTAATAATAGAGTTTGTCAAACAACTGTTTATTCAAATACACACCTACCGCACATAACATATATTCTAACCAACCACATATTCCCCTTTTATGAAAATATGCTCTCAATGAGGTAAAAAAAAACAAACAGCAAAAACAATATAACTATTAACTTAACACCTTGCATATACCGTTATACTTATACTTAACTAAACGTTTTGGACTTATACTATAGTCTTATTTAAGACTATAGTATAAGTCCAAGTATAATTTATAGTCTTATTTTAGCTTTAAAGCTAAATCTTCCTGTAAATTGGTGCCAGAAATTTGCCCGTAAGCAGGCACAAACTCATCGTCTGACATGTCACGATAGTCCCCATCGCTGTTATGATCGGCAACATCGGTTTTATTAGTAGTATTTTCAATATTAGACATTTCAGACTGATCTAGGAAAGTTTTAATTAAATGCCGGCGATTACGACGATAAATACCTCATCTATTTTATTGTTTTCTCTCATAATGACGTCATCGCCGACATTTAATTCTGGCAATGGTTTACAATGTTTATTGTAATAACATTTACTTTTTCTTTGCTTATCTAATAATATTTTGAGTGTTTCTTTATCATTACAATTATATCTCTGTAATAAATCAGGACGAACCGGAAGTCTACAGTTTAATTTGTGACCAATCATAAGTTTTGCCTGTAGAATCCAAATTATCGCGAGGTGTATTTCTATAACTTAACAAATTCAAGTATAAATCCGATTTGCTATCATTTGACTTTTTTTTAATCTTTTTAACAGTTTGCACAGTCCTCTCACTTTTTCCATTAGACTGAGCATAATATGGAGATGAAATAACGTGATCGAATCCCCATTTAGTGGCAGATATATAAAAACTACGGGATGAATATTGCGGCCTGTTATCGCTTACTACTACTTCTGGTATAACGTAACGAGCGAAATTTTCTTTCATGACCTTTATAATTGATTACGCTGTAGAATATTTTAATTGTGAAATTTCTATAAATCCTGAATAATAATTCACTAAAATTAAACAATTTTTCTTTCTATATTAAAACAGATCAGTATCAATTTTGTTTCACGGTAAATCAGATATTGAGATCGGTATCATCGGTTGTTTTGCAGGTTTATTTGAATTCTCCTGACATATCCTATATTTTTTTACATAAACTTCAATATCTCTGTTGATGCCCGCGCGCGCCTCTTACAACGGTCTATTCCCAAGTGCCCTTCATGAATATTTTTTAACATTTCTGATTTCAAGGCTGAGGGAATAACAATTTGTTTATTTTCAAATATTACTCCATCAACGCAATATAACTCACCTCTATTAGAATCAAAATATTAAAATAAAAATAAAAAAAAGCATTTTGAAAATCAGTCAACAATTAGCGGAACATATATAAAAAAACATACATCGCCGTCGAATATATAACCTCCTCCTTTTGGATTTTGAAGTCGGTTAATTAAATATAGCCTGGATAATACAGACTAATAATGTAGCCTTTTTTTATTGTAGTAAGAATTTTTAAAAGCCGTCCAGTTGTTTTTAAAGTTAGCTATATGTATAAACAAAAAACAAAATATCGAATCTTTCCTCTCTACAATTTATTAGTACCCATCTGACAGTTTTATTAAAAACTAGCTTTTATCCACGTGATATAATTACTTTGGGTAGCATTTCTAGCCATCCAACAACAATCTAGTAGCCGTCGCCGGATATTTTTCTATAATATTATATAATAGCGCCATTCATTTGCATGGCTAAACGTTGAGTAGCCATTACTACGTCCTTCTACAGTGCGATTGTACAAAGCCCAGGGAACTGCTTAACTGTCAAGGATCACGATACGAAACATAAGTATTAATGTTATTAAATTTTTAATCTTCTTAATAGCAAAATATCCGCGATGTTCGACAGTTTTTATATCCTTTTAAAGCTAAGATGTAACGTGTTCGGTTTGGCTTTAGTAATAGGTTTTAGGTTATATATATTATGTAAATACCCATAGTAGGTCTGAAAATAGCCACTGGGAAACCCCTGTGCCCATGATCCTTCACCACAGTCTCCGCTAATGTCTTCGTGAAAATATAAGAATTTGGTTTTGGGGACACAAACCTGGGAACCAACAAAAATTTATTGAAGTGGCATTATTCTACTACAAATATTTAAGTTAGTTTGTAAATAATAATAACATATCAATCATGACGAGACTATTCAAAATTAAATGTTGTTTGATGATAATAAAAGTAATAGTTGTTTATTTTCCTGAAACATGGTATAAAGGTGTCAAAGTCGCATAATATCCACATGTTTGGCTTTTGTCAAATAGCATTCGAAAACAGTACAATGGAATCTAATAAAGCGAGAATAAAAAATAATCTAAGTAATAATAATAATTATCACATTCTTATTATGTTAAAATGCATTGGTATTACATGTCATAGTTAACAAAAATGAAATAAAATTACAATGCCAAACTATTTGCATAAATCAAAAATTCGTTAATACTATAAAAATTATTGAGCCAGTTGAGCAAGGCATATAGTTTTCTTTTAAACAATCCAGCTGATAATGATTTCAATTTATTTCGAAATTTATTATACACCCTAATGTACATAGCCAAATAACTTTTCCCAAACTCATCCGATTTTGGAATAACATTAAATACAAGTCTATAAGGTTCTCGACGCTGTCTAGATTTAAGAATATCCTTACCTTTTTTTAAGAAATGTTTGTATTTATTTTCGTACAAAGTTACAGATTTCTAGAATATATATAATGACGATAGCGATAATAAACTAAGCTGTTTAAATGATTCCCGACAACATTCATCGGGTGGAGTTTTACAGTTCGTTCGTATACATTTTTTTTGAGTTATGAAGGCTCCTGTGCTGTTTCCCGTTACAAGACCATAGCGTAATATTGATTCCACGTAAGCCCTATTACATATAACAGCTGTTTTTTTATTTGTTACTTTCACAACATGACCCAGTGCATAAGGTTTTATTTATTTATTACCTGTGTTGTCAAGATTTTGTTTCCAGTTAATTTTTTTTTCAATAGTAACACCTAACAATTGTGTATGTGGTTCTTGTTTGATTTAATTAATATTTAGTTTAAAATTACCTGTATATTTAGTATATTTTGATAATATTGAATTGAACAAAAACTGATTTCTTTAAATGTTTTGTCAATTTGTTGTTTTCTAGCCATTCTATTACCTTGTCAACAGTATTATTTATATCAAATTCATGATCCAACATTGGATTATTATTAACAAATATTGAAATAATATCAGCTTACAAAATGCACTTATATTTATAGTTTGTCACGTTGATAAAGTCATTGATATAAAGCAAAAATAATACAGGTCCCAAAATACTTCCTTAAAGAACGCCTTTTTTCCTTGAGGAATGGGAAACAAAATAAATCAAACTTAGATAAATCAAAGAATAAGCTTGTCGTAAGGCAATTATTATTTAAGTTCGTCAATATTGTTTAAAAAAGTGTAAAAGAGGCTAACATGGTTGACTTACTAATAACCAAATTGTACTAATTTATCACAGAAGTCTACCATCCTTTTGTACTTTCATTTTTAAAAGTTCTTCGAAAATATCGTAATAGGGCTCTAGTTGTTAACGTCATCTTTATCACCCTTTTTATAAAGTGGTTTTACTACTGACAATTTTAATGCATCTGGAAAAATGCCAAACTAAAAGGATAGATTTACTGAATGTGTCAAGATATTTATAATTTCGTTTATACTAGGTTAATAATTTTTGTATTAATTCCATCACATCCTTCTGAGTTTGTATTCTTTAATGTCAATATTTCCTTCTCATCTCATAATGTGTCATTGGTTTTAAAAATATCGTATTTGGTATCGTGTTATTGTTAATTGTACTATTTGTTATATTAATATTTGTAGCGTCATTTGATATGACAATGAAATAATTATTACATTTGTGTGGCTTTCCAGGTGGTTTTTAATTTCGATGCAATTAGAATTTATTGAGGAGATGTCATTGAATTGCTTATGACGAATTTCATATTTTATAACTATTCAAGTTGCTTTATATTTATTGTTGCAGCTATTTATAAATTGACTGTTATACTATTTTTTTTTAGATTTGACGATGCATTCTTTAGTAATTTTTATTTTTGGAAAGATGATATGATAATATCTTATTTCTGCAAATAACATATATTGGTTATTATTTCACAATATGCCATTATATTTTTGTACCATTCAGTTGCCAGTACTATAAATCTAAACAAGTGCATGTATGTACCTGTTCAGAATAATAAGGAACTCCGCTGCCTTTGTAGCTAATCACTCCAAGATGACAAATATTTCAAATAAAGTAATGTAATATATAGGTAGTGAATTATCGTCACCTCTTGATTTCATCTAAGGTCATTTGTCCTCCCTTGAGCGATTCTTCAATCATAGTGTCGAGTGGGCGTGGAAGCGGATATACCGTCTCCTCTATCAGAGTACGCTCTGCGTTACTATATCCTGTAGACACGTGGATAAAGGCCTGTCCGAATTCCCAATATCCTTTTATATTTAGTCATAGTTAAATGAAATTATGCTTAAAAGTATATAAAATTTTTGGATTACTGGTAGACAATCCATCGGCCAATAAAAAATATTAACCTTTTCGTAAATTTTTAACTGGTGACCAAAAATTATTATCTCAGCTGCTCCATGTTTCAAAACACACGTTAAGCAGTTGGTCCCGGCTAAATTTGCAGTCGTTAATATCATCCAATCCGCATTGGGTCATTGTGAATGACTTAGCCTCTTTAACCATCCATAAGGAAGGCCTGGGCCCTGCAGTGGGGACGTAAAGGGCTGATGATAATGATGATATTATTTTATAATACCGCTATTTTCGGTAACCGATGGCAGATATCCAACAAAGCCATGGTTGCTATAGTATTGACTTTCACCGCCGTGAGTAGATTTTCCTCCATATTGACCGATGCAGCTAGGTGGAACACTATCGATACCTTCAACAATAAATTAATCATGACCAAATAACTTTTGTTTCAAGCGTGGTGTGAGTTTTAGAATTAATAAAACCATTATTAAAATATGTTCTAAAAAGTTTTACATTAATTCGTTTCGGTACACATGTTCTGTGCCAATATATCAGTTACTCTCTTCATTAAAATAAAAATTGAAATGCTTACATCTCTGAGAGCATCTATAGCTTTATCGGTGATTCCGAGGTCAACTTCATTGAAATCTCCGTGGACTAAGCTCAATTTCTTCAGCTGGTCTGGTTTGTTTTTATGTAAGACATCGTATATCTGGAATACATAAGTTATTAATTATTTTATGTCTTTATAAAATTTAATTTATTCTCACCAAATACATATCGTACTGCGGAAAGTCCAATACAAAATTTAACCCCCTCTTTAAAGGAATGGGGACAGATTTATCTTTCTGCCTTGAAAATTGTGGAATTCTCTATAAAAACTTCCACCCCCTATTTTGGGGGGTAGGGGAATAGAAAGAGACAAAAGGAAGCCTATATTACTCTCCAGCTCTTCGACTATCTTCACCCAAAAAAAATCACACTTAACTATTGCTCCATTCTGACTTGAAAGACGTACAAACAAACACATTTACACATTTATAATACTAATAGAATGGATTAGTTTCTTAAAAATAATTATTTTTCGATGTTTATTATCTACTCTCCCTATATCATGTTACAGAAATTACTGAATTAAAATAAACCTCATAACATCCCACAAAAGCTCACAACAAACAAAACGAACGTCGCATAAAACCTACCGATCAGAGTACGAGACCCCCGAATGCAGTTTCGGTTTTGGCAGGTTTGCCACCGAAACCGAAATTAAACTGAAACCCGTTTTTTTGCCGAAACTCGACCGGAACTGAAGCCGAAACCGAATTTTCGGTCACGCACTAATTTTATTATCATAGACTTTGTGACTAGTATATTGTATCTTTTAGTTTGGTAACATTAAGTTGAAATTATAAACTATATAGGTATATTGAGGTAGGTACGGGAGACTTCTTGAGCTTGTCGAGTCTCGCCTCTGGTGATTCACCCCTCTTAACTGTTATTAACAGGTGTAGACGGCAAATGTCAGGACACGTGGATAGCAGTCGCTCAACCAACACCTGGAGAGAAACGATTATGAAATGTGTTATATGAAGAGGTAAACATACAATAATCTCTAAAGTTATTGAAAGAGTTATTAATAGTCAACTAGAACTTTACATGAACTCCATTAATTTTCTCTCGAACAAACAATACGGCTTTCGCTCTAGATCCAGTACTCTTGCCGATTGGATTGATCTTACAACTAATATCAAACTTGATAAGATGCAGCTGGCTTTGAGGGTGTTTATTGACCTTAAAAAGGCCTTTGACACAATTAGTCATGATCTCTTATTACAGAAAATGCGCTTGATTGGTATAAAGGGTGCTGTATTTGATATGCTCCAATCTTACCTTTCTAATAGATAAATTGGGTGATATTCAAAGTTCAGCTGAATCAATGACGTATGGTGTTCCTCAAGGATCTATTTTAGGTCTTTTGCTATTTTTGGCCTACATGAACGGTATTAGTGGGTTGAATTTGAGTGGTGAGGTTTCATTATATGCTGATGAAACGTCCCTTTTTTATTTAGTTGTTGATATTGCTTCTGTGATGAGAGAGGCTCTGGAGGACCTGGATAGATTATTTTTCTGGTTCCATGCTAATTTATTAACATTAAACATAGCTACAACTAGTTACATAATTTTTTCAACTAGGGACAAGCAAGTCTCTACCTTTAGTTTCTTAACTATAAACAATGTTCCACTAATTCAAGTGAAGACTGAGTTCACCTCACGTGAAAAAATTATATTGACATAATTTGTGCAAAATTATCAGCACTTATATCCATACTCCGAGGCAACGTACGTTATTTTCCTAAGGCCGTTCGATAAACCATACACAATTCTCTTGTGAAATTTCATCTTAACTACCTAGTAGAGGTCCCGCTTAGTATCGCAGCAAAAAAAAAAAATCTTAAAAACTACAAATAGCACAAAACAAAATTATTCAATTGCTATGTCACTTTGATTATTTGACTCCAACTATTGAGATATATTAAAAAACTGGTTTGATGCCATTGTCTCAAATATATAAATATAATACATGTATATAATTGTCATTTAAAACAAAATTAAATTTACATAAACGTTTTTTATGGTGGCCTAATGACATACAAATACCATCACCTCGAACAGATAATGGAAAAAAAAATAACCTACGAAGGAGCTCAACTGTACAAGAAATTACCAAACGATATAAAAAATATAAAATCTCTTAGTTCATATAAACTTAAATTGAAGCTATTATCTGGATCATTGTTTGGAAATTTTGTGATGTATGATTTTTTCGGCATAAATGGTAGTTATTATTGAAAAAATAGTTTTATATTATTTTATCTATTTTTGACTACATATGTTTTATTTTATATAACCAGTTAATAATTACGGTAATAGGATTGAATTTCTATCTTTCAACTTGCTTTCAATGTATACGATACGTAATAGAATCAACTTATTGTTCTACTTATCATATATTAATGAAATAACAAATTTAAGAGTGATATAATTGTGTAATTGGTTAATTGTGTGGTGCTGAATTATTTTAGTTCTTGTTTCTTTTTTTCTTTTTTTTTTGTCAATCAAGTGATTTTTATTTATTATAAGAGATTTTCGATATGACTGTGTGCGTACCTATTTTTTATTTTGTACTACCAGTAGAGCATTATGGATATGTTTGTATTTGTCATGTAAGTGAATATATGTAATTCTTTTTGAGAAATAAACGTCTTAAACCTAAACCTAAAACATTGTTTCCCAATTAGCTGCCCAGAACTCTGTCCTAACCCCCCCTGGCATAGGATCTGGGTATGCCTATAAATATTAGCATGATACGCAGTGGCGTAGTTAGTTAACCTAGGGCCCTGGGGCAAAAAAATGGGGCCCACTCCTCGAAAAAAAATCTTGACTCGAAGTTTACAATCGCGAATCACAAAAACGCATATCAATAAATAATAAAATACAGATATTGATATCCGACAAATTGATGAAAACATTAATAACACTGTCAACCCACACAAATAATTTAGGGAAATTCCCTTTTTATAACTTTGGAATTTCTTACAACTGAGTTGCCATGATTAAACTCGAGTTGTCACCTGTCATATTTATTTTGAAAATGGGAAAAATTTTCAAAAGTTGAGTTCGATTGAGATTTTCTGATAAAGATTCGAGGGCCCCCTGAGCTTGAGGGCCCCGGGGCACTGCCCCGCCTAGCCCCTTGGTAGCTACGCCACTGATGATACGGAGAAAGTGATATTCGACCAGCGACTATGGATACTGAATCTATTGATATCATATGTCAATGGAGTCTTTGAAGCGTGAATCTGGAGGTACGGAAGTATTTGTAATCGACAGATACCAAGTAATTTGACAGCAAAACCGATTTATAATAATAAATTTTGCGATTATTATTATTCAAAAGAGTCTCACTTAATGTTATTTTAAATCATTATTCTCATTTACTTTAGAATAATACTTAACTACGGAATTGCTACCATGTAGAGATATAAAGTACTGACTTTGCCGACGAATCCAGTGGCTCCAGTGATAAACACCTCTCTACCCGCGTAGAACTGTGGTATGATCGCTATATTGATGCCATCCTTGCTGTCCATCTTAGACGTCATGTTACCAAGTCACTGTTAAACCAATATTTCATTATACTTATTACCTAATACTTCATTAAAATTTTTACAATTTTATTTATTTGTGACTATATGCAAGTTAATAAATAAATATTGAAAAATCTTGATACTTCCGGGATAGCAATTCTGTCGATTGCCGAAAAGCAGGTAATTTTTCTTTCCTTTATTTGGAGTCTTAATAGAGAATGAACTAACTTTTTGGCATACAGTATATTCATTTAGATTAATATTTAGTTTATTATCGTTTCCAATAATAAAAGAAAAATAAAACTTATAATATAATTTTATGTAAATATATAAATGTAACGTAATCACTAGTTTGAGACATGTCGAGAAAAATATTTACTATGCATTGGCAGCGAATTTATAGGGGTCTATACCACGTCTATAATGTTCTAGGTTAGCCTCGGCGCTACCGGTGTATTTAAAGCATTACCAAAAAGTTCTAGATCGGTTACCAGTCCTTTTATTCCCTAGTGCCTGTCCCTTTCACGCACACATTATTCATATATAATATATAACATTCGTAGTTTCGACGGTTTTAGTGCGAGTCAAATGACACAACAATAATTATATTTAGATTTATTTCCATATTTACAAGTCCAACCATTAAAAGCTTTAATTTTAATGCATTAATTTTGAAAGTAGCTATCTCGAGTTTTGAGAGCTATTATAACCTTGGAATATTATTTACAAATTACGAATCTCTTTGGCCTCCAGATGAAAAAATGCTAAGATATTATTCTATTTTAAGCAAAAATTTATATAAATTATCACTATAATATAATTATGTTTCTTAGATTATATGTGAGGACAGTTAGTAGGTATATTAGTTACAAAATTGACTTTAACATTGTCTTAAACTTTGATATTAATGATATAAATAATATTTCCATATAATTACCTTCTTGTGGTATAAAAATATACGTAAAGTTATAGATTCACTAGAATGTTCTATTGCAGTACCTATCAATCTTTTGGCTTTACATATAAAACTAAAAGGTACTACTTGGTTTCTATTTCTTTATGTGTAAAAAAGTAAACAAAATTCAAACATTATTGCTTATCTAATCTCTGGGAGGGTTCTCTAGATTTTTTTCCAGTACAATTCTCGTAGAAAATATTTTATTATGTACGTTATACCTATTATGTACATTATACCTATAAATTATTTATTTAAAAATATTGTAACATATTTGTTTGTGTTACAAACATATATATATATATATTTGTATTAATTACAGATTTGTTTTGTTTGTGTTCGCGATCGTAAGCCATTTATGTCAGGACGACTCATAATTATTTTAATTGTGCAGTCCCACCTGTATACATACTTAACCAGTTAGTTGTTGTTGAAAGAGAGACCTGCCCTAGATTCATCGGGACTCTCGAGCTTGAGAGTTTCTAGTGTGACTAGAGACCACATCGTAAATTTTGAATCTAGCTGCGTCGTGACTCGGGAGAAAGAGATTATGTACATTATTAGTTGTTTCATACATTTTAGCCATAAAAAAAAGACAACATTTGTTGAATTGGTTTGATAGCAGCCTAACCATTAAAATATATTAATAATGCCGGTGATCTCTAAAATGGATTCACAAACTAAAAAAAAGTAATAATTGATTGACAGTAGAGAAGGTAAAAATGTATATATTTTGTCAACAACAAATCTAGGGTCAAGTCTCTGTGACAGCTTCTTAGGGTGCCCTTCAGAGTCAATGCCCTTTCTTGGCTGTGGTGTTACTATGAACATTTTTTATTTAAATAATAAATATAAGGCATACATTGGTAAGTGTCGTGGACCGATGTTGCATTTGGAGAGCACTGATTTTTTTTATGAGAACTCTGTAATATTTGGTAGCATCTCATAACCTATTATAAACGAGGTCACTGTTATATACATATTTTCATTAATTTAAGCTCATCAGGGCCCGGGTACATCAATTGGTAAGAGTAGTCACTTGGGTTTGGATCTCATTTTAGCAATCTAGGACTAGAAAATAATTTTAATAGTTTTTAAAAGGTAAACTTATAATCGTTTCAGTTTACATTCCTGAGCGAATCACATCCAGGTCGTTATATCAATTTACATCACAATATGAAAACAGCAGAACTTAATAGTCACTATCATATCTATGTCGTAATTAAATTACCTACGTCACAAAATGGAAACAGCAGAAGTTAATTGTCATTATCACAACGACGTCGGCGTAATTAAATTACATTACAATATCGAAACAGCACAAGTTAATTGTAATTATCACATCCATGTCATAATTAAATTACATTACGATATGAAAATAGCAAAAGCTAATTGTTCAGCATACTATACTGCAGAACTAAGGAGCAAATATACCATGCGTTTACTGAATGTCAACCATCATAATATAAATAATTATCGTGTTTACTTTTATAATTTCGTTAATTTGGTTACCATATTAATTCGGTTACCATACTATATTAATATTAATAGTAAATGGTGCTTATATGGCGCCTTCTACTCTCCTTTTTATATTCTCAAAATTACATTATGAAAATAACCGAATTAAATCAATCTTGTCATACCAATAACTTTAAAACATCTAACTTTTTGGACTCTGACAAAAAAAGCAGAACTTTATTGACAAGACAGCAATATTAAGATTTTATTTCAGAATCTGCTGTTATAAACTTTGTTAGTCACACTGAGTCATGGATTTAGCTGAGTTATATCTTTAATGATACTTTTTTCTTTCAGTCGTTATAATAAAAATTAAAAAAAAATAGAACTGACTTCAACACTTTAAAAAATTGATAAATAATACTTATCTCAAAAGCGACTTATATAAGAAAATGCTGTTGAAATCGATTTTTATTAATCTGTTTTTATTGTAGTATGTAACATCGATTAATAAATAATCGTTTTTCTTCAGAAAATAATCAATTTTGTGATATTTATCGTTTTTAATCTTTAAGTCGTACACATTGTTATAAATGAGACTTTTAATAAAACTAAAAACTTTATGTTACGAAAAATTTTCGTTATAATTTATGAAATAAATTTTAAGTATCATTCGTTTTATAAGTTAAAAATATAAAAATAAATTGAAGAATAAAGAGAAAATTTCCCGCAATCTGTTTTGTTTACTGTTTAAAACCATATTGTTTGAAAAATGAAATTTCACCAACGAATAATAAATGTAAATCAAATTTTAGTAAAACAGTTCGTTGACTCCATCTAATGAATTAAATGATTGTTTGAATAAATGAATCATCTGAACTGTTTCAAAAACACAGAAGAAATAGCATCATAGTTGCACAGATGGCGTTAATGTAATATTATGGAGATAGTATTCTTCGAGAGTTCGCTCTCCGGGCTCCGGGACAAAATACCAAACTTAAATTCGAGGGGTTGCAGATGAAAAATCGGTAATAATTTATTGAATGATTATTTAAAAAATCGGTTGTTAATCGATTGTTAAAAAAATAAAATAAAATCGATTTCTACGTTTATAAAATCTATTATTTCAATGACAATTTTTCACATCCCTATTTTGTATTCTATGACTCTTAGTGCCAAAAATCTATTGTGAATCATTTTTTTGATACTAATTTAAATAATAATGCAGCTTTGATTTAATGGCCTGTTGATTATTATGATAATGGATTTGATGTTTGTTCCAATTTAAATAAAACAATGATATTTGATTACGTGACATTATTTATTTATAATTAAAATACAAGAAGTCCAAAACATATAATCACAAAAGTTTAAAGTAGCAACATTCGATGTTAAGTCAGGATGATGTATATCTGGATTTTTTTATCATCATTATTTTGCACAAATATCCATACAATAATAGACAAAAAATATTTATGATGCCGAAGATTGTTAGTTTTAACCTCGTGACGCAAATAAAATTCACGTGATCTCATGTGTAACCGTGAAGTTAAAGCGTCATCAGAAAAAAATATTTTTTATGAAACTATGTATTGTTAGAGCGAAAGTTTCTACTGGCGGGGAAAATCTCATTATCATGGTTATTCAGTTTTGGATATAAGCCTATTCCCTTCTGCTCAATATTCCCTTGTGCTCAACTCATCCAGTCTCGACCCCCGTTGCGTCGGATATCATCTACCCAGTGCTGCGGTGGTTTACCACGCTCTGGGTCTCCACTCAAGTACTTGTCCAGCGACTCTCATGTATTCCTGCAATGCCCCGCCAATGACCACTTTTTCTTTACAGGGGAAAACATATATCACATATTTTAAAAGATATTCCACAAAATTGTCAACTACCCCATTATGCTTTGGAATAAGCTGATATCTAATTTAGTAACTTACTGCAACTTTACTGCTATATGACCTCCGTAGCCGAGTAGTTTACATACCGGTATCAAGGTGTCACTCTATTTTTATACTGTCTCGAGATGGGGTGTTAAGTATCTTGATTGTCTCAGATACTCCACAGAATCCGAGCAATGTATGTGATTTTTTAAAAAAAGGAATACGACTTTATACTGAACGAAAGGAAGCGTGTTCAGTATACCACCCATTGGACCTTGGGTAAGAGGTGAGGTTCTGTCATTGGAACTTCCCCGGTGAAATATTGAAATTCATCTCAGCTCGTTATTTTGACAATGGTATTGTTCTACTAATAATTTACACCCTTCTTCCGATTTACACGGTTAATAGTACATTTGGAGGTACGTCAATATTTGTGTACATATAGTGCCCAGAAGACCCGGTAATATGGTGGCGATCCATGCAGCCACTTGCAATAACATGTCCTTTATGAGCCACGCTGACAGCAGCAGAAAGAACAACGTCACACCGATGTGGAGGTACAGCAACCTGTGGATCCAATGTGTGGATGATAGAACTAGTGGTGTATCGTACATTGGAGAGGCCCTGTATCAAAATTATTTAGGACACACAAATGGAGGGTAAAATTTTTTGCCTCCACACGTTAGGGGCCTCCGTAGCCAGGGTACTTGTATCATTGATACGTCGCTACTCCCCTGAGTAGCGACTGAGTAGATACATCATCAAAAAGTTATGCTGTTGGTTATGAAAGTGACTTCTTAAGATAACTACATTTTGGACCGAATTTTTAATATATTTTGAATGAGAATTGTATAGAAATAAATAACAGATGGTAACAGTAAAAAAATATGGTAACTTAATACTATAAATTATTGATAGAATTTAACGATAATAAGAAAATAATAAAAAATCTGTAGCGCATAGTAATTAAGATGTACTTTCATAATCTTTTAGGTTTTGTGTGGGTTCATATATTACAATATGAAAGTTTTGACATGTATAATTTTATATCCGACAGTGTATCAGGCGCAGAGTTTTAAACTGTACAAACTTATTACTTCTCTAAACGTTTCTTTGCGGCCGGTGTGCCTGTTTCCTTCTCTCCAACTAAGTGTTTTCCGACGCCTCTTATATAGGTTTGGTAATACTGTTTCCAACTACAAATAATAAAATTTGCATTATTAATATATTTGTATCTACAATGTTTTTATCTTGTATTTAATACATAACATCCATAGAGTGTCATTTAAGCTACAGACTGATGTTATATTATTACCATATCGTGGCCGGGTCCAGATTGTATATGGCAGCGTCTGATGGTGAAAGACGCGCACGTAGCTTGCGCACATTGTCAGTGGTGAAGTAGTACTCGTGCGTGGTGAAGTACAAAAGTGCTGCTCGATAACTGATCAAAAGTCGACTCATTTGAATGAGATTTAACCTGAAATAAAGCTCTCGTTGACTGTTTTTTAAAGACATCTACTTAAGACTATGCATATCCAGATTTGATAAATTATCAATCTTCAATCTCCATTAGCTTTGCCTTTAATTATTCTTGAAACTCTTTACAGAAATTTGAATGCGCCTAGTGTTAATTGTCAGATATAGTGATTAGTATACACTATATTATGCTGTTTTTGATTATTTTTATAATAAATTTCACGTATTCAACTGGTATTAGAAAATAAAAGAAACATAAATCACATACGGGTATTTGTCTTACTTTAAAATTAGAGGAAAGCTCCACTTTCACTGCTGCATTTATGCGAAAACTTATTTCACCGAATAAAGATATGATTCATATTAAATAAACATACTATAATACCGGATAGATGGTACGCACCTTTTACCCTTCTCACCAAAAATTTTTAGCAAGACCTCAGCGAAATACAATGGAATCGTTTCTAAGAAAAACTCCGCAATTTTTAGCGCAAACCTGAAATTGAGATAGCATTTTAGTAGGAAGCAAATAATATGCGGAGTTTTAAATCTATGTATTAAAAGTTTACTTTAATTATTAAGATACTTTCGCCGCGATAAGTTTTTATTAATCGAAATAAGCTTTGGTATTCGTCTAATAGGACTCTTTTAATGATACACTTGAACTATTTATTCTAAAAGACATTAGAGATATGACTGATATAATTCTTACTCGTTTGATACCACGTACACTGAAGGATACCACATGGTTTTGGAGGAAGGGTTTTCCCTGAGTTCTTCTAACATAGCCTCGTGTATCGCGCCCCAGGTGGTGGGGTTCTCTATGGAGCTGCCGTTGTACACGCGGACTTCGGAGAGGCTATATCATGATATATTTCTGTATTATATTTTTACATAATACCGACTTCGATCTTTAAAAAAGCGAGCAATAATACTTACCTTACCTTAAAAGCACTTATATTATTCAAGAAATTGCTATTGAAATTGATTATACTTTCTACAGAAAAGCTCCACCATCAATAGTAGTTTCTTGAATAATTAAACTACTTATAAGTATTATTACTCATTTTTTTCAAGTTTAAATTCTATTTAAATTTTATTCTTTATATTATTATATTAAAAAAGAAAATTCTTTCATTGTTTTTAGTGAACCTTATACATTTTTTTTGTATAGGTATCATTGAAAATAGATGTTGAATTTGTAACGGCTGTTCTGGAGATTTTGTTTATTTGTATGAGACCTGTAGCCATTTTTATATTTATGTATTATCTACCAATTTTATATACATACGTAGGTATGTGATATACCTAAAATTGGTTTACAGTTCTGTAAACGGAGAACTATATGATCAACGACAACAAAAATGTACGTTACCTACCCATCGAATATATTTTGTTTTCTTCGATGATATAAACAGGTCATCAAAGTAATTTTTAGAGTATTTGGCGATATGGATCCAGTTATTTTGTAACAAAAACGTAACTACTAATACTAATCTGATATCTATAAAATTCTATCACCTCAAGCCCATAAACTTTTTATCACAAAATATGTTTTAAAATCAGCCAAGAATACCCGGAAGAATCTGTGAACATACATAAAATACATACATCGCCGTCTAATACAGATTCGTATTCTTTTCGATTATGAAGTCGGTTAAAGTTATCCTAAATAACGTCAACAAATAGTTAATTTTTTCTATAATTTGGATTTTCTATATAAAATATAAATCGTCCTACTCTTTATGTTTACAACGCGTTTTCAAAGCGTTTCACGAAATCAACTTTAAAGTTAGAATTTGCAATGACAAAATTTACAAGCCGCTAAGAGATTGAATTGTTACAACTCTTTGTTAGCGAACTTCTATGCCATTATAACTATTTAATTTTCTGCTCGAACGAGATATGAGTGCCGACAATGCTTGCTGAGACTTTTTGTGTTTTGTGCCGACATATAAAGTTACACTTACTTGTCTATAGCCGTCTCCCAAGCAACAGCGATAAGCGTATCGACGCAAATGTCAACAGGAAGAAAGTCTGCGCGGAAATCTTTACCACAGATCAGTACACGCATTACTCCCCTTGTATAGCCAACTATCATTGTTGCTGGCCCGTTAAAGCCTTGTATCCAGCCAGGGAATGGGTCCCGAAGGGATGACGTTACTTAACACACAAAATTTTATTTTTTTCAATCAATCTATTTAATGGAGACAATGTGACCTATCTTTAGATTTGGTATTATTTTAGTCAAAATCTTCGAAATTTCGAAGGCAGTTGTAGGTTCACAATTATTTATTTCATGTCACAAAGCATTAAATAATAAATATATTACATATATGTGAACACTTATAAAACAATTTTAGGAATGTATGGATAAAACAAAAAAAAAATATAAAGATAAACGACTGAAAAAAAATAATATCATAATTTTTCATTTTCAATAAAAATAAAAACACAAAAAGTTGGTATCTACTTTTTGTGTTTTTATTTTTATACTAACAATTTTTTAAGTTCGGTCCATATTACTTACTTCTAGCTTGTAATAAATGGACACCTTCGTTTGTATTTAATTTACTGGATAAACATTTATTGTGTTGGTAGCAGTTCCAACTTAACCTAGCCCACTACTCTTGAAGCAATTCGTTTTTATTGGGGTCGCAGTTCTAACCTAACCTAACCTACTGTTCTGGTAACAGATCGTTTCTTAAGCCATTTACTAAGTTTTAAACTAAGTTTTACTTGTAAAAAATAAAACAAAAAAGTATCATTTCAATCCAATGTCTAATTTACGAAAAGAAAATTGTCAAACATATAGACACACATATATACGATTATACGAGGGTCAAACTGAAAGTTCTTAGAACTGGCCACTTATAAACAATATAATAAAAAAATAATTCTAAAATTTGAAAATATAACTCTTTGCCAATATTACTGAGTATATATTTCATTTGTCATTTGTTTTACGATTTGGCGGCAAATTGAAAATTGTCTGTGTCACGTCATCATGAATTTAACACGAGAAAATTTTCGTGCAATGATTTTTTATGACTTTCGATGTCATTTAAGTCAACAAGAAAGTTATGATAGACTACGATTGGCCTTTCACGATGAAGCCCCATCTCGTGCGACTGTTTACAACTGGTTTAATGAGTTTAAACGTGGTCGCACTAATCTCACTGATGATTTACGTGAGGGACGGCCTTCTACGGCGACGACTGAAGATAACATCTGTGTTGTGCGGCGTATGATAGAGACTGACAAAAGAGTGACCTATCAACAGATTCGGACAAGCTTAGGCATCGGTATGAGTCAAGTGCACAAAATCCTCCACGAACATTTAGCGGTCAGGAAGCTTTGCGCCCGGTGGATACCTCATAATTTGACTGAGGCTCAAAAACTCCATCGTGTGGATTGGTGTCGTAAAATGATTGAAAGATTTAACGGAGGTGACTCAAATGCTGTGTTCGACATACTAACAGGTGACGAAAGCTGGATTTACTGTTATGATCCTAAAACCAAAAGACAATCTGCTCAGTGGGTGTTTCCTTTCGAGGAGTTGCCAACTAAAGTGAAGAGAGATCGAAGTGCGGGAAAAAAAATGGTGGCCTCGTTCTTTGGAAGGATAGGTCATTTTGCAACAATTGTGTTAGAGGATCAAAAAACAGTTTCTGCAGAATGGTACACTACCAATTGTTTGCCACTTGTCTTGGAAAAAGTTCGAGAGAAACGACCTCGCAGTAGGATCCTCCTTCACCACGACAACGCCTCGTCGCACACCGCCAAGCGAACGATCGACTATTTGGCGACATCAAACGTTGAATTACTGGGTCACCCGCCGTATAGCCCCGACCTCGCGCCTTGTGATTTTTATTTATTTCCAAAAATTAAAGAAAAACTTAAAGGAAAGCGGTTTATGAATGCTGAAGAAGCGGTGGCTGCGTATCGCGATGCCATTGAAGAGACCCCTAAGGACGAGTGGGCAAAGTGCTTTTCCCAGTGGTTCCATCGCATGCAGCGGTGTATTGACGTGAATGGACAATATTTTGAAAAGATATAATCAAACTAATAACTGGCTAATGTAATCAGTTTTTGATTTTCTAAGAACTTTCAGTTTGACCCTCGTATATCTATAAAATATAGCACACGTGTTTAGAACCGCATATAAGCTAATATAGATGAATATTCCGCCATATTCCATCAAAATTATATACTTATAGGTCAAATTGATTACCTATTTCTTTTAAGGTCTATTATAAACGTACCGATCAATTTGAGTCTCTTATTTATATCGGTTAATATACATACTCAGGTAAACTGACGGTCTCCTTTTTTTGAAGTTGGTTAAAAAGAACGTCATCATTTTCCTTCTTTATAAGTCGATTAATGTTTTACTCCTTTTGTAAGTAGCTTAAACTTTAATAGGTTATATCTTCAAAACTACGGAACCGATTTTATTGAAATGTATAGTGTATCCTAAGTTGAAAGCTAGGAAATCAAATAAAAAAGAATCCTTGCAATCCGGCATCTTTTTTGCGAGATATCCGTGGACAAACATACAGACATACATACACAATATATACATATATCTATAAAATTTTGCACACGTGTTCAGAAGCCTATACAGACCAACATATATGAATATTAAGCCATTCCGACGAAATTACATACACACACCTCGAATTGATGACCTCCTTTTTTGAAATCGTTTCTAAAGAAAACTTTAAATTGACTGCAAATATTTACACGTTATTGTATTTTACGTAAACCTTATTTATTATTGTTATTTATATTATTATGGGTTTTACATTATTATTTAATTTTTTTTCCAGTTTATATATTGTATTGTATAGCTATTAGATAAAATATAAAACTACCTATCGCGGGCCTGAAGATAGCCACTGGGTATCCCCTGTATCCATGTTTTTTGACCACAGTTTCTGCCAATGTCTTCGTAAAAACGTAAGTATTCGGTTTCGGCGAAATGAACCTGAAAGGCCACGAGCAATTAGTTACGCGGAGATGTGCGCCGATGACGTTGTAGCCGACGACAGCCTAACAATTTCTTTCCATGAATTATTAATTTTCCCTACACTTTAGTATGAATGGACTTGGGACTCTCATTTAATGTAAAAGTGTAGTGAATAAATAGTTGGTTTCTGAATCTAGAAAGTACAAAATTTCAATTGATTATTCTTAATAACTTAAGTTTTTTAAATTTCACAAGTCAAAAAGTCTTACACCCAGTTTCTGAATTGAGAATTTAAGTTAAGCACGTCTCAAACCTTTCTTAAACTATCTTAAATGTCACTTTAACAGGAATTCATTTCTGTTTTCAAATTTTTTAAAGGATCAGTTGATAGCAATTTGGCAAAACTAGGACGTTGTGCTACGTGAAACGTAAAAATCTTAAGTTATTGAGAATAATCAGTTGAGAATTGTACTTTCCTTAATTCAGAATCCGGATGTTAGTTTTTTATCAAACTGTTATCAACTGATAATTAAAAAAACTAAATTCAGAAACGAAAACCTGTTTAAGAGATGTTTAAGTACAGTTTGAGACGTTCTTAACTCTAAATTCTTAATTCAGAAACCGGGCGACAAACAGACATTTCCCTAAAATAATCACTCTACCGTGCTACCACATTCTTTGTATCAACAAGAACAGGGGATATTCTTGTCACTACAAAGGTTGCAGTTAATGTGGTGGAAAAATCAATAATTTCTAGAATATTGACAAGTAACATAGAAACATCTTGACCAATCTTAAAAAGTTTATAATTCAAGTAAATTAAATTAGAAATGTTGAAGGAAACAAACAAATTATTAAGTTTTATCAAAGTAATATGAGTAAGATCTCACATAGGCTAAGCACATTTGTAAATGTTTGGTATTGTCCGATGCAATTATTAGTCTTTAGCAATAATGATAATACTTTTAATATCATTATTGCTAAAGATATGAACGATGGTCACCTTTTTACTTCGGCCTGCGTCAATTGTCCTCCGTTAAGGCAGTTCTCGACCATATCATCAAGTGGCCGTGGAAGTGGATAGACAGTCTCTTCTACCACGTAGCGTTCCGCATGGCAATATGCTGTAGACACGTGGACAAAAGCCTATCCCAACAATAATCCAACTTAATTTATTCTAGAATTATGCTTTAGATTAAATGTGTGGTAGCAAAATTTAAGGTTCCTGAGATATAACTATAAAATTTAAATTGTTCTCGTACCGTCATGTTGGGTAACTGATCGCAGATGTCCAATATGAACATGGGTGCTATTATATTCATCTGTGCTGACACATCCAATTTTTCTTCCATGTTGACTGTGGCAGCCACATGAAATACCACAGATACCTAAAATATAAGTGTTTGATAATAACCAAATATATATCGTGTTGTGCTAAATGTATTATACCTATATGCAATCAGGTAGAATAATTCATATTTCAGCAATTGATTTAGAGAATTCAATTCCTACAGTAGGTATATTAAGGTTTGAAATCAACTAAAGATTTTTTGACAGTTTTGTATATCTCGAAGTGCTGTTGTCTGTATATTACTCGCTCTCTTAGCTTTGATATATTATGATTTCTGACCTTTTCTTGTCAGTAGAGCATTGTTATTACTTTTTCTTCGTCTATTAGAAGCAGTTGTTCAATAATTCTTATTTCTATTCTGAATTATATGATGATCTTTGAAATAAATTGTTGTTTCGTGCCAAAATTACCACCTTTTACAATATTCTATGTGTTTTTTATGGTATTGAGATATTCATGTAATCGTATTTTTATCTCCTTAAAAAAAGATACTTACGTTATTCAGATCCGCAATAGTGTTCTCGGTGAATCCAAAATGTAATTTCTTGATATCTCCTGATATGAGATTCAGTTTATTCAGCTGGCCCGGATTATTCTTGCGCAAGACATCGAATACCTGCATCGACTATTCTATCACAAACTTTGTGGGTATATTTTTTTATTTCATATCTAATATTATTATAATATATGTATTTAAGAGAGTAATGTGCCAAGTTTAGGTTAGTATTACACACAGCCAAGTAAGATTATTACAGTAATATTAACAGCACGCGTAGCATGATAAACTCATGAATTGTTTTGTATATATCCAAATGTAATTTTGTTCTGAATCTGTTATTGTATTGACGTACCCAAGAAAAGTACATATGGTGTAAAACAATCGTTTCTCAAGTTCCTCCTGCTACGCGCCTCGTGTTAATTAAAGTCACAAGTAGAATGTTGTTATTTAATAGAGGTAAAGAAACACACATGTAATGAGTCCATAAAATTTTGCAAAATAGATATTTGTTAGAGATGTTTCTTTACTGCAAGATGAAGTCAATATTCGTGTAAAATCATATACGCCTGTGCCCATTAAGACGCAGACATTTTGACGATTTATTTGCAGTCTAATTATCAGAAATTAGTACTCTGGTAAGGGAGGCACCCAATTTTTTTTTCTTTCAGTAATTTACTTTACCACTTTGTTGGCGTAATTGACAAGTATACTTATGCCAAATTACAACTTTCTAGTACCAATACTTTTGGAGCTAAGCCGCGGACGAGCGGAAAGATGGACATAGTGAAACTATAAGGGTCTAAAAATAAACATAAGTTTTTTGAAGTTCTAAAGCCTACCATTTTTTGTATTATTGAGTTGTGATTGTCTTCAATGTTATTAGTGTTAAATATATTGCTTAGTTCCTTATGCCTACTCACTGGCGATTCCTTGAGCTTTTGTAGTCTCGCCTCTGGTGCTTCTCTATTCTTAACTCTCATCAGCAGGTGTAGACGGCCAATGTCAGGGCACGTAGACAGCAGTCGTTCAACTAACACCTGGATGTTTTAAAAATTTCGGTGATAAAACGATAGATAATTATTGTGCATGTTGTTTGAAAAGTACCGAGAGAATTTTAATACTATGTGAAGAAGATGCGGTACTATACTATTTCACACTTCAATTTTATATGCCTATAGGTATGCAGAATTTTAATATATTTATGATGATATATGATGCATACAGCTCCTAAAAATCATGTAACAAAAACAGTCCATTGCCTCACTTGATTTTTAACCTTAATACCTATACTGAGACGCTCGGTGGCGTAGTGGAACCAACTTTTGCGAGGGTTAGTTACGGGATGTGTGACTAAAAAGTATTATTTCGACCTACTTCGTACTTTGAAAGGCACGTTAAACCGTTGGTAGCCGGTACGAATTCATAAGGAAGGTCTGAGCCCCTGCAGTGGGTACATTAAAAGGCTAAAGATGACCTTTACTGTGGCAAGAAGCAAGAAAAAGAAGCATGGCCGCCTTCGCTGTTTCGTAAGCAGACGCTCGTGTAATAATTTGCTTCAAAACCTAATATAAATATTACTGGAATTTTATTGACTGTTTAGTATTCCATAAATTCCTGCCTGATGTGATAATAGAAGTGACTACCAAATCTGTAGTGCAGTTTGTGAGTTTTGCTGGCCGGCCGGCACACTGCCTATTAGTCAGTGAATCCTTTCCATTCCTGCCTATCCAGGTTAATGTATGCATTTTCTTACTTTTGAGATCACAGGGTTAAGGAAATATCATCACATAAATGCAATAGATTCTTCAGCGAGATCTAATCGTATATATACCGTGTATACATACATATTCATTTAGTAATAAGCAGTTATTGTAATATTACATACAGACACTATGACTTTTTTTATTTGTATAGAAGATTTCTTAATCAAATATAACATTTATAATTTCATTTATATTTAAATATTGTTATTTTTTTCATGATTATTTTATTTATCATAAGTAGCAACAAGTTTATATACATCTATTTAAGATTCCGTATCCAAGGGAAATACTAAAAATACTAAAAAAACACAATAATATACATTTAAAAAGGGTTCTCATACTATGACTCTGATGTTTTATGTGTGGAACATTGTTCTTATGTATCTCAAATGTTAGTAGGTTAAAAAAGGTCACATAATCATCACCGAAAACGTAAAATGTTTAAAAGAATTATGAAGTTTTTCGCGTCAGGTAGTTAGTAAATATATATATTAATAATGAGTCTTACTTTGCCTATAAATCCGGTGGCTCCTGTGATGAACACTTCCCTGCCCGCGTAGAACTGTGGTATAATCGCTATACTGCTGACATCCTTGCTGTCCATCTTCGACGTCATGATACCAAGCCACTACTAACATAATACTGTACATGTATCATATAATTAATGGGAAGAAAATTTTCGGGGATTAAGGGGAAGAAAATCTCTGTCATATGTCATCACATAGATCGCTTTCTAAAAAAAATATTTATACTATATGTCCGTATCAGGCTAAGCGTTTAGATTATATGATTTAAATTGAAGACTAGACGCTTTTGATAGTTTAAAATTCATTAATCATCGTCATCATCAGCTTATTAATGGATCCCTGTTGGCGCATATGCCTTCCCTATGGATGGAATCGAATCGAATAAGTAGAATGGGTTTATGACCCACCACGCGTGCTCAGTGTAGATTGGTGACATTTAGTCATTAGCTGTCTTTAGTGCCATTTTCAATTCCCTATTACTCGTTCATTCTTGTCAGTCCGTTCACAAAGTCTCAACATTTTCATCTCAGTTTCATGTCATTTATTTCGATTCATTAAATTACTATTAAGAATATTTTCAATTACATTTTCACTAGTAGCTTCGTACCCTATAATTTAATTCAGGCTTAGAATTGTCTGTATACGATTATAAGAAGTAATAAACGTCTAAACTTATAATTTTCGCTTTTATAATATAGTACAATTACTGTTTCAATTTTATTCATGCACACAATGAACTCTTTCCACGATTTTGTTTCAAATTCAATTACGTACCTAGATGATTACTTTACACTCTGTCAGTCCCCTTATTTCCAAAAAAAAATAGTCATAGCCAAAATTGTTAATGGAAATGTTATATATTTTATAGCATTTTGAGTTGAGGACATTTAATTAAAAAGTAGATATCTATATAAAAACTGATATTTTTGACTACAAATTTCATTCCCCTCTCTAATTTTGGTGCTAAAGGGCTACTCAAAACAATTATTTAATTCAAAATAAAGTTACCTTTAAAATATTAACCTGATTGCTGCGTTGTTGTATAAAGAATAACTATATATCACTGTGCGTGCGTTCATGTCTATGAGTAAATAATTTAATTTACGTCAATCTGAGTCATAAATACCTTTGAGCTTTACAATAATTGCCTAAATTTTTTTGGATAAGAGTGAACGTCCGCACATTAGGATTCTGTATATTAAGGCTAAGATTTTTATGACTTTGTATATTATTATGGTAATATAATATAGTAAACGATAGAAGTTGCACAGAATGTTTATTTTATGATAGTAAGGCATATTGAGCCGACATCAAATTAAAAGTTCACGTTGCCGCAGCTGGCGTATTTATCATAGGGCCAAAATGGTTATGGCCTGTGGCGGTCCCTGTTCATTTCTTACCATGACTTTTTAGGGTTCCGTACCCAAAGGGTATAAACGGGACCCTATCACTAAGATTCCGCTGTCCTTTGGCCTATCATCATGCTGTATTTCATACACCGTAGTAGCTGGATAGTTGAAAATTTTACAGATAATGTATTTTTGTTGGCGCTATTACAACAAATACTAAAACAGAATAAGATAAAATTAATTTAGTTTAGGCAGGTTCCTGGTAAGTAGCTCTTAATTATGCGCGGAGGTCAAACGCATTAAATAATGTACTTAGTTACTATCTTTCACAAAGAACAGAAGGAGTATTCCGTATTGTAAGAGATCGAGAAATCTTTTTTAAATATTTTGTATTATATTAAAATTATAGTTCACCTTTCAAATGACAGAAAAAGTTGAAGCTTATCTATATATATACAACGTGTCCCAAAATTCAACGATAAGCGGGCGCCAAGAGGTAGACCTGCTCATGTGTACTTATGGAAAAATAAGAAAAAAGGGTTTAGCCGGATACGTATGACGAGTCGGCCCCCAAATGGGAATCGATATTGAAACTTATGTTTTAATATCGACTTGATGTTCAAACACGATTTATGTACTTTTCGCGACCGACTTCCGCTTTGACCTTGAGATAGAGAGCAAAATATCCGTATGCTTGACTATTACTGAATGTGATATATCTCTGAAGCTAATTAAGATAAAGAAGTGAAACTAACGCGAGGTGTTAGGTTACATTAGAGAGTATATCACATATATTTTTTTATAATTTTTAGAATAAAAAATTACATTAAAAAAATAAAAATAAAAAAAAACTTGTTTTTTTTTCTGAGTTCTCTGTGACTTACAATCACGAAATTAATATATGTTATGCTCCTTTGTGTGCTCTATCACCCATAAAAATTGCGTGAAAAAAAAGTTGGTGCAACACAACGAAAAAAAATTATATGTGATTCGCGCCTTGTAGTGTGAGTGTATAAACAAACAAGTTCGAACTTGTTATCGAGCTGTTTACTGCATCGTTTGTTTAGCTAAAGTAGCAGTCATTTGTATTACACAAGAAGGCAGTTTGGGACTCAAATTCTGTCATAGGTATTTTGTATCAGCATTTTGAAATTATTAACTATCGAACCAAATCATTATTAAGTAATAATGTCGAGAAAGTGTAAAAATTGTAACAAGTACCTGTGTAAGATTCCTGGTTATAAAAAAATTATAAAGAATGAAGAAGAAGCTAAAGTGTTTAGTGACTGTTTGAATAAAATCGTAATAGTTAATGATATTTTTTGTAAGAAGTGTCGACTTATCCCATATATTAACAAAAAAGCTTCTACTTCTAAATGTGCAGCATTTAACTTGGCCGAAATAATGGACGATCAAAATAATCTCTCAGTACAATATGTGAAATCAGCACCTAATATCATCAAAGCAGAAGTAAAATCAAGACATATAAATAGAAAAGTCTATCGAATTTACATTCACTATATTTCCGAAGGTAATGACTACAATAGTATTCTTCGTTATTGCTGTGATTGCCCCAATGGCAAACGTACAGTGGGATGCTGTTCTCATGTAGCAGCTATTATTTATTATCTATCATATGGATGATATTTGTCCAAAATCGTACGTCCTGCTGAGGTCCTAACTAAGTTATTTGCGACTCAAAGTGTTCCGATTGTAATTAATTACAACAGTGACGATGATTAATATTTTGTTTCTTGTATTTTGATAGACACGAAAAAGTAATAATAATAAGTATTGAACACTGGCTGTTTTTTTTTTCATTTGTTTTTTAACTATTATCCCATCTCTTAAGACTAGTTACTTATGTTTTAAAACAAGCTGATGTGAAATTTCGAAAAAAAAACAATGATGTAATGTGAAAACCTTATAATACAGGGGTATACCATAAGACAGAAATCACATATAATTTTTTTTCGTTGTGTTGCACCAACTTTTTTTTCACGCAATTTTTATGGGTAATAGAGCACACAAAGGAGCATAACATATATTAATTTCGTGATTGTAAGTCACAGAGAACTCAGAAAAAAAAACATGATTTTTTTATTTTTTATTTTTTTAATGTAATTTTTTATTCTAAAAATTATAAAAAAATATATGTGATATACTCTGTAATGTAACCTAACACCTCGCGTTAGTTTCACTTCTTTATCTTAATTAGCTTTAGAGATATATCACATTCAGTAATAGTCAAGCATACGGATATTTTGCTCTCTATCTCAAGGTCAAAGCGGAAGTCGGTCGCGAAAAGTACATAAATCGTGTTTGAACATCAAGTCGATATTAAAACATAAGTTTCAATATCGATTCCCATTTGGGGGCCGACTCGTCATACGTATCCGGCTAAACCCTTTTCGAAAGAGTTGTAGCGAATAGTAGTGCTACTTAGGTATCCGATACCAAAAAATGATTGAACATAATTGAGAAGTTGTGGTCGTGGTAGTTGAAAATATCATAAAAGGTGTAAATTTTCGAAGATTTTCGAATTTAATTTTATAATAAAAAAGATAAGATATAATTTTTTTCTCATTTTTCCATAAGTACACATGAGCAAGGGTACCTCTTGGCGCCCGCTTATCGTTGAATTTTGGGACACGTTGTATATACATATATAAAAGGAGATGTCCTGGCTTACTGACTGACAGACAACGTACAGCCTAAACCACTGGTCGTAGAAACTTGAAATTTGGAGGGAACATTCCCCTTAATACGTAGAGGTGTACTAAGAACGGATTTTTGGAAATTCCATCCCGAAGGGGGTCAAAAAAGGTGAAAATGTTTGTATGAAACTTCTTTGTTTATGGACCTATGTCGATGAAAATTGGTGTTTGGGTAATTTATGACCCTAGAAAGGTAATAGGTTATATTTCACCCCGAAAACTGGCACTGAAAGAAATAAAATGGGAGTAAAATATTTTATGGGGAATCAAAATGTTACCATAGAAACCATTGATTACAATATGATTTGTCATTGTAATAAAATTACGTAATATTTTTTACGAAATAATTTATTAAAACTGCTATTTGGGTAAATATTACATTTCTGGAATTTTTATGGATAAAAATGTTTAAATTCAAGTAATTTTGTTTATGAAAGAAAAATTATTAATTATGAATTCATAATCGCAGATTTTTTTGTCTAGTAAATTTACCTAGAATAACGTTCCAGCCAGCTGATTGCGAATATATTCTAAATCGTGCTATTATTTCGATCAAAGAACTTTGTGCAGGCTTTAAATTAAAAACATTAAAATGTTGCTCCAAGTTTAGATTCAAGAAATTGAAATTATTAGTGTTTTTCGTTTCATCAGTAATTAATTTATTTAGGATTGATAGGTCTTAACCTAAGATTTTTAAGTTGATAATTTTTACAAATCCTTTTTTATTAATAATAATAATAATAAATAATAATATTTATTTATTTCACAATAAAACACAAAAAACTTTTAACATAATGATAGTACATTAAAAACTTACATATGTAGCGGCTGGTACTTAAGATAGAAAAAACTCTGTGCTTTAAGTACCAGCTTTCCTTCCATGGCACTATATTATTAAAGTAAATAAATATTGTGAATTAGTGCAATACTTCATAATGAAATTTTTAGATTTTAAGAATTTTAAGAGTTAAGGTTAATATATGAGGTATGTAATATTTACCCATATGTAAATATAATTAAAAATAGTAAAATATATACATGTGGTGTGTATGTATGTGTATGTGTGTGTGTGTGTGTGTGTGTGAGTGTTGTGTGTGTGTGTGTGTGTGTGTGTGTGTGTGTGTGTATGTGTGAGTGTGTGTGTGTGTGTGTGTATGTGAGTGTGTTTTGTGGATATATCTATTTACTTATTGTTTCTGAAAGAGTTCCTCAGTTTGATCATAATTTTGTTTTAGCAGCCAATCTCTGACAATGATTTTACAAGCATGTTTATTTCTGTGATCAAATTCTAGTTTTTTATTTAATTTGATATATAAAAAGCGACCTAAAAAGTAATAGAATTTCCTGCCAAAAGAAGCCCTGCAATTATTAGTATTCACGATCCTATATTTCCGTCTAGTTCGCGTTTCTGTTTTATCAAGACGAATAAGGTTAGCGCTAGAGTGTTGCTTTAGTATAACATGCAGTATGAATAGTTGCCGTACTGTTAACACTTCGCAAAACTCATACAATTCTTTCGTTGGGAAACGGAAGGGTTTAAAAGTATATACCTTCAATATAGCACGCTGTGCCCTTCAAGTTTAATTAAATGGGTTTTATACGCCCCACCCCAAGATATGATACAATATTCCAATAAGGACTGACATAAGGCGTAATATACTATTTTTATAGTTTTAGGATTCGCAACACGTCGTAAATGTTTAAAGATAAAAACTAGCTTTCGAACCCTCTTTGACAGCAACTCAATATGCGGTATAAATGACAGCCTCTCATCCAGCATTACGCCTAGGTATTTGATAGTATTGGTATTGACTAATATAGGACATTTACATTGTAGATCTGGGTTGCTAGGATGATTATGTGCTTGAATATAATATCTCTCCAGATCAGGATATTTGGTTTGTTTGATCCTAAATCGTATATACTTAGTTTTATCTACGTTAAGAGACAGGCTATTTTCCGATAACCATCCCATTATTTTATCAAAACCTATCTGAGCAGCATGAAAAGCTTGATCCCATGTATCCGCAGTAAAAACTAACGCGGTATCATCTGCAAATGCTACTAATTTTCCATCTGTCAGTTCAATATTGCACATATCATTAATATAGGCCAAAAAGAGGGTAGGTCCTAAGATGCTTCCCTGTGGAACTCCGCACTCTACTGGAAGTGCGCTGCTCATATAATCATCAATCTTTACAGATTGGGTGCGATTAGACAAGTAACTTTTGAATAATTCAAATTGAATGTTTCTTATTCCCAGGTTTTCAAGTTTATTTAGAAGTTTGGGGATGGAGACCGTATCAAAGGCCTTAGCCATATCGAGGAATATTCCTACACATTTTTTACCACTATCCAACGACTCAACAATGTGATTAGTTAGATTATGTATTGCATCGTTGGTGGACCTATTATTCCTAAATCCAAATTGTCGTTCTGAAAGTAAGTTTTTACGTTCTAGATATTGTTTTAGTTGATTATTTATTACCTTCTCAAGTATCTTAGATACCGCTGGCAATATCGATATTGGGCGATAGTTGTTCACTTGATTTATGTCCCCAGACTTATGTATTGGATGAATAACGGCCTTTTTGAGTAGATCAGGGAATACACCAGTTCTTAAACACAAGTTGATTATAAAAGTTAGAGGAGGTACCAGAATTGATTTGTAAGATTTGATAACTTTAGAAGAGATTCCATCAATACCAACCGCACAATCACCCCTTAAGGAGTTGACAATAATTTCTACTTCAAACTCGTCGACTTCAATAAGTACAAGGGAGTCGCGAGAGTTGTTAATTGGTTTTATATCCGCTTCACCAATAGAGAACTTTGGAACCTTATCCGCAATTTCCTTTCCAATGTTTACAAAAAACTTATTTACTTCGTTGATAGATTCTTTAGGAGATGAATTTAATTTTAATAAACCAGTTACAGGGGTATTAATTTTTGATGTATGAGTAACCTTTCTTATAACATTCCATAGTCTTTTAGGATTAGATTGCGCGTTATCTAATTCATGAGATTCGTATTGTCTCTTAAGTTTTTTAAGGAGAATGTTACAAAAGTTCTTATACCTTTTGAATGTCGTTCTTAGAACCTCATTGTTTGGATTTCGTATCATTCTCTTATACATTTTATCCCTATTCCTTATGCAACGCAGAATACCAGGCGTAATCCAAGGCTTACGGATTCTCAGACGATGTGGCAATATGCAAATAGTTGAACTATCATGCAAGCATTTTGTTAAAGCATTTAAAAAATATTCAAGTGCAAAAATTGCATCTTGAATATTGTAAAAACATGAAAAATCTATATTTTTAATATAGTAGTCTAACTTTACATAGTCAATTTTGGTTCGTTTGAAATCAGAATTGCTGATTTTAATGTTATGTAAAGCCAGAATTACTGCATTGTGGTCTGTAACGGTGGAATCTAACACTACAGTGGTAGCTTTCAGTTTGGTTCTTAAAATTACATGGTCCAAAGATGTTTTCCCATGAGTTACCATACAATGACCCGGTAAAAGACCATGACTGGCAGTGAGATTCAAGTAGTCATCAGAGTTACAATCACTATTACCATCAAGAATATCTATGTTGATGTCCCCCATCAGCACAACATCAACACTACCAGCAACACCAGATAATACCTGATCAATTGAGGAAAGAAAATTTGAAGTATCTTTAAAAGATGGAGGTCTATATATCGCCAAAATGATTGTATCTGTACCCATTTTCAACAGTAGACAATTCGCATCCATGAAATCAGGTTCAGTAATTACAACATCTTTTATAGATTTTTTTATATATATAACTATACCATCATTTTGGTTTATCCGTTTGCTCGAATAATAGTGGACATAACCTTCCAACAATGGAATGTTGGGATTAGAAGACAGCCAGCACTCCGTAAGTATTATGATATCCTGATCTACAGAAATACTAAATAACAACGACTGTAACCCGTTTATGTTTGCTGAAATACTCCGTATATTTTGTGTAAGTATGTTGAGGCTTTCTTTATTGGTAGATAATAGATTACCACAATGTTCCGGTTCACATCTATAAGAAGTTGATACCGATATATCGTCAAGCTCATTAGCAATGTCTCTCATCTGAGCCATTTTTAATAAATAAAATATTGATTCTCATTAGAATTGAACCATTAAATGTATAGTTTGAAGTAGTTAGTAATTTATTATGTACAGCATATATATTGAGTATATATGGCAGTGGGCTGGCCATATTAGCCGCAGAACCGATAACCGTTGGGGTAAACGAGTTCTTGAGTGGAGACCGCGTCTCGGCAAACGTAGTGTAGGACGTCCTCAGGCGCGGTGGAGCGATGATTTGCGCAAGATGGCTGGCAGGAGCTGGATGCGAACAGCCGAAAATCGAAATAGATGGCGTGCAATTGGGGAGGCCTATGTCCAGCAGTGGACGAATATGGGCTGATGATGATGATGATGATATATGAGTATGTTCGCGAAATGTATGTTTGTGTTATAATAGTTAGGTAAAGTAATCTTGTACAAGCATATGTGTATATAAATCTTAAAAGTAAAACATTGTAAAAAATATAAGACGTGTACATACAAATTTGACAGTGTGGTCTCTGAGATGAACTGTATGTGTGTATCTTTGGGTAAAATATTTTTTTATAAGTGTATATAATTCTAAAATTGTAAATAAGAACCAGATTGTGAATAACATATGATATGTGCATATTATTAATGTGAGAGTGAATCTTTAGAGGTGAAGTGTATGCGTGTATAATATATTTTAAGCACAGTAACCCTATATAAGTTAAATTTTTGTTTAGTGATTTTTTGTCCTTTTTCCTTTCTTCTTGTAAATCTTGAAGCATTTTAGTCAGGCTATCATATTTGTCTGATAAAAATTGCATACTAGTCCGTAGTTCATTGTTTTGTGCTTTAATTTCATTAAAATGTTGCTCAACTACGCCCGACAAAGAAGAGTGTTGTGTGCGACGCTCAATGTTAATTTATTTTTCCATAGGTCGTTTCTTGAGTTCACTTATTATAAAATTAAACATCGCACTTGTAAACATAAGAAAGAATTTATTATTTACACACCTTGTGTTACATTAGATTAATTTATAATTTGTAATATTTAGCCTTTAAGACTACTTAATAATAATTAATTTAATATTTGTGGCTATAGCCCACACGCGTCTCAAAATTAAGAAGTTCGAGAAGACCGCCAAAAACGGCAAAACTTTTTAAATCAATTTTTTGCTATGCAAAGGAATTTGTGTTCATTCTGCTTTGAACATAGTCGCGGCCTCTACAAAAGAAATTATACAATTTTAAAGTTTTATAGTAAATTAAAATTATCGTAAATCTGCATACAGTTAAGTAAAAAAAAATATAGACATACATATAATATAAAAACTACAATTCAAGGCAATTTAATGAATCCCTAATACATTATTATCTTCTATTGGTAGAATACAAACTTTTGATATACTTGTTCTTGTTACAAAACCTTTTTGGTTTTTAATATCTAAAGCCCTCACCTTTCCATCCTCTCCAGGGTACACTTTTATCACTCTGGCCATGGGCCATGCTAGAGGACTTACATTATCGTTTTTAACGATGACTAATGTTCCAACCTGCAAATTAGGTTGAGCTACCTGCCACTTAGGACGATTCTGTAACTGAACTAGATATTGCTTATGCCACTGCTTCCAAAATGACTGTTGAATTTGTACACACTGTTTCCAAAATTTTAATCTATTGGTAGGAACGTTAGTAACATCAAGCTCAGGTAGACATTGGAGAGATGCACCTGTGAGAAAATGACCAGGTGTAAGGTAAGTGAAGTCATTCATATCAGACATTATTAATGGCGTTAACGGCCTAGAATTTAAAATCCCTTCTATTTGAACCATTATAGTATACAATTCCTCATAAGTAAAACATTTGTCACCTACGACACGTTTTAAATGATACTTTACACTTTTAATTCCTGCTTCCCAGATTCCCGCAAAATTCGGTGAATATGCAGGTACAAACTTAAATTGAACGCCAAGCGATGACGTATAATTTTGAACACATGTTTGATGCTCAACAGAATTTTTTAACTTATACAGATCATTTAATTGGTTGTTTGCCCCATGGAAAGTCGCAGCATTATCAGAATATATTATAGAAGGCATGTTGCGTCTAGATATAAATCTTTTTAAGGCAGCTAGAAATGCTTCTGTGGTCATGTCAGATACAAGTTCAACATGGACAGCCTTAGTCGAAAAGCATATAAATAATACAATATAACCTTTTGAAATTAAAACCTTTCTTACACGTGACTGCTTTATTTGAAATGGGCCCCCATAATCGACACCAACTATTTCAAATGGACGGGTTGCTGTGACTCTCTGTTGTGGCAAAGAACCCATCAACTGTGAAGCTTGTTTAGCCTTAAGTCTAAAACATACAACACACTTATGTATTACAGATTTAATTTCTCTTAAACCATTGATCAGCCAATACTTTTGGTTTAAATAACTTAATATAAGTTTAGGCCCTGCATGTAACAGCTTAACATGGGCATCATAAATTATTAATTTTGTTATATATGACCCTTTCGGCAATATTATTGGATGCTTTTGAGAATAGGGTATAGATGCATTTTCTAATCTACCACCAACACGAAGTATTTTCCTTTCATCTAGAAATGGATTCAATTGTAACAAATTACCTTTTACTGGCTGATCCTTTGCTAATCTATGAATTTCATTATTAAAATATTGCCTTTGTTCACATTTAACAATTACTAAAGTAGCATCATTAATTTCCTTGGCATTTATTACACCATTGTGTCTTTCATTTTTAGGCAATTTACAATTTTTATAAAATCTATATACATATGCAACTACTCTTTGGAGTTTTAAAAAAGATGAATATCTATACAATAATTTTTTTTATGAAATTTTTATCATATGAATCAATTGTAAACAAACATACATTTTTAATTTCAGGTAATTTTTCAACTAATTGGACAAAGTCATTAGAATGTTCATAATCTTTATCATGCATAATTTGTGGTCCATGCCACCAGAGAATATTTTCTTTCAACATATCAGGATCTAATCCCCTAGAAATACAATCTGCTGGATTAGATTGTGTATTAATATAATGCCAAGAATAGTTTTTAGAGGAATCTCTTATAGATTTAACTCTATTAGCCACATATACAGATAACCGTACAGGTTCTATTTTCAACCAAGACAACACTATTTGTGAATCTGAATACAAGTAAACATTCATAACTTTCTTATCAAATTTTAAACATATACATTTATAAACCTTTTTTATTAAAATAGAGAGCAAGAGTGCACTATTAAGCTCAAGCCTAGGTGTTGAAAGTTGTTTACCAATGGGACTGACTCGAGATTTTGAACATAACAAGTTCATACAAACAGTACCATCTTCTTTTACAATTCTTATATATATACAACATCCATATGCATTATTTGATGCATCAGCAAACCCTACTATTTCAATCTTAACAAACTTAGAAACACTAATGTTTCTTGGAATAGAAATATATGACATCTTAATTAAACCTAAAGCAAATTTTTTCCATTTATGATTTAAATCAAAGGAAAGTGGAACATCCCAATTAATATTAGCCTTCCAAAGCTCTTGCAAAAATAATTTTGCTTTTATTAATATAGGACCCAGTATTCCCAAAGGGTCAAAAAACTTACTAATAAAACTTAAAATCTCTCTCTTAGTATAAACTTCCAAAAACCTTTGTTCTGGACAAGTAATATCAATATTGTCTGTTTTTATATTGTAATGTAAGCCTAACGTTTTAACAGACGTATCATCAAATGCTAAATCAATATTTTCTAGCTGCTGCCTTTCAGCAGGGATATCAGCCAGCACTTGCGGTGCATTCGAACACCATTTATGTAATTCAAAACCTCCTAATCTTAATAAATCTATTAGTTTGTTGACGACAGCCACGTGCCGAAAAATGTACAGATCGAACGACCAATCACAGCGCCTACATTTGCGGAATTCTCAGGGAGCCCATTGGCTGCGTATGCGCCGTCCGCACGGTGGGGGCGATTCCCCCACCCGGCGCGCGGGCGTAAAACGCGCTGTGATTGGTCGGCCGCCGCGCGTCACTAGTAGCTAAGTTAGATGTTAAGTTTAGAATAAGGGTAGGGCCAAATTTGTAAATATTTTGTAGTCAAGTCAAGTCAGTCAAGCAGTATAGTCAAGCAGTAATAAGTAGCCAGTAAGAAGAAAAATAAAACGTCTATAGAAGAAATTCGTCTTTGTTTTTCACCATCATCCACGGTTATACAACATCGTCTACAGTTTGGTCCATAGAGCCGGATCAGCACCCTCAATAGTTTTGGTCCTTCGAGAAGCCGGATCTAAACACGTATAGAACCTCCGAGATCCAGCCAACAGTGAATCAAGATGGTGCTTACAAGAAGCCAAGACGAAGAAAACCAACGTCGTGTCTTCGACCAGCCGCCGAGATCGCCCTCAAGTACACCGACCGTACGAGGACGCCTCGAGACGGGTAACGCCGGGGAGAACCTACGCACCGCACCGCAAGTCTCGCAACTAGCGCCTAACGCGAACCGCGCTGGGGCAGACGTTGCCGGAGCACGCGTCGCCTTGGCAGTGACTACGCAGCCGCCGAGCGGAGCGGACGAACGCGCAGCACACCCAACGGACACAGCGGCGACTACTGGAATAACGACATCTGCGATGACGTCATCGGTGCAACCGGCGAGGAGAGTGCACGTCGCGCGTTCGACCCGCTCGGCAGCGAGCAACGCGGCACGCCGGAAGCTACGCATCGAGGCAGAAGAACGACTGGCTGCCATAAGACGCCGAGAACTCGAAATTGAAGCGGACCTCATAAAAAAGACGCTCAATATCGAGTTAGAAACGCTAGACGGAGCAGAGAGCGAACCCGAAGCTGAAGAACCGGCAAATAAATTACAAGATCGAGTGTTCGAGTGGCTCGACGACGCGAACGTCGACCAACAACGGGGGGAGCTCTCAAGGACCGCCGTGGCTGAACCGCCACCTGAACGCGACACGCGACGCCCAGATAGGGAAGAACGAAGACGGTCGTCATCGCGAGGCAGAGGCATCGATCAACTCGCCTCTGTCCTCGAAACCCTCGTGAAGTCACGACCGCCGCCGCGTCAAGCATCGGATCTACCGATATTCTCTGGTTCACCGCTGGAATGGCTACAGTTCGCGACTGCGATGCGAGAAACAACGCGGCTGTACGAATTCACACCTACAGAGAATATGGCAAGACTAAGAAACTGCCTACGTGGAGAAGCTCGGGAAAACGTCGCATCATTGTTGAGCACCGCGACGCACCCCGACGAGATCATGCGAACATTGGAGCAATGCTACGGAAGGCCAGAAAGACTAGTGGACATGGCTTTCGCCGATCTACGGAAGCTGCCGAAGATTGGACCTACCGCGAACGATCTTAACATGTTTGCGGTGAAGCTACAGAACGTCGTGGCCGTCCTGAGGAACGTGCAGCCAGAGTACCTACTTAACCCACTGCTGACCCGGGAAGTCTTGGACAAGATGCCGAGCTACCTTGTATCGAGTTGGTGCAACTTCGCCGAGTCACAGCCGGGCCCGAACGCCGATCTACTAAAACTTTCATCGTTCCTGATGAAGGAAGCTGACCGCTGCATGCGATACAACTATGTATCGAACCTCACCGCACCATCCACATCGCAACGAACACGTGAAACGCCTCGCCCCGCCCCCAGACCGGAGGCTAAGAAGAAGACGGTGTACGTCGCCACCGAAGAAGCACCGCAGCACAGATGCCTTTCGTGCCAGGAAGCCCACACACTACCTAGCTGCCCAAAGTTCAAGCAGCTAAAGTATGATGACCGATGGGAGCTGGTGAAGAAGGAGGGCCTTTGCTTCAAATGCATCGTGGGCCGGCACCGCCGATTGAACTGCCGACAGAAACTCTGCGGAATCAACGGATGCAAGCGACCGCATCACAGACTGTTGCACGCAGACGAGCGTGGAACCACGAACGACGTGGCTACGAGCGCGACCGACTCAAACACGGATGCGATGGAACCAGCCACCACCGAAACGACGACGGCTGCCACGACGACAAGCCGCGCCGTCAAATTGAAGATTTGCCCTGTGACAATCACGGGCAAACGTGGGAGCTGCGACACCTACGCGCTCTTCGACGAAGGCTCGACGGTCACCTTATTAGACGACGACCTGGCGCGACAGATCGGCGCCGACGGACCGACCGCACAGCTCAACGTCCGAGGAATAAACAAGAAGCAAAGTCACGTGCAGAGCCGTCGAGTGAAGATTGGAATAAAAGGAGCGCGCAGTGACCAGATCTTCAAAATCAACGCTCGCACCATGGTGGGCCTGGACCTCACGCCGCAATCGATACCGGCGGAGGCGATGAAGCTACGACACCTAAGAGATCTCGACGAGCGAGAAGTCGTATATAAGAATGCGAAGCCTCGCATTTTGATCGGGACGGACAACTGGGAGCTCATAGTGACCCGCGAGCTACGGTCAGGAAAAACTAAGGAACCAGCTGCTTCCAAAACCGAACTCGGATGGGTAATCCACGGGACGGCGCCATCGAGATCGCTTCGCCGCACCGAGGATATCCTACATGTCGTCACGACCGAAGCATCAGACGACCGACTCGAAGAACTCGTGTCGAGACACTTCCGGCTCGACTCACTCGGAGTGTCGCTCGACGCATCACACGTCCGCGAAGAGGACAAGCGTGCCGTCTCCACGTTCGAACGCACCGTGAAGCACAAGGACGGCAGATACGAAGTGGGCCTGCCTTGGCGAAACGACGACGCCAAACTGCCACGGAGTTACGACTCAGCACTCCGCCGGCTCACCAATCTAGAGAACAAGCTGAAGAAAGATCCACGCGACATGGAAGAATACCAGCGGAGGATCGACAACCTCGTGAAAAAGGGATACGCCGAACCCTGCGACGGCTCCGAGGACGCAAGCCCCGTCGCATGGTACCTGCCGCATTTCGCCGTCAAGAATCCCAATAAGCCCGGGAAGCTGCGACTGGTTTTCGACGCGGCAGCAAGAATTCGAGGTGTCAGCCTGAACGATCACCTACTCGAAGGGCCGGATCTGCTACGATCGCTGCAGACCATTCTATTCCGGTTCCGAGAGGGCGCATACGCGGTGACAGCTGACATCGAGGAAATGTTCCTGCGAATCAAGATACGCCGCGAGGACCAACCCGCACAGATGTTCCTGTGGCGCGACTGCAGGCAGAATGAACCACCGCGCAAACTGAAGATGACGTCGATGATCTTCGGCGCATCGAGCTCACCGTTCCTCGCACACAGCGTGAGGGACCACAATGCGAGACAGCATGCTGAGACGCACCCTGCAGCACTGCGTGCAATCACCGAAGCGCACTACATGGATGACTTCGTCGACAGCTTCAATGATCCGAGAGAGGCCCACGAAGTCATCACCCAAGTCGACGCAGTGCACCAGAAGGCTGGATTCCACCTGAGGGGATGGAACAGTAACAATAGGAAGCTACTACAAGCCGTGAACCCGGATAGTAGAGCCAAAGGCGGGACGACGACGTTTGGAGACACAGAGAAGACATTGGGCCTGCTTTGGGATGCGAGTACCGATCGGCTGGGCTTCAATACCGCCCTGCCTAGAGTCCCACTGCCAGTGAAGTCTCGACAACGCCCGCCGACGAAAAGAGAAGCATTATCGACGGTGATGAGCATATACGATCCGCTCGGACTGCTCAGCTGCTTCACAATCACAGCGAAGATAACTCTTCAAAAACTATGGCGCCTCAAGACCGGCTGGGACGACCCTCTACCATCCGACTTGAGCGAGGACTTCGATGCATGGTTGACAAGCCTGCCAGCAATCGACCAACTACGGCTACCCCGTAGTTACAACGGGGGGAGAGAAGTGCGTCGCCGTGAACTTCATGTATTCTGCGACGCCAGCGAAGAAGCCTACGCAACGGCGGCGTATTGGAGATTGCATTACGGACCCGGCCATGTCATCGAGACAGTCCTGATAGCGGCTAGAGCTAAGGTCGCGCCCTTGAAGACCCAAACCGTACCGCGCCTGGAGCTTCAAGCGGCCCTCATCGGAACGCGACTAGCGAAGGCAATCAAAGAAGAACACCGTGTCAACGTCGACGACACCGTGTACTGGAGCGACTCTCAGACGGTGCTTCATTGGCTGCGGAATGGAAGCAAGCGCTACACTCCATTCGTCGCACACCGTCTGGGAGAAATAACTGAGTCATCCAGACCGCAAGACTGGCGATGGATACCGACGCATCTGAACGTAGCCGACGTCGCCACACGCGCCGGATATACGCCAGCCAACGAAAACGACCTGTGGTTCACGGGACCATCCTTCTTGAAATTACCAAGATCGGAATGGCCGAAGCAACCGACGGATCGCGAAGATGACGAAACGACGGAAATAACGCACGTCATCACGCACACAACAGAGAGAAACGCGGCGTTACCGGAGATAGAACGATTCTCGACGTTTGAGCGACTGATCGGCGCAACAACGCAAGCACTAGCCGACGCCTTCTGGAAACGCTGGCTACGAGAGTACCTACCGACCCTCGTACCACGCCGCGACCCACAACGTCCACGAAGCAGCGAAGTACGGATTGGAGACGTGGTTATCATAGCCGACCACGCTCTGCCTCGAAACACGTGGCCACGCGGCATCGTAGCCAATACCTACCCTGGACCTGACGGCGTGATTCGGAACGTGGAGATAACGACAAGAGGAGGAACATTTCGGCGGCCGACATCGAAGCTGATCGTCGTCGAACCTGCACTCTCCACGGAACGATGAGAGAGGACGCGCTGCGCGACGGGCACGGGGCTGCCAACCGGAGGAGGCTGCGGAGATCCTTCGCCGGGGGGAGACTGTTGACGACAGCCACGTGCCGAAAAATGTACAGATCGAACGACCAATCACAGCGCCTACATTTGCGGAATTCTCAGGGAGCCCATTGGCTGCGTATGCGCCGTCCGCACGGTGGGGGCGATTCCCCCACCCGGCGCGCGGGCGTAAAACGCGCTGTGATTGGTCGGCCGCCGCGCGTCACTAGTAGCTAAGTTAGATGTTAAGTTTAGAATAAGGGTAGGGCCAAATTTGTAAATATTTTGTAGTCAAGTCAAGTCAGTCAAGCAGTATAGTCAAGCAGTAATAAGTAGCCAGTAAGAAGAAAAATAAAACGTCTATAGAAGAAATTCGTCTTTGTTTTTCACCATCATCCACGGTTATACAACATCGTCTACAGTTTGGTCCATAGAGCCGGATCAGCACCCTCAACAAGTTCATATTTTAATTGACTCAATTCATCAACATCATTAGAAGTAAAATTTACATCATCAACATACGTGTTATTTTTGAGTGCAGATGCTGCTAATTTATATTTATCACTAAATCGGTTAGCTAACTCTAAAAGACATCGAGTTGCTAAATAAGAAGAAGTTTTTAAACCATATGTAACAGTTTGAAGCTGAAGGCATTCAACAGGATCATTAGGCGACTCTCGCCATAAAATATTTTGAAATTTGCAATCCTTTTCATTTAAATTCACATTTCTAAACATTTGTTTTATATCACTTATAAGAATGTATTTACCTAACCTAAACTGTATCAATACATCAAATAAATCACTCTGTACTATGGGACCATTGAGTAACATATCATTTAATGAAATTTTGTTTTTTGTCAGCATGCTACCATCAAACACTACCCTTAATTTAGTAGTTTTGGAATTTTCATTAAAAACTGGATGGTGCGGTAGAAAATAAACATCACCCTTTTTAAGGTCATATTCAGATATATTAATTACTTTTGCATGTCCCTGCTTAATATAATCATTTATAAATAATTTGTATTTTTCAAACAAAACTGGATCTTTAGAAAACCTTTTTTCTAAATTATAAAATCTTTGCAATGCACAAGATAAAGAATCACCTAAATTAATTTCCTCTGCAGGCAATTTAAATGGCAAGGAGACTTCAAATTTATTATTATTTAATTTACAAGTTTCATTAAAATATTTCTCCACCAATTCCTGTTCAGAAGTTGATTCAAAAAAGGTTTCATTGACATTTTCACATTGCCAAAATTGTTTTAACTGTTGATGAATAGAGTCTTTACAGTAACCACATGGCTCTTTCTTTTTAGTAATACTAGACTTAAAATTTAAATTAACAAAATTACAATATAATTCATCTTGCCTCGGTGTCTTACCCACAACAGCTCCTCCCACTACATAACCTAATTTGGTATTTATTAGGTATGGGCCGCTAGGTGACAGCGGTATGCGCTCCCTCAGCAACACCTTAAAAAATACATCACAAGCTAAAAGCATTTGTACCTGTGCTGGTGAATGAAAACTTGTATCAGCAAGTTGCACATAAGGTGGAATATTCATGTGGGATATATCTATGTTGTGATGAGGCAAGGTGCATGAAATCTTCTCCACAACAGAGCAAGTGACAGGCAAAGCAAAGTTAGACTTGGTGCAAGCATGTATTTTAAAGTGAGTGAGTGCATTTAAATTATTTGTGCCTTCACAAACACCCACTACTGTATGCGACTCAAAAGTAGTCAAGCATTTTATTTGGTTAGCCACTTCTTTAGTGACCATAGAAACCTCACTTCCAGAATCTAAGACTGCCCGCACAAACATAAAAGAACCATCCTGTTTACACAATTTTACTATAGCAGTTGGTAAGAGAACACTTTTATTTTTAATACTATTGAAAAGTGATACCTTTTTATTTTCAGCAGTTTCAGGATAATGAGCTGTTGAATTAATATTATCAATATGCAACAAAGTATTATGATCACCCTTGCATTTAGCACAACGAAAGCCAAAATAGCATTTTTTTGTATGGTTATTTAAACACAGTTTACACCTATTTGTTCTTTCTATGAACTGTATTCTCTGTTTGACAGAGCTAGTTTTAAATTTCCCACAATTATAAATTTTATGAGAATCTGACTGACAATACTCACATGATGATTTATTTGTAAGCAAGCTTACACGTTGAGGTCTGCTAGCTGTAGCTCCAGACATCCTTTCTTGCCCTGTAGTGGCCTCTAAAGCAATAGCCTTATTTTCTAAAAATAATATTAAATCAGATAATTTATATGGCTTATCCCTATTTATCTGTTCCATATAAAAAGATCGTACTGTGTACTGGTCTATTTTTTTTGTTAATATACATATTAAAACCATGTCCCAACTGGAAACAGGCTGGTCTAAACTCTCTAGTGCACTCAAATTCTGTTTGACATCAGCAATTAAGTTTCTTAACGCTAGAGCTGTACATTTTGTAATTGGCACTATATCTAATAATTTATTTACATGATCAATAACAATTTTATTTTTATTGTCATATCGTTCTACAATCAGGTTCAATGACCTTTCATAATTCTCATCTAAGAGCGGTAAATTTTTAATAATATCTAGAGGCTCACCTCTGAGAAAACTACGTAAGTAATACAACTTTTGTGTATTATTTAGACTTGTATTTTTGTCGATAAGCGACCTAAATAAATTCAAAAACGGATAAAATTCTTCACTTTTACCTGTGAAGGTTTGAATTTCAATTTTAGGTAAATTGACATGGTGCTCGTTGCTTACTGATGGTGATGATGACAATGCAGAGTGATTACTATTTAACGTTGTTAACGCAGATTGCAAGTTAGACAATGCAAGTAAATATTTGTCTTCATAATCATCGAAATCTGCATCGCCTCGTTTTTGAGATAACGTTTTAAAATGGTTATCAGTATATTTTTCGAACGTATTTTTTAAGTAACTAATTTTTATTTCTAATAAACTGGATGTTACCTTTTCTCCAATGTTAGATGCAAAATTATAAATTTTAGTTATCGAAGCCTTTAGTTGACTTCGAGCAGCTACCAATTCCTCTATGTTATCCATTCTTAAAACTATATACAACTACACAAATCCAATATTTATACAAATTTAAGAGTTTCTACAAAAGAAATTTTCACAAAAATGGCTTCTTTTTGTTAGTCACACAACACAGCACAGAAAAATGGCGCGACGACGCTACACCGGCTTGACGTTCTGTTCCGGACGAGAAGACTTGCGCAGTGCAGCAAACGTCCACAGCGCAAGCGCGAAAACGTGTTTCGCCCAATCAGCGCACACAGCCGCTGACGCACTTTGTTGTAACAGCCAATAGCCAAGCTCGACGCCGACTAACTTGGAAATGGCTCCCCGCGAACAAACTTTTAAAGGACGCGGCGCCAACTCAAAATGGCGATGATGGAACCAATTTATTTCTTCACTAGTGAAGCAATATCTTCTTTGTTTTTGCCCAATGATGGACCATTTATTGTATTCCAAACGAAGTACTATTTCTTATGTTCCAAACGAAGGACCATTTCTTTATGTTCCAAACGAAGGACCATTTCTTATGTTGTGTGCGACGCTCAATGTTAATTTATTATCATCCATAGGTCGTTTCTTGAGTCCACTAATTATAAAATAAAAACATCGCACTTGTAAACATAAGAAAGAATTTATTATTTACACACCTTGTGTTACATTAGATTAATTTATAATTTGTAATATTTAGCCTTTAAGACTACTTAATAATAATTAATTTAATATTTGTGGCTATAGCCCACACGCGTCTCAAAATTAAGAAGTTCGAGAAGACCGCCAAAAACGGCAAAACTTTTTAAATCAATTTTTTGCTATGCAAAAGAATTTGTGTTCATTCTGCTTTGAACAAAGAGAACGACTCTTTCATCTCAATACGTAGATCTTTAATGTCGTCATCAATTTCACGCCTACGCTTAGAACGCAAGTTAACGTTCGAGCCACCACTACGCTCTGAGGGTGTATCCGAGTCGTACGAACCAGAGGGCCCAATAGCAGCTGGAAGAATCGTGCTCTGAGGCGCAGAGGCAGCCGAACGAGGGGAGCGACGCATAGGCATATTATAAGTAAAGACGAATATTCTATGTACCAGGAGATTAGAAGCTAATAAGTGTTAGTAATTGTACTCGTACGGCAGGGGTCTTTAAAATGGTCGCCAATCGATGTTTTCATACAGTTTTGTAGTCCGCCAGTCTATCTTGACCTCTGACGGTATTTAGTAGTAGTATCGCACTTACAGAGCAATGTAAGACCACTTACTTGAACTGTAGTAGCTTGCAAATCATGAAGTCCTATTATTGCACCGTATTTATAACTTTGTATTTTATATATTACATTTGTTCATTCATATTATGTAAGCACTAAAGTATAGGTTCAAGTATAAATGTCGTGACCAGATCGTAGAATTGGCCAATACATAATGCGACCAGCCATTTCATGAAATGGAAAATCTTGCTGCCCATATCATGATGTGGCCTGACCAGATCAATGAATGATTTGCGTATAACGATATGGACGGATGATAGTATGACTTCTTCACGATGAGGCCCGGAAGGATCGTAAAAAAGTTACGTAAGATACGCTGATGTCGCATTGTTTTTGTGATACATTATTTATTTTAACTTTAAGGTTATACAACTAATTAAAGAAAGTTGGGTAACTAAGCAACGGAAAACAATAAGTTCAGTGAGATAAATGTAGGAGTCCAGTGCGAAGGTGCAGCAGCAAAAGCTATTTCTATAGTTTTATGGATATGTCGCAGGTTATGATAAAGACAAGATTGTGACAAGCTCCAGAGGCTGATAAAAATATATTGGAGAATATAAGTTTTTGAGATATGAACTGAACTTAAGTTCCTATATGATTCACTACTTAAGGTCACATGATAGGTTAGAAATTCAAGTCAATCACGAAGCGTCGCGTAGCGATCGCGTTAAATTACGAGGTTGTGTTTTTTTTTTCAGATCACAAAATCATAACTCTATCGAATAAACAAGGTATTTCAGCAAATAATTAAATTTCTTTTTTGGACACCCTACATTAATGATATGATCAAATGGCCTGCCGGAATAAATTCATCAATTCTACGATATGGCCACGACATATATATGTAATGTAATAAGTCGTTTATTTAAAAAATATATATGTTGTGAAAGTTGCTTAACTGCAACGACCGCTGGCCGCGGAGCTTATCCACTACGTGACTAAGTTACTTGGAAAATGAAATATTTTTAATTGGAATCTAAATTTGGATTTGTTTATTTTAAAAATTACGTTAACGTTTTATTGTATAACTCCAGAGACTATTTTTCTATTCATTAATTTCTAGAATGAATATAGTGTAAAGTGCTGCCGATATCCTATTATTAATATTATAAAGGCGAAAGTTTGTAAGTATGGATGTATGGATGTTTGTTACTCTTTCACGAAAAAACTACTGGACGGATTTGGATAAAACTTTACAGCAATATAGGTTATACATCAGAATAACACATAGGGTACTTTTTACTGGGAAAACTTCTCACTCCCACGGGATACCGACTTCCACGCGGACGAAGTCGCGGGCGTCCACTAGTAGATAATATTTTGCCGTACAGTTGTACTGTCAAATTTCTCCATTTCATTTTAAATCTTAAAGCATTGATTGTAGAGTAGTGAGTTTTAAAATAAAATGTAGTAAGAAATATAAGCTTTGCTATACTAGATGGCGTTTTTGCTGAAGTAATCTGCGCTAACGTTTGTATCAAAGAATTTTGCGTAGGCTACGTTTTCGATTAAGTTTTGTGTAAGCTTCAGATTATCAGGTATTTTTTCATCTGTATTTCAAATTGGATTGGATTGGATTAATATCTCTAAAGTTTTCAATGATAAAGTGCTGAAATATATTTAATATTTGTTTTTTTTTTTGTAGTAGTATGTTCGAACTCAAACATTAATTTAATTTCATCATCAGCTCGGGAAACAACAGCGTTTTTGGAAAATATATGCTGCCCAAATTAACTATACCACGCGGACGAAGTCGTGGGCTAAAGCTAGTGGCTTAATATTTCATTTTTTGTGTGGAACCCCCTTGTCATGCGAGTGTGACTCGCTTTGACTTAGTTTTTATAATAGGCAACCTTTCTTCTTCGTTTGGCCGTATTTCTATTACACTGGGTCGGCTCATCTATTCTATTGTCTCCAGTGTTTCCTATTCTGGACCATTATTGGGTATAATTATTAAGTTTTAAGTCTTTTTGGACTGATAGTTTTGTCCGAGCGAATGTGCCAATTTCCGTGGTCATTTTGTTTTACTGTTCCCACCTTCTACTTATGACTTTATAAGACAATAAATCCCTGTCCGACCAGGAACAGTATTGCCCTAACACGAAGTCTAAACAGATTGTGACGGAACACACCGCGATATAAACATATATAATAAATATATCACCATTACCTTAAATAATAAATAAATAAAAAACACTGAAAAAGCAAATGAATAATATTATGGCTGTAATCATATCGCTTTATTTATTTCTTGAAACAATAGTCTAGAAATGATAGTCTTGCCATCTCTCGGACTAGATGGAAAATTCATTGTATTATCCATATATATTGTACCTAGTAACTTAAATACAGAGCAGCAGCTAGTTTACAAGCTTCATACTAGGCGGCGCTCTTATACTTTTACAAAAAAATAAAAGAAAGAATGAAATTCACGAACTAATAGATTTGGTTAGTTAGCGGAAATTGTATTTAATATATTAATAAAGTTTGTAATTAAATTTATTTTGTTTGTAATGAATATCGTAGTAGTTCCACCATCATAGTAACTTAATATAGGTATATATATACAGTTTGGTAACTCAACACCAGATGGCGCTCATTTCACGGACAAATAGATTTAGCTAGTTAGCGGAAGTAGTAATTGAGTAATATTAATAAAGTTTGTAATAAAAATTATTGATGGCTATACGAGGGTCAAACTGAAAGTTCTTAGAACTGGCCACTTATAAACAATATAATAAAAAAATAATTCTAAAATTTGAAAATATAACTCTTTGCCAATATTACTGAGTATATATTTCATTCATTTGTCATTTGTTTTACGATTTGGCGGCAAATTGAAAATTGTCTGTGTCACGTCATCATGAATTTAACACGAGAAAATTTTCGTGCAATGATTTTTTATGACTTTCGATGTCATTTAAGTCAACAAGAAAGTTATGATAGACTACGATTAGCCTTTCACGATGAAGCCCCATCTCGTGCGACTGTTTACAACTGGTTTAATGAGTTTAAACGTGGTCGCACTAATCTCACTGATGATTTACGTGAGGGACGGCCTTCTACGGCGACGACTGAAGATAACATCTGTGTTGTGCGGCGTATGATAGAGACTGACAAAAGAGTGACCTATCAACAGATTCGGACAAGCTTAGGCATCGGTATGAGTCAAGTGCACAAAATCCTCCACGAACATTTAGCGGTCAGGAAGCTTTGCGCCCGGTGGATACCTCATAATTTGACTGAGGCTCAAAAACTCCATCGTGTGGATTGGTGTCGTAAAATGATTGAAAGATTTAACGGAGGTGACTCAAATGCTGTGTTCGACATACTAACAGGTGACGAAAGCTGGATTTACTGTTATGATCCTAAAACCAAAAGACAATCTGCTCAGTGGGTGTTTCCTTTCGAGGAGTTGCCAACTAAAGTGAAGAGAGATCGAAGTGCGGGAAAAAAAATGGTGGCCTCGTTCTTTGGAAGGATAGGTCATTTTGCAACAATTGTGTTAGAGGATCAAAAAACAGTTTCTGCAGAATGGTACACTACCAATTGTTTGCCACTTGTCTTGGAAAAAGTTCGAGAGAAACGACCTCGCAGTAGGATCCTCCTTCACCACGACAACGCCTCGTCGCACACCGCCAAGCGAACGATCGACTATTTGGCGACATCAAACGTTGAATTACTGGGTCACCCGCCGTATAGCCCCGACCTCGCGCCTTGTGATTTTTATTTATTTCCAAAAATTAAAGAAAAACTTAAAGGAAAGCGGTTTATGAATGCTGAAGAAGCGGTGGCTGCGTATCGCGATGCCATTGAAGAGACCCCTAAGGACGAGTGGGTAAAGTGCTTTTCCCAGTGGTTCCATCGCATGCAGCGGTGTATTGACGTGAATGGACAATATTTTGAAAAGATATAATAAAACTAATAACTGGCTAATGTAATCAGTTTTTGATTTTCTAAGAACTTTCAGTTTGACCCTCGTATTCTCTTAAAAGATTCTTAATAGTTTTTGAAAATATAAAGTAAGCTAATAACTGAAAATTTAATGCAAAAAGATAAATTATTCCACTGTAAACATCTTTTTTGTTGTCAGGCTCAAGTGATTAATAAATTCACAAAAATAGAAAGGAGCAAGGAAGAGTCATTGTCTAATCTCGATAAATAATGAATTATTTACCTATTAATGGAATTCGATAAACATTTTAGAAACATTCAATAAAACAACTAGTGTTATTGTTAAAGGAATTTAAATGGTTCCTAAGGTTCTGGTTGCCAGGACATGATTATGGATGTTAACGAGTTATGATTAAAATATAAAATTTTGTTAGGAAGATATTTGACGACAACATCACGACAAATGATTATTGAATATATCGAAACATTTAATGTGTACATTCTATTAGTGATTTATCGTTTTATTAGAATAATATACTAGAATATCACAATATTTAGTAATGGATTTGACTGGTTGAGGGGATGGATACCTAAACTAAAGCGAATGAACTCGTTGATGTGTGTGTGTAGAATGTTCTAGAAGGATAAGTGTATAAAAGGAAATAGGCATAAGATTCTGGATCTTTTTCGGCGAGTGACATCAACGGGGGCGGAACTCTGGTGGTCGGTCAGTGTGTGTTCAAGTAGAAGTAGAACAAGGGCGAAGCGCTGGAGGAAGAGCTGGCGATACGAGTTTGAACATAAATAGAGCTGAGTGGTTTAACAGGTTTGGGTTCAGGGCTTCCGCTCTGGACCACAAGTAAGTGCTATTAGGGAACGTAGTTTTAACAAATTTTATATTTTTCTGACATAAATATGAAAGTAATATCCGATACGTTCTTAGTAAATAATATAATCTTGAAAATACAACGATTCACAGTAATTCAAAATAGTATGTATGAATGATGGATGACGAATTTTGGAGTATCCTTAAAATTGATAGGAAAACCCTACAGCGGTATATTATTGCAGATAAATTATGATAAGGAGTTATAATCAAGTAGGGTTTTTGTGTGTGTTTTATCATTAATTACTTATAATTATGTCTTTCAGATGTTTTACATTATACTATCTATTTATATACATAACATACTACTCAAATAACACATAACTAACCTGACATAAAAAAATATAACCACTTTGAATTATTCTAGTCAGTTTCATAATTCTAACTTTCAATATCAATTTCTATCGGTCCAGATTGGAATGAGAATTCTTATGAGTTTCACTTTTTTCTTATTTGGACTCTTTAGAGTCTGTTCATACTTATTTTTATTACTAGGTTTTCGTAGTTTTCAAAGAAGTCACAATATTGGGTTGTTCCAATCATTCGTTAATATCGTAGGTGTTGTCCGCTATTTGAATGTATGGTTCGGTGAGATACCAGTATCAATGACCCCCTATCCTATACTGGGTCAGGATGGTGATCACCGCCAGTATCGGAAGTGTGAGAGATAGCTCGGTTGATTGCTTGTGCCATTCGTTCAGTGGAGGGCAAATAATCCTGTTATAGGGCTTCGCTTTATTGTTTCGTTCTGATGTGGTAGCTAATGTTCCTAGGCGTGTGTTCCATATTGGTGAGGTCCTGTGCGATATCCTGTTGTGCGAAATGGCGCATTCCCCGTGGTACCGGTGGACGATAGCTAATGCTATGTCAAACTATGTTCCATTGTCTTTATGGAGGACATCAGTCTGGGTATATTAACGAACCATATAGGGTTTTCTTTTGCTCTTTTGCAGAGCACTTCTTTTTTTGAAGGTGTAGTTTTATTTTTTGGTTAGAAAGGTATTCCTTGCTGGACCGGTTAGAGTTAATAATGGTTAAGGGGCCGTGTGGTGGGCCCTGGGCTTTGAGCGTGGTTGGGGCTCGAAAGCACTTTAAACATCAGCAATGCTGTATTTATTTTCTTTTATTTACATATTTCTTGGCATTGTTGTTGTTTACTTACCTCATTTCCTTTACTACCTAACAGACTTATTCTATAACTTTCACTCAAATATTTAAGCTTTATTTAGTAAATAAACATTTCTTATATTTTATTTGTTTACCAAAGAAGAAACATTCACTTTTATTGTTTTATACACAACTATATTTTATTACCTATTAGGTTAATTTTATTTATTAGTTTAGGATCTAATCTTCTCCATGCCCTCAAAAACATATACTCTAACCACTCACAATCACCTTCATACAAAGAATCTAAGGTTACTACAAATATAAGGAGTCCTACCACTAGACGATCACAACGTTATAATTATGGCCAATATTTGGTTAATATTTATTTTATTAAAGATTTTTTATGTAAATTATTTATACGCAGTTAACTATTTATATATTTTTTAGTGGGTAAGGGGGGGTGTTGTTACAAGTTGTGGGCCATCTTGCTAGATCTTGTCGTAGAAAAATTCAAGCTTGATTTCAGTTAAGTCTAAACAAAATTTGATTATTTCTGTGGTCAGATTTTATGTAATAAAAATATAACTATTATGTATGGATGTTGGCAGAATTGCTGTGTATAATGAAACAAGGCCATAACTCAAAAAAAAAACTATTATGCATGTTATAAGCTTTTGGTACACATAAAAGGAGCATATACATATCGCACATTGAGAACGATAGTGACACAATGCACAAAATGCTATTTTGAGTAATGAGCGTTTAAGTTCAAGAAATTGTAATCAGCCCTTTTAAACAACGTATCGTCACTATGCCACCAAGCAGTTTCTATGCAAGCTACGTTTACAGGGATCTTTGCATTTTAAAGTTTATATTTAACAAAGAAAAATGTTGTCAAAAGTACTTCTTCTTCTTCTTTTATTAATGGCTTATCTGCGCATTTCGCACAATTCTGCCAATGTCAAGTAAATAAATTAGTTTCTACATGTAAAATGAAAATGAAGTGAATGAAAGATGACGAACTGACAATATACGTCGTTTTTGGTTAGTGACATTGTCATTCTCAACGTGCGATATTACAAGGAGCAAGCAAACCATAGATTATTTGATGTAGCCTAGTACCACTATTCGATAATACTTCTATCGGTAGGAAAGCTTAATGCGAGTAGATGTTTCATTTTTTATATTGCATGTACAAAAACTAGTATTATCAGCAGATGACAAGACATAACTCCAAAATAATAACGATGACCAAAGGACAGCGTAGTCGCATACACTGAATATGACAAAACGTATTGTTGTGGCATACGACTACGCTGTCCTTTGGTCATCGCTATTATAATAAATCTAGCGCTATAAAATAATTTTCTTGTTTCAAACTTTGTAGAGCGTAATTTAACTGTAGTTGGGTTTTAGTTTTAAACAATTTTTTTAGTAATTTTCGGTTCTATTTAAGCAAAATATATTATATAAATATATATATTTGAAATGTGCTAATTAAGCTCTTTATTTTTTTTAGTTTCTTCTTGAAGCATTTAACGTCACATAGCCTATAGTAAGCGGACAATTATGACGCGTTAGTCATGGAATACTCTTGGGGAAATTACAGCATTATGGTGTGATGAAAAATTAAATAAATAAATCTAATAAAATATATCTTTCTGATAGAGTTCAAAAAGTAGTAATTAATGAAGCGAAATGTGCAGGGGTTCACATTACTACGGGCGTATCTCAGGGATCGGTATTAGGGCCATTGCACTTTTTCTAATTTACATTAATGAACTTCCTAAATTTACGAAGAATTTGTGTTAAGAAAATTAGACTCTTGCTTGACAAATGTTGAAACGGCAAGGTATATTTCAGTTATTGTCATAGTGTAATGATGTATGGTCTATTGTTGTAGGGTTTTGCGGCTAACATACAGGATATTTTTATTCTACAAAACAGAGCTGCCCGCGCTATATATAATTTACGGTCTATGGAATCTCTCAGAGGAATATTAAATATTTTGACTTTCGCGTCTCAATACTTTTATGAAAATATTATGTACGCAAGAAAACATTACGATTCCTTCACAAAAAAAGCAGTGTTCCTAATTTTAACACAAGAAATAAAAATAAACTTGCCGTTCCAAGCTTCAGACTTCAAAAAACCAGACGATCATTTCTGGGTAAATGTATTGCTATGTTCAATAAAGTTCTACAAAGTGTAATTGATCTACCCATAAATAAATTTAAAATTCATGTAAAGAACATACTTATGAGTAAAGGCTATTATAAAGTTATGATTATTTTAAGCAATGCATGGAATTAATAGCCTTCGCTTTGTTCTATAACGACTAATTATATGTGCCAACCTATGTCCTTGTAGTAGAATAAACCTTTATAGATTATTAAATAAACTGAAAAAATTAATAGGCTTTATTCAACAAAAACTTTACACGACAATCGATGACAGAATAGTCATAGTTTCCTTTGGTCAAAGCTACTTTTTGGTATAAACTAAAGAGTTTATATCACCACAGTCCTACAGACTTTGAAAGTTGTATTTATTATTGTTACAATACGTACTATTTTGGTAATTTCATGATTTATGTAAATGTCATTACTTATGATAAGCTGGTAAGTTTCTTTCGCTTGTTCTTCATGTCAGCTAAAAGACGTCCTGAACAAGTGGTAGGGGAAAAAAAAAATTGGACGATTAAAAAGTGCTTGAAAGAAGCTTACTTGAATAAAGACATTTCCATTTTATTTCATTTCAAATGACACCTCATTTGTCCAGTTACGATGAGTTATTTCGAAGTTAAAAGGGAACAGATGAACATTTTTACATTTACATATATATGTACATAGCCGCCAATCATACCCCTCCTTTTCGCTTCGCCGTAATCAGGTAAAAAAAATATTATGTATAACTACAAATTCAAAGTTGTATTTATACAGGCAATATGTCATACAATTACACTTTTTTATTGATGTAGTATTCAGACAAAAAAACGTGAAAATATAATACCAGCACAACTTACGTCACACAGAAAACAAAGAAGTTGATGAAAGAAAATAAATTACAACTAAGAAAATTTATAACTAAAATTCTAGGGAAACAGTTTTTAAATCATGATATGTAGAAAAATAAAAAGAATAAAATATAATTCATTAATTATTATATTTTATCAATTGCTTGAAAAATCCGTCAGTACTGTTAGGTCTCCGGTAGCTGTTGGTTGTTGTTGGTTACAGCAGTCACCCAGAGTGCGAAAGGTTCTGGGTACGAGTACCAACTGAGACCCTTTTAAGAAGTTTTCATTAAAATATAATTAACTCATTATTTATCCTAGTTTATTTATTTAAGGCTAGTCAACATTTTGAATCAAAAGAGTTTTTAATTGAAAGTGTCACTTGTCTGTCAATTATGACTGATAGACATTGTGTGTGTTGCTGAGGGACAGTGTTTGATTTACGTAAGTCTCTTTCAGGTAGATAAAATTTAACTTCAACAAAATTCTAAATTTAACCCAAATACAAAAAGCAGAGCTTATAGAATACTAAAATATGAAACAAACTGAGCGAAACACTGGATTCTAACAAAATCCACAAGGGTATCCACAACGCTATTAATTAAAAAGAAGAAGACGACGGTGTTTGTTAAAATTCATGTGGGTTTCAACTTTTATAGAAAAATATTATAAAAACGTTTACAGAGACACCAGTCTACACAAAAAAGTCAGTTAAAGTTATATTAACAAGTCATCATATGTAACTAATAAAGGGAACATACATTGAACGTCCAGCACAGCGTTGTCGCTGTATCAGAGGTGTAATCAAATAAAACTTATTTCAAAAGTATTTGCTATTTTATTTGATTGAATATTACAATTAATATAGAGACCCGCATTTAAGAAAAAAACTTATGATATCCGTATTTATGAGGTAGATCTACTAATTACATTTAACGTAATCTATACTAAATAACGTGACAGTTTAATAGAAGGTGATTAACAACCGTTTTCACTAATCTAGAACAGGGCATAGTTTAACTCGAAAACGCCTTATCATACGAATCATCTAAGCAGATTAGTTTAATTAGTGAATTGCATTTTCACCTTAGGCGATTTAAGCGACAGATTTGGGCGACTCCTAAGCTTAGTGAAAACGGGAATAGAATATACTAATAATACTCTTTGATGAATGTCACTATCTGTGTACATATTGTACCAAGAGGTCCCGGTAATAGTGTAGCGAACCATGCAGCCACTCGCAGCAACACGTGCTTCACGAGCCAAGCTGCCAGAAGTAGGAAAAGCAGCGTCACACCGATGTGGATGTATAGCAATCTGAGAATTAACGTGTGGTAAAGTTAATGACAATAGAACCGATAGATACATCGTCAAAAGAGTATGCTGTTTAAGAAACACTATTTGTCACTATAAATTTTAATTTATTTTCATTATCTTTAGCTGTATATTCATGGTATGCAGTAAATGTATTTTATATTTGCAAGATGTGAGTACTAAATGTTTTCTAAGGAGACCATAATCTACCTAAATTAAAGTTACCTAAGATAATCAATCTGTAACTGTTGCCTGGAAAAAAACGTTTATAAGAGATAAGACAGCCGATTGCACTATACATTGTTTTTGTTTGTATTATTTATGTCTTTTTTCTAATGGTGATTGTACAATAAAGAATAATTCATTCGTTATAAAATTGATTCCTGCTTCAGAAAACTTTTGATAGAGAAATTCTTACAGAGGAATTTTAATTTTTATAAAAAATATATAAAATAAATACATATTGAAATAAAAAGATTAGTAATTGACCAGTCGCATAACTTCTGATGAAGATTGAAACTGAATATCTTCTTTTATAATATCTATAAAATTTTGTGACACTATACTGATGATACTGATCTAAGAATTTAAGTGTTTCATATTAGTGATGTGTTTATCACATCATAGCTGAACATTCCAATAATCTTGTATACGGCGATATATCGGACCTAGAATAGTTTCGTAAAAATCCGAAAATATAATAATAAATATATAAACTTATTACTTATCCAAACGTTTCGTAGCGGCGGGCGTGCCTGTATCCTTCTCCCCTAACGAGTGTTTTCCGACACCTTTCGTGTAGATTCTGTAATAGTCTTTCCAACTATAAACAATAATAATAATATTAATATTGACGTGATTTTCAATACACACAGATTCTCATGTACGACAAAAGACTGATATTAATATACCATATCGAGGCGGGGTCAATATTGTAGACGGCAGCGTCTGGTGGTGAGAGGCGCGCGCGCAGCTTGCGCACGTTGTCAGTGGTGAACCAGTACTCATGCGTGGTGAAGTACAAAACTACTGCCCGTAGGATCATTAATCGTTGACTCTCCTGTATTAGGTTTAACCTAAACAGAACACCAGCAGAGTGATTCCGTAAAAATCCGAACCTGAATTCGAATTCACTTCGAAAGCGAAATCCGCTTAACCGTGAATTGGTATTAACGTTTCGTGACATATGATAACGACGATGTGAAGTGAGTTTCGAAATGACATAGTGATAGAATTCCTGAGACACGTATGAATCGATCAATCTTGTTTTATATTTTTATACCAAAAATAGAATTAATGGGATTTATATACTGATATAAGTTAAGCAGATTCGCTTTCGAAGTCAATTCGGTCACTTGATTGAATTCGAATTCAGGTTTGGATTTTTACGAAATTGCAAAGTATGAAACAAGAACATATTCACATCTGAGCCACTTTGACTCAAAGCTAATGATTGCTTCTTGTGGCGATCTTTTCTATTACAGATGAACCCTTTATGCAATATGACGGATGGAAATTATAAATTTGATTGAACTCACGAAATGTGTAGGTAATAATTAAATACAAACAATGCATAATAAATTACCCTTTTATTTATTCTGTGATAATACTTACATATTTATAGTCAGACGGTACGCACCTGTTCTCCTTCTTGCAGAAAATCCTTTGCAAATACCCAATAAAATACAATGGGATTATTTCTAAGAAAAATTCCACAACCTTCAGTGTATACCTGAAATCGAGATAGCATTTCAATAAGTTTTAATGTGAATTAAATACTTATACTACACCTTAGGTTCCGAAATATTTGAATCAAGTTAATTTTCAGTTCATACTTTATTAATAAATGACAAAGTTTCTAGTAATAATAATAATAAGCATTTAATTCTCTCCACAAATAGAATCTTAGAATATTTTCTGACCCGTTTCTATTGTCAGGCTGTGTAGAGTACTGTGGACGGTAGATCGATTTTTACATATAAAATCCACATGCCTGTTTCTAACATTTAAATGTAAGAAGATAAGTAGGAAATAAATCTGCTATATAAAGTCCTGTCATGAGAAGACTAACGCCGGATGTAGATATCGTAAGAAACCTGTATACACGGTCTTTGCTAAGAATCAGAATTCAATTTTGGTCACATTTGGGTATTGTAATAATATAACAAATAGAAACACATCATTTTGCATTGTATCGTCTTGAGTAACTTCTGATTATAATTAATCTTTTTTCCAATTGATAAATTTTTCAATACTTTATTTATTTTCCATTTAAAATGGAATATTGAAATTTATAATGTAGAAAAAAGTATCATAGTATATAATGATAACTCTGAATTGTTTATTATTTAAGAAATTTATAGATACGATTAATATAATTCTTACTTATTTGATACTGTGAATACGGAGGGATACCACATGGTAGTAAAAGAGGGATTTCTTCTGGGCTCTTCTAACATGGCATCGTGTAGATCACCAAAAGTGGTGGGATTCTCTCCGGTGCTGCAATTGTACACACGGACCTCGGGAAGGCTATAGATATTGTATTATAATTAGTATTGCGAAAAACGTATATTTCTTATAGATTGGACTATTTGTATCTGAATCAGTGAAAAGATCCGAATCAACGAATGCTTCATATGGATCATCGATTCTCGGATAGATTCAAGAGCAGGAAACAAATACTTAATAGTATTACGAATATCAAATTTACCGAATGTTTTTCATTGATTTTTTACATCGAATAATTTTTTTTTTATTGATTCTTGTACCAAGATAAAACAAAATAACACTTTTTATTTTTTTTAATTAAGAAGTTACAAAATACACTTCAAGTAGACTTTGTTCAGACTTAGGATTGACAATTTGCACTAGAGAAACGACTAATTATACTATTTTTGTAATGTATACATGCTTAATGCTATTTACTAATTTAACGACAAAATCTGTTTTTGCCTTTTTAACCTTGAACATTATAAATATATGATTCTAAAACAAAAGTCGCTGGTTGGCCGACAAATGCGCTCATTTGTTACCAACACGCGACTCGATGTCGCTCAGTTCAAAGAGTAGTATAACAGTTCTGCTCAGTTCATTCTGTCGTGCATCTGTGTCAGTGAGCGCCATTGATCCATTCGGGAATACAAACTTTGAGATTCGGATCAGTGCATCATTTTGCTGAAGCGACTCACTGAGTTTATTTAGTGAAGATTTATGCACGTCTAATTATAATATCTTTTTAATACAAATCACTGTTGTTGCTTACTCACATTTCATAATTAAGGTTAAAACCTTCATCACAGGAAATTGATGAGCCATTCGATAATTTGGACTGTATTTATAATCATACCAATATTATAAAACATAAATCATCGTCAGCTTATCAAGGTTTCCACTGCTGAGATCAAGTCTACCCTGTGGACATCCAAATACTAACGTGCTTTCTGAAGCACGCAAGAGTTCAATACATTTTTGACCTATTAGATGATAAATATAATAGTGATGTTGGTTTACTTTAGCTACTTAATAAACTCAAATGCACGCTAGTCACATGTATAAACTTTATGACTCATTGACACAAACACTTATCATATTTGGTCTGCGCCGGTTCAAAGAAACTTGGCACACTAAGCAAAATACTAGAACTTGGTGCCCCATGCAAAAACACTAGAAAGAGGGCTATAAAAAAATCACATACTCATATTCAAAGAACAAATTAGAAATATTTGAGGTTCAAATAATAAGAGCAAACATAATTAATTTGTCATAACATGTCGCCTCTTAAATACGAGCGCCCTAGGCAGTTGCCTATTTTGCCTATACGGACGGACCGGCCCTGTATTTCGTATGATATTCGTGACATTCGTCTATTGCAGATCTACCGTGTAACTCGAATGGTTTACCTTTGATTGGATTATGCTTGAAAATCAATCATCTCGAAGTCTGTACATAATATATTGAAACATAATTACACTCACTTATCAACAGCCGTCTCCCAAGCAACAGCGATGAGTGTATCAACACAAATGTCGACGGGCAGTAAGTCTACGCGGAGATCTTTGCAAAAAACATGTACTCGCATCGTTCCCTTCTTATATCCAATTGTTAGGCCTTGAGGACCGTTAAAGCCTTGCACCCAGCCCGGGAACGGGTCCCGAAGGGATGATGTCACTGAACGAATTAAATATAAAAATAATTCAATAATATAATCAGATCTTTTAAAGTTAACTCAAATCTAATGAAATGTAACGCGCAATATGAGGTGAAGGAAACGAATATTAGAATTATTTGTGTAGACCTGCGCACACCAGCAGGCTTACTCTCGAACTCAATCTCAATGTCAATTTCAATTCAATCCAATGATGATCTCAATTTTCTTCATATCTCAACTCGTACTCGTGACAAATGGACTTGATACTTATTGAATATCAGTTAGTTCATTCAATAACCACTCAATATTGAGCCAATTGGCGCTAGTGTACCAAATCAAGATTACGAAATGTCACCATTGCAATGTGAATCGATCGCGATTGCGTTCAAGAGTAAGAATGCTGGATGCGCCAAATCGTTACAATTCTAAAGTCATTAGTCATACATTTATAAAATGTTAAATTCGTTTCTTAAGTTAAGAAAATTTGTTTCTGTCGGCTTGGATTGATCTGTTACCAGCGTTGAGTAGGCGGAAAATCCTTAATATTCAAAAAGCAGATGTTGTCCTCCCTTAAAATGCTTACAATTTTTTTTTATTATTTTTAATCTAAAAAGCCTTAATGTTACATGTTTCATTGGCAAAAAATAAATTTATATATACCTATCGTGGGCCTGACGATAGCCACTGGGTATCCCCTGTGACCATGTTTCTTAATCACAGCCTCCGCCAACATCTTCGTAAAAGTATAAGTATTTGGCTTCGGGAAAATAAACCTCAGAAAAAACACGAACAATAAGTAACCAGGGTAAATTTATACATTTAACGAATACAAATCGTATTTAGAATTTATATTACACAACTCTAGTGTATATATTTCGTACGCTGAGAACGATAGTGACACAATGCAAAGAATGCGATTTTGAGTAATGAGCGTTTAAAGTTCAAGAAATTGTAATCGGCCCATTTAAACAACGTATCGTCACTACGCCACCTAGCAGTTTCTATGCAAACTATGCTCACAGGGGTCTTTGCATTAAAAAGTTTAAATTTAACAAAGAAAAATGTTGCCAAAAGTAGAAAATACATCGTTTTTGGTTAGTGACATTGTCATTCTCAACGTGCGAAGCTGATCCATCAAACACTATAAAAAAGTAATAGTACAAAGTATAGTGGAAATAGATTATTGCAAGTTAACTAGGGTCTTTAATTTTAAGTTATTGTTTTCAACAATCAATACAGTAAAATTTGATTTAAGACTATTACTCAAATGCATACTGTTTTGAAGAAAAACAGATATATGAGTTTGATCCAAAAGAGATTTAATGTTCTTAAAATAACAAGTGTATATAATTGTAGTTGTCTTTGCTAACTACAATATACAGGCGAATGTTTGAGGTGAGACAGTATGAGACAGAATGCATAATATGCATTCTGTCTCATACTATACTCCTTAACCATTACAAGTATTTAAAAACGTCCCCAGGAGACCATCCATTACTTTTAAGAGTTTTCTGAATTGCATTCATAGACTTTGGATAGCGATTTCAGTCGTATTCAGTTCAGGATATATTAAAAATCTATGCATTGCATCACAACTCTCTTCTAATAACTCATATCAAAAATCCATCCTATATTTTATTGTCATTTTATTGTTATTCAATTCAAGGACGGAGACTGGTGACCGATACTAGGATAATCCTGTTCTACAGAACACCAGGCCCCCACAACCGAACATATGTCTAGTAATATAACAAAAGTACAGGAGTTAATCTTCTTAATATTGTTTATAAAAGAGAAATGATAATAAAAGTAAATATGAAATAGATAATATTACAGGCTTATGTGTGTGTGTGTGTGTGTGTGTGTGTCTGGGTGTGTGAGGGTGAGTATATGAGTGTGGGGTATGTGGATGTAAATGTACGAAAAGAGAAAATTTATTTATACGATTAAGTTCGGTTAATAAGAAAATTTTCTGTTTCATTATAGCTTAAACTCAATAGCCATAGTATAACAGCTTTTTTATATTGATACCTATTTAAAGGGTATATGGATAATACACTGGACCGCAAAGAAAATGGGTCGGTTAAAAAATCTTCAATAACTTGAAAACTACCTCACCTAGCTTTATGAAATAAAAACTCAATTAAAGAATATTTAATGTTATTTAACATAGTATATAAAACCTTTTTATTTACTTTAGATAATTGTGTAAGAAAACTGGCAATGAAGATAATGGTTGTTTTTCAATTTAGTTCTAAAAAAATCAAAGCATTTGTTTCGCATTTGTTTTAGTTTCGACATAAAAACTACAATAAATATCGTGTGTTTGTCATACAAAAATTGTATTCTGAAGTCATCATGTCGTTAACCCCTGAAGAATGCACCAGGATCCTGACAATGCTTGAAGATGGGCGCAGTCAGCGCAATACAGCGAGAACTGTTGGTGTGAGTCTTTCCACAGTTCAGCGGGTACTCCAGCGTTTCCATGAAACTGGATCCAACCTAAGAAGACCAGGAACAGGCCGAACGAGGTGCACAACTGCGCGGGAGGATCGCTATATGGTGTCAACAATTTTGAGAAATCGATTTCTTACGGCCGTTGAGGTAAAAAATCACCATTTACGAGCTGGAGGAAACTATCTGAGTACAGATACAGTAAGGCGACGTCTGGCTGAAGCAAATTTGAGACCATTAAGGCCTGTAAATGGCCCAAAATTAGAAAGACACCACTTAAACTCAAGGTTGAGTTATAGCAGAGAACACGAAACTTGGACTCTGGATGACTGGTCAAGAGTTATGTTTTCAGACGAGTCTAGATTCTGTTTATACAAGCACGATGGGAGGAAAAGAGTGTACCGAACACCGGGAGAGCGCTATAACCAAGCTTGTATAGAAGAAAAAGTACCATATGGCGGTGGCTCTATACACGTGTGGGCTGGGATTTCTTCCGAAAGCCGTACTGAGCTAGTAGTGATAGAAAATGGCAGTTTAACAGTAGAACGATATGTAAATGAAATTCTTAATGACTATGTTGGTCCATTTTTAGTAGATATGGGCGAAAATGCTGTTTTTATGGAAGACAACGCCCGCCCGCATATAGCTCAGATAGTGTTCGACTATTTTCACGAAGTAGATATCACATGCATGGAGTGGCCAGCACGAAGCCCCGACTTAAACCCCATCGAACACGCATGTGACGAACTGGGACGACGTGTACGTCAACGGAATCCGCCGCCAATCACGCTGCGTGAATTGAAAGGAGCTTTGATCGAGGAATGGCAGAACATTCCGCAGCATCGCCTTAAAAACCTTGTGGAAGGTATGCCGAATCGCATAGCCGCAGTTTTGCAAGCTCGTGGAGGCAACACGAAATACTAACATGCGTAAAAACGTCACATCTTTATACAATTCATATTTACGAAAATGTCAGAAAAACTACCTTTTTCATTCGTTTGACATTTATTGAAAATAGACAACTTTTAATTCGTATTTTTTTATATTCAATAAATTACAATTAAATAATCTTTAATTTAGTTTTTATTTCATAAAAATAAGTTAAGAAGTTTTCAAGATATTGACGATTTTCTAACCGACCCGTTTTCTTTGCGGTCCAGTGTAGTCTATTGCATTTATTATAAAGTATAGGTCCAAGATATTCCACAAATTTTTGACCAAATTTGGTATTGAATTTCGGCGTATTAAACACAATATCATGCCTCTTTTAGAGGTTAATAATGTGCTATCATAAGTTGAGAATGAATGCTGTTTTAATATGACATTATAAATAAACAACTGGCGTATTGTTAACAATCTACATATCCCAAAAAGTTCTTGCGTTGGAAAATAGTAGGGTTTAAATGTAGCTACTTTCAGGATTGTGCGCTGAGCAACTTCAAGTTTCATAAGGTGGGTTTTACAGGCGCCCCCCCAAACAATGATGCAGTCCAAAACACTCTGGCATATTGCATAGTAAACAGATTTGATCACTTCATAGTTTACAATATGTCTCAGGATTCTGAAGACGTAGATAAGTTTTCGAGCCCTAGCTACAATTTGATTTATATGATAAATGAAATTTAAGTTTTTGTCTATTACAACGCCAAGATATTTAATATGAGAAACATTTTCAAGTTTTGGACAAGCACAGAGGGTTTCTACACTATGGATATGATTATGAATAACTAGTTTAAGATTTGAATCAACTATACGGGAAGCATGATTACGTATTCCAAAAGTTATAAATTTGCTTTTATCTACATTTATTGTTAGCAGGTTTTGTTTCAGCCATACTACAATTTTATCTAAACCACGTTGTGCTGTTTGATAAATCTGTCCCCAAGACTCACCCTTAAAAACACAAGCTGTGTCATCTGCAAAAGAAATAATTACGCCATTTTCTAGTTTAATATTACATAGGTCGTTTATGAATACTAAAAATAGCGTTGGACCCAGTACACTACCCTGAGGAACCCCATAAATCACAGGAACATCCTCACTAACATGATCTGATATTTTAACACATTGTGATCTACCGGTTAGATAACTAGAGATTAGTTTATGTTGGAGGCCTCGCACTCCTGCTTGGTTTAATTTATCAAGAAGTAGTGGAATTGAAACCGTGTCAAAAGCTTTTGCCAAGTCCAGGAAGATAGAAAGACACTTCTTAGAATTATCCAAGGAATTCACTATAAAACTACACAATTCATGAACTGCTCCCTCTGTTGATCTGTTCGCACGAAAACCATATTGTTGTTGGGAAAGAATGTTATTTGTTTCAAGGTATTTGATTAATCTGTTATTAATAATCCTCTCCAGTATCTTTGAAAGTGCTGAAAGAATTGAAATATATACAATTTGAAAACAAGACGTATAGTGCTGTATCAATTAGTGGATCTCTATACATGTACAAGTATATTGGCTCGGTTTTAACTCTATATTGGGTTAGTTTAATGTTTTCATTCAGTGCTTTTTGTCTGTAGATCACTCCAGCCTGAAGATTATGATGCTATGAACTTTTTCAAGTCACTTCTAATGATGGCTGAAACTGACAGCAATTCTGCTCAGCGTAAAGGCATTACCTACCAATTGCTTCTGCCTCTAATTGATATTAAAATATTTACTTAATCTACGAAAAACAATAAACCATATAACAATTGTAGTGTTTGTATCTATTAAATAGATACCTGCACTGTCTCATGTACACCAGCAGAGGGGGTAGCTGTCAATCAGCCAGTTGTGTGACAGACGCGGTGACAGATTGACGTGCGACTGTGCCCGGGCTGTGTGTAGTGGTGAGCCAGTGAAATAGTATTTAGCGTCCCTGAAGGAATAGTGGTCACTACAAGTGGCGACGAGAATAAAGGTCAGTAAAATTTAAGTAAGGAAAATATTAAAGAAAAAAAAACAAAAGGAAGGAGGGTAGCATTATTAGTTAAGTTATTCACAAATTGTTCAGCTACGTAATATTTTTATAGTCAAATGTAGATAATAAATCATATTAATGACAAAATTCATTATAAATTATACACAAATTACAATATCATGCTTGTTGTTTACTTAGATAGTTTGATGAGTCATTATTGTTGGGGCACGGCAACGGCCGGCACCGCACTTATTTAGTAGCCTGATACAAATAGCAACTTTCAGTATGGAGATCAAACATTAAAACATAACAGCTGTTTTTTTATTATTATGAGGGTATCATATATTTCTTTTTTAATATATGAATTAATCCAACGATATTTTCTTTCGGATTATTAGTAAAAAAAAAAAAAAAAAAAAAAATTCCTTTAATTTCTCAATGGCAGGATAAGCAAAATACATATAAAGTGACTTCTACGTATTTTCACGCTGTTACTTATGTTACTTCCATAAAATACATAGATCTTCCTAATATTATATTTGGAAACTCATATTTTTATATAACACGGACAGTAAATATTTAAAAAATATTTGTAAAAAAATCAATAATATTAACAGGGGAATACGACTTCAATCGATATTACTAGGTTGCGTTAAGTATATTTTGTTTTGAATCCAATGAGAATTTCCATGGGAATATTGCATACCAATATTTCCGTGGAATATTGGTATATAACACGCAATATATGCAGCAGACTTTTGAGTGAAACACATATTCTACTAAATATCATTAAAAACCACTCATAAATATTTAAATAAAAGTTTTATTATATTAAACTACAAAAAAAAAAAAAATAATGTGTAAAAAATAAAATTTGTTAAAAAGGAAGGGATGTAGTGTTTGTATCTATTAAATAGATACCTGCACTGTCTCATGTACACCAGCAGAGGGGGTAGCTGTCAATCAGCCAGTTGTGTGACAGACGCGGTGACAGATTGACGTGCGACTGTGCCCGGGCTGTGTGTAGTGGTGAGCCAGTGAAATAGTATTTAGCGTCCCTGAAGGAATAGTGGTCACTACAACAATTAACTAGTACTTTTCAACTTCAGCTTGCGTCATTTGTCCTCCATTGAGCGAGTCCTCGATCATGACATCAAGAGGTCTCGAGAGCGGATATACAGTCTCTTCTACCAGAAAACGTTCCGCTTGACAATACGCAGTAGAAACGTGGATAAAAGCCTGTCGTAGCAAACATACCGATAAAGAAAATTTTAATGATTTCAACGTGGAATTTCATAAGGATAAAAATTGTTATCCTACCGCCATGTTGGGCAATCGATCGCAGATGTCCAACAGGCACATGGTTGCTAAAATATTGATATTTGCTGATAAGTCCAACTTCTCTCTCATATTGACGGTTGCAGCCACGTGGAATACCAACGATACCTTAAAAATAAAATCATAACAAATATTTAATCCTATGTAATCGTCAAGTGTAACTATTTTATGAAATAATCATCTACTGATGTAATCACTTCTAAGATTTTGCCACGACATATAGTACCTAATTATTATTATAAGTTCTTGTTGCTTCGTCAGTGAAGTATCGTTATTGGTTTCTATTTGTATAACTGTATAAGTTAGTAAAGTACCATCAAGTTTCTTTTTCAGTCTTCTGTGTTAGTAAGGTTATTTTTATCATTGTTATTAATCTATTAGTTAATAAAAATAAAATAAGTCTCACGTTATTAAGATCTGCTATAGTTTTCTCGGTGAATCCAAGGTTTAATTTGTTGATATCTCCTGTTATAGGGCTCAGTTTATTCAATCTATCAGGATAGTCGTTACGTAAAACATCGAACACCTGAAGATGTTATTCTATTAGAAATTGTATAATGTCTTAAATATACGAGTATAGTTTTAGAAAGAGAAATGTTATCAACGCAGATAATTATAATGTTATTAAACATTGTGGCGTTACTTGAGTATTGCACCAGCAGCAGCTCGGTGGAGTAGAGAATAAGCGCCGCGGTCCGCAATCGTTGTTGTTAAGCAACTATCACAAGGGTCGGTCACGGAATGGGTGACCAAAAATTATTATCTCGAATAATTATTATCTATACTTCGTGCTTCGGATGGCACGTTAAGCCGTTGGTCCCGACTGCATTTGCAGTCGTTATTACCCTCCAATTCGCATTGGGCCAGCGTGGAGGGTCGTAGCCCATCCTCCTTAACCCCTGCAGTGGGGCCGTAAAATGGCTGATGATGAATACTTATTATTTCAACATATGATCTTAATTCGTCTAATGGTACTCTAATGGTAGGATTAGCAGAGGCTCTGGATGGCGCAATGAAATCCTAGTATAATTCTTTAACCTCTTGATTTTATTTACAAATAATATACATCAATTCACTTATAACTAAATTCGTAGATACTGACTCTATGCCGGTCTCAAGCAAAAAGCAACAGCAAAAACAAATTCTAATACCGAAAAAGTAATAATTCAAAATATTATCGGCCAGCATTGACCATAAATCTTCCGGAGAGTAAACCTATCTTCAGTAATGTGCACGGACGTTACAGTACTATACTGTGTGTACATAGTTGCAAATATTTACGCAAAACAATTTTTAATTAATATATGTCATTATCTAACTTGCGATTTACCTATTTAAAGACTGTTATAAAGTATTTTACGAGTATAGCTCTATTTAAGAATGTGATTTTCAGCTTTATTTATTAGTGCAGTTGGCGGTGGGACGATCATTGTAAACCTGCTATAGACTCGATATTTGTTATGTTATTGTCACATTCGGTGAAATATAGTTTCTTATATACTTACCGGCGATTCTTTGAGCTTTTGTAGTCTCGCCTCTGGTGCTTCTCCTCTCTTAACTCTCATCAGCAGGTGTAGACGGCCGATGTCAGGACACGTGGACAACAGTCGTTCAACTAACACCTGCATATTCACAAGGTATATAATTGTGTTGTTCGTAAAGAGATAATAAGCGATAAAGATAAAAAGCGATCTCTTCAGAACTTATAGGTCATGCTGTAGTATATATTACGTATTTAACTGACTTCTAACGGCTACTGCATCTGTTTGGATTTAAAAATCGTAAGGTGAAACATTTCACCTGTATCAGGAAATTTGTAAGAAGTTATTTTCTTCTTTTTTCTAATGAAATCTCATTAGAACTTATCGTCATGCACATTGGTCATTGTTGAATTATTTAATTAAATAAAATGTTAGTAGGTACTTTCGCAATAAAATACAGTTTATTATCGAATCTAACTTTGCCTATAAATCCTGTGGCTCCAGTGATAAACACTTCCCTGCCCGCGTAGAACTGTGGTATAATCGCTATACTGCTGACATCCTTGCTGTCCATCTTCGACGTCATGATACCAAGCCACTGTTAACATATAATGTTAATTTATACTATATATTTACACAAATACAAAATAAATTGTCTAATGGATATCAACGACAGTCACACCGACAACACAAATTATAAGAACAAGCGCGACGCGGTGCTTAATTACTATGCCACCTATTTAGGTACTAGATGGATTGAAAAGTTCGCGGCCTCAGCAAGAAAACAATATAAAATATAAGCAAAAGTAATTTTATTTTACCACGTAATCTCCACTTAACTCTTTGCAGTTCTTCCATCTGGTTTACAACGCCTGTATGCCGGTCATTAAAAAAGTTTCTTCAAGGCCTTCATAAAAGTCATCCACCGCAGCTTCGACCTCCTCATTTGATGAAAATTTTTGACCTCCAAGGATCTTTTAGGTTTGGGAATAAATGAAAGTCTGAAGGCGCCAAATCATGGGAATAGCCACAATCACGAATTTGAGCCATAGATTCAACAGAGGTGTAAACGCGTGCATTATCCTGATGGAACAACACTTTCTTGCTGAGTAATCCTGGCCTTTTCTCTTTGATTGTTTCGCGCAAGCGACGTAAGAGGGTGCAATAATAAGCCGAGTTTATAGTTTCACCTTTTGCAAGGTAGTCCACCATAATGACACCTTTAGCAACCCAAAAAATTGACGCCATCATCTTGCCAGCTAAAATTGTTTTGGCTTTTTTTTTGGAGTCGGTTCATCACATTTTTTCTACTGTTTGGATTGCTGTTTTGACTCTGGGGTGTAGTGGTGTACCGAAGTTTCATCCATTGTTACAAATCTGGATAAAAAATCTTGTGAATCATCCTCAAACATTTCCAAACAGTCGCGAGAAATCGTGAGGCGTATTCATTTTTGTTCAACTGAAAGCAACCTAGGTACCCACCGCGCAAAATCCTTAGAAAATCCAAGTTCATTGATTATGAAGTTTTGTGTTCGTTCATACGAGATGCCAATAGTGTCTGCAATCTCCCTGATAGTCAATCTCCGATCTGTCAATATCAGATCACAGATTTTCCTGATGTTTTCTTCAGCCGTAGACGTCATAGGCCGGCCTGAGCGAGTGTCATCTTCAATACTCTCTCGTCCGCGTTTAAATTCAGTAACCCACATTTCACATTCGTATACAACGGAGCAGATTCCCCCAATGTTGTTGACATATCTTCGTGAATCTCTTTTGGAGTTAGTTTTTTTAAACAGGTATTTGATGACCGCATGTTGCTCAATTTTCTCCATTCTTTAAAAATGTTGCACAAAGGCTCACAAAATTCAGTCTAATTTAAATACAGTTAATGCTATTGCGATAGAATTAAACAATTTGACAACCAGAGAGTAAACTAATCGAATGAGATCAGTTACATTAAAATAGTAGTAGTTAAATATATATTTGTGTCTGGCTGGTTTCGGTATCATTAAAAAGTTTAAATTTTACAGAAGATAACTCTGAATTCAAGTGTGATTTTCATTTGTTTTCTTATTGTCAAAATGAGTGAAGCTAATGAAGAAATTCGATACATTTTATTTATTTTTAAAGAAGTTTTTTTTTTAATTTATTTATAAAGAAGTAACACAAGCCGCGAAAAAAATTTGTAACATTTTTGGACCTAGAGCAGTTTCTGCTCGAAACACACATTTGGTTTAAGCGTTTTCATTTCAGAAATTTTGATGTCAAAGATCCACGTCGGTCCGGTCGCTATCTTACGTATTAAATGGATGCCATTTTTGAAAAAGGAGAGTAAGATTGGCATTTCAGTAGTTACGACGTAATTGAAGAACTGGGGATTGACTTTTGGAGTTTTGGCGCATTTGAAAAAAGCTGGGTACACAAAAACATAGATATTTGGATACCTCACAAGCTCACTGAAAGAAACCTGATGAACCGTGTGCTCATTTATGATTCTTTATTACGGCATAATGAAACCGAAATATATTCGAAGAAACTGATAACTGATTATGAAAAGTGGATCACATACGACAAGAACGTGCGAAAAAGTTCGTTGTTATAGTTTATGACTATGAGTTGTTACAGTCAGGCAGGACCTTCAGAGTTCTTGTCAGATGACCTGTCGGTCTCTTCAGAATTCTTTGTAAATATGTCAATATACTTTATTAAGAAATTTTTTGAAAATTCAAGGTTCTTTCAACTTATTAATAATCATAAAGATTGTAAACAAAACGATAGAAAAGTAGGTATATATTAATAAAAAAATCAATTGTTTTTAAGCGCAAGTGAATAGTTGAAGTATGGATTGACAAATGATTAATTTTACATACGACCTTGGAAATTAGACCTCACAATAGTCGTAATTGTTTGAGAATAATCAGTTAAAAACTGTTTTTGCCTGCCCCTAACTATCTATTTGGCGGTCGCAATGAGAAGAGACAAGGATAGTCTTTTATATTCCTAATCTCGATTTTCCCTCTATACATGCGCACACGGACGCACGCATGCACTCACGCTCACATGCACGCACGGAGGCACGCAATTTATTTATTTGTTAATTTTGTAAAAAGAGTGCTCCTTGCCCAAATATTACTTAGTTTGCGATGCTATTCTTTTAACACTATAATTTCCACAAATGATCTTCTGGGAAGGAGGGGTGGCTGAGCCTGAACTAATACGGGTTGCCACTGTAGCTTTCTTATTTATCAAGAAAATGTAACGTTAGTATCGCTTTAATTTGTGCAATGGGTAGCAAAATCGTAAAATGTATTAGAAAATATATTCTTGTTTTATACTTATATAATCCACTCACCCACTCGGACACGATTGAGAGTGGACGTGTATTGTGAAATAATTAATTTTTAAATAATTTCTATATCGAAAAAAGCGTTTTTTGTTGCGGAGATTTGAACTTGTGCCTTTTAGATGTGGTTGCGTAAGTGTTTTCGGGTGCTTGTCGTCTCGGTCACCGATGTAGTTATCTTAGCTATGAAAATAGTCTACCAATTCAAAGAAGTCCTACAGTGTTGATTTGAACAGCGATTGCTACGTTTGGTGCGTATTGGTGCTACGTATACAACATATGCTACTGATTTATTAGTTAACTGAATATCGGCACTTATAATAGGGTAAAACTCTATTGGTTATTTTACTCGAACGGGTTTAACTGGAAGTAGATAGGCAAAAAGTACATTGATATGCCTTTAAAAAGGAACCCGCCTTCTATTTATTTATCTGAGTCATAGCCTAATCATAGCTTAGCTCCTGATATTGAAAATAAGAACTCCAATAACACGAGCAATAGACCTCGTGCAAACGCCAACATGGCGACGAACTGACAACCTTTACAGCAGAAATCAGAAGTAGCATGGAAGCTTTAAAAAGTCAACAGGATATATTACAGGACAATTTAAATGTTATTCAAAAGCAAAACAATGATATAAGGGAATCAATGGACTTTATTTCAAGGCATTATGAAGAGATTAAGAATTAATAAGGATGGAAAGTGAAAGAAAGGTTCACTTGGCTTATATATAATCACTGGAAACGAAAGCAAGCTGCTGTTGAAATACGTAATATCCCTGTTAAGAAAGACGACTCTAAAACAGATCTTTTAAATATTGTAAAAAAAAATTGGCGATGCTGTAAGCGTGAAGGTGGAAGAAAATCAGATTAGGGATGTATTTCCTTAAACACAAAAAAGGGAGATAGGCCTGTACTAGTAAATTTTTCTACTGTGATTCTAAGAGATAATATTCTTACATCAGTGAAGGATTATAATCGTGAAAATAAGGAAAATAAACTTCATACTGGATACCTTGAAATGGCGGGTCAAGTACAACCAATCTTCATTGGTGAATCTATAACTCAGGCAGCGAGAAGAATCTATTTATTGGCAAGAGATTTTAGCAAAAAGAATGGTTACGAATACTGTTGCGAGTTTTTCTTCATAAAAAGGAGGGTTCTCCAGCAAGATTAATTAGCAGGGAAACTGACCTGGACCATCAGCAGTCTTACCCTGACATCTGATTTGGACTGCAAACTCGTTTTATATCCCGTAGAATCTGCATGCTTTTATATTACTCATTTATATATTTTTATTAATAGCTTATCATCCTTAAATTACATTTTTCTACCACAGTTAACAATTTTTCGTATTGTTTATGACTCAAATTTCAAATTTTTAAACAAATTAAATACAGCTATTGCTAAACTACTTATGCGAGAATTTCAACTTTTTCAATGGTTTTAAATTCAATCAATCCTGGTTTTTAATCAATATGTATATTTAAAATACACAAAAAAAAATCACAAATTCAAATGTCATTATTAAGCAACATTTCCAATGAAATCGATTCTATTACTGTATCTAGAGTAGCTGTCTGTAGTCCATAAAATATAAGAAATGACTTAGACTTGAGTCAGAAATGCGTTAAAGTAATGCATGCCAATGTTCGTAGTTTATACTGTAATTATGATGCGCTTATAATTATTTTGGAAAGAATTAGTGGTCAATGTGACATCATAGTTGGAATGGTTGTGTAAGGTGACGACCTTGCCAATATACCCGTCGCACTCCTCGAACTTTCACAACCAAAACGACGGAGTTGTTGTTTATGTAAAATCGGACATCGTAATTAACATTATTCTTCCACCTATATTGGACGCAAACTGTCTTATTTTAAGACACAAAAATAAGTATGCCATAGTAGCTATATATCGCTCTCCGTCGTACCGTAACATATACAATTTCTGCGATGGAGTTAAAAAACATTGTTTGTCGACTTTAAGAACTGTCAAATCTGTGATCTTGATAGGAGATATCAATATAGACATTGCTAAACTACAAATGATTCCAACAAGTTAAAGTACTTGGAACTTATGGCTTATCATTGACTATTACCAAGTCATACTCTTCCCACCCGCTTGGACAATTGTTTGGATCACGTAATGCTGAGATTTGATCGATCCTCTACAATTCTAGTTTTAGACACTTTTATTACTGATCATGCGCCAATATTCTTTTCTTTAGATAGTAAAATAAAAAGACACCCGTGAATTTATAAATATTACCGAAAAATAAATCATTTGTCAGTAACTAAACAACTGTCCATAACTGATTTTAAAAATGTATACGACACTAAAGATGCAAATGTTGCTGCAAAAGAATTAATTAATACTATCTCAGATGTCATAAAAAGTAATTCGATAGAGGTTAAGATCATCGTTATCGTACAATCAAGCCTTGGATTACACCGGGTCTTGTGAGGTGTATAAGAAATCGAGATAAAATGCACAATCTATCAAAAAATGATCCAAATAATGCCATACTGCAGTTAACTTATACTGCAGTTAACTTACACAAAACTTGCCAGACATCAATTCTATGTTGGTAGCTGTCATCTACATAATAAGATCAATTAAATGAATGATATATATTCTTTCACACTGCATAAATGTAAGTTACAGCTTCGAAGTTGGCTTCAAAAATTGAGCTTCATGGATACAGAGGAAATTCTCAATAACTAAAAAATTATTTTTATTTTTGTTTTTTTTTTATTTTTATTTTTTTTATTACGGCTTTTCTCTTTTCTTTCTGTAATCAGCTAAGTTTAAATAAATATATTTATCTGTGTAATATCACTATAAATAATAGTTGTTTAAAAAAACTGTGGTTTAGTATCATTACTAATTCAAATTCTCTAAGAAATAAAATGTTTGTAATATTTCTATATTAGCTGGTAAACTCAGCTCAGCTGCATATGCCATACGAAAAATAAGACAAATTACCTATATAGAAACTGCCCGGATAGTCTACTTAAGTTATTTTCACAGTATCGTGTCCTATGGCATTAAATTGTGGGTAACGGCAGCCAATATTCAGTCTATATTTGTTTTACAAAAAAGGGCAATAAGAGCTATCTATCAGTTGGGCTCGCGAATATCTCTTAGAGAGAAATTTAAAGAAATTGGAATATTGACGGTTGCATCTCAATTTATATATAGTTATATACTTTTTGTTAATATTAATGTGTATACCAAGCATAGTGATGTACACAAACTAAACACTAGAAATAAAAACAAGCTAGTAATGCCTTCTTACAGGTTACAGAAGGTATTAGGTTCTTTCATGGGTCAAGGTATACATTACTTTAACAAGATCCCCAGTGATGTATAAGATTTGCCAATAAATCATTTTAAAAGTCATATTAAAAATTGTCCACAAAGTAAAGGATATTATACCGTTAAAGAATATCTAAATGACAAAAAGGCATGGTGTTAGATATTTAAACTTTATTGTATTTGACTTTCTAATATTGTAATGGAAAGTGACTTCATATATTAATGAAGTCACTTTTCAATAAGACTACTCTGTGTGAAATAAAACAGGGAGAAAAAAAACAGCCCTTGCTGAGTTTCTTGTCGGTTCTTCTCAGTACAAGGTCTCCCGCCGTAGTTTTGCGAACCGATGGCGTAGTTTTCGACTTTCACAAGTGCTCTGTAAAAGCCTAAACTGAATAAACAATTTTGATTTGATTTGTGTGCCTTGGGTGGGGGCACTGACAGCTGTGATACAATTGTGCCAACCAAATAGGATAAGAGAATTTTGTAATATGAAATTGTCAATAAATATTATTATTATTATATTTATCTAATTTGTGTAAATAAAATTTTAAAATATTTACCTCCCTGCAGTAAATTGAAAAACAAAGTTTAAAATCACATAGATTACTATTCAATTCAGTTAATGACGTCAGCAATGACAGCTCTTCTTAGACGTAAGTGATGGAATGAAAAAAACTTGGATTTCTAATATTTTTATATTGACTTACCTGTCTAATAAATTTTGGTCAAGTATAAACGTATGTGTCTCTAGGTTCTGCATGTTTACGCATTGCGCAGGTTTATAGAATGATAATATAGATAAATAAAACCATCGCAAAAAAAAATAATAATATAAATGCAAGAAACTTAATTTACTGATTAAAATAAAACGAACGAAAAATCGAACTAAATATAAAAGTAACAAGTTGCATTTTTTGCTTGGATAAACAAAATTCTGATTGTAGTTGGAGGGCCTCTTATATCACAATTATTAAAATAAATTTTTCACAGAACTATCCCCTAAATACAATAAGAATTTTGTTAATCCAAACAATAATATAAACTGTTTCTTTATTTTTTAATTAAATTTTGGTAGTCATGTTTTTATCATTTCTTATATATATTATTTCGTGAGCAGTTAATATAATTCTATTATGTATACAAGATATATATGTTTGGAACGTATAGATCAAAACCTTTAATTTGATAACCATATTGCTATAATAAAAGTTTTTCCATATTATGTTATGAAAAAAATGCACTATACATCCGAAATTCATAATATTATTTAAAATAAATTACCAGTGCCACTCGAGATAAGGTAACGTTTCTTATTATGCCTACCATATAGGTAAATTAATAACCGTTTAGTCTTTTTAAAGTTATGGTCGGATAAAGAAAGTCATATTATATACATTAACTCTAAAATAATAAAAGCACTGGATTTTTGGGGAGTCGAGTAAAATATGACTTTGTATCACAGCAGTCGTGTCAAGATATTGATTTCTGCAATTGTTAATTGTCATTGCAACGTATAAATAGCTTCGATGACTTTGCCGCGAGACTTCTTCATAGTAAGTAAGTTTGGTTTTGTGCACCCGAAAAATATGTCAATCAAATTTTAGAATTTAGTTGTAGACTACCCTTTCGACTACTTTAAAAAGATAAGACAGGAGACTAATAGGCCGAAAATTATTGAGACCAATGGGGTTCACTTTTTAGCTATAGGTCTATTAAAAGTCACTTTGCATTTCGTCTGCAGATTTTATACTTTAAAAAATTCAAATAAATTAAACCATATATACCATTAAAGTTATTTATCGATTATCTCACACAAGAATGACGTGGTTTTTTTTAAATAACTCAACTCAAATGGCTCCCTTCTAACTGCAAACATTGGCAGAATGAATATTCTATAATAGAATAATCACATATCGCGTTGGATATTTCTTTGTAGGGTCTGTAATTACTGGGCACGTGAGACTTAAAATATCCCCATAAGAAAAAGTAGTAAGGAGTCAAGTCTGGTTATCTAGGGAGCCAGGCTATATGAAATGAAATGAAAATGTAAGCTAAGTAAGTAAGCACTTTTGAATCGTCCAAATAAATTTCCTCTACCACTTATTCAAAACGTCTTTTAGCTGACGAAATAAACTTACCAGCTCTTTATCATAAGTAATGACATTTATATAAATCATATTATTACCAAAATAGTACTTACTAGCATTCGCCAGCGGCTTCGCCCGCGTGGAACCTAGGGAAATGTTTAGTGGGATAAAAAGTATCCTCTTATCTAAGTCAGCTAATACCCTATCTGTATACCAAATTTCATCAAAATCCGTTCAGTAGTTTCGGCGTGATTGACCGACAAATATCCAAACATCCAAACAAAAAAATTTCATATTTATAATATTAATAGGATTAGAACAATAATAAATACAACTTTCAAAGTCGGTAGGACATAGGTTAGTACATATAATTAGTCATTCCATGCATTGCTGTCCTTAAAATAATAATCAACTTTATAATAGCCTTTACTCATAAGTATGTTCTTTAAATGAATTTTAAATTTATTTATGGAACTTCGCAATGCATTTACCTAGAAATGATCCTCTGGTTTTTTAAAGTCTGAAGCTTGGAACTGCGAGTTTATTTTTATTTCTTGTGTTTAGATTATGAACACTACTTTTGTTTTGTGAAGGAAACGTGATGTTTCCTTGCGGACATAATATTTTCATAAATATATTTAGAGGCATCTGTCAAAATATTTATTTCTTTAAGTATTTCTCTGAGAGATTCCCTAGACCGTATATTATATATAGCGCGGACAGCTCTCTTTTGTAGAATAAAAATATCTTGAATGCTAGCCGCTGAACCCCACAACAATATACCATACGTCATTACACTATGAAAATAACTAAAATATACCAATCTTGCCGTTTCAATATTTGTTAAGTGTCTGGTTTTCTTAACAGCAAACGCTGCAGAACTCAGTCTTCTTGACAAGTTATCAACATGAGGATCCCATTGTAGTCGGGAATCTAGTGTGATACCAAGGAACTTTGTTGATTCTACCAACTGAACTTTTTCACTATTACATTTATAAGTGTACTAACATGCGTCACATTAGGTAATGCAAACTTTATGCATTTCCTTTTATTTGAATTGAGCTTTAAATTATTATTATCAGACCACTGAAGAACATTGTCAAGAGCATCAATTACATCGTCAAAAAAATAAGTACCCCTCTTAACTTTAAACACTAAAGCGGTGTCATCAGCAAATAAAGTGAGAAATATCATTAATGTAAATTAGAAAAAGCAATGGTCCTAATACCGATCCCTGAGGTACGCCCATGGTAATGGGTGTCCCTGCAGATTTCGCTTCATTAATTACTTCTTTTTGAATTCTAGCAGAAAGATATAAATTCATTAGATTAAGTGGATTTTTCGTGACACCACAATGCTTTAATTTCCCTAACAATGTTTCATGACTTACGCAGTCGAATGCTTTTGACAGATCGCAAAAAATGCCGATAGCATCTTGTTTATTGTCACTAGTATCGTAGATATGTCTCAGAAGTGCCATTCCATCGTCTGTGGTACATTTACCTCTGCTAAAACAAAAACTGATTTTTGTGAAGTAATTTATTTTACGAAAAGTGTGCAAGCAGTTGATTGTAAATAATTTTCTCAAATACTTTACTTAGTTCTGATGGTATAGATATTGGCTTTGAAAAGTGGGATTATTTTACCATATTTCATTAAATCAGGAAACGTTTCTTCATCAATGCACTTATTAAAAATAAAAGTTAATTAAGGCACCTTATATAATATTATAGATTGATAACATTAGTTGAAACGCCCCAAAGATCTTAATTTTTTGACATTAATCGAATTAAATGTTTTAATAATTAAGTTGCGTTAACACGTCTAAAATAATATTCAATATTGAACTTATCAACAACTGACTCTAGATGAGTAACAGTAAGTCTACAACATGAACTAAGATTTCTATTGGTATCTTAGAAAAGAATTTCTCAAATGTATCGGCAACCGCTTCATCTCTTTTAATATTGTCAACTTTATTGTCAACCTCTATCTAATGAGTATGTGCGCATACTGCATTTATTATTCCCTGTTTCTTGATTAATGATAGTCCAGGGTTTATTTATTTTATTTTCTGAATTTTAATTTTTTTCAGTTGTATATTTTCTTTTGCTGAAACGCATACTTTCCTTAAAATTTTGAATAATGTCTGATATATTCAATAAACTTTGGATAAGTCGAGGTACTCTTTAGCCCATACAAATCATATAGCTTATTTCGACTTTTGTAGATGCCAGGTATAGCCCAATCACTAAATTTCTTCTTTTGGTTAGTAAAATTAATTGTTTTGAGTTTAAGTGTTTTGTCGAATTCTCCCTTTATCAAGTTAAAAAACATATTATAGATATCATTTATATAAGTTCAAAAACCTAATCAATTTAGCACATTTTATTAAGATATCTAAATAAAATCGCCACAAACTAATGTAAATGCATCCTCCATTGCAGATTCAAATTGACAGTAGAGGGACTACAGGTGGTCTATATACACATATAATAACATACTGTACAAGTTCTACTCATGACAATTCAATATATCGCTCAATTGAGACATTTTAAATAATTTATTTATTATTATTAAATCGTATGGCATTTATGCTACAGAATGAACTCATAATTTTTAAAACCTGTAATCTTAATCTTTTCCAGCAAAACCTTATACCTACTTAACTTAATCAAAAATACCTACTTAACTATTGTTCACCAAAATATGTGAACAATAGTTAAGTAGGTAGACTTTTCTTTGGTCATCTCATTTCTAGAGATTTTATCTATTGTCTTATTAATCAATTTAAATTATTGAAATTGTCAAAATTAAGTTTTGGAACATATTCCAAAGTCTGATTATTTATGTCAAATTAATTCTGCTCAATAAAAACAGTAGAGATAACCAAATTTCTGGCTAAGTTTGTAAAATTAAATACTAGCGAGGATGCTATTTGTCTCTTAAAATAGAAAGAAAGATAATATTTATCTCTTGTCAAATATAAATTATAATTTAATTTGTTTGTGCCAATTACATGTATTTTTTATTACAATAAGCTATTGAATTTAATATCAAATTTAACTTATATCAAATATTATTTTTCTCATGTGGCAAACTGTTACTATAAGGTAATGTAAACATAATAATTTTATTTAAATTTAAGGAGCTTAGGATATTGAAGTAGTTAGATAATTCTCTTTTAGTTATATTGTCTCTGTTTCCAATTAAAATCATTAAGTTTGTACCATCGTCAATATTTAAAGTTAACACTTTTTCATGAATTGGTGCAATTCAATACCGGGCATAATACAATAATTAATAATGTTACCTCCTAACTGGTTATGTAATAAGTGGCCCAAGTCTTTTCCAATTTCATCACATAATATAACAGTTTTTATTTATTTATTATTATCATTTATTTAACACTTTATTGCATACATCATAATAACAATTTACATAGACAAAAGCGATCTCTTCCAGAAAAACCTCAATTATCGGAATATTGAAAGAGAGCGGAGGTAGTAGGGTAACTACCCTCGGCAACCTTCGTTTTTTTACACTCTTAGTGTATATATTTATAGTTATATAAATATGAATATATACACATATATATACACACATACACATAAAAAAATTTAGTACTAAGATTTTGTCAGGAAAAAATTATACAATCTCGCTTTGAAGATGGCCGCAGACTCCGCCTTACGGATTTCAGATGGCAGTGAATTCCATAGCCGGGTAGCTCTGACAGTAAGCGACTCATGGTAATACCCCGACCTGGTAAGAGGAATCTCCAACACATTATCGGACTTAGATCGTAGTACACGATTGTGGTTTGATCCAAGGAAGTGAAAACGCTCCTTTAAGAAGGAGGGTGTAGATGGATCATAAAGAACCTTGTAAAGGAGAGTAAGGACATGTACTTCGCGACGTAATTTAATAGGAAGCCATTCAAGTTTACACCTATATACAAATCTGATACATACTCGTAGATTCTGTAAGCGTTCAAGTTTACTAACCAACTCTTCACTAAGATCAATAAGGCATACATCGGCGTAGTCCAAAATCTGTAGAAGCAAACTCTGTACTAACTCATTTTTTATTATTATGAAAAGAGTTATTATCACCTGTGCTTTGTATACAAATCATTGAGTCCTTAGCGGTGTGTATCGTGGCCCCATCCTGCTGAGAATTAGTTCTGTTGTTGTAACCAACATGGCGATGCAGCTTTGGTATAAAAAAGTTGTCCAGCATTGCGCGGTAACGTACAGCGTTGACAGTTTCATCTCTACCGAAAAAAATAAGGTTCTATTATGCCATTTCCAGAAATGGCTCACCAAACTGATGTCTTTGGATTATGAAGAGGCTTTTCATGAACTTCTTTAGGATTATTTGCTCTCTAATATCGCAAATTTTGCAAATTACGTATCCGATAATGTGAAAATGCGCCTCGTCGCAAAAAAAAAATTTTTAAACGGGTAGGCTTAGAAAATCGTTTCAGAACAACTCTAGCATAATTTTGCCTTTTTATGAAAAAAATTTCTTTCAACTGCTTATATGGATGAAACTTCAATCGTTTTCGTAAAATTTTATGAGCTGACGTGTTTTTTACATCGATCGATGCTGCAATCTTTCAGACAGATTTAGGTATGTAGATTTTACAAAATTTCCCTTCTCAGGAAATTTTGTAAAATCTACAGTTCTGCGTTTCCAGGCGTGGTAACAGACGTTGAATAACATAGTTTAATCGTCGGATTTCAAAGTAAGAACAACACCGTCGCCTTGCCTTACTGATCAAATTATTGCTATATTAATACGCCTCAACCGCAAAAGCGCGGTGTGTTCCTGCCCATTGACTATGTTTGCTGAAAAATCCGTATCAATGCCACGTCGAATGATACCCATCTCCACCATCTTGTTAGAAGTCGTAACCGCAATCCAAAGTTTAAATTCTACCGGTGGACACTTGTTATCACAGAAGTTGGAAGTATACAAAGATTTGATAGCATTGAGGGACTGAGGGAGAATCATCCTTAACATTTAGAGAGAAACTCCACCCACACCTAAAGCATTAGAGTGTAGAGACTGAATAGTATTCTATCTGCAACAGTTCTCTCTGACACATATTCAAATGAGAAAGCAGAGTTTCCGAAACTATGACGCTCAAAGAAAGTTTACTGTAAAATACTGGAATTCGACGTACCAAACAACAGTTCAGGTTTAATGACTGAATCGCTGCGATATCTTTACTACTTTTGATACGTGAATTAGGCTATAGTTTGTTTACGATAATTTCCAAATTCGACTAACATTATAAAATACATTTTTCTATGTTTTATAATGTTAGTCGAATTTGGGAATTATATTATATAATAAAAGAAAGTATCGATTTGAAAAGAAAGATGCCGAGAGATTATCCGATGTATATGTAACGAGCAAGAATTGCTATAATTGTTATATTAGAATAAAAGACACCTCATTTTTTTAAAAACAATCATATTTTTTAATCTGCCTACTCATTGTGAAACTTAACATCGTGTATAACCAAACAAAGCCAAAGTAAGAGACTCATTTTTGTGGGTGGTAATATTTGCTCATAATATTTCATGAGGCGTACTTTTTTCTGTGTCTTGGTTAAGTTACAAAGTATAATAAAGAAGTAACAAAAACATTGGACTCCATTTATCATTTGGTGGTAGTGGTGGGGGGGGGGGGGTTTGAGAAGCACCCCCCAGGCTTCAGGTAAAAATATTGAAACAGAACAACGTTTTGACAAGCTTTATTTTATTTCTCAGGGGGTAGGTACGGATTCGCTCGCAATTGTCCTTGTGACTTTTATTGGGGGGGACTTATTTTTAAAGTAGAATAGGGGATTTAGTTTCGAGTTCGTGGTGTCAGGGTGTCACGGGCCGGACTCGCTCCGGTCAGCAGCACTAGGATGTAGGATGCAAAGTAGCGTAGGTGAGGCGGGCTCCGATGGATGAACCCCGATTTCGGGGTTATGTAGCACACACTTACTGCGCTGCGCTTCCACGCCTGCCTACCTCCATACTATAATTGTAACCAATGTACCTACAATTATTTGTCTTTAAAAATTTGTATCAAAATGTAAAAATCAGCTCGATTTATGGAAGGTGGTGTAGTTTTATTACACATCATGATTTCACGCAGGTTTACAAATGAAAAATGCTTACTCGGACGGTACATGTAAGCGCGATGGTTACCCTAATGTTGTGCAATTTTTTCTGCGGTGCATGGGTGCATGCACGCATTTTATGTGCCCTTAGTATAAAAATCATCTAGTGAGAAACGATTGGAATTGAACAAACACTGAGAACAGATCGATTGAGCGAAATGCGTCCCCTCTACCATGCCGACAACATTATGATCATTAAGTACTAAATTATTATATTTTTATAATTATTGAATAAATGTTTTTTTTTTCATAGTTCGTCAATTTTATTATTTCCTATGATTAGAGTCTTCATTCAGTTCATTCTCACTATCTCCTCAATGTCAAGTTTTAAAATAATATAACCAGTTATACTACAGTCACGTAATTATACGTTTGTTAACGGCCACTTAGTCTATTCACGTACTTACAGTAGCTGCAAATAAATTGAAAAAAAATATACAGAGTTGCACTCAAGGTTACTGATAAGTGTAATAAATGACGTAGATAATTTCCGCATAAGAATGGTCCTTAATAATGTTTAATAAAAAATTATTAAGGTTGCCATCAACATTACCATCAAAAATCTACTTGGAGCTTATTTATCTATCGGTAAAATATTTATAATAATCAGTTTAAAGCTATTAGAATAAAGCAATGAACATAATTAGTATTCTTAGATTCACTTCTTAAACAACTTTTGAGACCTGAAATACGTGAACATTGAAAAGGTAAAAAAATGTATAGTACGGAAAAATCAAACTCTTTATCACTATGTATTTCAAATATTTATAGTGTCAAATTGTTCAATTAAATTTTCTATGGTATGCATTAATTTCCTTCTGTTTTTTTGACTGTATGGTGTATGTACCAATAAAGAATATTTCATTAATTCATTTATTCATTCTTAATAAAGTAATCTGAGTTAATAGTGTTTCTTTTAATATCTAACATTCGTAATGTGGTTCCGATCATTGATTCCATTGTTTTAACACAGCAAATTACTTTTACGTTTTATTATGTTCCGTGTTACGAAAATTACAGAAATCTATCGAATATAGGATCGCCATGTTCAGGTTTTATCTTAGTAGTTTATTTTTAACACTTAATTCATATTTAAAATTACAATAATGTACGGAGTTTACACAGTCAACAATATCACAAAATATACCACTAAAAGTGATCTAAGTAAGCTTTTTCACTCTTTTTAATATTTATTTAATTCAAATTAAAAGCGTTTTTCCATCAAATACTCAATTTAATATTTTCAGGATTCCGCACTAGAAAGAAAGTAAGCCTTTTATAATAATCCGGTTCTATCTGTTATAGTCGTTTTTGCTGAAACCACTGAACCGATTGAATTGGAATTCGGTATTCATATATAAGTCGATAACCCAAACAAGTGACATAAATAAATGTTTGAAACATGGCGACCTCTTAGGGTGGTGAGTAAGACAATTAAAAAGGTTTCGCAAACTACATTATATGGAACTAAACACTGGAGATACTAATTCAAGGCAGTCATTGGATGTAATGTCTCGAAAAAATCGTTTTGTATTTTCTAATTGATATATAAATAATAATATAAATTTTTCAATGCGATTATACCTACTATCATTAGCTATTCTAATACTGATCTCAGGTGTTACTTTGATACAATTATTTCCTTCCTTCCTCTACTACTATTGTTCGTCTTCGATTTCTTCACACAGTTGTCCTTGTTTTTGTTTGTCAGCCGGCTGTTTAAAATTATAAATAAAAACTTTTTCCTTGCTTGTTTTATTGGAGCTCGTGATTAGCATTTTTTGTTGTTCCACCTCAAGGTGTTAAAGGCAAGAAAATAAATATACATAATAATATTGAAGCGACTATTGCAAAAAAGTCGAAAGTCAAGGTTTTTATTCTGCTTTATTGGTCCACGAAAGAGAATTATGCTTTAGTAGTAACATATACATAGAGTAGATACTCCGCCACATGTGTAAAGTCACACGATGTATTTACGCTGTGATGCAGTGCCGTAAGGCATCATTCATCAATTTCGCATGATGTGATTATGTATGGGATATATTCATAACCGTAGACATAGTATTAGTGTCCGCATGTAGATAACAAGAGAGATTTATTCCTTATCTAGTATTTTAGTTATAATATACTATCGGTAACCTGCGGTTTCACTCACGTGGTCCGACCTACTGTATGGCCACTGGCCTGCTATACTGAAGTCTTAAATTAATCTTCATTAAACATCTGCCAGTAAGCATCCACCTTTTTTATCATCATTATCATCAGGTTATCAGCGTCATTGCTAGGGGGCATCAGCCTGCCCAATAGATGAAACCAAATAAGAAAAATCTACCGGCGTTTATATGGTTTTTTATTCTTTACATTTTAAGGAACTTTTGTTTTTAAAAAAACATACATACGGGTTCCATAGTATCTTAGAAGTAGATTACAAAATTAACTTAACTACCTATTACACCCAAAATCAAATCATCCAAACGGAAAGTACCGTGGTGGAACTCAAAGCTGAAAAAGCTTAGGGAGAAAACTCGAAAGTTATTCAATAGGGCCAAAATCACCCATGAATGGGAATGCCTACAGGATGGCCCTAAACGAATACAGTAAACAAATTAGAAAAGCCAAGCGTGCATCATGGAGGAAGTTCTGCGAGGAGATAACTAATACGTCTCAAGGAGCAAGACTTCATAAGATCATGGCAAAGGCACACTGTAATCCCTTAGGTCTCCTTAAAAGACCGAACGGGTCCTTCACGACTAACGAGAAGGAAACCTTGCAGCTAATGGCTATCACCCATTTTCCAGGATCTACTGATAATGCAGTAGCGATCACTCTTCGAAGACCTCTACCAGAGGACTGGAGAAGAGCCGCTCTCGTTATTAGGCCTGGAATAGTGAAATGGGCCATTAACTCGTTCAAACCTTTTAAATCTGGTGGAATTGACGGCGTAGCCCCGGTGCTTTTACAGCGGGGTGCCACCAATCTCATCCCTTATCTGGTAAAAATCTTCAGAGCCAGTTTGGCCTGGGGATACATTCCAGATCCGTGGACTAAGGTGAAAGTCGTGTTCATACCTAAAGCTGGAAAGAAGGACTATACATCACCAAAGTCCTTCAGGCCAATCAGCCTTACGTCATTTCTTCTGAAGACCATAGAGAAGGTATTAGACAATTATATCAGACAAGGGAGTCTCATCAATAAACCCATACATGATACCCAGCACGCCTACCGAAGCGGCAGATCTACGGAGACTGCCCTACTAAACCTTATAGACAAGGTTGAAAAGGCACTGGACGATAAAGAAATAGCACTCGTTGCTTTTCTTGATGTGGAAGGAGCGTTCGATAACACGCCCACCGAGACATTAGTAAGAGGATTAGTCCATAAAGAGATTGACTCCACTACAGTAAGATGGATAAGAGCCATGCTAGAGAGTAGGACAGTGAGGATGGAACTACTCAACGATTCACTAGAGTTAGCAACAACAAGAGGATGTCCGCAAGGTGGAGTACTTTCTCCGCTACTGTGGACTCTTGCGGTGGACCAGCTTCTCCATAAGATGGCTGAACTCCGCTTTGACACCCTGGGCTATGCCGATGACCTGGTGGTGATAGTGAGAGGAAACTGCCAAAGTATGCTATCGTACCTTATGCAGAGGGCGCTGAACACAATTAACTCATGGTGTAAAGACAATAATCTGTCGATTAATGCAGGCAAAACCGTGGTCGTCCCATTCACAAGGAAACGAAAACTGGATAAGCTTTCGCCTCCGACCATGAATGGGAGGCTCATTCCGTTCTCGACAGAGGTCAAGTATCTGGGGGTAACACTGGACCAGAAACTTACCTGGAACGCACATATAGACGGAATTATACAGAAGTCTAAAACAGCTCTGATGATATGTTGTCGGTTAGCGGGAAATAGATGGGGCTTGAAACCCAATATAGCCCTCTGGCTCTACACAGCCATCATAAGGCCGATGGTGTTTTACGCCTCGGTGGTTTGGAGTAGAAAAACGACACAGAGTACTATCATATCAAGACTTAACAGTCTGCAAAGGACTGCTTGTCTTATAGTAACAGGAGCTATGTCTTCCACCCCGACTGTTGCCCTTGCGGCTCTGCTAAACCTGCCGCCCCTACATCTACACATTGAAATGGTGGCGAGGGCTAGTATGTACAGGATTACCAGCATGGAGGCGAAGACATGGCTGTCAGGTAATTTGAGGTACCTGAAGGACTCAATATGCAACATACCAATTCTGGGGATGCCTACTGACACCATGCCCCCGAGAGTCGATTCATACAAGTCATATTTTGTGGAGATACCCACCAGGGACGACTGGTCAAACAATCGTATAGTATGGAAAAATGGAAGCCTAAAGTGGTACACTGACGGCTCCAAATCCGGTCCTGAGGTAGGATGTGGAATTTATGGAGAATCCCCAAGGAAGGCTATAAGTCTGAACATGGGAAAGTACTCCTCAATATTCCAGGCGGAGGTGTACGCCATTTTGGAATGTGCGGCAGCCAATCTGCAAAACAACTACCTCAATCATACTATCTACATCCACTCTGATAGTCAAGCTGCACTCTTATCACTAGCCTCCGACGTAACTAGATCGAAGCTGGTCGAGAACTGCAAACAGATATTGAACTCTTTGGGCAACAAAAACAAAGTAGTTCTACGATGGGTTCCAGGTCACGCTGGACACGAGGGCAATGAACAGGCGGACAAACTGGCGAAGAAGGGTGCTAAAGACGCCCTTATCGGACCAGAACCTTTCTGTGGCATCCCTCAAAGCCTAACCCAGCTCACCTTGAAAACATACTGCCATTACGCAGCTATTCAACTATGGAGAAACACTCCCGGTATGAAACACTCTAAGACCCTGATTAAAACCTTCAACAAAAAGGCGGCATCAGAGGCCTTAAACTTAACCAAAAATCACCTTCGCACACTAGTACGAGCACTCACGGGACATTGTGGACTGAACAGACACATGTACAATATGGGGATCAGCGGCAGTAGAATGTGCAGAGGATGCAAGGAGGAGGAGGAAACACCTTTGCACATTTTGACCGATTGCCCGTCACTAATGCGAAAACGATGTATCTATCTGGGATAGCACGTGATGCACCCAGACGATATTAAAGAACTTACGGCCAAGAAAATACTACAGTTCCTTGTAGAATGTAATCTTGACCGTGAACTGTAGTATGTGGAGATCACAATAGATCAGCAATGGTCGCAGTGATACTGGGCTGCATAAACCCAAGATAATCTGCAACTCGAAACAATAACAATAACTACCTATTTATATGTGGAGGCTGTATTATATGAATAAATAATTGAATAAATGACTAAAAATAAAAAATAAATAAAAATATTTGGTATGTGTTACTAATGGAATATCCATCGGCAAACTTTAATTTAACGTCATGCACTAAAATCTCCGAAAATTCTGAATTCAGAATGAAAAAATAAGCTGACCGTCAAGTTGCTATAAGGAACAGGCGTATAAATTGCAGGAGCAAAATATATGGATTTTTTTAAAACCTTAAAATAAAAGTCATTATCTGAAAGTCCAGAGCAAGCACAGTAGTCAAATATCTAGATCTAAGTATAATGACGACGTAATTATTAAACGACTTCAATAAAAGGACTATTAAATCAAAGATAACATTTGTTTGTATTTTATGTAAAGCGTGTTAATTTTACTGAGCACTAAAATGGAGAGAAGAGCAACTGGACTATTCTATGAAGATAATGTGAGTTATCCACAGAAATACCGGTAGACTGGTGAAGACGTTGATGAGCTAATAACGATGATGTAAAGGTGGACGTTTAGTCGCAGATTGTTATTAGCTTAAGACTCCACTATAGTAGGCCACTGTGCATTCAGTACCCTCGGACCACGTGGGCGAATCCGCGAATTACATCTTGTTCTTTATGTAGCAAATAGACTATCATTATGAAATTGAAGTGACTATTGCAAATAAGACTTTTTAATTTTAATGATATTATTAAGTTGGTAGTGTATATATTAAACGTTCACTTAAACATTTGATACTTAAACTTCATTTTATGATTTAGATTACCTACAGATAAGATCTTAATATGTGTTTATCTGCTTAATTTTATTTAAGTCATATTATATTAATTTGATTCGGTATTAATAACAGTATACGAGAAGTAATAGAAAAATAGTTAATGGAAAGGGTAAAACTGTGATTTTCTGTGGAATTCGAAATACGGAAGGATAATGAACTGCGTAGATGGGACAACAATGTGACTTATTACGCAAATGCCATGTGAAAACGTCCGTCCATCGAGATACGATTGTCGTCAGTTCGACGCCCGGCTGTGTTGGTTGGTGCGAATATATTCTCGGGGCTTCAACCTCGTAATCAGATCGTGTCACGCAGAAGTCTACAATGGTTTATTTATCTGAGAATCGTTTGACTATTCTACAAAGTTGTGGCTATAAGTGCCATTATAATTATAGTAAAATTTTTATATAGACTCTAATTTTTATAATAAAAAATAGGCTTAGATATATATATATATATATATATATATATATATATACAACATTATATTTAAACATTGATCAAATATCTAATAAGATAAAATAAACTAATAATAATTATTTTATTATATTATTTCCTGAAGAAAAATGTAAGTAAAAAAATATGAACTATATTACGATCAGGATAAAGATTCTGTAAAAATTCTGAACTTGATTCATACGTGTCTCAAATATTCTATTTCTATGTCATTTCGAAACCGAATTGCCGTTTTGGAGCAGAGCAGATACCCACCAATCCGCATTAGGCCAGCGTGGAGGGTTATGGTCCATCCTCCTTAACCATCCATAAGGAAGGCCTGAGCGCCTGCAGTGGGGACGTAAAAGGGCTGATATTCAGTGAATCGTAGGGCAGGTATGCTATTTTATTTTGAATATGGATGTGTATTCTGGTGACATGGTCACAGTTTCCTGGGACTTATTTCCCACGAGAGGGTGCATCCTAGGGTAGGGTTTGGTGGGTTGAACTCCGGGGACCTACTGAGCAGCTCACTGCCAGGTGGATCCGCGGAAGAGAGTCCCACACACCCCCTGTTGTTTACTAGGTGTTATGGTCTATTCTATTAAAATATATCCGCGAACTGTACGTCGAATTTAGCGCTACAACATTATAGATCTTTAATGAAATAAAGATCTATGACGTGACAATTTTATTATTTCCAGTATTTCCGTTTTTCGGAAGGCACGTTAACCCGTTGGTCCCGGCTGCATCTGCAGTCATTAATACCCACCAACCATGGCCCATTCTCTTAATTCGATCTGATACGATTTCATTCGTAGGGAAGATCTAAGACCTAGCAGTGGGGGTCATTAATATGCTGCTGATGGTAATGATTTAATGGCGTAAATAATTAAAATTTTTTAAGTTAAAGTTTGTTTCTTATAAAATAATAGAAAGACTTGCTTCTCAGCTGAATGGCATTAGATCTTTGAATGTATGTCATAAGCATTGTTGTAGTTACATTAAGATTTCAGTACCAAAATTATACTGTATTACCATCAGTAGTGCTAAGTGTATGATAAAGTATGGTAATCTTACTAGTAACTCTGGAAGTTAGCTTAGCTTATAATAATATATTAAGATAATGAGCATGTTTATTTAAACCTCTGTTGTGCATAATGTTGGGTTGGGTGTTGATAAATTTAACTTGTACTGTATAATTGATTTTGGTCCCAATAAAGAGAAATTTTTAAAATAAAATAATTGTATTCGTGAGCCGTAGTCTTTTATGATTTATAAATCAATAGAATCCATTATTTTGCATACATACATACTACAGAGCTTCTTAATTTATATCATTATTCATCCCAAAAAGCATATTTATATGTAAATACATGCATTGTTAGTCACATGAACTCCACACTACTGAGGTGAAATGTCACCATCTATTTGCAATAACTTAGGTTTTGTGCCACAGCAGAGAGCTATACTTCATAACCTATTATTTATAAATATTTATGCAGTAAAAAGGTTACGTAGTAAAAAGGCAATTTAGCTTATTAAAATTAAATTAAAGTGATGATTAATTTAAATAAATATTTGCACGTCATGTATTCCCATTAACATTATATAATAAAACAAACTCGATCTAAGAAAATTCACTTTATAGACAAAATGTTTCTCAAGTTCGTAATATTACGCTTGTTGATTCTTTATAGGTGCCCAGTATTTTTTGTAAACACAAAAAAAAAAAATCGACGTGCGCGTATATTAGACAAGAGAAAGACAAAACAGAATAAAGGATGTCGTATAGTTCGACAAATAATTTTTTTAATTATCTCATTGCTTTTGCAAACCATCTTACAATGGCCCATTCTACCTATTAGATCCGATTCCATCTATGAGGAAAGCATTTAGCAGCGGGGACCAGTAGATTGATGACGATCATAATAGTATTATAATTGTTTTAAAAATTCTCCGTAAAGCCCACGGCTATAAAGTGACGCATATATTTGAAGAGTATAACTACGAGAGGAAACAAAAGAAATGTGAATTTTAAGAGGAAATTCGATCAATATTATATAAAAAAAATATGCGTTCTTATTTATTAAGAAAATTTTATTAATTTACGATTTAACAAAACCTTTTTTCAAAACCAACTGATGGGTAGTGATTTTTAGTTATAATATGGCCACAGTATATAGATTTTCATATGACCTTGTATTTCTTTTATTTGCATTAGTGTTAAGTTTGAGTCATCATCTGATAACATCGCGGAACGGATTACAACTTCCTAAATCATCTCATGATGTCTTGAAAAAAAAAAAATACAAAAATCATCTTCCAAGTTCCGCAATGAGCAGTAGGTCTCAACCTTTTTTAACAAGTAAAAATTTTTGATTTATTGTTTAAAAATCATCCACCAATAATTAATTTATCTTTACATAGTATAAAAGAAAGTCGCTTCTCGTTGTCTATACGCTGGGGTCTTTTCAAGTACAAAATGGATTTTAATGCTGTTTCCATCAATATATGTACGTAGTCTTTCAAGTGTGATTTATATCTATAATATAAGGACCACGGCAAACCCGCTGGCGAAAAGCTAGTACAGAGAGATAATTTTTTGAAAGTTTTTAATACGGATTAATAAATTAGAAAAAAAATCATAGTTCATTAATTTAGTAGTTATGAACTACTGATCTAAAGTCTCCTCACGACCATTCAGTCATCGTGAGTTAGTGACGTTATCGTGTGCGTTACGTCAAAACATTATAGCATAACCTGAATCTCTTTATTTCTTAGACTTTATTGAATCTAAGATATAACTCAAGAATACTATATTACACAACAACAAAGATTACACTTGTGAAAATATTATGGGTAGCAAAATTTTAAGTATAAAAACTTCGATTTTATTTTGGTACTTCATTTAAATTTTCACCGTGTGGTGACGGCAGAATAGAATACAATTATCACCACCTCTATTCCTTCCGCGTGTGTATATGCACGGGATTATACTCTAAGCAGAGAATGGGCAGCAACATTCTCTCGAATCATATTATTGATACTGCGATCTCCAACCCGCCTGCAAAGTACGGAGATTGTGGACTGTTACGGGTTGTAATGATGTTGATATAAATTGACCATGGATCAGCGCATTTTGTGATGTCATAATTAATTAAATTTATGTTACAGAGATCTGAAATGTTCATTTCTTATTTAATTGTGGAACTATTTAATTTGTCCTTGTGATTTATGTTTCTTTGGACTCAACACTATATTAGATGTAGTGCTTAAATTCATATCTTCATATTACAGCTATGTATGATATAGCTTTCAGTCTTCAAGAAGATAAAGCATTTGTTTATAATGATCTTTTAGGTGACATGTCTGAGGATGGTGCATAAAGTCTTCCCCTACGATAATAAAAGCTGTTTACAATGATTAATCAGTATATAATTGGAGATCACCAATTTTGAATATGTTTGTGTATGAGGGAGTTGAAGTCACTATAAATATGAGCTCGGCCGTGAGGTCCCGGCGCAGGGTCGTCGCGTCTACTCACGGAGGCTTTTCATTAGCTACGAACGTGACACAAGTATTAAAAACTCATTAAATATACAAGAACTTATTTGTAAATTATCCGAGAGAATCGATGTGCAACCAACTCGACTCGTCACCTTATCTAAATTATTAAGCTTTTCGGCAGCATAATTTGTCAATTTTGCTGCAGCAAAGTATAGCAATTACAAACATCCTTAAGGAAATTTTTTGCTTGTTAATAGTCATGGCGAATACACAATAACTTTTAATTGCCTATGGCAAAAAACATACCTACATAATTAGAGGGATCTAACTTTGAATGCATGGAAGTTTCACAAAGATATTTCGTTTACAAATATCCAACTCAAAAACTACTGGAACGAACTGAAACGAATTCAAAGCATTGTGGTAGTTACATTAAGATTTCAGTACCAAAATTATACTGTATTACCTGATGGTAATACAGTATAATTTTGGTGGTGCTTAGTGTATGATAAAGTATGGTAATCTTACTAGTAACTCTGGTAGTTAGCTTAGCTTATAATAATATATTAATATAATGAGCATGTCTATTTATACCTCTGTTGTGGATAATGTTGGGTTGGGTGTTGGTAAATTTTACTTGTACTGTATAATTGATTCTGGTCCCAATAAAGCAAAATTTTTAAAATAACATAATTGTATTCGTAAGCCGTAGTCTTTTATGATTTATAAAATCCATTTAGTTTCTTTTAAAGAGTCATTAATAATAACCATATATAAAAATACTGATAGTTTCAGCACCACCAGGCTATTACTGGTGCTCAGGCTTTTCTTGTGGATGGATATGAAATAAATCGAGCGGACAGGAACGGGAGAATGAGCCATGTCATGACCCATCTTAGCCATATGATGTAGGTAGTTTTCTCATCTTACAGCTTATTTTTTGTTCAAAACAATTTAAAAATAAGTTATTGTTCGTGTACGCGCCGTCTTAAATATTTAACGTAGATACGAGTATTTACATGACAAATTCGCCGCAAAGGTGTAGAAGGAATTCGCGTCGGTGTGTACCAACTCAAATGTTTAATCACGGAATTTGATAGGAGTTTCGTCACGCAAATCGTGACCAGACTATACGTCCACTTATATACATACCACTAACATGATAAACTTCTAAAACGCGAATACATCTCATATTTTTAAGTTACGTCACCTTTGATTAGCTTTTGTTCGATACGCTAACTTTTACTGTGATTTTTTAGTAAGTATACGCCACGGCTCATCATTGTGCAATTAGATTTTTTAATAGAACCTTGGGCTGATTTTAATATGACCTTCCATATAGAAGGGAAAAGTAAATAATGAAGCACTATAGAGTTGTGATTATCTTCTGTTAGATCGATTTTCTTTATGTTGTTAGTCGTTCAATTTGTATTAATTTATAAGATCTATGCAGTTCCTTATGGTATCTATGGTCACTGCGACCTAAACCTTATAATACGAAGATACTACTAAACTAAATGGGATAGAAATAATGCTTTTTAACTTAGTTTCACGACCTCAGTAAGGTTTGATTACACTGTTAGTGTAGTATTCGAAGAGCAGTAAAACACATTTCAAATGGTAAAATATTATTTAAATAGTGTAACGGATTTCTCCTTTATTTTGGTTTGAGAAGAAAAAAAAATTTAAGAAATATAAACTGTGTACAATTTATTTATAAATGAAGTTTTTTTTTTGAGATAACAATTTTATGCAAATTACCAATTACAAATTACCAATTACAAATTACCAGTTACAAATTACCAATTACTAATTACTAATTACAAATTACCAATTACAAATTACCAGTTTCAAATTACCAGTTACCCCCTTAAAGTAAAAAAGACATAAGGGTATATTTTGACCTTGGCTTCGCTGGTTCATATAAATTACAAATTAACAATTGCCCCCTTAAAGTAAAAAAAAAATAAAAGGGTTTATCGACCTTGGCTTCGCTACCGTACTCAGAAGGAGTACGGCAACACAACAAACCGGGGGCTGTCTGTTGTCCTACGGTCTCACTGTCCAGCGTTATAATTCGTAGACATAAAATAATATTTATAACACTTAATGCTACTAAACACAATAATATTTGGGCACAGCTCAATGTTCAGCTTGTCTTTCGTTGAAATAAATTTAATAAAATTTCATCCACCTCAACAGCGAAACAATCAGGTCTTCCTCTTTATTCAGCTCAGTAATGTAGGTGGGTCAAACCACAGATACCCATCCACATGGAGCGATATAGCATTTACATACGGTTACTGGTGGTACCGTCAACCTGTATCGGACAACTCGCACCAGGCAGCCAGTACAATACAGCCAGTACCAGACAGTCAGGATAATACAGCCAGTACCAGACAACCAGTACAATACAGCCAGTACCAGACAGCCTCTCGGTTTGAGAGGCGAAAAATTGTAAAAAACACTTATGCGACCGGCGCCCACAAATTCGCAGCACTGCTCGGCCTTCTCTGCTTTAAAATCACCACGAATGGAAGCCCACGTATTCAACAAAACGAGCCGAGACACGGTAGACCTGTAGACTTCTCTTCACTCTTAGATGATCAGCAGAATAAAAGGAAAGACAAAGCCGGGTTCCGACTTAAATACGATTTCCATTTCCATTCGACTCAAGCGACCTGAACAGCTGTTAAATGAAGCAACTCCGTTTCACGGACAACACACAATGGCTACAAATTTTGACCTTTAAAAATTTAATAGGAAAAATACATAAATAAAATATTTATGTTTTATTGAATTGAAAATAAAATTATAGGACACATACAAATATGCATGAAAAAACTGACAAAACCTTGCATACAAAGGAATATAACTAGGTGACAACTTCACACTATTGCTTTATTTTCTTAATTCAACGTTCTAAAACCTGAAGTCTGATTTAATAATTTTGTTATAAAAATGAGTTTTCGAAACAGCTATTTATTGTAATTTTAACGAATTGATTATATTCTATAAAGAAGGTCAAATACTACTTATTTGTTATTAAAAATAGGGAAAAGAAATTTAATTTGGAAGAAAATATAAATATGTAAAGGTGAGTTCTAAGGTTAATTACGGCTTTCGGAACGTACACCAAGTGTCAAAATAAATGCTTTGGTGTTTTGTAAACAATAGGTTCAATTTTATTTTGTAAAATTAATAAGGTTATCTCTAATGGAAGCAAATGAGAAAATAGTTAAAGTTATAATTTTAAGACAAACTAATAGTTCTATTTTGTATCTTGGTGGTTGATAGATTGGTAAATACGAGTGGAAGGTTGTCACCGGTTAAGGAATAATGAAATTAGATTAGTGAAAACAATTTTTATGCCCTAATGGCTTTACCAGAAAAATATGGTAAGTTGACATCCTAAAAACAATGTTTAGAAATCACAATATACTTGAACATTACTAGACAAGACTAATAAAATGTTGAGAAAGTTAAAATAAAACAACATCAAATTTTCCAGTGTTACAGTACTCCCCTCTCCGGTGAAGAATTTGACGTAGGAACAAGCCAAATTCGAGCTGGCCCTCCAGCTCTCTCAAACAACAACCAAAAGAAAATAATCCACACTAAAATGGTGAAAGAAAATTAATATGGTAATTTAATATCTGTATAAAAACAACCATATAAAACATCTAAACTAAATGGGGATTCTTATAATTTAATCCATCATAAGTAAAATACCTACAAATTAACCTAATCATAACTACTCAAATCACTAACAGCGAGCAATCACCACACCTACAAACTGCATAACCCAAAAAAATAAAACCACTCTATCCGTCGACAGGGACACCATGACCGATCCCGAACAGTTTGCAACGGAAACCGGGGGAACGGATCCAACAAAGTATTGAAACAAAAAAAAAGAAAATACCATTATCTCCAGTAGACCACAAATCCAGACAAAGCCAGCTCCCAGGACATAAAATACACGGCCTACCCGTGGTCCGGGGTAAACAACTGTATCCCAATCGACACAGAGAGCTACATACATTAAAAAGAAATCACTGTACATCTAAGTGACATAAATATTAACCACAATCTTCAAAACTTTACCCTTCAACGAAACCCATTCTAGTTCCTTCCAGCACAACATAACTAGCTGACCTACTCGAGGGAGAGTACGACAACTTTTCATAATAGACACCTTTAAACACAAACATTTCAGTACAAAATAAGTAGCTGACCTACTCGAGAGAGAGTAAAACAACTGTATGTAATGTACTCTTTTAAACTCAACATTCCTCAATGTAAGGAAGCGACCTTGGCTTCGCAGTCGCACTCGGGAAGGGAATACGACAACACAACCGACGAATCAGTTGGCCTACGGTCCGGCCTGACTTACACTCTTGATATCTTTTATATGGCATTTAGTTTCTCGGCCGTTAGAATCGGCCACGATATAGACCAACTTAGATAATTTCTTCACGATAGTCGCCTTCTCGAACCGCGGAGCCAGCTTATAGGAGAAGTGTCTCGCTGCGTCGCTCCTAACATGGCTTCGCTTCCAGACCTCATCACCCTCTCGGAATTCAGCCTCACGACGTCGACGATTATAGTATTTGGCGTTTCGAGAATGCGCCTTTCTTAAAGCTTGATCTACTCTAACAAACACAGGTTTCATTTCTCCCAGCCTATCCACATAGACATCACGAGGAGCGACCGAAAAATCATCGAGGTCTTCGCTCTCCCCATAGATAGAACCGTCCAAGACTGCTTCACGCCCATGAACTATTAGGAAAGGTGAAAATTTCGTGGCCTCATTAGTAGCGGTGTTTAGAGCAAATTGGATTTGGCATAATTTGGTATCCCAGTACGTTGATCTCCCTCGCCCACAAGTGCAGCTATAGCTGTGACGAGGGTTCGGTTATACCGTTCCACCGTATTCACTTGAGGACAGTAAGTAGGGGTATAATGCACCTGAGGCACATTGTATTTGTCGAACAAGGCCTTCACCTCGTGACCGATGAATTGTGGGCCATTGTCCGCTATCACGGTCTGGGGAATTCCATGAACCAAAAACACTCGCTCTTCTAATCTCTGAGCCACGGCAGCACTCGTTGCCCGTCTTAAAGGAAACACTAGACAATACTTGGAGAAACAGCACACCACCACCAGAAGGTATTCATTCTGCTGGCGCGATCGAGGAAGCGGTCCAACCAGGTCGATACTAATACACTGAAAAGGACGTCTACACACTTTAGGATTTCCCATCAATCCTAGGGGCGGGGTATTAGTGTGTTTGTAAGCCTTACACGTGCAACATTCAGATACGAACTTTACCACATCTTGATACATATCTGGCCAAAAGTAATGAAGACGCAACCTCTTGTATGTCTTTTCCACGCCCAGGTGAGCACCCAAGTCAGAGCTATGACACCTTACGATTAAAGCTTGCCTTCGTGAAGAAGGTACAACCTCTTTCCAGTCAAAATCACCAGTCAAACAAGTTTTACTTTTAGTATAACGATAGAGTTTACCTTCAATAATCTGATAATTAGCGCACGTTTGTGGACGGCGTTCACAACGAGAGTAAATATTACGGAACCAAGGGTCGTTTTCAAGGGAGGCAAGAGTTGCTACAGGTACCGAACGCGAAAGGGCGTCGGGTACTACGTTCTCGGCTCCTTTCCTATGGACAATACTAAAGTTGTATGGAGAGAGTCTACAACCCCAGCGCTCCAAACGGCCAGTAGGATTCTTTAGATTTAGAAACCACTTCAAACTCGCATGGTCAGTGATGATCTTGAAAGGTTTGGGGCCTTCAAGATACGGTCGAAAGTGTTCAACCGTATTGACAACAGCTAAGGCTTCTCTTTCAGTTGCAGAGTAATTTCGTTCGGCTTTGTTAAGGGAACGACTATAATACGCAATCGGATGTTCTTCGCCCTCAGAAACCTGTGTCAACATACCACCTATTCCTACATCAGAAGCATCAGTGTGAACTACAAAAGGCAAGGAAAAATCTGGACAGGCCAATACGGGAGCAGAAGTTAATGCACTTTTCAATTCCAAAAAAGCCAATTCAGCCTTCTCGGACCACACAAACGGGGGCCTACCCTTCCGCGTAGAAGTAAGCGCGTTCAACGGAGCAGCAATGGTACTAAAGCGCCGATAGTATGAGGCCGTGCCGAGAAACCGCTTGACGTCTTTGGGACAAGAAGGGACCGGAAAATCGGTAATAGCATTAACCTTCTCAGGATCTGTCCTTAAACCGTGTTCATCCACTATGTAACCCAAATATTTAAGCTGCTTCCTAAAAAAACAACACTTTGAAAGACTAATCGTGAGGTTAGCGGAGCGCAGTTTTTCGAAAACCTTCGTGAGGAGGCTTATATGTTCATCAAAATGTTTAGAAACAACCACTACGTCATCTAAATAAACAAAGACCTTCCCGCCAAACTCTGGTCCGAAGAGTTTGTCCATCAATTTCTGCTGGGTAGCAGGTGCCGAAGTGAGCCCAAAACACATAACCTTAAACTGGAACAATCCGCGCGATGGAACGGTGAATGCAGTCTTTTCTTTAGACGCATCAGTCAAAGGAATTTGCCAGAAAGCAGATTTCAAATCCAACGAGGACAAAAAGCGAGCGTCGCGAAGCTGGTCCAGAATATTATTGATGTAAGGAAGGGGATAGGCATCATGTTTGGATACCTCGTTGAGCTTCCGGCTGTCCAGACAAAAACGCAGCTCTCCATTCGCTTTCGGAGCCATGGTAATAGGATTGTTCCATGGGCTAGTACTAGGTTCAACCACATCCAATCGCAACATCTAGTCCAGTTGACGATTCAATTCATTTAGTTTAAAAGGTGACATTAGATAATAACGTTGCTTAATTGGAGGGGCATTCCCTGTATCAATATGATGCGTTATCAAGTGCGTCCTTCCTAAACCTTTCTTCTCTGCCGAAATTTCCTCGAACATTCTACAGACCCGATCAGCTAACACCTTTTGATCATCGTCCAAGGTATCAAAAGGATGAAGACGATTGACTAAAGATACAACCGCGCCGATATGTTCAGGTAGAAAAGTTAAATCTTTCCTTCCAGTTAGACTAAGTATATCCGGTGCTAAGTGGAAAGCCTGCCAGAAATCTATACCAAAAATGAGAGAATTCGTGATACCAGGTATCACATAGAATTTAATTACACGTTGTATATTTCTAAGAACAACAGGCAGAAACATAACACCGCTAACAGCAGTAGTAGAACCATTAGCAGCTATAATAAAATCTAAATCACGATCCTTGTGCAAAACAGCAAGGTCAGTAAAATAATCTACAGCTGATCCTCCAATAATTGAGACCTCTGACCCCGAATCCAATAAACCAGAGAACGGAAGACCACCTATGTCCACTCTCAAATAAGGCCTAAAGTCATTACGAAGCGGGTGGACCGTTGCAACTGGAGAAACCGTCGGCCGATGGACATTACGGAACCGACGCCACCTCTTTTCCCCTCGAGCTGCGATACAGCGACGGCCCACCACGGCTAGTTTTTTGCACCAGTACCACATTTGGTGCATGTGAGAGAAGTAACGCCCTTTTCCCCACACTTGTAGCAAACAAGGGTACGAGGGGCCTTACACTTATTTAAAGTATGCCCTCCGACACGGCAGCGTACACAAAATGCTTCAGGGGCCTCAACCCTTGAACAAACCTTACCGAGCCTACCCCTATACGACAAATCAGGCGAAATAGAATTAGTAGAAACGCGAGGCTCTGTGAATTACTCAGCCCTCTGTTTGCCAGCCTCCAATCGTTGACAATGGCTCTTCAATTCTTCCATAGATTCGATATCCACCAAAGCCAGCTGGGTAGTGTAGAAAGGCCTAATATTATACTTCACTATCTCCATCTTCTCCTCTTCACTAAGGGAACGTCGCAACCTAGCAAAGTAATTATGCATGACGCTTAAATATTTAATAATAGACTCATCAGGGCCCTGTGTCCTCGAACGAATTTCCTGTAGTAACCTATAATCAAAGTCATGAGGTAGGAAGTCTTTGAAGAGCAAAGCCTTTAACTCCTCCCAATTCTTAACATCATCCTTAATGCTACGATACCACCACAAAGCTTCTTCAGAAAATAATTCTGAAGCAGAAGTGAAAAGTCTAGAATGAGAAACATTTCGCGACGTACAAAGCTCTTCTAATCTCTCCAAGAACGCATGGACACTACCCTTCCCATTAAATTTATGATTCAAGGCGTGCACTTGGGAAACTCTATCGCAAGACACCACACTAACTAATGGCTCCTTCACTGTCTTCAAAGCCGCATCAGTACTGCCGGAACCTCCAACATCCTCCTCAGCGGGTTGAAATTCAAAGCTACTTCGGAAATTGTACGCTATCCTATCCATACGAGAGGTTATAACAGCCAAACGTTTGTCGAGACTGGATTTAAATTGACAATTCTCTTCGTCTGCGGGTTCTAATCGGCTAAGCCTATGGAACAAATGATTTCCTAAAGCCTGTATCTTATTTAACTGTTTCAAATTAAGGGGGTGCTGGGAACACAACGCCTCCAGTTCCACCAATTTTTTCTGAATAATTTTCAACTCGGAGTGAATATCTCCGGTAAAAGAAGAGACCTCATCTGTGGGGATAAGCGCGTTCAATTCCCTTATTTGTATACGGAGTTTGTCCACAGTATTGGCTGGCACACCGTCCCTAATTTGCACTTCATAAACTAACTCATCTTTACTCAAGAGATTGAATTTAATGGGACGCTCCTGTAGTTGGGCCATGGTATTATTCTACTTTATACACTTCAGTTGAATACAATTTATCTATAAACGCACTTATAATTAAGGTACCCACACAAAATCAACTATGTCACAGTTAAATATAACCGCTACAAAAAATAGTTATTTATTTATATACCTTAATAAAGTAAAGCATATACACAAATTAATACAGACAGTCATAGAAATAAAAATATAAAACACACTTATAGTTATTATCTCTGAACAAAAAATTGGTAAGACAAGCTGACCCGACCGCGAGCAAAAGACCACAGGTCAGAGGAATAAGCCACATTAAGCACTGTCCCTAATGTTCGGGCGCCATAATTGTAACGGATTTCTCCTTTATTTTGGTTTGAGAAGAAAAAAAAATTTAAGAAATATAAACTGTGTACAATTTATTTATAAATGAAGTTTTTTTTTTGAGATAACAATTTTATGCAAATTACCAATTACAAATTACCAATTACAAATTACCAGTTACAAATTACCAATTACAAATTACTAATTACAAATTACCAATTACAAATTACCAGTTACAAATTACCAGTTACCCCCTTAAAGTAAAAAAGACATAAGGGTATATTTTGACCTTGGCTTCGCTGGTTCATATAAATTACAAATTAACAATTGCCCCCTTAAAGTAAAAAAAAAATAAAAGGGTTTATCGACCTTGGCTTCGCTACCGTACTCAGAAGGAGTACGGCAACACAACAAACCGGGGGCTGTCTGTTGTCCTACGGTCTCACTGTCCAGCGTTATAATTCGTAGACATAAAATAATATTTATAACACTTAATGCTACTAAACACAATAATATTTGGGCACAGCTCAATGTTCAGCTTGTCTTTCGTTTAAATAAATTTAATAAAATTTCATCCACCTCAACAGCGAAACAATCAGGTCTTCCTCTTTATTCAGCTCAGTAATGTAGGTGGGTCAAACCACAGATACCCATCCACATGGAGCGATATAGCATTTACATACGGTTACTGGTGGTACCGTCAACCTGTATCGGACAACTCGCACCAGGCAGCCAGTACAATACAGCCAGTACCAGACAGTCAGGATAATACAGCCAGTACCAGACAACCAGTACAATACAGCCAGTACCAGACAGCCTCTCGGTTTGAGAGGCGAAAAATTGTAAAAAACACTTATGCGACCGGCGCCCACAAATTCGCAGCACTGCTCGGCCTTCTCTGCTTCAAAATCACCACGAATGGAAGCCCACGTATTCAACAAAACGAGCCGAGACACGGTAGACCTGTAGACTTCTCTTCACTCTTAGATGATCAGCAGAATAAAAGGAAAGACAAAGCCGGGTTCCGACTTAAATACGATTTCCATTTCCATTCGACTCAAGCGACCTGAACAGCTGTTAAATGAAGCAACTCCGTTTCACGGACAACACACAATGGCTACAAATTTTGACCTTTAAAAATTTAATAGGAAAAATACATAAATAAAATATTTATGTTTTATTGAATTGAAAATAAAATTATAGGACACATGCAAATATGCATGAAAAAACTGACAAAACCCTGCATACAAAGGAATATAACTAGGTGACAACTTCACACTATTGCTTTATTTTCTTAATTCAACGTTCTAAAACCTGAAGTCTGATTTAATAATTTTGTTATAAAAATGAGTTTTCGAAATAGCTATTTATTGTAATTTTAACGAATTGATTATATTCTATAAAGAAGGTCAAATACTACTTATTTGTTATTAAAAATAGGGAAAAGAAATTTAATTTGGAAGAAAATATAAATATGTAAAGGTAAGTTCTAAGGTTAATTACGGCTTTCGGAACGTACACCAAGTGTCAAAATAAATGCTTTGGTGTTTTGTAAACAATAGGTTCAATTTTATTTTGTAAAATTAATAAGGTTATCTCTAATGGAAGCAAATGAGAAAATAGTTAAAGTTATAATTTTAAGACAAACTAATGGTTCTATTTTGTATCTTGGTGGTTGATAGATTGGTAAATACGAGTGGAAGGTTGTCACCGGTTAAGGAATAATGAAATTAGATTAGTGAAAACAATTTTTATGCCCTAATGGCTTTACCAGAAAAATATGGTAAGTTGACATCCTAAAAACAATGTTTAGAAATCACAATATACTTGAACATTACTAGACAAGACTAATAAAATGTTGTGAAAGTTAAAATAAAACAACATCAAATTTTCCAGTGTTACAATAGGTAGTTACCGATGGATTACACTTGAGTGGATTTGTAATGACACGGCAAAGTTTACACTATCTTTAGTTCTATTTAAACTGAATAAATTATTGAGTAGCTCGGTGGCGTAGTGAATAAGCGCCGCGACCCGCGATCGTTGTTGTTTAGCAACTTTCCCAAAGGTCGGTCAAAGGATGGGTGATCGAAAAATATTATAAATATTATCGATTACAAATATAGCCGGGACCAACGGCATTGGGCCCGCGTAGTGGGGCATGACCCTTCCTACTTAACCATCCATAAGGAAGGCCTGAGCACCTACACTGGGGACGTAAAAACCGGTTCCAACCGAAGGGTGATGATGAAATTATGTTACCGACATTTTCTTTTGTCTCCAATCTAAACAGGCAAACTTATTTAGAAACGTAACAAATTTAATTAAATGATGCCTTATGGGACCTCTGAAAAAACTTTAATTGTGACATAACGCTTTATAATATGAAACAATGCGCGAAAGCAAGCGTGTGCGCAAATCACACGGCACAATGACGAGCTCACTGTCACTGGGTGAATGCTGCCCCACAAAAACATGATGATATTGTTCAGGGGCTATATCGCTACATCATCACTTTCGATTATTCAAGAGACCTTCAATGTCACACACACAAAAACGGAATTATCATTGATCTGATCGAGAGCGGAGTATCAAAGATCTAACTATACTTCATACAGATAATATAATTATTTTCCGCAAGAAAATTTAATTACTTCCTTTCTCTATTCAATTACTTTGAAGTTTTCTATTGCATTATGAAGTGTAATGCTTTTTATAAGGTAAAGTATCTTCTTACAAAATTTCGAACTCTATTGTACAACCTGCCGTCTCTACATCATCCTATGGTTGATTGGTAGAAAATGCCTACGGCATTAAGTCCGGCATTGTATATATATGCAAGAAGTATCAATAAATAAAATAGAGTTGTAATTTTCATCTTCAGTAAATGAAAATAAAAGATTATTTACTGACCACGCTCAAACATAACTACTGAAAGTTGACTTTTTAAAGAGGTATTTTGTAATGTTAACGTTAAATTATTACGCTATTTTGTAATGTTAAATATGTATTTATTAAGGAAGTCAAATATATCATTCATTCATTTCATTATTTTTACTAATTCAACGAGCTAGCTCCGAGTCGGTGATTCACTAATATAGGTAAAGATTCTAGAAATATGTGTTAGATCTTTAACAGATTACAGTGACAGAGAGTAGAAAGCATGATAAGAAAGTGTTAAATGTTATAAGATGATGCGGTTTGTATGAGGCATAGTTGATGCAGAGATAACGTGTACATGAAACAGGTCATGCGTGGATTATGTGCCGCCGCCCACCGCTCATCAGAATATTCATGCACCAGCACGCGTACCATGACAAGAATCTCTAGAATGTTTTGTCTACTCCCAAACGTCACTTTTCTCGGGTGCGTCAATCGATATCTCACTCTGGATCGGAAAAGTGACGTTTGTTGTAGATGTCGTGGCTATATCGTAGAATTGATCATTTGATGCGACGACCACCTAAAATCGGTGTTATCATTAAAGCATTAACTTTTAATGATACAGCAATCCACGTCGGATGATTGATGATATGACATCATCAATCTAGTGTCCAAAAAAGAAATCTTATTATTTGCTGAGATAGCTTATTTATACGTTAGCGTTATGGTCTGAAAAAAAATAACCTCGATATTTAATTCCTCTTAAAGTATCTCTTAAATTTCTAACCTAACACATGACCTACAGTAGTGAATCATATAAGAAATTTTGTTAAGTTCATATCTCACTTTTATATCCAAAGTATATTTATCATCATCTGGAGCTAGATAAAAACCTGTGATCCGGCCAAACCACGTCATGATGAGGGCAGCAAGTTTTTTCAAATTCATGAAAAACGACTATTTCATGAAATGGCCGGCCACATCGTGAATTGGTTAATTCTACGATCTGGCAAAGCAAATGACTAAGCTGACTTAGGTTTTTACCATAAGTTTTTAAGATGACGCAGTTGCATTAGTCGTGTGGGATCGGAACTGGGACCTTAGAAACACCAACATGATAGAACTGGCTTGTGACTCACTTGATCACGAGGGTTTTATTTTATTATAATAAACTTTTTCAGTGTGACATAATAGCTCTATAAAGCTGTTTGTCGTCTTAGTAAGTTTTATAAAAATCCTCCTTAGTTTTTGGAAAATAAAGTCACGTTCTAAAGATTTACAATATTTCAAACTATGTTATAGAGTTTATAATTAATGATTATTCTTATCTCCTTTAATTTATTTAGTTGCATGCAAATAATTTACGAAAATCGCTTTGCTCGGCAAACAAAAACATTTTATGAGTGAACATAACATATTTTATGAATACGGAAATTTCATAACACGTTATAATAACCAGTAGTTAACGTCAGTGAGTAGGTGATAAAACTCTGTGTGAAATTGATAATGATCGGTACATGACCCTTCCCGACCTATGAACAGAAAACAAAACCGTAGTAGAATGAAACCAAATGATTATTATACATAGCTGCTAACTGTTTGCATACTCCGCAATTTTTAATTTTTAAGCCCTCCATGTATGCCAAATACAGATGTATTGTTAGCATATCTTGTGGATCTCACGATTTTAGCCGAAATTAAAAAAAGTCCCTCTCCGTAAACAATCTGTTAATTATAAGAAGCCTTCGTTGTTACGTTAACATGAAGGTCGTAATCTTATACTTAGTTAATAGGAAACTAACGAATCTAATCTGTGAGCAGCTAAATTAAATAATGTATGAATTAAGTTGCTAAAGTCTTCAAATTATCGAGTATCCGACTGAGACAATGAAGAATTCTGGAGTTCATTGATTACATACAAACAATTGTAAAATTAATTGCTTTCTCTTCTTCGGTGCGGTCGATGACGATTAATGTACGTTTAACCTTAAAATAATTGTCATCGTCACTCGTATTGTTCTCTTGAACTGTAGGTATGCGCGGACGCAGATCAGCGAGCGCTGCGTGACCACAGGCACTGTCACGTAACGTAATCACCTTGCAGACGTCGGTTCTCCATACTTGATGTTTATTTATTTACATTTGCATGTTGTTAACGACTATTTCAAAGAAAGATTCATTTGCTAATGGAGACTTGAACTCACGCTCAAACGGTTGGTAATACCTTGAATAAATTAAAATAAATAAATCATTTATACGCTTTCTTTTTATCCTTTTAATTCACATAGATGTTTTCGGATATTCTCAGGGTTGTATCACTCTAAAGGAATCCTATAAGGCTTCCGCCCACCCATCTATATGTCTAGCTGTCTGTCACATTTAATATGTACCAAAACTACTGAACTGACGGAATTGAAAGTACAAATATGTATGTGTACATATGTATGTAGATTTTGTAGTTTGTAATCAATTAAAAAACGCTAAATTTGGAATTATTAAAAATAATATTCAAACGTGATAAAGCCTCGATAAACTGTAGAGTTACTTAGAGTAATTGAATATTACATAACATTCCACAACCAAACTCAGAGTAAAATTTAATGATGATATTGTAATTTTCAAGCAGAACGGCATATCTGTATATGATTAATGTTTGCGAGCATGATGTCTGTAATCGAGACAATTCATGATCGCTTTGTTATTACTCATCCGGTCAATATGATCTATTGATAATCGTGATTTGGTTGGTGTTTCCGGGGTCAGCGGGTGCACAAACAAGCCTTACATTACTTTATTGTATGAACAACGTCAAATACACGGATGAGATGTTTCTTTAAGGCTGCAAAAAATGTGTACGGCATTAAAATATAATTGTTGCTTATATTTTTACCACATACGACTCATTTAGATATTAACAATTTGTAACAACTTTAAACAACAACTTATAGATAGATATGAGAATAGCCCACCTGGACGTTCACCAATCTCCAGCTGCGGACGGCACTATAGGTAAGAAAAACAACGCGTTTATGCCCGTGACATATAATTTGGTTTAACATCTTAACAGTCTTTACCAACTCATAAATAAAAATTTAATTAAGACAGCAGCGGTGGCTTTGAAGCCTGAGAATATTATCTGCTAGTAAAGAAAGAAAAACTGACAAATAAATGCCGCTCGCGCTGTCTTTTTTTAAAATAATAATTTATTAATCTGCCACCACGGGTCTTTTGGCTTTCGCGTTTAATAGATTTTCGTTATTTTTCTTTACGCTTTAGACCCTTTGGAGGTTTTGGTTACGAAATTGGTTAAAAGTTTTCAAAAGTTAGTTTGCATCAATCATCCGTAAGATTGTTATAGAACAATTTCATATCAGCAATTTATTCATTTTTTGTGATCGATTTTTTTTAACCCTGAAAATACTCTTTCCAATTTTTATCCGACAAAGACAAAAGAAGATTTTTCTAATATCACTTCGCCATTATTGCCACACATCTTGACATGAAAATCTATATATATTGAAATAAGGTTACATAAACGAGGATCATAAATTTAGACGCTTAACTTAAAGATAAGAGCTTGCCTAATACACCAAGACCACACGTCCGTGAAATGCGAATATTGTGCGCTGGCGCACGGATTATGACATAAGAGTGCATCGAGATTAAAATATAGTGCAGAATGTAGGGCTGTGGCATGCAATACAGAAGACGAAGGATGAAATGGAAAAAATATATTATATTTGATCAATTTTTCATATACAATGCAGTATTGATATACCAGACTCAGATACCCCGAGATGGGATCTGATCTAGGTGTACTAGGATACCTGGATAAAAATATTGTTCATCACCATCACCAGCCCTTTTACGTCGCCACTGCAGGGGCTCAGGCCTTCCTTATGGATGGTTAAGGAGGATGGGCCATGACCCTCCACGCTGGCCTAATGCGGATTGGAAGGTATTAACGACTGCAAATGCAGCCGGGACCAACGGCTTAACGTGCCTTCCGAAGCACGGAGTAGCTCGAGATAATAATTTTTGGTTACCCATCCCGTGACCGACCCTTGCGAAAGTTGCTTAACGACAACGATCGCGGGCCGCGGCGCTTATCCACTACGCCACCGAGCTACTACCTACTAAAAATATTGTTAATAAAATTAAATATTGCTGTATGTTCGACAAGTTGTTAAAATCTTTTTTGCACGCGACTGTACACAGGAACAAATCTCCATGTGATTTTGATTGACTACTTTTCTTATTACACTATGTAATGTCCTAATATTTTTTTTAGAACACAAAGATGTCCATTTTATCAGGTTTTGTGTATTTGAAGGCTCATTTGATATGTATCCAGCATCAGTCATCCCTAGTTGTAACTGATTTCCGGTGCGCTAGTTTAGAGTAATAACTGGGAAGATTTACTACTGACAAGGATAACTAATGTGTAACTGCGGCGCAGGCGCAAGCGCATGAGGGCCGACATTTTGATGTACCGCGACCCACTTTGATAACGGGACATTAGTCAATAAATATAATAGTGAACCAAGCTTCAGGTAAAACTTGATGTTTGTATTTTTTTTTATAATTGATCCATCCATGCAACTAGCTATAGTTTGTAGGTTAAACCAAATCAACTCCAGACTTATGCAATAATTTTAACATTAAAAGCATTAAATTCTAAGTGATTTACAGGAATTTGATTATGGGATGATTTTAAAAATATCGTAAACTTTACAAAACAAAAACTTGAACATTTTGGTAACGACTTAAAATGAGTTTTTGAATACCCAAGAAATAACATTGTTGTACATGCACAAATTCTTGTCAGGTGAAGCCAAATGCAGCCATAAACCTACTTCTGAATTAATGAGTTGATTCTTTTTCAACTCGGAGTTTGAAACAAAAGAGAGCTTTATTATGTATATATTTCATCACATTATTTAGTAACAGCAATCAAATTCCATATGAAATATTATTTGAATCCACTTCAGTCTTGTAAATACATCTTGTTTATATAATAATGAATCGTATAGATATTAAGAATTTGGCAACAGTACCCCAGTGAGTAATGTTACTATGGCAATTTTCTTGTTAGACAATTATATACACATACAATTAAATATATATTTCCATTGTTATTAAAAAAATCAGTCTTCAGTCAGGATGTAAATTGATGTCCATATCTTAATTGTTTTAAGTTTAGGTGGAACTTTACAGTTCTGTTCGTATTCGTAATTCGTTTTACAATAAATTAAATCAATTTACTACTTTGATGACTTAATTTTTTGATATGTCTATACATTTTTATGTTATTAATGTACTAAACTATCGACTTCAAATTAAAATTCAAGAGTATATTAAAAAAAAGCAATCATCAGTCATTCAACATTATTCTTAGTGAAGACTAAGAATCATCAAACATCAATCAGAATATTGAGTTATTTACCACCATAAAAATTGAAATCTAACTTTTTGTTGCAAATTAAAATATTACCGAATCTGTGGTTTTTATGCAATCTTTGTCTGTAATAGCAATTTCATAAAATTCATTCAGCAGATTTAATTACAATTATTATAAGCATATATCAGTGTGCTATCTTCCTAAAATTTCCGTGGGAACTTATTACACTTATCACTTGGTTTTTTTATCGATAAAGTTAATAATGAATTAAAATCATTAGCATCTTGGGATATGAAGCCACTAGATGGTGAAGATTGGTGTGCTAAATACTGCAGATGTAGTTAGAACCAACAGCTGACGTATCTTCCGAAGTAAGAAAGCTCGAGATAATAATAAGTTTTAGTCTTAGCGAAAGTTACTTATTTGTTACCAATCGCAAACCGTATAACTAATTCGCTGTTGGTCATACGGACAGATTTAGAAACAATTAGCTTGAGCAAATAATAAAACAAAGCGTTTTGCCATATGTAAGATGTTCAACGATACTGGAGGCTGCAAATTTAACCAATGGGTTCTGGCACCAAAATAGAAATGATGCAAAACGCTTACCGTCTTTGATGTTGGTCACTCACCCTGGCTGGTGCTAGCGGAATGTGTCCAGTTTGACGTCGACGCATACTGCGACGGCAGATTAACACGAGCGTTTGAACATGTTAATTTGGTCTTTGCCATGCATATTTGCATTCGACACGTGTTAGAGGAACTTCAGTATATTAAGAGGCATATTTTTATGGCAGTAAGAAGCATGCTAATAATAAAAATAAAAGAATAATTTAGAAGGAAATAAAGTGTACTACTTTTTCTCTTCCTATTTCTCACAGAGTCATCATATTGAAATTTGTTTAAGAGTGTTTATTGAGTATTTATTTGTTTAAGAGTCCGATGTCACCTTCCAATACACTAGTTAATTGAAAAAAAAATGATAAATATAATCAACAGAGGCGAAATTGTTATCCTGTCACTAAGTAATAAAATGAATGACATATATATTACGCATCTTTTATATATATATATATATATTTAAAGGTTGCGTCATTTCAGTATAAATATAATATATATAGATACAAGATCATATACACTTCTTAAATTCCAAATGAAATAGCGAAGGTATTGTAACACACAAATCTGAAACAAAATAGTACAGTTCCCTTTTTTATGTGAACCCGACCGAGAATCGAACCCGGGACCTCGGACATGGCGACACCTTGAAACCGCTTGGCTGCGGAGGTCGCGAATTTCATGACAGTGTTTTTCTTTGAAATTCCAGGGTATGTTTTAACCTGAATATGAACGTAATTAGTAATATATACAACTTAATTGATACCGTTTGGTGTAGTGCATATATAAAACTTTTGTGTTTTGTTTTGGGATTTTGAATGAAAATAACAGTTGTATTTTAGATATGGATTTGCGTTAGCGCAGAGTGTAATATTCCGCAGCCCGTATTATCAGATAAGCCAACCATCGGAGGAAATCAGTATTCTGGTGACTCGGCCACAGCTTCCCGTATTTCATCTTGCAGGAGAGGGTGCTGTGTGAGGGTGGATGGAAGGGCTTCTGGTGAGTATAACCCCGACGTCCCACTAGGCAGATCACTGCCGGGTGGGTCCACGGAGGAGACACACATCCCCTGTTGCTTGCCAATAACAAGAACAGTGCCTAAGGCACTTCCTCTCAATAACAAATATACATTTTCCATAAAAAGGCAGTGTTTACGTGGAGATGACACTGAAGTGATACTAATAATAATAAAAATAAATAAAATTAGCGTACTAGATGTGTACTTGAGTTTTATTTATACTATGTTTTATATACGTACAACAAACGCACATTGTGCTTCAAAATATAAATTCATCTTATTACTCTTTGACATACCTTGACATTTAATATTTCAATTCATACTTCAAACGATTATTCAAATAAATATTTTATTCTTTTGTAAGTCTAAAGTTAAATTTCATAGAATGTTTATAAAGGTTGTGTCATTATCTTCAAATACAAAAGATAAAATTCATGTGTAAAGTTAATGAATGTTATCTTAATTGGCCGATAGTTTTTCAGATTTTACAAAAAATATCATTAGTTACAGTCGGTCTGTTGATTTTGCCGAAGCAAACTTTGTTGTTATTTTTTCCTTAAAACCTTTTTTCGAAATATTAACCATTCGACCAGGGAGGTCGTTACTAAAGGAAGTATTTGAAAAAACAGGCAAGTTCCTGTTTTTTCAATTATCAACGATATGCTTTAGCTTATCAAAATTAACCTAAAAATTCCTTATGAATTCATTTCTTTAGTATTTTTCATTAAGAATATTTTCCAGTATAGCATTGTGAATGCAAAATTGATCAAGCATAATAAATAAAAGTATTATTTAAATATTATATTATTCATAATTATAAATGAAATTTAATTATAAATATTACACAAAACAAGAACAACCAATTTCAAAATACTGGTTAACAACCTCTAATTATCCGTTAACTACCCGACATGAGTCAATACTTTTTTGTTGGTATTCCAATAAGTATAAATGTTAAAATGTTTTTAAATGTAGCTCTATTTGAGAGAAGTCTTATTGGTGGAGGCGTGTTGTTTAAAATTATTCTTTATGACCACATACCAACAGCCTTAAGTTTTATTTGTTTTTATAACATGTAAAAGTGTTGTTAAGTTACAGTTTTTTTCTCTGGTATTTGTAGACTTGTACGTCAGTGTGTTAATAGTCAAACATCGTGACTGTCTCGCATATGACATTAGCTGGCGCTTATTGGATGCATTTCATTGCTTTTACCAGTGAATATTCAAATCAAAATATTTATAAGTCAAGTTCACTTGTCAGGACAAAGAAAGACACAACTATCCCCGTAGGCCACAATTATATCGTATTTCGGGCGAGCTATCCTTGCACATGAATTAATAAAACATTAGTACAAAGATGAAAAATAAAAATATTTTTTATGTTGCTTTTAAAATAGTGTTTTTTAGTATACTGATTGATATTTTAATCTCATTGCTATACAAAATATTTTTTAAATGCAGAACTTCCCACAGCAGGCTTTCTATGTATTTTTTGTGTGTTTTATGTTTGATATCTTTTTCTTGAGACTCTACTCGTTTGGTATATTTTATCTTGTGATTTTAACAAATTTATCTTTTATTAATAGAAAATATAAGAACGCTAATGAAATCCTCATTGTTGTTTTTATTTCAAACATTCAATGTCACGTTTCGCAAATCGGTAGCTAATGGCTTGCGCACTGCGTCGTCTCTATATAACCCTGCGTCCGCACACCGTCGGAATACAAACATTTGTTTAACTGACAATAAATAAAGAACAACAAGATTCACGCATGCGTTACCTTGCACTAGTGTACGATTGCCTACTCTTAATTACTACAAACGTCATAGGGCATAAAATCGATACCTAACTGAAAATACCTATACAAAAAACATGTTATACTCAGTATAGCGCTGACTGGCATACTAATTTAGTATCGGCTATAGGAAACGAGAAGTTCGATTTATTTACATTTAGAATAAACATCTAAAACAGTTTTTTTTTTAAGATGAACAAGGTTAAGATGAAACTTATATAAAATCTAAAATCGTTTAAAAAACTAAAGTCATCTTTGTGAGTTTTTAGCACGTGTAATACAAATTCATGTATCAATAAAAGTCATTAAATACAATTAAATAATATTACAATATATTCTAAGTTTCTGATTCTTTACAAGTACCGTGTTCACATATGACTTAATTTGTTTAAACTTAATGAGTAGTGCGTGTGAAAATATATGAAATCAATATTATTTTTTTCTCGAAAAGAAAGTTTTACGAAACATTTGCTTGTTAATTTTTCCTGGTTGCATTGACCGGTACTCAGAACCTATGCATTGTTTTTCATTACCACAAACTACAGATAAATATTCATCATCAGATTATTAATGTCACGACTGCTGTGGAGATGTCTTTCCTATTCAACATAATCAAATTAAAAGAATAGGTCACAACCTCCCACTGGGGTCTAGTGCGGTCAACTACTGTAGATACAATGGCTTAGCGTGCCTTCCGAATCACAGAGAAGCCCGAGCCAATAAATATTTGGTTACCTATCCTATGACCGGTCCTTGTGTTGTCACTTAACTTAGCTAGACCGAACGCGTTAGCCATTGCGTTCCAGTTCCTAAATATTATGCACACGCGATGACATAATCCTTAAAACAAGTGCGTTAGTGTTAATACAAAGGACAAAGTAACACATTGTGTTTGCATATTAATGTAATGTTTATTATTATTGATGGTCCATACAATATTATGAACGCACTCTATCCAGGTGGAGGCTGGTTGAAGGTTGGCAACTAAAGTCTTGAATATTGATATTTAGTTTGTATTATAACCGATATAATTAGCGATGCACGTACATACATTTCTTACTTGTTCCACAGTTAGTTCTGAAGTATTGCCGTAACCTAAAAACTGGGATAAAACTATTTGAGAGTCATTTAAATTGAAAAGTTATATAGAATAGTTCGAAATTGCTCCTTATGACGATAAGTTTTATTATATTACTTATTTACTATAAAATTTTTAGAATTTTTTCATCAATTGCAATTCTCAAACTGTGCCGAGTCGTTAGCGATCTGTGATGCTGACGCATTTATTTTGTTGAATTTATATGGACTCTCGTTGCGTCACGCTTCATGACTTTGTGTCATGCTTTTAAATTGAAACTGTGATGGCTATTCAATTAGTGTTGTTATCAAGTAACGGACAAGAACACGGAATCATCGTAAAACAAAAAATAAGTTGCGTATGTTTTATTCATTATTTGCAAATCAGGCAACTTAAACTAAAAGCATTTAACTATCAATTAATACAATATGTACTTGGTGTGATAGTTCAAATTGGGTTTAAAATGCGTTTGTTCACGTAATTTTAATTTTCATGCAACTGCATTAGTCTAAATAGTATAGTGCTATACATAAATGTTTAGCTACGTCACTTTGCATCGCGTCTAAACGTCTGTTTCTGTTCTGTAACACTAACCTATAGTCGAGGAAAGTAATTATTTGAGAAAATATTATGATATTTTCATAACTTAAGAAATAATAAAGGTGACGACTGTCAATAGCTAATATTAATAGTATTTTAACTTTTGAGAGTTCTTACTTCATTAAAATACTTGTATATTATTACTTGAATATTAAGTATTTACTTAAGTTATATGACATTTTCTAAAGATATATGTGTGAGTGTCCGTGTGACCCGAGTTGATATGACTAATTTCATAAAACACTAACGACATACAGCGCCGCGCACGCGTATTAGCTATTACATCACACGCCGCTGACAGACGTGACATTGTATTTCATGATCATCACAAACGCAGTCACCTTCTCACTTTCGATTTAAAGAGATTGTTGTATCTAACACGTTAAATAAAATATACGATTATGTATCAAGAAGAATATACTACGAATCTAAAGCAACATTATCTATGGTCCAAATATTTTTTTTGCAGTGCCGATTTAGAAAGGAAAAGGTCTCTAATCTTTTAGTACACATTTTTCAATTCACACAGGAAGACATGCTTATGACAGTAAATAGTAAGCTAGAAGAAGATTACTTTATTAATAATAAAATAGAATTGTATATGCGTACATTTCAATTTACAAATTAGTATTTTTTGTAAATGTTGTAGATTTTTCTGGCCCTCATTCCCCTTCCAAGGTCTTGAATGGATGGTAGAAAAATGATAGGTAGTCAAAAGAGATAATAATGACTTTGACTTTAAATGTATTAGCAGTTGTTCATAAAAGTCGACAGTGAGATCAGATAAGAATGAAGAGAGCGCAAGAAAACATATAATGCAATCACTGTCTAGTAGGCGACACTATTTAGATTCTGTATTTCTGTATAAGCTAATTATCAGTCATATTGATTCCGTTATTCTGTTACAAAGATCTTCATTGGAGGTTCTGCCAGCCTCGTCACGTTCCAAAGATACTTTTTATATTGTGTTTTGTATAAATTTTTAAATGAGATGTATTTTCAATTTCACTAATGTTTTAAAAAGAAAGGTAGGCGATTTATTATTTGAAAACTAATTTGTGAAATTAATTGCTTGTAGAAAGTTTGTGTAAGAATTATATTCATATCCTTCATACTATTTTATGTGATGTTCATCATTTACATGTAATATTTATTGATATCGATCAACGGTATTATAAAACTTTTTGTTAACAAAAGCTTCAAAATTGTTTTGTATGTGACTGTTTGTTACCTGAATAAATAAATAAAGTCTTCTATGTAAATTGATTGGTTGGTAGTGTTATCGATTTTCAAGACAAAATACTTAATATATTACGTATATCTATCTGTTGTCTTAACTATCATAATACACATAAATATGCAACATCACTTAGAATTTCAACACCTCTTATTACAATTTAAGTAACCGTACTATTCAAATCAATCAATGCATTGTAAATTACACACGGTAGTGGATCAGACAAGTTCGTAAAGATAAATGGTAATATTCTGGTGTCCAATGTAGATACAATATTTTCATTAAACCTTCGTGTAATAGCTTAGCGTTTTTGTTAAGAGCGTATTCAGGACATTAGCGAAGTTCGATCTTTATCCTCTTCTAAATTATATTGACTAGTTCTTGTTTTGTATTATCGCAGTGAGAGAAAATTGTAGCTTTTTTCATACAATAGTTTTATTTCCCTGTTTCTTAACTTATAATATAGCTAGACAGTTTATTTTTTAAATCATTTAGTTATTATCAAAAAACAAGAAAAAATGAATTACCCATTAAAATTTAATTTAATAACTTTAACAAAAACTTAACTCTTTTAACAAACTTGGCTTGTTATTATGTTAATCTATTTTTGCTAGATTGTACTCACGAAAGAATGATGTACTTAAACCATTGACGCCTAAGAAAATCTAAGTGTATAAGGCTTCATGGCCAATTTAGAGTGTATTACATTAAAACAAATACCATTTATTTTACACATAATGTAATTGTATCCTTGTAATTTTCGATGTCATAAGCTGGCGGAATATTAATCTTTACTAATATTATAAAAAGAAAAGATCCGATCGTGGGTTTGTTTGCATAAAATTACATAGAATGCTTTGAGGTAATCACGAAAGCGGGAAAATTGAAAAAATTACTTAATGTAATTTTTTCAATTTTCGAAACTTAAACGAGTATTATGTTTGTTCTATATAATTAAATGTTTTTATGTATTAAAAGTTGGTTTTTCAACTTTATCAACATCCTGATTCTGTGGTTATTTGCCATTTTCAGAATTTCCTTGCTTTTGTTATTATTATATAACCTAAAGGACTGTATATATTTTATTACAAAGCAGTATAGTTGTTCTGAGTAATAGATTGCTTGTCTAGTACATGGACTAAGAAAATATCTTTACTTAAGTTGTAAAATGGTAATTTTCATGCGTCCTTTCTTTATAATAGCCGAAAGAGGTCCTGGGGTGCGACCGGCTACCCACCTCTCTAGCCGTTACGACATTTTATCGATGTTATAGCGATATTTCGTTTTATTTGATTACATTGACATATACTTTTTACGACGAATGATTTATAAAGAATTATGATTATGAATTTAACATCAGTGTTAACCAACTAAATTATTTATCCCAATCCACTAACAGATATGTCAAAGTATAAAGTGAAGCGATATATCGCCATGACACCGCTAAGATGTCGTATAATATGGCCATAGACAAAAAACATCACAGATTTAAAAGTGCTTTTAATAAATCTCTTGAAATAAAATGTATATTCATCCAATTTAATTCAGTTTAAAATAAGAAAGTATCACACGGTATAAGTTTAATAGAAAAAGTTGAATAATCGATTTCATATAAATATTAACACGTAAAAACGTAACTTGGTGCGAAATAATATATAAAAGTTAATAGACTGTACATGTCCATGAGAGACATTTGATCGTGATCATATTATATGATATAACACATTAAAACTATAAAATAAACGACACGTAGCATCACAATACTATAATATTACATAATAATTTACACCATTGACACGATGCTGGCTTATATACAAACAATAATAACATCAACACTCACTCATCGAAGTGCGTATTCGCGTTAGTTACCTAACTAATAAATATAATGTTGAAATAGGATTTTATTTTATTCTTTTTACCTACTTGACATAACAAATAACTTTTGTAATAAACTGTATTTAAGTATTTAGGTGTTTTTTTTTTATTAAAATAATGTCATATGTAACTCACGCAGCTGACCACAAGTTTCAACATATTTTTTATTAAAAGTAATGGTCAATTGGATAGTAAGATATATTTCTTGGAGTCTACTTATTAAAAAGCTTCGTAGGAGATGCATTTTGATTTCATCGAAGAACTATGGTTTATCTTTCTACAGATTATTGCCTTCATAGTATTTTTTCATTTTCATATACGAATAAATATGAAACTCTTATCTTCATTAATAGTTTTACATTAAATTTTATATTGACCTCGTATTGTTTTGCATTTATGTTTAAGAAAATTATCTTGTTTTTTCATCAAAACATCTATATTCAAACAGATTTAAAGCATTTTAGAATCGTTCAACACGTAGGTTAATATACCACCCATCCAAAATGTAAAACCAAAAGTGGAAAGATAGGAATATATTATGATGTGTCTTTTGCACCGGCATTGGCAGTGACCAAGCTGTGAGTTGAATGACCGCAGCATTCTCCAGCCCTTCAACGGAACCTGTTTATACCATAATGGTTTCACCATAAATACTACTAACTCATTCCAATACCTTCCAAGAAGTAGTCGCCTAATCGAATCCATCTACAGACATGATAAATAAGCTTGACATTGATGCCAATTCAGTTATAGGTAATACCATTCTCGAACCTAAACTGAAGTAAAAAATAATAAAGAAAACAAATGTGTATGAGATGCCTACTCTGAAAATGAAAATGAAAATAGAGAGGGAGTTGATGGAATAGGTAGAATAGCCCCGCAACCGTTGAAGTAAACGAGGCACAGTTTAAAAGTGTAGGATGAAGTATAAAAATGCAACAGGTGTACAATCGAGAACTGGAATGAACGAGAATCTATAGAGTAGCGAGGTTCTGTCACTGGATAAATAAAAATAAAAAAAACTAATTTTAATTAAGTTTTATAATAAAGTAAAATACAACATTTTTTAATAATAATTTTAACAAGGGTATCGTTACATGTTTATTATTTGTATAATTTTTAGGTACCCACCTTCTAGTTTCACAGTAATCACAATACTGGGGTCGTATAAAGTTCTTTCGTAACTATTAACAATCTTTGACATTTTCACCAAATGTAAAAGGTTATCTTAATATACATAAATCCTGATGATAGTACAAGGTTATTGAAAAATCTTATTAACATCCTTGCTAATAGTGCTGTGTATGTACGTGTCGCGGTTGTGATAATTATAACTCAAAACAATAGGGCCATCGAGGTCACATTACCCAACCAATGGTCGCGCACGCGTCTTATAAGGGAGCATTCAATACTATTATAAAATTTTATGAAGCTTTGAAGGAAGTAACTGGAAGTAACAAACAAAATAATGACAACGAATCACAATTTTAGATTTTAACATTATCACCATCGCCATCACGAGCCTATTAATGTCCCAAATTACCCCATTGCTGTGGTTCAGGTCTTCCCTATGGATTGAATCGATTAGGGAGAACGGGCTATGATCCACTCGGGCCCAATGCGGATTGGTGGGTATTAACTGTTGCAGATATAGCCGGGACTATTGGCTTAACATGCCTTCCGAAGCACGAAGGAGATCGAGACCGTTGAAATCATATTTTTACCTTTACCAATGATTCAGTTAAATTCTCTAATGCGATTTTTTACTATTTCATTTAGAACTATACTTATATAAACACAAGTAATTAATTGTCATTTCTTTGTTACTATTGTTAGCCAATAGCTGTTGGGGACCGAACTCACGACCGTACAATTGGACTGATGATACAGCTGCTGTCCGCGAGCCAGAACTAACAAGCTGTTACCACGACAATCAATCAAAATAAGCCGGTCACAGTATATGAAGCTTGCTAACCAATCTAGTTCACAGAAATCAAACACGACTCACATGTTTTTTTCAAAGTACATACATACTCATGAATGTTTTAGTTACAGACTTGAATTTCACCATGTATAATATTAAACCTTATCTATCATAACTGTGATTTTAATATAATGAAATTATTACTTAACTTGATTAATATGGATGTTAAAGGTAATAAAGTGTTAAAGGTATATTTTTACACAGATACATTTGCAACAACCATAAAAGAAAAATATATATCAAAGAGCACAGATACATTAGTGTTACGAGAGACAATCATATAGAAGGCAATGTTAAATTTCAAACACTAACAATAACATTGTAGCCATTGGTATGTGATGTATTTTTTCACATTGTGTCAAACACAGATGACCGTTATCCGACGTGACGCCCCTAAGATCAAATGACATGTTTGTCTATACTAATATTGTAAAGAAGAAGGATATGATTGTTTGTTTGTTTGCAACAAATAGGCTCCGAAACTACTGGACTGATTTTAAAAATTCTTTCACATATGAGAAGCTACATCATGCGGTGAACATAGGCTATTTTATTGATTTGACGCATATGAGTCTATATTGTGGGTAAGGTAACGTTAAACTATGCCGCTAATTCCTGGGTAGTTTGACTAGGATCAGCTTCCACCATCTCTCTTAATTCATCGTTTTTCACCTGTGTGAACGAACGAGGAAGACCGCCCTTCCTTATGGCTCGTTCTTCAAGTCGAAGTTTCTATCACGAAAGCGTTCAAACCAAAATCGCACGGTGCGTTCATTTGTAGACCCTTCTCCAAACGCAACATTAATATTGAGGGCTGTTTCTGCCGCGTTACTTTCGCGTCGGAACTCGTATTCAAAAATCACTTGAATTTTCGCATTATCCATCTTTCTTGTCTAAATTCAATAACAAAAACAATTGAAAGTCAATTATTAAAATGTTTCTATTTTATAAAGAAAAACATCATAGAAACAGTGTGAAAAAAGTTTCTTTCGAAAATCTCAAACCATGAAGATTCTATGTTAATTTAAAGAACCTATTACAATAAAACGGCAATTTTATAATTTAACCCCTAATATTTAACTTCTGAAATTAAATTAGCATCTTAGATTGTTTCAGAACCAAATGGGGTAACTTTAAAAACCAAATTATCTTGTGATCATTGTAATAATATTTTTAAGTAGCTTGTTACTAATATTATGGAAATATCCAAATTGTTTTATTTATTTTAAAACAATAATATAAAAATAACCAAACTAAACAGATAAAGTCAGCAAATGTTAATGGAATCGAAGGAAATACATTATATGGTACTAAGGCAATCGTTCACTTCCGATTAACAGAAACCGACACGAACCACGTAATAAATATTAATAAATTTTATAAATGTTTATTTTCCTTTTTATAAATTCGGTAATTTATCTAGTAGAAGTAGAAATATTTTACAAGGATTTCGGAAGTTTCAGCTTATTTTTTTTCTAATAATCGCTAATGAAATGACTTGGTAGTTACATTTATTTTACTTCTATCGAGAGGTTGGAAGCTATCTTTGATTTATTACCACAGTGGCTTGACCCTTGTCATATCCTTAAAGGGTCTACAATAGTTATGTTAATGGGCATTTATTCATGTATCAGATAACACGCCAAAGGCTCTCTTTGTGTCTGTCTGGGCACTTCCTATAGAAGTGAATGACCTCATAAGCATAAAACATATCAGTGGTGAATAAACATAATAGGCCCTTGCCCACGCGCGCACAACGGACGTGCGGAAATTAATAATTCCAATTTAGTTTCTTCAACAAAAACGTATTAACGGGTTTTGGCGTAGTCCCGAATTACACTTAGTAAAATAACACATAATAATTTGGAAAATTACAATAATAAAACTTCCCATAACTTTAAAAATAATACATAGTACACTTAAATGTTTTCTACATGCCTGCTCAGTAGTTACTCAAGCTGCCGTAGGTGATGGAGAAAAACATCCTAATCTGAAGCTTCACACTATTTTCTGTTCTTTGTTCTTCGTAGTTTTAACATTATGTTAATAATATGAGATAAGTTTTCAAATCAAATAAATACCAGAAGAAATGCAAAAGAAAAGAGAATATAAATCTCTATAGACTATTTAGACACAATAATGCCATCGCCATTTCCACCGTTTTAAAATAGAAGAATAAAACTCTGAAAGCAAATAAACACAATGTGCAATATTATGGGTTATCAAGCTAAGTTTAGCTCTTTATTCCTAAACTGTTTTTTTATATTGGATACTTGCTAAAGATACTGGAATAATCTCATCGATAACGACAACAGCAATTCATATATTTTTATCGGTCTCTACATAACAGCAAGAAGAAGAAGAATTCTGTTCTAGAATCGTTTCTATGTTATTATATGGTATGCATGGCTTCAATTGTGCTAAACCTTTAACGACAATATGTGGCACGTACCGACCCATTAGCATTAAGTGAACGTGATAAAATCTCAATAGAGTAGTTGGCACACGTGGCCTTACCATTATGCCTGTTCTGCATCAGCTCCCTACGTGAAATTAGGTTTTCCTTTCGTTCTCTATTTTTTCCGACAAAAACGGCAGTAAAAGCAATAAAAAATATATTTTATAATTTGTTAATTTCTGTAAATGATAATTCAACAATGCTTTTATTTCAGACTGGATCATTTCTTCATAAGTAAGTCGCTAGAGGCATCAAGAAACACGCAAAATCAGTTCGGAATCTGGGCAAGGGTCGTTTTTAGGGTACCGTAAACAAAGGGTAAAACGTAACCCTATTGCTAAGTCACCGTCCCTGTCACCAGGCTATCTTTTTAACCGTAATAATTAATGGTTAAACGAACTTACCTCAAGTGATGTTTGACCATAATTATATGAGACGTTACATCCGAAGAGATTTATAGATGATTTCTTACTATGTAGTCCATTTCCCAATGTATCAGCATCGCACACGTATTCAGAGCTTAAATAGCACAAAAAAAAAGGAAATTAAAGTTATGATATTGGCAACCCCGCACCCACGACCCACAGCGCCATTTTTGGAACGTCATTATTTTAGAGATGAACTCGAGTACCTATTTCATAATAGGGTTGATTTCGAAGAAAACCATGGGAAGGGTGGGTTATAAATCTCTTCGGATGTAACGTCTCATATAATTAAGGTCAAACATCACTTGAGGTAAGTTCGTTTAACCATTAATTATATTACGACGTTACATCCTCGAGATTTATAGATGATTTCTTACTATGTAGATGTTCAGCGCTTCCTGAAATAGGTGCGAGAAATTTAAACAATTAGTAATCTTATCTTATCACATATATTTTAGTTATATGAGGTTAACAATTATCATTGCCATCACAAGCTATATAATTTAATACAATATAATATAATTTCTTATATGTAACGAGGAACTTCTATAAAAAAATTTTATAAACTTTTGTACCTAATTGCAATCCCAGTCAATCACTTAATACTGATTACTTATACAAAATAACAATCTTTAAATATTATTTTTGTTATAAAAATAGTGTTAATATAATTGTTTCTGTAAAGCGCTCTATTCTTAAGCATAATTATAATCACAGTCAATCATTTAATACTAATTAAATGACATCAGCATTTATAGACATAAGTAATTTTAATTTGAATCACCATAAATTGCTTCTGCAAAAACTCTATCCTCTGTATTAGTCATTAAAGGTTGGTTATAATATTTTGCGAATATGAGAGAATTCCCTGGCCATCCTGCCATTTTTTTTATAAGATCCACTGACACACCTTTTCTATTGGCGGCAGAGGTGGTAGCATGGCGAGTACTGTGAGCCAAAAATATCGTAGTGTCAATTCCACTTTCCATTAAAACTTGTTTTATCCAACGGGCAATTGTTGAAGCACTAGCATTGTGTATCGGTTTTTTAATGGTCAGGATAAGATTTTCTGTTTGTGGAGAATTTCTAAATTGTTTTGTAACATTTAAATAAGAAGTTAGAGTTTTTTCAGGACAAATTTTTTCTTTGTGAGGGAAAAAAGGGAATTGTCAGTTTCGGTAATGAACGGCCAGGTGCCGTAGTTTTAATTACATCTGTGATAGTTATTTCAACGGCGCACTCAGTGACTCTGATGTTGGATAAACGAATTAATGACAGCGTCTGTACTCGTTGAGCGGTCGCCAACGCAAGCAAAACTACTAGCTTTTTGGTAAGTTTTTTCAAAGGCAAAGATTCATTAGGGTACCATATGCCCACCAGTTCTAAAACAAGGTTAGGATTCCAGGTTGATTGGTACCTTGGATAATTTGGTTTCTTTTTGAAGACTCCCTTAAGAAAGCGCATGACGCGGTCATCTGCACTAAGACTTTTACCCATCAACAGAGCCAATGCCGACTGTAAAGTTGAATAACTAGCACCCAGTTTAAATTCTAAAAAAAAAACAAGAATTAAAGGAACATTTGGATCAAAACAATCAATATTTTTATAGTAACAGATAAGGTTCGGGTTCCAGATATATTGGTGGATTCTGAGATAATTTAAGGAACAAAGGATACCATGGTTGGCTTGGCCAGTATGGAACTACCATTATACCCATAGCTTTATCAGTAACTATTTTCCGTAAACATTTTTATATGAGAGAGAACGGAGGGAATGCATAAAAGAAATATTCCTGCCAGTCTATGGTAAATCCTATTAATATTATAAAGGCGAAAGTTTGTAAGTATGGATGTATGGATGTTTGTTACTCTTTCACGAAAAAACTACTGGACGGATTTGGATAAAACTTTACAGCAATATAGGTTATACATCAGAATAACACATAGGGTACTTTTTACTGGGAAAACTTCTCACTCCCACGGGATACCGACTTCCACGCGGACGAAGTCGCGGGCGTCCACTAGTGCATAAATATTAAACGCATCGGGATCTCTTTGCCAGGATATATACCTACGACATTTGACATTAATTTTAGTTGCGAAAAGGTCAATTTCAGGGTTACGGAAGCTATCAACGATTAATGAAAATGCTGATGAGGCCAAGCTCTACTCGGTGTCAATATTATTGCGTCGCGACTCTTTATCTGTTAAAACATTATCTTTTGATTTGATATATGATACGAATATATACAATTGTCTTTTTTCATACCAATACCAAATGTCCCACGTTACTTTGTTAACATGAGGGTATTGAATACCACCATATTTGTTAATTTAGCATATTGCTGTAGTATTATCTGCCCGCAAAAGTATTTTCTTTTCATTTAAGTCCTTAGCAAAGCATTTAAGACCTATAAAGGCCGCTTTAAGTTCTAACAGATTTATATGTGAATTATTAAAATCATTATCATCTCAGAAACCACCAGTTTGTTCACCATTGCATGATATCCCCCAACCTGTCAAGGATGCGTCTGAAAAAATTTCTATGTCAGAATGGTTATCATGAATATAGTTTTTTGCTTGCATTATATTATTAATCCACTATGAAAATTCCGATTTTATAGTAACGGGCAGTGTTATTATCATGTCATAATTATCTTTAGCTCTTTTTAAAGATAAAATTTTTTCTCGTTCAAACAGTTTTGTATATAGCCATCTGTATCGCACCGCTGGGCATGCTGAACACAAGAGGCCAAGAAACTTAGCAAATTCTCTAATGGTTAATGATTATCTCATAGAAATATTTTCAATACGCTGTAACAGTTTGATACGTTTTTCTGGTGGTAATTTAAACACATTTCCTTTGAATCTAATTCGAACCCTAAATAAGATTGTACTTGTTTAGGTATTAGTTTACTATTTTCAAAATTGATTACAAAAATATGGAAATTGTAAAACCCTATTTTCTTAAGTAAGTTACAATGGGTTTCATTAATTTAGTAAAAATGAAAGAAGCCAGTGATACCCCAAATGACACACAGACACTTAAATTAATAAGTTTCATTGAGAAACTTAACTCTCAAATATTTTTTACTATCTTTATGAGCAGGAATCAAAAAATAGGCATCTTTGATATCAACGGCGGCCATGTAACAATTCTTTGACATAAGTCTTATCACTGTACGGATGTCCTCTATTTTAAAGTGTTGGGTTGCTATGAATTAATTTAATTCCTTTAAATTCAGAATAAAGCGATAGGATCCATCTGGTTTGGGAGTAAGAAAATTTTTTTTTTGAAAGGAATTGACCAGGTTCATAGTGACATTTCACAATAGCCCCACACTTTAAAACTTTTTGTATGGCCTACTTTAAATGATCAATTTCAACATTATTAAAGTTATGATTATTAGGTACAACAGTTTGAGTTGGTACCTTTTCAAAAGGAATGGTAAAACCTTTAACATATTCCAGAACCACTATGTCTTCGGCTAGGTGACACCATTCATCATAAAAAAAAATAATCTACCTGCATGTGGTAGTACCTCGGTTGGACGAGTGTGATTAGTAAGGCTTAGGCTTTGCGTGGCTTGAAAGTCGTTTTTGTTGAGTATTGTGGGCGGTCCCCGGTTGGTTGACGGCATCTCACAGGATTGTTGAATAGATTCTTAGGCCCACCCTGTTTGTATGTTCGCTGGTTGTAAGAACGTGGTGGGCCCTTCCAATTTCCCTGATTTTAGAAGTGATCGCTGTTATGACATTGCGTCTTATTTGCAATCCTGATCTCTCTGCTACTCTGGATGCTCTTTCCTTTCTCCTAAATCAGTTCCGAATAGATGTGAATCTCTTTTTACAACTGCTTTACAAACAGCTTTACAAATTTTTTATCCATAGCATTAATTACTAATCATCTTCTAGTTTGGTATTTTCAAAATAGAGGTCTAAAAACGTTTGGTTAATATCTGATGTTTTTTTTTTTTTTTTGTAGAGGTTGAATTTTTTTAATATCTCCTTCTATAATCTCGGCAGTGGGATTTGTTAGTCCAGGAATTCTCACACCTAGGTGGTTTTGAGATTTTTCTAGCAATTTGTCTCTATTTCTCACAAACTCACTGAATACAGCAGATAATTCCATATTAAGTGAAGGGGGCGTTTCTTTTCTTTGGCTAATCCATCCACTAGCACCTGACCCCAACATTTAGCAATTTCATCCGGAATATTGAGTCCAAAAATTTTTTCTTTCTCTTTAGGGTCTCCGAGGGCCTCTAAAATATCTCTTGGTAAGGTATTTTCTGTATCTATTTTTATAGTTGAATCTGTATGTATCATTGATTCATTTTCAGGTTGCTCAGTCATTTTTTCACATGGAATTTCAACGCAATCGTCACAATCTGACAAAATAATTTCATTTGATGTACTTGAGCAAGCTCGAGAAGGTAATGGAGATTGCAGGTCTTTATCTGATTGTGGTTTTGGACTATCATTCCGATAATCTGAAAAACAAATGTACCATATGTTGGTTCACTTTATTATTTAAAGTCATAGGACGCAATCACGTTACGCCACAAGACTGGAGTTTTTATATGTGAAAACAAATGTACCATGTGTTGGTTCATTTTGTTATTTAAAGTCATAGGACGCAATCACGTTACGGCACAAGACTTTTATATGTTAATGAATGCACCATGGATTTAAACCAATAGCGTTTTTTATAAATCAATCATCAGTAGAAAAATTCAATAGTGTTTATTTAGTCTAGGCTGTTACAAGCCCCTTGTGATTGTCGAAAATACATCTTCAATAGTACTTAAATAGCTGGTCACGCCACGCTAAAAAAAGGTAAGTACCTATTCCCCACGAAAATCACAGAAACATGTTACGACATGTTAATAAAACAACTTGGCTTTGATCTTTTCGAAAGTAGTATTTATTAGTGTATCACTAATATTAAAATTGAAATCATAATTCTTTGAAACTGTTATGTTATGACTTCAACGAAAAAATGTTTACTTTAGATCGTATGACAAACGAAATTATCAACGTATGTATAACCTACGTACTCACACGAACTTAGTATTTAGTATTTACGCATAGTTATTAGTAATATTTCGTACCTTTATTGTAAACCACTCTAAATTAAAACTACGTTTATCGTATTATTATTATAGTATTAGTACATACCTTCGTTTGACGAATCAGGCGAGTATGAACGCCGAAGATATTTTTCGATTCTTTTTATTTTCTTTCTTAGGTACCTTTCTTTGTCCGCTGAATGTTTATGTTTTCTTTTTCCCATTTCGTTTTTAACCCGTTATGTAGGCTGTAAAGAATCACTTAAACACTTTTTTCACAATATTTTCAACAAGAAAAAACTGTTGCCAAACAAGCGATGCCGGCACACGAAAAACGAATGACGTTCCAAAAATGGCGCTGTGGGTCGTGGGTGCGGGGTTGCCAATATCATAACTTTAATTTCCTTTTTTTTTGTGCTATTTAAGCTCTGAATACGTGTGCGATGCTGATACATTGGGAAATGGACTACATAGTAAGAAATCATCTATAAATCTCGAGGATGTAACGTCGTAATATAATTAGACAGTTAAAATTTTCATCGATGATATATTTCTGTTGGCGCTTATAATAAATAAACAAATACTAAAAAATCGAATGAAATTAATATTTAAGGGAGCTCTCATTCAATAAACATAATTTTTTGGTCGTTTACGGTATGAAACCGTTCGTGTTCGAGTCCGACTCCGGTTTTTTCCTTTTGTGGTACGTTTTGTATTGTGGTCATAGTATTATTCGTTTACAACAATCGTGTATTAATATTACAATATTTTAAACTATACTTACTGAGCTGGTTTTAAGATTATAAATTGAATAGGATTAGTGGGTCAGCTGAGCTTTAAATAGTTCCAAGTGTCTTATTCCATCCACCTTATTCATGACTTCATAACAATTGTTGACGACACAATAACTATAAGCCGTCATATGATACGGTCTGTGTGTTATATAAGAAGTAATTCAATCCAACTCGTATGTTAATTGACATTCACTATTCAATGTTATATGACACGGTATGGTACACGCAGGTACTAATAGTACAGCTACTAAGCCAGTAAAATTGTCGTATAATTTGCGCTGTAAGTCAATTATCTTTTGAGTTCTCGATAGTTATAGGTAATTATAAAGACCTGTTTTTATAAGATCTTGTTTGCAATGATAAGACTTTTCTGTGTTGAATAAGTTCAGCTTGATTAAAATTAGTTATATTTTACCCTTAGTTTTATTTTAAATTTTAATTTGTTGAAACTGTCAGTGACATTTAAATGACTGGTCATTATAATAATTTTAGTTTGTATGTTCCCATTAAATAATGTCAAGTATTTCCTGAATAATATAATGATAATGATGGTAATAATATTCTTATCATTACTGTTTGATCATATCTCAGAGGTCGACATTTTCGTTACCGGAATAAAACTCAATGCAGTTTTATGAAAAATCGGTATTGTAATTCATTAAAGAAGATTGATTCACCATATTATGTTGTTCCATATGTTTCCTGCTTCATTCTTTAACGGTTTGTATTTTCTCATAAGAAAAAAATATATATATTATCGTAACTATTTTATCGTCACTTTACCCGAATATAATACAGTATTTTAAAAAGAATATTAACCAGTTTCAAACCAGTTAGAACCCTGGTATTACTAGCAAACAATTATTAAACAATTTACTGGTTAAATGGCGTGTTATAGCTACTAGCAAAATGAAAAATAAAACATATTTTTCTTTTTTGCTACCGACCTCATTTTTGTTTATGATATTTTTTTGATAGATTAGAAACTAACGATGCTTATAATGTTATGACATAGCAAACATACAAACAATAATCGCAGAAAATTTTCATATGATCAAGAACAAATAGTTTGTCGCAGCTATAAATGCATCTGCGATTCTGGAGGATGGTTGGCTAAGAAAACTAATTTTTGCTCTTTCGTGATCGGAATGCATTCCAGGGTCTCGAATGCATCTGCAGTCGTGAACACCTTCTTATTTTCATAAGTGATTCTACTCCTGGAGAAGGCCTGTGCTATTTCGTTTAGCCGCAAATGATATTGCAATGAAAACAGCGTTTTATTGACAAGCGATAAGAACTTAAATAGTATGCGTGATCAAAGTTATGGTATCCTATAATAATAGAGACAGGTCATGTTTAAGCTTGTGCAAAGCCTTCACATACCGACCGCGTGCCTGGCGCAGTCATGCGGCTGCCATTAACGTTTTTGTCCGTCGACATTTAGTTAGCTTCAGCCTTACACACTAAGCACTTGATTGACTATGGTGATAAATTAGTTACAATATCTCGTTATCCTGTGTCATCAAAACGAAATATCATTAAATTAACATTTACAAAGATTTATCATTAATTTTAAGCGTATCTAATTCTAAGTACTGTTTCTGAACACTAAAAATCGCCTTTCGAAAATAAACATGAACAATTGCGTCGTATCTTCTCTAACGTAGCAACTCGCTTTTTTTTTGTATTTTGCTTTTTCTTCTCTACAAAAAATGGAGGCAAGAACGAAAATTAATTTTAATAATACGCCTTCCTTCGCTGGATATATTTATTTGTATGTTTTTTATTTCAATTACTTATTTAATTTAAGTTGAAGTGTGCCTGTAGCTTTGAGTAAAATAGTCCTTTTTTGGATACCGAAGGGAATTGACGTTAACATTTTATCGGCCCAGACGAAGGCCAACTAAACCAGGGTTCTCCAGCTGCAAGGAACGGCGACCCAGTGCAGTTGGCCTACCCGACAAGAGCCTCCGTACTACTCCTTTCGCGTGATCCGTGTCCTGGTAACTGGCAAGGAATCCCAAGGTATGGGTAAAATAGTCCTGGAATGTGCGTGAAATCCGTGTGGTACTATTTTTTTTGCGAAAATTACGTTACTGATATTCGATGGACATTGTTCTTGGTTAATTCTTGCTCCGTGAACACATCTTACTCTCTAATACGTTAAAAATAAGAATTATTTTTTCATTTTATGTTATTGTTCTTTTACCTAATCTTACACCTTAGACAAAATGATGTGGTTTATATTATACATTACAATGTAATCTAAGCGTCTGCTCTGTTATATCAAAATTTCGAAACGTATTAATATTTTTGTTAAAATCACATTTGAGAAGTTTATTATTTCATTCGAGAATCGAAATCACATTCAAGAAGATTATTATCTGTGAATAGGAATTGTCAGGTTTTACCTCCATTGTTTTTTTGGAGTAGTATTAGCGTTTCGAAAATAGACGAAACTATGTTTTTGGAGAAATAGAAAAGGCCTTAAGACGTTATTTCTTTGGTTTAGGTGCTACCACCTCATATCACCAGCCTGTTAATGTACCAGTAGTGGGGCTAGGGCTTAGGCCATTCTTTATCGATGGACTTGAATCAAATCGAATAGAGAGAATAGATCCATGACACGAACCTAGAGCGGATTGGTGGTTATTTACGACTGCAGATGTAGCCGAGACTAACTGCTAACGTGCCTTCCGAAGCAAAGAGAAGCTCAAGATAATAAATTTTTGGTCACCCATCCTAAGACCGGCCATTGCGAAAGTTGCTTCAATATTAATATTAACAGTATTGTAGACCGAGCTTGCTAATCACTGCGTCATAGAACTCCTCACTTAATACCAGTATGTATAAATTCGATGAGCAAATATCAACAGTTATGTGCGCGCGCATCATTCCGAGTGACCTTTGCCGCGAGCCTCTTTAGAAAGTAGCAGCCTGTATTAGGAGATACCGCATGCTGCCTTTATACATAAATATTATTGCCTATCTCGACATTTACAGTTACCTTTATTGTATTATTATTCAGTTTAGGGATGATGCCTAAGTTGAAAAAGTAATTCTATTTTGTCTTTAGTTATTTATTGTATTTGCAAAATTGAAACAAACATTCTGAATCTAAGATTCATTCATTTCATTCATTCAAACATTCTGAATCTAAGATTTGCAACATCTACCATATATTTATGCAAACTCGAGTGGTAGGTAATTAACTTCTTTGTCAATTTTAGTGCATAAACCGTCCAAGTGCGTGTCGGATTCGCGGATTGAGGGTTCCGTGTAAATAATAAATTTTGTACACCATAATTCTTGTAGATTCTCCAATAATCTGGAAGAATAGAATATTTTTTTCTGTATTTCTCTTTAATTGCAGGCAGGATCTACTATTTTCTTAAATAAATTCAGTGCTGCATTCGTTCAATCATATAAACGAATATATTTAAGATTCTTACAATGAACTTTCCCCTTTTATACGTAACGTGATGCAGCACTTATTTGTTTACCTTTTTTTTATAATTGACCTTACACCAACATTTAAAAATGCATTTATTTATTTAGCGATATCCGTGGCTCGCACATCGATTTCAAGGTGTCGCCTTCTCGGAGACCAGTGGGTCAATTCCCATTCGGTTCATTGTAGAAAATGAACTTTTCTTTATATTAATATTGTTGGATTACCCAATGGGCAATGGAGAGAGCAGTGCTTGGTTTTGATCTACGTGATCGAATTAGGAATGAGGAGATCCTAAGGAGAACCAATGTTACTGATATTGTTCGAAAGATTACTTAGCTAAAGTGGGCAGGACAGATATTTAAAGAAACGGGTGGCCATTGGAGCAAAAAGGTTCTGGAATAATGACCATGCACCGGACGACGCCACTGGGTAAGCTCCCCACGTTCGTGGGGACCGCTGGATGCGGGTAGCTTAGAACCAATCGTCGTGGAGATCAATGGGTGAGGCCTATGCTCATCATACGATTGATGGTAATGATATATTACATGTTAGTTTTGGGGTCACAAAAATATTAACATGTGAAGTGTATGTACTAAAATTCTACACTATCGATCTCTTGACAATTTTACTTTTTTTTTCTTTAGAGGTACGGAACCCAAAAAATATTTACATAAATTCAGATAAGGATCGCAGTTCAGATAAGGATGTTGTTCTATTTTTTGGGCACTACAAATGTCAACCAGTTAGAATTAAATATTATTCTGCTGAATATTCATATATTCATGTAGTATATAAACTTTCTCAAATTTTACATAAATATTGCACGGCTGTCTGTCTGTAAAAATATTTCACTATATTGCTGATTCAAGAACGATTTAAATCTTTATTATCTGTTGTATATAATGTAATCAGTATCTTGTTAGTTAAAAACATTAATGAACGGATTTTGATGAAATCTGGTATTAGGATAATTGTAAGCTCCAATCTACATTTAGGCTTTTTTATCCCACTAAACAGTTCCCTAGGGACCACATGAAGTAGCGGAAACCTCATACATACTTATGTATGAGGTTTCCGCTAGCGACTTCCATATATAAGTATATATAATAGAGAATTTTTTAAATGTTAATAAGCTATGCCTGCTCCATTTACGTATATTATATAATAGACCTGATGTATGCTAGATTGCTAGCTGTCCCTTTTACTCAATATTGTAAAACGTATTGTGATCACGTATCGTGTTCTGAATATTCACTTATTAGAATATTCATATTTCATTAAAATAGTAACGGAGAGAAATAGTTTGAATAGGTGAACCTCGTCCAAGTGGGCATAGTGCTGTTATCGGTTTGCCAGAGCCAAGTATGCTAATAAGTAACGGAATAGACGATAGAGACCATCTTGGTCATTCATTAAAATCCCATCTATAGACTAACACGGCACACGGCACGGTTATAAAAATTATTATTCGCTAACCCACATTAGAACGGAATTTTAATAAGCCTACATCTTATTTTACAATACTAGCTTTAGGAATTATCGACTTTGAACTCGATATATTTCAACGTTTGCCCCAAAACCAATCTTTAATGTATTTATCACAATATTGTTATTAGCTTTTAACATTGTTTAATATATACTAAGATGTTTATTCTTATTTTTAATTTACCTGCCTTATTGAAATTTTTTATGGCTGTTGGTGGAATACAACTTCCGTGCTTCGGTACCGATCATAATCATATTAAAACAAGAATCTACTTTAGGCAGTTCTGCCTATTTTGATAGCTACATCATTTTTTACATAATGTAACTATCTATATCTTTATCATATTCATGCTGGAAAAAGAAGTTTTTTAGATACAACCCCAGTGAAGTTTGTAAAAAGATGCGATTATTTTGGGATACGTCGGTGCCAGTAATGGCGACGGCGTGGCCTACATCTTCGCCGTCGGTTCATGAACTTCCTTGCTAATAATGGCCCGTCTATTCTAAATCATCATCTATTAAAACAAAATTAAAACAAATTATTATAAAGATATGATTATTTTCTTTTACTCATACAATTTGATTTCTGTATAAGTAAAGTCTTATGTGATCTTATGTTCAAAATGTCTTTTTAAATGTTTCTTAACTACGGTAGTTTTAAAAATCATTACAAAAACTTTGAATTTTCGATTTGTAAACATTTGCAGATTACAAATCGAAAATTCATGTTTGTTTTTTTTTATGTAATTCTAAACCTTGTCGATGCAATTGTGTAGTTGATAACATATACGTTTGATTTATCATAATATTGTCAGTTAAAATTTGTTTCGTTAGATTATAAGCTGTCATATATTTACGATTATCCTGATCGAAGCGAGGGAGTGATGTTTTTTTAGGATGAAGTTAAATTTAATACTTAAATAACAAATTATTATTAGCCCATCGAGAGTTCCATTATTAAGGCAAAGATCTTTATTATGAGAGAAACATCCCGCCATACGTCTCAGAGTTTTGGCATTAATAACCGTAGAACGTACAGAACTGCTCTGACAGCTCGTAATAGTATATTTTTGGTTAGTACCAACTACTCCCATCGCTTTGTAATAAAACGTTACAATGTTTCTTAAACATCATGATATGAAATTGAAAACATCGGCTCTTGAATATGAAAAGCTTCAAAAAATATCGTAAGCACCTTATGATACCTAATAAGTATATATTGTATAATCTTAACCTTGATATTTTCGAATATATATCTAGGAAATTTTTGTTTCAAATTGATTTAGAATACGGAGTGTTAAAAGGTTAAAACACTGAAAAAAAAAACTAAAAATTATGAAAAACCATTTGGTTTTGTAGCAATCGTTTGCTATAAAAATTGACAATAATAGTGAATATGTGTCTGATTAAAAAAAGGGTTGAATACATTTTATGCTTTAGAATATAGTCTTTGTATATATTTTTCAACATTAGTTTGTTTTTGGCTTGAAAATAATTATTAAAAAGTTTAAAAAATGCGTTGAATTCAAAATATTCAAACGCCATGCTACTTGTCAGTGCGGATGTGACGAAAATGTACACGTATAGGGATGTAGATTTTATAATAATATCGATGTAATAATATTAATGTATTATGTCGCGAAATAAACAACCGATTACAATTTAAATGATGATTTAGGTTTTTTAACAATTTGCAAAATTTTATGGACATTAAAAAAGTCTATTATACTTTAAAATAATCGATTAGTTGTTAACCGATTTGGATAATTAAACAACAAGCATTCACTCATATCTCTAGTCGTGTACTTTGACGTCACCACAAGCGCGCCAAATATTCCGGCGTTTAAACTTCTCGTAAAGTTTTTTATTTTCATGTTACTGAATTTTAGTTTTTCGGTGCCGGGTATTTTTACAGTTATATAACGATGTAAATTATCACATGGGATCATTTTCGAAAAATATGCATATTCCCTATTGCAAATGCAAGACACATATATATATATATATTTAACGATAAAACCCTAAAAAATTCCATTGTATTTCACATATAAATTGATAATAATATATTATTTTTCATAATTATAATTTAAGGACAAAATTATCCGTTAAATTGAACTTTCAATCGAATGTCTGACCTTATTCGACCATATTCTGGCAGTAACAGTCTGGTAACAGCTGCATTTGATAAATTTATCAGTGCAACGAAGGTCATTTTCATATTACTTTCGCGACAATTGAGTAGTTAAGATTGAGGAGTGTTCTAAGGAACGAAATTCAACACTCGGTAAAATTTTCGATAAAAGTAGTTGAAATTATATTATTGAGTTTAATTCTAAAACTGCGATTCTTAAAATGAATGCCTTGGCAGCTGATAGTTACACTATATGTTACCTTTTATATTGGTCTGATAATTACATGGTTTATGTAAATACTAGCAATACTTATCCTCAATAAATTAATTATCGAAGAAATGAAAAACTCAAATAATTGCAATTTCTTTAATCTAAACTTGGAACATTTTAATGTTTTTGATTTTAAGCCTGCGCAAAGTTCTTTGATCAAAATAATAGCGCCATTTAGAATATACTCGCTATCAGCTGACTGAAAAGTTATTCTAGGTAAATTTTCGAGGCAAAAAAATCTGCGATTTAGAATTCATTTAACGCCATCTAGTGTAGTTCATATATATATATAATAAAAATAATTTTTCTTTCGTAAACAAAATTACTTGACTTTGAACATTTTTATCCATTAAAATTTCAAAAATGTAATATATACTGAAATACCAATTTTCATCGCTTTACAATAAAACATTAGGTAAATTTATATAACGAATAATATTAGGTAAATTTATTTCAATGACAAATCAGATTGTAAACAATGGCTGCTATGGTAACATTTTGGTTCCCCATAAAGACTTTCACTCCTATTTCTATTCCTTTAAGTGCTAGTTTTCGGGATAAAATATAACCTATTACCTTCCTAGGGTTATAAACTACCCAAATACAAATTTTCATCGACATAGGTCCATAAACAAAAAAGTTTCATACAAACTTCTTCACCTTTTTTGACCCCCTTCGGAGTACAATTTCCAAAAAATCGTTCTTAGTACACCTCTACGTATTAAGGGGATTGTTCTCTCCGAATTTCAAGTTTCTACGACCCCACTGGTCGTAGAAACTTGAAATTAGGCTGTGCGTTGTCTGTCAGTCAGTAAGTCAGGACATCTCCTTTTATATATGTATAGATTACTTACTTATACGTTTCTTCTATTATTAGCTGATAAGTATCTCGACTTATTCTTCATGTCGGCTCTCACTTCTTGAATTGATGGTATAAATGTTCGACGATACAGAAGTGATTTCAGTTATATAAACTTGATGTTTTATTTTTTCGTATGATAAAATAACAAACATCATTCATCATCATCATCATCACCAGCCCTTTTACGTCTCCACTGCAGGGGCTCAGGCCTTCCTTATGAATGGTTAAGGAGGATGGGCCGTGACCCTCCACGCTGGCCCAATGCGGATTGGAAGGTATTAACGACTGCAAATGCAGCCGGGACCAACGGCTTAACGTGCCTTCCGAAGCACGAAGTAGCTCGAGATAATAATTTTTTGGTCACCCATCCCGTGACCGACCCTTGCGAAAGTTGCTTAACGACAACGATCGCGGGCCATACTTATATACCTTCCATCGTCTTTACGCATAGAGTATTCCTCTATAATATGTGTTATATTTTGGCTGGGGCCTCCTCACTCACATCCTGGTGTGTAATTGTAATTGTACCTATGCTTATATCCTGCAGAACGGCCAAGACCAATTTTTAAACTAAAACTTAAATAAAGAACATTTTGCTTTGCCGTGTCAACGAATTGGTTTTATATAGTTAATGTGCATCGCACAATGTTTGGAAATATCAGCCAGTATTGTTAGTGTTACAAAATAACTATGTTTGGTCGTGAGTCGCACGCTACATAGAAGAGGTCGGGTGTCTCACTTGTTTGCGTCGTTAGCCGTTTACATGTATAAGGTTATATCAGGTCAATATTTTGTCCTGATAAATGTCATCAGTTAGTCTTGTACTTGTCTTGTATTATTATGAATCTATAGTTGTTTATCACTGCTTTTCTTTACTAAGATTCACTTTTTAACGACATAATGGTATGATAGCCCAGTGTGGGTGTAGGTCTCATGCAATTTAGTTTGGGGTGTAAGCAATTTATGTTATATTTTAAAACCCTATAATGTAGAGTCATCACTGCGATATTTCTCTATCGAACCAATTATAAATTATTAATTATCCTTAGAATTTTAGAGGTAATTTCGTAAATCCACGCATTAATAATACATACTTTAGAATATTGGTAGTTCTAATTTTAAATAATACTCCATTCACATTCACTAAAGGTATTTAATATAATATAGGTAAATGTGTATGACTTCAGTGACACTTAGCATCCGCAACTTTGAAAGCGTAAACGCTTTGAAATTAAACGTGTTATTTAAGACAATATATCAAAATCAACCACTATGTCATTTATATTACAAAATTACTGTGAAACTGTGATTTGGGTGGACAAAGGATTGTAAAATAATTTTTATTATTCGAATTAAATGAGTTACCTCATTTAATGAATTGTATTTAATAAAAAAAAATGTTCTTTTTTGGTTTAATTTTAAGTTGCACTTTTACTGTAAAATAAGAATTTAAATCGTCTTTGACGGTTTCATGAAATGATAGTAAAAATGTTTATGAAAAAAAAAATAGTATGTACTATACTTTTTTTTATATAAATAAGGATTTATATAATAGGGTTATTAATCTTCATTAGAACTCATAATAATTATGACTGAGTTTTATTTTAATATTAATACGCGTTTCTCGCGCTCTGGTTGTCGCTTGTGTTTTAAGCATTTTGTTTGACTGTATGTACTTTTTTAAGTTACACTTGGCTGTTACAACTGTTGTTCTTCTGTTTTGTTTTGTATGATTTAAATTGTTATTTGTTATGTGCACAATCTGCTACTCAATGTTTTTTTTCCATGCAATGCAAGGTTGCCTGCCCGAAAGAATTTACTGTTCAGCGACCAGGCTTTTTGTATGTTCTTATGTAAATTTTTGTGTGTGTTTATGTAATTTTTGTTTTTTATGCAATAAACAATATTTATTATTATTATTGTGTATTTTTTTAGTTAAACTATTTACCTTAACGTATAACTTATAGCGCTTTTAATTTAAGCTTCTAAATATGCGTATAATATATATTTACAGATTTAAACCAAATCCAGATTTTGTAATATAATTTTAATGATCAAACAATAAGTCTATTTATAAATAGGTACAATAAATAAACGGCAACACTTTGTCACGGTTAACGTAGCAATTCTGTTGGCAGGAAAGACTTAAGTTTTAGTCCTGCCAATCTACGTTTTCTCGTAAATAAGTAAGATGACGAATAAGTAATTTAAGTTTAATTTAGACATTATTTCAACAGAATCGGTACCAATATCTCATTACTTCTGAGTTGAGATATCGTTTCAATAACGGTACTGTTACTCCTATTCTCCGACTGAAAATACACTTGCACAACTGACACATGCGACTGAATAACAACTACGCCAATTTTAAAGTCATTATTACTATTTTTTTCGTTCATTTCGTCTTCTGCACACGATACTGATGGTGCACATGCTTCTTAAACAGCAATGGTAAGTTGTACAAGCAATATTCACGTTTTTCTGCAATAACGACACGAATGAAACCGCAAGAACACTAGTGATTAGTGACCACTTAGAAGCAGCATTAGTTAAAGGTGCTTACAAAGTTGAAAAGAAGAAAATACATGAACAGATCAGTCAATAAGTCAAATATGGACAGAAGACATGTATAAAGCAAAATAGAGCATCAAAATATTTTAAACTATTATACCTATTTGACCTATTGATACTCATTTGATGAATTTTGCACACAATATTCTTAATGAAAAATGTTTAAAAAAGCATGCTTGAAAAATTCGTTAAACCTTTTAGGTTTTGTGTAGTTCAGTTGTCAGAGAAGTAGCCCGGATTGCGATAGGTCGTGGGTTCGAGCCCATCTCAGAGTACTTGGGACTGGTTGATTTTTTTAAGCATGTTTCATTAATAATACTTATAAACTGTCATAATATGTTTTTTTCAATCTCAGACCTCAGATATCTACAAGAAAAAATATAGTTGAATTTTACAAGTACAAGCAAAGACGTACAAATCACTTTCTAACCATTATCATCGAGAATAAACAATGAACAATTTTACTTTATTCCAGAAGTTTATTTTTATATCTTATTTGGACTTTATTTTATGATCAAATCAAATTACGCTCAAGTGGTTTCTTAAGGCGCCCTCTTAAGAAACCACTTGAGCGTCGACGGAACTGTATCAGGTGATCGTACTATAAATTGCAGTCCAGTTATATAACTAATGCCACGTATTATGTAAACCGAGGTTGGAGCGCACCGTTCGTGGAAGCTCCAAAGACTTCCTGATTGGACAATTTATGGGGAGTAAATACGTCTATAATGTTCTATTATTTTAAACTCTGTTAATGTTTCAATATAAGAACTTTTACTTGATCAATAATAAATAGAATTGGACATTTAATATGAAACATACAGAAAAGGTACTGTGCCAACTATTATATTAAATACATATTTTACCTGTAATCATTCAATTTTCGTTACGCAAGAATATGTATGTATAAGTACACTAATCAGTCTTGTGTATGTCAGCATAATATGTAACTTACACTAGCAAAACACTTCCGTCGTGTAATAGTAAATAACAGTTGCCGGGCAAGAGACATTAAGAAAGAAGAAAAAATAATGTTGTATAAATATATTATTAGTTGTTCAGTTGCCGGAGTGGAAGAAGTGGGCCAAGGGCAAGTGGCCACGGACCACGCTCCACTGGACTCCACACTCAATTACAATGAAACCTTCAAAATTCGCGTAAATTATAAACGCTTCGTTTGTGTTACGCTATTGTGTGGAGCAGTTACCATCGGATGGATTTACCATTTACCGAATCTCTTACTATGAACCATTACGACAGTTGATAAAGATAAAAAATAGCTTCAACTATGACGTGGTAACGAGTTCTTTTAAGTGATATCAGCTCTATTATTACACTTGATTCATTGGTTAAATACGATCTAAGTATGGTCATTCTATTTTAAGACTTATTTCCAGTAAAAGAAAACTTAAATGAGATATCTTTTAACTCAAAAATAAACAATTTGATTATTTATAATCTGATAGTTAAAATACATGAATATGATCGAAAGTTATTGATATTTTCTCTAACATAAGGAGACAGTAATTAAACCAATCAACGCTTTAACTATATAATATTATTTATAATGCGGACGTTTGAATTCTATTTTGATGGTACGTGTGCAATCAACGAAAGAAATCAAAGACAGTGTGCGTTAGCGTAAATTATTTTTGTAGAAACTAGGTGAGCTGCAGTAGCACAGATAAAAATAGGTACACACAAGAATTTACTGCTACAGTACGCTAGTTTGGCGATGAACAATGTTGATTACTGTCATTAAAATACAAAAAACCAACCAGGAAACAGATACTCGACTAAAATTACTTACACAATAATAGCGAATAATTATATTAAACATTTGGTGAAACTTCTCTCAAGAGTTAAATTTGTTAATAATGACGACCTTGATGGCTGAAAGCAAAAAATGCTGATAGGTAATTTTAATATCTACGTGATCTAGAGTAAAAACTAAACAATAAGTCTCTGAAGTCATTAAAAGTCTTCAAAGCAACGTTGCATTAAACATTCATAAAATACGACTTATAAAAAAGGGAATTGCCACATCAGGTTTATTAATGAATAAGTAAAATTGTTCCCGACAAGGTCAAGCACGAAATGTCCGAGTTTATCTTGATAAGAATTTAGGAACCTCGGCGCAGCGGTACGCAGATGAAGTGACGTGATAATGAAGTGTTGTGCTTACTAAATGTGGACTGTAATTATAGAAAGCGAACAAAAATCCTGCTTTACCCAGTTATCTAAAGATATCGGGTTCGTATCCCAATCGAGCAGCTGACATGGCTTTTAAATTAACTTATAATAACTTTTAAATTCTTAAGTGAAATGACATACTACTATACCAAGCATATAGAATCATTACGCTTCTGTAATTTGATGGTTTCAAAGAACTCAAGGTGCTCGATTTTGCAGCGATTATCATATTCACTCTGCGATATTGAATGCTAATGAAACTTCGATGAACCGGCGTTCAGATGGATGATCAAATGATTATAATCTCGAGTCACTGAGCTTAAAAGGACATTAAACTCTTCATCTACTGCAACCGGAGTTGTAAACACCCTTTAATTCGCGTTGGGCATTAATTTGATGAGAGTTTCTGTTAATGTCCTACAACTTTTTTCAATGTCAAAGAAAGTCAAGTCGAAAAATAAAGTTATATATACGATATATACATTGAAAAAAGTTGCATATCTAACCTTCATCCATTGTCTATTAAAAGTATTCATAACACGATTGGTCATAAAAGTATTAAGGCATTTACTGACGCTATAATAGACAAACTTAACAATAGTTTGTAACGAGTAATTCTGACAACAGATATACAATAGGATATCGAATATCTGTGATGAGTTGTCCAAAAAAGTTGAACTAGTCACCGATTTGAATAAGGTGGAACTTGAATTTCACTTAGATTTTGAGTGCATTATTCTAGTGATGACTGAATTGTAGTTAATCTTAAAATTTATCAAAAGTGACTTTAATAGAATCTTGTATTACCAACTTTATTGTATGGAATAAAAGCGTGATTGTTGCTTAGATATATTATTTTATAGAAGTAAACATAGGTCATGGTTCAGTTTACAGCTGACGTCCATTAGCATCGAACGAGCCAGTCGAGTGATTCGAGGCCGCTTAGGAATGTTTGACCAAATTCTCTAAGTATAGAACTTCTTAAGTGCGTGTTACCGGTTAGTTGATTGTGCACGCAGACTACGCATGACACGCTACCTCCATGCCCCTTCCGCGCATCACATTATGTGTATATATACACAAAATTTTTGATTGACCAGGTATTTGATATGATCACTTATGCAACATAACTCTCTAGCGCAATCTCTTGTTATTAACCATTCTAAAGAAAATTATTCAAATATTTGTCTGTCAACATAGTCGTTAATAGAATTCGGTATGACGAATAGGTATGTATTGACTCCGATGCCAAGAAAGGCTCACGATATTCTATCACAAAGCCTAAAGATTAGAGATTGTTTTGACTTGAAATTTGTCATAGTTATTTTCTAGGTTTTTGTTTATTAAAGTCATTTCAATTTGAGCGTATCGCTTGATTCTTTTGAGAGTTTTAATATACTAATATATGGTGCAAAATCTTCAAAGAATTTCCGTTATTACCCGACTGGGCAACGCAAAGGAGGGTAATGTGTTTATCAGTCTATGTATGTATGTTTGTTTCTATGTGGCGTTCTAGAGACCAAATGCGTAGGCCGATTTTGATGATTCTTACGTCAATCGATTCGTCTTAATTTGGCGAGTGTCACTAAAGACATGACAGTAATCAAAATTCACCACAGCGACAACCAGACGCCATATTGTCTAAATGAAAAAAATAAAAATCGATGAACTTGACATAAAGTGGGGTGTCGTCATCTTTAGGTTCCTTTTATAATTTTTCATTTTAAATAATAGTTTAGGATATATAACGATTTAAAGTTGTTTAACAAAACATTCTCGCTAATTTTCTTACTTATTGATTAAAGATTTTATTTAAAGTATAAACGGTATATAAACAAAAAAAAAAAACAGTGAAAAAGCATGAAAAACAAATATTTTTGGTAAAAAAAAAATAAAGCATATGTAGCTTAAATAAAAACTAAAAAGAAAGAACTGAGCTTGTTTCTTTCTTTTTAGTTTTTATTTAAGCTAATTCTTTCATGTATTTTTTAAATTCGTTTTTATGCAGTCGGGATTTTTGTTTTTCTTTAAATTATTTATTTATATTTTATACTTTTTTACTTTTTAGTTACGATTCGTTGACTTCGTTATAAGATGGCAAATTTCGCAATCAAGTTATTTCATTGAGGGAGTTAATATCGTAGGGATTATCAAGTAACTTGTGGTGGTCTAAACTACTGATGACTAGTCCCTCTAGAGACCTAACTCGGCTCAAAGCTACATAATTATGCTTTATTTTTTTACCAAAAATATTTGTTCTTCATGCTTTTTCACTGTTTTTTTTTTTGTTTGTAAATCGTTTATACTTTAAATAAAAACTTTAATCAATAGGTAAGAAAATTAGCGAGAATGTTTTGTTAAACAACTTTAAATCGTTATATATCCTAAACTATTATTTAAAATGAAAAATGATAAAAGGAACCTAAAGATGACGACACCCCACTTGACATAGTTCATCGATTTTTATTTTTTTCATTTAGACAATATGCTGAGATAAAAAAGATTTTTGTTTTTTTTTAATTATTTATTTTTACTCATTTCGTGTATATGTATCATTTCGTTTGTTCCGTTTATTTCATTAATTTCCTACATTATTTTATTTCACAAAAAATATTTTTTTAATTATAACGACCACGATATGACCATAATTTTGAGTATATTTTTATTCAATTAGGTCCAATCAAACGGTTAGTCTCTGACATACGACACGTGTACACATCACTTCCTCAATTCAGATTAGTTTGCGCAATAAGAATGTTGTACTGTGGAATGTGGGTCATTTCTTCCACATCATACAATTACACTTATTGGAGCCGTCTATTAGACCAATTAGGTGCATCCAATAAAATAGATAGGACATTATCACCATTACCGTAACTCGCCGATTCGATCTAGTTAATTTCTTGTTAATTTTATTACTACTAACTTGGATATTCATAGATCATATAGATCAATTAGTTGCAGTCGTTCATACAATTAATACCGTATTTGCAGTATATGTGTGGTTTATTGTTACCTATTGAGTTAATGTTAATAATAATATAGAGTGGTGAATGACAACGATATGCACTTATTAATGGACAACCCATACAATGAGTAAATTGTACTTAACGAGTCGACCACAATGAAGCTGCCAATTTATTAATAATTCACAATCATGAAGGTTCACGCAAAGCTGACGACATGATAGATGCGGCACCGATCACCACTGATTACAACAGTCACGATAACTACTCTAAGTGTCGGGAGTACCGTTACTTTTGTCCATCATAGATTCTAGTGCGGCCGATGCAGCTGCGGCCATTAAAATTGCGATCGCTCAATCATCTGAAGAACGTTGAACTCAAATTTGTCAACAAAAAGGTGATGGGTGACGTCGCAGCGGTGGAGTCTAGTAGCGTAGTGGTCATTCGATAACGGTGTCGAAGCTTCGGAAGGGTTGTGGAGGATGCGCCGGCGCGGCAGATAGAGGGGCGAGGTGCGGGGTGTGGGGGGCGGTCAAGGCCGTGGGCGCACGCGGCGGGCGCCGACGACTAGTTGGTCCCGCACTCTCCTAACGTGTGGCTGCGTCAGTGTCGCGAGTGCAGTGAAGTGTACAGTTACCGTGCAGGTCGTCGACCGCGTGAGCATGAACGCGCGTCCGCTTAGGCCGCCGCCGCTCTCCAGACGAATCCTCTAGCCACCAAAGACAGATAAGGTGAGCTTCCTCTCTTATGAGAATCATCGTGTTGCCCCTTGCCTCCGAATGGCAGCAACGAGCCTCCGTCGTTGGCCCTTGAACTCGAACTTCAATAATACCGGATAGTAATTAGTCGACCGTGTGATATTTCAAGAATCATATTATCGATACAAAATGGGCAAAACGTAAACAAAATAAGAATAAAAAAATATGAATTACTTTGCTATAAAAAAGTGATGCCGACAAAGAGTAAAAGTTTTGAAAAAGGTTTGCCTTAATAGGTTCCATTATATTTCCATAAAAGCTTGATAAACAACAGTGATGAGTCAGCACATCCTGTTCTACGCTCAAACGTCAAAGGAATGTATTAAAATGGTTTTTCACAATCACTAGTCATCGCCGTCGCCGGAGAGCGCCGCCCGATGCAAGCGAACTAAAGACCGGTTTCACACAAGAACTGCAAGCCCCTCCCTCCCTCAACACACCCGCTTACCTCGTAAACCCCCAGGAGCGATTCTGAGAAAGGAAACATTGTCAAACAATGCCTCTGCTTAAATACGAGATGCCATTCTAAAAACCGTTTGATAAAGTAAATATCCATCAAACGAAAACAAACTAAAGGAAGCTTTATCTTTGAACACGGTGATGTCGACAATAATTCATTTACTACGCTGTGGTTTTGTCAAGGCGGTGACAGAAAAACATAAAACAAATAGGCTCGCGAAGATAAAGCATTTACAGACGAAGGCAATAAAACAAATTGAAAGTGTTTGCAAAGCAGCTCTATAAAAAAGTTGAATGTCACAGACTAGCTTGTTTATTTGTGTTCAATTTTAGTTTGACGACAACCAGCCAGATCTGTCCGACTTCTCTCTCGTGTTTGACGTCTGTATAGAATCAAACCGGCTCGAGGTGATCGTGTGGGAAGTATAAGCAAAGGATCCCTTTCTGCATAGAGCCGGTTTGTATAAAACAAGTATCGGTGGCTGGTTATTAACCCACCATTTTCTTCTATAGCCGTTCAGGAACTACAAAAAATACTAGTGTTCATTACTAAAGATAAAAGATTATCTATCTTGTAGCAATTGAAGATGATCTTATTCTAGTATTATACCTAATAATGGGCTAACTAAAATTGCTAATAGTTATTAGATAAAACTTTTATGTATCAAACTAATATTTTACAGAGAAATTGCGGATGCGTTAACATTGCTTGAAGCGACGCTATATAAATATTGACAAACACCAGATTGAGAGACCTCTTGACATCGTGAGCTAAAATAAGAATGAGACGCACGTGTCCAATCTTAGAGTAACGGAAGTACATTAAATGGGTCGTTTGCAGACGCTTGAATATTACATCTGTGTTATTTTATATTAAGCGGCCAAAAAGTGATGTTCACGATGTTATCAAAAATAAACTTACAAAATTTGATTCAATCCAGCGAGATGTTTACGTAGACTATAAACACAATAATAATAGTTAACATATTCACACAGTGAAATCAAAATATTCTTTGTTTAAAGAAGTTTATTGAATCTTCCAACATTATTTACCTACCACCCATTCAGGACGTCTTTTGTCTGATAAGAAGAATTGACGCAAGTAATTTAGAACTATATTTACACAAACCATCACATTACCCAAATATAATATTACACTAGAGAATATATATTCTATAAAAACTAATAAATCAAGATCAAATAAAGTATGTCGCTTTTTTAAGTCGATCGAAGCTTTTGTAAACAAATGAAAATTAACAAGTAACAAGCTAGATGTATCCATTTTATAATTATACTATACTAAAGTGCCAATTAATTACTTTAGTTAGGGATCCATCAATGTTATTATCATTATGATTTCGAAGTTTCCAATATGATCATAAATTATACTTTGATTGTTAAAATATAGAGTTCGGTGGCGCAGTAGCTCACGTGTTTCGTCTACGATTGCAGAAAATATTACAAATACCGGTCATCGGGTGGATTACTAAAGAATTTAAGATCTCAAGTTCTTCCGTGCTTTCTTCGTCCCCCTGACTCTACAGTCGTTAAAACTCTTTAATCCGTATTGGATCCGTGTGCTGGATTATGACACGGCCTGTGTCCTATCAATAGGGACATTATTAGGATTAGGCCGATTAGGCTGATAGGTGCATTTGTGCCGTAGCGATCGAAACTCTTGTGTTGCAATCGACCGCTCGCGTCGGTCATGTTTACGCAACCACGGAGACAATTGGCCAATGAAAGATGAGCCCATGCCGAGTCCCGGCACACACGCTTTCTATACACAAGCGACCTCTCCTCACTTTTCATTAGCATTTTCTAATTGTATGACGCAATATATAAAAAATGGATTTAGGTTTTGAACGTTAACGCCTACTGAAAAAATAAACAATGCAATTCCTAAAATTAAAATGCTGTTTTTGCAAGAAGTGAATTTTGACGTGTGCGAGTGGATGTCATAGTTCAATAGTGTCGGGGTGTGCCAGGCCTGCCTGGTGGTTGCACAACCGTCCCGCTCTCTCTGAGCCTGCGCATGCGCACCATTCCGTAGACGACACGATGCAACAATTATAACATTGCGTTATATTACCACAGAAGGGCGATGCTCCGCCTGATATCACATTCTCATCATAAAGGCCAATTTATGAAACGAGCATACAACTGCAAATCTTGTAACAACTTCTTCAAAAACACTCAATATAATGCCATAGTCGTCCTGGTAACGAAAAATATAGAAATCATTTAGATATATTTTCTGGCACGTTATAGGTATCGTGTGATGCCATTCTGTTGATATTTTCTTGACTATTTAATGTCATTGTCAAACGTCATAATATAAATAAAGTCAATATCCTCGTATAAAATTATAGGCACTACTATTTTTGTTATAAGATCCTTGTACAAAATTCAGCAAACATTGTTTCTATTATGCATGAAACATACACGTTTTACATGCCCTTAACTCCCAAAAACTAAAAGTAGCTATTCGAAAAGGAATAACAATATCGGTTTTGTCGCAAGTGCTCTGTGCATGCGAGAATTTGAAATATTTACTACGAAACTAGATTAATTCAGTTCCACTTTCAGTGGCAGTGAAACGGCGAGTACATTGTTCATTTAGAATATAAAAGATTTGATACCGTTTAAAAATGTAAAAACGTAATGCTGTGAAATAAAAAAAAAACAAACGTGGCCTGCAGGTAACAGACTGCGTGCGCGGTCACCTGTTTCTGCAAATAATTTAGACAAATCACTTGCTTATTACGTTTATGAAGGGCTTGGGTTATTGACATTAAACGTGACATTAAATGTCGCATTACGCTTGCATTGATTATAAAAATAGTTACTGTATTCATTGTTAACGCAGTATCAATTAGAATGCAAATATTTGCTTTAAATATCATTACCTTATTATATTTTTTACACTATGAACATTGGTGATGACATTGTTTTAGTAGAGTTCCTTACTATTTAAAAAGTAAAGGTACACAATAATTGAAATATAGATTAATATTGTGTATTTTTCAAATAGTAAGTATTTAAAATATAGACATTACATATTTCAAAGTTAGATAACTACTAAACACACATAAAAATATTTCAAAATACTGAAAATTAACTATTACTGGGCGTGAGGTCGCTTATACACTAATTCATCATCAGGAGCCGCGCTACGTTCCTATGTCTGCCTACCTTCATACAAGAATGTTATCAGTGTACCTACAGTTATTTTTAATGATTATTTTTCTTTAAATATTAACTAAGCGCGAAGCGTAATTACATTAGCGTTTATTTGTATCAAAATGTAAAAGGAATGAAATGTATCAGTTAAAAATGCAAAAGATAAACTAAGGTTTTTTATAATATATTTAGCATTTCTGAACAGATTTAATTAATTATCAAGATTTACGCCCATAGTGCTTAATGCACTTAACTAGCCAGAAAAGGTCATAAATGAATCTACAAAATATACGCGCTTAATTAAACACATTCAAATTCATAGGTGTAGATTGTATTGGGGATAGTGATGGTCCGTCTGTAATGTTCGTGTTGACAATGCACCAGCGCGGCGGGTAGTGCTGCCTCATAACCTCCTTTCCACGGATGACCAGCGGAGCGAGCGAGGGACGACGCCTCGACTATCTCGTGTGCAATGAAGCAACGGTTCTAGTTACACATGTATTATTAAAGCACCATTTATACATTTCAACTGTATTTCGTACAGATGTAGATATCATCTAAAGCGCGATTAATAATTTTCAATTAATAGCGGTGTAATTAAATTAGTAAATAATGACAATACCGTATAATTGTCAATAAATGCAAAGACTATGGAAGAGTGGTCAAGTATGATAAAAATTAATTATATAAGGCAGTGCCGTATAAGAGGTCAATTATTTTTAAAAGATCTTGAGCTTAAGTGACCAGTTAATACATTCTATTCTAGTACTGTGATACGGTTGTGTCTGAGTTGAGTTTATACCTTTCAAAAAATTTAATTTTCTTAAATATCAAACGCACAACGAAGAATTATAAGCCTATAATTATAATAATGACAAAATTCTCGTAAATTCATTAACAAACATATTGAACGACCTTCCTTATAATAACAACGTGCGCAAACAAATCACATTTCGTGATAAAGACGTCCTTTTGGTGAGCTCATCAAATTTCTTAGTACTTATTATAAACATGATCGAGTAATACGATTTTAAAGGTCATTTAGTGGTGTCTTCAAAAATGTGAAACTGTTTATCTCATAGATACGAATTTTGGATAACTTTGACCATAATTCTAACGTCCACCACATTGAAGCTCACCAAGACCATAGCGAGTGTCGAGTAGGTTCTTATAACGTGAGCTTTTAGTAAACGTATTTCCAACAATATATTTAATTTCAAACCAATTGAATTAATATTTTTAACTTTCTATAAAAATGAAATTTTTTACCAATAAGCAACTTATAACCATTGTTTTAATTACTCATAGCTCTGTTCATGTCATTTCAATGTGACTTTCAGTTCGAGCGAAAAAGGCGAAACACTGTATAAATAAATAAAGCTTCTACTCTTATTGGTAAAGCCGTTAATATAATTGATTTTTAAAGTATTTTTCTGTAAAATCAATACATATACAAAATTCTACAAAATAATGAATGTTAAGTTATATGAAATATCGGATTTTGTTTACTTACGTCATCATAACTACATAAGGTAGTCGTAATTAGACATTGCTGAGTAGGTATGAATCTCACGGGGCGGGACAGTTGCACCACGCTCTATTGTGACTCTATCTTGATCTGCAGCTTGGCTCCGACAAGCACCATTCGTGGCCCGTAATCTAAAAGCATTATTATATTCTAGTGACGCATTTGGAAGCGCCGTCAGAGGTTCTTTAAATAGAAAACACTAAAATAACCTTTTTTTAAGTACTTTTAATATACATATTAATTTTAGCGTTCTGAATTCAAACTTCATAAAAATAATAAAAGATTTTTATTCCTTCTTTAATATGGACATTTATTATTCAATATAATTATGCACACATTGGCAAAATGTGATCCTAAAGTACGCCACTGGTTATAATAATGACTTGTACCAGCACAAAAGTCGATCTGGTTATTGTTAGGAGGTTACGAATGTCGATCTGCGTGGTCGATTGTAATAGGACGTAACAGGTTTAAGATATCGGCCCACTTAGAAAGTGTCCGGCGTATGCGCAGCAATCTGAGGCCGCAGCTGTCTGCTCCCAATAGGTAGAACGGTATCGTGGAGGCAGCCTCTAAATGACTCACACTATATTCATCTAGACTTGATAAAATAAAAACGGTTCTGTTATAAATAGACACAATTTTACTGAAGTAAGATGAAGAAAGAATAACTTCTCTTGATCTTAACAAAGCTTTTTGTGATATTCCATTATTGAAATTTAAAATGAGTCCTGTTTTCCGTCAATACTTTTTAAGAACCTAAGTAAGTAGATCATATAGTTTATGGTTTTTATTAATCTAATATTATATTACTCTTTAGTGTTCCACTAAAAATGGTACAATAATTTAATATCTCAAATATCCTAAAATAAGAATAAAACTTACGTTTATATGTTAATATATATTTCCTCCCATATAATGCATCGTTACGTTTTCAAATTATAAAGAAAAACTGAAATTCACTTTTAACAGAACAAAGTTTAATGTATATTTAATTTACATACTATAATAAAGAACAGAGCTTTTGGTAGGTTTTAAAAAACTGTGACTTCAGTGAACATTAATGCCAATGTTTAGTGTATAAAAGCTTCTAAAATCTACTATAAAGTATATAGCATAGGATATGGATATTTTTAGCATTTTTCATTAAGAATATTTTTCAGTATAACACTGTGAATGCAAAATTGATCAAATATAATAAAAACAAAGAATTAATAAATTTAATTTTTAAATCATACATTTAAAAATATTATTTGAGAATCTGGTAAAATAGGTAGTGCTTTAAAACTGAAGAATAAACGCATAACAACACACCCATTTGATGGTTTGCTTTATTCTAGATAACCAGTCTGCAAACTAGCATACCTCTTAGTGACCAGTGTATTTATTATATGGATGATAACCTTCAATTTTAATTATAACACAAAAGCAAGCATAATTGTGAAGCGTGTCTGAAGCGGTGAGCGTGAAATGAACCAACGCGGAGAGTTCAGAAAGAACAACACAATATTCACTAAGATATAGTTTTAAACTGATTTGTGATGCATTAACTCGATTTAACATGCCTTTGTGTACTGATTAGGAACGTGTATTACCGATTATAATAACATACACGTTATTCGAAATGTTAACAAAAATAGTTTTTATATATGATCAAATACAGATTTATTTTGAGACTGCTGCAACAGTATTTGCTTATTTTTATTTTTTAATAAACTTCATAATATAAAAGGAGGAGGTTATATATTCGACGGCGATGTATATTTTTTTTAAGTATGTTCACCGATAATTCCGCTAATTGTTAACCGATTTGCTTTTTATATTAGATAGCTTCATGGCCCGAGGTGGTTCTATTTAAATTTTATCGAAATCGAATAAGTAGGATTCCTTTTATAACAAAACAAAATACGCTTTTAAACATATATCACCTAAATTTATTAAAGTATCAATCGATTTCTTCTTGAATTGTGAACCAATTACTATGAACCTAGTTGTTTCCCCGCGACTTCGCCTGCGTAAATTATAGCCTATGTCCAACGTGTATAATGTAGCTTCCCGTTGATGAAAGACATCAATAAATTAGTCCAATAGTTTCACAGCCTATCCAATGCAAATAAACAAGCAGTCAAATCCTTTTTCTTAATTATATAAGTATAGAATTATTGGAAAAAAATTATGTCGAGCAAATAAACAAAATCTTCTTTTGTAAGACTTTCACTATTGAATACCTATTTTTACCTACATACATAGATCTATATCTATAATAATAGCTCTAAGCTCTGAAACTTTAAAATTCTTTCACCTACGGTAAGCTACCCTATATGCGGTGAACATAGGTTATATTTAATCCCGAAAAACAGCAAACAAAGGGACTAAAATGGGAGTAATATAGAGAATGAAAATGTTACCTTAGTAATGATTGTTTACTATTCAATTTGTCGTTGTAATAATGTCCGTGTCATCGGGTCATGATATGTACTGATATCCAAATTAACAGTTGCCTATAGACCACGTGGGTGAAGCCGCTGGCGGAAAGCTAGTATTTAATATTTTTTAGTGTTATCTATTATATAAGAAATATCAGTTTTACTAAAAATTATGAAATAAAAACTAATAAAGATGCTGAGTATTATTAAACACTTTTTTAAACGTTGAAGTAGGTTTTATTTTTTTTGAAGTTTTTTGGTCACTTTGACCAATATCATAATCAATACCTTAATAGGAAAAATGTACTGTTGTGTAGCAAAAGGGTAGGTATATGGTATCTATAAATGCTATGAATTTGACTTCTGTATAAGGTTATACGATGATTTGAATCAGAAACAATTTCTTGTCATTTTTAGTGTAACTGCATAGCGAATTTCCTCATTAAATTGTGACTGGCTATAAAATAAATTTATGTGTAATTAATAGCGAAATTTCCACCGCACATATTGCTTCCTTTAAAATAAAATAAAACTAGACAATGTTTGGCACACATTCCTACTTTAGTTTATATCTTTTTTTTTCCATAGAAGGAAAACAAATTATTTACCCAATTCAGTAAAACTTTATATCATGCAACAAAATTCTTTCATCTCTATATTAACATAGCTTGTTATGACAAAAACCAGTGTATATAAACCAGAATCGTCTAATCGCGTTGTTGATATTATACTTTATTTGTAGTGAAGTATAATTGATCTGTAATGACCAAAACACAAGATAATGTTACTTATAATTGCTTGTAAATGTGTCCGCTATCGAGTCATTAGCGGCGCGTGCGCAGTTCACATTATTTACCGTTATCATTAATGCTAGTTTCATTGCTTTGAATACTGCTATATCTCGTTCGAAACAAAAAAATGCTTATTAGTATAAAACTCATAGAAGATACCTAGAACGATATCGTAAATGAACAATACTATAATGAAGTTACGAAAGAAAGAGCTTTTGATATTATAATTTAGTAATAAATTATATTTATTATTTTAGATAAAGCTTTTTTAATTGATCGCTTAAGAAGCTAATGACTTATTAAATAATGCTGTATTAAATTCAGGTATACCAATTAAAAGCAATATTTTGAAAAGAATAAAATTTTATTAGACAACCTCTTATCACCGAGTTTAAAGGAAACCTTATGCTTCAGTTGGCCGAAAGGAAAGTAAAAATGCTAGAAATTCAACCAGAAAATTAAAATATTCTTGTTGGTCAGTAGACCACAAGACTACAATTTAAATACATAGTCTTGCCATAAACATAATTACATTTTTTTAAACGTAACATTTATTACTATTACAGTGTGTTAGTTAAATACGAATACATTAATATAAAGCCGTTCAATATATACGAGTATATAGCTTATTCGAACTCTTTCCCAATGGCTGCAATATAGTCCTTTAAAAGATAAGGCTACCATCAATAGACGTACGCACTCTTTTCGTGAAGCTTCTTTATAGCTTTGAGCATACATTTTAATATAACAATTGAAAAAAAAATCTTATACGTAAACAAATTTTTTCTGTGACCTCCCTTGCATACCGCTTAAGTAGTTGATTTGATTTTACCACCCTATTTTTTTTTTAAATAATCAGTCTTTAATAGGCTGCAATTCCTAAGTCATCTTTTTAAATACGCGATATGGATTTAGGTATCTTCATCTCCCGAGATAACATATTTTGCTTTCGGACAGGATGTCTTCGTATTCTTTCCCTCACTGCTTTGATCGCCTTTTACGAACGAACACTACCCGGACGGCCAGAACATTTTCTGTCATAAAGAGGTTTCATTGTACCTTTCAATAGTCCCGTATACAAATATTTGACTAATACCAAGCGTATGGAGGGTTTTAAAAATTGTGTTTGGCTCCATACTTACTTCATGTAATGCAATCACAGCAATGCTCTTCTTTTTACCACTCCACTCCATTTTAATATCATTAAATATTTTTTTAATTTATTGGCGCGACAATAAGAAAAGACAATGAACAATCATATAAAAATGACAGATTCGAAATTCAAAAGTAACATTTAGTTTATTTTTAATTGTAACAGTATTTATGGCCAGACTGGGTATATTTTAATTAGAATTTTATTATTCATGCTTTTACAAAATAATGGGCTTTATTGGCGGTGCTCTCAAAATTTTAAGTTATTGACACTCGTATTTTAGATATTTAAATATCATCACGTTATAAATATGCTAAGATAAGAATAAATTTTACGGAAAGACCCACTTATTAAATTGCTCAGGTGGTTCAAACCCTAACCTTGTATACGTTATTCGGTATGAGGATAAATTACGGTTACGTCACATGACCCGCGCGCGACGATCAGCGACTGTCAGTCTGTTTGTTTGGTGCGAGTTTACGATGAGTCCCTTTCCTGTTATAGATGCTCTAATATACATATAGTGGTGCGGTATTGATAGTACAAATTCTTCTTCTTTACCTGCAGTGCTATTTTTTGCTATACAGCTTTGAAATCATCGACTATAGCATGGAGGTGGAATCAATTAAAACCTACTTCAAAAGGTAATGAAGGCTTTATTTCATTGAAGCTTTATGATGTAACAGAGCTGTGTTCATAGACGACTTCGGAGTTGTCTTTAAGATCACAAACAAGATATTTTTTCGGTGAAAATGTGATAAATTTAAAAAGCTATGTATGTGGTGCTTAATATACCATTCCTAGATTCTTCCAAAAAAAAAACATTGTGTGGTTATTTACAATGATTAGAGATAACAGATAGTATTGTTTGTGGCAGGAAACGCGGTATTTGAGTGCAACAAGCGAAGAGAAGAAGAAATAAACGTAACATATCCGATATTACACAGTTTGGATTAAGACCTTCATAGTCGAACGCCGGTTTTATTATGACGCCATCTCTGAGATTATGGATTCGATTTCACCCGGGCATAGTAGAGCAAATTTGATGAAATAAAACTATGCCTTAGTAAGGTTATATGTATTTTATAAAATTATGAATCTGTGCGCAATTTCTTTAGCGTGATAAAAGTTTAGATAATAAATATATGTTAATCTAAGTAATAAGTAACTTGTGGTCCCAATTTCAACGAAAGAAGTTTGATAGGTATTTGATAGGTTTAGGGTTTTTTCTACATTGCTCTTCGCTAAGGTGCAGTACATTATTCTGGATTCCTCATTAATTTTTTGCTGTTATGTGTTGTACTTTATTTTTAACCGTCCTCAAAATCGATCGGCGGCGATGTATGTTTTTTTATGTATGTTCACCGATAATTTCGCCAATTAATGACCGATTTTCAAAATTCTTTTTTTATTTAATACTTAATAATTATTATATTTAAATTTTACCCAAAAACGAATTAGTAGTTTTCCTTTTTATGACAAAAAAATACGTGTTTCACCATGATATGTATTGTATTTCATATTATCTAAGCTAAAAAGCAAAATATTGCGTATTTAGAATTTATTCAAAATCCGAAAGGAGGATTTTTTATGTACAAGATGTATGTATATTTTTAATGAAAGTAGGCACGTTAATCGATTTCTTCTTGAAGTAGCTTGTGCCTTATCTATCTATTGACTTTTACTATAGTGAGAAAATTTATAATGAAAAACAAATGCTTTAAAAAAATCTTCAGTCCCAGTCTCCAGTTACCAAGAGACGGGACTCAAATCCACAATCTTTTTCAATCGGTGCAACTGCTCCATTCATTGAGCTCCAACAGTTCTTACGAATATCTAGAGCACTTAGCGAGCGTATTTTCATCAATATCATATTTATTCCTGATGGATAATGGTCTTTTCAAATCATTTATTTTCCGTTTTACGATTTTCTTACTTTCCTATCTTACTGTCTAGTTTAATGTCATGCGTCAACGTGGATAAAGAGTTTACAAACATAACTATCTATCTCATCACGTCGGATCCTATGCAGTTAGGCAGAGAGAATCGAACGTCATCAGGGATTATTTTTGAACACTTCCTTTGCTTATTATAACATTCATAACACTTTTATCATATATGCTAACCGATGGTGTCCATTGGGCCAATGGAATGTATCCCACTGGTTACTTTCACATCTCAGCATGCCCTCTGACATTACTGCTCTGTGTCTCTATTGCGGGGATACTGTGTCAAGTCAGTTAAATGTCAAACAGTTAAGTAAACTTTGACAATAATTATTTTAATTAAATCCAAATATTATTATTCTTCCGATTTATTAATGAAATTGAAAATAATTGAATGTTAAGTAAAAAGATGTCACTCACATATATATTTAAGTTCCATATATAATAAAATAAAATAAATACAATGCAATATGATTTTTAGCTGCCACCTTCAAGTGACTGATATTTCAAGCAATTTTATTTAACATAACACAATAACAAATTATGTTATTATTATTGACATCAAAATATCCCCACTGTAAAGAACGAAAGATTCGATATAATAACACTTTGTACACACATCCCATGATAGGACTTTGCAAAAAGTTACTTTATCTCCAATCAATGATAAAATTATCACGTCCGCATAGATAAACGTTATCAGTGTTATCGCTATCTGGACGTCACAAGCCCTGTTTTATCATTACTTGAGCGTGCGCACCGTGCGCGTGCCGCCGCGCCGCCGCATCAGTAGTGTACGCGTTACTAATTAACTTGTGACATTTTATATTAGAATATAATTTTGTGTCGATATATTGTGATATTATTATATATAAGAGTGTATCAGTAGTGGACATTATGAGTTGGACCGCTGTAAGTAAATAAAATAATAATAATAGATAATTATTTTAATGACATGTCTCCAAATTTAAGAGATATAGTTTCTTTTAGCTATCATTTTTTTTTGTTTTACCTATGATATCGTTCATAAGGTAAACATCACGCCTATTAAAAAATATCAAACTGAGATTAATTTCAATATTTTTCGAAGTATTAAAATACTAGTCGGAGATATGACATGTGAAGGCCTATTCTATTTCTTCGGAAACGAAATTTCATTTATTTTCGAAATGATACGAGTCCAGAGAAATCTTTCGATTCGATTCGAATCTAGGGTAGGAATCTGATATTGCCGCGGATGCACAGAAAATCTTCGTGGATATTATTTTAAGATGTCATGGTAATTCTTTGTGTGTCATGGTGATCCGTTATAATGATAAAATCGATTAAGGAACAGTTTTGTATTATTCCGTGGCTTCAATATGGGTGTCCAATAATTACATTACACTAGGTACTAAAGTCTCTATCATGACAAATAAAAAAGTCAATCCCACATCGATGTAGGTATCCTGTGTTTTTTATATTAATTGAAATCAAACAGAAAGCCATTTTATGCATTTCTTCTAAATAGTTAGGTATTATTGAAGGTAAGAACCCGATATTTTTATCAAATAAATCATTACGGGTAATCGTTTCATTGATATCATGATTATAAATATCATATTATCTTTTGACCGCGACTTCGCCCGCGTAGTCTAGTTTTAAGTCCATCAATGAGAAAATTCCATAAAAACTCTCGATATGCTCGGTTAACAAAATATTAAATCAATTAATTACTTTTATATAAATTTCCTATTGAAGGTAGAGTTCTAAAGCAACTGAAGAAACTTGATATACTTTTGACCATTAAAATTCATGAATAAATCAATATCCTGTCATGACTTCTAAATCCCTTAGTCGAATAACATAGCTTGTTACTTTCTCATTTATAACTAATAATTCATTAATATAATCATTAATCAGTAAGAGAGCAAATAGTTTGAAATTTTCACCACGAACTATATAGATAATATCTTTAACGATCTCACAATCGTTGACCAAACTATACAATTATTTTCATTATGATTCTCTAGATTTATATAATCAAAAATTTGTTTGAAATTTATTTTTTTGTTTATTTTTACTATTAACACTTTTGCATCAGTGCCTATCTCTTGTACCACACAACTACATTTAAAGAAATTCACATTTCAATTTTAGTTTTATTTGAAAGTTATTCCGTGATTACATGTTATTAAAAAAATGAAATTATATTAATTTATATACTTAATAACATAATATAATAAGTTTATTTCTGTTCTATTAGTAATTTACTGAATTGAAAGGGGTCTATTGCGGTTAGGCAAAAAGAACCGATTAAATCTAGGTACTTTATCTTTACTTAAAACAAACACGAGGAGACCTAAATTTATGATCATGAGCATCTCCGTGCTACGGAAGGTATGTTAAGCTGATGGTCCCGGCTGCAATTGTAGTCTGATGGAAGCCAATGGAAGTAACCTTATGTTATCAGTGTAGTAACAGTCGATTATTAAAGAAATATAAAGAAAACATTCCATTGAAAAAATAAATAATTAAAAAGTGTCATACTACTTTTTTATATATTGTGGAAAGTGTAACATGTATATTAATAATGTCGTTAGTTAGCGTAAACGAGTGAAGCTTTAGTTAGTTGTTCGTGGTTGGTGATTCGAGGGCGGCGGCGCGCGCGCACCTGTCCCGCTCCAATGACCACGAACGCTGAGACTCGCGCTTTCTCACACAACACACGCGCATCCGCCACTAAAACTATAATATAACATCCATATATATCACCATAATCAGTTCAATGTAAAATTCTTATTTAACAACAGTGTTTATGACTTATTTTTACATAACGATTGATTTCTATATATTCTGTCGGATACCTTGCGGCGCAAGCTGAGATGTCATAAGGTGATCTAACATTTATTATAGCGAGCTCTTCCGAGCTTCAAGAGGCATATGAAATCATCGGTCTCGATTGCACCGGTATTCGAACACCCACTAATCTGCATTGGACCCGAGTGATAGTCCATTATACTAATTTGATTCCATCAAGAGAGGTTGTTAAATTCTTCATTCATAAAGTAGGCCTGAAGAAGTGCCCCAATAGTGGGAACATGAGAAGACCAGTGATGACATTCCTAAGTCAGTTGAGGACAGACCTGCAATAAAAATATATTTGCTTCTTAGCACCTGGGCATTCAAAAATAATAGGGCTTTTTTGACTAGGTGTACATCATCAAACTTATTTCTATATATAAAATAAAATTGCTTCCTCATCTCCAAAAATAATGTAGGTATGTAATATTCTTATGAAATAAATTCAAATTGTGTAACAATATGTAATACCATTAGTCTAACAGGTAACCATTTCCGAATATAATATTATTGATTGATATATGTAATATGAATCAGTTTAAGACTTGTGTGATGTAATTGTTATAATGCTTCTTATGCTTCTTACATGAGTAATGTAATGGTTATATTCTTTTTAAGTCTTTATCAATAGCAATCTGTTAGATCTAGAACTAGGACAGTGTCTTTATCTAGCTTTGTTATTTTCATGATACAAATTCAACAAATACCCTTGAATCTAATACCAAATTTTGGTTGTATTTTTACTGCATAGATTTTACTTAAATTTCTATGCATAAACTAAACAATAATAAACTACAATATTAACGCGTATAATCTATAAACATTCCTTATTTTAAGACATTTTGGATCCTTTTCACTACAGAGCCAAAATAGCCGGAACATCTAAAAATCTAAATTATTTACAAATTACACGCGTTAAGACAGTTCAAAAGTTGTTTTATATTTACAATAAACGACTTCGCCTTCCAAATAGCCTGTTATAGTGTGTATAGCTTTTCGTAGCTAAAAGAGATCTTAAAATCAGTCTAGTATGGATTTTAAGTTCACACTTTACAATGGAACAAAAAATAATTTGACTTTACAGATAGTATAGAATTATTTATTATCTTTATAATAAACTAACATTTTTATAACAGAAATAGCAGTTAGGTAAGTACTTATTTAAAGCCCAGTTTTTCGCTTTAAAACATTAAAGCTAAACACTCGACAGTGTTCCTCAACATGTAGGTATATACTCTTATGCCGTCTACCGTTGCTAATGCTCAACACATGTTTAACAACCGACTTCAACGAACCGCTTCTCGGTATCGAACTTCATCCGTTCCCGGCCATAGTAAACATATTATAAGTAATATAAAAAAAATCACGTTAATATTATTTCACTAACAACGTTGCTCTGCCCTTTTGAAGACTCTGAGGAGTTAGACGATGCAGTGGTAGTCACAATTTAGAACTGTATGATTTAAGCAACTTTTGTAAAGGTTAGTCTTGGGATGGGTGATCAAAAACTAGTATCTATAACTGTAACCGTCGACGCTGTCATCATTATTAGGATTTGAGTTAACATTCTTACGATGTTGATGATAACGATATTGTTTATGATGTAAGTGATTATGACGGCATGATAAATATAAATAATAAAAATATAAATAAAATTCATACTTCTAATTGAACTTGATCTACGAACCTACTTTATAATAGAATATATGGGGATGGATTTAGTATCTCTCTACGTAGCATAAATATAACGACATATCTTTTGTATAGACGCCAAACAATGAAAACAAATTAAATATAAAATAACTACATAAATAGTGACTAAATAATAAAAATGTATTAAAAGACTCTGTTATCACATTTACAGCGTTTTGTGCTATTTTAATGAGGTGATAAAAGTTAATCAAATGTATTTACAGATTTATGACTCGCGGGCTGTCACAATGCCATTGTGGAATAATACTGTCATAAATAATGAAATAGGTAAAACTCTTTAAATTAACCGAATGCCTAAAACATGTCTAAATACTAATCCACAGCTAAGTAAATTAACATTTCATTGAATAAAACTTGAAACACGATGATAAAAAAATTATCATTATTCTTATTTAATAAAGGCGCGGTTATATAAGAAAGTAGAGGACTCAAAATCTAAAAACCTGCACCAAATTTCTACACAACACACATTGCAATAAGCCCATCATCGTTAAATAATCTCAGGAGGCTCTAATAGAGAAAAGTTTGGTTTTCTACATTGACCTCAGAGATGACGACACCACGATACCATAATGGGAGTCGTTCAACCACGGAGGTCACTATAATTTAAATAAAATAAAACAAAATAAAATTCATGTTTTATTTTCTAGTGATTCGGTAATTTTTTCTAGTAAAAAATTTCACCACATTTAATACAGTTGCCGGCCCTTTTTAGTTTATTTTTATATATATATGTATTTTTATTATATGTATTTGTTTTTTATAGAAATTTATTAAAATTATTAAACAAAATAGTATTGTTATCTATTAGCTTACACACTATCTGTGATTAATGTATATTTTTATTATAAATAAACCCATTTTGCACTTGTTGTCATTCATTTTCATACGACAACCCCATTTCCACTTAGCTCTCTGCTTCAAATAGGTACTGTAATTAACTTATGTTGATACTATATAAATAAATATTTATTTATGTATTGCTTTATAAAAAATTCACCAAAGCTCTTTTTTATATCATCTTGATTTATTTCTGCAATGGCGGCGAAACATGAACCCTGTACACCGCCATTAACGACACGTGCATAACAAAACCTAATAAACATCACAACGTTTAGCAGCTAACATTGTGACGTTCGTTGAATATATTAAACAACTTTGAACGGAACGCCCTAGACGACAAGATCGAAAATCCCGTACATTTATCTCTATGTGCCCGCGCTTACCCACGCTATTTTGGTTCAAGGGCCTCCTCTTCCCCACGATTATAGGATGCTTCAGACACAACAACTTAGTTATTGGAGTACTAATACCTAACTACCTGTAGCCTATATTAAAACATATTCTTATCAAAATATTATTGACACTAATAATTCAAAATATAATGAAAGTTATCTGAGTTCAATTGTAAGTAAGACAATTAAACTTAAAAATAATATTCATGACATAAGTAAATCTTTAAGTATTAGTTTGATGTTTATTGCTATTGTGAACATTTCAGTCTCTTTTCTATACAATATAAACACGAATTCATCTGATGTTATTCATACCTAAAATGTATTGGCGACATTTAATCCATTAATATATGATACGTTAACTAAACTCTGAAAGTTGCTTGTACTTCACACACACCTTGCATATTTTCGCACACTGCATAGTCAAAACAAAGTACAATTACAAAAGAATATTATAACAAACATCCATTGAAAAGGAAATCACTCAAAACACAAGCTTGTGCTACAAGTTAAAGAAACAGTGTCGAAGAACATAAGGTGCAGGATTGATAATACGGCAGGTTTGATGATCTTGTGAGGTTATCAATTAATCACAAGTACCTAAACATCGAGGCTCTTTGACTATTGGTGTTTCTTATTTTGATCTTGGTTTATTGTACTAGACAAAAGAATTTGTCTTATTGACAGTACAGTCTTGTAGCTATGTCTATATAGTGTTAACATCACTCCGATTATATTGTTGCAATTAAATAACGTTATGGTCAACAATTAAGTTGTCTTCTTCATTTTCATTAAGCTCTCTCCGATCGTACAATATGTTTTCCTCTATCTATTCCTTTATCAACGGCGTCTTTCCCATACTACATACTCACTTGCTTCGTTTATCAAATGATTTTTTTATCTTAACAAAACAATAAAACACTCTGCTGCTTGCGGATTTACAAAGGTATTGGATATAGCTGATTCGAATCAGCTGACCCCGATCAAGCGACCCACCCATACCAGTTCTGTTACCCGCCCGGGGTGATCAATTAACCTTGGAACTCTTACTAATGTAATTTACTTTTCCAATTTTTCATGGTCATTAACATGGTCATAGTAAATCCAATAATTTTGCCCACTAACGATTTTCTAACAAAAACATTACCTATACGCATTTAGTTTGTAGCTAAATTTACATTACAGAAAACAACATTAATATACTACAAGAGAATTGTACAAGACATTTAGTTTCCAAAACGCAACATGTATCAGTATTATCGTTTGATCGTTAATTTGAAGGTTGTATGAATCAGTTGGGCGGTCGCTCCCTCGCCCTATGCAGTCGATCCACCAAGTCAACAACTTCCCGATTAGTTACAGCGATGAATCACTACGTATTACTACTGTGCTATTACTTTAGAACACGAACCAAAATGACTTCATTTATTTTAATAACATCGTTACTACAGTGAATGCAATAAAAACAATATTAAGACTTCCGTTACTCAAAGGTCGTTATGCATAATGCTACCGACTGCATATAAGAAGAACAGACTCATTCACCATTTGATTTGATGTCATTACATACGCAATCAACAAATTATGATTATGTATCCAGGCCAGACTGTAGAATTGATCAAGCAGCCGGCCATTTCATGAAATGGTCGTATTTCATGAAATGGAAAAACATGCTGCCCTCATCATGATGTGGCCTGGCCAGATCAATGAACAATTTGCGTTTAATGATATGGTCGGCTGATCGTATGACTGCTATATGATCTGACCAAGCATTAGTGATCATAACGTAAAATAGTAACATTAGTCTCAGTAAGAGGCGCTGATGTCGCAAAAATGAAAATACAGTTCATGTTTTACCTGTGTATTAACTAAATTAACCAAATATATTTTATGATTCGTTATTCATAGTTACCATCATAAACAAATACAATCTTGTATTCGCAATGACTGCTTAACATACTGATTGGTCCTTTGTAACATCAGCGGTCATTTGTTAGGTGACTAAATTGTATTATTATGATGTGTCTCCAAAACGAGCACTTACATCCCATTAGGATTTAATGATCAAATACAGCCAATTTGTCCATTCATAGAAATTTTATGTCGATTTTGTTATTATTCCAAAGTCTGTTACTCAACATTGATTGTTTAGCTAGATTTCTGAGAGCTAATTTTTGTTCCTCTACGAACGAAAATTGGGATTATCTTCAAATTCTGTGCATTAAAGGCAGTGAACAGATCCAACCTCTATTGCATCACAAATCGAAAAAATGGTTTCTTGATAAGCTTCGTTATGAAAAAAATAGGAAAAATAGGACTTTTCGTTTTCGAAGAAATAGATTAGACCTTCTGTATGTATTATTATTCTTACAAAGTGTATTTTTATAAAAGTAAGCAAACACTTGTGATACATAATAAAACTAACAATTATTAGTCAGTTTTATTTTGTATTTCACAATTTATCAAAACGATCATGTATATTGCGAAAAAGAGATTTCTTAAAATTAAAACTAAAAGAAAATTAAGAGAAACTCTTGCCACTGCAGCTGCCGGCGGACGCAAGAAACAAATTATTAGATTTATGCTTTAGAATGTTATTCTTTATGTGTAGAGGAATTATGCGTAATTATATATAGAATTAACAGAAGTATGCCATCTTATATTATGTCTTAAGATTAGATGCCAATTGATGAGAAGATTGATTTTTTTTTTAAATAATCATTTGAAGTGTAGGGTTGTGATTGCGACGACGTATCTTCTGAAGAAATCGATTTAGAAAGGGGTAGTTTAGTGTGATATGGTGGAACGTGCAGTAAAAAGTTGCTATTTATCTTACATTGCGTCTGGCCACACGATAACTCTAATATTATATATATGACGAGTGCATGTGGGCCGGCGAGGTGGCGGCGGCGGCGGACCGGTCCAACGTGCGCGTGGAAATGCGGGACGTCGACGATTTCTAACTTTCGAGAAACGTCAACAAATACACCACTCAGGAAACAGAAGTGGTGATCGTTGTGTCCATAGTACGTATGATTTGGGTTGTCTATTTAATTTCAAGTGCTAACTAACAGAAGAACTCAGTCTAACTTCTGTAAAAAATGGTGTATAATGGCAATTTCAAGTTGCATTACCAAATAATTGTCTGAATCAGTGATATGATATGATATGGCATAAGAATGATTCGATATAAACTAATCATTGAATTGGAATCAGCTAGATCCAATTTTTATGACTATATGTGGAAGGAAAGATACCTATCGTTATCATTATAATTATATCAAACGTAGGTAACGAACCGATGTTATAATCAATTCATGTATGTGACTATTTGACTTTTATTCAAGTTTTTAATTACAGGTTGTAACATTTAAAATTCATGAATCGAGACTATCTGTCTATATTTATAGTTACGTAATTAAGTTTTATTGTCAAAAATTATGTGTTAATGCAACAAACTAACAAAATCAACATATCCTGCCATCATCGGGTTGTATAATCACTACACAATGAGGCCGTGTTGTCATGTCATACAGCAAACTGTTACAGTTCAATGCGTAAATTCGACAATGACTGCGTTCTGTTAGGGGGTCTATTTTGTATGCACGAAGTCACATTTCAAATTCCATCGATTTCATGTATTTCTTTCAAGGCGGTTTTTTATTTAAATTGAAAATCAGGAAGAGACCATTCACCTCAGTATTTCTTCAGCCTTATGGTAATTAAGTGTGTAACTGTTTTAGAATTAACTTAGAATATAACCATTATAAACATTTACGTCTTTCATCATTAAACTATTATATCATATTGCACAGAAAAAGAAGAGCCAAAATAATTTTATTCTCAAAAAAATACGATTATTATTACTCATGTCAAACTAAATGAATTTTACAAGTATTCTTGTTTAAGTTTCTAAGTTAATACATAGTTTACGTATATAGAGTTGGTATACCTCATAACAACCAAGTTCAAAGAGCAAAATCGTTTAATGAATATAATTTGCTATAACATTTTGATAGTGCCTCGATTATCTGTCTAGTGAACGAATTGTCGTATTGATATCTTTATATCGACGCTGGAAAGCAAACACGTAGTAACCTGCAAAACCAAAATGGATATTTATAATGGAAAATCTTTAGATTTTTCCAAAAAAACATGTCTTATTTCTGTGTGTATAAATTGACTAAGGAACACCTTATTTATTACCATGGACGTTTATAGGAATTATTTATCGAAAAAAGTCAAAGTTTTTCTGCTTTGAAGATCAATTTTGGTTTTGCGGGTTACTACGTGTTTGCTTTCCAGCGTCGATATATAAAATGCAAACCTGACTGACTTATATGTTAACAGCCGAAATTACTATACCTAGAAACTTGTAATTTGGTACAAAGGTTTCTTCCTTTAGGTAAATGAGCACAAAGAAAAGATTTTACAAAATTCGACACCTAAGGGTTTTTATATTTTATATTATTAATGCCACAGTATTATTAAGAACCAGTACGACAACTAGGAATAAACGCTCGTATTCATTCAAGACTTAAGAATGATGATGTTGTTTTAATTACATAAAATATTGTTTATTTACTAATTTTAGTTGTTTATTTTCTTAATGATAATGGATAAAATCAGTTTAAGTGATAATTTAGTTCTCTAATAGTAGAGGGTAGTTCATTGTTTATCTTTGAAGACTGAGGACACAAAAACATAAACATATATTTAACCAAAATTGCGTAACGCATCGTTTTATTTCCAAAAATGACTCTAGTTACACTACCGTTGAGCTTATTTATTATTATCTGTTGATACTGTCGATAATTAGACACTCAAAGGAGGTTTCATATTTTTGTGTATACAAATAATGTCAACAACTTGTTACGTTATTAGTAAAGATTAGGTGTTATGCACTACTAAAAATAATAATAACTTCGCATTGAAAATACTTATAATAACGTAACATATTATATTTAACTATCTATTTATGATCACACAATAATTCTAATCATAATAAATTAAAATTGTACAGGTATTAAGAATTTTTAATGAATTCTCTAATAATGTAATTACTTTATAAACATTTAACAAAATATTAAATTGTATAGTTAAGTAATTGTTGAACCAATAAATGAAAATTATTTGTTTTGTTAACAACATTTATTAGAGTTCTCATTTATTTCAAATTAAAACAAAAAGAAAAGTTATTAACCGGCTAAATTTAAATGTGTTTATTTATATACAGTAATGCGATTATAGTATACATCATTATCGATGTTAATCCAGTCTGAATATGATCTAACTAAGTGGTTACATGTCCTTCAGTTCTGCTTTATTGTGTAACAAAAATCTAACTTTCGCACTCTCGCGACCTAACGTCGGTCGGCATTCACTGTCAGTGTTAGTATTACCATATTTTATGTTTGAGTCGGACTAAATCTGAAATGTTTTGCTTGTTTTTAAACAAATTTCAGAAATAGAGAGGTTCTATGTTCGTCGACTATATTGTTGTCATATATGCACAGCGATTTCTCCATCATTTGAAGTCCGATTTTTAAATTCTTCTAAAAATTGGATTAAGTTGCAGTTTTGTTTTATTATAAAAATAATTATATATAAACATATTTTTGTATTTTACTGGGCATAATTAAAAGTTCAGTATACGATATACTGAACTTTAACGAATCAATGAAAATTAAAAATACAAATATGTATTTTATAATTATTTTAAAATTGACCGTTTTTCTTAGGGCTACATAAATTCAAATTGGGTATTTCGTATAGATGTTCATGGTCACTCTTCTTACACTGGTCACGTCATTTTTCCAGACTGACAGCTGCAGCCTCAACAATTTAACTGGTTACCTAATAAACCTTCTCTTATGACTATCTTTTTCTTGTTGTAACGTTATCTGATGCATTGCATATGACCTTGTGTAAAACAGTTCAATATGAAACTTACCTTAAACTTCCACGTTTATTAATTTTAAATCTATAACTTTAATCTGAACTCATTTCTCTTGTATTTAATTTTAGAACTGTCTGTACATCGACGATTGTTGATCTCACAACTATTATTTTAAAACTGTAGATTATGTATATCTAGTGTACGATAGGACTGTCATATCTTAAAGATAAAAGTCCTTAAAAAAATAGAAAAAAAAACTGTCTGTAATAAAAACTGTAATTTTAACCAATGAAATGGCGCCATAAAATATCGCCTCGTTGTATTTTCGCCATTAATTTACGTGTCTACGTTATTAATTATCGTGGGAAACGATGCTCCTCGTGCGGGCAATGACCTAACTAATCAGTTTAACTAACGTTTAGTTCATGAATTTTATTATGTAGACAAACTATATTTGTTCAAGATTGTTCGTGTAAAAATAAGTTAGGAATAAACACACGTACTTACGACAGTCCCGACGACAGTACGACAATGGAATTTCATAGTTGTTTTCAAAACTATTTTATTGCAAAAGATGTGTGTTGAACTCTTTAACAATACTATATTTTTTAATTATGAATTATGGCCTATTGGATATTTATTGGTGCACCAACATAAGTATGTACACAAACCTTACATAATGGTTTATATATACTTGGTTTATATAATAATACATGAAATTACATATTTAAAATCAAAATGGCGAATACTCCAAGTTTTTTTTTTGTAAACTGTCAGGTGTTTATATAACCATTATGTAAGGTTTGTGTACATACTTATGTTGGTGCACCAATAAATATCCAATAGGCCATAATTCATAATTAAAAAATATAGTATCGTTAAAGAGTTCAACACACATCTTTTGCAATAAAATAGTTTTGAAAACAACTATGAAATTCCATTGTCGTACTGTCGTCGGGACTGTCGTCGAATGGCAAAAGCTGTAGTTCAAAATTCGACATTTTCGTAAATTTTTTTTTGTAGGTTTTTATCACTTTTGCTCCTTACTCGTAAACAATGTAAGTTCATTTCCAAAATATTTATTTTTATTTGATTGGACTAAGTCTATAAATCAAAACCTTGTTATGCTTAAACACTGTAACAGTTGCTACTGAATTTTCCTACCAGACGGCAGGGGGGCGGAATATTTAAGTGAAGACTTTGTGCCTTATGGTGGACAATTCTATCTGTATAAAGGGTAGTAGATGTTCTCGCTGGAAGCGTGAATATATATCCGTTGACCATATAGACATAAATGAAAATACTTGATATCATAATATTTAGCTTATACTAACACTTGTACATATTACTTGATTATATACTGATTTATTCTACGCAACATGCTAATGTTCGTTTTAGTCCTATGCGTTTCTCTTGATAATAATGGACTGATAAGAAACAATCTTATCAAATCCACTATTTCGCACACTGATGTACCTACAAATTATACTGGAATAAAGAAAAATATATGTATCAATAATAATGTAAAATTTTCAAGACACTATTTTGATTAGGGCTTATTGTTACATCCAGGAAAATGTTTCCCCTTTAATCTATGAGCTATACTAACATTATAAAGAGGTAAAGTATCTGACTTTGTTCTTTGTGATTAGCCCTACGACAAACTATACAGATACTCGGAAATACTAAATCGATTATGCAAATTCTTTAACCTACTGGAAGCTACATCATACGCGGGTAACATGGGCTATAATTTACAAAGGCGAAATTCGCGGTAAAACAGTTTTTTTTTTCTATAAAAACTCTAATGTGCACGTTCAGTATTGCATATTTGTCTTTGTACTATTGACTATTTGTCGTGTGTATGTAAATATTGTGAGTTGCGCACGCGCACCTGGCGACGGGCAGTGGCACAGTTGGCTCGATGCATTGCGTTCACCGTAACGTTGCCAGATAGATTCAAAAAGATTATTACAACATTTATTATCGTATAACAGATTCCCAAAATAACAATATGTCCCGACAAACAAGTTTACGTAAGGAGTTGTGCTAACAAATTGAGTTTGGTTGTCATTATTTAATCATTGCATATAAATTAAAGAAGCGCTCTCCTTTTATGGTTCTCTGTCGGTGAGTTGCACAAACGTCCATTAAGCCTTAATGACGGCTTTAAGCTCTAATGAATGTCAAATTTGTATTGGTAATGTCACTTTAAACTAATGACAATTTTAATGCACGTTTGTGCAACTGGCTGTGTGTCGATTAAATATTTAATTCCTCCTTAACTAAACGGAAGCATTTCGATACGGTTTCCACTGTTAGATGGGAATTTTTCATAACGAAGGTATATCAACCCTTTTTTACATCGAAGGGAACTGACCTTAACATTTTATCAATTTGGTCTATAGGCCGACTAAGCTTTCCAACTTCAAGGGACGGCGGTCCAGTGCAGTTGGCCTAATCAACAAAACACTCCGTATTACCCTCTCGCGTAGACCGGAGTAATCTATACGATTACCTTATCAGTTTGATTGAACACCTTTTTTTTGTATAGCGGTTTCAAGATTCGAATCCTGGATCCAATATACATATATTTTTGGTTTTGATACGAGTACCTTCGTTATTTCAAAATTTCGATAGAACAAGGACTGTAGCTACCTACTTTCTAATAGTATCTCATCTACGTATATGTGATGTTGGCTAAAAGCTTTTTTTTTTCATTTATTTGAAGAATGCAGACATTATTCTGTATTCCCATCTGGCAACCCTGACCTAACAATAGAGCTTTATGTAACGTATTATGTCACATTAGAAAGTCATCCGCTCACAAACTATCCGCTGAAGCACTAATCATTAGTGTTCAGTGTCCTGGGGCTTTACAGTAGCCGAAGTGAACTAATATAATACTATGCACGTTTATAGCAGCTCACTCTACATCGATGCTTGTTTCGCAATTAACACATTTAAACTAAAAGGAGTGATTTCATAAATGACATTCTGAAAATCAGTATTTATTAATTTCCGAGAAGTAAACTTTCAATTCGGTTCACTTGTCTAGGAAATATTCAGTAACAAAAACATGTACAAAAGAAATAGTTGCATATAGAAATAATCTAAATATGCCTGATGTTATAAAGTTCTGAAATATTTCAACTGATAAAGGTATTATCATCAGAACGTATCAATTTGAAGAATATTGAAATCGATTTTCTTTAAAATCATATGTTTAATTACATAGTAAACAGCATATTAGTTGTAGCTAAAAGCGCATTAACATAGGTCACTACTTATAAGTGTGCTATTATCATCACGATCATGTATTCGTATCGTTAGTTATATACATTTGAATAACCTTTTATTCTTTAAAATAATTAGCCTTAAATTAATTAGTCGAACAGCCAGTTGCACAAACATCTATTAAAATCGTCATTAGTTTAAAGCGACATTACCTATACAAATTTGACATTCATTAGAGCTAAAAGGCGTCATTAAACTTGGATATTTGTGCAACTGACTGATAGAGTTTTATATTTATCTGTTTCTATATTAATATTATAAAAAGAAACGATTTGGTCTTTCGTTTGTTTGCATTGAACAGGCTTGGGCAGTAGGTACTACACCGATTTTAAAAATTCTTTCACCTACGGCAAGTTACATTATATGCGCTTAACAAAGGCTATATATTATTAACAGAGGCAAAGTCAGCGACAACTAGTTTTCTATGTTTTTTTTTATTTCTATTTCAGTCCTGGTATCACATTTTCGCAGCCTATTCTCTCTCTCTTATCAGAGTCTTATTAGTTAACGTTTTAGTTTATAAAAACTTTTTGCATATGCTTTATCTTTCTACTTAGTAATTTTCATCGTATGATAAAAATACTAGTTCCCATAAACTAGTTAAACTGTGCAGTTGTGTTCTGTATCTATTTCAACAGCAGACACCGTTGATGTTAATATAACACACGTATCGTAACGAATCCCGTTAAGAATGGTATCCAGAACTCTAGGTATTTGTAAATCAATCGTCTAGTGTCGAACGCTCGCTATACCAGTTAAAAATTTGGATCAAATTTTAAACTGGCATAAAAAAATTTTTTTTTTGTTCACATTTACTAAAACTACTCGTCGCTCATTGTATAATCGAAAGAGTCATAGAACTTTAATGTCAACATTAATACTGCAACTTTTTAAATACAGAAAGCGCTATTCCATTTTGCGAAACATCTACTTCATACATTTTTAAAGTGCTTTCATAAAGTTATAGTTTGCATTGCGCAAATTTATTTATTGCGACTTACGAACCTTTTGCGTGAAAAAAATCAACATTATTATTCATAATGTTAGCAATATCGGAGAAGAAAACCAAAAATGCAGAAAAAGGCTATCTTGCGTCTTACAAGGTGAATAGTATGACTTTAATCATAGAAGACAATAGGAATTTAAGCGAGTGATTCCGAAATTGAGCTTTATTAGTAGTGTAGGTACTTTTCGATGTGTGCGGGTGCGTGGCACGGTTACAAGAGACGCGGCCTTGACACAAACAAAATAAACTTTATACACCGACTGGACCAGAGAAAACTCATTTCCGTCTGTCTGTACCATTACATATTTGAATGTCGTATATACATAGTATAAAACAACATCGCACCCAGTTTTATGTACGCTGAGATCTTTTAAACTACGCAAAGGATTTTAATGACGTTTTCATCAATATTCAGAGTGATCCAATAGGACATTATATATTTATAATACAGGATCTCCCGGACGAACCCGCTGTTGGAAATCTAGTTCTATATATGATAAATACCAGATACCATTGCCAATAAAAAAAACTAAAAAATAAAACCAAATAATTACTTCATAAATAATGCATAATAACTACAAAGGCGGTGAACCTAGTTAAAGATACTTTAGATAAAAATTGATAACAAAGGATTTTCTAAAAGAAAATTTCGCGAGATCTTGTAAAACTGGGAGAGGTGAATTTGTTTTACAATATAAATATAAATATAGCATTGCGTATGCAAAAGTCAATCAAGTATATTTAAAAAAGACTAACAAAATGTTTAGTAAATATTTTTTTTTACAAAAGTTAAAAATATTCACTTAGAATTTATAGTAATGTCATGCATAAAGATACACGGATATTATTTGAACTGTAGCGCTAGGTCACTAAGGTGTAGTAGTATAATTACCTAAAAACCATAACCCCAAGCTATAACTTGTTTATGTAGACTTACATTCGAAACCATGTGATAGAATTATAATCATATAATTATTCGCATGAGTGAACACCCGCTTGTGATTGTTAAAGTTCTAATTACCCAGCCAAATGTAACTGGAGTATGGAATGCAGACAACATTTATACATGTGACAAATCGTCCACAAAGTATAATTTTTTCTAACGAAGTTCCAAGATTTTGGAAAAATTGAAAAATGAAACATTTATTAGCCCAACACACATTTGTATTTCATGTGCTGGAAATAATATGCAAAAAAACGATATAATGGAATCAACAGAACGAAAAGTAAAACTGTTAATTGAGTCAATCGGAATACTGCTTCAAGTAGTACTTTGTTTTATTTAAACTTGGCTTCCCCACATTTTTCCAAGTCTATTGCTCAGCTTACGTTGGCAATACACAGCTTGCAGTGATGAATGAATAATCATGTTTTCTATACTGACGTATCGGGTAATCGAAATCAAAACTTATTACAAAGAAGATGGTTTTACATTCGATATGGTTGTCTCGGCAACAGAGATCATTATGGCAACGAATTATACACTAATATCATTACCTACTATTACTAAATAATCTAATGGTGCAATAGATTCGAGCCGTGAAATCGGAAATAAGTTTGCATACTTATAATATACATCGGAATGAGTGATCTTCTGATATGAGATATTCAAATTCTTAATATCGATTTCCTACAGATCGTAGTAAATATTAAACACTTATTTTGAAACTCAAAGATGTTTTGTGTTATATTGTTGCTACTTATTTAAATAATTATTCTGACATAAGTACGAATTTGTAAAAAACTAAATGCTCTTCGTACTCTTAATTTTCTATTAGGTTTATCAAAATCTAGAATTGTGATTGTACAAGTTATGAAACGCAACTACTATTAGGACATAAAACTAGCTTGGACTAATGTTATTGGTCTGCTAAGCTTCAGCTAACACAAGGCTGTCCACTTTAAAACAAGTTTATTTTGTTATTTCTGGTTAAGTTTTGAGTTTCTACTAAAATTATTTTCCTTTCTATATAGGTATATAGGTAAGGGTATTTACTCTAGAACTATGACGAAAAAACTTTACAAACGCACCTTTACATCGTGTGAAAATATTATTTAGCTGTTGATCACGTTACATTCACAAATTACATGTCTAAGCTTCATTAAAATCACAGAAACATACAAATTATCACATAATGCCAAATATCCACCAAATATAATAAAACATTTGTGACGGGTTCGATGGTTGGGCAAATAATAAAAGGCTGACTAGCTTGAGAACGGATTTATTTTGTGGTATAAAGGATCAAGTAAAGAAACTGTAACAAACAAAAAAAAAGTATATAAAAACAGTTTGTATGTTAACTAAATATAAAATTTAAAATTACCAAATAAAACGAGTACATACCCCTTTTTGGGTTTCTTAATAAAAACTTGGATCGTTCAAGTTTCAGGATATACTTTTATTTTATTTTATTTATAATTTTATTTTAATAACATATCTTCATTAATATAATTTAAATATTGAAATTTATACAATTTACAATATTCACAACAGAATTTTTTTTTACGAACTGACATCCATAAAGAGTATATTTGATTAGTCAAAAATTTCAAATTACGAAAGATGAATAATAAAAAGAAATGATGTTGAATATCAAAGATAAAAAGTTTGCATGCTGAAACCTAGGAAAAATAAACGATGGTATGGCAAACCGTTACACATTTAAGGTATGCTAAAAAAATATATCTTATTGAAAATAGTAACACTTTTATGATAATGAAACATCATATAAATTTTTTAATTGATATTAGCCAATAGAATACGTTGAATATCCAAACTATTGTTAAATTTAAGCATATTCAAAATTTAAGATATTTGATTAACAAATGACAGTGGAAGTGAAGGTGTTCGTGTTATCTGGTGGGCGCTGGATTGAAACGGTACTCGAGGAGAGAGGAGCAATGCCGTTACTCGTCCAAAGCTCCGACTATTCAATACATAAATAAAATTAGTACTCGTTTGCATTACTAATATTCATATAAATCTATATTCTGTCTATATTAGTGTCTTTTCACTTGCAGTCTATACTTTTTTTCTTTTATTATAAAGAGGAAAGGTTTGATTATTTATAGGCTCCGAAACTACTGGACTGATTTAAAAAAAATCACCCACTAGAAGCTACATCATATGCGGTGAACATAGGCTATATTTTATACCGAAAAACGGTAAATAAAGGGATGAAAATGGGAATAGAAGTTTGTTATTGAATTAAAAGATTGTCATAGATAATCATCGTTTAAGATTCAATTTGTCATTGTAATTATATCCATGTCGAAGAGTAAATTATGTCCGAGTCATTATCCAAATGATTTATTAAATAAAATTCTAAGCTTGGATCCCAATCCAACCCATATTTTAATATCACTAAACAATTCCTTAAGAAAAACGCAGGCGAACACGCTGACGGAAATCTACTTAATTGATAATATAACTCTATATGCCCACCTCTTTTCTTTGACCTTCGAGTAGAGAAACTTCAATCTAACGACAAATAAATGTTTTATTTGTCATAACAATGACAACATAAAGTAAACAAAGACATAAACTCAAATACTTTTTACGATATGTTATTATTATTAGCGTAAGAACAGATGTTATGTTAAATTTACAATAAATCATTTAGAGGTATCAAGAAATAAATCTATAGTATGAGGTGACGACCGAACAATAGCAAGAGTAAATTTGATGTGTTCAATATACGATGTCGAGGGAAGAGTGGAATCGGAACTGTTGTATAGAAACAGCGCCGGTGAAACAACCCGGGGCGTGGTGGCAGCATGATGCCCGGCGACAGACAGACGCAAGGTATAGAGGTGCACATACGGTGTGCACCCTGCGGGCTCGACACGTGCCATCTCTATACCATTGTACGTGTACGCTACCTACTTTGTATTGACTTTAATAAATAGGGCGCGAGAAAGAACGGTAAATAGCCTCAAATAGCGAACTGACTATTTTACGGCCTTCTTAAGATCGTTTTTAATTATAAATCATTGGGGAAATCGAGCACTTTCTAAAATAAAATAAAAAATTTTGTTCGTCAAATGACAATTGATTGTATTTCTTTCCAGGCCATGCGCGGGTGGGTGGTGCGGTGGTGGAGCGGCGGGTCGCGCGCTCGTCTACGCTGGTTGTGTGCGCTGCTATGCTGGGGCGCGCTGGCAGCTCTCGCGCTGCCGCGGCTGCAGCAGGCGCCCGCGCTCCGCGCCTCCGCGCCGCCCGCGCCCCCCGCTCGCCTCCTGCTGCAGTCGGAGCCGGCCGCCTCCACGCCCGCCACGCCGCCGCCTCGCCCCGCCACCGACACCCGCGTACTCTCCGAGGAAGAGTTGGTCGCCGACGCCGAGCGCCGCCTCCCCTCCCTCCCCCTTGCCTACTGGCGCAAACACAAGGACGACAAAAACAAATTTTTCAAGAAAAAGGATTGCGCCCCCTTCCCCTCTATATATGATCTCGAATTCCATAACACCTACTGGCAGACGTTTCACTCCTCTCAGGGAGTGTTCCATTTCTACGGCGCATATATGGACGCGCGCAACACATCACGCATCGGGCCCGCGGTGCGCGTGCTTGCAGTCCACGACCGCATTAAGCCGGCGCTCGCGACACATTGTCAGCTGTGGTTTGAAGAACGCGACGCGCCAGTGGTAGTGCGCAATCTCGAGTACAAGTACGTGTGGAACAGCAAGTGGGGCAACTACCGGGATCACGTGCTGCAGCCGTACCTGCTGGCGTGCGTGCTGCCCCAGGAGGTGCGCCACCTGGTGCCCGCCTCCGTCTCTATAGTGGAGAACCCTTGCGATAGGGCCACCAATAACCTTCGCGTCCACTATCATCGCCCGCCGGTGGAAGATCGGAAAGAGTTCGCGGTCTGCGTAAAAGGTCTCGATTTCTTGCACGAAGACCTCTCGGTGCGCCTTGTCGAGTGGATCGAACTCGTCCGGTTACTCGGAGCTGACAAAATTTTTTTCTACGAACTGCAAGTGCATCCGAACATAACGAAGGTGCTGGAATACTATACCGCCCAGGGCGCAGTGACCGTGACTCCCGTAACATTACCCGGAGGTCAACCGAACCTGCCAGGCCTGCAGCATATGTATCTCAAAAAGAAAACGACGCACAAGCGACAGATGGAACTGATCCCGTACAACGACTGCCTATACCGGCACATGTACGAGTACAGATGGTTGGCTCTTCTCGACATCGACGAGATTATCGTTCCGCTCGAGGACGACGACTGGAGTTCGTTGATGAAGCGCGTGCTGCCTCTGTCGACGCCCGCGGAGGGCAAGCCGCCTCGGAGCTCGTACCACGCGTCCAACTTATACTTCCTAGATTCCCTGCGTCACGAACACGGCTGGGAAGAGGGCGTGCCACGACACCTGCATATGCTGCAGCACGTGTACCGCACGCGCAACTTCACAAAGCCCGGCCAGTATGTGAAGGCGTTCCACGAAACGGAGCGCGTGTTAGCACTACATAACCATTTCCCGCTGGCGTGCTTGGGCGGCGCATGTTCTTCGTATGCGTTGCAGACGGAGCACGCCCGACTGCAGCACTACCGTGCCGACTGTGTGACGGCGCTGAGCAAGAGCTGCGCGGAACTGCGAGCGCAGCCGGTGCGCGATACGGCCATATGGCGGTGGCGCGAGCCCCTCATAGCGCGCACGGACACGGCGTTGCGTGCCCTCGGCTTCCTGCCGCCGCACCGGTGACAAAAACGTACCCTATACGATTCCTACGCTTAGTCCTTATTGTATTAAATGCTAGTATTAAACGTATTTTTATAGTTCCAACTGCCTTTTATTTAACAACAACATTATACAAAGTAGCAGTAACAGAAATATTTAAAGGGAACTGACCATGGGAACTGACTATTGCTCTAGATTATAGTGCTTAATAAGGTAAATAATCATACAAAAGATGAAAATAATAATTAAGAAAGTTTTGTAGAATAGCAAAATTTTGTGTGTTGGAAATTTTTTTTTCCAAAAACTTAGCTTAGCTCAACCGTTAAAATAACATTGTAATAATATATCCTGCAATAGGCAGAGTGCCATATCTTGATGATAAGCAAAAGAACAAAATCATAGCCATAAAATACTCTACCCATTTCAAACTTTGAAATAAGTCAATCGAATTCATCAACCGACCGCGAATTTCCTGTTCTTGATTGAAAATGTACAAAAGCTTCCCCTATTATGATAGGAATAATTTTAGAACAAATTCCATATTCGGTTACTGTCCTCTACTGTGCTAGAAACTATAAATAGGTAGGTATTTACTTTTGGACTGGGAAAACCCAGTTCCTGTACCGTAAAAGTTGTAGGATCTTTAAGCAAGATTGAAAATATATACTGATGTTACCATACTAATATGGGAGCATACATTTAAAAAAAAGGAAGGAATATAATTTATGTCTAATATACCTCCAGGCTATTAATCTATACTAATATTATAAAGAGGAAAAAATTAATTGTTTGTTTGTTTGCTTGCAACAAATAGGCTCCGAAACTTGTAGACCGATTTTAAAAATTCTTTCACCTACGGGAATCTACTTATATCCGGTGCGGAAGCTAATAATTTTATACCGAAATAAAAGCAATCCCTATATAATGAAAATGGAGTGGAAGTTTAATGGAGAATATAGGGAATTAAAACGTTACCATAGAAACCATTGTTTACCATTCAATTTGTAATTATACCTAGTTATATCCATGTCACGATATGAATCAATCAGTCAATATCCAAATAAACAGTTCCCTAGGGACCACGCGAGTGAAGCCGCTGGCGCAAAGCTAATTGTGTATGATATCGGAAATATCCAATATAACGAAGATAATCGTTAGTAGCACCATCTCCTATATGGTTTTAGTATTAGTGACAAGATTAAGTAAGACCTTAGTTAAGTAATATTTTGATATATCTTTGTCTAGTAACACTTCTAGATAAAGTACACGTTGTAAATTTAAAGTTCCCTCCGCTACATATAAATTTCGAAACAGTTCCAATCAAATTAACAAACAAATCAATTTAACAAAACAAAACCGAAATGACTCCATCTACAGGTCATATTGATAAGCACTTGCTTGGCCTTCTAACGTATCACGCACGCATGTTAATTATTTTCGAACTAGTACTAAAACGATCTAAGAGATGGCGCTAAAGATTGGCTAGTTTTATAGTACACTGCCATCTATAATGTTGAGAGTGCAAAATCACATTTTATATTATTTTTACTATCAATAGATGGCACTAGTGTTCTATTTTGTCAGTGAAGAGTGTAGGTTACACTGCGCCATCAGCCTCCTCGATGTTAGCACCTTATCATCACCAGCCTATTATGTCTCCACTTCTGGGGCTCAGGCCTTCCCTATGGATGGATCAATATGGAGCAACGTTATTATCTATCAATGCTCTTATTTATGACCCAGTGGCCTTGCCGCGTTGTATTTCCCATATTTGCAACATTTTCTATTTAACAAAACAAAACCGAAATGACTCCATCTACAGGTCATATTGATAAGCACTTGCTTGGCCTTCTAACGTATCACGCACGCATGTTAATTATTTTCGAACTAGTACTAAAACGATCTAAGAGATGGCGCTAAAGATTGGCTAGTTTTATAGTACACTGCCATCTATAATGTTGAGAGTGCAAAATCACATTTTATATTATTTTTACTATCAATAGATGGCACTAGTGTTCTATTTTGTCAGTGAAGAGTGTAGGTTACACTGCGCCATCAGCCTCCTCGATGTTAGCACCTTATCATCACCAGCCTATTATGTCTCCACTTCTGGGGCTCAGGCCTTCCCTATGGATGGATCAATATGGAGCAACGTTATTATCTATCAATGCTCTTATTTATGACCCAGTGGCCTTGCCGCGTTGTATTTCCCTTATTTGCAACATTTTCTATTGCTGCTGCACTCCTAATAGTCAAAACGTGATATAAGATTCTATAAAAAGACGATAAAAAAATATAATTTTAAATTCAAACCTGATTAGGTCCTGAGATTGGCGCGTTCAACTAAACAATCGATCACACTCTTCAGCTTTATAAATTAATTTCCTTATTTGTATTCATATATAAGGAACCAAAAAGTAGACTAACTTTACTTACTATGTATATTAACCACACTTTTTTAGTGTGAATCAGTGTCGTTTATCCAGTAACAATAATAAGTGTTGTTGTCTCTGAGTATTTATTTTTAAAGTATCCATGATAATGCTTGTTAAATTAAGTCTCTATAGACTATCTCTTATCGGTTACTTTAAATATTTTGAATCAATATTGTTTTGCACCAATTGACCTATATCTGCTTCTGTAGGTATATGTCGTAGGATTGTGATGAAGACAGGATTTTGATCAAAATAACAGAACGCTATTTGAGCAAATTATTTAATTTCAAAGATTATTTATTTCGATCTTTTATTATTGTAAAGTTATTCTTCTTCTTGGTCGCTGTCTTCATTGCTGAAGGTCGTGTCTCTTGTGAGAGTTGCGTTGACATCCCTGAAGCTTTGATGATTTACTTCCACACTACTCTATCCTCCGCTTGGCGTAGAGCGGCCGGTACGTTTAGTCCAGTTACGGTTTTTATAATATCAGACCACTGAGTAGGTGAACGACCACCGGGTAGGTGTTAAGTGATAACCAATATTAATAACTATAATACTCATCGAATCTAGGTTTTTACATTGGAAAATACTGAATTTGTTCAGGATTATGATAAAACTAGCTTTCCGCCAGTGGCTTCGCCCACGTGGTCTTGTATTATACATAAAAAGCTTCCTTTTGGATCACCCTATCTATTAAAAAAAACGCATCAAAATCCGTTGCGTAGTTTCAAAGATCTAAGCATACATAGGGAGAGACGACGGAAAGCGAATTTGTTTTATACTATGTGTATGAATTAATTGATGAAGTTGTGAGTTTATCATCTTCCGGGTCTTGATTATTTTTCTCTTTGCATTGCCTTGAAGAACCAACTAATAATTTGATATCTGCTTATCTATCAGAAGCACCAGATTAGAATTATTAGTAATGACGATGACGAATAAGCGGAATCAGTAACTTTGCAAACGGAACAGAAAAGTCGTTCTTTGCTTTTTAAATAACACAACACAACTAATCTGTGGCTTGAATTTTATTTTTCAATTTAAGTTTATACTTAAAATATGAGTTTAGGCAGAAGCGCGGTTTATTTTATTTCTTGCTTTTCTTAACACTGATTGAAAAAATAATTTATTGGTCAGACCATAGCGTGGCTCCCAATTGCGCGGGGCCCCCAAAAGCGCTGGGCCCTTAATTGTGTGGGGATCGTAGCATTTACTACTTTGATAAAACCAAGCCTTGCCTTATCCACGGTTGGATATTTGTAATTCATTATTTATCGCCAGAGTGACTGCTCAGTGCCTAATAATGTGAACAACGTTATCTAACAGGTCAGTGCTAATTGGTATAATATACACTCGACGATTACCATTCCGGATATTCAAAAGTCTGTCGCAGATTACTCTCCTGATAATACGTATTTAATACAATTGATAACGTGACCTCGGACTATTTTCAATGGAACCATGAAAAAACCCTTGTTAAGAACTCGTTGTCAGTTCCCAAGTGAAATATTTTAAGTTCGTTCTAATATAATACTTACGATACTATATTTTGAATATAGTTTTGAGGAACCCAGGATTGTTTAAGGTTAACATGGTTTATTACCATGATATAACACGGTGCAATGCCATTGGTTAGAGCAGAATGGTTCTATAAATGCAGGTAGCGATGTTTCACTTTGAAAACAACATTTAACAGCTCACAGTAAGGACACAAGACATGCCTACACGTACACAAATCCATACTTAATGCAAGGACACGTACCTATCATTGTTAGGAGACTTATATCTAAAAATATGACACACCACACAAAAGTTTTGGATATTTTGTATTCATTATTTTGTTTGCATTGAAAATAATGCAGTGATAAATTTTGCATTAAAATTCAATGTTAAAAGTAAAAAATAGCGATGTTGTCCAATTAGCAAAGGGGGATTTCGTGAAGTTTGGAATTCCAACAGACAGACTGATAATTTTTGGTATTAATGTATACGGCCACGGCTTGGCTACACACAGATGATAACCCTTCACTAGATATTTCGTATACAACAGTGAAAATCATATCGCAGTTCATTATGTGGTTTAGGAATTGAAAGCTTAACAGGCACCATGAATGAATCACATCCATTTATTTTGATCACAAAATTAGTAAATGAAATACAAAATATTTCAATATAACAATGTAGTATTCATAGACACGTATTATTAAAGACAAAGCTTGAATCAATGCTAGACCCGAGATAATATTAGAAACATTTGAAATTCGCTACATTGAAAACCCTTACTTAATGACTAAAAAGACAACTTTCTTCGGTCATGTCACGATTAGACTTGTGCACTAATTATCTATTTTTTATATACATTTTCTAGCTTTTATATGTATAGCGCATGCGATAGCAATATATGCAGTTATGAATAACTCCTTGATTTGGATTATCACGAAACTTAGTTAAACCCGTCGAAAGATTACAGTTGGCATTTAACTCTTGCATTTGAAATTTCTTAACAGCTTCCAAGCATACATCCCTTTGCTTAGACATTTCAAATTGACGATTTTGTTCATTCAATATCTTTCATAAAATGTCGCGAGCGCTGTAATTTTTATATATAAAAATATGTACTTGTTGTTTGTGAATGGATACAAAAAAAAATTTCGAAACCTTTCAACAAGCGGACCAGTGTTATCTGGGAGCTAATTAATTACTCTAAAAAAAGTTCAGTCACATCAAAGGCAGATTTACAAGTAAAATTTAATAATCGGTAATTGTGAGATATAGGCCCAACAAGATAACCTCTGCGTGAGTAATAATTTGGCCATCTCTACAGCTTTGTTAAAATAATGTAAAAAATATTGACACTTGATTGATAAGAAAATATTAATAAACTGTCTCCGTATTATATTAAAGATATAGTTAAAAAGCTATCGATTAAGATGTGTCGCTTACACTGAATGATAACGAACGGAGTTGGGATCAAGGAATGTTGATGATGATGATAATTGTGCCCCAGTTAGGTAATGCGTCTGTATAATAATAAATCGGCTTATTGGTCCATATTCTTGTTGCAATAAACACCAAGAAGCTCATTCGTTGGTGTTCAATCAAAATACGAAACCGGATAAAGCTTATTATAGACTTTGAATCAGATACCTTTATTATTTATTAATTGTCATTTTTATTTATGTATAGAATAGCTCGGTGGCGTAGTGGATAAGCGTCACGGCCCGCGATTGTTGTTGTTAAGCAAAAAAAATATTATTTCGAGCTATTCCTTGCTTCGGAAGACACGTTAAATCATTAGTTCGGGCTGTGATTGCAGTCGATTACTCTCCAATCCGCAGTGGGCCAACGTGGAGGTCAACCTCCTTAAATATCCGTAAGACCTAGTCCCCGCAAAGGGGACGTAAAAGGGCTGAAGATGATTTATATAGTGACGAATCTCCTATATTATAATATTTTTCTATGTCAGCCACCACAAAGTATTACCATATTTATTTTAAAATAAATATGATTAGGATTAAAACTCTTCTTGGATTGTTCTTTTGTTTTGTCCTTTTCGTCAGTTCGCAACCAATAAATAAATTAAAAATAAATTATAAACATCATCACACACATTGTTCAGATTAAAAGATAAGTAACTAAAGATACTCAGATACTTCATAAAACGAGAGTGTTATGGGGATAATATTCTATCGTTTTTTATCTCATTTCTCAAATTAGAACTCCTGGAGTAGAGATAAAAAAAATGCCATCGCTCATTTGATGAAAAACTTTCTCTGCAATTTTGGGTTTAATTGAAAAGTAAAGCACAATGTGCTGCGAACTATGGTAATAGTCATTCTGCACCATTTAATAAGTCAAATTCATATTTATAGTTGACCATTTTACGCAAAAATCAAACCGGAGATGAAATAGGGATCCTATTTCATCACGTTTTTTTTTAAATTTGTTATTCATCATAGACGCTGATGCAATTATGGTACCTAAATAACTTCTGGTTTATCTATTATGTAAGTAGTATATGTATTGTTTTGATTATAATAATCACCTTTTGATTCGCGAATTGAATATGTAATGTCATATTATTGGGAGCGTTAACACAAGAGCCATTGTGGTGACTTCTTAGGGCTGACCAAATAGAAAATTTTATTTTATTAGTAATAATACACCTTATTTCACTCAATGTAACTGTTATATATTAAATAATACACGTAACTAATATTAAGTAACTATTTCCATAATTTATTGAGAATGACATAACAAACTCAGGTTGCTAAGCGATGCATATCGGACGTAATATATGACACGCCTCCGCGGCGATTCCTGGCTGTGGAACCTGGGATGCTGGCAGCAGTTGGTCTAAGTGACGAGTCCACTATAAACCATCGTCAGTTTGTACTACATAGTGCAATTTCCCTAGGCGTTGCAATACAGTGGCAAACGTCCACTTCCGGCGAGGACTAGAGTAGCTTCTTGCCTGTACTCTATCTCCTAGAACGAAAGATCTTATGGGCCCATTGTTGGATTGTGATTGAGTGGTGTTGTGTATCTTTTTAAACATTGAGTGTAATTTCGTCCTTATATCTCTACCGAACATTAATTGATAAGGTGTTTGTCCACTGGGGCCCGGGGTGCGCCTTAAGCGATTTTTAATAAGAGTTATTTTGTCTGTCAAGTCGCCACTCTCACCTTCCATAGCGTGAAGCGCTCTTTTTATAGTCTGCACGAATCTTTCTGCTTGACCGTTAGTTGCAGGATGGTATGGGGCTGTGGTTTTATGAGCGGTGCCACAATCTGTTAGAAAATTTTTGAAATCTATTGAAGTGAATTGTCGACCGTTGTCAGACACAAGTGTATATGGCATGCCAAATGTACTAAATAAGTCTTGCAATTTTTTAATGCACCAATTGCTTGTTGTAGTTCGGGTGGGAAAAATTTCTGCCCACTTTGTAAATGCATCAATTATTATAAACAGATATTGCCCTCGGATTGGACCAGCAAAATCCACATGTATCCTTTGCCATGGACCTGTTGGATTTTCCCAGTGGTGAAGAGGTGCTTTGGCTGGTTCGTTTTGTTCGAGACGACAGGAGCGACAAGATTTCACCTTGTTTTCAATATCTCGGTCTATGTTTTTCCAGTATACGTGACTACGTGCAAGTGATTTCATTTTGAGTATACCGATGTGGCCCGAATGAAGTTCTTCGAGTACGCGTTTCCGTAAATTCTGAGGTATTGTGACTCTACTACCTTTGAAAATACAATTGTCTTGTAGGGTAAATTCATTATCATTTAGGCCGTATTCTTTCAACGAACGTCCAGATTTTAATGCTTCTAGTAATGTTTTTAGTTCTATGTCTTTACCTGTTTCATGAGCAATTGTTTCGGGATTGATTTGTAAAGTGTTTAATTGTTGAATTTGGTATGCGCTATGTTGGTCTATTGCATTTTCTTTTACTTTTTCAACAGGAAATCGAGATAGATAGTCAGCGTTTGAATTATTGGTCGATGTACGGTATTCTATGGTGTAGTCAAAACCGGACAAGAAATGAGCGTAGTGGAATAAACGCATTGTACTGAGGGCAGGTAATGTCTGGTTCGGGTGAAATATTGAAGTTAATGGCTTGTGATCTGTAATCAAGGTAAACTTCCTACCATAGCAGTAATGGAAAAATTTCTTTAAGCCCCAAAATATTGCAGTCGCTTCTTTGTCTATCTGGCTGTATTTTTTTTCACTAGAAGTTAATGACCTTGAAGCAAACGCAATCGGTCTTTCTGATCCATCTGAATACTTATGAGAGAGGACTGCACCAAGACCGTATGGCGAAGCGTCTGTAGCGAGAAGTAGTGGTTTGGAGGGGTCAAAATGGGTAAGCACCCTTTCGCTGAGAATTTCTTTTTTTATTCTTTCAAAACTTGCTTGGCATTTTGTTGACCAGATAAACGGAACTTCTTTTTTAAGTAAGTTGTTTAAGGGGCTTGTGATGGTGGCTAAGTTTGGAATAAATTTATTGTAATAATTTGCCATTCCAAGAAATATTCTCAATTCAGCGACGTTTTTGGGTGGCTCCGTATTTGTAATTGCTATCACCTTGTTTTTATTCTTATGTAATCCATTTTTATCTATAGTATGTCCGAGATAGTTAATACAGTTTTTGAAAAATTGGCACTTTTCTTTATTCACTCTTAGATTACTCTCTTTTAATTTTTGTAGGACTTGTCGCAAACGTATCAAAAGTTGATTTTCTGTAGTTCCCTGAATAATAATGTCATCAAAGAAGCACTTCACACCTTCTATTCCCTGTAAGAGTTGATCCATAAATTTTTGCCAGATACTTGGTGCTACTTTGACACCAAACATTAATCTATTGACTTTGTATGTCCCTTTGTGAGTGCTTAGAGTTTGTAACAATGAACTTTCTTCGTCCATTTCAATGTTTAAGTATGCTTGTGTAATATCCAATGTGCAAAACATCTTACCCCCATTCATTTCTGCTAAAATATCTTCTATGATGGGAATCGGGTATTGATCATTTTTAATTGCTTGGTTCAATGTTACCTTGTAATCAGCGCATAAACGAATAGAACCATTTGGTTTTACAATCGGTACAATAGGGGTACCCCAATCAGAGTGATCTATTTTGGTTATTACACCAATTTTGCAGAGACGTTCAATTTCTTCATCAACCTTCGGTTTTAACGCATAAGGTAATCTACGTGGCTTTATGAATATTGGCTGAAAGTTCTCTTTCAGACTTAGGTGTGCTTTGTAATTTGGAATTTTGCCGAGGTCGGTTCTAAAAACTGTCGATGCATATTCTTCTAGTAGTTCATCTAATTGGGTGACTTTCTGTATTGTTTCTATCATTCGTATATCTGCCAGTTCAATATTTAACTCTTTCATCCAACTTCTTCCAAATATTGGTTCTACATTTTTATCAATTATGTAAAGTTTTCCATAAAATGTTTGATTCTTGTACGCACCTTTGATAAAGGCAACTCCATAAGGCTTAATAATTTCGCTAGTATACGTTCTAAGTTTCATATCTGTCTTGAATATTTTCTTATCGATTCTTAACTTTTTGAATTGTTGCAGGGACATCGAAGAGAGTGTGGCACCTGTATCAAACTCCATTTGAATTTTCTTGTTCTCGATCGTTACAGTGATCATATACCTCTCTGATATTTCACTTTTTATCAGATTTATATTTGCAATTTCATCTTCGCTGATGTCGCTTAAGGAATCAGTTACTTGATTTGTGTTTGTTCGTTGGAGACATACTCTAGATAAATGACCTTCCTTTTGGCATTTACGACATTTGGCTTTTATCGCTCCACATTCATTAGCACGGTGGTCAGATTTTCCGCATCTGAAGCATTTTCCTCTAAGGTCATTTATTGTAATAGGTCTTCTTATGTTTGCATTTTGTAAAGAATTTGGTTGTAAAACTTTCGATCTGTTACTAGAAATTTTATGTATGTAGTCTGAACGTTTTTCACTATCGGAAGACATTCTACTGTTTTCTATTTTTCCCATTTCTATTGCTGTAGCAAGTTGAACTAGTTTGACAAAGGATGAAGAATCCTTATCTTGTAAAATTTTTGTACGGATATCACCATCTCTGAGACCACGTATTAGTTGAAGTGATAGAAAGTTATCTGCGATAGTCTTTTTGCAATTTTGACATTGGAATTCGCAGTTTACGGAAAGTTTCTTGAGTTCCGAAACATACATAGCAATAGTTTCGTTTTCATGTTGCATTCGTATAACAAATTTGTGTTGTGAAGCCCACACGCTCGGCTTAGGGTCAATGAATTCGTCTAATAGTGCAGTGAGTTCTTCAAAACTTTTCTGAAGTGGATCTTCGGGTGAGCATAAATCGAAAAGCCGTTCATGCAATTCTGGTGTTAAGGTGGATAGTAAAATGTACGTTTTGGTTGAAGGATCGGAGATATTATTTAGAAGAAAGTATACGGATAATCTCCTATTAAAGTTGCGAAATGTTTCTTTTTCATGTAATGGTTGAAAATTTAATTTTGGTGGTTGATAGCTTGTAGTTGGCCTTATATCTTCATGAATTTGTGTACTATAATTACGTAATTGTAAAAGCCTCGTTTTAATTTGAATATACATTTCTTCTATTTCATACCTTTGCTCGGTTTCTCTTTCTAATAAATCATCGCTTGAATGTAATTCGATTTGTTCTTGTACTTCTAGGAATCTTTGTGATGTATTTTCCAAAGATTGTAATCTGGTTTCGATTTCTTGTGTAGATAAACTTTGATTTAAGTTCAAATAGTTTTCAATACGTTTAAGGTTACCTTTTAGTGCCGCACGCACTCTTGAATATTTTAATTCTGGATTCGACATCTCGTCGCCAATTTGTTATATATTAAATAATACACGTAACTAATATTAAGTAACTATTTCCATAATTTATTGAGAATGACATAACAAACTCAGGTTGCTAAGCGATGCATATCGGACGTAATATATGACAGTAACATAGCTTAAAGGAGAATTAATATGTAGAGAAGAAATAAAGAACACAAAATAAAAAGAGCTTTAATGCTAAGCAGTAATCTCTCACAGTGACATAATGTATAATAATAACCACCCAAGAAATATTAGGAACTGTTCGTGCATTTTTTAAAACAATTAATTTACCTCGACGTTTCGGCTACGTTACAGCAGCCGTGGTCACGAGGAGACTGGAGAACTGGCGGGTGTCGTCTTCTGATTTTAGTTGAGGGTAATCCGGTAATAATGTTTTTAACTGATTTTCAGATGTACCCTCCACTTGATTTTATTATACGTAAAGGTGGCGACACACTGCACTTACGGTATCCGAGAATATTGTTCGTGGTTGTTTGCGATCGCGACACTTATACATTTTTATAACCGGATTCCACGTTGGTGAGAGTTTATATCCACTTTCCCGGTTGAAATTGTTGTGTTTTTTGATTTCAACCGCTTCACGAACAATCCTTGGATAGTAATGTCGTTCAGTGGAAAGGACATGAGGTGTATGTAACTCGATCCAGTGGTTTGATCCAGATGATAATAAGTGCTCTGCAATCGCGGACTTCTCCACTTGACGATTTTTGACCGCTGCTATGTGTTCTCTTACACGTTCGGCGATAGTCCGCTTCGTTTGTCCGATATATGAACTACCGCAGCTGCAGTCAATTTTATAAACGCCAGGTTTTTGGTAAGGAATACTATCCTTTGGTGATCGCAATTGGTGTGACATTTTTGATAAAGGAGTAAAAATGGTGTCTATAGAAAAATTTTTCCTCAAAATGGAACCGATTTTGTCCGTTACTCCCTTAACATAGCCTAAAAATGCCCGTTGCCTGGGAACCTTAGGTAGTCTTTCCTTACACCTTCGGATAGGGTATGACCTCCTTGCGCTGTATCCATTTTTCCTTAGCACGTCCTGTACATGGGACAACTCATCTGCTAAGAAGTCAGTATTACATAATGCGTTAGCCCTGTTAATAAGAGTTGTCTCCACAGAACGTAGGTGTTGAGGATGATGATGAGATGAAGCGTGGAGGTACTTGTCTGTGTGTGTTGGTTTCCTGTAGACAGTGTGTTTCAGGGACCCATCAGCTTGCGCCATGACTTTAACGTCCAGAAAGGGTAAGGTTTTGTCACTCTCTAACTCATAGGTGAACTTGAGATTCGGATGGATATTATTGACGTGTGTAAGGAACTGCTCAATCTCCGGTTTGTCGCCCTTCAGGATACAGAACACATCGTCTACATACCGTTTCCACATACGGATCCCATGTGACTGGTAATCTATCAATGACTCGACATGTTCCATCCATATATTGGCCAAAAGTGGCGCTACGGGGCTACCCATGGCGACACCATCAATTTGAAGGTAATGTTTGCCGCGATATAGAAGATAGCTGCCATCTAAACAGTTCCGTAATAGAACCATGTACCCTTCCGGTATATCGTTTTGTCTAAGTTTCATCCTAACAACCTCTAGACAGTCCTTAACTGGAACTTTGGTGAACAGCGACTCAACATCAAAACTCACCATTACGTCATCCGGATCCAGTTTTGTATCATCAAGGATCTGTACAAAATGACGCGAGTCCTTCACAAAGGATGTTGTAGTGCCCACAAGGGGTTGCAGTACGGAAGCAACGTGTTTTGCCAAATAATAAGTAGGTGAGTCAATCTGACTCACAATCGGTCTCAGTGGAACGCTGGCCTTATGCACTTTCGGCAATCCGTATAATTTTGGTGGTTGTACTATCTTCGGTTTGTATAGGTTCTCAAAGATGTCCTCGGTGAAAAGGTGTTTATAATCCCTGATAACAGCACGTATTCTCCTTGTAACTCTCGCAGTTGGATCGTACGATACCGGCTTATATATGTATACAAATCGTGTGAGTTTAAAAATATTAATATTAGGAACTGTAAATAAAATATTTAGTTGGGGATACAACTTGAGCTAATAATACCTAGTCTAGCCATAAGTTCTGTTACAAAGAATATATCCGATAATTTAAAAAAAAAATATATTTTTTTTTAAGTTTTATGTGTGATTATGTAGAGTGAAAAAGATATGTTAACGTACTAAACTAGTTAACTTTGAATAAATTCAAAGTATCCACCCTTAGCTTTAACGCACGCTTTTAAACGGTCGGACCATTCGTCGATGGATTTACGAACGGTTTCCATTGGAAACTTAGTGGTTGCTGCCTCCAAAGATTTCATGACCGAGATTTTGTAAAGAGATTTTTTCTATGTTTTTCGTCCGCGTATCGAAATAACGGCTGTTTTGATCTTTTTTTCCTGATTTAATATATGTCCTGTGTATCTTCGGTAAGCTCTTAGACCTAAGTCTTGTTTGATAATCCAAGAAAGATAATCCAAGCTTTTTCAATGTATCAAAAATGTCGGCTGACTCCTTACCTACTTTGTACAGTGCAATTACTGCAATCCTATTCTCTTTAGTGCCCCACTCCATTTTCAAAACAAATAATTTCTAAACAAAAAACATACAATAATTGCGGGATGGAAGTCAATTTTTTTTTTGGTAGAAGCTAATGTTTGAAATTCATTTTTTTATGTTTGTAAACAGCCAGTAAGTAACCTTTCCTGATATTGTAAGGACAGTTCCAAAGATGCAGAGCATGTACAAAAAAGAAGTAGGAAACGAAGTCTGTAGAGTGGCGAGATTATTGATGGCAACATCATACTCACTACACTATTTGCCAATTTGACGTGGAAAATGTCTAAAAATGTCTTCTTTTATAAATTACATATATACTTCTTTTGCCTGGAAGGTACCTGGATAACCGAGCTTTAATCATTTTTTTTTTATATTGGTTTATATTTTTTTTACATCTAACATGATCTGCAATGATAATAGCATAGACAATGCTGCCTCGATACGGGTGTATGTCGGGACATTTGCACGAAATTAAAAACATTTTAAGGGCATCTCAGAACCCGTTTTTGACGATTATGATGATGATGATGGTGAAGTGTGTCACTTGAGGTTCATCAGTAATATATCTACCTTGTCTACCTACCGGGAATTATGCGGTTAGGTAGAGATAACCCTAACCGAAAAATCACCAGGTGAGTGCAGCTCGCAGTAGCTTGATGAAGACAGCAGGAGATCGTTTTTTGTGGCGCACTCTGGGAAGGCCTACGTCCAGCAGTGAACTGCACAAGGATGAATGATGATGATGACAAAATGAAACCTAGCTAGATCGATTTATCACCTCTGAAACCCACTACATACAAAATTTTGGAGCTGTCTCCAAGATACAGATTATTTAAAAAATGATGGCTAGTTTAAATGAAACTACTAAGGAACAAAGCAGATACATAAAAAATATTAACTGTCAATTTCTTTATTACATGCTAGATTGTAAACTTAAACGTGACATTTATTTTTTGTCGATTAAACTCCTTCCGTAAACAATAGTGAAGTTGGTGGCAGCCCTGTGAGGTAGTACTTACCTTTTGGTTAGCACACAATAGTGTTCGAGCAGACACTCGCCTTCGTACCAGTCATTGAGGTGAGTCGACTTGATTACTTATACCCGTTTTTATAACAATAAACTAACAGTGTCCCAATTCTGTAAATTTTTATTAATACATAATCGCTTCTCAATCGAGACTAAACTACTTTAATTTTGCCATTACCTGAAATCCAATATTGCTAGTGCAATCGTCCTCACAAATCAATGATGACAGACATTTTTTTATTTTGTGAGGGTTATAGGTGAAGTACTTTTGACGTTCCATTATTACGGTAACATTAACAGAATTGGAGATTGCAGCTAATTCGGTATTTTCCTGGTCTAAAACAATGTTGATAAAAGAAACAAACCTTCTTATTTTATAGATTTATTTATCCTATAAAAAATTATACACTATTTCCAGCCTTGAGATGGTTAAAGTTTTTAATTTATTCTTTTAAGAAAGGACTGGTCGATTGATCGGATATATTTTATTTGTCACCTTTAATAGCATTTTCAATGATTGCCTTCTTCCTTCTTCTTTTATAGATATTTAATTTTGTTTTATCTTATTAAGTTACCATTGACAAATATTTATTATTTTGTGTTCTAGTAATATATTTTTATAAATCCTAATGTCGCGTAAATATAATTGGATTTTCTAAGAAATTGCGATTAGATAATTAAGTTTTTTTTTGGTACTATGCAATAGTTGTTTATTTGTTCAATCAATGGATTCTTTGTGTAGAGTCGTCCTAGAACCTAGTGCCCTTTGCACATTGTCATCACTCCGCGCACTGCTGATGCGGTCAGGTTATCTTCAGCACTAGGGCTGTCAACTAATGGATTATTTTTGGCAGAAGATCATTCATTACGAATTTTAACATATAAAATTTATGTAATATAAATCACATAAAGAGACAGACCATTTAATTTTCCGTTTGATGTTTCTGTATATTTATTATCAAACTATTAAACATACATACATTTATTTATTTAAATTCATTATAATTTCAAAATTTTTTCACGTGTTTTCTTTGGGTAATAATAAATGTATAAGAAATGCAAATATACTTGGTGCATACTGTAGTCACTATATAAAAATCTATTGTGATAGTCAAATAATTATGTCAGTGCTTAAATTTAGGCGTCACTTTAATAAGTGTTAGTATTTGTCATATTGGTGATCCTATAACAAATAACTTATTTTGTATACAGAGATGTACTTTGTAATAACAAAACAGTGATAGTTTTAGCAATAGGAGAAATTTGATTAAATTAATTATCTATCAAATATTTTACCAGACGCATAGAGTATTTTTCAAATTTTCGTGGTAAATTGAGGATAAGCAAAGGATCCAGAACGTCCTAATAATGTAATGAAATTATAAATAAAACTTAATTCCGGTCAAAGTAAGGGTTCAGTAAATGTGTCAGAAGACAATGATTCTATTTGGATATGAATATATCGCTCATTTGCGACAAGAACGTGACAAAATAAAAATCTCAATTTGTGATAAAACGCTCTTGAAAGTTTGAAATTCCAGTAACTTTTTAATTATTTTGTTTAGCGTTTTCGGTTTTTGGATTAAATCGCATTCAGACCTTTAAGTTAGTTATTAAATTTATTATGAATATTTATTTTAAAAAGGGTCCTCCTTGTTGCGTTATTCTTGAAAAAATCCAGTATTGCAGAACAAACAGATATGTGCCCATTTTCTTGAAAAAAAAAATTGGATAAAAATCTAAACCTTTACAAGTTATGTCGTATTGTTATGTTTTTATTGATAATCTGTAATATAAAGGTATGGAACATTTTAATTAAGACATGTTACTGTCGTAGAAATCTCTTTATTTTTGTAAATTAAAAAAAAATGAAAGATATTTTAGCGAAGTTATTGTGTAACTTTCGCTGAAATACAAGTAATAATCAAAGTCAAAGTCAAAATAATCTTTATTCAAATAGACTTCTTAAAAGTACTTTTGATTCGTCCAACATTTTTTCCCCTACCACTCGTTCAGGGCTTCTTTTGGCTGATAAGAAGAACGAGCAAGGAACTCACCAGCTTTAATAAGAGTAATGACATTTACAAAAACCATGTCATTACTAGATCAATACGTTATGAACAGACAGAGAGAGAAAAAAAAAACTATGGTCTTATAATGATAACATAATCATTAAATAAAAATGGAAACAAGATAATGAGTTTAGAAGTAATCACCTATCCAGTTGCTGCATCATCTCAAGTCCAAGCGTTCTTATCTGTTATATAATCGGATACTTTATAATAAACTTTTTTAATAAGTATTTTTGTATAGTTGATTAAAACTGCATGATATATAATTGTTGTATTTTACTTGGGACCTTATTGTAGAAGCGCACACAAAGACCCTTGAATGAGTTATTAACTTTTTGCAGTCTAGTGACAGGCACCGTTAATTTATTTTTATTTCTTGTATTAAAATTGTGTACATCACTTTTAATAGAAGACAAACTAATATTTTTACGAACGTATCTTAAGTTCTCGTATATGTATTGAGAAGCAACAGTCATAATGTCTATTTCCTTAATTTTCTCCCTTAAAGAGTCCGTAATCCTAAGATTATAAATTGATCTAATCGCTCTTTTCTGAAGCACAAAAATTGTTTGTATGTCGGCAGCTTTTCCCCACAATAGGATTGCGTACGACATAACACTATGAAAGTAACTGAAGTATACTAATCTGGCAGTATCTATGTCAGTTAACCTACGTATTTTCATTACGGCATATGCTGCAGAGCTAAGTCTACTCGACAATTTATCAATATATGGGCACTGTAGTTTAGAATCTAATGTTATTCCTAAAAATACCATGGTATCCACAAGGCCCATGTTCTTATCTTTTATATTAACATTTATATCTACTTTTTAAACATTAGGTAGTACAAATTTTAGGTATTTTGTTTTTCCTTCATTAAGAAGAAGATTATTTACATCAAACCAATGTACTACTTTAGCGATAGAATTGTTCACATCGTCATTTAGAGGTAACCCTTTTTTAATTTTAAACAAAAATGAAGTATCATCCGCAAAGAAAACTATTTCGTGATCAATCAAAAACAAGAAAGGACCAAGTATTGAGCTCTGTGGAACACCCATCTTAACTTTCGACCCAAGGGATCTTTTGCCATTGGTATCAACCCTCTGTACTCCGTCAGTCAAGTACGAGACAGTAAAATCCAATAAGTTATCTCTAAATCCATAAAAATGAAGTTTACTAATAAATGTTTCATGAAAAACATAATGAAATGCCTTAGATAGGTCACAGAAAACACCTAACACATCATGTGAATCCTTCCACGCATTAAAAATTTCTTGTATTAACTCGACACCGGCTTCGGTTGTTGAGCGACCCCTTGTAAAACCAAATTGTTGTCGATTCATAAGCTTATTCATGTAAATGTATGATTGTATTTTATCCAGCATGATTTTTTCAAAAATCTTACTAAATATAGGTAGCACGGATATATGCCTAAAGTTAGTTGGTTGGGTTAGGTTGGGTTGGGTAATGTGCTACCTGATTTATGAAAAGGAATAATTTTGCTATATTTCATGAGCTCAGGAAAAATACCACAATCAGTACATTCATTAAATATATAAGCTAGGATTGGAGCTATTGTCTCAATGACCGATTTAGAAACTTCAATGGAACTACCCCATAAATAAGCGGTTTTATTTTTCTTTAGCTGATTAAAAGATTTTATTATATCGTTAAAATCAATGTGTTGAAACTTAAATTGGCTATTACCTTTAATTGCCTCTAAAATAGATTCAGCGACAGTAGAAGAGGAATTCAAAGATTGTGTAATCAAGACTGGAATTTCAGCAAATAAATTTTCAATATTTTTATCATTTATAATGAAACATTGTAAGCTATTCGTTGTAAAAATGTATTATTTTTTATCAAGAAAGTGTTAATTTGAGATAACCAACATTAGTACCAAACATTTTGCACTTTTATTATCAACTGTAACGGATTATCTCAAATTGACCAACAAAAATAATTCTTTATTTCAGCAACAACGATACAATCCTATGTAAACCATAGCATGTGATTACTATTTTTATTACAATAATGAGCGACATAAAAATGTCCCGTTATAGCTGCAAAAATAAATCACTAAAAAAACAAAAAGCTGTATTTACCTTTTCAACAAAACCGCGACACCATGAGCTGTTACATTTTTGCCGATATCAGGCAGCACTTTCCTCCTCAAGCGAGCGGCGACAACTGACATGAACTGATCTTGCATTGAACTTAGGAGCGGAAAGAGTTATCGCTGAACCGATAGTCGCCATCCTTTTCTTTCATTACTCGGTCATTTTCGGCGCTAAAAATATCGCGTTTTAGCAGCAAGTAGAGCGCGATGCGCCGAATTCTACTGTATTATTTATTATTCAATAACGATACATATTTGCGTTAACACGTTCTTGTCGTAAATGAGCGATATATAGATCATTTAATATATTTAATGGTAGACAGCCCTGGGTCAGAGGGGGGTCGACGCCTTGAACTTGTCCCCTCGTCAGGCGGATGTCAACTCACAGCAAACAACATTGCCGCTTATCTGTCCACAATAAACACATTAGTCAGCCTGTGCGCCTGACCCCTTTACTAATGGAACTTTTCCTTGCAATATGCTCTTACTTTATATTATTTTTACTATTAACACTACAAGTTTGCATTATATAATTATGATCATCTTCATCACTAGCTATTAATGTCCCCTCTGCTGAGGAGCAGGCCTTTCCTATGAATGTGATCGAATCAAATCGAATAGGGAGAATGGGCATTGACCACCACGCTTATTGTGTATTGGCTCAGGATAATTGGTGAGTATTAACGACTGCAGGTGCAGCCAAGACCAGCGCCTTAACGTGCATTCGGAAGCACGGAGGAGCCATCTTATAAACAGCCCTTGCGCAATCATATCACAGACAGAGCGCGCTTACCACTGCGCTATCTAGTTCCATTAATACATAATTATGATCAAACTTTTTCCCATAAGATTCATATAAGGTTACCAGCTGTGTAATCAAATAAATCATATTCAAATATGAAGCAGCAGTTGGCTACGTCTCGCCCATTTTAAAACGTAGTCGTAGTATCCCAGTCAATTATCTCGTCATGGAGACTGCCGTAGTAACAGCGTAGCTAATGTCGACAAAATGACAGAAATAGATTGGATCCTAGTTTATCTGAAGATCTCTACTTACTCTGTAGATTTGAAAATAGCGAAAGGGTAATTTTTTAGAGCGGCTTTTTTCGTCATTGCAGTGGTGAATTATATGTTTCACAGTTCACCCAAAGCAAATGTGAATCTGATTGTGTGAAAACACAGAATTTTCGAATTTTTTCCATATTTTGTATCTATATATAAACTACTAAAATTACCCAATTAACTGTTTAAACAAATTTTTCTTAAATATTCGAATAATAAATAAACACAGTGACGGGATAATTACAAACAAAAATATTGTAGGTTTATCTAAACTTCTTATTCTTACCGTATGTAGTAATAATTGAGCATTTAGAATAAATAATGAAAGTTTTTTAAAATATAAAAATGTATAATTTCATTTTATATTTCTCTATAGTTTTTAAAGATATTTACGTCTAATATTTGCCTTAACTAATTCCAATTTATTATTGTTTTTCAATACCTTCAAAAAATATTACGGTCGTAATTACTATCTCGTGTCAAATAGTTGTAGCGTGTGAAATTCGTGAATATCTTTCAAATGTCAAATTGAAAGGGATTGCGAATTAGACAATTAGGCCCCAAACTAGACTCGCAGCAACTTTCTGTCGAGTGTTTCCAATTATATTAGTTCCCGAAACCAAACTAGATGTCGCTACAGTACGTTCTTAATTTCTCCATGACTACGGTTTTCTTTCAAGTTTCAAAGTAAATAAGTTTCTAAAACTCAATAAACAACTCATATTCTATTTGTACTTTTTCGTATTTGTATTGATATCTAAGTTTCGGACATTTCAAATTTCAGTTTTTTATTAAGCCGTCTAGTGGATGTGCTTTTTTAGAGCTTTCGCTTTTTTTTAATACTTCTTCATTGAGTTACCGGAGATATGTTAAATGCTTGGTTGCTTTTCTGAAATTGTTTTTTAAATGTTTTAAGATTCACTCGTGTTTTAAGATAACTAAACGTAGGTATAATCTTGTCGATGCAAATTAAAGAAATCTTGTTTCTCCGTTATAGCGTCCAATGATAATAATAAAAACTCATATTTCACAATATGAAAAGGTCAGTAACACATCAATATTTTCCACAAATAACTACTCGCATAAGGCGGCTTTAACACTAATCCGCAATTTTTACTAGGCAGTCTTGCAATGAAATTATATACCAGAATATCCCTTTTTACGTAATTCCATGTTTCCATATTATTTTGCGTAATCATAGAAATAAAGTCATAAATTTAAGGTTGGTGTAATAGTGTAATGTAAATGTTTGTATAGCATGCTAGGAGCGACGACGATACTATAATCGATACTTGCTGACGTTACAACTTAACAATGAATGAGGAAGTATTAAAAAAAAGAAAGCACTAAAAAGCACCTCCCCTAGATGGAGACTCTAGCAAAAGTTGATTTTTGCAGGAAACGAACGGAGCAAAGATAGTCATTTCCGTTCTTTGTAACTTACATATTAAAAAAATTAAATTTGCAAAGTTCAAAACTTAGACATCAATACAAATACGAAAAAGTATAAATAGAATATGAGTTGTTTATTGAGTTTGAAAAACTAATTTGAAAATGAAAATATCTTTATTCATTCAAGTAGGCTATTACAAGCACTTTTGAATCGCCCAAAAAATTTTTTTTCCCCTACCACTTGTTCAGGACGTCTTTTAGCTGACAAGAAGAACAAGCGAAAGAAACTTATAAGTAATGACATTTACATAAGTCATGTCATTACCAAAATAATATGTATTATCACAATAATATATACAACTTTCGTCTAACGTCTTTATAGAACAAAGCGAAGGCTATTAATTCCATGCATTGCGATCCTTAAAATAATCATCAACTTTATAATAGCCTTTACTCATAAGTATGTTCTTTACATGAACTTTAAATTTATTTATGGGTAGGTCAACTACATTTTGTGGAACTTTATTGAACATAGCAGTGCATTCACCCAGAAATGATCCTCTGGTTTTCTGAAGTCTGAAGCTTGGAAAGGCAAGTTTATTTTTATTTCTTGTGTTAAGATTATGAACACTACTTTTTTTGTGAAGGAATCGTAATGTTTTCTTGCGTACATAATATTTTCATATATGTATTGAGAGGCAACAGTCAAAATATTTTTTTCTTTAAATATTTATCTGAGAGATTCTCTAGACCGCAAATTATATATAGCGCGGACAGTTCTCTTTTGTAAAATAAAAATATCTTGAATGCTAGCCGCAGAACCACACAACAATAGACCATACGTCATTACACTATGAAAATAACTAAAATATACCAATCTCGCCGTTTCAACATTTGTCAAGAGTCTAATTTTCTTAACAGCAAATGCTGCAGAACTCAGTTTACTTGACAAATTATCAATATGAGGATCCCATTGCAGTTGGGAATCTAGTGTAATACCAAGGATCTTTGTCGATTCCACCAATTCCACTTTTTTTGTATTAACATGCCTCACATTAGGTAATGCAAACTTTATGCATTTTGTTTTATTTGAATTAAGCTTTAAATTATTACTATCAAACCACTGTAGAACATTGTCGAGAGCATCATTTACATCGTCAAAACAATCATTACCCCTCTTAACTTTAAACACTAAAGAGGTGTCATCAGCAAATAACACTGTCTCGCACAAATTCTTTGTAAAGTGAGGAAGATCATTAATGTTAATTAGAAAAAGCAATGGTCCTAATATCGATCCCTGAGGTAAGCCCGTAGTAATGGGTGCCCCTGCAGATTTCACTTCATTAATTACTACTTTTTGAATTCTAGCAGAAAGATATGATTTTATTAGATTAAGTGAATAATTTACTTTTATACATGAAAGAAAACCGGAAGGGTTGTCATGGAGAAATCGAGAGAGTACCGTAGCGTCATCTAGTTTGATGTCGGGAACTAAGGTTTTTTTTAAATACTTCCCCATTGTTAACGCGCTACTTTGTCGAGTCAAGTTTAATTTCTGTGGTCGACTCTGGTCTGGATATTGTGATATCTTCAAGGTCACAATAGCTGATGAATTCGGGATCTTTCATTTCTATGTATTCGATTCTCTGTATAGGGAAGGTCTATGCCGCAGCAATGCGGTTATTAATAAGTTAATGATGATAATACAATGATACTCGTATAACTCATCATAATAGAGTTCAAACATGACCGCATAACATTCTTATATACTAATTGTTTTTAGGGTTAATGTATGTATATAACAATTTTTTTCTTTAATTATAGAAATATTTTCAAATTGATTTCTTTTGTTCAAAGGCTGTCTTAGTTTATTACAAAATAAAAACTTAAGAATGTAATGTTCATATTTTTTCACAGACGAAAAAAGCACAGAAGGTTCTCAGGTCAAGGTACATTTTTTGTTTATTTATCCTGTAATAACTCCGCCTGTAATTAGTCCGGTTTTAACAATTATTTTTATTCAGTAAGGCAATAAAAATGTTGTAATAGGATCATCAGTTTTGTTTTTATATCAAAATATAACTTGAAATTTATATAATCGAAATATACTTCCACACATTTTGTGCTTCAAAAAAGTCAAAATTACTTAAAACTTATATAAATTATTATACTATGTTCTCGATTTCGATAAAAAAATCTAATTTTACGATTTTGAAGTCGGTTATAAATAACTTTTGTAGACAAAAAAAGTGAGGTTTTTTTTGTCTACAAAAGTTATTTTACTACTTTAAGATATTTTAAAACACGCTTTTATGGGGTTATCCCTTAAAATATAGTTTTCCCTAATATTACTTTATTTATATGATTATCTGTATTTCAGATAATCATATTATTCGTGCAGTTGTTCATAATAATTAACATGTATTGTTATATTATTAGGGGTTTAAGAATGAAATTGGCGTTCTTTTGAAATAGATTCCTTGAATTGACATAGAATCTTCATGGTTTGAGGTTTTCGAAAGACTCTTTTTTCAAAAGATTTCTATGATGTTCTTCTTTTAAAAAATGTGAAACAATTGAATATCGACTTTCAATTATTTTTGTTATTAACTTAGACAAGAAAATAAATACAGCGAAAATTTAAGTAATATTATCAATATTGCGTTTGGAGAGGGGTCTGTTAATGAACGCACCGTGCGATTTTGGTTTAAACGCTTTCATGATGGAAACTGACTTGAAGAACGGGCCACAAAGAAGACCGCCAATACAGATGAATAGCGATGAATCAATAGAGATCGTGGAAGCCGATCCTAGTCAAACTACTTAGGAATTAGCGGCATGGCTTAACGTTACCTTACCCACAATATTGACTCATTTGCCTCAAATCAAAAAAATACGAAAAATGGGTTCCTCATGAACTGACTGATATGCAAAAAGAAACGCGTGTTGAAACTTGTGTTGCCTTGTTGAATCGGTACAGAAATGAAGGAATATTGGATCGAATTGTGACATGTGATGAAAAGTGGATTGTCTATGATAACCGTAAAAGAAAAATGCAGTGGCTGACCCCAGGTCAAACGCTACAACAATGTCCTAAAGCAAAATTATAATGGTAACTGTTTGGTGGTCTCAGCATGGTGTTATTCACTATAGTTTTATATTGTGCCGAACTCAGTTGGCAAAACTAGCAGTAAAACAGCCCCGACTCATTAATTGATCTTCACCGATATTGCTTCATGACAACGCGAGACAATTAACAAATTACAGAAAATAAACAATTTTGATCTACAGTACAAATTTCATACTAGAATTCAGTTTTTTTTTTTAATTACTGTCTTTCTACTTTTGGTGCTAACTATTATTATTCATCAATCTCGCAACATTTATTAATGGTATAATTTTAGTATGACGTAAAGATACATATAAACTATTTACAGTTTAATAAGCAAATAATTAATAATCTGTACCAATAGTTATAACTGAATTATACCATTACAACAAAAATTACTAAAGCGGTTTATTTTAGTAATTGTTAAAAAATAATTATATCTTTTAAGCCGACTCCGTAATTTTTTCCTTATAAACATAATATAAATGAAGTAAATATTGAAAATAATACCAAGGTATTTTAACTCTGAACGAGTGTGCACGAAGTGATCTTATTACTGCGGGGTCGTTTTTTTTTGGCTGCTCTATCGAAGAGATTTGAAGGATCAAGGCTAAATCACAAAGGCATAAGGCAGTGCAGGTAGTTAAAAGATCAGGTGTTCTTTATCTCGACCCTTACAACATATTGTACAGGTGTAAGCTTTGCTATGGAATTTAGTTTTGGTACATATAGCATCCGATCAGTTATCATAAAATTACAAATTATTGTAATCTATTTTTGAATGTTACTCTCAAGGTTTTAAGGTTGAAAATTGAATAAAAGGACAATTTTAAATAATTTGACTAGCAGTTGAGTGTACCTTTTTTATTGTTCGTTTATTATGAGTTTTACTGACGTTTTTTATTCGTGGTTATTTTTAAGATTTTATAATCTCTACCGAGTTATTTATTTTTGGTTCTGAAGAACCCCTGCCCCTGCGTTGGCTATCAAAATAAATCGTTCAAATTTAAATTAATCTGTTAAACTTTTAAGTTAAAAAAAAGGATTCCATGTCAGTAATCAACCAGTGAATCCTAAAGTGGATTGTTTCTTAATACGTTTCTAGTAAAAAAATTGTTCTGATATTAATTATATTGTCATTGATTTGTAATCATGTGATATGTGGTTCTGAATACCTAGGACTGGTGAAGTTTTGAGCATTTTTCACTAAAGATAAAAAGTCCTGCCATAAAGAAGGGATTTGTTTAAAAATCTCTAAACAGATTTCAGGCATACACATTCATAAGAAATACCAAAATTTGCTTATATTTAAATTAAAAAAAAGGAAACATATATTTTTAGCAAAATAGCTTCGAGGTCCTTACATCACATTAAAAAAAAAAAGTATATTATTCTTAAATGATGACGTGAACAATTGAAAATGTTATAGTATTTTTGAAATAATACAACCATTAGTAGAGTCAAATAACAAAAGTAATAAGTTAAAGCAAGTATAATAACCATAAAAAGGCAACATAACAATGGTATTCTAAGCGAAACACAGCGATAAGAAGATAAGCACATTTAACTACACTACTAATTTTTAAAAGCCTTATTATGTTTGGTAACTATTCCTTATAACTTATTTGTTCTGGTCGACTTAAGATAAGTTAAATGAGGTTTATGTTGGGCTAGAACCAAAAGTTCGGATAAAAATTCATTATGATATTTAAAGAACTACATCATGGTAAAATCATGGATTACACGTGTACTATAATAACCAGCTGTCTTAACTGACTTCAAAAGAGGAAAAAGTTAATAAGACAATTATTTGCAATAAATAAATTTATAAATACTAGACAACATCATATACATTGCTCAGATTTCAAACTAAGTCGCCAAAGTTGCGTTGTTTCGAAACAACGCTATTGCACCCAGATCCTAGACAATATGAAAAAATTCATTTTCTACCACCTTAAAACCGGCGTGCGAGTACTCGGCCACAGTGGAATTATTATTAGGAGTTAATTGAGAATAAAAACCCTTCGACGTTACAAAGGAAATAATTAAAACACAGCTAATTGAACCCAGTGGATATTATTTAAGGCTGTGAATACAAAAATACATATAAAACTTCTTCTTTTAATATTATATGAAAGCGGAAGTCGCTTCTTTATATTATTTTATACCATGTATAGATAACCCTTCCAATCCATTACAATTATTTCAAAAGTTCTCCGTCAGCTACAAATTATTAGACAAATATATTAACCATTAATACTTATTTGGACGATATTTCTTTGTATAAAACCAAACGAAAGTTTGAAACATGTGCGGAAGGAACAATGCTCAATTTATTTTCGGTTCTTCGCAAATCTCATCGCCTGTTAAATATCAAAGAAAATATTTGGCCGAGCATTAACTGAACATTACTAAAATAATGTTTCTTGGATACGTTTAATTTATGAATTCAAGTCATTTTCGATCTGTTTAAATCCGTTTTGCTATTTTGTGTTCGAAACGATATCCTAAATCTAGTTAATGTATCATTAAAGAATATTTCTTTTGGGAATTCTATATTTTACTATATTATAACATTTTCAAACCTTCCAACTGACTTTGTAAGGATCTGTAGGTTCCTAACCGATCCGAACAAACATTCCATCAATCAATAGCACCCTTTGAAAATATATAAAAAATAATTTTGCATCTATAAAAATATATAAATTTATAAAAATACCCACCCTTTGACATTGCACCGTAGCACTATTGAAAAACTCATTGGTCATAATTATGTTCAATAATTCATTTCTAAATATTTTATTAACACTTCTATATTTAGAAGTTATATGTATAAACAGGGCTATAATATATAAATTACGTGTGTAGTTGTATGTAACATATTACGAAAAAAGAACTGTTTAACTGCTCTGGAGATTTTTAAACAAAACATCCAATTTTGCACTAAACGCAAACAAATAAAAACAATAACCAACGCACTTATTTGAATTCTCAATCACAATAAACACAACATAAATTTTATATACAACATTTCTGATTATCAGAAACAATAAAATGATGCCGAAGGCGACACTTTATGTCGTTATATAAATTAAATATTAAAAACAATAATATGGCACAAAGACCCTAATAAAAATTATTAATAATTATTTACTTTTGACTTTGTTGAAAAAAGATCTCTAAATAAAAAAAAATAAAACCTGAACTATTCAAAATATTTATAAGGAATATAAGAAACGCTAAAATGAATATGTTTAAGGGAACATACGTAAAGAGATGCTTAGAAACCTATGACATGTATGAATAATATGCGGAAGGTAATTATTATGTTCACTCTTTATCAGCTAGTGCATACTGCAGGCAAATAGACATAGGCCGAGGCCACCCCTCTACCCCCCGACCTCCACTATCAATAGAGAAAATCACCTTCGAGCCCTCCCGGAGTTACGTTATCTGCGCCTGCGCACCCCTCCCACCCGCTTCGTTCGTAACTATAAAAGCCACAGCTTGCCGATTCCCTACACATTCACCCTTGTGTTGCAGCCGGAGTAACATACCAGAGTATTCTCACACATCACAATGGCCGCTAAATACGTTGTCTTCGTCGCCTTCCTGGCTCTCGTAAGTCTTTATTGTATTTTAAATAATCCAAAACTTTAAGCTAGTAGAAACGTTGGTGTAGTCTTTTGTACTTCGAGCTTACATCTTAAAGTAAGATTTCATTTATAATTAATTACAGGCACATGGCTTCGTGAAACGCGACGCACCTTCTACAACCCCATTCCAAGACTTGGAGAAACACGCCGCTGAGTTCCAGAAGACGTTCACTGAGCAAATCAACTCATTGGCCAATTCAAAGAACACACAAGACTTCAACAAAGCCCTCCAGTCCGGTTCCAACGCAGTTCTACAGCAGTTGTCTTCTCTGTCCTCCAGCTTACAAAGCGCGGTTAGTACTCTCTTTACTTTGTAATAAAAAAGGTGTACATTAGTTAATATATCCTTAAATCCTTTAACTTAAGTTGTATAAGGTAATGCGAAACCAGTGTATGTTTATCTTTCTTTATACTGTTTTTTTCAAGTTCATCAATTAGTTATTCCTTGAAAATGTTATCAATGTTGTGAATATTTCTTATCATCATTCGCAAAAATAATGTTGCTAATGTGAAAACGACAGTTACATCATTGTTACTGATTGGAGCATCTTGTGCGACCTTTATGTGCGATAGGTTTTAATAATAATATAAAGATCTGAATAAATTGAATAGTCATTAATTGTGATGAATGAAATCTAAGTATAATCACTAATAAATTGTTTAATTGCATTGTATAAGCTCCGAAACTGTTGGACCGATTTTAAAAGTTCTTTAACTTACGGAAAGCTACATCATACGCGGCTGAAATGAGCTATAATGAACGCGATACTGTTTTACCGCGTTCATTAAGTTATTTGTAATATGCTTCCTTATTATTATAAACTTCAACTGTCAAACACTTGAATAAATATTCATTATTTAATCGTGTAAATAAATAACAAAATATAATGTTTGCAGCTGGTAGATGCTAATGGCAAGGCAAAGGAAGCTTTAGAGAACTCGCGTAAAAACATTGAGAAGGCCGCTGAGGATCTGCGCAAGGCTCACCCTGAGGTAGAGCAACAGGCCAACGCTCTCAAGGAAAAGCTCCAGGGCGCCGTCCAGAACGCTTTGCAGGTTAGCACAACACACATTATATAGTTGTCGCACTTCATTCTAATATACAAATCTTAACTTGTACATACTTTTTAGAAAGCTATATTATAGTTTCTGTGATAAAGGCAACTTATCGTTACTTTTAATATCGAAAAAAAATATATACGAAAACTGATGCTTAAATCTTTAAACAAAAATACTTGAGAATTCACCAATTCCAGGTACCCCCGAGATGGTTAAGTTATAAATATAGCATTGTGAATGTCAAAATGATGATTAATATAATTATTATAATTATCACCAAAAATATGTAAGTTGTTTACAACTATCTTTATTTATAGGAGACCCAGAAACTGGCTAAGGAAATAGCAACCAACGTTGATCAGACCAACCAGAAGCTTGCCCCCAAGATCAAGGACGCATACGATGACTTCGTGAAGCAAACCCAGGAAGTAGGCAAGAAACTCCATGAAGCTGCCAACAAGCAGTAAACAAACCCCGCCCACCCGCTGTACCACCACATTTGTATTGAAATAAACAACGTTAGACTTTCTATATACGGTTTTGTTATTTTTATAGCTTTGAAGCATCATTGAACAATATTAAGATCTGATGTGTAATTATTTTTGTAGAGTATCCTTACGTAAAGAGATCAATGTCATAATTACCAAAATGTATTCAGGACTTTTTATTTAAAAAAAATGGTATAAATGTAAACTTATTTTATAGTAATAACATTATTTTTTCGAACATTAATAACCCCATACTATAATTTGTAGTTTGCCGAAGTTAACAAACTATACTTATACAAAAGATATGAATATTTAGTCTAATGTTGCTGGAATATTTTACTAAAATGATAGTAATAGTGTCTGAAACATTAGGTGCTCAAAAAAAGGAAAGAGATTGCAAGTTAAATTGGATATATTTTAGATGATGACTGGGCTGAATCCAGCCAGTATTAAAAAATTAGCTGGTTTTTTTTTAAATAATGTCTAAGTTAGGCAAATAGACACTTAGAAACTCATTTCATGCAGAAAAAATGCCGATAAGATATAAATACGAGGCGAAGATGAATGCTTACTAACATTATTCTCGACCCTGGACTAGAAAACAATCTGGTTACAAATTTTCTTAGCATATTATCATGGTAAATTAATAAGATAGTTAAGGCGATGCAAATAGCGAATTTCCTGATATTATTACCCATTCACGAATTTGTAGAGTAATATCACATCGTATAACTTTCAACGACTACTACGCTACTAAGTTATATCAAAGGTGTTCAAGGCGCTTTTTTGTAGAGCAATATATGGGACATCTGGGGACAAAACTACGCTCAATCGGCTCTATACCTGAAGATCCTAATTAAGTCATAAGCAGAAATTCGAACAAAAAGTTTTGTGGCAAAACGGAAAGGTTTCATAAATATGATACGATTGTAATTCTTCAATTTAATAAAAACCCATAAAACAATACGTCTACAAATCAGAACTAATTAAAAATTCGGTTAGTCAATGAAACAGTCATTGTAAGTATTGTCTATATTCCGCTTAAAATCGTAATCGTAGATTTGCCTTGATAATCAGAAATTTAACATCATCTAAAACAAAGCTCACCTCATTTGAACATAGACTAGATTTGATACGTCTGAAACTTATTATTATATTATTTCACATTATCAGACATATTATATAGAATTTGGTGGTATAACCATGTTACTATCTTAATAATACTCTGAAGTACATAATAAGAACGCTGCTTGGTGAGGAGGTACACTGTGATGAGTGTAGAAATGAGTAACGTGAGTCCTCTGTGCAGAATATACAGTCTGAAGCAAAAAAAAAGTTATCTTTTAACTTTTGATTTAAATGTTCTCACGTTGTCTGAATATTATGAAATATGGTTTTCAGGTATATAGGTACTTTCCTATTTATATATTTCGTGCGTTTGATGAATAAACATTTTTTTCAAAGCATTGACTTATTAATACAGTACACAATTTGGAATTATAGCAGATCTGACCTTCTCAAACGCTTCTTTGCCGCAGGAATGGTGTCATCCTTCTCTAAAAGCACATGTCTTCTCGTCCCCCTTACAAATTCTGTTAGTGCTCCCTGCCACCTATGATAGGTTATGACAGTATATATAATGACAGGTTATGAATTAAAGTCGTAATCATATGATATGTCATTACAATTTCTTTGGGTTTGTTTATAGGAAAAATTTATAGCCATATATATATTTATAGGAAAAACTAATCCATGGATGGATTAGCGCCGCGGCCCGCGATCGTAGTCGTTAAGCAACTTTCGCAAGGGTCGGTCACGGGATGGGTGACCAAAAAATTATTATCTCGAGCTACTCCGTGCTTAGGAAGGCACGATAAGCCGTTGGTCCCGGCTGCATTTGCAGTCGTTAACACCCTCCAATCCGCATTGGGCCAGCGTGGATGGTCATGGCCCATCCTCCTTAACCATCCATAAAGAAGGCCTGAGCCCCTGCAGTGGGGACGTAAAAAGGGCTGATGATGATGATGATGATGATAGGAAAAATATTGAGTTTCAATTGGTAGTCTAGTAAATAGGTCAGCGTTGAATCATATTTAAGCATCTGAATCATAATAATAATAAATTAAAACCATTATTAAGCAATATAATTGGACTAATATAATAATTTGGTGTATTTTAAATAATGACATATTTTTTTTATATTACATATCCGATTAGGTATACTGTTGTGACCGATTACGCGATACATCTGCAAGTTATGTATGTACACAGCATGGCAATAAATATTATACTTATATATTCATATTCTTAATAATTTCTTTGTATTTGTGGCGCTTCTATGAGAATTTCCTTATAATTTGAAAAGCTAGCCCTCTAGCTATCTCGAAATTATATTATCATTAATCAATAATATATAAGAAATTTTAAAATAAAATTAAATAGAAGCGATGTATATCTATCGCTTAATTGGCTTTGGACGTTTTAGATGCTTTGACCATTCATTGATCACGGGTTCTAAAATTGTTCCCCACACTTGCCCAATAAATATGTGACTACTGGAAACTAAGATGGTCCTTGGCAACTCACTCGATAGTGTTAGGGTCCAAGTTGTATGTGTTGGCGTCACGCGTGGAGAGGCGCGCACGGAGCCGACGGACGTTGTCGGTGGGGAAGCGAAACTCGCGCGTAGCGAAGTACTCCAGCGCATCGTTCATCGACGACAACCGCGTACTCAGCCGACACATATTCATACTATATTACAATTAAATAACATTCTGATCTATTAGTTTTTATCGTTTTATAAGCTTACATCCTACTTGTGTAAAATTATAATGTACCGCGTGGCTTCGCACGTGTAGTCTTTCAGACTATATGAAACAATGTTAAAAGAGAAAAAGCTCTTACGATATGGTTGCCGGATTTTAGGTATAAATTAAATTATATAATTATACAAAAACCTTTGTCCAAAAGACTTTCTTTAAAAAATGGAAAAACAATAAAGACAAGCAAATTTACAAAAATCAAAATCCCGTTTTAAAATACAGCTGTAGCGTTACCAGGACCTTAAATTACTTGTATCCCAATTTACTTCGCTATAAGTTCTTAGTACACCTCTACGTAATAAGACGAATGTACCCTCTATCCTAGCGGTTTAGACTGTATATACATACTATATACATTACTGACTAGTTAGGCAGGATATCTCTTATAATAATTATTATGTATAGTTATAGATTACCCGTGATTTTTTATTGTGTAAGTAATATCATACCTGTTGTTTTTATTAGAAAAAAGTGTTCTTATAAATTCTGCAAGATGTAGCGGCAACGTTTGAAGCAGAAACTCCAGAGTTTTATACGTTAATCTACAAAAAATAATCTTTTTATCATTTAATCAGAAAGTATTGAAATATACAAAACCGCACTACGAGATATAGTTTTTATTTATATAAATAATTACAGTGCTATCTATTAGACGCTATTTTAATGTATTTCTGCCAATCTACATGCGAAAACAAGCGTAGCAGTGTTTCATAATGTGCGAAAGGCATATCACTCTCGTTGGAAAGGTCACGGTCAATTTCAGTTGTGTTAATTTATGGGTTTTACAAGGAAAGTTTCCAAAACCTAATTGAAAAGAGAAGCTATTTTTCAAAACAGATCGGATAACGATATTCGTCAATAATAATAATAAACAAGTATAATATTTAACCTGGAGCTGGCGAATGTGAAACATGGGTACCAAACAGCATGTGCAGAAGGCGACTCACGCGCAGTGTCAACAATACACCGTCGTACTGTTTCCCAGTCTGTTGGATTTTCAGAAGTACTGCAATTGTACACGCGAACAGTAGACAAACTGTGAACAATCAATCAAGATCAAAAATAAACATCATTATTTACTTTCCAGATGCCAAGTACTAACATCTGAAATATTGAAAGTACCTCAATCATTTAGCTCCAAGACAAATCGAAATGTATATTTTCTACACTTTTCTACTTCCTTGAGAGTTCCTAATACGAAACAGACTCCTGTAGTTATTTTCATTGCATTTATTAATTTTGTCACTTTCACTTTGCTTGCAATAGTTACTCAGGTGTTAATCAGGTTTCATTTTGATTATTTAATGTACCTGAATGCCTTTTAATTTGGTATTAATAAAGCGGTAGGGTGGGGCTTAAATCTAGATTTAACCCGGAAAGCGCCAAAATAATTCAGACTCATCGATGGCAGTCTCCCAAGCAGCGGCGATGAGTGTGTCAATAGCGATGTCGACGGGCAGCATGTCCGCGCGTGCGACTCCCTCGCACCGCATCACGCGCAGCACACCGCGATATACCCCCGCCGCCACGCCACTGGGACCATTATAATTCTCCATCCACCCGGGGAATGGGTGCCGCAGGGACGCTATGACTAATTACAAATTCTTCATTAGAACACGACATGATATCAAGAAATATTGACTTGAAGATACTTTTTAAAGGACAAAATAATTTAACTATTGATACTCGCAGCCTAATTCGCTGGTTAGTTAACAATATAAATTCTACTAAATAGGTAACACCCTTTAACAAGCAGATGATGGTTGACTGGCGGACGCTTAAACCATTGATACAGTACCTATACATATTTATTAACATTAATGCTTATTTATTTTAATAATCTTAATTTACATTAATGATCTTCCTCACTTTAGGAAGATTTTATACGCGACAGCTCCACATTAGTATTTTTTTTTTCATTGCACTTTCGTTTGTTGGAATCATTTAGTGCATATGAAAAAAAATTGGACGATTCAAGAGTGCTAGTTTAAATAAAGAATTTTCGAGTATAATTGTCCACAATTGATTTCGGAAAGGGTCCAATGGCTAAATCGACTTAAACAACTCATATATCACTCCTCTTTTTGACTTTATATGAACATACTTCGTTCTTTTTCGCTATCTATATTGATAATATGCCAATGGCATGTTACCCACCTATTGTTGGTCTGAAGATAGCTAAAGGGTAACCTTTGTAGCCGTGTTGGATCATAACGTTCTCCGCAAGCATCTTCGTGAACGTATATGTGTTTGGTTTTGGAGAGATTAGTCTGCGGATGAAAATTAAAAAGCATTTCTTTTAACATCAAGCTCTTTATAATTGTTAAATTTAATAATCACCATGAGACGTTCGCGATCAGGGTGAGTATGTTTTTCTCACCTCCTGGTGTCTTGAAGAGTTATGTGTCGGAGACGTTGTGCTTCTTCTATAATCCGATGCAGTGACCGTGGAGGTGGATAAACGCGCTCCTCCACCAGGTCACGCTCCGAGTTACAGTATGCCGTCGACACGTGCACAAATACCTGTAACATATAAGCTAAACCATGAAAAAACAGAAAATTTAAAGGATTCGAATGGACGGAGTTAAGTCGTTGTAACAATCGAGCTAATGATTATGCGATAGAAAAGCCAATCAGAGAAATTGCATGTCCGGCATTTCTTCCATATGGGTATTTTTATGCATTCAGGGTTAGATAGTGGTCAGAACTTGTGGTCGTTATCATAGTGGTCATAACATCCCAAACTCTCCAACTACAAGAGACGTTGGTCAAGTACAATTGGCCCTACCTGTTAAAATCCTTCGTAGCACTCTCTCTCATAGTCTGGGACCCGGTAACTGGCGAGGAGTCCCATAATGATCCGAGCCCGAACCCGAACCATGTTGTTACGGCATCAATTCACGTTACAGATTAAGCCAACTTAATCGTAATACATACCCTAATATTGGGCAGGTGGTCGCATATGTCCAGCAGCCTCATTACTGACAGCACATTAGTCCCCACTGCCGACGAAAGATCTTCATCAAACTTCACTGTTGCCGCTGTATTAAACACTACAGACACCTGAAATATTATCTTTCTCTAATAAATAAAATCTAACATGATAACGAAGCATTGATTATAAATAAATCATTGACAAAATATAACAGCCGATTGAATTTTAGTAGTTCAACAGTAACATCATTACTTTCTCTAAATCAGTTTTAAAGCGGTCGGATAGACCGAGGTGTGGTTTGGTGATGTCTCCGGATACAATGCGCAGCTTATCCAGTTGCTCAGGATTGTTACGCCGAAGGACGTCAAACACCTGAAATAGTAGGTACCGTTACGATAGATTCGTACTTTTGGAGGAACATTTAGTCTACCTCGAAGTGAAATATTTACAATTCACTTAGGTTTATTGCTGTGCTATATGAGATATTGAGACAAGGTCTTACTATACTATACCTTTGACTCCTTTAACTCCCTAAGTCTACTGTCTGGAGAAACGTCCTTCTTAGTTCGCATCAAAAGGTGAAGGTAGCCTATGTTAGGACACGTAGCCAACAGCCGCTCGACCAGAACCTGAAGCAAAGTAACTGTCACGAATTGGAACATTGGACAATGTCCATGGAAGCTTGGCCAATTGCCCAACCACAAAATACTTGTATTTGTAGATGTAAATGATGGTCAGATCGTCACAAAGGAAATGTAAAGTACAAAAAGCTATCCGAAATTATACATAAAGAATTTCTTAAATTTCTTGACTCATTCGGTCTTAATATTTTTTCAAAATAAATTATTAAGTAAATGTGAAAACTAATGACTGGGTAAGATCTTGCTTCTTACCAATACCAAAGAAATCCAACAAAAAGACTTGTAATGAATATAGATAGGCTATATTTTGAAAGCTTTTTTTTTTAATTGTAAACACTGGAATGTAGAAAAAAATTGTTAGCCGTATTAATAACATCATAATAATATAAATATTAGCTCTGGTATGGTAACGGTCTGGGAACTAGAGAAGTTTTACTGGCAATCCAAGAACTATACAGAATTGTTTGGAATATAAGAAAAATGTTATATGTTTAATTATATTTCATCAATTTTACATTCACAATGCTATACTGAAAAACATTCCTTATAAAAAGTGCTTAAAAATCCACTCTCCACTTTGTCCCTGGCACTCTGAAATATAATTCGATTCGAACCCACGACCTTTCGCAATCCGGGACACTGCTCTGATCACTCAGCTATCCAGGACCTAACATGACTGTTGAATTTTTAGGCACGCGTTAATTTTTATTCTACAACAGAGCATATTTCCATTAATATTCAGATAATCCACCCAAGGCCAAAAGAAATATTATTGCAAATATTTAAATTTGTAAAAAAAAATGCATATTCCTCTACTGGAATCAAACTTCGTACATCAAAGTTGCTCGACAATCTACCAAAGCTCTCAGAATACTCGAGGGAGTGTGACCAGGATGTATATTAATTCCAAGTTTGTTCATCATAGGAGCTCATTGACAATTTTAAAATGTATCACAAACCCTCTCGGAATGCATATTTTCTCAAGATTGAAATGTTAATAAATTTAAATTATAAGTAAATTGAAGTAAAACTAAATTTATGGTGTCAATAGATCTCAAATGTCACCGGGACTCCGAAAATACTGGTCATTGATAATAAACCTTATTGATAAAAGATAAGAAAAATATAGATACTTGGGTTGTTAAACGAGGACGCAGAACAGAAAGCAAGAGTCAGAATAGAAATTGCTCGTGTCTCTTTTCGTGCCCGCTGACATTCATTTAGATATGGTATACGAAGAAAAGAAGACTGCGTTTAAACAGGCAATGTTCACCTTTCCCATGAAGCCAGTTGCGCCTGTGATGAATACCTCTCTTCCAGCATAGAATTGAGGTATCACCGGGCGATCTTGGCTCTCACGCACCACCATGATCTGCACGCGATTAAAATTATCGTATGAAATATTGGGGTATTTAAATACAACGGTATCAATTACCGGTATTAATGGATATGTTAAAGATCAATATTACTATACTTTATTCAATCTAGGTTGTTACACGTACTAATAAAAACTAAACAGTTATAACTAAGAAGCTCGTGCCTCGTGTTGAGATGACCCGGCAAGAATCTCAGTCATCTTCCAGTTTTATATCACACAGAGAAATTCTATGAAACAATAATTGTTTCGAATAGTTTCCATTACAATATGAAAAATTATAAAAATAGATATGTAATGCACTCTACGATAATAGGGGAGATTTTAATTAACTCAACCTAGACGTCATTTCTTTATACATAACCATTAGAAGTTAATGAGTTTTGTTTTACGCCTCCTTATTGTAATTGTTTTATTTTTTGCCTTTTGTTTTGTAATTTTTAGATAGGGTTGTTCGCAGAATGACCTGTATATAAATGTTATAATTATTTATAACCTTGAAATTAGCATAGACTTGTTGAAAATTGTAAAATTTGTATGCCATGCCAGATATCCACTCCAGGGGCCTTCCTTTTGGATGGTCAAGAAGACCTTTCTTATGGACGTTTAAACCTTTCTTATAGATGGTCAAGGAGGATGGGCTGTTACCCTCTACACTGGTTCGATGCGGATTGATGTGTACTTAATTAATTTACTACTTACTATTACTACCGTCCGCTAACCGCGTCGGTGTTCTTTCAGAGCCAGTCTTCTTCTGCACACGTTTAGTCTTTGTTATCTTGGGTCGTACTAGAGCATTATGGTGTTTTTCGATTTTTATTTCTCACAAATTGCAAAATATATACACATTTTAACGACATTTCAGGTCATCGGGCCATTTAAAAACTGAGCTGAACGCTCAATAATATCTATTAATCAATTAAATATATATATGTCTAAATCACTCCAATAGAATTACAAATAGCGATTGGACAGTCAATCTAATACAAACCTGAATTCTTTAATAATGCTTATCAAACTCACTTGTGATCGTTGTAACCACAAATACCCGTAAGAACAATAGATATTTTCTGTAAACATTTTTGTTTGTCCGAATCATAACATTGTCAATAACTATTCTTGATCGCTTTATTCAATAAAGAGGGAAAAGATACAATGTTGATGATTGCCGTCCAACAATGTCTGAACGGTGATAGATATCAGATCAAAGCGTCAATTTGACCAGACAACAAAAAAAGTAATATAAATTATTAAAATAAGCATTATTGGTACTCTAAAATCACGAGTTTTCACATTAACATTGTAGTCATTCCAGAGTGGTAAGAATAACCCCAAAATTGGCTGAGTGTTCTGATATTTCTATCATGCTTATTAGCATAAATACAAGGTTTAGCATAAATTAAAGTAATTTGTTTTTACCGACTTCAAAATCGAGAAGTAGAAAGTTTTAAGTTCGATGGTGATATATAAAACATATATTTTTAAGTATGTTCGGCGATTATTGTTCCGCCAATGAGGAAGTATTTAAAAAAAATAAAGAAAGTACAAAAATTTATGTCACTAGATGGCAGCACAAATAGTTGGATCTAAACGTCAATTCATGACGTTAAACCAAAGAGAATAGAATTGTCAGTGATGTTATGGATCTGATAACTCGGATTAATATCGAGTTGAAATTAAATTAGTTTGAGTTATGCAAACGCAGATCGATTAATACGAATTAATCTTTGAATTTATTTTTCTTTTTTATTTGTATAGAGGAAAATGAAAACTAATATAATGGAAGTGAGCACAAAGGTTTTTTTTAATTTATGGAAATCAATTGAATGAATGCTGTGATATAATTAAAAGTGGCATTTAGCTATGGTATACAATAATATTATCGCCAAATAATTTTTATAAATAAAATACTTATGCCATAATAGGTCTAGGAATTTTTCATTTTAATATTTAACAAAAGTTCTGAAAACAATAACAACTAGTAAGTTAGTTTTATTGCTATTAGTTATTTGTTGAACTTACAAAAACAAAACTACATCAAATCCCAATAATATTTTTATATTATGTATGGTGAATAAATGAATAGGGTTTATTAATAAGCAACAAAAGTCATAAAAAGGATAATTATAATAAAAAATCCGTTTATTATCTATATACTTACCCGATATGTATCAAAACGTGACTTCTGGCTAAAATGACGTTTATGCAAAGTGGAGCGTGCAAATAACTTGTGTTTTCGAAATTGAGACTTAAAAAAAACTATGATCAGTTATTAAATCTTATATTGATAATTAAATCATCTTAATAAACATTCAGCAATCAACAAGAAACGTCTGTTCTTAACGAATAGCAGGGTTATAACTTTAAATTTCAAAATCACAAAGACACGTACAGTTATTATACTATTGCTACTGATCTTGCATGTCGACAGCGGACGTCGACCCATGTTTTAAGTTCATTCGTACAGCACATACCCAATGTCCTTTTTGGTTCTTACAATAATATTGTTAATAATAATTCGGTTTGTGGATGCATAATGACACACAAATAAATACAAGCTGAATTCTGCGCTCCGATTTTTGTTCTTCATTCCAAACCTGAATTCGGATGCAAGTTACGAGCAACCAATAAGTTGACTCATCACTAATGTTGACGTATCAACCAAACATCGCTCCTTTACACATAACATAATAAACAACTTAAACTTACGATTAAAATTAATTTGAAAGTTAGATATTATAAGAAACACAAAACGATTATTAATATTCGATACTCAATTTACTTTTTTAACGTCAGAACCAAAATTTGAATGAATATCATAAACAAAATCCAAAACTCACGAGTGACATCTAGTATGATTTCAAGAACTAGTTTTTATTTTTTAAATACTTCCTCATTGTTGACTGATTTGCAAAATTCTATTTTTTTTTTGTTGAAATAGACAGATGTGGTCCCATTTAAATTTTATCGAAATCGAATCAGTAGTTTTCTTTTAATAATATAAGTCTCATCTGCGCGATGGTAAAAGGTCTTTTTCAGGGCCGCTAGTCGCTTGGGGGCTGGGAATAGCTGGCATTTTAAAACCGGCAGGAACCGATTTTAGGTGCCAGAGCTTTTTCATCGGCGATGAAGTGAAAAAATTACGTCTTAGACAGCGCAGTAGATTAGAGGGCAGAGAAGATAGTCATATGTTCTGATGCACTCGAGCCTCGTCTTCTGTAAGAGTGACCTTTTGCCTGATCAGGAGCCTGGTGTGGAGCAGTCCCTTCCCTCAAAAGTGAGGGTGCATCGGAGGTTTCGTAGGTATGCCTATGCCTTTAGATTAGCCTTCGGGCAGCTATGTGAATGTAGAGTTTCAAGCATCCCCCTAGCGCCTGTCAAAGTTAAATAGATAGTGTATAATGCACTCCTACGGCACAATAAAGGTGTGTCATAAAGCACTAGCAGTTCCTCATCAATATTGAATAAACTGCCTAGAAAACATAGCATAACATAGCTGATGTCTGTCCAGGGTTAGAAAATAATCCACTTGATCCAGAATGCTGGCGATCTTGAAGATGAAGATCTGTCAAATTTCTGGACAGAGAAAAAAAACTATTTTCTTTCACTTTTTCAAGAAAATTGTTTTTTTCTATCATTATGAAGTATACTATTATGAAGTACTGAAATCACGAACAAATTATACAGGTATAATTTGTTGCTCATCGCACGCCGCACGCTAAATGACCACAGCGATAGCGGCACGCCGTAATATCAACCAATTACATATCGCACACCTAGATCTAAACTGAGATAACTCAAAAATGTGATTGCTTTTTGACTTAGTACAATATTCAAATTCTCTGTGATCATATGCATCTATCCAACATAACAGATTCAATAAAGGTTCGGGGATGAGCCGCTAGATAACTTTAGCTTTCTTTTGTTGAATCAACAGTGGTCGCGCTCCTGCCACGTAAACAAATGTATTATCAAACCTCCAAATTAGTTTTTTGAGTTGTCTTAGTTTAGATCTAGGTGTGCGATATGTATATATAATACATTTTTCCAAATCTGAAAGAAAGATTTTCTATTTTCAACGAGTATGTTTTTTTTATGTAAGTAGGTTCATCGATTTATTCTTGAATTGTGAACAAATTTCTATCAAGCCAGCTGTATCTCCGCGAGTTCGCCTGCGTAAAGCCTATCCCTTATCTCTAATCTAATCTTATCTCTAATTATGCACATTTTCGATCCCCTAGGCATACTGGCACCTGAAGTCATTAGTGGTCGAATCATGTTCCAGAATGTCTGGCGGATGAAGCTAAATTGGGTCGCGGTGCTTCCTCAAACAGAGGTAGCGGCATGAAATGACTGGTTTACGGATTTAATTGTCACTTCTCAACTCAGATTTCAACACCGCTACAACTCACTTGAGGAAAAACCTCGAACGATAGAGCAGCACGTGTTCGCAGATGCAAGCGAGCAGGCTTATTCTGCAGTTTTATATTTTCGTTTCATTTACCAAAACGAACACATCCAGCTCGCGCTAGTATGTAGTAAGTCCCGCGCCTTTGAAACCTAGCAGTATTCCTCGACTTGAGCTACAAGCAGCTTTAGTAGCAGCTCGCTTAGCTAAATCCGTAGTAGATGCTACTATATTCACAATTGTTCAGCGCGTATTTTGGTGCGATTCAATGCACGTTTTAAGTTGGCTTCGTAATAACGCACGCTCATATAAACCATTTGTAGCTCATCGGGTTGGTGAGATCATTGAACTTACAGACGTTAGCGAATGGCGATGGGTCCCCACTCATTTAAATGTTGTTGACGATGCAACGCGTCTTAAACGAGGCCGCTTAATTCGAGAGTGTCGTTGGCTCAATGGTCCACAGTTTTTACTCACTTCGGACTGGCCAACTGAGCCAGTTATGTTATCTATCACATTAGAACTTAAACCAGTTCGAAGAATTCATGATCAAAATCATTTCATTCTAGATAATAACAATGTCATATCACTCTGTCCAGAAGTAGAAAGATTTAGTTCATGGTCACGTTTGCTTCGTTCTACAGCATTTGCTCATCGTTATCTTTCAACTCTACGAATAAAAGTTTTGAGAAAAAAAGGTCTCCATGTAGATCATTCTCGTGTACTAACATGCCTCACATTTGGTAATGCAAAATTTATGCATTTCGTTTTATTTGAATTAAGTTTCAAATTATTATTATCAAACCACTGTAGAACTTTGTCTGGAGCATTATTTATATCGTCAAAACAATCATTGCCCCTCTTAACTTTAAACACTAAAGAGGTTTCATCAGCAAATTATATTGTCTCGCACGAATTCTTAGTAAAATGAGGAACAACATTAATGTAAATTAGAAAAAGCAATGGTCCTAATACCGATCCCTGAGGAACGTCCATAATAATGGGTGAAAGTGAAATACATTTTTGTAGTTTCTTTATTTTTTTTAAATACTTCCTTTACCCATACTTAGCCAGTTCCGAAGCTCAATTTTAGATTAAAACACTATCACAGAATATACTCGTTATCGCAGTGTATGGTGCCGGAGTTGAGTATTATTTTAGTATGCGAGGTGTTATCTAGCTGTTGTTGGTCGAAGTCATATTGTTAAAATTTTTCATTAAAGACATGACTGAGCTCTATTTTCATTTATGATATCATAGAATAATATCTATAAACAGATAATGGCTGTATGGGCAAAGCTTCCTTCGTTTTCCTATCTACGAAAAAATCTACTAAATTCTCAAAAAAAATAATCTCTGAAAAAAAAAAAGGCGGGAACTTCCGAAAGTTTAGGCGCCTGTTTGAAAAAACTATATATTTTAATATAAAAATAAAGTGCTAGCTTATATTTGCATAAGTTTGATAAAAACATAGTATAAATAACTAATTTAATAATAAATGGGGAGGAACAAGGTGGGGAAAAAACGGAAAAAAAATGAACCTGATAAAGAGGACATGGAGGACCCCTTGCCTGACTCAGCTTCTTCGGAGTCCGATGAAGAAGGGGAGGAGAGCTCTCGTGTCCCATATTATGTGACAGATTACACCCGGCTATACCAAGAAGACTCAAAGTATAATGAATATGTGGTCTTCATTCAATCTTCAGACTCGCAGAGACCAATTGGAACCAGGGATTTACTTTCACTATCAAACTGTTTGAGAAGATATAATAAGGGAGTAAAATACTTGAAATCCATTAACAAATTTAAAATCGGAGTCTATTTTGAAAAACCTAGTTTGGCAAATGCATTATTGAACAATAAAACTTTTTTACAAGAGAATAATTTTAAAGCTAACATTCCAGCTTCATCCACTGAAAAAACAGGGATCATCAGAAATGTACCTACTAAATACACAAACAAAAAAATATTCACAATGGTGTCTAGCTACAAAAAAATTATATCTATAAGAAGATTTTTTAAAAAAGTTTTTATTAATGAATCTGGTTTTTCACTACAGCCAACACAAACAGTCGCCATCACATTTGCTGCAACTGAACTTCCCGACTATGTGGATTTGGATGGATGGAGGCACTCCATCTTACCGTATGTACCTCCCGTAAAGCAGTGTTACAGATGTCTGAGGTATGGCCACATTTCCAAATTTTGTAAAAATGCAGAAAGATGTTCCATCTGCAAAGAAAATCACAACTATAAAGAATGCTCTGTGCCCAAAGATAAAGCAGTTTGTGCCCACTGTAATGGCAATCATATCAGTATATCATCTCAATGCCCTATTAAACAACAAAAAATCACTGAAAATAGGAACAAACATCGAACAACTACTTTTGCCAATTTATTTGATAAAAAACATTTTCCTGAACTAAATACATCACCAAAGAAATCTGAACCCGAAAATTTAATTTCATACTTAAATACAAACTCTCTTTCAATGGAAATTTTAATAGAAACAATAGTAAAACTAATTACTTTACATAAGAGTCAGAATACTGTCATCTCCTCTCAAACTATTTTAGACATCTTAAATGAAACTTTATGTAGTAAAAATAAATGTTCATAAATTCACTGGGGAACTCAAATTAATGCAATGGAATGCTCAAAGTTTAATGTGTAGTCGACATATTCTCACAAAATTTATTTATGATAATCAAATAGATATTATTGTTATTTCTGAGACTTGGTTGAGACCAAGCATTAGACTGAATATAAAAGGATACTCTATAGAACGTAATGATTGTGGCAATGACCATAATGGAGTTGCCATCATCATTAGTAACAGATTGAAATATAAAAAACTTAATGCATATTTTGATGATTCCCTACAAACTATAGCAATTCAAGTAGATATAAATAATATTTGTTTAACCATTGTATCTATCTATTGTCCAAATTATAGCAGACCAAGTTTTCATATAAAAAAATTTACAGATCTCATTAATGCTTTACCTAAACCAGTTTATGTTGCTGGTGATTTCAATGCTCACCACACTATTTGGGGGTGCAACTCTGTAGATACTCGTGGGAGAGAGTTGTTAGATAGTTTGGATGAATGTGATTTAATATTACTTAATAGCGCACAGCCAACTACTGTTGGTACAAATACCTGGAGACCAAATGGTTTAGATTTAACTATGGTTAGCTCCAACATAGCACTGAATTGTGACTGGCGAGTTAATGACGATCCACTAGGTAGCTATCATTTGCCTACGTTAACTAACATATTAATGAACGTCACTTCACAGTTGAAATATCCTCCTTCCATTCATGACTTTCCGCAAGGAGTTAATTTACGACAGGTAAATTGGGATTTATATACTAAATTAGTCAATGAAGAAATAGCAAAGTTCTCCTTTACGTTCAACGACTCTCTTGGCTCCTATCGTAGTTTTATCAACATTATTCTGGTTACTGTAAAAAAATCTGTATATTGTAAACGCAATAAAATTAAAGCCAGCAATATTAACAAAGTAGACTCAATGCGTTTCGTTTCATCTAACAAGCAAAAATTTTATAGACATCTCTCGGTACCGTGGTGGAATGAACGATGTGCAAGGGCTGTACAAAATAGTAAAGATGCGTATATCTGTTTTAAAAATAATCCCACTACAGAAAATTACGTCACTTTCAAAAAAACCCAGGCTCTAAAAAAACTTACAATAAAAAGAGAAAGAAGTGACAGCTGGAAAAATTTTTGTTCTGAATTAAATAGAACGTCGCCTATGCCTAAAATTTGGAAAGCAATAAGAAAATTTAATAAAAGTTTTGTACCTCAATTTGAACAGTATGATGTCTTTCCACCATGGGTAAATGATTTTTTAAGAAAATACACACCAGATTATGTAGAATCACCAACTCCTTGTTTTCAGTTAGAATTAAATACTAAAACAATTGATAGTAATACGTATTTAATAGCTCCTTTTACTTTAGCTGAATTGAACTCTGCAATTAAAACTAGAAAAGATACGTCAAGTGGTTTGGACAATATAACATATAAAATGCTGAAGAAACTAAATTGTCAAAATTTGGATATTTTTTTGCAGATAATAAATGGACTCTGGTATAATAATCTGATACCTGATGATTGGAAAGTAGACTGCATTATCCCTGTTTTAAAACCTAACAAGCCTAGAGACAACCCTGATTCATATCGCCCAATAACGTTAACATCTTGTGTAGGTAAAATATTCGAACAGTTATTAAAACAGCGCTTAGAATATTATGTGGAAAGTAATCATTTATTACCAAATAATCAGTTCGGCTTTCGACGTGGTCGTTCTGCTCGTGAAAGTGTTGGGTGTCTTTATATAGATATTCAAAAAGCCCTACATAAAAATAAAATACTAGCTTGCATATTTATTGATATTGTCGGAGCTTTTAATAATGTTAATATTCATACTTTAACAGAAATCTTATCATCCTTAAATATTCCTCCGAAAATATTAGATTGGATATACAATTTTCTTATTAAACGTAAAGTCTTTGTAAAAGTTAATAATGAATTGCACGGACCACGAAATTCTTACAAAGGAGTATGCCAAGGGGGAATTTTAAGCCCTTTGTTGTATATTTTGTATATAAATAGATTAAATGAGGTATTAGGACCTAATTTAACAATTTGTAACTTGCAATTCGCAGACGACTTAGCCATTTACTCAGAAGATTCCAACCTTTCAGAACTGCAATACAAATTAAACACCATACTTTCCAAACTGAGTATTTATTTTAATTACCTAAATCTAGATGTCAATGTAAATAAAAGTAAAGTAGTAATTTTTAGGAAACGAAATGTAAATACATCTTTTAATTTATTCTATAAAGGACAAAGACTTTTATTGGAATCATCAGCAACATTTTTAGGAGTAATTTTTCAGAATAACTTTATTTGGAAGGAATATGTTGACTGTATATTAGAACGAGCTATAAGAGCTACCAATATCCTGAAAACCCTTGTAAGTACCCAGTGGGGTGCTGATCCAAAAATTTTACTGACCTTGTACAAGGCATTAGTTAGAAGCCATTTCGAATATGCTTTTTTTTGTTTTGCATCCGATCGTAAATTAGTAGAAAAACTTGAAAAAATACAAAACAAAAATTTGAGACTTATTTTGGGAGCTATGAACACATCTCCTATTAATTCCATGCAAATTGAAAGTAATTTACCTCCTTTAACTATTCGTTTTGAATTTCTTAGAGAAAAGCTGTTTATAAAACTTATAGGAATTAATAGTAATTTACTTTTTATTAAATTAACAAATGATAATATACCGTCATACTTATGTAATATAGATACAAATTATATTTTAAAATTAAAAGCTGATAATAAAGTATATAGTGGTTCTAAGTTACCTTGTTACAACGGTGAATACATAAGCAAATTCCATGAAATGAAAATAATTATAAATAAAAACTTATCCTGTAAATATGATGTATATAATGAGTTGATTTTTTGGGCTGAATATAGACAAATTTATACTGACGGAGCGAAAAACGATGAGAATGTTTCAATGGCTTTTTATGATATTCAGACAAAAACTGGCCAGGGGTTAAAATTACAAAAGAATGCGAGCATTTATACGGCTGAAGCTGCTGCTATTATGGCAGCTTTACAATATATCCAAAAAATAGACTATGATAAATGGATTATTGTAAGTGACAGTATGAGCGTTTTACAAGCATTATCGAATCCAATGTTTTTGGCTCATACCAACTATTTAATACATAACATCAGAGAAATCTATACAAAATTAATTATAAAAGGTAAAGACATCATCTTATTCTGGACTCCATCTCATATTGGAGTAAGTGGCAATGAACAAGCTGATTCTCTTTCGAAGTTTATTACTAATACAAATGATAATGTGCCTATAGCAGATATTAGAATAGCATACTCTGATTATGTTCATTTAATTAAAAATAAAATGGTTAAAAAATGGCAGCAACATTGGCAAGAAACCTTACAATCAAAAGGAAGTTGGTATTATAATATAAATTCAATTATATCTAAGCCGTGGTTCGTTAAAAGAAAATATGTTGACAGAAAATTTTATACTGTCATATGTAGATTGCGTATTGGACATGGACGATTTAATGAGCACTTGCATAGAATGCGCATGATCTCCTCCCCATCATGCAACTTTTGCAATTCTGGCAACCAAAGTTTGGATCATATCTTTTTTGAATGTTCACACTTCTTACTACAACGTATGATATTAACAAATAATTTGTTGGAAATCTACAAGAAAGCAGATAACATCCCGCCTGCGTTACCGGAACTTTTAAAAAATCCCCAATGTTATTTTATCCTTTACAAATTTATTCAAAATACAGTTAAAGACATTTAAATAAAATGAAATAGAAAATCAAGAGAAACATTAACAGCCTTACTTATAAAAATTCATTAAACTATGGTTATTCAATCGTCATACCAAGAATAGTTATACTCGAAGAATCAACTTTTGTCTTGGCTGTATGGCATATGTATAAGTGCCTTTGCCTTTCCATTTTGTAGTAAATGGAAGAAGGAGAACAAAAAAAAAAAAAAAAAAAAATAATCTTTGGTGCGACTCAGTGCGACTTAGCAACGTAGACAGAGAAAGCAATAGACTAATGGTATGTTCTATCTCATTCATCGGGAAATGAAATGACTTATTACAATTTTCATTAGTTAAAGTGAGATAAAAACATTATTTGTTGTCCTTATCGATGTGGCCGGTTTTTTTGTTTGGCACCAAAACGTCAAAATTTTAGGCATAGAAATTGTTGGAATCAAATAATATAGAAAAAAGTTGGAAAGAAGTGTATTTAAACAATATTTTATATGATGTATAGAGTTTATAATTAAGAAACGTTACTTGCAAATTAAAATAATGGTTAAGTGCAGTGTTATATCTTGCAAAAATAGATCCGAAAGGAATATTGTAGGTGTATCATATTTCAGGTAAGTTAGAAGCATTTTGTTTATTTCTTCGTCAAGGTAAAATTACTCAATGCCATAACCGATGTGAATTTTATTAAATACGACACAACAAGCTAAAAATATTATTAAATAAGTTGAATAAGAATATAACCTCAAATCGTTAAGGCTGACATCTAAGTACTTAAAATCTCCCCTCAAAGTGCTTTTAAATTAAATTATCAATATTCTGTTAAACAAATATCAAAATGTTTGAAACTCAACTATTTTGTAAGTACATAGAACTACAAAATGCGATTTAAAAAAGCAATTGGGCAGTTTTTAAACTTCTGATTAAAATAAATCCAAGTTAACCTAAAATGTATTAGCATTTAAAGCCTCTCAGTAAAGTTTTGCATGATTATATTAAAATACCGCTTAATTTACTGTAATGTAATTTTCTAGACTTAATTGAACATGATTTCTGTATTTAGAATCACTAAAAAATGTGCTATGTATTTGGTTTGAAATGTTTGAGTTTATAGTAGATAATATAACTAATTTTATCAATAAATCTCGGCCAAATATGTTTTTTCTTCATAAAATATTGTTATTCCATATGACAATCATATTATTATCATAATGATGACCTCAATTTTCCAAATTAAAATATGAAATAAAAAAAAGTGTTATAGTAATTGTGTTTATATTTTAGATTTTCATCACATGAACATGAACTTCAAATTGATTGATAAATGAAACTGAACTTCAAAATTGGATTGAAGCTTGCGGAAGATCAAATTGTAAGCCTTCAAGGCATGCCAGGGTGTGTTCAATGCATTTTGAAAAACATTTACTTTTAAATGTAGGAAGACAAACAACATTGAGTACATAATAAAGATTTTACTAAATAGATATAATAGTTAAATACTTATTGTGCAAGTAAGGTATTTATTACTTAACAAGTCCACTTTTTATAATACCTTCCTCAAAGGGATATAACAATGTAACAATAAGAATGGTAAGTATAGAAAAGTCTGAAACTATAAGATATTGTATGTTAGTAGTAAGCAGTTAATACTTTGAAACACAATGCCTAAAATATATAAAATGCATTATCTTCATATCTTTTCAATTATTTTGTTGGTTTCATACAATATTAATTAACTGTGTAAAACCTTTTTAGTTTGAGAATCTAAACTGGACATTTTGAAAAATAAAATATACATAATTTATACTAGCTACTGATAGTCTTAAGTTTTAAACTTTTAATGTTATTATTAAATAAGAATTGCCTTCATTAAAAATTAATCCTATATCTCTATACTTGCTAGGAAATTTTAAATTTTACTATGTCAGTTTAAATATTTGATTTGTTCTTGGAGTTATAGTTTTTTTGCACTTGTTAAGTAATGTTTATTTACCATGCCATAATTATTCTTCATAAATATCATAACTTATTTATGTCATCGGGCCATTTAAAAACTGAGCTGAACGCTCAATAATATCTATTAATCAATTAAATATATATATGTCTAAATCACTCCAATAGAATTACAAATAGCGATTGGACAGTCAATCTAATACAAACCTGAATTCTTTAATAATGCTTATCAAACTCACTTGTGATCGTTGTAACCACAAATACCCGTAAGAACAATAGATATTTTCTGTAAACATTTTTGTTTGTCCGAATCATAACATTGTCAATAACTATTCTTGATCGCTTTATTCAATAAAGAGGGAAAAGATACAATGTTGATGATTGCCGTCCAACAATGTCTGAACGGTGATAGATATCAGATCAAAGCGTCAATTTGACCAGACAACAAAAAAAGTAATATAAATTATTAAAATAAGCATTATTGGTACTCTAAAATCACGAGTTTTCACATTAACATTGTAGTCATTCCAGAGTGGTAAGAATAACCCCAAAATTGGCTGAGTGTTCTGATATTTCTATCATGCTTATTAGCATAAATACAAGGTTTAGCATAAATTAAAGTAATTTGTTTTTACCGACTTCAAAATCGAGAAGTAGAAAGTTTTAAGTTCGATGGTGATATATAAAACATATATTTTTAAGTATGTTCGGCGATTATTGTTCCGCCAATGAGGAAGTATTTAAAAAAAATAAAGAAAGTACAAAAATTTATGTCACTAGATGGCAGCACAAATAGTTGGATCTAAACGTCAATTCATGACGTTAAACCAAAGAGAATAGAATTGTCAGTGATGTTATGGATCTGATAACTCGGATTAATATCGAGTTGAAATTAAATTAGTTTGAGTTATGCAAACGCAGATCGATTAATACGAATTAATCTTTGAATTTATTTTTCTTTTTTATTTGTATAGAGGAAAATGAAAACTAATATAATGGAAGTGAGCACAAAGGTTTTTTTTAATTTATGGAAATCAATTGAATGAATGCTGTGATATAATTAAAAGTGGCATTTAGCTATGGTATACAATAATATTATCGCCAAATAATTTTTATAAATAAAATACTTATGCCATAATAGGTCTAGGAATTTTTCATTTTAATATTTAACAAAAGTTCTGAAAACAATAACAACTAGTAAGTTAGTTTTATTGCTATTAGTTATTTGTTGAACTTACAAAAACAAAACTACATCAAATCCCAATAATATTTTTATATTATGTATGGTGAATAAATGAATAGGGTTTATTAATAAGCAACAAAAGTCATAAAAAGGATAATTATAATAAAAAATCCGTTTATTATCTATATACTTACCCGATATGTATCAAAACGTGACTTCTGGCTAAAATGACGTTTATGCAAAGTGGAGCGTGCAAATAACTTGTGTTTTCGAAATTGAGACTTAAAAAAAACTATGATCAGTTATTAAATCTTATATTGATAATTAAATCATCTTAATAAACATTCAGCAATCAACAAGAAACGTCTGTTCTTAACGAATAGCAGGGTTATAACTTTAAATTTCAAAATCACAAAGACACGTACAGTTATTATACTATTGCTACTGATCTTGCATGTCGACAGCGGACGTCGACCCATGTTTTAAGTTCATTCGTACAGCACATACCCAATGTCCTTTTTGGTTCTTACAATAATATTGTTAATAATAATTCGGTTTGTGGATGCATAATGACACACAAATAAATACAAGCTGAATTCTGCGCTCCGATTTTTGTTCTTCATTCCAAACCTGAATTCGGATGCAAGTTACGAGCAACCAATAAGTTGACTCATCACTAATGTTGACGTATCAACCAAACATCGCTCCTTTACACATAACATAATAAACAACTTAAACTTACGATTAAAATTAATTTGAAAGTTAGATATTATAAGAAACACAAAACGATTATTAATATTCGATACTCAATTTACTTTTTTAACGTCAGAACCAAAATTTGAATGAATATCATAAACAAAATCCAAAACTCACGAGTGACATCTAGTATGATTTCAAGAACTAGTTTTTATTTTTTAAATACTTCCTCATTGTTGACTGATTTGCAAAATTCTATTTTTTTTTTGTTGAAATAGACAGATGTGGTCCCATTTAAATTTTATCGAAATCGAATCAGTAGTTTTCTTTTAATAATATAAGTCTCATCTGCGCGATGGTAAAAGGTCTTTTTCAGGGCCGCTAGTCGCTTGGGGGCTGGGAATAGCTGGCATTTTAAAACCGGCAGGAACCGATTTTAGGTGCCAGAGCTTTTTCATCGGCGATGAAGTGAAAAAATTACGTCTTAGACAGCGCAGTAGATTAGAGGGCAGAGAAGATAGTCATATGTTCTGATGCACTCGAGCCTCGTCTTCTGTAAGAGTGACCTTTTGCCTGATCAGGAGCCTGGTGTGGAGCAGTCCCTTCCCTCAAAAGTGAGGGTGCATCGGAGGTTTCGTAGGTATGCCTATGCCTTTAGATTAGCCTTCGGGCAGCTATGTGAATGTAGAGTTTCAAGCATCCCCCTAGCGCCTGTCAAAGTTAAATAGATAGTGTATAATGCACTCCTACGGCACAATAAAGGTGTGTCATAAAGCACTAGCAGTTCCTCATCAATATTGAATAAACTGCCTAGAAAACATAGCATAACATAGCTGATGTCTGTCCAGGGTTAGAAAATAATCCACTTGATCCAGAATGCTGGCGATCTTGAAGATGAAGATCTGTCAAATTTCTGGACAGAGAAAAAAAACTATTTTCTTTCACTTTTTCAAGAAAATTGTTTTTTTCTATCATTATGAAGTATACTATTATGAAGTACTGAAATCACGAACAAATTATACAGGTATAATTTGTTGCTCATCGCACGCCGCACGCTAAATGACCACAGCGATAGCGGCACGCCGTAATATCAACCAATTACATATCGCACACCTAGATCTAAACTGAGATAACTCAAAAATGTGATTGCTTTTTGACTTAGTACAATATTCAAATTCTCTGTGATCATATGCATCTATCCAACATAACAGATTCAATAAAGGTTCGGGGATGAGCCGCTAGATAACTTTAGCTTTCTTTTGTTGAATCAACAGTGGTCGCGCTCCTGCCACGTAAACAAATGTATTATCAAACCTCCAAATTAGTTTTTTGAGTTGTCTTAGTTTAGATCTAGGTGTGCGATATGTATATATAATACATTTTTCCAAATCTGAAAGAAAGATTTTCTATTTTCAACGAGTATGTTTTTTTTATGTAAGTAGGTTCATCGATTTATTCTTGAATTGTGAACAAATTTCTATCAAGCCAGCTGTATCTCCGCGAGTTCGCCTGCGTAAAGCCTATCCCTTATCTCTAATCTAATCTTATCTCTAATTATGCACATTTTCGATCCCCTAGGCATACTGGCACCTGAAGTCATTAGTGGTCGAATCATGTTCCAGAATGTCTGGCGGATGAAGCTAAATTGGGTCGCGGTGCTTCCTCAAACAGAGGTAGCGGCATGAAATGACTGGTTTACGGATTTAATTGTCACTTCTCAACTCAGATTTCAACACCGCTACAACTCACTTGAGGAAAAACCTCGAACGATAGAGCAGCACGTGTTCGCAGATGCAAGCGAGCAGGCTTATTCTGCAGTTTTATATTTTCGTTTCATTTACCAAAACGAACACATCCAGCTCGCGCTAGTATGTAGTAAGTCCCGCGCCTTTGAAACCTAGCAGTATTCCTCGACTTGAGCTACAAGCAGCTTTAGTAGCAGCTCGCTTAGCTAAATCCGTAGTAGATGCTACTATATTCACAATTGTTCAGCGCGTATTTTGGTGCGATTCAATGCACGTTTTAAGTTGGCTTCGTAATAACGCACGCTCATATAAACCATTTGTAGCTCATCGGGTTGGTGAGATCATTGAACTTACAGACGTTAGCGAATGGCGATGGGTCCCCACTCATTTAAATGTTGTTGACGATGCAACGCGTCTTAAACGAGGCCGCTTAATTCGAGAGTGTCGTTGGCTCAATGGTCCACAGTTTTTACTCACTTCGGACTGGCCAACTGAGCCAGTTATGTTATCTATCACATTAGAACTTAAACCAGTTCGAAGAATTCATGATCAAAATCATTTCATTCTAGATAATAACAATGTCATATCACTCTGTCCAGAAGTAGAAAGATTTAGTTCATGGTCACGTTTGCTTCGTTCTACAGCATTTGCTCATCGTTATCTTTCAACTCTACGAATAAAAGTTTTGAGAAAAAAAGGTCTCCATGTAGATCATTCTCGTGTACTAACATGCCTCACATTTGGTAATGCAAAATTTATGCATTTCGTTTTATTTGAATTAAGTTTCAAATTATTATTATCAAACCACTGTAGAACTTTGTCTGGAGCATTATTTATATCGTCAAAACAATCATTGCCCCTCTTAACTTTAAACACTAAAGAGGTTTCATCAGCAAATTATATTGTCTCGCACGAATTCTTAGTAAAATGAGGAACAACATTAATGTAAATTAGAAAAAGCAATGGTCCTAATACCGATCCCTGAGGAACGTCCATAATAATGGGTGAAAGTGAAATACATTTTTGTAGTTTCTTTATTTTTTTTAAATACTTCCTTTACCCATACTTAGCCAGTTCCGAAGCTCAATTTTAGATTAAAACACTATCACAGAATATACTCGTTATCGCAGTGTATGGTGCCGGAGTTGAGTATTATTTTAGTATGCGAGGTGTTATCTAGCTGTTGTTGGTCGAAGTCATATTGTTAAAATTTTTCATTAAAGACATGACTGAGCTCTATTTTCATTTATGATATCATAGAATAATATCTATAAACAGATAATGGCTGTATGGGCAAAGCTTCCTTCGTTTTCCTATCTACGAAAAAATCTACTAAATTCTCAAAAAAAATAATCTCTGAAAAAAAAAAAGGCGGGAACTTCCGAAAGTTTAGGCGCCTGTTTGAAAAAACTATATATTTTAATATAAAAATAAAGTGCTAGCTTATATTTGCATAAGTTTGATAAAAACATAGTATAAATAACTAATTTAATAATAAATGGGGAGGAACAAGGTGGGGAAAAAACGGAAAAAAAATGAACCTGATAAAGAGGACATGGAGGACCCCTTGCCTGACTCAGCTTCTTCGGAGTCCGATGAAGAAGGGGAGGAGAGCTCTCGTGTCCCATATTATGTGACAGATTACACCCGGCTATACCAAGAAGACTCAAAGTATAATGAATATGTGGTCTTCATTCAATCTTCAGACTCGCAGAGACCAATTGGAACCAGGGATTTACTTTCACTATCAAACTGTTTGAGAAGATATAATAAGGGAGTAAAATACTTGAAATCCATTAACAAATTTAAAATCGGAGTCTATTTTGAAAAACCTAGTTTGGCAAATGCATTATTGAACAATAAAACTTTTTTACAAGAGAATAATTTTAAAGCTAACATTCCAGCTTCATCCACTGAAAAAACAGGGATCATCAGAAATGTACCTACTAAATACACAAACAAAAAAATATTCACAATGGTGTCTAGCTACAAAAAAATTATATCTATAAGAAGATTTTTTAAAAAAGTTTTTATTAATGAATCTGGTTTTTCACTACAGCCAACACAAACAGTCGCCATCACATTTGCTGCAACTGAACTTCCCGACTATGTGGATTTGGATGGATGGAGGCACTCCATCTTACCGTATGTACCTCCCGTAAAGCAGTGTTACAGATGTCTGAGGTATGGCCACATTTCCAAATTTTGTAAAAATGCAGAAAGATGTTCCATCTGCAAAGAAAATCACAACTATAAAGAATGCTCTGTGCCCAAAGATAAAGCAGTTTGTGCCCACTGTAATGGCAATCATATCAGTATATCATCTCAATGCCCTATTAAACAACAAAAAATCACTGAAAATAGGAACAAACATCGAACAACTACTTTTGCCAATTTATTTGATAAAAAACATTTTCCTGAACTAAATACATCACCAAAGAAATCTGAACCCGAAAATTTAATTTCATACTTAAATACAAACTCTCTTTCAATGGAAATTTTAATAGAAACAATAGTAAAACTAATTACTTTACATAAGAGTCAGAATACTGTCATCTCCTCTCAAACTATTTTAGACATCTTAAATGAAACTTTATGTAGTAAAAATAAATGTTCATAAATTCACTGGGGAACTCAAATTAATGCAATGGAATGCTCAAAGTTTAATGTGTAGTCGACATATTCTCACAAAATTTATTTATGATAATCAAATAGATATTATTGTTATTTCTGAGACTTGGTTGAGACCAAGCATTAGACTGAATATAAAAGGATACTCTATAGAACGTAATGATTGTGGCAATGACCATAATGGAGTTGCCATCATCATTAGTAACAGATTGAAATATAAAAAACTTAATGCATATTTTGATGATTCCCTACAAACTATAGCAATTCAAGTAGATATAAATAATATTTGTTTAACCATTGTATCTATCTATTGTCCAAATTATAGCAGACCAAGTTTTCATATAAAAAAATTTACAGATCTCATTAATGCTTTACCTAAACCAGTTTATGTTGCTGGTGATTTCAATGCTCACCACACTATTTGGGGGTGCAACTCTGTAGATACTCGTGGGAGAGAGTTGTTAGATAGTTTGGATGAATGTGATTTAATATTACTTAATAGCGCACAGCCAACTACTGTTGGTACAAATACCTGGAGACCAAATGGTTTAGATTTAACTATGGTTAGCTCCAACATAGCACTGAATTGTGACTGGCGAGTTAATGACGATCCACTAGGTAGCTATCATTTGCCTACGTTAACTAACATATTAATGAACGTCACTTCACAGTTGAAATATCCTCCTTCCATTCATGACTTTCCGCAAGGAGTTAATTTACGACAGGTAAATTGGGATTTATATACTAAATTAGTCAATGAAGAAATAGCAAAGTTCTCCTTTACGTTCAACGACTCTCTTGGCTCCTATCGTAGTTTTATCAACATTATTCTGGTTACTGTAAAAAAATCTGTATATTGTAAACGCAATAAAATTAAAGCCAGCAATATTAACAAAGTAGACTCAATGCGTTTCGTTTCATCTAACAAGCAAAAATTTTATAGACATCTCTCGGTACCGTGGTGGAATGAACGATGTGCAAGGGCTGTACAAAATAGTAAAGATGCGTATATCTGTTTTAAAAATAATCCCACTACAGAAAATTACGTCACTTTCAAAAAAACCCAGGCTCTAAAAAAACTTACAATAAAAAGAGAAAGAAGTGACAGCTGGAAAAATTTTTGTTCTGAATTAAATAGAACGTCGCCTATGCCTAAAATTTGGAAAGCAATAAGAAAATTTAATAAAAGTTTTGTACCTCAATTTGAACAGTATGATGTCTTTCCACCATGGGTAAATGATTTTTTAAGAAAATACACACCAGATTATGTAGAATCACCAACTCCTTGTTTTCAGTTAGAATTAAATACTAAAACAATTGATAGTAATACGTATTTAATAGCTCCTTTTACTTTAGCTGAATTGAACTCTGCAATTAAAACTAGAAAAGATACGTCAAGTGGTTTGGACAATATAACATATAAAATGCTGAAGAAACTAAATTGTCAAAATTTGGATATTTTTTTGCAGATAATAAATGGACTCTGGTATAATAATCTGATACCTGATGATTGGAAAGTAGACTGCATTATCCCTGTTTTAAAACCTAACAAGCCTAGAGACAACCCTGATTCATATCGCCCAATAACGTTAACATCTTGTGTAGGTAAAATATTCGAACAGTTATTAAAACAGCGCTTAGAATATTATGTGGAAAGTAATCATTTATTACCAAATAATCAGTTCGGCTTTCGACGTGGTCGTTCTGCTCGTGAAAGTGTTGGGTGTCTTTATATAGATATTCAAAAAGCCCTACATAAAAATAAAATACTAGCTTGCATATTTATTGATATTGTCGGAGCTTTTAATAATGTTAATATTCATACTTTAACAGAAATCTTATCATCCTTAAATATTCCTCCGAAAATATTAGATTGGATATACAATTTTCTTATTAAACGTAAAGTCTTTGTAAAAGTTAATAATGAATTGCACGGACCACGAAATTCTTACAAAGGAGTATGCCAAGGGGGAATTTTAAGCCCTTTGTTGTATATTTTGTATATAAATAGATTAAATGAGGTATTAGGACCTAATTTAACAATTTGTAACTTGCAATTCGCAGACGACTTAGCCATTTACTCAGAAGATTCCAACCTTTCAGAACTGCAATACAAATTAAACACCATACTTTCCAAACTGAGTATTTATTTTAATTACCTAAATCTAGATGTCAATGTAAATAAAAGTAAAGTAGTAATTTTTAGGAAACGAAATGTAAATACATCTTTTAATTTATTCTATAAAGGACAAAGACTTTTATTGGAATCATCAGCAACATTTTTAGGAGTAATTTTTCAGAATAACTTTATTTGGAAGGAATATGTTGACTGTATATTAGAACGAGCTATAAGAGCTACCAATATCCTGAAAACCCTTGTAAGTACCCAGTGGGGTGCTGATCCAAAAATTTTACTGACCTTGTACAAGGCATTAGTTAGAAGCCATTTCGAATATGCTTTTTTTTGTTTTGCATCCGATCGTAAATTAGTAGAAAAACTTGAAAAAATACAAAACAAAAATTTGAGACTTATTTTGGGAGCTATGAACACATCTCCTATTAATTCCATGCAAATTGAAAGTAATTTACCTCCTTTAACTATTCGTTTTGAATTTCTTAGAGAAAAGCTGTTTATAAAACTTATAGGAATTAATAGTAATTTACTTTTTATTAAATTAACAAATGATAATATACCGTCATACTTATGTAATATAGATACAAATTATATTTTAAAATTAAAAGCTGATAATAAAGTATATAGTGGTTCTAAGTTACCTTGTTACAACGGTGAATACATAAGCAAATTCCATGAAATGAAAATAATTATAAATAAAAACTTATCCTGTAAATATGATGTATATAATGAGTTGATTTTTTGGGCTGAATATAGACAAATTTATACTGACGGAGCGAAAAACGATGAGAATGTTTCAATGGCTTTTTATGATATTCAGACAAAAACTGGCCAGGGGTTAAAATTACAAAAGAATGCGAGCATTTATACGGCTGAAGCTGCTGCTATTATGGCAGCTTTACAATATATCCAAAAAATAGACTATGATAAATGGATTATTGTAAGTGACAGTATGAGCGTTTTACAAGCATTATCGAATCCAATGTTTTTGGCTCATACCAACTATTTAATACATAACATCAGAGAAATCTATACAAAATTAATTATAAAAGGTAAAGACATCATCTTATTCTGGACTCCATCTCATATTGGAGTAAGTGGCAATGAACAAGCTGATTCTCTTTCGAAGTTTATTACTAATACAAATGATAATGTGCCTATAGCAGATATTAGAATAGCATACTCTGATTATGTTCATTTAATTAAAAATAAAATGGTTAAAAAATGGCAGCAACATTGGCAAGAAACCTTACAATCAAAAGGAAGTTGGTATTATAATATAAATTCAATTATATCTAAGCCGTGGTTCGTTAAAAGAAAATATGTTGACAGAAAATTTTATACTGTCATATGTAGATTGCGTATTGGACATGGACGATTTAATGAGCACTTGCATAGAATGCGCATGATCTCCTCCCCATCATGCAACTTTTGCAATTCTGGCAACCAAAGTTTGGATCATATCTTTTTTGAATGTTCACACTTCTTACTACAACGTATGATATTAACAAATAATTTGTTGGAAATCTACAAGAAAGCAGATAACATCCCGCCTGCGTTACCGGAACTTTTAAAAAATCCCCAATGTTATTTTATCCTTTACAAATTTATTCAAAATACAGTTAAAGACATTTAAATAAAATGAAATAGAAAATCAAGAGAAACATTAACAGCCTTACTTATAAAAATTCATTAAACTATGGTTATTCAATCGTCATACCAAGAATAGTTATACTCGAAGAATCAACTTTTGTCTTGGCTGTATGGCATATGTATAAGTGCCTTTGCCTTTCCATTTTGTAGTAAATGGAAGAAGGAGAACAAAAAAAAAAAAAAAAAAAAATAATCTTTGGTGCGACTCAGTGCGACTTAGCAACGTAGACAGAGAAAGCAATAGACTAATGGTATGTTCTATCTCATTCATCGGGAAATGAAATGACTTATTACAATTTTCATTAGTTAAAGTGAGATAAAAACATTATTTGTTGTCCTTATCGATGTGGCCGGTTTTTTTGTTTGGCACCAAAACGTCAAAATTTTAGGCATAGAAATTGTTGGAATCAAATAATATAGAAAAAAGTTGGAAAGAAGTGTATTTAAACAATATTTTATATGATGTATAGAGTTTATAATTAAGAAACGTTACTTGCAAATTAAAATAATGGTTAAGTGCAGTGTTATATCTTGCAAAAATAGATCCGAAAGGAATATTGTAGGTGTATCATATTTCAGGTAAGTTAGAAGCATTTTGTTTATTTCTTCGTCAAGGTAAAATTACTCAATGCCATAACCGATGTGAATTTTATTAAATACGACACAACAAGCTAAAAATATTATTAAATAAGTTGAATAAGAATATAACCTCAAATCGTTAAGGCTGACATCTAAGTACTTAAAATCTCCCCTCAAAGTGCTTTTAAATTAAATTATCAATATTCTGTTAAACAAATATCAAAATGTTTGAAACTCAACTATTTTGTAAGTACATAGAACTACAAAATGCGATTTAAAAAAGCAATTGGGCAGTTTTTAAACTTCTGATTAAAATAAATCCAAGTTAACCTAAAATGTATTAGCATTTAAAGCCTCTCAGTAAAGTTTTGCATGATTATATTAAAATACCGCTTAATTTACTGTAATGTAATTTTCTAGACTTAATTGAACATGATTTCTGTATTTAGAATCACTAAAAAATGTGCTATGTATTTGGTTTGAAATGTTTGAGTTTATAGTAGATAATATAACTAATTTTATCAATAAATCTCGGCCAAATATGTTTTTTCTTCATAAAATATTGTTATTCCATATGACAATCATATTATTATCATAATGATGACCTCAATTTTCCAAATTAAAATATGAAATAAAAAAAAGTGTTATAGTAATTGTGTTTATATTTTAGATTTTCATCACATGAACATGAACTTCAAATTGATTGATAAATGAAACTGAACTTCAAAATTGGATTGAAGCTTGCGGAAGATCAAATTGTAAGCCTTCAAGGCATGCCAGGGTGTGTTCAATGCATTTTGAAAAACATTTACTTTTAAATGTAGGAAGACAAACAACATTGAGTACATAATAAAGATTTTACTAAATAGATATAATAGTTAAATACTTATTGTGCAAGTAAGGTATTTATTACTTAACAAGTCCACTTTTTATAATACCTTCCTCAAAGGGATATAACAATGTAACAATAAGAATGGTAAGTATAGAAAAGTCTGAAACTATAAGATATTGTATGTTAGTAGTAAGCAGTTAATACTTTGAAACACAATGCCTAAAATATATAAAATGCATTATCTTCATATCTTTTCAATTATTTTGTTGGTTTCATACAATATTAATTAACTGTGTAAAACCTTTTTAGTTTGAGAATCTAAACTGGACATTTTGAAAAATAAAATATACATAATTTATACTAGCTACTGATAGTCTTAAGTTTTAAACTTTTAATGTTATTATTAAATAAGAATTGCCTTCATTAAAAATTAATCCTATATCTCTATACTTGCTAGGAAATTTTAAATTTTACTATGTCAGTTTAAATATTTGATTTGTTCTTGGAGTTATAGTTTTTTTGCACTTGTTAAGTAATGTTTATTTACCATGCCATAATTATTCTTCATAAATATCATAACTTATTTATGTCATCGGGCCATTTAAAAACTGAGCTGAACGCTCAATAATATCTATTAATCAATTAAATATATATATGTCTAAATCACTCCAATAGAATTACAAATAGCGATTGGACAGTCAATCTAATACAAACCTGAATTCTTTAATAATGCTTATCAAACTCACTTGTGATCGTTGTAACCACAAATACCCGTAAGAACAATAGATATTTTCTGTAAACATTTTTGTTTGTCCGAATCATAACATTGTCAATAACTATTCTTGATCGCTTTATTCAATAAAGAGGGAAAAGATACAATGTTGATGATTGCCGTCCAACAATGTCTGAACGGTGATAGATATCAGATCAAAGCGTCAATTTGACCAGACAACAAAAAAAGTAATATAAATTATTAAAATAAGCATTATTGGTACTCTAAAATCACGAGTTTTCACATTAACATTGTAGTCATTCCAGAGTGGTAAGAATAACCCCAAAATTGGCTGAGTGTTCTGATATTTCTATCATGCTTATTAGCATAAATACAAGGTTTAGCATAAATTAAAGTAATTTGTTTTTACCGACTTCAAAATCGAGAAGTAGAAAGTTTTAAGTTCGATGGTGATATATAAAACATATATTTTTAAGTATGTTCGGCGATTATTGTTCCGCCAATGAGGAAGTATTTAAAAAAAATAAAGAAAGTACAAAAATTTATGTCACTAGATGGCAGCACAAATAGTTGGATCTAAACGTCAATTCATGACGTTAAACCAAAGAGAATAGAATTGTCAGTGATGTTATGGATCTGATAACTCGGATTAATATCGAGTTGAAATTAAATTAGTTTGAGTTATGCAAACGCAGATCGATTAATACGAATTAATCTTTGAATTTATTTTTCTTTTTTATTTGTATAGAGGAAAATGAAAACTAATATAATGGAAGTGAGCACAAAGGTTTTTTTTAATTTATGGAAATCAATTGAATGAATGCTGTGATATAATTAAAAGTGGCATTTAGCTATGGTATACAATAATATTATCGCCAAATAATTTTTATAAATAAAATACTTATGCCATAATAGGTCTAGGAATTTTTCATTTTAATATTTAACAAAAGTTCTGAAAACAATAACAACTAGTAAGTTAGTTTTATTGCTATTAGTTATTTGTTGAACTTACAAAAACAAAACTACATCAAATCCCAATAATATTTTTATATTATGTATGGTGAATAAATGAATAGGGTTTATTAATAAGCAACAAAAGTCATAAAAAGGATAATTATAATAAAAAATCCGTTTATTATCTATATACTTACCCGATATGTATCAAAACGTGACTTCTGGCTAAAATGACGTTTATGCAAAGTGGAGCGTGCAAATAACTTGTGTTTTCGAAATTGAGACTTAAAAAAAACTATGATCAGTTATTAAATCTTATATTGATAATTAAATCATCTTAATAAACATTCAGCAATCAACAAGAAACGTCTGTTCTTAACGAATAGCAGGGTTATAACTTTAAATTTCAAAATCACAAAGACACGTACAGTTATTATACTATTGCTACTGATCTTGCATGTCGACAGCGGACGTCGACCCATGTTTTAAGTTCATTCGTACAGCACATACCCAATGTCCTTTTTGGTTCTTACAATAATATTGTTAATAATAATTCGGTTTGTGGATGCATAATGACACACAAATAAATACAAGCTGAATTCTGCGCTCCGATTTTTGTTCTTCATTCCAAACCTGAATTCGGATGCAAGTTACGAGCAACCAATAAGTTGACTCATCACTAATGTTGACGTATCAACCAAACATCGCTCCTTTACACATAACATAATAAACAACTTAAACTTACGATTAAAATTAATTTGAAAGTTAGATATTATAAGAAACACAAAACGATTATTAATATTCGATACTCAATTTACTTTTTTAACGTCAGAACCAAAATTTGAATGAATATCATAAACAAAATCCAAAACTCACGAGTGACATCTAGTATGATTTCAAGAACTAGTTTTTATTTTTTAAATACTTCCTCATTGTTGACTGATTTGCAAAATTCTATTTTTTTTTTGTTGAAATAGACAGATGTGGTCCCATTTAAATTTTATCGAAATCGAATCAGTAGTTTTCTTTTAATAATATAAGTCTCATCTGCGCGATGGTAAAAGGTCTTTTTCAGGGCCGCTAGTCGCTTGGGGGCTGGGAATAGCTGGCATTTTAAAACCGGCAGGAACCGATTTTAGGTGCCAGAGCTTTTTCATCGGCGATGAAGTGAAAAAATTACGTCTTAGACAGCGCAGTAGATTAGAGGGCAGAGAAGATAGTCATATGTTCTGATGCACTCGAGCCTCGTCTTCTGTAAGAGTGACCTTTTGCCTGATCAGGAGCCTGGTGTGGAGCAGTCCCTTCCCTCAAAAGTGAGGGTGCATCGGAGGTTTCGTAGGTATGCCTATGCCTTTAGATTAGCCTTCGGGCAGCTATGTGAATGTAGAGTTTCAAGCATCCCCCTAGCGCCTGTCAAAGTTAAATAGATAGTGTATAATGCACTCCTACGGCACAATAAAGGTGTGTCATAAAGCACTAGCAGTTCCTCATCAATATTGAATAAACTGCCTAGAAAACATAGCATAACATAGCTGATGTCTGTCCAGGGTTAGAAAATAATCCACTTGATCCAGAATGCTGGCGATCTTGAAGATGAAGATCTGTCAAATTTCTGGACAGAGAAAAAAAACTATTTTCTTTCACTTTTTCAAGAAAATTGTTTTTTTCTATCATTATGAAGTATACTATTATGAAGTACTGAAATCACGAACAAATTATACAGGTATAATTTGTTGCTCATCGCACGCCGCACGCTAAATGACCACAGCGATAGCGGCACGCCGTAATATCAACCAATTACATATCGCACACCTAGATCTAAACTGAGATAACTCAAAAATGTGATTGCTTTTTGACTTAGTACAATATTCAAATTCTCTGTGATCATATGCATCTATCCAACATAACAGATTCAATAAAGGTTCGGGGATGAGCCGCTAGATAACTTTAGCTTTCTTTTGTTGAATCAACAGTGGTCGCGCTCCTGCCACGTAAACAAATGTATTATCAAACCTCCAAATTAGTTTTTTGAGTTGTCTTAGTTTAGATCTAGGTGTGCGATATGTATATATAATACATTTTTCCAAATCTGAAAGAAAGATTTTCTATTTTCAACGAGTATGTTTTTTTTATGTAAGTAGGTTCATCGATTTATTCTTGAATTGTGAACAAATTTCTATCAAGCCAGCTGTATCTCCGCGAGTTCGCCTGCGTAAAGCCTATCCCTTATCTCTAATCTAATCTTATCTCTAATTATGCACATTTTCGATCCCCTAGGCATACTGGCACCTGAAGTCATTAGTGGTCGAATCATGTTCCAGAATGTCTGGCGGATGAAGCTAAATTGGGTCGCGGTGCTTCCTCAAACAGAGGTAGCGGCATGAAATGACTGGTTTACGGATTTAATTGTCACTTCTCAACTCAGATTTCAACACCGCTACAACTCACTTGAGGAAAAACCTCGAACGATAGAGCAGCACGTGTTCGCAGATGCAAGCGAGCAGGCTTATTCTGCAGTTTTATATTTTCGTTTCATTTACCAAAACGAACACATCCAGCTCGCGCTAGTATGTAGTAAGTCCCGCGCCTTTGAAACCTAGCAGTATTCCTCGACTTGAGCTACAAGCAGCTTTAGTAGCAGCTCGCTTAGCTAAATCCGTAGTAGATGCTACTATATTCACAATTGTTCAGCGCGTATTTTGGTGCGATTCAATGCACGTTTTAAGTTGGCTTCGTAATAACGCACGCTCATATAAACCATTTGTAGCTCATCGGGTTGGTGAGATCATTGAACTTACAGACGTTAGCGAATGGCGATGGGTCCCCACTCATTTAAATGTTGTTGACGATGCAACGCGTCTTAAACGAGGCCGCTTAATTCGAGAGTGTCGTTGGCTCAATGGTCCACAGTTTTTACTCACTTCGGACTGGCCAACTGAGCCAGTTATGTTATCTATCACATTAGAACTTAAACCAGTTCGAAGAATTCATGATCAAAATCATTTCATTCTAGATAATAACAATGTCATATCACTCTGTCCAGAAGTAGAAAGATTTAGTTCATGGTCACGTTTGCTTCGTTCTACAGCATTTGCTCATCGTTATCTTTCAACTCTACGAATAAAAGTTTTGAGAAAAAAAGGTCTCCATGTAGATCATTCTCGTGTACTAACATGCCTCACATTTGGTAATGCAAAATTTATGCATTTCGTTTTATTTGAATTAAGTTTCAAATTATTATTATCAAACCACTGTAGAACTTTGTCTGGAGCATTATTTATATCGTCAAAACAATCATTGCCCCTCTTAACTTTAAACACTAAAGAGGTTTCATCAGCAAATTATATTGTCTCGCACGAATTCTTAGTAAAATGAGGAACAACATTAATGTAAATTAGAAAAAGCAATGGTCCTAATACCGATCCCTGAGGAACGTCCATAATAATGGGTGAAAGTGAAATACATTTTTGTAGTTTCTTTATTTTTTTTAAATACTTCCTTTACCCATACTTAGCCAGTTCCGAAGCTCAATTTTAGATTAAAACACTATCACAGAATATACTCGTTATCGCAGTGTATGGTGCCGGAGTTGAGTATTATTTTAGTATGCGAGGTGTTATCTAGCTGTTGTTGGTCGAAGTCATATTGTTAAAATTTTTCATTAAAGACATGACTGAGCTCTATTTTCATTTATGATATCATAGAATAATATCTATAAACAGATAATGGCTGTATGGGCAAAGCTTCCTTCGTTTTCCTATCTACGAAAAAATCTACTAAATTCTCAAAAAAAATAATCTCTGAAAAAAAAAAAGGCGGGAACTTCCGAAAGTTTAGGCGCCTGTTTGAAAAAACTATATATTTTAATATAAAAATAAAGTGCTAGCTTATATTTGCATAAGTTTGATAAAAACATAGTATAAATAACTAATTTAATAATAAATGGGGAGGAACAAGGTGGGGAAAAAACGGAAAAAAAATGAACCTGATAAAGAGGACATGGAGGACCCCTTGCCTGACTCAGCTTCTTCGGAGTCCGATGAAGAAGGGGAGGAGAGCTCTCGTGTCCCATATTATGTGACAGATTACACCCGGCTATACCAAGAAGACTCAAAGTATAATGAATATGTGGTCTTCATTCAATCTTCAGACTCGCAGAGACCAATTGGAACCAGGGATTTACTTTCACTATCAAACTGTTTGAGAAGATATAATAAGGGAGTAAAATACTTGAAATCCATTAACAAATTTAAAATCGGAGTCTATTTTGAAAAACCTAGTTTGGCAAATGCATTATTGAACAATAAAACTTTTTTACAAGAGAATAATTTTAAAGCTAACATTCCAGCTTCATCCACTGAAAAAACAGGGATCATCAGAAATGTACCTACTAAATACACAAACAAAAAAATATTCACAATGGTGTCTAGCTACAAAAAAATTATATCTATAAGAAGATTTTTTAAAAAAGTTTTTATTAATGAATCTGGTTTTTCACTACAGCCAACACAAACAGTCGCCATCACATTTGCTGCAACTGAACTTCCCGACTATGTGGATTTGGATGGATGGAGGCACTCCATCTTACCGTATGTACCTCCCGTAAAGCAGTGTTACAGATGTCTGAGGTATGGCCACATTTCCAAATTTTGTAAAAATGCAGAAAGATGTTCCATCTGCAAAGAAAATCACAACTATAAAGAATGCTCTGTGCCCAAAGATAAAGCAGTTTGTGCCCACTGTAATGGCAATCATATCAGTATATCATCTCAATGCCCTATTAAACAACAAAAAATCACTGAAAATAGGAACAAACATCGAACAACTACTTTTGCCAATTTATTTGATAAAAAACATTTTCCTGAACTAAATACATCACCAAAGAAATCTGAACCCGAAAATTTAATTTCATACTTAAATACAAACTCTCTTTCAATGGAAATTTTAATAGAAACAATAGTAAAACTAATTACTTTACATAAGAGTCAGAATACTGTCATCTCCTCTCAAACTATTTTAGACATCTTAAATGAAACTTTATGTAGTAAAAATAAATGTTCATAAATTCACTGGGGAACTCAAATTAATGCAATGGAATGCTCAAAGTTTAATGTGTAGTCGACATATTCTCACAAAATTTATTTATGATAATCAAATAGATATTATTGTTATTTCTGAGACTTGGTTGAGACCAAGCATTAGACTGAATATAAAAGGATACTCTATAGAACGTAATGATTGTGGCAATGACCATAATGGAGTTGCCATCATCATTAGTAACAGATTGAAATATAAAAAACTTAATGCATATTTTGATGATTCCCTACAAACTATAGCAATTCAAGTAGATATAAATAATATTTGTTTAACCATTGTATCTATCTATTGTCCAAATTATAGCAGACCAAGTTTTCATATAAAAAAATTTACAGATCTCATTAATGCTTTACCTAAACCAGTTTATGTTGCTGGTGATTTCAATGCTCACCACACTATTTGGGGGTGCAACTCTGTAGATACTCGTGGGAGAGAGTTGTTAGATAGTTTGGATGAATGTGATTTAATATTACTTAATAGCGCACAGCCAACTACTGTTGGTACAAATACCTGGAGACCAAATGGTTTAGATTTAACTATGGTTAGCTCCAACATAGCACTGAATTGTGACTGGCGAGTTAATGACGATCCACTAGGTAGCTATCATTTGCCTACGTTAACTAACATATTAATGAACGTCACTTCACAGTTGAAATATCCTCCTTCCATTCATGACTTTCCGCAAGGAGTTAATTTACGACAGGTAAATTGGGATTTATATACTAAATTAGTCAATGAAGAAATAGCAAAGTTCTCCTTTACGTTCAACGACTCTCTTGGCTCCTATCGTAGTTTTATCAACATTATTCTGGTTACTGTAAAAAAATCTGTATATTGTAAACGCAATAAAATTAAAGCCAGCAATATTAACAAAGTAGACTCAATGCGTTTCGTTTCATCTAACAAGCAAAAATTTTATAGACATCTCTCGGTACCGTGGTGGAATGAACGATGTGCAAGGGCTGTACAAAATAGTAAAGATGCGTATATCTGTTTTAAAAATAATCCCACTACAGAAAATTACGTCACTTTCAAAAAAACCCAGGCTCTAAAAAAACTTACAATAAAAAGAGAAAGAAGTGACAGCTGGAAAAATTTTTGTTCTGAATTAAATAGAACGTCGCCTATGCCTAAAATTTGGAAAGCAATAAGAAAATTTAATAAAAGTTTTGTACCTCAATTTGAACAGTATGATGTCTTTCCACCATGGGTAAATGATTTTTTAAGAAAATACACACCAGATTATGTAGAATCACCAACTCCTTGTTTTCAGTTAGAATTAAATACTAAAACAATTGATAGTAATACGTATTTAATAGCTCCTTTTACTTTAGCTGAATTGAACTCTGCAATTAAAACTAGAAAAGATACGTCAAGTGGTTTGGACAATATAACATATAAAATGCTGAAGAAACTAAATTGTCAAAATTTGGATATTTTTTTGCAGATAATAAATGGACTCTGGTATAATAATCTGATACCTGATGATTGGAAAGTAGACTGCATTATCCCTGTTTTAAAACCTAACAAGCCTAGAGACAACCCTGATTCATATCGCCCAATAACGTTAACATCTTGTGTAGGTAAAATATTCGAACAGTTATTAAAACAGCGCTTAGAATATTATGTGGAAAGTAATCATTTATTACCAAATAATCAGTTCGGCTTTCGACGTGGTCGTTCTGCTCGTGAAAGTGTTGGGTGTCTTTATATAGATATTCAAAAAGCCCTACATAAAAATAAAATACTAGCTTGCATATTTATTGATATTGTCGGAGCTTTTAATAATGTTAATATTCATACTTTAACAGAAATCTTATCATCCTTAAATATTCCTCCGAAAATATTAGATTGGATATACAATTTTCTTATTAAACGTAAAGTCTTTGTAAAAGTTAATAATGAATTGCACGGACCACGAAATTCTTACAAAGGAGTATGCCAAGGGGGAATTTTAAGCCCTTTGTTGTATATTTTGTATATAAATAGATTAAATGAGGTATTAGGACCTAATTTAACAATTTGTAACTTGCAATTCGCAGACGACTTAGCCATTTACTCAGAAGATTCCAACCTTTCAGAACTGCAATACAAATTAAACACCATACTTTCCAAACTGAGTATTTATTTTAATTACCTAAATCTAGATGTCAATGTAAATAAAAGTAAAGTAGTAATTTTTAGGAAACGAAATGTAAATACATCTTTTAATTTATTCTATAAAGGACAAAGACTTTTATTGGAATCATCAGCAACATTTTTAGGAGTAATTTTTCAGAATAACTTTATTTGGAAGGAATATGTTGACTGTATATTAGAACGAGCTATAAGAGCTACCAATATCCTGAAAACCCTTGTAAGTACCCAGTGGGGTGCTGATCCAAAAATTTTACTGACCTTGTACAAGGCATTAGTTAGAAGCCATTTCGAATATGCTTTTTTTTGTTTTGCATCCGATCGTAAATTAGTAGAAAAACTTGAAAAAATACAAAACAAAAATTTGAGACTTATTTTGGGAGCTATGAACACATCTCCTATTAATTCCATGCAAATTGAAAGTAATTTACCTCCTTTAACTATTCGTTTTGAATTTCTTAGAGAAAAGCTGTTTATAAAACTTATAGGAATTAATAGTAATTTACTTTTTATTAAATTAACAAATGATAATATACCGTCATACTTATGTAATATAGATACAAATTATATTTTAAAATTAAAAGCTGATAATAAAGTATATAGTGGTTCTAAGTTACCTTGTTACAACGGTGAATACATAAGCAAATTCCATGAAATGAAAATAATTATAAATAAAAACTTATCCTGTAAATATGATGTATATAATGAGTTGATTTTTTGGGCTGAATATAGACAAATTTATACTGACGGAGCGAAAAACGATGAGAATGTTTCAATGGCTTTTTATGATATTCAGACAAAAACTGGCCAGGGGTTAAAATTACAAAAGAATGCGAGCATTTATACGGCTGAAGCTGCTGCTATTATGGCAGCTTTACAATATATCCAAAAAATAGACTATGATAAATGGATTATTGTAAGTGACAGTATGAGCGTTTTACAAGCATTATCGAATCCAATGTTTTTGGCTCATACCAACTATTTAATACATAACATCAGAGAAATCTATACAAAATTAATTATAAAAGGTAAAGACATCATCTTATTCTGGACTCCATCTCATATTGGAGTAAGTGGCAATGAACAAGCTGATTCTCTTTCGAAGTTTATTACTAATACAAATGATAATGTGCCTATAGCAGATATTAGAATAGCATACTCTGATTATGTTCATTTAATTAAAAATAAAATGGTTAAAAAATGGCAGCAACATTGGCAAGAAACCTTACAATCAAAAGGAAGTTGGTATTATAATATAAATTCAATTATATCTAAGCCGTGGTTCGTTAAAAGAAAATATGTTGACAGAAAATTTTATACTGTCATATGTAGATTGCGTATTGGACATGGACGATTTAATGAGCACTTGCATAGAATGCGCATGATCTCCTCCCCATCATGCAACTTTTGCAATTCTGGCAACCAAAGTTTGGATCATATCTTTTTTGAATGTTCACACTTCTTACTACAACGTATGATATTAACAAATAATTTGTTGGAAATCTACAAGAAAGCAGATAACATCCCGCCTGCGTTACCGGAACTTTTAAAAAATCCCCAATGTTATTTTATCCTTTACAAATTTATTCAAAATACAGTTAAAGACATTTAAATAAAATGAAATAGAAAATCAAGAGAAACATTAACAGCCTTACTTATAAAAATTCATTAAACTATGGTTATTCAATCGTCATACCAAGAATAGTTATACTCGAAGAATCAACTTTTGTCTTGGCTGTATGGCATATGTATAAGTGCCTTTGCCTTTCCATTTTGTAGTAAATGGAAGAAGGAGAACAAAAAAAAAAAAAAAAAAAAATAATCTTTGGTGCGACTCAGTGCGACTTAGCAACGTAGACAGAGAAAGCAATAGACTAATGGTATGTTCTATCTCATTCATCGGGAAATGAAATGACTTATTACAATTTTCATTAGTTAAAGTGAGATAAAAACATTATTTGTTGTCCTTATCGATGTGGCCGGTTTTTTTGTTTGGCACCAAAACGTCAAAATTTTAGGCATAGAAATTGTTGGAATCAAATAATATAGAAAAAAGTTGGAAAGAAGTGTATTTAAACAATATTTTATATGATGTATAGAGTTTATAATTAAGAAACGTTACTTGCAAATTAAAATAATGGTTAAGTGCAGTGTTATATCTTGCAAAAATAGATCCGAAAGGAATATTGTAGGTGTATCATATTTCAGGTAAGTTAGAAGCATTTTGTTTATTTCTTCGTCAAGGTAAAATTACTCAATGCCATAACCGATGTGAATTTTATTAAATACGACACAACAAGCTAAAAATATTATTAAATAAGTTGAATAAGAATATAACCTCAAATCGTTAAGGCTGACATCTAAGTACTTAAAATCTCCCCTCAAAGTGCTTTTAAATTAAATTATCAATATTCTGTTAAACAAATATCAAAATGTTTGAAACTCAACTATTTTGTAAGTACATAGAACTACAAAATGCGATTTAAAAAAGCAATTGGGCAGTTTTTAAACTTCTGATTAAAATAAATCCAAGTTAACCTAAAATGTATTAGCATTTAAAGCCTCTCAGTAAAGTTTTGCATGATTATATTAAAATACCGCTTAATTTACTGTAATGTAATTTTCTAGACTTAATTGAACATGATTTCTGTATTTAGAATCACTAAAAAATGTGCTATGTATTTGGTTTGAAATGTTTGAGTTTATAGTAGATAATATAACTAATTTTATCAATAAATCTCGGCCAAATATGTTTTTTCTTCATAAAATATTGTTATTCCATATGACAATCATATTATTATCATAATGATGACCTCAATTTTCCAAATTAAAATATGAAATAAAAAAAAGTGTTATAGTAATTGTGTTTATATTTTAGATTTTCATCACATGAACATGAACTTCAAATTGATTGATAAATGAAACTGAACTTCAAAATTGGATTGAAGCTTGCGGAAGATCAAATTGTAAGCCTTCAAGGCATGCCAGGGTGTGTTCAATGCATTTTGAAAAACATTTACTTTTAAATGTAGGAAGACAAACAACATTGAGTACATAATAAAGATTTTACTAAATAGATATAATAGTTAAATACTTATTGTGCAAGTAAGGTATTTATTACTTAACAAGTCCACTTTTTATAATACCTTCCTCAAAGGGATATAACAATGTAACAATAAGAATGGTAAGTATAGAAAAGTCTGAAACTATAAGATATTGTATGTTAGTAGTAAGCAGTTAATACTTTGAAACACAATGCCTAAAATATATAAAATGCATTATCTTCATATCTTTTCAATTATTTTGTTGGTTTCATACAATATTAATTAACTGTGTAAAACCTTTTTAGTTTGAGAATCTAAACTGGACATTTTGAAAAATAAAATATACATAATTTATACTAGCTACTGATAGTCTTAAGTTTTAAACTTTTAATGTTATTATTAAATAAGAATTGCCTTCATTAAAAATTAATCCTATATCTCTATACTTGCTAGGAAATTTTAAATTTTACTATGTCAGTTTAAATATTTGATTTGTTCTTGGAGTTATAGTTTTTTTGCACTTGTTAAGTAATGTTTATTTACCATGCCATAATTATTCTTCATAAATATCATAACTTATTTGTGCCATAATCTAATCTTCAAGTATTATCTGTGCTATTCTTTTAGAAATACACTGATTATGATTTGTTTGTATCTTTATAATAAAGAAATGCTAGAAAATATATCGTGAAATAATATCGGCTATGTTTCTTTTTTTTTTTAAGAATTCTTGTCTATGATTTAAGAGTATTGTAAGCTAACCAAAATATTTTTTTTTATTTTGTATTAAAATATAATAGTTACGTATCATTTATTGTATATTAATATTCATTTTCATATTTTTAAAAATGTTTTGTGTGATTAGAATTCACTGTAACAAAGTAAATTGTGCTCTAATTTGTGATTGGATAACCAATTAAAAGCCAATTTTAATTTATAATAGTATGTATTTAGTATTTAAATTTTGTTTAAAGGCTTTTAAATATATATAACATTATATAGTATTAATACTATTAAGCGAATACTTATTTAAATTAATTAAATCGACATTTGAATTTTGTTTTGATAAAATGGCGGTAATGTGGAATGGATGTCGGAACGGGAGATGGATAGCTATAAAAGACCAATACAGCTCTTGTCACGGCCCCTTTTTTTGTGTCACCCTCTTGTGTACTTGCTGCAGTTAAGTAGACAATTTATTTATTTTTTGTGATCGAGTAAGTTTATTTTAACTTATAAGTAGCATCATTTCTAATTTCAATATGTGATTAATACATGTGATATATCTAATTATTTGTAAAAATTTTGTGGAAACGAAGTAAAATGCTTTTTATTTTAGTACCCTCTTTGATTTCACCCAACCTGTAACTTTATTTAATATTGGTTTAGTAATTTATAATTATTTTTATTATAATTATTAATTGATTTTTCTATTAAGTCATAGCTCTTAATAAATCTCACACACTCAACAGCGCACATCGGCAGAATAGATTAAAATAGGTCTGCAGGTGTAATGATTTACACTAATTATTATTAATAAAAAACCAAAAATGTTGAAAATTAACTTTCTCTTATTGTCTGGAGTCTGGCAGTTCTGGGTATTATGGTACCTTTGTTGTCACAGATAGTCCAAAATACGGGGTTTAGTACTCCAAAATACACATCTTACAATATGAGCCATGTATGTGATGTTGTTGAATGTTTATTTATCTATACTTAATATTATAAAAATTAAAGGTTTTATTGTTTATTTTTTACATCGAATAGGCTCCGAAACCACTGGACCGATTATTATATTTGATCAATCTCAAACTACCAGGGACAAAGTGGGTATTTAAGCATTTTTATTAAGATTACTGAACCAATTTTAAAAACTCTTTCACATACGCAGTTGACATAGGCTACAGTTTACACGAGCGAAGTCGCGTGAAAATAGCTAGTTTATAGATATTCTAGTTTGAGATAAGAAATCTTCTAGGACTGATACTAGAATTCGAGCGAAGTATCGTGGTGGACTAACGATAATCGTCAAGTTTCTTTATGAAATCGACCAGGATAACGGATACGACGGCAGTGGTGTACAAACGCCCATACTTCGAAAACACTAATACGTGCTCTGCTAATACTGTCTTGAAGTAATGAAATCCAGAATCTGAGTAATTAGTGATCAAAGTCAAAATAGGCTTACATATTTGTTTTCGATCACTAATTATTAAGATTCTAGATATCTATTTATTAGTATTTCGTCACTAAATATGAGACTAAAATATTCGATTGGATTAGTCAGAATGATAAAATACTCTGTGGTTACTAAGATCTACGAAATATCAACATGTGTAAATAGTTTCAACGTTTTATTTCATTCTAAAATGACCTAAGGTTATAAAAAATGGTCTTTCTAACAGCTATTGAGTAAACATACAGTGGCGCTGCTGGACAGACGTTAGCCCAACATCATCAAAATGTTTCTTATTTGCCTTTCTAAACATAATTTTATCATTGAATAGGTACGTTATTCTCCTTTAAACGGTTTTCTTTATTGTCTATATACATTTTTTTTTTAATTTTGGTGAACTAATTTTTCAAAATAGTTTTTATTTGTCTAAATTAGAGTTTTTTGAGAATATTCTAATTTAGTCAAACTTAACTTCAGTAACCAAACCCATTGATTCAATGTGCTAGTTAATTTTAGATGATAGATAGTGTATCAATATTTGTACAATAAAAAAATGTTCCTCTATTACTAATTCTTTCATCCATGGGAAGTTACATCATACGTGGTTGACTACAGCTATAATTTGGTGAAATCGCAGAAAAGTTGATAGTTTCTGATCAGTTCTATAAATTATGCTGACCAAATTATTGCTCCTTTGCTAATAACAAAATATCTCCTCATAATCGAGGAACATTTAACTACCTGGTAACACTGATGATTTATTTGTTGTCCCTTACGGTGGCACGCCTAATAACCCTCTACTAAGTAGTTACTCTAAGCTTAGCAATGTACTGAATCGGATAATGTTTGTAAACGTCATTTTTTGAAGTCGATGTAAAAGTATCAATCTGTTACTCGATTCGAAAGACTTGGGCAGGTTTTCTAGTACTAACACTTTTTTTTCGAGTATTACAGTTGTCTCGAATATTTTTACTTATTCTATAAAAATAATTCTAGCTTAACCAGGTGAAAGAATATTTTTATTCTCCTCCGAACTCCGAAAGCAAATCAATCTTGGTTAGCAATTGTATTTTCAAAATATTTCGTGGCACAAGTGAAATAAAATTAGTTGCAATATTAGTAGAAATTAGCAATAAACGATATATTATTTTTTTTTATTTATTCGGATTATATTCGGGGTACAGGTAGTATATTATTGGGGTTTCTAGTGCGGGTTGGGTGCAGTCCAATCAAAATTCAAATCATTATATGATAGTAAAATAAAGTGTACAGGTGTATGTTTGTGCACTATTATGTCTCACCCAGATTGGTGATCTATATCTAGAAATTTGCCGAGATCAAAATTTGCTCAAGGGTATGTTCAATGCTGAGGCATTGGTTAAAAGGTGTTTAATAAAAAAAAAAAGAATTAAAGTATTAAGCCTTTTTTAACCTTTTCTCCCGATGTTAGTTTCTACAAATTACATTTCTTAGTTTGCCATTAGATTCTGGTACACCTATATTCAGTGTTTAGTATCATAGATGATTATAAATATATCTATGATAATAAACCAATCTTATTTTGTATTTCTATACATAAAAAAGAATCAAAGAAATATAATATACTAATTATATCCCTATGCAATAATTTAGTCTCTCTTATTCATTAATTAATATCGAAAAAACATTGAATAAAAGAAACGTAAAGGTGATTTGTAGCGAAGTTCCATGACGCCAATGTAAATTTTTGGATGAACTTCGAAAAATAGTCTTAGTTTATTTAAAATAGTCTTAATTCACTTAACGTTCCACAATAAAGAACCTGTGCCGTTTTTGAGTTATACAGAATCCAAAATTATAATCTCACTATGGATTAAGCTTTCTGATATTCAAAAAGTGTTTCTAGAACTACACAGCAGGTTAGAGCGATATTAACCCTTGACAATTAATTTTAGAATTTAACTGATTACTACTATATACCTGAATTAATTTATAGTTTTAGAAAGACTAGAAGGCTACTATTAAAATACCTGAATGAGGATTCGAGTATCTTTAGTATCTAAAACCTGTATTTAATTATTATGAAATTGAATCCAATATTTTTAAACTAGAGTTTGGCAAGCGAAACGTGACACCACCTATTTTTCCGTTTTCATATGGCAACAACATAGAACTGTCAGTTTGACACTACGTTAGACAATTCAAGAATATTGAATTTTGTTGTTTTTGCGAATTTGAACTTGTGTTTTTGGTTAAAAATTATGTCGAAGCCGATAAAAAGTTCATCGAGGAAACTTCTTTCCATCATGATTGACAAGTTTACTGAAGTGAAAACTGAATTAAATAAAAATTTCATGGAGAAATTACAACGATTAGATAAAGTTGTATCTTTTTTAGGTTAGTTTTGTATTATAATTTTGATACTTTCGTTTTAATTTTCTGTAATTAACTAAACAGATATTTTTTATAAAATATTGCTCTATTTCAGATAACTGTGATGGTGATATTCAACCAATAATGGAGGAGATAAATGCAATAAAAACTTTAGAAAAACAAGAAATGCTGAATTCGGAAACGCAGTACTTACAAAAAATTTCTTCAATGACAGGTCTCTTTTCTTGTTTTGATTTAAGATAGATTGATAGTATTCCTATAATATTTACATAGGTTTTTTATGATGTATTGGTTTTTATTGTTGACATCCAATGATGTCATAAGAATGTTTTGTTTAACAAGGAAATTCACAGAATTCATGAAACTAATCAAACCATGTAATTGTTATACATGCTAAATATGCACATAAACTTAACTAAATTAAACATAAATTGCATTCATAGTTGAATAGGTATTTAAATTATTTTGATGTATGTGTCTATCATTATTTGCTTTTAAATACATTTAACATATCTTTGTTTCAAAGTGTTTAATCTTTTATAGATGTAAGTATAAGGACACTAAGAAGGATAAAAAATGAAGCATTAATTAATAAAGGAAAATGGGACACTCCTGGGAAAAAACGACCTCATCAACCAACAGTGTCTGCTTTAGATAATTTTGATTTAAGTGCAATTCGGAATAAAGTAAATGAATTTTACTGTGTGAAAAAAATTGTTCCAACATTAAGAAGCCTTCACAATGAATTAAAAGATGCAATAGGATTCAGTGGTAGCCGTGAGACTTTACGAAAAATTATGCTTAAGAATGGATTTTCTTTTAAAAGCAATGAAAATGAACGTTCTATGCTTATAGAAAAATACCAGATTTCTGCATGGAGGCACAAGTATTTGAGAGAAATAAATATAAAACGAAACGAAGGAAAGCAAATTGTGTACCTTGATGAAACTTATGTACATCAGAATTATAAAGTTAAAAAGTCTTGGCAAGGACCTTCAACAACTGGTGTCACTACAAAGATATCCTCTGGAAAACGGCATATTGTTGTGCATGCTGGATCTGAGGAAGGTTTTGTGCCTGGTGCATTATTAGTGTTCAGTAGTAAATCCAAATCTGCTGATTATCATGATGATATGAACTCATCGAACTTTATGAAATGGGTCAGAGAAAAATTAATACCAAATTTAAGTAAGCCCAGTGTAATTGTTATGGATAATGCCAGCTACCATATAAAACAAATCAATAAACCGCCTATAATGTCTAATACCAAAGCAGATATCCGTAAATGGCTTGTAAATAATGGAATACATTTTGAGGAATATCAGACAAAGGCAGAGTTAATGTGTTTGGTTAATGATAAGAAAACATTGCCTGTATATGAAGCTGAAGAGATTTTAAAAGAACATAATCATGAACTTTTATTGCTGCCACCGTATCATTGTGACTTAAACCCAATAGAGATGGTTTGGAGTCAAGCAAAAAGAAAAATTGCAAGCAGAAACATTGGAATACCAGGAAAGGAAATGGAAAACTTAATAATAGAGTGTTTTAACTTAATTACCCCTAGTGACTGGAAGAAATACACTGATCATGTTTTAAATGTCGAAAATGATTACAAATTAAAAGATGGCATTGTTGAAAACGAACTTGAAAAATTTATTATATCTGTTGGTGCAGACAGTAGTGAAGAGAGTGACTCTGATGATTCCTTGTCATTGTTATCAGGTGTAGAATATTTAGAAACAGATTTTGACTATGAATCAGACTAAAGTATTTTTAGTCTGATTCATAGTCAAAATCTTATCTTAAATTTTCTATTGTGATTAACATGATGATTTTGTGACACCTGTATTATGTAATTTATCCATGGCACTTAATTGTAACAAAAATAAATGTTTTTTTTTATTGTAATCTGGTGTTTATATTGACTAATTTAATTTGATAGATAGTGGTTCTGGATCAGAGCAAAAGGTTGTGATGAAAATCCCTTAGGAGACATGTATGTGTTATGAACACATTATAAATATAAGGGCCAGAAATCAAAATTGGCTAACATCACATTTATTAAAAAAATGTGGCCAGAGTCGCCCATATTCATTACAAAAAAACAAAGAAGTCGTTGCAAAAAACACCCTTTTAATTAATGACAAATATGAATTTTTAATATTATAAGTGCTGTTAGCCAATAGGTATAACGAATGGGTTAAAAAAAAGATTCGATTTAGTCCGTCAGTCAGATAATAGAAAAATATTGGATACGTATTTTTTTTCGCTTTAATTTAACAACAAATGGCTTAAGAGGTACTATGCGACGACTTCAAATATGCTTTGCAACAATGTTACTTTAATACAGTTTATCGATACGAAATCAAGTGTCAAAATGGAGTCCAGTGGAGAATGCCGATATTGACATTTCGAAATTGCTCATCATTGATAGAGAATACGAAATAGTGATTTTGACACAATCAAAGTGTCTATTTTTTACGGTGATGACGATTCTTGGTTGTCAGTTGAGTTAGTGAATAGGCCTACTGATATGCTGTTAACTGTACAATTAAGAACAGTCACGCTTTAGTCAAATGTTCCAAAACAAATAATTTTAATTGATATCTAAATGTTAAGATCAAATATAATTAATAAAAGTATCAAAATTATTTTGCAGTACTACATTCAGTGTTTACTGCTTAAGAATTTTTGAAATTGCCGCCCTTTTCTTGTGACACGTTTCGCTTGCCAGACTCTATATCTGCTAGGGAACGATTCAGTACTCGATTCAGTCTATCTAATTCAGCCATCCCTAGTACTAAAGCGAGTTGTCTTGGTGGTGGTCTACTCTTTGACATAGTGACCATAGTGTTTAAATCATTATTGTTCTGTGCCTCTGTGGTTTAAATATTCATTGGTCGTTGGCTAATATTTTTTTGTGGTGGTCGTGCTGTGTTATATTTTGTGAAAATTTGTGATGGTTTTGCAATAAGTAATAATTTATTCATAAGTAAATTACACTTATAATTTTATTTAGATCCTATCAACGTTATAACTGAGGTCGTAGCTAAGAATAATATGGAATTGGTGAGTCATATAACCGTGTTATTTTTTGTGACTTTTCATGCTCTTCATGTGTTGCAGTGGATTTTGTTTAATATGTCGATTACATAAACACGAAACATATTTAAAAGCAGTGATGATATTGCATTCACGCAAATTTTTGAGAGTTACATGTCCCCACGCTGATTCTAATTGTAGAGCTAGGATAATCCACGTAATATGTTAATAGCACATACAATAGAGGTTGTCCTTTTATTCTCTTCTTTGGTGATTCAAAAAAGGACAATGACAAGAATTAAATAAACTCAAATTAAGCCAGGAGAGCTTATGTCGAACCTACCTGTCCCAGTTTATAATTAAAACACAAATCACAGAAAACAATACAAATTCATCAATTTAGTCATGTTCAAATTACTATTATTGAATTTACCATCTGATCATCAAATGATGATTATCATCATCGCATTGGATGGAGGAGATTTGAGAGAAATTTATTAGCGAAAAGTAACAAGTGCTTGAAAGATTCATCAGTCATGTTAGGTCCTGGGAAACTCAGCGGTTAGAGCAGTGGGTTCAATTCCCATCTCAGGGTGCCAGGGACCAAGTGGATTTTTTAAGCATTTTGTATTAAGAATATGTTTCACTATAGGATTGTGAATGCGAAATTAATCAAATATAATACCTAGGTATAAAATTTGATATTGAACCAGTCCCACTCATAGCATCAATATAAATAAAATTACATCGATAAATTGGACGTAGTTAATCAAAAAGGATCCGTCCCACACAATGTCACTTTTGAGATATAGACAATTGAAGTTTAAGCTGTATTTGCATGTTGATGTTACATTTTTGTGTATTATATTTTATCTAATTATTAAAATGTTAAACTATGTTTGGATCCTTTTTGATATATTAAGGTTTTAATAACCTAACAAAAAACTACCAAAACCAATCTCAAAAATGATCCAAATGAAGAAATAATTAAATGCACAGCCAAAATTTCATTGTAAAAACTATTTATTAAAGGTTCTTTTTATTTATTGTTTTAATTTTTAATGTCAAATGTATTCTCACTATCTAAAATTACCTTTTAACAAAAATGATCCAAGAGTTTTGAACCTTTATTGTGATTTTTAACTGAGATTAGTGTCGCTAATTTGCTATATTACTACATGGATCCAAGAAGCTTGAGTTGTTTTCATGGAACTAAAATATGAACCTACCAAAGATGTAGGATGGTAAGTACCATTAAAAAAAAAGTCAAGTATTTAATACAGCTCAGAGCTTTTTTTCTATATGAAAGTATAGATCCTGATGGACATTTTGGTAACTTATCTCATTTTTGACCAATATGTGGGTTGAATCCTTATTGAGTAACTATGTCCAATTTACAACTTACTTGTGGCAGCTCTACTTAGAAGATAAAATATACCTAACCCTGTTCTATTGTAAAATTTTGAAGTGCTCCTGTTCAATCCTAAGTTGAAGTTTATTTCATTTATTTGAATTTTTGTGTGGCTCTATTTGGGCATTAGATGCTGGATGGTATGGTGGAGAGTACATCTCATCTCAGCCCACCGTGCATATCTTTGAGCAAATGCTTTAATTTGGACAAATATAGTGTAGTAACTTTAACACTTCAGTCTCAGCACAATGACTGTTACACCACAGTGAACAACCTTTACTAAATGAAAGATGGATTATTATTGGAGATTGGCCAGCCATATAGTACATGGAATTTTGAAGTAATCGTTGTTAGTCTCTCTGGTCGCACCCTTCTGTTTGTGTGTTGTTCTTCAAGCAATAGTACTTCCTTTACTGGTTTCTCAATTTCAATAGAGGTATTAGTTATTGTCCACCTAATCAAGGCATCAGTGTTACCCAACGCTTTATGGGGTTTGTATGGAATAACATGTTCATAGCAAAGTCTTACCCTACATTCAAGGAGATTGCAAATAATAAATTAAATAATGACTCAAGAAATGTATGATGCATATATCTATGAAATATGATCAGAAACTATTTTAGAAGGACTAAAAATTGGCCAGCCAAAAATTTATAAAATTTAGTTAATCCAATAATAATAGCTATGGCGTCTTTATCAATTTTCTCATTATTCACTCTTATGAGATTGTAAAGTCCAGGTCATCATCAGGGGCTTTTGAGATCCCTCATCCATTAGGTACATGGGTGCTGGGTGTAAAGTAAGAGGTGGAAGAACCTCGAAACAATCGCAGCGTGTATCGTGGCGAAAAAAGAAACTTTCGTCAGACAAACTGTTACTTTTTACTTATCCATGCATTTTGAGTATAATTCATAGGTTTTACAGGAAAATTTTAAGATATAGGTAGTGTACTTCGATATTTATTATTCATTAACTCCTTTATAAGGAATATACAACACATGGCTATGGCTATACAAGGCTATACAACACATGGTATGTTTTTCGGGAATAATCGGTATTTAGGTTTTGACGTAACCTTGTATAAATTGTAATATTGGTGACCACTTCTTTCTATCATAAGTGTATGCATATTAAAGTGGTTCAAAGTGATTTGCTAACGGTGTTAGTTCAGTTGCAGGGAGGTGATACGAGTGCAATGCAGCTGCCGCCGCCATCCGCGCCGCCAGCGCCCCCCGCGCCTCTCCCGCCTCACACGCCCCACGCGCTCACGCCAGGTGAGCGCCCGTGTGACACTAGCTTGACTCACATGGATCACACTAGGGTATCGTTCGCCATCGGGCCCGAAAGCCCACACTAGTCCCATAAGAGCCGCTCGGCCGTCCGAGGCCCAGCCCCTATAAGGCCCCTCGCCCACTAACGCCGCGGCGTGTGTTGCAGGGGCCGAGCCGCCGCCGCCGCCGCCCGCAGCCGCCCGCCGCCCACCGATTGTCTCTATTTTTCTCTCTGTCAGCTCTCGATCGAAACCATCCTCAGTGATCAGTGTTTCTGCTTTCTGTTTCAGGCTAGATTTGTAAGTTAGGTTATTATACGCTTAGGCGTGACGCCTCGCCGGCTGCGACCCCGCCGTCGGCTGCTTCCCGCCGGGCTCACAATGTACTTACTTCATTATACTGCATCGTCCCCGAACACAAGGCGAATGATAGGCGTGCGTTGTCGCCCGGGCCGCCGCGGCGCTAGAGGCCGAGTGAGACCGATCGAGTGCCCGCTTGCGTGATAGATGTGAATGCTTAGTTTAAAGAACGACGATGCATTGCTAGGTGTCGGCCGAGTCGTCGGTGGCCCCCGACAGAGCGCGAGCACGTGCGAGACGCGAGAGAGCGGAATGGTCGCGCCCCCTTTTGCATAATACCCCGCGCGTGTGACCTGAAATAATCTGAATTCGGTATGTTTCAGGTGGCTTTTTAGCCGCGCCAGTGTACGACTTGCAGCAAGTCGGAGACGTATTCACAGGTAACGTTCGCGCACATTTTACACACTATCGTTATTTGTTTTCTACCGTGTCCTTAATTAAGTGTTGAGTAATTTAACGTATTAAATGACTGGGGGGCAGGTCCAGGCGCGAAATGTTCGACGCTGCCGGCGATCCTGGGCGGATCACTACCACGACTGTCGGGCGAACAGGCAGAGGCCGTGGCGCGCGCCAAGAAGTACGCGATGGAGCAGAGCATCAAGATGGTCCTCATGAAGCAGACTCTCGCGCACCAGCAGCAGCAGATGGCATCCCAGCGCACGCAGGTGCAGCGGCAGCAGGCGCTCGCGCTCATGTGCAGGTCAGTATACTAACACACGATACATTATACTGTTCCGCCCAAACGCCTAAGTTTATATGAGGTTATTCGAACCGTTAATTATAGCTGAATTTTAATATTTCGCGACACCTCTTTGGCGAACGCTGCTGCCAACGCTGAGCCCGGAATCGAATGACCGATGAGGACGTCTATTTTCCGGGGAACGATTACCTACCTAGGTACTGATTTTAATTGGCAATTTAAGGTTGAACCCGCGAGACGATATCCAGTGATGAGAGCGATATATAGAGGCTCCCGCTACGCGCTGGTCGAGCCTATGACCGTCTTAGCTGAAAAGATCTGACCGATGATCGACTACGGAGGCGTTGCGATCTGTTTCGACGCAGATTCTTGACCCACGCGTACGTTTTCAGAGTGTACGTGGGATCGATATCGTTCGAGCTGAAGGAGGACACCATCAGGCAGGCGTTCCTGCCGTTTGGGCCTATCAAGTCCATCAACATGTCCTGGGACCCAGTCACGCAGAAACATAAAGGGTTCGCGTTCGTCGAATACGAGATTCCAGAGGCGGCTCAGCTCAGTCTCGAACAGATGAACGGTGTTATGCTCGGGGGCAGGTATGAATATATTGCTAAAGTACATCATTAATGAAGATGCTACATAATAGTTAGCGGGCTCGATTTATGATCAATGTTAAAATACAAAAGCTTCTTATGGGGTGAGTCATCAAAAATATATTGCTAGCTTATAGCTTCATGAAAGTAGCTATGTCAAATTAGTGGTTCCGGCTACGATCCGCATTGGGTTGAGTGATAAGTTCGTTTTCCCAGGGGCTATTAACAGTGTATGATTTATTTGCTATGCTGACTTACAGACTAATAAAAGGAAAAAAAAAAAACAGTATCAACTAGGTTACAGGTAAATTAGAATTAAAGTTTACATCAAAAAATAAAAAGTATTACGAGTATATAAATGCTAATTTAATCATAATGATTATATTTAGATCAATTTTTCATTCACAATGCTATACTGTAAAATATTATTACTGAAAGCTATTTTAAAAATCCACCAGCCCCAGGTCCATGCTCCACTATCTTTCCACAATTGGAGCGACTTTTCTAGCATCTGAGCTACATAGGACCTATCGGGACTGACGAATTTTTCAAGCACTTGTTACTTTTCGTTACCATTGAGCGTATTTTCATCAATGTTTAGCCAATCCACACAAATTCAGAGTCCCAACTCAGAGTACTTGGGGCCGATGGATTTTTTAACCATTTTTCATTGAGGATATTAATCATAATGAAGTATCAAACAAAGAAGAAAATATCAGTTACTGTATAATTATAATTTATTTATTCTAATACTCATTATTGACTGGTTGATTGATCGATGTTGCTTAAACTACTGGAAAATTGCAATAGCTAATTAAAACATAGATACACTCGTATCTATACAACAGTCAACTACATGGTTTGGACGACGGTATTGCCATCTCACTTACTATAAGCGAAACTGCATCGCGCCCATGTGCGTTCGTACTGTCACAATTTTAGTTAACCAACTACTTGTCTAGTAATAGAAGCCAATATATAATTGCTTTTTTCAGGAATATAAAGGTGGTGGGTCGTCCCTCGAACATGCCGCAGGCGCAGGCAGTCATCGACGAGATCCAGGAGGAGGCCAAACAGTACAACCGCATATATGTCGCCTCCATACACCCCGAGCTCTCAGAGGATGATATTAAAAAGTAATTACCTACATTTATTTTGGTTACTACTAACAATAACGAAAAATATTAGAGATTATTTTATATTTATCTTTGTCCCTACTGAAAGATATCGTAAACATAAGGTTTACTATGACAAAATTGGCTAGATACATCTGTGCGAGCCAATATCAATATGTTTGAGCATGAGTGAAAAAAATATGTTGTGCCGGGCCATTGTACGAAATTCCCACTGTTCGGGGACCAACACGGTGTAAGCAGTTTAAATTCATTTGAAAATTAGGTACACATAAAACTTTAATATTTTCGGACTTCACGAATGGTACGACCGGTCGTGGTGTGAATATGAAAAGAAGAAATAGTGCATGAAAACTGATACTGATAGTTTAGTGTTATATCTGGGGGAACATTGAAGAAAGGTGATCGACCACTCTAAAATAAAGGCAGAATCTTCTCTATTATAATCCTGCTCTGTATATTTTTTAATCTATCTCTGAAAGTCGTATTCCGGTCCTGTCCGGAAAGTCGTTCGATCGGTTTTAAATCACTGCGATCCGCCGATGTTTTGGTATTTCCACCTTCGAGGACGTGTTTTAGAAAATGAGGTTTAGAAACAAGTTTGATAAAAATGAGGTTGCTTATGATTTGTTTTGAGAAAAGTGTGTTATGTGTCGGCAGCGTGTTCGAGGCGTTCGGTCCGATAACGTACTGCAAACTCGCGTATGGCGCATCGGCCCACAAGCACAAGGGGTACGGGTTCATCGAGTACGCCACTCTCGGCGCCGCGCTTGAAGCCATCGCCTCTATGAACCTGTTCGACCTCGGCGGACAGTACCTGCGCGTCGGCCGCGCCATCACACCGCCCAATGCGCTCGCCGGCCCGCCGCACGTTTCAGCGATGCCCACCGCAGCCGCTGTGGCCGCTGCCGCCGCCACGGCCAAGATACAGGTACAATACAACGCTCTCGCCGGCACATCACACGTGTCCGCCACGCCCACCACAGCCGCTGCCACCGTTAATATACAGATACAATATAACGCTCTTGCTGGCACGTGGCACGAGTCCGCCATGATCACAGCAGCTACTGGCCACTGGCCGCTGCCGCCGCCATCATGCTTAGATGCAGGTGCAATATTTGTATAAGGCGTTCGCCGGCCCGCCGCACGTGTCCGACATACCCACCACAGCCGCTATGGTCGCTGCGGCTGCCACCGCCAAGATACGTTGTTTTTTTTACTGGGTTTATCGATAGAACCGTTAAATGTTTTTATTTTTATGTATTTACTCCCAATAGGGAATATGCGTCTGCTTCATAAAGGGTTAAATATATTTTATTACAATCATTATTGCTTTGGAATAAAGTCAATGTAAATATTGGTCAACATTACTTTGTTTTCTTCTTGAAAATAATTTTTAAAAAGTGCAAAAAATGCGATAATTTCATAATATTCAATCGCCATGTTACTTGTCAGAGCGGAGGCGACGAAAACGTACGTATAGGGATATCGTTACAAAAAGTTAACATCGATTCAATAACATCAATTGTATTATATCAGAAAATAACAGATTACAATTTTTATTTTACCAATTTGGCAAAAAATGTGATTATTAAAAAAGGCTATTATACTTTTCAAAAATCGATTTGTTGTTAACTGATTTGGTAATTGAATAATAAGCAATCACTCATTTCTCACGTCACGACAAGCGCGCCAAAAATTCCGGCATTTAAACTGCTCGTAATTGTTTCTTATTTTCATCAATTTAGTAATTGTTAATTTTTTCTGTGCCGGGTATTTTTTGACAGTTATATAACGATGTAAATTATAATATGAAAACATTTTTAAAAAAGGTGCATATTCCCTATTGTAACTTGATTAAAAATATCAGAATTAAGATTGTATCACTAATTTCCCTAAAACCTTCCGATTCTGAGCATTAAAATATATTTTAATAAATTAAGAAAGTTTTAACTTTGATCCCAACGTTGGAGCCATAAGCTCCAAGTTCTATAACATTTATGTAAATATAGATTATGTCGTAAATGTTTTTGAGCACTCCAAAACACAAGGAGGAACAGGAGTGACTTACTTGTGCTATTTTTGCGGCAGGCGATGGATGCCGTGGCCAGTAACGCGGTGGCGCTGGGGCTGACCAAGCTGAACGCGCTGGGCGTGTCCCCGGCGGCTGCGCTGCCCTCGCTCGCCGCCGCGCTGCCGTCGTTGCCGCTGCCCACGCTGCCCACGATGCCAACGATGCCCACGCTACCTCTGCCCGCTACGCTGCCCACCATGCCCATGCCGCTGCCGCTGCCCACCGCCACAATACCCCCGCCTGCCGCCGTCATACCTCCGCCCGGAGTTGTCATACCGCCCCCGCCCGTTGCCTCCAGACTTGTAAGTGCTATATTTATTTATTCCCTTGTATCATATTTACTAATATTATAAGTTGTATGCAGATATATTAATTCAAATCGACAACCGAGTTGCTGTTATTTTAAAAACAGTTTTTTATTATAATAATGCAACTACAAATAATCATTTGAAGCGATGAAGACATGTATATTTAAGATTATTCTAGATTTTTTTGGGCATTTCGGTGGTCTGTGATGGGAGGTGATTTGAGTTGATTTATAAATGAGTGTCATATTTCAGAATGGTTCCATGAAAATTTAATTAGGATAACATGAGTAGTTTTTTGTAGACTTAAAAATCGTTGAGTTCACGCGTGACTACTAATAAAAAATGGAATTGATGTATTTCTACAACCATTTAAGTCAGTTTTAGGGTTTGTTTTTTTTTGCCAAAGGACGTTAAATTTATAGTTAACGATCACATATAGATATGGCAGGAAGCTGGCAACGCGTCATCGAGATATTTATATAAAAACGTCGGCTTAAGATCAGTTTCGAGTTATGGCTGGTTTATAGGAATAGTAGCCAACTAAATTGTTAGTAAATTTTTTAAAATTAAATTTTAAGTGACTTAAGTATTATGTTAATTAGAAGTTAATTTTAAGTGATTAGGTATGTGTAAACACACATACTGCACATTGCACAAAATTTAAATTAAGCTATTTCTACCTACTATCAGTCATTATGGCTGATTTACACGTAATTAAGTAGCTAAGTAATAAATAGATTTTTAATTTAATTTTTTTTTTTTTTATTATTCAGAAACTCCACAGCTTATTTATAAATACATACTATAATAATGTGATGCGAAAGTAACTTAAGCCAATTACAGAGTTACACAACTGATAAAAATAGCTAACTTTTTCGACTAATTACAAAAATGAAATCCAAATAAAAGATAATAAATACAAAAAACACACCCGCACAAGGAGACAGATTCACTCATTTAGTACTTCATTATATAAAATTTGAGGCAATATCAAGCACACGGTAATTTCTTATATGTTCTTATTTATGTTTATGTTTATACGTTTATAAATATATAGATACCACATACCGAAACTGACAAATACACGGACATATAACACAACGCAACCAACACATCACCACATCCATGCCACACATGAGTGCATTGATAATACACACACATGAACACACGAATGTGTACATTGTATAGCTGCGAGAATCAACATGCACATTTAAGTGATTAAATATGTATAAACACACAAATAAGTAATAAGTAAAAATTTTAGTGACTTAATTGAATTTGAAATCCATTTACTACTTAATTACGTGAAAACTAGCCGTTACGGATTGTATAACTGATACCGGTCCGGTTAGGAGGCGGGCGCGGAAGCGGGCGGTGGCGGACGCGAGAGTGGTGGCGGTTCGGAGGGCGTGGCGGCGCAGGCGGCGCTGCAGCGCAAACTGCTAGAGTCGTCGCCGGACACGCTGCAGCAGCAGGAGTCGCTGTCCATCAGCGGGCAGTCGGCGCGCCACCTCGTCATGCAGCGGCTGATGCGGCGCCGCGCCTCGCGCACGCTGCTGCTCTGTAATATGGTCGCAGCGCACGATGTCGACGATGCGCTGCACCACGAGATACAGGTATATTTCCTAGGCGTACTCTAGACGACGAATTTAATTGCGCAATGAAGTTAATCTTCTAGAGCTAATATTGAAGCTTATAGTTAATCTTCTAGAGCTAACATTGAAAATTGCGAATGTTTGTATGAGCTTAATTATTTTTCCATTGCGACGTGTAGGGTCAGTATTGCGCAATCATTTTTAGACTGCGTTTATTTCGACGTGGAGATCACGTGCTCTTGAAATTGTATCCCAAGTCTACTTGTTGTACAAAGTTTCTGAAGTCTTCTTCTTCATATTTGACGTGATTTCTATATTTTTAATTATTTTAACATTTTATTTGACATTATGCGAATGGTAATGATATTTTTTATTGATCAATAGTTAATTTCCATTAACAATGACACTTGCAATTTTAATTTTAACAATTTTGACATTGGGTACGTTGAACCTCATGCAAAAGCACTACAGCTTCAAGTCATGTTGGTGTGCAGGACACAATGCACGCGGGATCAATCTATTCTCAATATAATTGAATATAATTGAACGTCAAATCGTTTTGAAATGATGATTTGAATGATCAAGAAAAATAATAAAAAGCTTACATAAAGTAGACGAAAGATTGCAGTTAGCATTTTTTGTTAAAAATTTCTTATTAGCTTTCGAAGTAATACGTATAATTGCAACTCCAATTAAAGTCAAATTAACGATATCGTTCATTCATTATCTGTCAAAACATGTAGCGATCGAAAAAGAAATAGTGTAATTTAGTTTTAATAAAAAACATTTTTTTTCTATACTATTTTTATTTCATATTCAATTTTGTGATTATTAGGTTATGTTATTGTATTCAAATATGATCGATCAATTATTTTTTTGCAGGAGGAATGCTCAAAGTGGGGTAAAGTGGAGCGCCTGGTGATATATAACGAGAGACAGAATGAAGACGACGACCCCGCCCACGCTAACGTCAAAATATTCGTCCAGTTCAATGAATCCGAAGGTGAGTTCCAACCTAATGAAACTAGCGTAATATTATTATTAATATGTATTCTCTGTTATATCTGTATATTACAGATATTACGTGACACTCGATCATGTGGACCTCTATTTAAATTAAATATGTATCCAACATCGAGAAACAAAAAAGAATGTTGTTATTTTTTTTTTTATAATAATTTATCTTCTTACGTATTAATGTATTATTTCAATGATTTATGATTTTGCATCGAAATTTTCTTCATATCTTCAAAAATGAGTTCTCGCTGACTTTTCTGCCAGTTTTTCTTAGGATTAGTCTTCCGCCATTAATATAAGAATCAATAACATCATTTCTCGAGTTTCTCAAGTGCTTAATATAAATCTTAACCAGGGATTCCCAACCTTTTTTTGCTTTTGAAGTTTAAGTACTTTAACTAGAAATTAAAAATAAGCATATTATTTATAAACACTTATTTTAATTCAATTAAACAAACTAATGAAATGTTGACAAAATAATCATTAAGTAGCGAAAGTAATCATTAATTTTATATTTTCTTAAATATTTTGTTCACACGTAAAGTTGACGTTTTATTTAAAAAAGAGAACGATGTAGTATTAGAGATATCAAAGAACGCCGCACCGGGTGGGAACTCCTGGGCCTCGAATCCATAATGCTAATGTTTACGTTACAATAGCATGTTAAAGAAGACTCAACTACTTGTATTTTGCCATTGTGCTATCCATGGTGACAGGTGATTTTATTATTATGTGCTCTAGTAACAAGAACTATGTCATAAAAGGTTGAAGTTGAAGCGCTATTGCCTTTCCATAATTATGCTAACATTAGCGGAATTGCCTTAGTGATATAGACTGAATGAATGGTACTGAATTGTGTGATATCGTGTGTAGAGGCAGCGGCGGCGGCGGGCGCGCTCAACGGTCGATATTTCGGGGGTCGCACCGTTCGGGCTGCACTATACGACCAGGACCTTTTCGACCACGGGGATCTCTCCGGATAACATATATAATTTAGGATAATGCATTATAAATAATAAATATTGTTACGCACTCAACGCCGTTGTTTTATTTACCACAAGCTGTGACCGTGACTTCGGCTGCATTTAAAAGTAAATTTGAAGAATTCGGAAAAATTATAATTTGTTCTTCTCCAACTTTTAATACTGCTTAACTACAACCAGTACTTAGTTTTATATTATGTCTATTGTATATTTAATTATATTGAATATATTGTTTATTTGCTTTACACAACTGATCCCCCCAACGACAATAAGCAAGCTGTTAAAAAGTGAAAAATAATACACATCTTAAATGCGATTTGATTATTAAAAAAAGTGATATCGAAGATGGATGGAATTTTTCTGTAGGTTGTTATTTAATATGATCCTTAATAATATATTCATATTTTTTTGTATATTGGTAACATTAAAAATTATTAAATAAGTATATAAAAAAAGTTTCAACAAGTTTAAGAAAGAAAATTTTTTCGCAGTGGCGGACAAACCCTGTCAGAGGTCCTTATTGTAATTTTACGTTTGTGTGTACAGTCAATAATAGCACGTCCGGTTATAAAAAACTGTCAAATTTCTCCATTCTATTTTCAACCTTATTACATTGACTGTAGAATACAAAATTACCAAGTTTTGACATATTGTGGTAGTCTGAAGTGCAGCCTTGTTTGCCATGAGTATTTACCTATGTCTATTAGATAGACTTTCATAAACAGGTATAAAAAGTTAAGTCTTTTTTAAACTTATAGAATTTAGAAAAAAGAAAAATTTATTTACAGTATCCTTTGAATTTTTAACAACAACCATTTAGTTGGTAGAGGGGGAGGGCATTTGACCCTCCAATCCCAATTTACGAATAGATCAAGGGAACTTGTAGCCCTTTGTTTGATCAGGCGCCGGAACTATTGGACCGCTTTTAAATATTCTTTCATCTACGGGAAACTACATCATACGCAGGGGACATAGGCAATGATTTACACAGGTAAAATCGCGGCAACAGTTACCTTGATAGGAATTGGTTCGCAATTCATTAAGAAATCTTTGAACATAGAAATTCTTCCTTGCCAAATTTGAATGAATAGAAAATACGCGTTATCACTGATATACTATCTGTTTACATAATTTGGTATATGTATAAAATGTATATGGGACCACCTCGGGTTCATAAACTGTCAAGTAACAAGACAAGTGATGCGACCGTCGAATATAAATTCATTTTTAGGGTTCCGTACCCAAAGGGTTTCCCATACAACTAACGTGATTTTTTGTTCGTTTTCGGTACGGAATCCTTCGTGAATGAGTTGACTCGCACTTGTCCGGTTTTCTAGGCTAATTATTCATTAAAAATAGTAGTTTATGCAACTGTCATATAAGAAGGGGTATTAAAACACGAGAGTCTGTTTATCGCACGAGGCGAAGCCGAGTTTTATTTTTAATTTTATGTTTATGCGTTTATTAAGTGCGTATTTATAGAATCGTCTTTGAATTCGTAATTCGAATTATTCGATTTGAGTGTAGATAAAGCTAATTACAGTATTTCACGTTATTTAAGCACAAAAAAAAAATAATGTTCAACTACTTTAGTGGATCCAAATAATTGAAAACTCTGTAGTTTTTACAATTATTTGACTTGTGAACGTGAGTAAAAAAAAAATATTAAAATAGTTTTGGAAAGCGAAAAAACCTTATAGGTAATTATTTTATAAACGTAACGTAAAAATTATTGAAATACAGGTACAGGCCCGTATTAAGCACAATAGGCGCCCGAGTGCAAGTAGTACTCTGGCGCCCTGCAGCCCACTTTTTACACATATTTATATTATAATCTTTCCAAACATCTATACTCCATTCATTATAACATTAGAAAAAAGAAGATCACAGAAGCAGCAGTGCACAACATTTTATTTTCAAGATAAATTTCAAAATTACCTATATATAATAGTTTTGTTGAAACTTTGAACGTTAAGTAGTCTGAAAGAGTTGGGCAATTTTCCATTTTCTTTTTCGATGAGGCTAGAATTTTCTAAATTCATCTTTTACTCCCAAGCCAATATGGAACTATAAGTATCTATCTGTTGTTTTGATAAATTCTAATTGTAAGTGTATAATTAGAATAGAATTTAGTTACATTTATGCCCAGGAAAGAAAGTTAAACATAATGAAATTTTTATTATTACTTTTATAACAATTATTCAGAAATTATTAGATTATTGTTTAAGATATTGGAAAAACTTCCTGAAATGTCAAAGGTAATTGTTGTAGGCCATTCGGACCTGCACCGAAATCGTCCATATTTAGCAAAACTTAACATCAAAAAGATAACAACTAAAACAAAACTATAAGAGAACAACAATAATACAATAACAACTCAATCACGGAATACTATAAAACAACAAGAAGGGCAATAAAATTCACAATTAATGAGAATCCCAAATTACGTATTTTGACTATTATGTATACATCATAATCTGACAAAATTAAAAAGCTGTACTACCGAAACGATTGAAGGGATTAGGCAACGTTTTAAATTTAGTTCAGTAATAGTGACATGAGAATCGTGCCGAGAGTATCAAACCCTGCTTCTCTAGGTTCTTTAAGATGAACACTTTTTATTGTAAAAGTTATTAAATCTTTTAAGTTAGTAAAATACTCATAATTTTGTTTAACAGGTAGCTTAAACGACAACTGTTAAGTGTAGCAGCTGGTATTTAAGTGGATATGTAGCAAATTAGCCGTCAGTCTTAAGAGTAACATGATTTTTAATATTTTGTCACAAAGTATACCTTAAAAAAAACCTTATTTAACTTCTGTCTAATCCTATATATAATGAATGGAGTATAAAATCTTTTTGACAGTTACTCTAGAACGTAACTGTTCAGTAATCACTGAACAGTTAGATAAATTTTACAATTCGTGATATTTAAAATATAAAAAGAATTTAATTATATGTATCTACCTTACTTATTCCCCAATACAAACTTAAAAATCCCTTAACTGTCTCGCTTTTACAAATATGAAAATTCATTTGCTTAAAAAAAAAGTAATTACAGTTTTGATTACTAATCAATTTGTGGGGTAATTTTATTATCTAGAAACATCGATTAGGCAGGCCACGATTTTGAGTTATTTTTTTTTCCTAGTTCTCAGTTAAACAACAAACCACACCAGTTTTAACCGACTTCAAAAAAAGGAGGAGGTTCTCAATTCGACTGTATTTTATTTTCTGTTTGATACCTTATAACTTTACTGGGTGGACCGATTTTGATGATACTTTTTTATTTCAAAGTTAGTTCTTGCCATTGTCCCATTCTAATTTGGTCCAAATCTGGCATAGATATGAAAAAACCATATAAGTTTTAAATTTGCATTAAGTATGAGTGAGGTTTGTTACGTTAAAACTTAATAATTAAGGTAACAAACAACCTTAAAAAGTTTTTATTTCATGCATACCACTAAAATGCATGAAATAAAAACTTTTTATGAAAAAATGGACCGCGGTTAATACTTAATTAACTATAGAAAACCTCAACCCGACTTCAATGTTTCAATGCTTTTAAGATAAGTATTATTTTTCACGTTTTTTAACTTGAAGTCAGTTCTACTTTTTTAATAAAAAGTTTTAAAACCACAGTAGCGTCATCTAGCGAAAACATTTTATTATTTTGCCAGATTAACAATTCCCCATTAAATATTGTTATTGGAAATATAGCAAAATTAAAAACGAAAGCTACTTTGTTTTATAAAAATCGGAAAAATAAAAGTATACAAAAATAAAAAAAACAAAATCCAGTCTTAAAAGTCCAGTGGCGTCATCTAATGCACAGTAGAGGCAACCAAATGTAACACTTTATTTTTTCGCGCTATTAATAATTCCCCATTAAATTGTGTTATTTGAAAAACACCAAAATTTTAAACGAAAGTTGCTTTGTTTGATAAAAATCGGAAAAATAAAGTCTACAAACATAATTAAAATCAAAATCTCGTTTTAAAAGAACAAAAGCGTCATCTAGTGTTCCGTAGAGACAGCCAAATGTAACATTTTTCGTGCTATTAATAATTCACCATTTAATAATGTTATTGGAAAAACTACAAAATTGAAAATGAATGCTACTTTATTTAATAAAAATCGGAAAAATAAAGATAACAAACGAAACAAAATTTAAATCTGTGATTTAAAAGTATAGTAGTGTCATCTAGTGCTTAGTAGAGACAGCGAAATGTGTCATTTTCGTGTACATAACATGCATTTAATATTAGCGCCAAAGATTGTTTAGATTAAAATTATTCAAAACATTATTTAACCCTGCGTTTAAATCATCTAATAATGGATTTGGCAAAAGATGACATGGAATATAATTAAAATTACAAATTGAATCGTAAACAATGGTTACTATGGTAACGATTTAATGCCAATACGAACTTCCACTCCCATTTTTCCCTTTATGTGTGTTTTTTTGGGATAAGATTTCAGATAGACATATGCTGCCGCAGAATTTCGTCATAGATGATTTTTGCGTAACTTTCAACGTTTCCGCAGCGCACGCATGGAACGCTTTAAAAAATGATGATGAGATGTTATATAGTCTATAAGCTTCCAAGATTGATGGACAATTCAACACAAAAACAATAATGCAATTCGGTCTAGTAGTTCCTGAGATTATAAGATTCAATCAAACAAACAAATTCTTCAGCTTTATTATTTGCTTTATAGATAGGTCGGCCATTTTGAAAACGGAATTATATTTATTGTAACCGAAAGCATTAGTATAATAAAATTGACGCCTAATTTGCATGGAATTTTTGTTATAGCTGAGAAGCTTTGAAGTAACCCTACGCTAAGTAGAACAAATAAATAAATCAAATTTGTTGAGCAGCGGGAGAGAAAATGCGCCCGCGTCGACTACAAACAAAACAAAAGTTTTGTTGCACCGATTAAACATTGTATGACGTTTACTATAGGGAGGGGGCGCTTGATGAAGTTAATAAATAATTTTGGGGATTAAAATCTGTATTCACGTATAATATTATTATTTAAATTACATTTTTTTAACCGACAGTAGGTATAGTATTTTTACATATCGATTTCTTGTGGATGTAGATTTATTAGTTTTAAACGTAAGATACAGTTTATCTAGCCTCTAATATGTCATCTTATTTTATAAAAGTTATAAAGTTGCTTGGTGCACGTATTAACTAAAGTACGTTATGATTATCGTCGCATTTAAAGTTCTCGATCAAACTTGCCGGATGACTGGTAGAGAATAATGGAAATATTAAATAATTCAATTTAAATAATTTTATTTTAAGATAAGAGACTCTACAATCATTGCCATGCACCTACTTAGTTATCATTATGTTTTTTTGTAGGTTTACAATGAAAAGTTATCAGCACCAGGACCTAAATAAAGCCGGTACTTAGCCTCATTCAATAGATTAGTTGATTGTTTTATTGTGATGACCATTGGCGTAATTCTCTAATTTTAAAATCTGTCGCAGTACCTTTTAATGGTATAGCGATTTATGAAATCATGTGACGTTTAATGTCGCAGTCGCTTTTGGAACAAATGATGATTTGAAAGATCAAGAGACAATAAAAAAATGTTAATACGAGTGTTTACCTACGTTTCCGTTTATCGCAATAGCTATCACTACTCAAATAGTTATAGCGAGAAATTCGAGAATATCTTTCATGAAAAAGAGATTGCGATCGATTTAAAAATTAGATAATTAGGCCCTATAAGTTTTAAGGGCTTTCTCCATTCTATAAAGCGACATATAGGATGCGCAAGAGTGAATGCGTTACAGTTTGGCTACGTTCATCTGTAACGTAAACGCCCATCGTCTATGGGTTTCCCGGTATCTACACCAAACATTTTGGTTTTATAGTAAGTACGTGTCAGTTGTAGATCGACGGGTGCGTGAGCGCGTGTGTCTGCCGCAGCGTTACTGCGCCGCTGTATTCCGATCGACGCGATGATCTCTATTATTTGTGCTATGACAATAAAATATTAATGGTGTGCTTTTACTCAAGTAATTACTGGTAAGTTTAATATAGTCGAGAGAAGTAATTATTTGCGAATATGTCATAATTTTAAGAAGATTTTTTACCAAATAAACAAGAATTTAAATAAAGTAATATCTGATAATAGATAGAATAATAATATTATTAGCTTCATTCACATTCTCGACATTGGTTAAAAATATTTGCTTAAGTTATGATTTTTTTTTCAAGTTATTACTTAATGTGTATGTATATTTACGTAGGTTTTTTTATATTATATAAGTATGTATTTTATAAATATAAATGTAATATCCAAATTTTTCGAACCTCAATATCTTTTTGTGAAGATTAAAAAAGCTTGACATTACTGGCAAACATTTATAAAAGAACATATAATAGAATAAACTGCTAAAAATAAAATAAAATAAGAAAACAACATATTCTATCAAATATTTTTAAATTAACTCCTGCATTAATTTTGTTGCCAATATAAATTATCACTTTTTTAATATATAAATTAAAAGAAATAATATTATGGTTTACCAAACTATTGGTTCAGTAAAGTATTAAAATACCTCTTTTTTATATTTCTTGCAAACAAACAACAAAAGAGACGGCTTTTTCTGTGTGCCAACTAAAAAGGATTAGGGAATAAATATGCCGATTAAAGAAAACAGATGTACAATAAGAAAAAACAAAATAATAACTTTATGAAATATGTATTAACATAATCCTACAGTTTTATTATGACGCCTATTTAAATGTAATGTTTAGTTATTATTGAACAATATCATACATTATATTATATAGAGTCACAATACGAGAAAAAGGGCTATTTAAAAATATCCAGTGTTTACGCGATAGGTTTTACTTTTGTCTTTCAGTGAATTTAAGCTATTTCGTCCTTCAAGCAATTATGACTATGTTATAATGTGCATTTATTGTAATTCTTACGGGATCAATTGTTCTATGAGGTCATTTTTAACGTTATAAATATGTCACAATTTTGCCTTCACGAACTTCAGAGTAAAACATTAATATAAAATACCTAAAGACACTGACATTATATAGGAAACTACATGAAATGTACAGAAATTCTAATTTCTTATTGAATACTTAAGTGTAAGACGACCGCTACACGTTCCGACACACATTGAAATGTATTTCGATCGGTAATATGGGAATCTAAGCTTAAATAAAATGGATGGTATTACAAATTTTACAAATAAAGGCCCTGTCAATTGTTAACTGAAATAAACTAAAAGGTTTGACTAAATATATGAATAATAAAATAAATATGATTATAAAAGACTTGATACATTAATTGACAAAAGCAACAAAACAATCTAGTTATAGATAAAATCGTAGTTAGTTTTTGGCGATGACTGTACGCCTTGCTGTCTGTTATGTATTTATATTTATGTAAATATTTTTATTAATTATTTATTATTAGGTAGGAGCTAAACTTTAACTGGGAAGACCGCGGTTTTAAAATACTGGTTTAGGTACGGATTGAATAAGTTCCGTTCTGCCGATGACATCATTCTGCTGGCAAATGACTGCTTTGTACTTGAAGACATGATCCAAGGACTCCATGACGTTTCAATCCGATGTGGCCTCGAAATGAATTTTGTATAAAACAAAGGTAATGACCAACATGGACTCAGACGCCACTATCAGGGTTAACGATACCATCATTGAAAAAGTGTATAATGCGTTGAGTCAGCAGACCAAGAACACAGACTTCGTTAGTTGCGTAACTACAATGAAGTGGGAATGGGCTGGTCATATTGCCCGTAATACCACTTCACGGAGCAAGAGGCTGCTTGAGCGACGAACATGGGGTCGAAAGCGTCCTCCGGGAAGGCCTCAAATGCGTTGGTATGATAATATAAAAAGGACTGTTGGGAAAAGGTGGATGCAGATTGCACATAATCGATACAAATGGCGTAAATTAAAGGAGGCCTACACCCGAAGGTTCGAGACAGGCTGAAAAGAGATAGAACGGCAGGAGCTTTTTGAACAAAGACTTTAGATAAGTGAAAAATAATCTTCAAGTCTCAAGGTTCATAATAATATATTCAAGAAGCTTCTATTGAATTCGGCAGGTGCTTTTTGAAGTACTGTAGAGGTATTAGGTAACATATGCACATTTGGTAAGTTAATTAAAAATTAAATTTCATGGCAAGCAAAAACTATGTACACGGTAGTTACATATTGCATATTTTTATACGAGCATCGTAATCTAAACCTATAAAGTACTTTTGCTAAGACAAACTACGAACCATTCAATAAATTAAGTTGACAACTCTTTTCTTCTTACAGATAGTTTAACTTTGAGAAACAATAACTATATTTCACCTTTGGAATGGTTGTAGAAATCTTAATAGAGTCGATAATGTGAGATAACTAAAATCTAGTAATTTATAAGGCATCATGCATGTGAGCGTGGTGCTGTTAACTGAACTGCAAATAAACAGCTTAGCATCCATCTATATTTAACGGGTTGGATGTCGCGTGGTCAACATCGACAGTGTACTTATGTGCGTGGTGGTATTCCTGTAACGATATTTGCCTAACCTTTGCGCGGATATTCCTGTCCTAGCGGGTTATTTGCGGCGCGCGCCTACACTACACCGCTTGACCCATGATAACACTGTAAACAGTGATTCTTGCCACATGCGCCTGCGCACCGTACTGGTCACGCACACTCGCTAAATATTCTTGTTATTTGGGCAAAACACGTGTGAAACCTTTTGATAACGAACTTTAAATAAATTATATTTTTCCATAAAGTAAGAAACTAAAAAAATATTTTATTCAATCATACCGTCATCATCATCATCATCAGCCCTATATTTTGTCCCCACTGCAGGGGCTCAGGACTTCCTTATGGATGGTTAAGGAGCATGCGCCATGACCCTCCACGCTGGCCCAATGCGGATTGGCGGGTATTAACGACTACAAATGTAGCCTTTCAATGAAAGAACTTAATTAGCATAAAGCTTTTGCTTGCGATTTTGTTTAATTACACCCGAAAAATTAATGAAATATTAAAAATAAATTCAAAAATTAAAACCTGACCAGAGCTAAATCACGCTCTACAAATTTAGCTGTAGTCGGGTTTTAGTTTTTAAATTTATTTTCTTTGAAAGAGGGACTGGTTTCTAAGAAGGATCAGATTTGGTATGACCATCTTATGGTGCTGCAGTTTCTTTGTCGTTTGCTCTCAACCTTGCCTATTAACATCAGGTTGTGAGTTGTGTCCGTATTTTCATGCGATGTGGCCGATAACTTTATAATTCTGAGGAGACAGATGGTGGATGCACGAACTATATTTAGTTTGAATCCTGTAAAACTGCGTTTTCAATTCTATAGATAATTTAGAGAATAGAAGGAAAAAACTATAACGAATATTATATTATCTGATTGATAAAGTGCAGAGCTCTCTTGATAACTGACTTCTAAAAAAAATGATGACATCACATAAAAAAGTGCACTATAAAATAATCTATGGGCGCAGTGTATAATAATAACAAAACGATTTATTTGAATGTCCATCGTCTTTTATCCCAGTCCACCAGCATTAAAATATATTTTAAAATACTTTCTTTATTTATTCCAGCTTTAGCTTAAAATAATTATATTAAATTAATTAAACCATGATCAAATTAAATCGGTTTAGGCGCTATACGGCACTGTACTTACTATTATTTAATTAAACATTTTCACTTTTATTTAAACTGAATGCGCCATGTTTAATAAGACGCGGACGCTAATAAAGCACAGAAGTGTCTTCATGTCCAACTTTATTTTATTTCAAATCTATTTGACACTAATAAGAATAATATAAAAAGTCATATCCATATTACAATATATTTTTTTTTTATTCTAACTACAGCCCTTAGGGAACACATCATTACTCATGCAGTAGCAATAAAAAGAAGGTATTGACAGAGATAGTAAACAAGTAGTATCTGATAAATTAGTAAACAAATTAAGGTTTACGTCCAAACTAAACCATCGGCTGGTACCGGCCTCCCACCGTGACCAACAAAAGAAACAAACATCGATAAAAACCGGTCCACTATACGAAAAATAGTTCAGTCATTATTCTTTTATGAAGTAGTAACACATATGTCAGCACCATGGATCTAAGGTTAGTTAACTGACGTTAATTGATAAAGCAAAACAAGCTGTAAGTAATCTAGCAATCAATATAATCATCAACAACCTACGAGACGCCTACTGCTGAGCATAAGCCATACGACAATACAATATCTTAGCAAATACGCTTGGCGAATGCTTGTGATAAGGTTCAGTAGATGCGTGCATACCACCTGTAAAATGACTTACAATGATCTTCATTACCATTTATGTATATGATATCTAAACTCTAATAATGGCAAGTTGCCATTTTTTCGCCTACATAATAACATAAAGAATATCACACATTATAAGTAGTTGATTTTGGCAATATGTATGAAATATAAAATTGCTAAGTCATCTGAAGATTATCTTTTACGCAAACTAGGCACGTGCCTAGAGGCGCTACATTACAAAGAAAAGGGTGTAAAAGTTAACAAAAAATATACGCTATATATATCATGTGTCCGGCAAACATCAAGCAAATCACCCTAGTCCAAACACGAAAATACGTTGTTTTGAACTTTTAAAGTCATTAACATTAGAAAAATTATATTTGATCAATTTTGGTTTCACAATGCCATAGTAAAAACAAATTGCTTTAAAATAAAAGTTTCTAATAAAAATGTTTAAAAAATTCACCAGCCCCAGGTATCATATCTCGTAAAAGATAATAGAATAATTGTATATAATGCAATACAATCAACAGTCTATAAAAATCAGTCAAATTTCTCCATTTGATTTTTGAGTTCAATATTTTGTTAGCCTGACGTACAGTCATGTGTACACGAAAATGACTAAAGTGATAAAGTTAAAAACGGTGAGATACATTTATTTGTTGTAGGACAGGAAGAACCCTGATAAACAAAGCGGTTGGCTTCTTAGGCCGCCGATCTGTGTATTTCTTTCGTTAGAACACCATGAAACCTATAAAAAAATCAAAGCCTATATCCAACTCAAATAGCCTATTAGGCAGTAGGTATGTTGTGTTTATTTCATTATTAAATTGCTCAATACGTAGGGCGGAGTCGATTTGTGATAAAAATCAAACATATGGCTCCAATAAACGGTGCTATAAATATAGGGAGTATCGGATAATGATATTTGTCGTCGTTTCATCGCAGCGCGTGTTGTGTGTGAAGTGATGGTTGGCTCCCACGCGAGGTGCACGGGGCAGGGGCCAGAGAATGACAGCAAAGGGGATGTATTCTCGTGATTATAATTTTTAAGTGTTTTACGAAATGAGTCGACCCTCGCCGCCCTCGGTCGCGACCGGCAGGCGCCCGCTGCGTTGTGTGATCCCTATCTCGTACACGAACTCTGACCGATGTTAATTAAACTATTTATGGCCGCAGAGCGCATTATAATATTAATGAAATTTAATTTATATTCATACTTGTTTTTAAAAGGTCAACTAAAATAACCTATACTATAGAAGTTTTGATAATCTTTATCCATAACTTGGTAAATAAGGTTTGAAACAATTAACGTTACGTTGACGCATCCTATCCTATCCTATCCTATTAATATTATAAAGGCGAAAGTTTGTAAGTATGGATGTATGGATGTTTGTTACTCTTTCACGAAAAAACTACTGGACGGATTTGGATAAAACTTTACAGCAATATAGGTTATACATCAGAATAACACATAGGGTACTTTTTACTGGGAAAACTTCTCACTCCCACGGGATACCGACTTCCACGCGGACGAAGTCGCGGGCGTCCACTAGTATTGAATATTATTACAGTAGGTATAAATTAACCTTAAGTTTACATTTTTTTACAGTTTTGGATACACCCGATTGAAGAATACGATGTCGTATAAACGCTGTGCATGTCCTGTGTCAGACGATGATGGCAGACAGTGGCCGATATGTGGACACATCATGTATATTATAAGTTGTGCAAATATTTGACCAGAATCATATTAAGTAAAACATTAACAAAGTGAAAAAAAGTGATGAAAGTGTGAGAGACATTAAAGTGGACGCTAAAAGGAGTGATAATAATAGTTATTGATTATATTGGTAGGAGTGAGTGTAACTATAAGTGAAGTGAGAGCGATGTGTGGCGCGCGAGTGACCGCGAGGCTGTTGCTGCTGGCCGCGCTGCCGACACTCGCAGGTAACACTATTATGTAATAAAATACTAACATCGCCGTCAAATATATAAACTCCTTTTCGATTCTGAAATCGGTCAAACTAAGTCTAAAAAGAAGAAGAGCTCGATTATACAGTGGTTAGCAGGCTTCATCTGAAATACGTTGTTGAACTCCTCCGTGCTTCGGAGGTCGCGGCTGTATCTGCAGTAGTTTATTCACACCAATCCACACAAAAAGCGCGCAAAAAAATCACCAACCCGCACTGAGCCTGCGAGGTAGGTCATTGGCCATTCTCTCTACTCAATTTGATTCGATAGGGAAGGGTTGAGCTCCAGCAGTGGGGATATTAATAGGCTGATGATGATGAATATACAAACACAACTCTTATCATATAGTGTTTCGGAAATAAAAATCATGATAATGGAAGCATTATAGCTTCCGATATCATAACTTTTATTTCAACAATAGTTTCATTTAAAAACTTAAAAAAAAAACAGAAACGCCTTCCAACTTTTAAAAAGTGATAAATAATAATTATCTCAAAAGTGACTTTTTCAAGAAAATAAGTGCCACAGCGGGCCGTCATTGTTGATAATCAACTTTCACAAGGGTCGGTCACGGGATGGGTAATCAATAAATTATCATCTCGAGCTATACCGTGAGTCGGAAGGTACGTTAAGCCATCGGTCCCTGCTGCATTTGCAGTCGTTAATACCTTCCAATCGGCTTTGTGAGGTCCAATCAAAAACAACATGTACAAAAATGCATAAGTCAATCTAAAGTTATTGGCTTTGTGTTTTATTGGTTTAAAAATACTTAGATGTTATTAGTTGTGTGCGTTTGTTAAGTAATCCTAAGTGTATAACAAAATTGGATAGCTGCCCTCACAGAAAGATAGGTTCTGAATTAATCGACTTAGTTTTCGTTGATTTCATAACTTTTAACGGCAGAAAAATTGCGTTGTGATATTTGTGCCTTATTGCACATGTTGTGGTTTGATGGGATAAGTAGGTACCTATTATTTGTCACTTTTTTAAAGTTTGAAGTAGGTCTTATTTTTTTAAAGTTTTTATTTCTTTTTAGTGATATTGTTTTTTTTTTATTAATAATTTGTAACACTAAAAATATTAAACCAGCGGCTTCGCCCGTGTGGTCCCCAGGGAACTGTTTATTTGGATATCGATTCATATCATGATGACACGGATATATAATAATTAAAATGATACATTATAAAGAAAACTCAAATCTTTTCTCTATATAATATTGGTATATACTATATAGATCTATAAGTATAAATAAAAATATTCAACACAGTGAAAATATAGGAAAAAAAGATCTTGTTTATTTGCCCGAAATAATATTTTAAAATAATTCTATCCTCATATTACAAAGAGGAAAGATTTAATTGCTTGTTTGTTTGCATTGGATAGGCTCCGAAACTATTGGACAGATTTATAAAAGTCTTTCATCTTCGGGAAGCTACATAATATGCATTGGACATTTATGCAGGCGTAGTTGCGGGGAAACAGCTAGTTTGATAGAAATTTGTGCACAATTCAAGAAGAAATGGATTGACATACTTACTTTTGCTACTTTCATAAAAAAATATACATACTCCTTGAACATAGAAAATCCTCCTTTCGGATTTTGAACTATACTAGAGTTTTTTAACTACACTACAGATTTTAAACGGTTTTTATCAAAATCAGAGTGTATAAAACAAAACCAAGCGGCAATTAATAAACAAGATATTTCCGCATATAGGTATTTAAGTGTCAGAATAATTCCAGCTTAGTAAAGTACTGGTAAAGATAAATTTATTCTATAGGAATGTATAGAATGTAACATTCTAAAATTGTCGATGCAAATATATCGAGGAGAGAAGCGCGAGACTGATTGAATAGAAATAAAAAACGCTGGATTGTTCCACCAGATGCGCCGATAGTTTCCAGAATAGTTACACAACACAACTATTCGTTAATAAAACAATTTGTTAGTAGATTTATATAAATTTTGTTAGTTCTAAATTACCTTGAATGTTTTACTTGAATAAGTATAGAAAATGTTCCCAAATTTTTTGGTATAATATACACGAAACTTTATCGATGTTTTCGTTTAAAACATTCTAGACCTTGTCTCTTAAGAATTTCTGGCAAAAAAATGTGTAGGTGTGGAAAATTTATTAAATACTTAAACAAGATTGAGTCATTTATTCTTTTAAAACGTTACCAAGTCGATAAAAGAATACCATGTAGCACAAATGACATATTTTCTGAATTCTTAAGACATACCAACATGAAGTGAACAGTTATTTTTGATCTGTGAATCACGTCTTTGAGCGGTGGACTCCGGCAATCTCAGAATATGCAACATCTGTCAGTCACATGGATGGGGTTGGAGTCATCGGCGCGTCCGGCGTTACTACATACCGCTATCCAGTCACAAATTAAACTATCAAATCGAAAAATAAAAATAAAGATAGTAAACTGACATGCACACAAGCACATACACACAACATACTATGTATATACGAATCTATCACTTTCGTTTAGTTTAAAAAATAATTTATTACAATAGGGCTGATGACTTACATTAAATACGACTTTTTTTTTCGTAATGAATATTTTTTTTTTACATTTTCTACAAAACTGTGATGTAGCAAGTCCCCACTCCTCAACTTTAATGCCTAGTCTTCTTTTAATTGAAACAAAAATAATAGGTACCTAATATTTTTCTTTTATCTGATTGACGGACTAAATAGAATCACTTTTACTTAAAGTCACCATTTTCAATCTAGCATAAAGGGTGATTTGATTTATGCAATAAGAACATGCAGTGTTGCTATCTCTGTGACAAGTTCTGGTGCTAAATTATTTATATATTTACATACTGTTCCTGAGATAAATGTCACTGAATTTCTAACACCAGAAAACTATGTAGGTCGTTTATATGAACATCAATTCCATATAAAGATGAAAGAGATCGGAAGTAAGGTATTGGAGAGATAAGCGTGCAAACCGGGCAAACCAACATAACATGTTGGTTTTTCCCGCTTGAATGCGTTTTGTTTTGAAAAGTTTTGCATTTTTGTCTATTTGTTTTACAGGATTTTGAAGCCTTTGAATATTGAAAATGGGCTGAGAAAACATAGAAATGGCATCACTGAGAACATGGCACCTGATGGTCTCTTTATTGCCACTGTCAATAGTTTATGTTCTTGGTATACCATATTAAATTAAAGTTGCAGTCCATTTTTCAACCGCTGTACCAGCAATTAAGAATTTTGTTTTACACACTTTCCTTCTTGTATATTTGTATAATTAGCACCAGCTAAATAAAAATTGGCGCCCTAGGCAAAACACTGGATACCTTTCAACAATCACAAAAAATACTAATGTAGGTAGGTATTTTAAATGTGCACCGATTAAAAAGTGTAAATTTGCCAATGATCATAGGAACTTCTTAGAGTTTAGAGATAATAGAAACGGTATTGCGTTTTACTTCTAATGGTTTTAGATCTATGAAATTAGGTAAGAGGGTTGTAAGTCAATATGCGGTGATTAGATAGAGTAAACATGGTTTTATTGTGCCCTTTCATGTAGAGTGTGAAGGTAATATATTACCGCTTTGTTCTCCCTCTGATTGCAACGTTTAAAGTGATAGACGACTGTTATTCTTCTGTTACGTAGTAGATCACCAATAAACAGAGCAGCATTACAGAATCACACAAGGCCGTATTGGTGTGGTCTTTATTATAATAATATGGTAGTAAATAGTGTATTGGTGATTTTTCGATGACAGGCATGCGGGCCGAACGCTCTCCAACAATAGCTTAAAATTCTCGCGTGTCATTGTTATGTTTCAAGCAACTCATGTTCGTGGGCTCTATTATACATACAACAAAATTTGATAATGAACAGGAGGAGGAGTCTATAAATTAGTTTGATCTAGTGCCAAAATGATTGCAATCCAATTGGCAATCGGTAAAGCCATCCATCGGTATGTATATGGAGTCATGTTTAGCTACAATCCTGCGCGGAATATTCTCCACACCTCTACATTACTGACGGCGTGTGTGAAGGTTTTAGTCACGTTACTTGGAAATATAAACTTATGAGTTGAGTTTTATTTTAGAGTACCACATATAATAGTTTCATTTTTGTGAACAAACTTCTAAAATCCATCACGATATTTATATTGGAATATCGTCATCACCTTCATCAGCAGCCTATCAATGGCCCACTGTTGGTTACAAGTCTTCATGGTGGAATCACAGATTACTAGGGAATGCAATCTCGCGAGATTGGGACTCGGGCCAGATCTCGCGAGCTTATGAATATCAATACCGCTAGATCTCGCCAATTACGAGGTCTCGCGAGATTGTCATTTTTGTGTGTTTACTGTTTTACCTAAATATTTATTCAAATCACAATATTTGAATAAATTAGGAAAAAATATAGATATTATGAAATAAACATTTATTTTTACGGGCATTTTCAATAAAGTTTTATGTATTTAAAATTATTAGACGCAATTGTATTTTTTATCCAAAACCTTTAAAAGAGCAATTACTATATTATAATCTCAGAAACGACTCCAACAATTTTCACGACATTAAGTATGCGGGGATTTCATATGCGATAATTCGATTTAATTGGTTAATTTTTTTTTATTTCATAAAAGTGCTAAGTAAAGCGTAGTCATCCAGGTACTAATCTTTTAAGAAACTAAACTTTGACGTATCTAATCAAATACGAAATGAAATAAACAAACAGTCTTCTCTGCTAATATCAAACAAAGCTTAATTATAATACACAGTTTTTTATAACAAAAATACAAAAACTTAATTATAACTCATTAACTAAGTTGAATTAACTATTAAACTGAGATTTTTATCAATGAAAGAAAACTACGTGTCCCTAGAGATTTATTAGAAATTATAGAATAAATAAACAAAATATACCAATCAATTTAAATGCTTATTCAGTTCAATTCACACGTCATTATTACGAATAATTTTGAAAGTAGCTTCTTAAGTGAGAGGACCCTTTCGAAAACACAAGTACTGTAAAAATGTAAAACTTCACCTTTTAACCCCCCGGACTCGTATAAATTCGCGCTGCCGCACTTATAATAAATCGTTCAATCTCGTTAAACTCGTGGGATCTAGACCATTTTTTGATCGAGATCAATCTCGCTAAAAAGGCCGAGATCTCGCGAGAACGAGATTGCATTCCCAACAGCTTACCAATCGGGATTATTGTGGATTTGCGCATTGGGAGGTACTAACGTCTACAGATATGGCATGAACCAACAGCTTCACATGCCTTTTCACCACGAAGAGCTCAAGATAATAAATTATAGACACTCATCGGATGAAAGTTGTTTAACCTTACACAACCACAGGTCACTATTTTGATTCATTACACCTAAATTGGATATTGTAAGGGTAATATCGTGTTTGCTTTTCTAAAATTGATTTTACAGTAATAAGTAAAATAATGGTGAAATGATGCACGGATATCAATAAAGCGTATGATAGTTGCATCATGATGCAGTGCTATCGTGATGTATCGCGAGGCACCTTGCATACTCGGCGGTCAGCGCGTGTTATTTTAGGCGCCACGACCCCGGGCCCTCTCTTACTATTTATAAATTCCACCATTCGACACACTTGACAAAAATACCGGTCGGCCCTAAGCTAACCAAATATCATTGTTCATTATTGTCCTGCTTCTCTGACTAATGATGTACATAAAAGTGGATCTCTATCGAGTATTTTTAAACTGCTTGATCTTTCACTTTTAAATGTGTTGTGCTGTCGTCAGCTCATTCGTTATCAAAGGAGGATAATTGTTGTTATATTTATGTGAATAAGGATTAAAGTCCGAAGTAATTTAAAAAAATTGTGTGGTAACTGTTGACAAATGGGGTACGTTCAATATTTTTTGAGGTTACTTTACTATTTGGCACGCCGTCAAAATACTTAGGAAGTGAACACTACGCAAGATAAATGTAGGTGTCAATGTAAACCTGGTTTCATTATATTCAGTTGCAAAAATAGCTCTTACTACGATCTATTTACAAAGAGCGGGTTTTAAGGGATTTATAATTTAGTTCGATGTTGAGACTGAACGGTTCTTTTTTTTATGAAGTCTCTGTGTTGTTACATATAATATTTGACACATCGGTGTCATAACCAACGGAGTTTAATTTTTTTAAAAAGAAGTAAGTCTGACAGGAGTTGTCAAAAAAAAAATACTCGTCACTCTGCCGCATAAGGCTCTGCTCCAAAAGGATGTTCTTGGTTCCGGCTGTGTTGTACGATCCTTAGTAAGATTTCAAAACAAACTAGTTAACTCGAGTCACCCTCCTTTGACAAGGCTGGGTTAATTGGCCGTCTCCACGACGCTTACCATTTGAAACAATTTGGAGTATTAATAAACATTATATTGTCCGATAAGCATGGGTTTTATTGAATTTCCCTGTCTATTAACAAAACGATTTGTAACAGTGTACGTTCTTTGCTGATAACAAAGACTCTATTAACAAAGCTTAATATAAGGCGCTTGACTTTTTACCTAGTCTAGCCATAAAGTCTGTTACTGGCTGTTAGTTCTAAGCGTCACCCAAATATTGAGTCGCTCAAGGAGGCAGCAGTGACCAAGTTTCCAATGGAAACCGTTCGTATATCCATCGATGAATGGCCCGACCGTTTAAAAGCGTGCGTTAAAAGCTAAGGGTGGACATTTTGAGTTTATTACGTTAACATATATTTTTCACTCTACATAATCACATATAAAACTTTAAAATATATATTTTTTAAATTATCGGATTTTTTCATTGTAACAGAACTTATGGCTAGACTAGGTATCCTAAATAGGGTGTGTCTTTAATCAAATCAATACTTAAATGAAGGTCAAAAAAGTTAAATAATGTTTTATTATTATTATGTTAGAACGTTCAGCAAAAATTAAATTAACGCTTTTATTACATTCCGGTACTATGGTTGATTTGTTACAAAATAGAATAATATCGGCAGAGTATTGCGACTAGTACACAAATTTGAAATGGCATGATATGCACCTGCACACTGAATTATGACTAACGCAGTAAGTGCAGCTTAGTAACACGGTATTGCAAAAGTGGCAGCATGTGCTGAAAACAAAATGCACCAAGCGTATATGCGTACCGTACATTAACAATGATGCGGGGGTAGAAGGCGTGTAGTGGCTCGCACGTGCGCACACGCAGCGTTCGAGATTTGCGCGGAAATGGCCGGCGCCCGCATCCTGCATCCGCTTGATTCATCTTCTATAATAATATACACTTTTGAGAAAACAATAATATTGATGCGAGAATTTAATTGTAAACAATAAAATATACCTAATATTTTTTGTGATATATAATGATTGGTTACATCACGAAAATGCTAAATAGGTTAATACTAACTCATTTTTGCTTTCTAATCTTGAATAATTCTTATGTTTACAATTTATGAGATTATTAAGAATATATTTTGAAAAACAAAACTAGTTCATTGATAAACAAGTTGCCTTTTCAAAATTGTCAGAAATGTAACTTGGGCTCTGAAATATTTTATTTCAGTCATATTCGTTATTCTGCATTTTACAAAATTCAAAGATATATTAAGCATCGGGCACTCTTCACTTTAAGTTGGCACGTTACTTAAACTGTTTTAGTTTATAAATTAGTGTATGTTATTTCTGAAAAGTATACCAAAATAAGTTCCACTGTCTATTTTGGAGTGTTGTGAAGTGAGTGCACGCGGGTAGCGTGACGTCACGTCATTCAGGTGGCCTTGCTCACGCGCATACATCGCGGTCACGCATCCGCGCGGGTCAGTTTATTTTTTGAAGTCCTCAATAATGTTTGTTTTAAAATTATGTATACATTGACTGGCAAACATTAGAAACTAGTCTGATATGGCTTATAATTTGTACCTACCGCCTGTTTCTGTATTTTTAATGTTGGCTTTTATTTATTAAATCAATTCAATAACTTCTCAATTAAATCCTAAAAATCATGATATTAGGTCTGGCGTAATAATTTCTTTATAAATATTAAGAAAAAATAAATGAAGCGCGGTAATTTTGCACTTCGTCTATTAGATAAGAATGTAAATATGAATACTGTTAAATGCAGTATGAACAAAATAATTCTTTTGCCTAACAAAGTTTTCCGTTTTATCGGTCTTCTTTCATTGAAGACCCGTGAGCATATTAAAAAAATGTTATCTAGTCTCCATGTAGCTTGAGGTAGTTTCAAGGCTAAATATCATCGCATTATATATACTTGTATTTATAATTGACTAGCTTTCCTTTAGGTTTTCGTCCTCGTGGTCGTGTATTATATTTAATATACACCTTTATAGTGAAACACTCTGTATATTGATGAAAACATTAAAATCCGTTGTGTAGTTTAAAAGATCTCAGCGTACAGACTTCAGGAAGAGACTTTGTATGTACTATGTATATATATTAAAGTGTGTGACAAGAATAAATTTTCTCTTCGAAAAAATAAATTGTATAGTGTGGAGTTTTTATTTACTATACTGAATCGTAGGAAAAGAGTAAAGACCTATCGATAATTAAACATCATCGAGCATAGCATACAACACAGTTGTTTCTTAAAGTTAAAACTTCAAGAAACAACTTTCAAAAATATTTTGTTTAATTGGAAGTTGTTTTTATAAATATACACGGTAAAACATATTCAATTATTAATTTCGTCACTTCTTATGTTAGCTACTGTTCATTTATAAGTCGTGTGCCAATCGTTGAGTTGGGCCAACCGAGATCTGCCCGAGGACATCACGATATGCCGCCATTTCTTGATTTGGCCAGGAAAATCACGATTGGCCCGGTTAATAGTATGGCAGATCAATTATAACATAAGGGTATGAGCTGAAACTGAGCTGTGAAAATATTTTTAAGAAATCTGAGGTACTTCAGATTGTGTTTAAATATAAGAAACTCGTAATTTCGAAACGGTGGACACTTTTTTAGTAAAAATATTAAAACAGTTATAAAAGCTTTCTGATTTACCCGTAAATATTTATTATTTAAACTTCATTTTATTTTATTACTAACTTCCAGAGATGGGAGAAAACTAATATCTACTTACATAGTACTTTGGTCAGCCTACAAAATCGCTTGGCCAGAGTATAGTCGGGCAAGTCATCAAACGATAAGCATTGAACGATTAGGCGGATGATAGATGGTCAAATCAAGAAACGGGCATATCGTAATATGTCCGGGCCAATCTCGATCGGCCTAATTTAACGATTGGCCCACGACGTATACAAAAAACACATAACAAAAAATAAATATTTTTACTGACATGTTTCTTTCAAGTTGTCTGTAGAAGAAATGATTTTCTACTTTTTTACCCAAAATACATACAAATCGATTATCTGATGCGCTTTATCAATGGACAACATTTGTATTTTAGATTTTTCTTAGAAACCTGAAGGGGTAATTAGAAAGGAAATCTTTGGTAATCTTGTTAACTGTGACAATCATCTGAGGTGTGTATTGCCAAGCAGGTCATCTGTCAACAAACAAATAACTCAGCGAGTGGAGCAGCAGTACATATGCCCTACATCTTGGTTAAATAAAATTAGACAATGTAGGTTACTTCAAATAGTTAGTTTTTACTGTACCAGTGGCGTCATCAGAAATAGACTTGTGTTATAAAGTGAGCATTTTGTGGCTTAGAGGTTATCTAGTCAATCAAAACAAAGGATCGTTTTTAACTGAATTGGAAAATGGATTAGTTCGCTCTTCATACTTTTTTCGCTGAGAGCCCGAATTTGAGGCTTAAAGTTGCATTTCTCCTAAGTTATAAAAAAGGGATGACCTTTACAGGGTTCCAAACTGCGATCAGGTCTGGAGCTTTCCTTGCAGAATTCTCCGCCCCCACTAATAAGGATCATTAAAAAAAATATTACACTGTGCATGGCGTGTTACACACTACGTCTGTTATTTGTCACATTTCGCACGTTTATACGTACCATCGATAAATCAGTCGCTATCGCAACATCCGTTTTGTATAACATTAAACTTAAAATAAACAAACATATAAAACATCTTTGTGATGTTCCCAATGATCCATGGGTAGCAGGGGGCATGGTAGTTTCGACATATAGATGCACAAAAAGTAATCTGTTTTATGTCATTGTGAAATTCTTTTGATCCAGTTTAATTTAAACAAGCACAAGACCAACGGTAGGGCCGTGCCCGTTTTTTTGTGTGATTCTGTCGTTGTGAAGGTCTGTACCATAGACATTAATAAGTCCATATCTGTTTTTAACCGGGTCTGTACAGTCATAATGGCTTGCGAGATCTACCCGCATTTGCTGCGCTTACAATCACAACCCGCCTATGGACTTAACTACCACGATGTAGACACATTTCCTCTTCCTTTATTTAAACTCTTAAACATTCTTATCTTCTTTATTATCTACAGGCCTTTCTCTACTACCTGTCACCGCATAGATCCTCCCTTTTCTAAAATACAACTTGATGTTGCCAAGGAATTTTTAATCATTGCATATTGGAGGGCGACCCGTGTATTGAGTTGCATCTCGATGCACTCAATGGAGAAGCGTCGCTTCTTTGATTGCAGACCAATGAGGTTATATGCTCATTAACTACTAGACAAAGATCAGTCACATGAATGGTATTCGCTAAATAACATCGATTTCTTCTGACAAGCAAAAAAGTAACACAAAGACAAACACAGACAGGATATGATTACGTTTATGTGTCGTAATGTCGCAGGTCGTGGATGGTGGTGTGCGGATGGCGAGGTAGTGTCAGTGACGGGGGCGGGAGTGGGTGCAGGGCCGGAGTTCCTGCCCACGGAGATGGCGGTGGTGGCGGCGGTGGGACAGGACGCGGTGCTCGATTGCCGTGTACGCAACCTTCACGACAAGGCGGTAAGTTATACAACACTTCTCGATGTAATCACCATCAGCCCATTTACGTCCCCATTGCAAGGGCTCAGGCCTTCTTTATGGATAGTTAAGGAGGATGGGCTATAACCCTCGACGCCCAATTTTGATCGGAGTGTATTAACGACTACAATTGCAGTTGGGACCATCGTCTTTACGTGCCTTCTAAAGCACGCAGTGCTCTAGATTTTTTCTTTCTTTCTTTCTCTAGATAATAATTTTTTGGTCACCCATCCCATGATCAACCCTTGCAAAAGTTGCATAGCAACAACATTTGCAGGCTGCGGCGCTTATCCACTACGCCACCGAGCTACTTGATATAAACTTTTTAATTTGACCACTAATGCTCTTTTATTTAAAAGGTTATACCGTATATAGCTATAGACAATAAATAAGTGCATACGTAGTGGATAATACCATCTCAAGGTATTGAATCCTTTTGGACGAAACCGTGGGTTCATTTCAACTTACATACTTATGAAACGTTTCATGAATGAAAAACATTTTTTAAAAAAAGAACTTCCGTAATAAAATATTAATTTGATTTATTGTACTCCGGTTCATATCATCCGGTAGAACGGGCGTGTGTGGGACCGCCGCTATTTTAACGTTGAGAATAAGACGCCACCGTTACTCATCGTATTCTAATTTAAAAGTTTGAGCTCACAATCAGTGTAAACAGTTTCGGCGCGCTCCTGAAATGTCCGTGAGATGAATCGTCCGTAGTGACTGAGTGACGCGTTACTGTCAAAGCATCGCGGGAATGCCTCCGTCCCACGAAACCATCAGCGTTAGAGGCGCCTACCATTCTTTATACCGCCGCCGACTGCCTGACGTGATACTATCACTGCACTATCGTTATAGATAGTTCCATTTTAAATAATTTAAAATAAAAACGACTGTGTAAAAACTAAGATTTTGGAGCGTTTTGTATTGACGAATCGTTAGTACAACGAATGATTTAAGGCACAACGTTGAGTTAAAACTACAGTAATTATACAAGGACACAGCAGAGTAATCATCTAATAAATACTTGACGCGTATCAGCAACGTATCCCATAACTTTAATAGTTTTTAGCCACTTTTATAATTAAATCATTTATAAAAAAGGAGAAATGGCTTATTATTCATATATTATGTTGGTCTATATGGGCTTCTAAACAAGTGTGCAAAATTTTATAGATATATGTATGTCTGTATGTTTGGCCACGGATATCTCGCAAACTAGAAGTTGGATTGCAATGATTTTTGTTTAATTGCTTAGCTTTCAACTTAAGGTACATTATAAGTTTCATTAAAATCGGTTGAGTAGTTTTGAAGTTATAAACTATTGAAATTTTGAAGAATTAAATATTAACCGACTAATAAAAGGAGTTAAAATTGATGATCTTCTTTTTAATCGACTTCAAAAAAGGATACCATCAGTTTATTCATGTATGTACGTCATTAACTGAGTTCAAAAAAGAGATTCTCAATTTGACCTATACCGGGTGTTACAAAAATACCCGTTATAGCTGAAGGGTGTTGAAGTATATCATATAAACAGTACTCTGACAAATTTTCAAAACCTTTGCATTAACTTTTAACTTTCAGTAAAAAGGCTAATTTTTAATAATTAATAAATACATCGAGTGTGCTATGTGACATCACTATTTTAGGTTAATGACCTTACCAGGAGTAATGGCACACTACCTATCTCCTATGTTTTCTAATTCTTTTTTCTGTTCTCCTAGTACACACCCACACATACACACTAAGAATGAGAGAGAAAATATACTTCAAAACATGTCTGCGTTTGCCAGTTTACACAGTAAATACTTAACCTATTTCGATCGAAAATAAAATGAAAAGAAATTAAATAGGAATCAAATCATTGGCAAAATGGTATGGTAACCGACGCTGTTCAGCCGGTAGTCTAATTTCAGTAAAAAAAATTATAATACATATTATTATCAACGCGCACATCATTTCATAGCATCGTTTCCGACTCAGCTGTTTCTGAATTACAGATCAAACACCATTTTAAGTAGTACCTATTTATGATAGATAGGTAAAATTTATTTAAACACTGATATACGAGTGTAACTTTTAGTTCATACTTTAATGGTCCGACAAATCTGATAGATATTACGATAATAAAAAAAAATATGATATGCGACATAATTCACAAACGATTTTGGCGTATTTAAAAATAAATATTTGCGAATTACTATTTGTACTTTACCTTTTCACTTCCTTATTCACTGTTTAAGCATTACTTGTGAGGTTCACTCACCTACACTTTATTAGGCACTTAATTTTATTCCACAAGAAAAAACTAAAGATCGCGGCCAACCTCTGGTTCACTGACGTTTCAGTATAATTACATCTTTTCAAAATAGTCTCAATTTATATCAATACAACACTGCATCCCATGTAACACTGATAAAAGCACTTTTCATAGTACTCGGAATTAGAGAACACGGACATTTTCGAAACGTGATCACATCGACGACGTATGAACAACTGAATAAAGAAAAAGTGATAAAAAGGGAAAGCCGCCAATTTGAGTCCTTTATTATAAGCCGCTGCATAGTGTGCGGCATGTCAAAGGCGCACAGAAAGGTACCTATAGTTCCGCAATTAAATCTGAGAAGTAGTGGGATAGGGTTGCCATCTTCTCTTATTAGATCGGAAATTTTGTCCTTAAAGCCGGACTAAGTCAAATCTCACGCGAAGCCGTAAAACAATATTACCGTAGTAGACAGTAATATTAGTTCACGGCTTCGCGGAGGTTACTGCCTAGTTAAGCAAAAATCACTAACTTTCAATTGATTTTGTAGTAAGACGTAACACAAATAAGCGTTAATTAAAGATAAGATAACTACATCATAATTTTAACGCTTTTATCACAGCCAAAACGTGAATTCATAAAATAAGGCTTGATCGTAACATCAAAACTGCACAACCTATTTTGAAAAAGGTTTTTTTTTTATAAAGTAATTTCGGAGACTATACGATGCAAACAAACTAACGATTTGTATTCAAATTTCGCAAATACCCGTGCAACACTGCGTCTTTTTGGGTATTTGGGTATTTGACGTTTTTCGAATTTGTGTGTATTCATAGTTTATTTGATATAGCTTCGGCACAGGTATACCAAAAACCTATGAAAACTATACCGCCGGACATGTGACATTAACATTTAGCTGCACACAATCTAAAAAGTCAAACATGTCCCGCTAAAGACGGATAGATGACAACCCTAGACAGGCGGCAATGTTAAAGTTTGAGCCTAAACTTCTAGTTGCCTAGTACCGAGGTGATCAACATTTTATTGTACAAATTAAAAAAATCGTCGCAGGACATTGTTGCAACTAATTTTTTTACATACGTACGTAAGTACATAATACGTATTAGGAATTGTTAATTGACAAAGTTTTTGTAAATTTTTATTGTTGTTGATAAGATAGTACATGGTTGTATTTTTAGTATTTACAAATTTAAACGTTGTTAATGTTTGGTAAAGACTAGTTTAAGTGAGAAATGTGATATACTTTCACGCTGCACCTGCAAACGAGCATGCTTGGCTCAGTCTGTAGAGAGGAAGTAGCATCGACTATCATAAGACATCGTTAAATAAATAAATTAATGTATTTCGTGGGCCGTAGTAATCTGCATACAATCGACATACCTGTTTAAAATTTTAACTCATTTTATACACCTTTTCTATTTTGAACTATTTTTCAAATAAATGACCATTTGTTTGTTAGCTGTGTCGGTCGTTTTAGGGCTTTTTCTATTTAAGGAAATAGGTAAACAGTACATAATAAAACGTCTCATTCATTTTCATTTCTTACAGCATTAAAATAGTGAATCCTATACTCTGATTCTAAAATTCAGTTGAATAGCCCACAGTAATAAAATAGATAATAAATTAAAATCCGTACCAAATGTTTACTACTACCGTATCTAGCGTCAAGTAGTCACTCGCGCGCGACATCACACAAACACGAACGATAATGTTTCGTTTCTTTCTCTCTCTCTCTTTCCCTCCCTCTCTATCTCTATTTTACGTCATTGTACACTCGGGGGAATAAGTGAATTTGTTTTAGGCTCGATTTTACCGATTATGTATTGATTTGTCTTACGTATTTAAATACCTAAACAATAAAAAATATTTTTAAGAGTTAAGCTAATGAAGTTATTTCTTAGCACCGGATACAACCCTTTCTGAGTGAGTCCAACTCTCACGTGGCCGGTTTTTTTTTTATAATTAGTTGTTAGCAGTTTGATAAAACTAGGACTTTTGACTAGTGAAATATAAAAAAACTTCAGTTATTGAGAATATTCAGTTGAGATTTTGTACTTTTCTCAGTTCAGAAAGCGGCTCTTTGTCGACATTTTTTCTTGTCAGACGCTTTTAAGATACCTAAGTGTAGTGCATATCATTAACTCTAAGGTAGCAATCCATTTTACTTGAAACAATTTACATGTAGTAAGAGTAAGTGGTTGAAACCATAATCGGGAATGATCATATTCCCGATTAAGGTTCATATTCCATTTTAAGTCTGATCTTTTTATTGTAAAAATATTAGAAAAGAAATAAATTGACCATAAACACAATTGAAATATGTACACGAATATTGATCAATGTTTCAATTTATTCCCCGACTGTATCTGCGCTGACGTCATATTAGGTTTACTTTCGTAACAGAAGATTGTAGGTACGAGTACCAGGTTATCATGATTTAAAGACACGATGTGTAAAAATTCTGGTTCAAAGATGAAGCAGCTACAGATAGACAAAGTTACCTGGAAGACACTCAGTGATATACGTCGCCTACTTTCATAATATTGTAATTATTTTCATAAAAATGAAACTACCTAATTATGAAAAAAAATTGTTCGTGCAATAACGAATATTCTACTTATCTAGAGGTCGCGATATTTCTTCTTCCTCTGCTTCTCTATTTGTTTAGATTAGATGAAATTGATTTTATGAGTACATTATTGAGTGACGTGTCGTAGCATTAATTATAAAGATTATTATTTTGGATGGGCCGTCTACAGTTCGTAAAGAGATATTGTACGAGCATTTCAGGCGAAAGTATTTAATCCAGTGCAGTGACTATAGCGTACTGTTTATTGTTTGTTTCCGTGCCTGATATGTGCGTAGCACGGGCATAGTAATATGGCAAGGTATATTGGAAAGGGAGCTCTAATCTGAATAAAAACGAATTTTGGAAATAGTTTTAAAATGATGTTTTCGTGTAATATTTTGCATGTTCGAATATTTGCGTATGTACACATAACTAGATAAATTATTTCGCTGTACTGTGTCGTAGGCACTAAATACCAGTAGATATAACCAGTCTGGCAAAATAATAGTCTTTGATTTAGAAGTCAATGAACTGAAACAGCTGATCATAATGTCGGTGTGCTTCGATAAATGGTATCGAAAATTTTGCTAAACTTCGATATTGCTTTTTTCAATAAATACAATGGCTACGATATAAAGGACAGCGTCCATTATCTCAGTTTCATGTATACTCAATGCCATTTTCGGGGTAACGGGTTTTTTTGTAACACGCGGTATATATGTAATTTAGTTGGAATATGGCGCAATATTCATATATATTTAGTCTATACGTACTTCTAAACAAGTTTGTTACATTTGCATAATATTATGTTTGACAACATATTTCTCGTAAATTAGACATTGGATTGAAATGATACTTTTTTGTTTGATTAACTCTTTTAACTTAGGGACAACATAAAAGAAAATTAATAATTAATTCACTCATGTGTTCGAATTCACGTCATTTAATGTAGAAATTCTATTGATTCCTTTTTTGTATAAAAATACAAAACAAATTTGATTAAATATATGTGTCTCAGATATTCTATTCCTATGTCATTTCAAAACTCACTACACTTATGCCACATAACGTTTATCAATTCAAGGTTGAGCGGATGCCACTTCAAAAAGTGGCATCAGAATTTGGACATCGGTGTGAATTCGAATTCGGATTTGGATTTTTACAGAATCGTAGGGCTGTCACCAGAACAGGAGGTTAGGTTAGGTTAGGTTAGAATTGCGACCCCAATAAAAACGAATTGCTTCAAGAATGGTTAGGTTAAAATAGCTACAATCACAGAAAATGTTTATCCGGTAAATATAAGTATATTTATGTAAGTATGTATGACGAAGGTGGCCATTTGTCATAAGTTAAAAGTGAGTAAAAGGGATGGGTGATATTTTCTATTATTAAAAAAATGAACCGATTTAAAAAAAAAATAAAGAGAAACGACTGAAAAGAAAGAAATAATATCATTAATTTTTATCCGCAAGGAAATTGAAACACAAATAGTGTGTACACCAACAATTTTTTTTAAGTTGATGTTTGATATTTAAAAAAAAAGTATCATATTAAGCAATAGTTTGCTGTTTTACTATCTTACTAAAGAGACGGCAGGCGCCGACCTCAAAAAAAATTGTTGGTGTACACACTTTTTGTGTTTCGGTTTTGTTGAAATGGACTTTTGGAATTCCACTTCAGTTAAATCGAACAACTTTTGGAATGCTAGAGATGTGCTAAGACGTGTTGGTGGAGTACGCGGGCCTGATATACTAGAGGAGAGAGAGCACGCGTAGCTGACAGCGATATCACGCTCGGTCACTGACTCGCGGCTAGAATTAGCAACACCCACCGCGGCACGCGTCCGTCGCACGCGCACGTCCCCGGAAGTTGGGATTGCCAAATCCTATACGTTTGCGATATTTTGCCCTTTGGTAAATAATATCTTTACTTTAACTAAAAACGTGCGTGGGTGGTTCGAATAATGTAATTTTCTTATCTTTTTTGATTTAATTTTTACGTACATATTTTTGGTACGACAAAGTTTAGACGTCGTAAATTTTCAGTACGACAGGAAAAAGTGCCGGCGAGTAAAATGCCATCAGTAATTCACTATTATTGCACACATTTAAATCTTGATACCTAAAGTGTTTAATCGAAACAATCAGTCTGATTTGAAAGTGAACAGTATACAATGAGATAATGGAAGATCAGTCTTTTTATGTTGTTTACAATATTAATGTATGTTTGTAAAATGAACGTAGAATCTATGATATTTCTTACCATGTGGTATTTGTGGTATTAATCGATATTTGGCGGTAGTACATAAATTATTTGAGTTAAAATATTTTATGGTGTCAATAAAACGTGTATCTTACTTGGCCACATTGTGTGGCTAACATTACAACAACATAGTTTTTATTTTTTTTAGTTATTAATATTAAAGTAATCTGTTACGTTTGAGCTTAACGTTTTTTCACGTTGTTACGGAACCCTTAGAATAATGATGTAGTTATCTCATTTTGAATTATAGTTTATTAAGACGTTAATTCTTTGTACATACGGCTACACGTTTTTGGTAACCACAATATGTCAAATTTCTCTAGTTCAAGTAGAGAGACTTGGCAGATTTATATAACCCGACGTGCTTTTGACCGTACAAACCGGTTGAAATTTGAAAAAGTTATTACTTTTTGGTAGAAGCGTCCTTTTAACTTTAATCTTAGGTATATTTTGTTTTACGCCCAGCATATTCCATATGATGGGCCGCGTTTTGATGGTGCCCAACGTGGTATACCTCACGTCTCTGATGGACTTCAAATTAATGACTTAATAACCTATGGAACCAATTGGTCAATAACTTTTAGTTTCAAAAGGAATGTAAAAATAATAATCATTCCTCAATGGGCAATTCCAAACGCTTTTATAACTGCAATGATTGGAATGACCTTTTTAGCCGTTTGAAGAGTAGATTGAGATATTTGATATCTAGGCATTTCTTGTATGTTATGATGTAAATTTTATCCCTTTTAATGTGAATGAATTAAAATACTTTATTGTACATCATAATTAATTCGTTTTAATGATGGCTTCAATGCATTGTATGAGAATATGTTAATTTATTGTTGCTAGGTGTCTTGGGTGCGGTCGCGTGATCTTCATATCTTGTCGCACGCGGGTGCGGTCTTCACAGCAGATACTCGCGTGTCTGTGCGCGTGACAGCAGCGGGAGCGGGAGCGGGGGCGGGTGCGACTAAACACTCCCTGCGTATCCGTCGACTGCGGGTATCTGACGCTGGTCGCTACGAGTGCCAGCTTAACACCGATCCCAAAATGAGCCTCTTCTATAATCTTACTGTTGTCGGTGAGTCGGTACAACAGTTTCAAATTTTTTTTTTGGTATCTACTTATTGCAATGGTAACACATAGAGTTTTTAAGTTAAGTACCTATTTTACGCTGGTATTATTTGTATGTTCTTCTCAGTCACATTACCTTCCTAAAACAAACGAAAATATAAATAGCATTATTTGCGTTTCAACTTTCTCTGAAAATTTTTGTGGTTGGTTGGTACTAAATGTTTGAAGGTCGTTTTTGATAAGCGATTTAAACTAGTTGTGAATTTTTCTACTTCTTCTTCAAGCCACATCCACCCACTTCTGAGAATATGTAGGTCTGCTCCAGTCTGCCCCATTTACTACGGCGTTGCACTTTTCTTTGCCAGTTCTTCCCCGCCACTTTGGAGATATCGTCTGCCCATCCAGCTCGTTGTCGGCTGAGATTTCTCTTACCTATTATCGGCAGCCACTCCCATTCAAGTATCTGGTTGTCTGTCCTGCGGATAACGTGGCTCGTCGATCCAACTGAAAATTTGAAGTTTAATAAATTAGTTATCTGATCACTCCAGACCATACTTGCTAATCCAGTAAATTAAAGTCTTGTAAATGATACGTAAACTAGATATACAAAATCTTTTTAAACAATAAAGATTAAAATTGAAATAGATGAGCCCGTACCGGTGGGTGTGATAGCAGCAAGTGCGCGTGACGTGCACGGCGCGGTGGGCGGCGCGGTTACGCTTCTGTGTGAGGCGCGATACGAGCCGCCACCGCGGGCGCTACCGCTGCCACCCCTAGATATCGTGTGGCGGAAGGACGGCGTGCCCGTCGACTTACAGGTAACATTTATAATAACTACAATAATTGCTATAAAATCATTCAAAACGTAGGATTTACATCGTAAGCAACTAATTTTACGGGTCAATATGCTTTTCTTAAATGTGGCAAGCCTACGTTTTAGTTTTGTAACATAGCTCTATTAATGATTATTAATTCGTTCTGTGATATAACTTAGTGAGTTTTTTATTGAACATACCTCTGAAAGTGATTGAAATGTATTAGATTGTTTTAATTAAATTTCTGATAAAAATACTTAGGCCTGCTGAAGTTAAAATTTTACTTAAATATATTTAAATTACTTATTTTACACAAACTTCATTTTGCTTTTTTCTAATTATGAAAAAGTTATAATATTTAAAATTAATCGCTATAATTTTCTAACTATCAGGTTAACTAAAACGTAATGTTAACGAAATATAATTCATGGATCAAGCAATAACACTATATTTATTTGTGGTAAAGTGGCCATCCACTAAATGTCTGCTTAGTCCATCTAATTACTCTCTGGACTCTGATATAGATGCCCACATGTTTAATGATTACGACAAACCAGTTACTTTATTTAATTAAGGAAATATAAAGCTTTCTCCCATTCAGGCAGGGAATTGCAATGCACAAACGGCATATTTGTGCATAACATTCGTATCTCTAGTCGAGAAAAGTAATCGTGTGAGAAAATTGCATAATTTAAGCAGATATATTGGTTTCATCATCATCATCATCATCATCAGCCGGAAGACGTCCACTGCTGAACATAGGCCTCCCCCTTTGAACTCCACGACGGACGACATTGCGCCAGCTGCATCCAGCGGCCGCCCGCGACTCGGACGATGTCGTCCGTCCATCTAGTCGGGGGTCGACCCACGCTGCGTCTTCCGGTTCGTGGTCTCCACTCGAGAACCTTTCGTCCCCATCGGTTATCGGTTCGTCGAGCGATGTGGCCTGCCCACTGCCACTTCAGCTTACAAACTTTGCGAGCTATGTCGGTCACTCTAGTTCTTTGGCGAATATCCACGTTTCGGATCCTATCGCGCAAAGAAACCCCTAACATAGCTCTCTCCATGCCTCGCTGAGCGACTCTGAGCTTCTCTAAGAGGCCAGCAGTTAAGGACCACGTTTCAGTGCCATAGGTCATCACTGGCAACACACACTGGTTATACACCTTCGTCTTTAGGCACTGTGGTAATTTGGACGTGAAGATATCGCGTAGCTTCCCGAACGCTGCCCAGCCGAGTTGGATTCTTCGAGCGACCTCTTTGTCGAAATTGGATCTACCTAACTGGATTGTCTGTCCAAGGTACACGTAGTGATCGACAACTTCGAGAGTATCAGTTCCAATGACCACCGGTACGGGTGCAACATGGACATTCGACATGATTTTCGTCTTGTTCATGTTCATTTTAAGACCCACCTGATTGGAAACGATACTCAGGTCGCTGAGCATTGTACTGATGTGCTCCATCGATCTTGCCAAGATGACTATATCATCGGCGAAACGAAGGTGAGTGATGTATTCGCCATTGATGTTGATGCCGTATTCGTCCCATTCCAAGAGCTTGAAGACGTCCTCCAATGCATTCGTGAACAGTTTCGGAGAAATGACATCTCCCTGTCTCACGCCTCTGCGCAATTGGATTGGTTTCGTGCTCTCTTCCTGGTAGCGAATCGACATTGTGGCGTTGCTATACAAACGCTTCAACACTTCGACGTACCTGTAGTCGATTTGGCATCGTTGGAGGGACTGCAGTACTGCCCAGGTTTCGATTGAATCGAAGGCTTTCTCATAGTCCACAAACGCTAAGCAAAGTGGCAAATTATACTCCTCGGTCTTCTGTATAATCTGCCGCAGCGTATGTATGTGGTCTATGGTGCTAAAGCCTTTTCGGAAACCGGCTTGTTCGGGAGGCTGGAAGTCATCAAACCGGCGTTCGAGACGATTCGTAATGACCCTCGAAAACAGCTTATAAACGTGGCTCAGAAGCGAGATTGGTCTATAATTCTTCAACAAGGTCTTGTCACCTTTTTTGAAGAAGAGCACAACCACGCTTCTGTGCCACGCTTCTGGCGTCGTACCCTCGAGAATGACGGAATTGAACAATTTCTGGAGGACTAAGAGTACCGGTTTTCCACCCGCTCGCAAAAGTTCAGTAGTGATTCCGTCATCCCCCGGTGCCTTGTTGTTCTTCAGCTGTTTGAGTGCCATTCTAATCTCGTACAGGCTGATGTCTGGGATATCCTCGGTGTGATGTCGGGTCAGCTTTGCTCTGGTGTCCTGAGCATTGCTTTCAACGGGTTGTTGTGATGATGTGTACAACTGTCCATAAAACCTCTCAAGCTCAATCAGAATCTCCGGTTTTGAAGATACGATCCTGCCGTCGTCGATCTTCAGCTTCGTCATCTGACTCGACCCAGCAGACAAATTTCGTGCAAACACTTTGGAGCCTTGGTTCCGCTCTATTGCCTCCCTAATACGTGTAGTATTATAGGAGCGCAGATCGCGTCGCATCGATTTGGAAATTCGTCTGTTAAGTCGACCATATTCCGACATATCGGTTGAAGATTGCAGTCTCATATCCCTCCGGTCCGCCATCAACTTGAGCGTTTCGTCTGAGAGCTTTTGAGATTTAATACGGCGCGGGGCCTTATAGAACTTAGACCCCACAGCTTGGACTGTTTCTACAAACCCGTTGTTTATTTCGTCCACAGACTCGCATTCAGCTAGACACTGAAAGCGATTGTGTAGTTGGAGTTGGAAGGCTTCGGGGTCCATGATATGAGCAGCACTTGGACGGAGCGTAGACTTCATCAGACGTGACCTTTCGAGCTTAACATTGATATTCAATGTGCCTCTAACGATTCGGTGATCGCTACCGGTTTTCACCCTGCTGATCACGGAGACATCATTGAATATGTGCTTTCTGGTTGTCATGATGAAGTCGATCTCATTTTTTGTCGAACCATCAGGGCTCATCCAGGTCCACTTCCTGGAGGGTCTCTTCTGGAAGAAGGAGTTCATCGCAAAGAGTCCCTCCTTCTCCATGAAATCGACCAGCTTCTGGCCCCGGTGGTTGCGCCGCCCATACCCAAATCGACCCACCCTCAACTCATCGCCATTCGAAGCGCCCAGCTTCGCGTTAAAGTCCCCCATTACAACGGTGAAGTAGGTATTAGTCGTATGTATGGCTTCAGAAATCTCCTCATACATAGCCTCTACCTCATCGTCGGAGTGTGAAGAGGTCGGGGCGTAAACCTGTATGACCTTCAGCGAATACCTTTCGGTAATTCTGAGTATAAGGTACGCCACTCTGCTCGACACACTATCGATCTTCACCACGTTGTTCACGAGGGACTTGTGAACGAGAAACCCAACACCACCTTGAGATTTTTGATCTCCTTCCCGGAAGAAGAGCATGTTACCGGACTCAAGGATTACCGTATCCTGGCCCTCTCTTCGGATTTCGGATAATCCCACTATGTCCCATCGCAACTTGCTCAATTCTTCCTCCAGCTCTAATAGCTTCACGTCAGTCCTCAGTGTGCGGACATTGTATGTTGCCAGGGCCAGAGTCCGTTTGTGTTGGTAGCGCCTAATCTGCCGGAGATTCTTAGCACCCCCTGCCCCTCCGTTACCTGTCCCGCTACCAGAGACAGGAATAGAGGGGCTGCCGGGGACTGGGGGCCGTACATCATTGTCGTCCATCATGAGGGGGGGGGGGGTTGCCATAATCCCCACGCTTGGCAGGCGACTTGGGGATCGCAGTAGGTGGTGGTAGATGATACCGGGAGGCGCTGCTGCCCGCCTTCCGTATAATCCCTCTGTCGGCTCCTACGACACCCACGGGAGGATATGGGGGGGTGCTACTCTTAGGCCGGCACCCCACGGCATGTTTCAATAACTACACTGGACCGCAAAGATAACGGGTCGGTTAGAAAATCTTCAATAACTTGAAAACTACCTCACTTAGCTTTATGAAATAAAAACTCAATTAAAGAATATTTAACGTTATTTAACATAGTATATAAAACCTTTTTATTTACTTTAGATAATTGTGTAAGAAAACTGGCAATGAAGATAATGGTTGTTTTTCAATTTAGTTCTAAAAAAATCAAAGCATTTGTTTCGCATTTGTTTTAGTTTTGACATAAAAACTACAATAAATATCGTGTGTTTGTCATACAAAAATTGTATTCTGAAGTCATCATGTCGTTAACCCCTGAAGAATGCACCAGGATCCTGACAATGCTTGAAGATGGGCGCAGTCAGCGCAATACAGCGAGAACTGTTGGTGTGAGTCTTTCCACAGTTCAGCGGGTACTCCAGCGTTTCCATGAAACTGGATCCAACCTAAGAAGACCAGGAACAGACCGAACGAGGTGCACGACTGCGCGGGAGGATCGCTATATGGTGTCAACAATTTTGAGAAATCGATTTCTTACGGCCGTTGAGGTAAAAAATCACCATTTACGAGCTGGAGGAAACTATCTGAGTACAGATACAGTAAGGCGACGTCTGGCTGAAGCAAATTTGAGACCATTAAGGCCTGCAAATGGCCCAAAATTAGAAAGACACCACTTAAACTCAAGGCTGAGTTATAGCAGAGAACACGAAACTTGGACTCTGGATGACTGGTCAAGAGTTATGTTTTCAGACGAGTCTAGATTCTGTTTATACAAGCACGATGGGAGGAAAAGAGTGTACCGAAGACCGGGAGAGCGCTATAACCAAGCTTGTATAGAAGAAAAAGTACCATATGGCGGTGGCTCTATACACGTGTGGGCTGGGATTTCTTCCGAAAGCCGTACTGAGCTAGTAGTGATAGAAAATGGCAGTTTAACAGCAGAACGATATGTGAATGAAATTCTTAATGACTATGTTGGTCCATTTTTAGTAGATATGGGCGAAAATGCTGTTTTTATGCAAGACAACGCCCGCCCGCATACAGCTCAGATAGTGTTCGACTATTTTCACGAAGTAGGTATCACATGCATGGAGTGGCCAGCACGAAGCCCCGACTTAAACCCCATCGAACATGCATGGGACGAACTGGGACGACGTGTACGTAAACGGAATCCACCGCCAATCACGCTGCGTGAATTGAAAGGAGCTTTGATCGAGGAATGGCAGAACATTCCGCAGCATCGCCTTAAAAACCTTGTGGAAGGTATGCCGAATCGCATTGCCGCAGTTTTGCAAGCTCGTGGAGGCAACACGAAATACTAACATGCGTAAAAACGTCACATCTTTATACAATTCATATTTACGAAAATGTCAGAAAAACTACCTTTTTCATTCGTTTGACGTTTATTGAAAATAGACAACTTTTAATTTGTATTTTTTTATATTCAATAAATTACAATTAAATAATCTTTAATTTAGTTTTTATTTCATAAAAATAAGTTAAGTAGTTTTCAAGATATTGACGATTTTCTAACCGTTAATAGCTAATAATATTAGTATCCTTACTATTAACAGTTCTTAATAATTATTGTTTATTCGTTAAAAATATTTGTTTGAGTAATTACCAAAAAGGTAATGTATTAAACTTTAATGAAATGAAATGAATCATAATTCAAGCAATTACTTTTACTCGACTATAGATACGGGTGTAAGAATACATTTCGTGTGTCGTGTGTAGTTGAGTCGTGGCGGTGTGTCACGTGACACGGAGCGGTGGGTGTCGCGTGCGGTGTCGCGCCTGACGCTCGCTGAGCTGGTGCACTCCGACGCGGGCGTGTATGAGTGCGCGCTGCCCGACACCGTCACTACTGCCACCTCCGGCCAAGACCCGGCCGCTGCCACCGCACTCGACTATATACACCTTCACGTCGACTCTGGTAACACAATTTAATCAGCATTAGGGGTCTAATTCTCTAATTTTAGAATCTATCACAATTGTAATTTGACATTTGAAAGGTATTTACGAAGTTTACGCTACAACTCACGATATTGTTAAGTTGACGGTAATCGGTATTTAAGCTACTTTAAGTTTAAGTTATTACACTTTTATTATGTTTGTTTCTTGATCATTCGTTCCAAAATCGATTGCGATATTAGACGTTATATAACTCCATAAATCGCTATCAGGATCGTTATAACTTTGAAAGGGTTTGCGATAGATTTTCAAATTAGATAATTAGTTCACTGTTTTTACCCAATTATAATTTGTTCCGTAACTATTAGCAAGTCATCATAGATTTGAAGTTTGTCAAAATATAGCCCGTACTTCTCTTATTTCTTTTGTCTCATAACACATTTCCATCTTATCCCTAAATATTAAAGCAAGTGATTTTTTTAAGTATCTCGGTGGCGTAGAAGATAAGCCTGCCGCAGCCTGCGATCGTTGTTATTAAGCAACTTTCGCAAGGCTCGGTCACGGGATGGGTGACCAAAAAAAAAAGCTATCTCGAGCTACTTCGTGTTTCGGAAGGCACGTTAAGCCGTTGGTCCCGGCTGTATTTGCAGTCGTTAATATCCTCCAATCCGCAATGGCCCAGCGTGGAGGGTCAATGCCCATCCTCCTTAACCATCCATAAGGAAGGCCTGAGGCCCTGCAACGGGGACGTAAAAGGGCTGATTGATGATGATAATTTTTTAGTAAATAAAAAGGAGAAGAAATAAGTAGAGTACTGTTAATTTTCTATCATTATCCAATATCCCGATTGCTGGGGCACAAGACTTCTCTACAGATGGAATTGAATCGAATAGGAAAATGGGCTATAGTATATGATATAATTCTACACCGATAAATAATACTTCAGTTACAGGATAAACTTTATTGCAAATAGCACAGAATAGCATCTTTAAAAATATCTGGTAAATAAATTATTTATGTCTTGCAGCTCGTAATGCAATCGTCCCATATCCATCAGGTTCCTTTTGGCTATCAAACTTTATTATACCTAAAAAATAGGCTACTTCTTTATACATCTTGTTGAATCTACATAATATGTCATTTAATTAAATGTATTTGTGCAAACAGTAAATTTATTTAAACCTGAGCGTATCGATATACAAAATATATAGATAAGTATTTGAAAAAAAAATTGTTCAGACCTTCAGGATAGATTCAGTGAACTTTCTCAATTCTCGTAAATATTTTACAGTGAGTCGTTATGTTGCTGCATAATCAATACGAATTTAATAAATATGCGGTATATATATGGCCTATGCCCAGCAGTGGGCGTCTCTCAGTTGATATGATGATGATAATGATATAATAATCACATTGGTAACGTATTATGTTTGTTTGCCCTTAGATAGTCAGATGGAGGCGATGCAGCGCGACCAGTCCGTCGACAGCGGCGCGCGCGCATCTTACCATATATCGGCGTCATTGTCAGTGACGTGCCTGGCATTTGCGTTGATGTATATTTTAGTTTAGAGTTACGTTACATGAAAATGACTTCATTATGTAATGGCGAAATGAATCACAAATTGAGTCTTTAAAATGTTATGAAATTCGAACAGGTGCTAGTTTAGTTATTTTCAAGTTCAAACTCATTCAAACTTTTTTAATTAACGTGAAAAAACTTAAATAATAGCTAAAATGATATAATTTTATCATAACAATCGTTATTAAATTATAACTGTTACCTTTTCAAGTAGATAGATAACAATTTTTGTTTAAAATGTGATTTATTTCCCAATACAATAATTTGTTATTAGATAACGCCGATAATTTATAATGTTAATTCATAAGAATCTTATTTGTACAGACTCAATCTCATGTTTTAATGTTAATCTGTTCTCTGTATATTTTGCAACATTTGTAAATATTGTAAAGCAGTTAATTATAGTTTCAGAGGAAATAAATTGTAAGTTTGATGACGTATAGATTTTGTTTTTCTTCGAGTTACAACGTGGTATAATTAGCGTGGGATACTAATGTGCGGCACGCGTCTTCATGGCGGCTGTGTTAGCCCATTGGCAGAGTTGCCAGCAACCAGTGTTGTAAACCTCAAGAAACAAGAAAACGTCAATTCACCTATAAAAAAACAGGAAAAAATAGCCTATTTACTAAAAAGGGGCATATTTCTTATTCATATAATTAATACAATCACATACTTTTATTAGTTCTCAGGACTTACATACATTGTTTTATTATGAATAGAAAAGAAAACACAATAAAAAAACTATTATTTTCAACTTACACGCTCAATTGTTTCATCTTCTGTATTTTCAAATTTTCCTTTTTAAATAATGTAAGTTTTGTTGAATTTCTTCAGGTGCCTTTTTGTGAATACATATGAGTAGCAATCAGTTATTTCGGATTATATTTGCATAATGTAATAGGTGGCACTGAACGCTAATTGAAAAACAGTAAAAATTAGGAATGAAACAGATAATAGAGTCATTAATTTGAAGACAGCGAATCTACTGTTAAAACAGTAGGGTCGGTGCCAGCAACACGCGCGTTACAAATATGTATACGAAATGGAAAATTACAAAATTAGACACCCTCGACATTGACCTTGCCAACTATTTTAGCAGCGTTTGAAATATTCTATGAGTATGAAGTAGAAATAATTTCATTAATAAAAATTACAGGCAACAGCGTATACTTTTCACCTAATGAACTAAAGCACTTATGTTATAGAAAATTAAAACAATAAAGGAACGAAATTAACATTTTATACCTATATGGTAATACCGGGAAACCTTTTAAGAAAGCTTTGGCTTATGAAAGGCACTTTGAAACTTGGCATTACCAACTTAATACCCGACACATCATCATCATCATTGTTGATTTTTATTATAATTATTGATGTTGTTTTTCGTACTTTGATCGTGTTACCTCATTAATTTTAATTTGTTGTACCAATTCTCATGAGCCTTATATTCGATACCTGGTACAAGTAATGTCATCTCATTTAAACTGAAGCGAGATTTGATTAGAATTTATTGTTTAATATAAAGATAACTGGAAACTTCAGATCACAAAAAGAGCGAAGACTATATGGAAGATGTAGTTTAGTGATGATGGCACTCATAAGCTTAGGTTATCAATCTGTGGCTACAAACGATTGCACTTCAGGTTAATACAATACCTCAATGTATTAAGATTTCAAATCAAGTAGACAAATTTGACAGTTTTATATAGTTTGATGTATGTTTGAAAAATTAGTAAGGCCAAAACCCGTTTATTACTAAAAATTGTCTTGATTTTCATTGAACTAACACCGACCTAAAAGAAAATTCGAAAGATACCTACTTTTCAAAAAATAACGACGCAATAACTAAAAAAGCGAGCGAACCGCTAAAATATAATTAAAAAATTTGATAAAGGCCATTTTGATTTTTAAGAATAGTTTTCAGATTTTTTAATGAAGCCAGTTTCAGTTTAAAAAACAAAAGAGTTTTTATCAAAGTTAATTTATTAAGTAGGCAACACTAAATTGTTCTTTTGCCTCACATCAGTTGAATAGATGAACATAGAGCCGCGAGCTATAATATGCGAGCGTTTGTTTATTGAAGTGGAACGGCACGCGCCCGCGCACTGAAATAGACTGTATTAACTGAACAACATCAAATGGGCGTAAATAACGTAGAATTAGGCAGTTTCATTTATATGTTCCCGTCAGTATAAATATAACGTGGTTAAATTTTACGCGACGTTCACGCGGAGGATTGGTTTAAATTAAACTTCTTCGAAATGTGAATGACACGAGGTTGATCACGATACCAACTATTCTGGAAAAATGCAGCGTCGAACACAACGGTGTCGCAGCGTTAGGGGTTCAACCAAATAAAATATTTATTACCTTTTGCACTGGGCCTAATTTGATTGAACAGAAAGTTGCATCTGTTCCTTTATTTTTATTTTTAAATTCTGTAATAGCACTACTGAATTTTATAATTTCTCTGAGTTACACATATTCTGTTGATTTATTAAGCATGCATTTATTAATAAACCTTGCATTACAATAAAATATCGGAACGAAAAAAGAGCCCATTTTATTTCATACAGAAAAGAAAACAAAACCAAAGCTTGGAGATGTCCTTTATCAATTTTCTTAAATTCTATTATTATTCTACAGTACAGCGTATAGTGTGTCAGATATTGATAGTTTTGTCAGCTGTGAACATACTATGAACGTAAATTTGACAAAAAGCCTCGGTCATTGGCATTTATTTTAGTTCGCTTTTACTGTCTTCCGCCGTCAGCCTCAGCGCTGCACTCGATTGCGTTTGTCGCTACCAGCTTCGAAAAGCCGGTCAGACCAACTATCATAGATATTTGGTAAAATACCTATAACACTTTTAATTGTTTACAATAAAAATCTTTTTTAAATTATAATTTATCAACTATTTGTAAATAAAGACCTTTAAAAAGAAGTATTTGCTAGTAACTTAACAATATTCGAATGAACTATGATAATTTAAAAAGCAAATAAAAGACTTATAAATCTGTCTAATCACACGCCATTAAAAAGCCTGTCTTATGCCCAACTTTATCCGGACGCCTAGCAAGAATGGCAAAGCTAGGCACGCCAATACCGCTGTCATTGTAATGTTTCTATAATTTACTCACTCAATGCGGATAATGTATAGTTTGGTTTGGCGATCGATCAAACGTAATATTAGGTGGTAAACAACTAGTGATCATGCTCTTTGATTCGAACTAGGAATGTTGACAGAGATGCTGAAAGCGGATTGGCTATTTTGTTTTGCGAAATATCGATTGAATTGAAGAGCAGATAACCAAAAGATTATCAATTGTAACGCTATTAATATCCCCGCTGCCAAAAATCCAAATATTGAGTACGGGATATGTGAGCCCAGTGCGGTTTAGCAAGTGATAAAGACTGAAAAACTGAAAAAATTGAGATATTAACGGCTTATCGTGCTAACAAAAACTCCAGAAAGTATTTTTTGGTTCCAATCCTATATCCATCATTTGCAAGAGACAGATTATGGATAATATACCTCTTGTCCATACGGTAACCTCTGTCATCAAAGTGTTAAAGGTAAATTTGAATAAAACCATTTTGCAGTGTTGTCTTAGTGTAAAGAATATCTTTACACCCAAAAGATATATCGGTCCATAGAAACCAATTCCACAAGGTCAAAAAATGCGTCTATCGTTCTGATTCATTGAAATATATTTGTCACTGAGTTGATTTACAACCGTTAACCGTTAAATATAATATTCGGTCGATCTTATAATGAAGTCACTATCTTTTACTGCTTTCCGTGGTCGTTGCTAGATAATCACAGGCACGAATGAATTTCGGTAGATATTTTGAGATGCTCCGACCACGTGATGCTCCAAAAAGCTTTAATTAGCGACCAAAAACATAACGTAAGACGTGACACCAACATCAAAGACAACAGTGATATGGTGATGAATAATTTCGTGTAAGTATGTTAAGGTTGGCTCTATAACAACATTATTATGATTGTTGTGCAACTTTTTAAATAGCAACATGAATAGTGTTAGGGGAAGTCGTTGCCCGAGAAACTGGTTATCCCAGTTCGGGGAGCGGTTTTGCAATGCCAAATGATATATAAATCTAAATAATGTGTTATAGGTATACTTAAGTCAAGTATTTACTAACATTAAGTATTTACTCATATGTAACATTTTGGAAAAATAAATAAATCATTCATTAATTCAATAAAAAAAACTAGTGCGTATCAACACAAATGTATATTTATAAGTGTTTTTTATTGTTACATATCGAACAATGAAAATGTGATGACTTTAAGAACATAATTTTGACCCAACAAGGGGATTTGGTGCTAAAAACTTATCAGTAAGTTCCGATATGAAAGTGAGCATAAAATATGTAAAACCATTAAATAAGGCGTTAATATTAATATTAAATATCTCACACATCTACGTTTTGCTACACATGTCATTTCAGAACCCGTTTTCATCGATTGTGAATCATTAGAGGTTGGAGGTTAAAGAGCCGCAATGTGCAAGTTGACAGTGAAGTTAGCTCAAAATAAAGGAGGACTCATGTCGTATGTATCAAGTTGTAAAGACATATGATGGATGCTCTGCCGACATGTCGTAGTGTAGTGCATAACTCTCAAATACTTGTAATAAATATAAATGTATTTCTGTATACACTATACATACATCGTAATACTATTCCTATATAACTACCTAACCGTTTTGATCAGTCTGTGGGTGCCGAAACTGCATTATAATTCTGTGGAATTATGATGAGGGCGTGCAGTAGACGGGACTCACTTCCGCGGCTGTGGTGCTCTCACGATTTATGACTCGTTGCAACGTTTGTGTTACCATTAAAACAAATTTATTTGAAATGAATATGTACCCACAATTTAAATACTTTTGAATAATTGTTACATTATTTTAATGAAACTTGGCGGTCTAGGCAAAACACTGAAATATGGCGGTAAGGCAAAATAAGGTGCTCAGGCCGCCGACCTAGACAAAGCACTCAAACTTGGCGTTCTAGGCGAAACATTGAAACTTGGCGCCCTATGCAAGGCACTAAAACTTTGCCCCCACCATTAACTATTTTAATATTAATAAATTTCTGGGTACGTAAGCTTTTTTAAATGACATTTATTTATCTACTTATCTAAATTTAACTGTTGACTTGTTACATTTAATCTCACTGTCTGTACGTAATATACGAATTTGATCACTTATCTTCGTAACTTTAGTTCAAGTTTGAATAACAACAGATATAGTTTTAAAATATAGGTACTTTCACGTCGCAATTTAAAAGAGCACATGAAATTCAACTACTTTACAAACAGCCTTGAGTGCTTTCATAGGAATTACGGATAAGTGCATGTTTGCCGTTGTCATAATGTCAGGCGTTTGTATTCGACGTGAAATTCGAATGTTGAGAAATTGAGGGTTTTGTTGTGTTGATTCAGTGGAACCTTTAATTACTATTCAAAGGATTTCATTTTTTGGCATCAATTAGTCAACCAAAGTTTTGGTCGAAGATTGAGTGTAACCATGTTGGTAGGCGTAGTAAAATCAAATCACTAGAAGGGTATTGATCATATCGAAAGATGCTCATAGCTCACGGGGTGAACATTACGGGACTGCCATGACTGCAAGAAGATCAAATATGTACATACCTATTGGTAGGGTCATCATCACCAGCCCTTTTACGTCCCCACTGCAGGGGCTCAGACCTTCCTTATGGATGGTTAAGGAGGATGGGCCATGCCCCTCCAAGCTGGCCCAATGCGGATTGGAGGGTATTAACGACTGCAAATGCAGCCGGAACCAACGGCTTAACGTGCCTTCCGAAGCACGGAGTAGCTCGAGATAATAATTTTTTGGTCACCCATCCCGTGACCGACCCTTGCGAAAGTTGCTTAACGACTACGATCACGGGCCGCGGCGCTTATCAAATAAATGGTATAAAACTTAGAAGGCTTTTACATACTCGAGATAGTAAATGACTAAGAAGAAGAAAATTAAGTGATGTTTCTAAACTATTTATCTTGTAACTTTGTCATGAAAATTCTACGACAGATTGTCTACTTCCATATTTTTTTGTATTAACAGAAAGCAAAAGACCCCCAGAGATTGAAAATTGACATGAATTCGTTAAGACTTCGTACATTAACTCCGTTTAAGTGCAAGTCAGTCAGTGTGAGTGCGTCAAGGAGAAGAGTAACAGCATGCAATCCCTGCGCCATCAAGTGTTGTGGAAATTATTAAATTGCGTGCCGGAACATCGATGCTGCGTGACGAAAATTAAGTGCGGCAACGAAATGATTCTCAGAAAAGAAATCTGATTTAATTATCGAATTATGTTACAAAGCTCCAAGACAAAAAGGCAATTTCAAGTCATAAAAGATTTACTTGCCGATTTAATAAGGTATATTAATATAGCTCCTCAAATAAAAAAAAGAATAGTTTAAAAACTAAATGACGATTACAGCTAATTCACGTTCTAAAAAGTTTAAAACTAGAAATTTATTTTAAGCGTGTTTTGCTGTAGTCATGCTTTAGTTTTTGAACTTATTTTTGTATTTAATTAATTTTCGGGTATATTTAAGCAAAAATCGCAAGCAAAAGCTATAATATATATTTGAAATGTGCTAATTAAGCCCTTTCATTTTATATAAAAATAGATTATATAAAAATAGATTATTCGATAATAATCTATTTTTTTTTTTAGTTTCTTACTAGAGGACGCTGTTGCCTATTTAATATACCGTCATATAGCCTATAGCATGCGGGTAATTAGGACACCTTTAATGATACCTCATTTTTTTAGCTACGATGAGTAGTTTCGAGGGAACAGATGAACATTATTACATACGTATATACGTTTATACTTTGCTTCGTCTTCAAGACTAGAATACTTGTAGTAGTGCGCACCGTGCAGCCATTCATACACTATAGTTGGTAAACACACAAATAAAGGAAACATGATAGATTTTTATTTTTTTTTGTTTTTTGTATTAAAATAATCTAGTCATAATTCGGGTTCAAATATGTTGAGCACACTTCAAAGAGAGTATATCTTTCACGATAATATACATCAAGGGTAGTTTAATAAGACGACCTAAGCCTTTGTATTGCTATATTAAAAGTGTGTACTTCATATAATAAGGATAGCACGTTCACAGAAATGACTTATATACAGGTTTAGAATTATATAATTAAGGGACTGAACTGAGTTATTTCAACTTTTTTCTTATCTTTTCTAGACAACCAACAAAATGTCGTTATGGAAGAACCCACGGCAGTAAGTGATGATGCTGTGAATTTATCATCTTCAAAAGATATGCAAGATTCTATTTTACACTTAATAGAACCTGAAGCACAAATTATTGAACTAAATATTTCTGAAATACATTCAACCTCAGTTGACCAAAACGAACCTGAAGTTATGTTAGACGATAAAATTCTCGAACTTTTGGGCGAAACCCCTTCAAAGAATAAAAAGTACCTATAGTTTACCAATACAAAATGAACTCGCCGTTCGTTGGCAACATAATGCTACTGCAGGTTTAAAAAAGGATTATGATTGGTGGTTGTCTTACATTGATACTTCTACGAATCCAATAAGTGAAGATTTCTATAGCATTAAAATCTTTTCTCATGCTAGCAAAACAGGGTGGGGGGCAGCATGCGGTATAGAGAAAGCTAATGGAAAATGAAGCGATAATGAAAAATATGCATATTAATTATCTAGAAGTATTTGTAGCCCTTTTGCCTTACAAGTTATGCTTATGCTTTAAGTAATTGTAATACAACTACGATTTCTTACATAAACAAAATTGGGGGCGTGCGATTCCCATATCTTACCACTGTTACCAAAAAGTTGTGGGAATGGTGTGAAAAAAGAAACATCTTTGTTTACAAACAGGTTAAATAACAAATGTAAAACATATCTATCTTGGCACAGAGACCCAGGTGCCTTTGCTGTTAATTCTTTTACTCTAAATTGGCACAATTTATATTATTATGCCTTTCCACCGATAGAGGTAATTTTAAAAGTAGTTCACAAAATTATTATCGACTACGCAAAAGGCATAGTTGTTGTTCCCTTCTGGCCCACACAACCATGGTTCCTATTTTCAAAATGTAATGTAGTCATATGATTATACTTGGGACCAATACAAATGTTTTGACATCTGTTTCCAACAGACACCTGCAATACAAAGTTATGATGGTAGCTGCGAAATTATCCGCACAGCATTATCACGAAGAGGTATCTCAGCAAGTGCATTATATATGATGTGCGCTTCAATATCGGACATTTCAATTAAGCAATATAGAGTAGTTTTTAGAAGATGGTCGGATTATTGTAATAATCATAATATCAATTTATATGAAGTGTCAGTTCCCGATATACTTTCATTTTTGTCAAAAATTTACCACACCGGGGCACCTCAAACAGTTACATATCTGCTTTATCTTTAATAAAATAGGGACTGATGACAATTACAAGATTGTTTAAGGGTTTTTACCGCCTTCGTCCGCCGTTACCAAAATATAATGTTACTTGGAACCCTTGTATTGTATTAAAATATATAAAAAAACGTCAAGAGCTGGATCACTCTAACCCTGTCTGACAATTCCATTCCTAAAACAAAAATTGCAGATCTGTCAGTAGATGCATTATCCATTTAGACAAAACCAGTAAATTAAGAAAATGTGATAAATTGTTTATCAATTTTAAATACCCACATAAATCAATTTATACACAGTCTATCAGTAGATGGATCAAGGAAATCTTATTTAAAAGTGGCATAGATACCAGCATATTTTCTGTTGACTCAACAAGACATGCTTCAACATCTTCCGCGTATAGACAAGGAACTTCTTAAGGAAATCTTAATCTCATCCGTAAGACAGCAGGATGGTCAAATAGATCATTTTTTATAAAATATTTATCTTTGTATGTTTATAAATTAATTACATTACATAATTATATTACACTGTTTTTGTTATCAATTGATATGTTAAGATTATATTAATAAAATATTGATAAATTATTACTATTTTTTTTACAAATTTCATGTCTCTCTTTTCTACAAGTATTCTAAAACGAAGCAAAGTAGAGGTATAATTGATGATTAAACGAAGTTACCTTAAGTGACGTTCTATCATTATTATACGATTGCTTCGTCTGAAGAGATTGGCCCTTCTTTAATCCAAAGGAAAATTTGTATAAAAAAACTGAACAAAATGACAAACAGCGACGACCAGTGTTGCAAATTTCTATTAAATTAGAAAGTAGAAATTAAAAAATGATTTCGATTTATTTATCTTTTTCCTTTATTTATGTGTTTCTAAACTATAGTGTATGAATGGTACGCACTACTACAAGTATTCTAATTTCTTCAGACGAAGCTATCGTATAATTATGATAGAACGTCACTTAAGGTAAGTTCGTTTAATCATCAAATATACCAGCCAAAATCATAACCTTCATTTTCGCTTCACCACCGTAGTCGGGTAAAAATAATGTAATGTTTTTATAAACCAAAACATGCTTTAACTCTAAATAAGTAAGTATTATTATTTATTCAATATTTTTGATGCCTTCGGTTCTTATTCAGATCTAACATTTTATTCGCTCTAAGCATTCTAAGAACGAAAATACAACTACAATAACATTCAACGTTTACCGACTGTTATCGTTTTAGGAAATGAAGACCATTAAAATGGTAATTTTACACCCTTTCATTTTACACGGGCTTTAAAAACAAATCCTCAAGTGAAATATATCGAGATATGGCAACATCAACACAACAGTCGCGTGTCGCGGTGTGCGTCAACCAACAGACGGCGGCCGCCTCAGGCGATGTTGCGCGACAGTTAGGGCGGAGGTTAGGGCGGAGTCTCATCATCAACTTGATAATTTAATATTTCAATTTATATAGCACCATCGGCATTTAGCGGTTATGTTGCGGTGAATAGATGTTCTCTGAAGATCCAACTTTAATACTATAACGGACCAACATTTCACTGTTATTGAATAATTCTTCTACACGTAGTATAACGTATTTTTAGTGCATCACAAATTATAGAAAAAATAACTTGTTAACATTGAATTAAATTAATATATGCACTTTGGCAAAAATCGTCATTTTTGAGTTTTGTAGCGAAATTAAGTGTTGAAAATATTAATTAAATATAGTCGAGATCGTGATCTTATGACAATTTATTTTTGAAGTATAATTTTTAGGTGTTTTACTTTTCATTATACAAGGTCCATAAACAAAGTTTCTACAACATCCTCCCCTTAATGAAAAATAAAGATAACTTATAAACATAAAAGACACAAAAATAAATTACTAAGAACAACAAAAAAATAAACCACTTCTATTAACAGACGACATTTAAGTTATGCCCATGCCTATAACACATCTATTATGTGCTATGCGCCTGAAGGGCTTCGTTAAGACATCTGCGGTCATCTGATCTGATCGCATATATTTGACCTCTATAATGCCTTCAGATATCTTTTCTCTAATAAAGTGAAATCTTGTGTCTATATGTTTCGTGCGGTTGTGATGGATCGGATTAAGCGCAATTTTCTGCGCACTTTGACTATCATTATACATTACAACCTTATCAGCGTTACCAGTAATGTCGTACACTAACCTCCTAAGAAATATGGCTTCCTTAGCCGCACTAGTTAACGACATGTACTCCGCCTCAGTTGAAGACAAAGCGACCGTGGGTTGCTTCTTACATTCCCAACTAATAGGTCCTCCTGCTAGTGTAAAATAGTAATCAGTGTATGATCTCCTGTCAGTAACACAGTTTGCCCAATCTGCATCCGTATATCCATACAAATAGTCACCCGTTTTCCTGTAAGTAATACAGTAGTCTATTGTACCTTTCAAGTATTGTAATACCCTTTTTGCAGCCAACCAATGTCTTTTGTCAAAACAAGTATTGAATTGACTCAAATAGCTTATGGCATAAATTATATCTGGTCTGGTATTTACTGCTAGGTACATAAGGCATCCTATTAAATTTTGATAAGGATAATTACAGGTTTCCTTACCCTAATCCAGTTTATTGTTTTCCAAAGGTGTTGACATTCCTTTACAATTCTCCATGTTGAAACGTTTTAAAACTGATTCAATATACGTCTTTTGGTTTACGCAAATCTTGTCCTCCATACGTTTTATATTAAGACCTAAACAAAATTCAAGTTTTCCCAAATCTTTTAATGAGAAATTATTGCTAAGAGAATTTTTGACAGTGTTAAAAGTAATTTTCTTTTTATAAAATATCAAAATGTCATCTACATAAACACTGACAATAACAATTTCATCATCAAACTTTTTCGTATAAATGCATGGTTCCGAAGAGGTTCGTACAAAACCAACAGTAGATAAAGTTTGATTTAATTTTATATTCCACGCACGAGCTGCCTGTTTTAAACCGTAAAGGGATTTCTTTAATAAACAGACTTTGTCTTCTGCGCCTGCCTTAACAAATCCCGGTGGCTGCTCCATGTAAACTTCCTCCTCCAAGTTTCCGTTGAGAAATGCAGTATCTACATCTAAGTGCTGCACATGTAAGTCCATTTCTGTCGCTAAAGCTATCAAAGTACGTAGAGATGAATTACGTACTACTGGAGAGAAAGTTTCGTAGTAGTCGATGCCTGCAGTCTGGTTGAAACCATTAGCAACTAGCCTTGCCTTGTACTTCACAACTTGACCTTGAGCATCCTTTTTCAATTTGTATACCCACTTGCATTGAATAACCTTCTTATCTTGTTTATCAACTAAAATCCAAGTTTTATTTTTCAGTAAAGACTTATACTCATCCTCCATTGCTAACTGCCAGTTTGTGCTCTGTTCCGAGTTCTTCGTTTCCGAAAAACTTTGAGGTTCATCAAAGTCACACGTTACTGCATTACAAAAAAGGTTATTATCAAAACGTTTTGCTATTCTGTTCCTCAGTGGATATCTTTCTTCTTTATTTTCTATATTCTGAACCTGGGAGCACGTATCTTCCACATCAGAAGTATCATCTGCGCTGTGAAAATTCGAAGTATTCTGAGTTGGTTCTACTTCTGGTTCCGGTTCACAAGTATCTGTATTAGTTACTTGCTCAACATTTTCACTTTGCCTATTCAAACTACATGCTTGATTGTGAACCAAATCAAAAACAGCATCTCTAGAAGAAGTGAAAGAGATGGGCTCATGTTCCTGAACCTTCAAATCAGAAAAGGAATTTTCGAAGAAAACTACATCTCTTCCTTTAATTAATCTCCTAGGACAACTTGGTTCACGAAAGTAGTAACTTCGTGGCTCTTTTGAGTATCCGACGAATACGTGTTCTGTCGCTTTAGGGTCTAATTTCCTTCTGAGGTTATCTGGAATTTTAACCATAGCGCGACATCCAAAAATCTTCAAATGAGATAAGTCTGGTTTCTGACCATGCCATGCTTCAAAAGGCGTTTTTCCATTGAGAGCTCGATGTGGACATCGATTCTTCAAATATACAGCCGTCTCTACAGCGTCTTGCCAGTAGCCCTTTGGAAGAGAACAATCAGAGAGCATACAACGCGCCTTCTCTACTACCGACCTATTAGTCCTCTCACTCACTGCGTTTTGTTGCGGACTATAAGGAACGGTTGTCTGGTGCTGGATACCTTCCTTCTCTAGGTAATCCGAGAACTCCTTGTTAACGTACTCCGTGCCGTTGTCTGTAGGCAACGCCTTTACCTTTAAACCCGTCTCTCTCTCAACCATAGCTTGAAAAATACAAAACTTATTCTTAACCTTGTTCTTAGTAGAAATAAAGTATATATAAATAAAACGGCTAAAATCATCTATAAAAGTCAAAACATATTTATTTCCTTGAAAAGAATTATCCGACATTGGTCCACATAAATCCGAATGCACCAGTTCTAATTTGGATCTTGCTTTCTTATGCGATATTGTCTTGAAAGGCTTTCTGGCCTGCTTACCTTCCACACAAGCTATGCAGGGCTCTTTATCAACTTCGGTATATTGAACGCCTAGATTATCTCTATTAAGTTTTTGTAATCCTAGACGACACAAGTGACCAAGCCGTTTATGCCATAAACGATAACTCTATCGAGTGATGTATCCATCACTCTGTACTTCGAACGCTGATAAGGTTTTCGGTACACTAACCTTACAATCCACCACAACACGAACCATAAAGTACTGCATCACCTGTACAAGAAAAAGACAGAGCATTATAAAATATACAACCTTTCTTATCAAAAATAACACAAAATCCATTATCTACAGCCTTCTTCACAGAAATCAAATTAGTATTTAAATTAGGTATAAAAACTACATTTGATATATTTTTAATATAATTAGAACCTTCGGATTTAAAATTGTTAACAATTGTCACACTGCCAATGCCTGAACTTTTCAAAATATCTCCGTTTGCAATTGTTACTTGCCCAGTAGAGAACTCTCTCATGTTTTCCATCCAATCAGACCTTCCAGACATATGGGTGCTTGCGCCAGAATCTACCCACCATTTGTCATTGAATCCCTCGGTTCCCGCTTTTAATGCGCCAAACAGGCTGGATAGTTTGTTTTCCTTCTCTGAGCCAGCGTTATTGGACTTTCTGTTGAGTGGACAGTCCGGCTTTTTATGTCCAGGCTCCTTACAGCGATAACAGACTACCTCCCGTTTTCTTTTCGGTCTCTTCTGCTGAACGCGTAAAGCAGAATCCGATTCAAGTGGTTGATTATCAGTAGATCGCGAAAATTCTGTTAATAATTTACTTTTCACGAGCTCGCTAGAAATCTGTACTGTAGAGTTCTCTAGTGCCATTATCAAAGGGTCAAAGCGAGATGTCAGCCCTCCTAGTAATATTGCCGCTAGAGAGGCATCCTCAATTACCTTGCCTATGTCCGCCAAATCCTGAGCTGTGGACATTACTGCCTCAATGTACATCTCAATACTGCTAAAATCACTGAGATTGTACCTGTACAGTTTACGTTCCAGCGCCAAACGACGACCCATGGACTTATCCTCGTAAGTAGCCGCTAAAGTACTCCAACCTTCCTTTGCGCTCTTACAATTTCTTACGTACGTTATGGCTGGTCCATCCAATGTCAAGCAAATTTTGGCTAGGGTAATCTCATCTTCCCTTTCTCTAATGTTAAGAGGAGTGGAGTCTCCATCAGGATAACCAACTATACAATTCCACAAACCTTCATGTATCAAGTACATCTTCATTTTGAATTTCCAAATTGTATAGTCTTGTCTACCTTTTAATGATATTCCCGCAATGGATCGTAGACTGGAATTCGATCCATTTTTACCATTATTGCTTTGATCACCAGTTGACATCTTTTGTTTTTGAATGTCAGAAAAAAAAATATCACTTTTATGTTGAAAAAATATACTGATACAAAACAATCCGGTAAATTTGACTCCGAAAATAAATATTTCTCACTAAATCTCTATCTTCGTGCTGATAACGTGTTGAAAATATTAATTAAATATAGTCGAGATCGTGATCTTATGACAATTAATTTTTGAAGTATAATTTTTAGGTGTTTTACTTTTCATTATACAAGGTCCATAAACAAAGAGTTTCTACAACATTAAGACTTCAAATCATCAGTGTAAATATTAATACTGTTTAAAGTTCTGTGTAAAAAGACGTTGAAAAATGTCTTATTTAACTATAAGGGAAATTTATGGCATATGGAAAATAGATAAATATGTCACTCACTTTGTAGCCGAGGAATATTGTTTACTGATACATAGCATAAAATAAAGTGGCTTCCCGTTATCTGAAGGCTGACATCTTTTAAACTACAGAACGGATTTTTATACGGTTTTCATAAATACAGAGTGATTCAAGTAGAAGATAGTATAAAAAAGCCAGTTTAAGAATAATCGTAATAATTCGCCATCTTGTTTCTAAGTATAGAACGTAGCATACTACGTTTCTATAGTTGTTTACGGGGTCGTTACTATGTAGGTAACAGCTGGTTTTTGAATTGAGAAAAGTACAATATCTCAACTGATTATTCTGAAAGAACTGAACTTAGGCTTTTTACGTTTCACACGGCAAAAAGTCTTCATTTTATCAAACAGCTATCAACTGATCATTCGAAAAACTAAAATCAGAAACTAAAACCTTTTTATGTGACTTTCAAAATGGTGTAAGTACGGTTTGAGACGTGCTTAACTTCAAATTGTCAATTTAGAAACTGGGCTTTAGTATCGGTAAGTATTTAGTCGGCGACCATGGCTTGCAACAGCGTCGAGATAACTCGATGAAGTAAAGTATTTATATGGTAAATAACTATTACTTTTATATTAATGATCATTAAATATCATATTGTTTGATTTAAGATAAGTCTATCTTGGTTGTTTAGAGAAGAATCATTCATTGGATTAATTCCGTGAGACGATAACAATATTGCTATAATTTGATGTGCTCGTCGCGTCTCTGCCGGCTCCTCCGCTGGTGTGTGTAGCCTTGAAAATACGATTGTAGACGGACTTTTTTCTCATGGACTTCATTTGAATGATAGCTCTATAATTTACAAAAATCTGAGCCTTGTATAGTTATTGATGACTTCAGTACAAATATTTATGAAAGAACTTTAGAGAAGTTGTATAATGATTTGTAAACTAAAAAAATAGTTGATCAATTTTGCATTTTTAATAAAAAATGCTTAAAAAAATTCTCGAACCCACGACCTTTCGCAATCCGGAAGACTACTCTAAACGCTGGGCTACCCAAGATGTAACAGGACTGACGAATTTTTCAAGCACTTGTGACATTTTCGCGTCTACAGAGCGTATTCTCATCAGTGCTCAGGCAATCCACCCAAACAGCCGAATGTAATATTTTAAACTTTCGATAAAGATTAAAATTTGTTCCAATTATTATATTTGATCAATTCTGCATTCAGAATTCTATACTGAAAAATGCTTTAAAAATCCACTTTATACCGGCACCATTATATGTAGTTATTATGTAAAGATTATATGATGTCTCAAAGCAGTATAAATTGAAATAATCTGCTAATATTGAATTATAATTATAATATAATTATTACATGCGAAAATGGCTTGAAAGGTTTTATTAGGTTCAGCAGATAATGACTTCATATACTCGATTAAATATAATTACTTACTTCATATAATATATATATATATATATTTGTAATTAACACTATATATATATATATATATATATATATATATATATATATATATATATATATATATATATATATATATATAATATATATATATATTTGAATAAAAAAATTAATGGCTCAGCTACCAGTCTGAATAAGATTAACAATAGCTATGAGTTAATGGTTTTCAATAGCTCGCTAATGTAGAAGACAAACGTCGCGGCCCGCAATCGTTGTTGTTAAGCAATTTCGCAAGGGCAGGTCATAGGATGGGTGATTAAAAATTATTACATTATTACGAGCTACTCATTGCATCAGGAAGCACGTTCAGCCATTGTAATCAGCTGCATTTGCTATAGTTAATGTCTTCTAATCCGCATTAGGCCAGAGTGGAGCGTCATGGCCCATCCTCTTAAACGTCCATAAGGAAGGCACAAGCCCCTGCAGGAGGCTATAAAGGATTGATGATGATAAATGGTGTTCAGATAATAATACTTTACTCTATACCGTATATGTGTAAGGAGGTCTAAGAAAGGTGGGCAGTTAATTCTATATAAGGTGAGCGTGTATCAGATAGACACGTGCTCTCTTTGTAGTTATATCGTCATAATTAGTTAAAGACGTCCGCGTGCTTCTAGAGCGACCATTTTTCTAATTTAATTAGCTAGAGGGGTGCGCGGCCGTGGGGGCGTCGGCTGGATGAGGGTTAGGCGGAGATTTACTGAAAACTCGTTTTTCTCTTGAGGAATTTTGTAATATGATGTACTAAAACAACGAAATCATGCACAGTAATAAGATTGTCTTCATCTTTTCAAATATCCAGTATCTTTGTAATATCCCTTTTAAGTTTATTGAGCCCATCTTGTTATAAAAAAATATAATTTTGTTTACAAGGTACTGTCTTAAAAATACTTTGTATTCTAATATATTTATAAGGTATATCATGTATCTGCATAAAATTATCTTTTAAATCCCGTCATGTTATTCTTGTACAATTTCTCATAGCAAAGCATGTTAAATGTTCCTTTTGGAATAACAATATGAAAAGGGGGAGTGTTGAGCTTTCTTCAAGAAGAAGACTATACAAAAAATTTGGAGAGTGGTATACTGTATTCTCGATGTTAGATATTTTATCGATGAAATTGTAATAATATGATTTAATGAAGATTTACACGAAGGGTTAAAAATACATCCCTATTAATAAGACTCCATTGTACATCCCTCTGTCTGTCATAAAGCTGTGTCTCATCAACCGTTGTAGTTAGATAGGATAAAATAAATATATAAGGGAATTCCCATACAACAAACGCGATTTTTTGCTCGTTTCCGGCACGGAACCCTCCATGAACAAGTGCAAACTCGCACTTGCCTCTTTTTTGACAATTTCGTTCTAGGGAATAATCTATGCACACAGCCCATGTTTATTTTTTTTACTTTTTAGGGCTGGAATATGCTCTTGTTAGTAATCTTCCAAGTTTCTGAGATAGTGTTGATTACTATTTTGCTTAGCGCGATTATCGTAACTTTTTTTAGGTTACAAAATGATTGTCTTTGGTATCACAATAATATTTTTACTTGTCCTTAGTTTTTTTAGCTTACATCCTGGTTTTAAAGAAGTCATTGTATCGAATGAAGTGTTCATATATTCTCCCTTTTCTATTTTTGTGAAAATCTTAGCACATAGAATATCGCGGACTTTTTATAGATAATTTAAAACTCTCAACTTTTCTTTAGAAAGCATTCGTATATATCTTACCTTTTAAGCAGCTTTAACAAAAAAGGGGCTCTTGGAAGTACTTCTATCTCTTGTAGTGGGATAATAGGCAGCGTTAACAAAAATAGGCGCCTTCGGAAGCACTTCTATTCCTTCTAGAGGGATAAAAAGTGGCCTGTATGTTAATATCACCAAAATTTTGTTCGCTTGCATTTATTATGTTAGTCGGATAATATGATAAATAAACGTCCATAGTAATTTAAACACAACTGGAAAGAGAATTAATAAATACGTTGTATCCCAGCGGAAAGAGGTAATAATTTTATTAAGTTTGCTACGGAAAATTCATAGCGCACTACAATTACTACAGGTTGCTACATGCGTCTCGTAGCGGCGGAAAGGGGCTCGTAGCACGACGCGCGACGGGGCGCAGGGAGTGGGAACCGACGGTGGCGGGGAGGGGAGCCGCCGGAAACGGAAACATTCCTCGTCTCGAGCCTGTTTGTAGCCGCTGTAACTGAATTAACAATCGTCATTGTGCCCGAGGCTCTATGCCACTTACGCCTATAATAAACTTGTTTACGCTATTCCATCCTGAGAAAAGGTGATATTTTAAACGAGCAATTTGCTCGTTATATTAATATGAAAAGAGTCTCAATTTTCGTGCAAAAATTGTGGAGATTCTTTGAAGACGGTATTTAGTTTAAAAATAGCACGCAAATTGGCTATTATGAAACGTCAGTGAGTTGCGAATAATGTATCTATACAATTATCTTCCAGTAAGAGATTACAAGACCAGCTTCAAAATATTTGTAATTCATTAAAATGTGTTCGTTCTGCTTACTAAGAGTTCAAAGTTTATATAATTAATTGAATCTTAATCCGAAACTTTTGTTATCAAAAGTCAAATTTCTTAATATATAGTTGCAATGAATGGACTGAAGTATTAATATTATAATTTAAATGAAAACAAAATCTGTTTTCATTTAAATTATAGTATTGATTGCCTGATTAACATTTTTTTCTAATAAAGGTTATAAAGCTTCTCTGTTTATTTCGTTACTTCTTTAAATAAATCCACTTTATATTTTTAATTTCAACATTATAATATAATATTTAACTTTATTGTCCATCGAATTAGTGCAAGAGACGGACATGATGCTAATAGCATTCTCTACCGGTCAACTTTTGGGAAACTGAGAAAGATAATGGTGATAAACTATCAAATATACTACAATTGATAAACATATAAATGCATATTTAAAACACACATGATGCTGATCTTCATAAACATTCCATAAGAAAAGCGTGAGCTTTCCGTTTAAATGTAAATTTGCTGGGAAATATCTGTATTCATTGACTTTCTCACCCAGTAAAAGTTTTCGTCTCCTTATTGCGTAGTTCAACGAGCTACCACATTTATATGAGTATTTAATTAGCAGCGTATAAGTAACTGGATTCTGTCAATAAACGTGCACACTACATATTTTTTGAAGCAACTCTTGAACGGTTAAGGGAACCCTTTAAGGTTTTATTTTGCTAGTTTATGTTTATACATTTGTATACTAGTCTAAGAGATCGTGACAAAAATGTGCAAAAGCTTTTTAAAGTTTAATATTTCAGTATGTTGAAGTATTAGGTTTATATATCATTTAATATTCAGTTGCAATAAACTTATTCATGTTATAAAAAAGAAGACTGCTCAGATTGCACAATCACGAAATGCGGCGACTCAGCAGATGTTAGAAGTTGGTGTGAAAATAAGCTTGGGAAAACGCATTGCTTATTAATTTATTACCCAATTATTTGTAGTTAGTAGTCATCATCATCAGCCCTTTTAGGTCCCCACTGCAGGGGCTCAAGCCTTTCTTATGGATGGTTAAGGAGGATGGGCCATGACCCTCCACGCTGGCCCAATGCGGATTGGCGGGTATTAACGACTGCAAATGCAGCCGGGACCAACGGCTTAACGTGCCTTCCGAAGCACGAAGTAGCTCGATATAATATTTTTTGGTCACCCATCCCGTAACCGACCCTTGCCAAAGTTGCTTAACGACAACGATCGCGGGCCGCGGTGCTTATCCACTACGCCACCGAGCTACTAGTAGTTAGTAGTAGTACGTAAAAATACTCAGACTTCAATTTAATGGAACAAATACAATCAGCAATCGGTTGAATTTTGTATCACGCTGCCGCCACCCGGTGTTTCAGTACCTGACTTACGCACTGGGTACTGAAAGAGCATCTATATCTATGATATATATAAGTTTACCCCTGGTACTTTAACGCACTATTATGAGCCTCGCGGGGTTTAGGTTTTTAAAAAATAAAATTATGAATTAATTTGTGGAACAGCCGTCGAGTATGGATGGGACCGGCGAGCTAAGAGTGGGAAGTGATTGGGTTAGCTAAATAGAGATGTATGATATATAAAAAGTGACACAGATACTATCTATAACAGTACTTAAAAATCAAGCTTTAGAAAGCTCTTGCATATTTTTGGCATGAGCTCTCTGTCTATATACATATAGATTAATTAACTTTTGTCTTTGAATCCATATTTAAAGATCGAGGAATATATATGAGTTGAAAACAATAGCAGTCTTGAACATGTTACGTAAATCAATATATATACTACAATGTACGAGTTTATCCTTATAAGTTTATTTAATAATAGACGATATAAAACCATTGATGATCTCTGCAGCGAGGCAGTTATATCAGGCCCTGTCGACGTCGTTATCTTCGAGAGGTTAATATACTCTTAAAGACTCTCTAGCCTACTCCTAGTCGAACTATGTATGAGTATTTTATATTATGTTCACGATTAGATCGTAGGAGGCTAAAACCCTAAAGTAATAGAAATCCAAAACAAGATTCAATGATCCAAAATTCAATGTCGGCAATAAGTCAATTTAAAAGTGATTTGTGAAAGCTATACCGTCGGTTCGCAAATCTAACTACTGCCTTTTTTCTCTCTGATTTATTTCAAACATAAACATCCAATGAAACAACGATTTCATTATACTATGAAGTCTCTATTCATTAAAAATATCAAAAACTAGACGTTCGTTAATCACATAATATTCGATGATAATAAATATACTTTTAGAAGTGCTTAAAAAAAGGGACAAAATTTGTTTCTACAGCAGATTCATTACTTATCCCAGTCATAATTTCGCTCAACCATAAGTTCGGAAAAGTAACGGATTGACCTTACCGTCAATTAACTCGGCGCCTTGAAGATGGCGATACCTCTAAACCGGCATATGAGCCACTTAACCACAGAGGTTATTACATTTGATCCGTTATCTCTATGTATTTTATAAGGAATGAATAGAATAGAATATATTCTATTACCATACTGTGTACATACACAATTTGCAGATTTTATCACATTATTGGTCACAATAGTATACCCAATCAGATATGCAATATAAAAGTTAGTAATTTATAAAATATATGTTCACTTAAAAAGAAAAATTGCAAATAAAAACACCATGAAATTAAAATAAACCATTAAATATAAAAAGAAACTTAAAAACTATAAATAAATGTTCATTATTTAAAAAATTAAATACATAAATCATTAAATTATTATCAAAATATTCTGCTAGACTGTAAAATGTATTGTATTTGCTACTCAGGTTTGACCAGGTTGTCGCTTTGCTTATATTTCTAAAATATAAATACATATCAGTGTAAGGTATTTTTTCTATAAAGATGTAATCCAGCAATGGTCACATTGATGGACTGATAAATTGAAGTTCGAAAGATAAATAAATACAAAAAATTTATTCTTAAAACGTAGACAATAGAGATGGGTGGTTAGTGTTGTAAGTGCAGTACCTACTCGATAGTGTTCGTCTGTAGAGGCGTGCGGGGGGTGACGCGGGGCAAGGAAGGGGGGTTATATAAATCACGCCACTTTATCGTCTTATATTTTTATGATGTTTCGCCACAAACAAAGCCAGCGTACATTTGTCTTGCGTATCTCCGCGCCCACAATGGGAGGGAATCAAATGATAATTTTAAATTGTAGTAAGACGACTCGGCGGGCGGCGGTGGCACGTAAATAAATTGTTTAAGATATAACATGAAGTCGTTTTGTTTGAGTAATGGCGGTTTACGCCATTGTACCGCGGTGAGTTATGGCGGGTGAGATTTATTCGGGAGTTGCCGCGTCTGTCCGCACACCACCGTCGGATTGGTGCCGCTCTGTGACTGTTTGTGATTGTAACCAACATTAAACGTTTAGTCCGTAGCCACTTGAACCAGACAATAGACATGATTAGTAAGTTTTGTATTCAGAATGCTCCCCCAATGTAATTATTATTGTTGTTTTAAACTTTCATGGTCATTAACATTAGAATAATTGTTTAATACGAGTTTTCTACTATAAACCTTATATTTCGTGTACCTTATATATATCAGGAACTCGAGAAAGACATGATAGAAATCCCATATTAACTGTCTTTATAAAAAATCTTATTACATGAAAAACCTTTGGAATTTGAAAACTCATATATCAACAAATAAAATTAAAATTCATAGAGGAACTAGCATACTATCGGCCGGTTTCTGAATTGAAAAAAGGACAAAATCTTCTCAATAACTTAAGCTTTTTACATTTCATATGGCAAAAAGCCCTAGTTTTATCAAATTGCTATCAACTGATCATCAAAAAATTATAAAACAGTAATGAAAACCAGTTTAATTGACGTTTAAAATTGCTTAACCACGGTATGAGACGTGCTCAACTTCAAATTCTCAATTCAGAAACCGGATGTATTAGATATACTATTAGAAGTCAAATTAATATAGTGTGTGTACCTATATCTAAACTATCATTATATGCTTATATTGAATAGGATCCTTAACTTCCGGACCTATTTAAAAAATTCTTACACCTACGCGTAGCGTCATACACGCAGGCGAAGTCGCGGAAAAACAGTATTGTATAAGCAAGGAATAAAAAGGCTTTTTAATTTTAAAATTAATCTTTTTCAAACAAAAAAAAAATAATCATTTGAATCGTCCCCTAAACTAATACTAAAATTGATAATTTTTTTTTTGCTGTGATCTAATAGTAACAAGTAAGATAATTGATAGACTTACAAGAGAAACAGAATAATGAACAACATTATTCAGTCGAAAGTAATTTGCTTGACAGAACTGACCTATTAACTACGAAGGTGAAAATAATCTATTTTTAAAATGATGGACTGTGTATAGTAAATGGGCCGTATACTCTCTAAAGCATAAAATAAGATAGTAAAATCGTATTCCATAATGAAATAGCCGGTTATGTATATCGCATGCGGCGCCGTTCAATCGCCGGACGGCAATGGGCGCGCCGAAAAACAATTTCCTCGTTGTACTGCACATTAGTATGATTGCGGCTTAATCGCGCCGCATGCAATTTTCCCGTCGGTTGACTAGGCCCATCCCGGCCTCGGTCCGTGACGTCAGCAAGCAATGGACCCGAAAAAACTCAATTCAAGTTGGAATCCCGCTCACTTAGTGTGATTTACGCTTTGGAGATTGACAATGGCAGGTGTGCCTGTATAAGGGTACAAGGTGTTTATGCTAGTCGCCCATTTTATTTACACTTTAACAGTTAAGTCTCATTCTATCGAGTCCCTGTACTATAGAATTTATGTGAGTAGAAATGCTAATTGATATCTTTGAATGTAGTGTTATTTATACGAAGAAAGGTGTCGATGAAGCACTGGCAAGGCGTTGTTGACTTTTAATTTGTTACTGCTCATCAGAATATTGTGTTCTGGAATCGAAGGATTTTTTTTACTGTTTATACGACAAAGTGAATGCAATACACTTGATGGGAAGTGATATTGAAGTCTAATAATAGTAGTAGCTGTCAGAAGTCAAAAATACTCGCGGCAGCCACCACTCTATCTTGCCGGTCTGCTAAACAGCCTCTTCACACCTCTTTTGAAGGACCCAAGGCTGTTTTTGGAAACACGTGGGATGGGAGACCTATCCACATTTTAACAGTACGGAAAATAAATGATATGCCAAATTTTTCCGGCAAAAAAGCTAATACATTCCTTGGTGAAGACCATGGAGTAGAGTTACGATATAGGAATCCTTTAATCAGGTTATTGGTGGATTGTTGAATTATATAAATACGTCGAGTGGAACGTTGTTCTTTATACAATGAAGGTGGGCGTTTGTGGCTGCAACTCAGTTTTTAAACTAAAGCGGCTGCTTTCGTACACGATAATATCTGTAAAGTGTAAAGTTCCAATAAAAAATATTATTATTATTATTATTATTATCTTGACGTCTGTGTGTTTTAAAGACTGATCAGAAGCTTTCGATTTATTCATGGTAGTGAGGATTGGTGAACTAATTTATTGAATTACAACATAACACAGAACTTGCTAACGAATTTTGTTAACAATGGTGTATATGTATGATTTTTTATCGTGTTAACAAATGTTTTTAATACGCCAATATTTAGTTAAGCTATGAATGTTTAAAATCTCGATTAAATACAGATAGTCATATACTACACTGTGACGTCAAAATCTAGTAAGCAGTAAACTGAAGTGCAAAGGGCAGATGGCGTACCGATCCAATCCCACTACAATATCTTAAAAGCTAAAAATAATCTATCGGTTTTCTTAATAGTAATGTCAAAATTTCATATTACTGTTAAGAGGTCTATTAATTACACCTATATCAGGGGTAACAATTTTTAAATTATGTTAAGTTGACTGATGTACCCATCTTAGGCAATGGGTACTTGTTTAGATGACAAAGCGGATGTGTTTCGTTCAGGCGTGGCTGATAAGCGGGGCTCGGTTGAATTCTAACTAGATTTTCTCGAGTACCTTTATTTTGACAGGGACCTTTGAAATCTTCGCACGCCCCTCAATGACCTTTTACGTCAATCAAAGCTTTGCTGTAAGGAAGCTAAGGGCGGCGGGCTACGAATGCAGCGAATACAATTACATTAAATATTTTCCCTGCATCGCGCTCACTCAGATTTACTGTAACTTTAGATATATACGATTTCCGACCTATTTCGGATAAATCGAGGTACAAAGACCCAGCTCGGAGGGACACAATTTCCTTTTAGTCTCCATAATCAGTTGCTACTACAAAGTATGTTTTGAAATATTCCAATTGAGATGACACAAGAAAATGGTTTTGTTTGAAAAGCATTTTAATCAACGTTACCATTCGCTGTATTACATAAAATTTTAAGCCAATAGGATTTTTAAGACATTCGTCATACAAAACATATATATGGGAAACGGAACGGTAGGTTAGTATGAAAGAGATAGTAAGTTGAGTGTATGTGTGAGGAGTGAAAGAGATAGAAAATAATTTAAAATAAAGTATGGAAGGAGATCGAGTGGAGAGAACGATTTGGACGACGATACGGTGTACATGTGCTTAAGAAATAAAAGAAGTTAAATAAACGACGATTTGCTGTAATCCTCCTGTTTTATTAGGCCAATCCCACACCTTTTGGGGACTCGTCCGGGATAGCGGAATATTTCGCGGAAAAGACGCGAAAATCATGACGATCGATCAAAACGATTTTAACAGAATATGTGGTCGAAAAACGACAAGGTGACGCGTCGAGCCTACAAATTTTTTCGAAGGCGATTATTATCCGAAGAAGGAAGACACGGACGAAATTTACGTTGAAAACAAAGACGGTAATACCATGACCGAAAAAATGATTTACTCAGCGCAACCAAACCTCGTGTTCGTGGAAGAAGCGGTGGCGAAGTTTTCTGGAACCGATCCTACCTACACAGTTTCTAAGTGGGCACAGGAAATCGAAGACAGTACGGAAATATTTGGTTAAAATCCGACACAGCAATTATTAATCGCTCGAAGGTCATTGAAATCGACGGCTGCTGCATGGCTCCGCCCAGAGAAAACGTTTAGGACTTACGACGACCTAAAAGGAGCTTTATCTAAAGAATTTTCAGATTCTGTGAACTCAAAAACAATTCATGAGCTACTAAGCCGCAGATGAAAAAGCAAAGATGAAAGCTGCTATAATTATATACTTGAGATGAAGGTGCTAGGAAAAAGAGGCAAACTGGCTGATTATGTTATTATACAATACATTATATATATTAATGAGCGGCAATGTCGACCGCATCTATTGGTGGTACAACTTTCTTTTGTGGGTTACTACCGTCGTTTTTCATGCAGATTAATTTTTTAACGTCTGACTCACAATATTCCTCTCAATGTGTATTGCGCTCTTCCTTAACCAGACTGTTGAGATATAGTCCTTACTCTTTACCCATATTCGCCGAGTGAATTCATACTAATACCATCAGATGCAGTTTGCGACTACTACAAATCAAATCTGCATGAAGAACGATTATTATTGATATAATCACGAAGTCTGTGTCAAGTTGTAGTCACTACGCGCCATATTAATAAAACAAACGTCAATTCAGATACACAATTCCTGAGGTATTAATGTAAAGGAAACAATTTTTTTTTTACCTTTTAACATTTGATTTCAATTGTTAAAGAAACGCGTTCTTCGTTAAGTTTCCTGTTCTTACAAATTAAAGATCTGTTGTTGTATTAGCTAATGTAGAATAACGTTTAAAAATATATGTATAATACATGGAAGGAAAATAAAAGATAAATTCATAAAAATAGTGTTGATTCGTCCGTTTAGTGGGTGCACGTTAAATCGTGAGTGTTGGGCGTTTGATCCGCGCCGCTTGCCTTTGTGGCCGTAAACCCACCGGCGGAGCGATTGCCCGACGCTCACCCGCACCTATTCAGCTCTGCAAAGAAATATAATTTGCTTTGTCAGCCTCCTGCCGCCGTATACTTTTGTGAAGCCATTTACCATTTATGTTTGCCAAAGGAATAGGATGATGAGATGTACTTTTGATGTTCGTATCTTTTAGGACGTTGAAAAATGACGAGGAATAAATTGGTAGTCCTTAAACCTTTTGGGTTACAAATGTAAATAAATAAATAATCAATCTTATTTTTAAGTACGGATTTTTCTTAATAGAATTATTTCAGTCCCGTTGCAGTAGTAAATTTTCTTGATATTTCTAAAATTGAAGTAAAACAAGAATACTATCAATCAATTAACTGAAAAACAGTGAAAAAATGTTGTGCGAGCTAGATTCCGAATTTTCTTTCACTGGCAGAAAGCTAGAGGGTTAGTGGCATTTTGGAGTTATCACTTATGATGTGGGACCCTGTGGGAATCTCAGTTCATAAGATCGTTGGCACCGTCTAGTGTAAAACTGCATTTCTCGGAACATCTGATAAAATTGACGTACAGAAAACCTCACACTGAGAGCTCACCTAAATTGGATCCGGTAAGGAATGGACATGCTTTTCAGATTTTATTTGAGGGACGGTTTAGTTTCTTAACACCTAAAGATATGACTGAGAATTTAACAGTCGGTAGAATCTTTACAATTCACACGAAAATCCACTTTTTTTTAATATTAAAATTATCTGCCCTTAATAATTTGTATTTAGATTTTAAAATGTATTTTAGGTATCATCAGTGCAGCTTGTAGAGTTTGGGTAATTTTCAATAAACATATGTTATTGTACTTAGTCTGGGAAGTCTGGAAAGAAGGGAGCAATCTAGGCTAAAATTAAGGTTCAGAGCCGCAATGCGACGGACTGGATTCCACGACATTTTGATCCCATTATTCAAAATTAATTTCTGGCACCGGCGGTTAAGTGTTGCTAGTTTAATATGTCTAAAATCTGGGTGGCAGGGTGCGGCCAACGTAATCCAATATTTTAGATGAAATCAATAGGTCACGAGATAAGCACGGTAATGCGGACCCTTGTCAGCCACTCGATATTGGCCCACAACCAGGGTAACCATGCTACATTAACAATAAACATGTAACTCGGTCATTTTAGTTTTTAATTAGTCGAGGTTTAGGGACAACTACATGGTTACAAATCTGGAGTCATTCTTAAGATACTAATTAAACATTTTTCACCGTACGTGTCTCAGTTTCCTCAGTGCTGAGGGTTGTGACCTCGTTTCGAATTATGGTCTTCTAATCCGCAACATACTATACATCCAGATATCTATGGCATTGGAATCTGGATATACCTATATAGTATGTTTTATTTGGCCATGCATTCACGCCCGCGGTATTCAAAAATACAAAGTTCTGACATTACATAGATACTGATCCAAAGAGTTTCTTTTGACATTAGCGAATATTACGATACACTCTTAGATCGGTGTACTTTACATTAGTATTATTTTGTGGTGAGTTTCTTATGGACGTCGTTCTAGTGTTTTGCCTAGGGCTTCAAATTTATTAACCGCCGCTGTCTAGCCCTTTTTCCATTCACTGTTTTCCGCCTTCCTAAAAATTCGAAAGAAGAATTCTGAGATTCTTCGAAGACATACGGGAGACTAAATATCATTTAATCACCTATTTATAAGAAGGAACGAATCTTTGTTATTTACATGGGTCCATCATCAAAATGATGTTTCTGCCCGAAATATGTGAATAAATTTAAGGTTTTTTGAAATGCTCCTTAATTAACGTAGATCAGAGTTATTAGATTTTAATATAGATTTCAAAGATTCATCTACTCAACGCTGAGAACATTAGTGAATGTAATATAATTAATACGACCACTCTATCGGAATTTTTTTTGATTTCTTTAGATATGTTGGTATTATGTGCCAAATACGTGCGCCGTTATAAATTTTGAATTTTTTTTTTATTTACTTCATCATAATTAGCTATACAGGCCTTTTCTATAGATGGAATCAAATCGAATCGAATAGAAAGAATAGGTCATGATCATTTTGGTGATCAGATTGGTGGATACAGACGGAGGCGCCACCAAAAGCTTAAATGATTTTTTGGTTATCATAATTGCTGGTCACTCTAGTGTTATAAGCGGTAACCGACCAAATAGTCTGTAGGACACCTTATGTGGCGGCGAGCGGGGCAGGGTTTGCGGTGCGAGGGGGGGGGGGGGGCGGGCTCAGGAACCCCTAATAATGTAAGAGTCCAACATATAACATGTACTTAACTGTTTGATGCAACTTGGTCTGCCCGGGACTTATACAGGTAAAGTAAATACTATATGGAATATAATTGCTAATGAGAAACATTTAAATTATTTCTTAAATTATTCTTGAGATTTCTAAATTGTTAATAAAACCAGAAAATTCACGATCGGTTTACGGTTTCTCTTGGTTTATTTCAAAGTGTGTTAAAATTTAAGAATGTAATTTCAGTATTCTATTTTAGGTATAGTATTCAATATTTGTTTACTTTCCTCTACAATTTTATGGAACTATAATTTGTAGTGATTTTATAATCGATTAATATTCTATAAATCGCGTAAATAATTTCATGCAATATTCAACGCTGAGGTAAGTTGTCTATAGGAATCCGATACTAGACATTTGTAAGATCATTATGTTTATCAATACCTATAATAAGAGATATGGCTACATTTCTGTAGTGACTAAAAGTTGATAATAAATTATAAGCAGAAAAAGCTCCAACTAAATTGAAATTCTTCCTTTGTGTTAAATCTAATTTACTATAATTTCTTGTATCAAAAAACCGCAGGTTATTAATAAAAAAAAAATAACGTCACCAGTCGATAGTGTCATAAGTGGATCTCAGAAAAAGGTTTATTTCAACGTTACATTTTTGACATATATGACTTTTTACTTATAAAACAAATACTATCATTATCTACACATAGCATAAAAGGGACCCTTTCCACCGCCTGTACAATAAGATCTTTTAAGCTACGCAATGAATTTTAATGCGGTTATCATCAATATAACCTATTTTAATTTATAAGCAAAAAAAGTCTCACAAACGTTGGTATCTAAAAGCAAATATGTCAAATCTCCATAAGGGAACTAAAGATAAAATGATTTGCAGACAGCTCCCGTGTTGTTTACCTAAAGGCACGTACACAAAAAGTGTATCCACACCAACATCGGTTTGTCTAACACACCGTGATCGATCAATCTGCCGCATTATTTAATTTGGGCACACACCGTAAAGTTATTACTGGTTGATGGATGACAGCGCACAAGGCGCAACGGAAAAACCCTAGCAATTTTTACTGTCGTAAATTTCGTATATCTGATCTGAATGACGTAGGTAATGTGTTGCATAAGATTTTCTATTAGCTTAACTGGCTTTTTTATTAGGTCGTTTTATATTGTCCTTTGGGGATATCGGTGCGTTGGTATTTGGCGTTTGCCTTACGATACAACCCAACTGGATATTTTGCCTCGTAAAAATACTTACGTAAAAAATTGTATTACAACAATTAAGTATTAAAATACGTGAAACCTTTGGGAAAACGTTAGATTGTACATAATTACTATTCAATATATAAGCACTATCTATGTCTATCTTTAAATGTTTTTAAAAATAAAGTTAAAAAGCATCATCAAAATAAGTTATTTGTCTGTGAGTATGTTTATGTGTGTGTGTGTGTGTGTTCGAGGGTGTGATTAAAGCTGTAAAGGTAATAAATTTGTGATTGTAACTAGCAGCCCATCATGATGTTGAAACCAGCAGTGGGCACATTCCTAATACAGATAGAATCATATACGGAAATAACCATAACCCCAACAGAGTGCAGCAGAATGCATAATATTATTATCAAACGAAAAGTATATAGCGGAGAGGTAAAACATTCATGATCTTCAAACCCTCATTTTTATAAATCACATGATCTTCAAAATCTATTCACGGATAAAGTCGTTACTTTATCAGTTTGTTCCATCTTAGAGTTCAATACGTAGAGATTATTAGCTATCATTATAAAAAAAATATCTCATTATTCTACTAAATATTTACCTTTAACAAAAAAGAACCGCGTACATTAAAGGTTACTGTTCATTATAACACATATCTAAAGGGCGTTTGTATCTTTATAGAAATAGAAATTATGATCTATCAAAGCGAATTTCGTCGTAGTTAGATTCGATCTAGACTTGTACATGTGATGTAATCGGATACAGATTTAATTATTCATAATGTAAGTATTCTCCATCGTAACAGATACAAAAGAATGTTGCTATATATATATATATAAATATAGAAAATATATATGAAACTGAAACTCTTAATTCATTAGGCGGTTGAATAAAGATAAAATCCTAAAGTAAGTAATAAAATACAAATCAAAAATGCAAATCGTAATGAATTATGAATAAAATCAGAAAGTTGTTAAACTCGGCACGTTAACGAACGAAGCCCAACTCTTGGCAAGGTTTTATCGAAATCAAATTTCTAACTAGCAGCAGTGCGACCTGAAAGATAAGTATGTAATGGAAACTTCGCTTAAAACCATTTTAATCAGATTTATTCTTTAAAGCTCTGTGCTGAGGAGCGCAATGCGCATTTGTTAACACTAACGGTACTGTTGTGGAACTTAAGCAACTTTCATAGAGGTCGTAGGGTGGTGGATGATCAAAAATATAACATCTCGCGTTCTTCCTTATTTCGAAAGGCAACAGTGCGTCGTACCAACAACGTCCAAACTTTTTGTCTCTGATCTTTAAGATCATTATAAGCTGTTCGTAATTTGAATCAACTTGATTATCATTGAAAATTTATAAAATTCTTTTAAAATATGTAATATAAAAAAATCTATACGTAAAAAACTATATTGTGAATTAAGTTTGCATCGTATTATCTAAACGGGTATGTAATTTTTTTTTATTAATATTATCTTAATTTTTGGATCTCGTAATGACCAACGTGGAGGGTCATGGCCCATCCTCCTTAACCATATATAAGGAAGGCGTGGGCTTCTGCAGTGGGGATGTAAAAGAGCTGATGTTGATAATTGTGTTGGTAACATATTGTAGCTATTGTACTTTCATTTTTGTAATCTATAAAAGTGACACACAATAATTAAATTAGTTTTATTTAAACTTCATTTCACGTAAAACTTTACAAATGGCGGACTTAATGGCATTAGGTATTGTCTACCAGTCAATCAGATAACAAGGAAAGGATAATATATATGGCGACACATAGAATAGGTCAGGTAAAGGGTGATATATAGGTAATAAACCAGGCCCAGTAAATTAATATCGCGATGTATAAAAATGTTAGGAATCAAACATAATAAATATAACTATAAAAATGCACTAGAAACTTGGTGTCTGTGTAAGTATGTTATCTCTGGCTTGTTAGGAGGTTTTGTATTTAATAAACTTATCTGTTGTTGCCTAATATTTATATGTAAAATTTTGCAGATGTTACATATATACATGAAGTTCAACTATTGAATTAGTGACAAAGGGTTCTTAATGCTGAAAGAAGCCACCATAAAACACCCGGCGATGTAAAGAAATTAATCAGGACAAAATGACTTGACAAATTAATTGGTTGCAGTGCAAGGGCGTCGCTACAAAGCCAGATAAGAGAGCAATTAATAACATCGGTATAGAGCTGCGAACAAATAAGTATCGATTAGTTACTTATGATTATGTCAAAGTTTAAAGGAATTTTAATTAAATTTCCATTATTAAATGTAAATGTATTTTGTTAATACAAAATAAATTTTCTACATTATTGGATTGGATGCTCAAATAAATTTGATCGTAAGCTATTAGGGGATAAAAGGAAATTATACATTTATTATTTCCTGTAGTATGGTGATGTGATGAAATTACTTATTTAATTAATTCTATTATAACTATATTTGTTTTTAAAAAGACACGTGAGTGAAAAAAGACGATCACACAGAGGTACATTGAAAAGAACGACTGCTAGCAAAAGTATAACACCTACTAATGCAAAAAATACTTATATAACAACATCGATATCATTAACTTATATTATATAACATTAATTGTTTATGCTAAAAATATTATGTATAAGTAGCAACTCGTCCCGATTTCACACGACTGTAATTTTTATGTAATAAGAGTTTTCTTTTGTTCTTCTCTTTTTCTGCCATGAAAGTAGGTAATGCAAGTGTCCCATGTTACTAGTTACTTAGACCATTGTGGTTTAATCTGTTCAATAGTATGAAATTATCGCGTTGAGATAAGATGTATTTGTAATGCTTAACAGTTGTCATAAATATATCGATACTTAATTTCGACAGATCTATCGATACTCGAACACCAATATCTCGGACGTTCGCGAAATTCGTGATTAAAATGTGCGCTTCTCCCTTGTGAAAGTATAAAGAAGAAGTAAGGCAGCAATATAAAGTACTTTGATTTTAAAACAACAGAGGAAATTGATTTTATCATTAATAACAATAATACTAACAATAATATGGATCTTGGATGTCCGAAATAAAAATTTATTATTATTATTAATTAAAGCTTTAAAAAACTTATTGTTGTGATGTTAAGTAATTTTTCATATGAACTGATTTTGTTTAGTAAAATAACAAAACATGATAGCTTAGGAACCTTACACTGAGAGTTTAATTCGCATTGGTAAACATTATAATTAGAAAAAAACAAAAATCACGCATGCATCCAAAACAACTAACTGAAAAGGCCAGACAAGATAAAAAAATATGCAACATCCTACATAACTTAGCATTTTTTTTTATCTTGTTCCCGCCTTTTCAGTTGATTGTTTTTCATTGTAATAATTGGAAAAACAAATATCGAAAAAGAATTATCATAATTTTATTTATGTCTTTTAATTACACAAATTACCTACCAGGTTGGTCCAGAAAGTAAAAATAAACGAAGTCCATATTTTTACACTTTCACATTGTATTATTTTTATTAGTAATAGAGTAATGATATTTATCATATATCTTTTTGAAATCCTTGTGTTGAACCCTTTAATTTGATTTTCATATTCTAGTATTTGAAAGACATATTGTTTTTTTTAACGTTACTTATCTGAGAACACTTGGGACTTGGGCTACCAATACAAATCTAACGATACCTTAATTATCTAAATCCGTTCTGCGGTACTGAAGATATGAAGGTAATAAAGAATTTTACATTTTTGTATAGCTACATGTCCGTTCAGCGGATTCTTTATGATTAAAGAGGTAAAGTTTTTAACATTATTTGTTTGTAAAATGGAGACGTTCTAGAATGGCAACCACGTAATGGACGACGCTTATTGTGCATGTTATAATTATACTTTTTATTAGGGTTCCATACCTAAAGGGTAAAACGATAACCCTATTACTAAAACTATCTGTCTGTCTGACACCAGGTGTATCTCGTGAACCGTAAAAGTTAGACAGTTGAAATTTTCACAGATGATGTAACTCTTTCGTGCTTCATCAACAAATACCAAAATCCAGAATAAAATAAATATTTAAAAGAACACCATATAAGAAACGTGATCGTCCAACGTCCGAATCACACATGGCCGGTTTTATTAATTGAAACATTCCCTAAACTATGAGAAAATGTACAAGTATTTTTATTAGCAGTCTTATAAAATATTTACGTAAAATATAACTAACATTGTGTATAAGAAACTCAGATATTGTTTTAATAATCTGCGCATAAATGTAAGAGAATGTATTTAATTAGTTTCTATTAGGCCTACAGTGTACACTAAGTACACTTATAAGTAATTTGGGACGATATATGTCCCATTTGTGCCTCCATAAATACTCAATCATCTGCTCCAAGGCATTTGATATCTTACAAATTCAACGCGCCATTATTCCGAACACAGTGGACTAACAATAGTTTCGATGCTGTATAGATTAAAGTCCGATCGGGGTACAGTAGACGTCGACTCCAGTCGCCAATAAATCCCCCATCCCCTCGCCTCTCCTCGTCCCCCAATATCCCCTCCAACCGTAGATAAGGCGGCAAAACACAGATAACGTTTCTCGATTGATCGTCAATGAGTAGAAATTCATTTATCTCTAGCAAGCCTTTGAAGTTGTTTATCCACGATTTTGTACCTTAGTGAATTGTATTAAGATTGCTTTTACGATAGTGAATCGATACTACGGAAAGCTTAAGTTGCTGTTACATTGCTCTAGTCGATTTCTTGCATTACTGAAAGTTTTAAGTTTTTTTTATAGCTCGAGTAATTTTTAATGAATGGATTTTTCAAAAGAAGCTTTCATAGCTTTTCCGAAAATTGTAGGATTATTTACATTCACACTTTATTTATGACCAATCAACTGCATCTGTTTATTTATTGTTTCAAACAAACCAAGAGATCTGATAACGGAAGTGCATGGTTGCAGTGAGTAGCTTGGTGGAGTAGTGTATAAGCACCGTGGCCCGCGATCATTATTATTAAGCATCATTCCTGAGGGTCGGTCACTAGATGGGTGTTTAAAAATTATTATCTCGAGCTACCGTGCTTCGGAAGACACGTTAAGCTGTTCGACCCGACTGCACTTGCAGTTGGTAATAAACCCTCCAAAGCACATTGGGCCAGGGTGATTCGAAAAAAGTTAGAAATATACATAGATTGCTTAGTTTATTTAACGGAGGGGCACTTTGTGACAATTTCCTTTACCAGACATTCTGAAATCTGGTCATCCGAGTGTCTTAACTAGTGATTATCCTTGTATTGCTTATTATATCACCGAGAAATTATAAACATAATTTATAATTTGTCTTGTTAACATTAAAAGTTATCGTGGGTTAAAGGTAGGTTCTCTATGAGACGGGTTAGAACGGGAAATGCACAGTTGCGTATCTCCTGTTCTTGGCCGACGGCAGTAGTAGGATTACGCGCTCGCCGGACATTGCACGGCCCTTGTCTTATCTGGAGGTTGAGACTCGAATGTCTCTGGGCCTTTCCCCTAACCCGTGGTGGGACTCGCTCAGTAAAAAGGCGAGCTGAAACGGGACGATCAGCAGGGGCGTGCACAGAAATTTGGGGTAGGGCATGTACCTATATTGAAAAAAAAAAGTACCAATTTTTTGCAAAGTTGCAGTATCTTCTAATGAGTGTGACCACATGGCCAGGATGATGATCATTTGAAATTTGTTGGTCAACATCAACATCGAAAAAAGTTATCGAAAAATTATTTCGTTTTATCGAAACAATAAGAACTACTGAACTGCTAATATCTATTATTTTAGATGTTTTTTATATAAACAGTCAGCAGCCGACAAAACTTTAGTATAAATCTGAACAATCCTTAGATCAACGTGCACATCTTTTTTTAATAGTTAATTCAGTAAAACATTGTCGTAAAAATTACAAGGTTGTTTTATAAGTTCTTTTTATCCAAATAATTATCATTTGGTTGACACGCTACTCACTTCAAACTTCTGGAAATATGGTTGTCCCGGTGATATGGTTGTTTGTAAAATTTGAATGCTAGCCAATTTTTTACTCTCATAATACTTTTGATTAAAGAACGAGTAATATAAACTTTTTTTTTTGTTAAATCAGACCCGGACAAACACCTTCTCTTTGCAACTATTTTTTTTTAACGACAATGAATTGTCATTCGTATTTCATTCAGCATTCGTATTTAATTTATCACCAGCACAAAGCAGGAAGCAGATCACAGTTATAATTTTCCAAAATTCATAGTAAATAAATCACTATGTAATTACTCGTGGATTGATTAATGAATTACAAGTTAATCTTTTGTAATATATTTTGCCTAGCTGATCAAAAAGTAAAGAACTTTTGATGTATCTACTGTATACAGAACATTTTTTCATGAATTTAAAGAACGTTCGCATTCTTTTTAGCGTGTAACAGCCCCTTAAGTTAACAGAGCACATAATTTGTGTCCGCTATCGACACGCTGATAAAACCGTACAATTTCGTGGAAACTTTAATTTCTTTTCCTCCGATAAACGGTCCACACGTTCTTCTCATAAAGACTCGATAGTAAGAAGACGATTGATTGTATTTGATAAATATTTACATAGCTATATTTCTACACGCGCAACACACATCAAGACACAACGCCTCAATCGAGCATTATGTTCCCTTCGTGCCTCTAATAACACAAGCAAAACTCCTGCTTCGAGCGTTATGCTACCAGTACCTCCATCGAGCACATAAACAACTAATGCCTCCATCGAGCATTGTTCCCATGAGAAACTCCATTGATCGCTCAAGTAACACCTCCATCGAGTGTTACCCAACTTAATCACGCGATGTGCCAGGCACTTCGGACACGGGATCATCACTTTGATCCACCAATTCTTCTACAACCAACAGACCTTTAGGCATCCTTCTCAGTCTATCATGAATATAGTTGTACGTCCTCTTAGAATTTAACGCCTTTACCAAATAACGATGACCATCTAACAACTCCATGACCTTAAATGGTCCCTTGTATTTTAGATTTAGTTTGGTCTGATTATGCTCCTCATTTCGTAACAAAACGAAGTCACTTCAGTCAGTCAGTCAAATTTAATCATTTTCTCTACTCTGCACATCATCAACTCTATTAATCACAATCGTCGCATCACCTAATTCGAGCGATGTAACTCATGTCACCTTCAAGTGACGATATCCCAGAAACAGTCGTCACATCACCTAATACGAGTGATGTAATTCATGCCACCTCCAAGTGACGATACTTCACAAACAATCGTCACAGAACTCGCGAAATTCGTGGCTAGTAAAGCAGCGTCCTTGGTCCGCGATAATACGCATTGGCGCGGCAAATAGGGAGCTCAATTTCAAAGCTCGAATGCTGTTCTTAGAGTCAATGTTGGGAGTATGGACAAGCAAGGAAAATTTGGTAAAAGCATCGATCAAAACAAAAATGTATTCCTTTTTATCATTTTTGCCGCTTAGTTTTCCAGTAGCATCTACGTGCAAAGTGTGCCACGGAATAGCAAGCTTAGGTATAGGGTGAAGCTCAGCCTGCACTTAACCTATGTGGGTTATAGAAATTTTGCAAGTGATACAGTTGTCAATGAATTCACGAACATATTTTGACATGTTTTCAAACCAATAATTACTAAAGAGCTTTTGCAGAGTTTTCTCCCAGCCCAAATGCATAAGAGACTCATGTGTGCCAAAATGGCGGCAACTTGCTTTACGCTATCGAACTGTCAAAGTCAGTGTTACCATTCTTATAAAATTAAAAGTATCGATGATCACGCCCTCTTTACAATTGAGTAATTAAGTAATCGAGTAAATAAGAATTAAAAAAAGAAAACTATACCAAACGATCTTCGTAAAGGTGATGGAGATGTTCTGCGAAACGGCTATTCTGATAGCCTCACGCATCCTCGCGTGGGGGTTTAATCTGAAAGGGAAAATATGCCGCGCAGTAGATTCTTTACTCGGTCAGTCCTGACTTCAACTACAGCAAGATTTTGATACCAATCGAAACTTTAATAATTAGAGACCGTTTTTACTTTAAGTTTCTTTAGATTGTTAACTGATCAATTTACACTTTCATTAAATTACATTAAAATTAAATTTGAAACTGTGAAGAGTCATGTACCATCGTTATCTCACAATAATTCAAAACAATCTACCAATAAATCAACTTAAAACACTAACATATTAACTTCCAAAATACCCGAGTAAACATCTCTACCGCCACGGCCTCCATAGCCGATGAGTCATCACCAACTCTGTCACAGACGCGCATTTACCATTGTAAACCGCACATGTGCATCTCTCTTAGACTACACACGGGACGGTCTATACAGATCACGACCTTCGCTAGTACTACACGCCCACTGCACACCCACGGACTACTTGAGTTGCCCCAAGAGATACCGACCTCCAACGGGCTACGGCTACGTATTAGTTACTAGTCCGGTCGACTTTCTACGGCCGGTAGAGTTCTTACTCGCATTCACATTACCAATTAAACTTATTTATTATCATCAGACATTTCATTAAACTCCACTTCGACTTCGACTGGTACATGTCCCTCTGGTATCTTACGTAAACGATCACTAACAGTTCAACGAAACTCATCAGATAAATTAGCTTTCTAAATAGAATTGGTAATCGTGGATTACATAGTAAAACAGTGTCGTATGCAATACTCTATAATTTCAGATGCTTCCACCCAGCACCTTGTGACAACCTCCATCCGGTCATCACAAAACAATCACGTGGTTGGGTGACCTCCATCCGGTACCCTTCCATAACACAACGCATCCACGGGTGACCTCCATCCGGTACCCTTCCACAACACAACACATCCATGGGTGACCTCCATCCGGTACCCATACACAATCATCGTCTCTATGCGACGAACCAACAGCGATCATTTACATCTCTTAGCCAACGCACGCCACTCACAAACGTGGCCGCAATGCGACGGGAAATCTAGCCCGATTTACGCCTACGACTACGAAGGCCCGGAAGATGTAAACAACCTGAGCGACTTACATATCAATGGCTTACCAAAAAAAAGAAAAAAAAAAACAGATACAAAGAATAAGTTTTGTTGAACTACCTAATTAAAACTAGTTGAAGGTCCAGGAGAACATGAAAAAGAAATTAAAAAGCAATATCATCAATCTGAACCATAACTAAATTCTGCACGATACTATAAACACTCCTATCACCAATACCAGTAATTTTAACAGTGTTACTAATTAGATTGCCATGAATTCTTCACGATATTAATTACGTTATAAGGGAGCACTCAACTCCAGTATCAAAACAAAATGAAAACGACTCACCAAAATGCTGCAAAATACTAGCAAGGGTATCAATGGTGCAGACGTTCACATGTCGCTTACTAGCAATACCAGCAGACGAACCACCAAGCTTGCCACCGTTGCATCTTCTTCGGCTACAGGCATCTTGAGAGTAGTGACCCTCAGTTCCACAATTGAAGCACGTGACAGCAGCGTTCGGGTTACCGTTCTTCATATTAGGAATGCTTGGTTCTTCTTACGAAGGCTTCAAGTGATTCTTCTTGTATTTTGTCAGGATCGAATTCGGGCAGATGCACATGAGACTCGACGACGACCCAGTCATGACGTAAATGGGGGCGAGAAAGTTTTGATTTTGTTACTATAATAAGATTCTCCATATCCATGACATCTATGTGTCCACTTAGTCGGTTACATCCCAACTTCTGATGTCGGAAAGTTAGGCGGGACCGGCGGAGAGTTAGGTTAGTCAACATCCGCGATCTGACTGGTGTTCGAGATATTCCTTCGAAATAAGATCGCATATAGATCACAAATCAGTTGTCTAATCGAAATACATTAATAATAACGTGATGCAAACAGATTGCGATACGAAACGCGGAGAGTTCTGCGCTTGCGTCCGCTCAATATGGCCGCACAACGTCAAGTCCCATCTTCGAACAAGCATAGACCACTCCCAAGCGATGACAGCCGTCAATGTCATAACTTGACGTTTCGCAAAGCACCATAGATCTTGACAGATGACAGATGGCGTTTCGCACAATCGAAGCGCCCTCTCGCCGACATATATATAAATTTATAGCTGACTTTCTGTAATCCATTTACTTACAGCACAACAAGGAACGGATTTGCTATTTGATTTTAACAGTACGGACGGACTGCTTTTGATCAATAGTCTATAAAAATGTACATCACTATGAAAAATTATGTATAAATAAATCGTTAATTACCCACCAGATACATTATAGCTCTGTCTTTGAAGTATGTCATATAATATGTTTTTTTGAAAACGAGGAAAACTGTTTCTTTTAATGCATTGATTTTTAGCAATTACCTAGTTTCACAATTATCTCGAGTTTTGACAGCTAATATAACCTCAAAATATTGTTTACAAACTACGCTTTTCCATGGCCTGCAGTTGAAATGATCCTTAGTAAAAGCAAAAACGAATAAAGGTTTTTAAAATAGTAGGTAAACATAACCTGTGAAAACATGTAACAGATCAGTGAATGTTTGGAAAGTGAACATGATTCTTTAACATTTTGTGGTAAACTGACGTGCAGTCGTGTGTACTTAAAATTTCGATAGGTGATGGACTCATAAAATTCGATTTTTGACCACATCTTTAATAATCATTATCGTACTCCAGTCAGTCCAAACACCAAAAACAACCCTTAAATTCAGTTAATTCATTCTGATAAGCTTAGATAGTTCATCATTATCCTATTAATGCCTCCCATTGCTGGGGTATTGACCTTCCCTATAGAATGAAGGATAAACAAGGAGAATGGTACCATGGCAGCCCTATTAAGATTAGTGGATGTTTAATATCTTCAGCTTCTGTAAAACGACACCATGTTCTTAAACTACTTTATTATTATTTAAAAACCAGGTACCTGTTAGCAATCCTGTAAATAACTTTTTCTCTAATGTAAATGACATTGGAAGTTTAAAACAACAATAACCTTAGAACAATCAAATACAATATAACGACATTGAGTTTGAAATTAATGTTTGTATTAAGCGAAGGTAATCGTCGGTATTAGCGTCCCGGGTATTCATAATGGGCCACTGTAGGAATAAGACGAAGCGGCGGTCATCTTAGAGTGGTCTGATTAAATCTGGAGTGACGAGAAGGAATGACCGGCCCGTGTTGCCACAAGCCTTGAGCTTAGGTAGCCGCCCGTTACACCGTAACGTAATACCTTCTGACTGTATTACACCAAAGACTTCGAGATGCTATACACTGATGAAAATTGCATACTAAGTAGGTTCAAATTTTTTTGCTAAGGCCTTATTAATTATGATAGATGTTGGTTGGCATATCGCGTCGCGAGATTTGTAATCGACAGACTAATGCTTCTATTAACTATCGTGATAAACAAAACTTTAATTATATACTAGTTTTACGACAGCGGCTCCGCTCCGCGTGGTTTCGAAGGAACCGCTTAGTGGCATAAAAAGAAGCCTATGTGTTAATTCAGGTTTACCAGCTTATCAGTATACCGAACTTCATCAAAATCTGTTCAGTGGTTTTTGTGTGAAGTAGTAAAAAATATATATTATGCAGACGAACTTTTGCATATATGATATTAATAGAACATTCGCATTTTTCATACGTAATTTTTTTCATTTCAATTCTGAGTTTGAATCGGTTTCGTATTGAGCACAACGTGTCTAATTTTTGTAAAAAAAAATGAATGTTCATTTACTTGACATTGTGATTGTGTTGAATGTGATGTTTAATCTCGGCGGGGCCGAGGGCAGGTGGCGCTGCGGTCGGGCGAGATATGGCGCCGCCACTGCCCGCCCTACCCACGCCCGCCGCCGCACCTCTGACTTATACCCGAGCATTATAAACTTACCTTGTAAGACTTCAACACTGGCTAGCTTTAGAGAATGGGACTGTAGGTTAATCCAGAGGAGTCTATAGAAATTCTATTTAGTCCGTCAGTCAGATAATAGAAAAATATTAGATAAGTATTTATTATGCTTCTATTTATCAAATATGGCTTAGTTAATAGGCATTTAAGTTGAGGAGAGGTAGCGTCAATGTATCGCTGTAATTTAAGAATTAGGCAAAAAATACATTTATAATATTATTCAATAATCTAATCGATAGCCAGACAAACAAAAATCAGTCATCATCCCTATTTCATTTCTATTTGACTCTAAATATTTGCATTTTTCAAAAAGGAACCCTTATAGGATCACTTTGTTCTATTATCCTAAGTTCTATTATGCATTCCCTCGTCGAAGGTCGACGAGGGAATCTTAGGGTAATTCCCAGTGATCTAGAACCAACCTACAACTATGAAATGTAGCAAGTAACATCGTTTTCTATACTAGTATTATAAAGAGGAAAAATTTGTTTGTTTGTTTGCAACGAATAGGCTTCGAAACTACTGGAACAATTTAAAAAAATCTTTTACTTACGGGAAGCTTCATCATATGCGGTGAACAAATAAAGGGATGAAAATGGGACCAGACGTTTTTATATATAATTAAAATGTCACCTTAGTAACCATTGTTTACTATTCAATATGTCATTTTGTAAATCAGTCAACATTTCGCCAAAATATCGATAAACTACATCACCGTCGAACATATAACTTCTTTCTTTTTGATTTTTAAGTCGTTTAATAAAGACATGGGTAGAAGTAGATTTTAGATGAAATGAAATGAAATGAAAATATCTTTATTCAAGTATTACAAGCTATTACAAGCACTTTTGAATCGTTCAAAAAATTTTTTTTCCCCTACCATTTGTTCAGGACGTCTTTTAGCTAACAAGAAGAACAAGCGAAAGAAACATACCAGCTCTTTATCATAAGTAATGACGTTTACATAAATCATGTTATTATTAAAATAATCATCAACTTTATAATAGCCTTTACTCATAAGTATGTTCTTTACATGAATTTTAAATTTATTTATGGATATTAGATGTTTAATGAAGCCAATATTGATTTATGGAGATAGTGTACCTACTTCAATTTTACTTAAGGTAAAATAATGTTATATATTAGAAGCAACCGAACTAAACCGCTTATACTAGCGGCGCTATAAATCTAAATACCTAAGTCTAAGCATTAGTTCGAATTGTCTTGTTCACGGTGCTGCGTACTTCCTAATATCTGCACGAAACTTAACCATGCTTAAAACTGAGGCCAAGAAACCACTCTGTCACATTACAATAAAGTCACTTTTCTGTTGCGCTAAACTTTCAGTAATGCTTTTAGACAAGTTAACGGATAGAAATACGTTGGCCGAGTTGTTTGTCTTCACACAGAAAGTTGTTTAAAGTGACACTTAAATTTGTTTAATCAGTGTAAGTAACCGCTTTGTAAGAGGCTTAAATGAAAACAGACGCAGCACTGGACTTGGAAAGTATCTACCTAATGTCTTACTACCAGAAAAGTTCTCATTTTTCGTAGCCGACAGAGTAAAAAATCACATAACTCCAATGTTTTAAAAGTTAAATTCGATAAAATGTCTTCTTTACACATCAATGTTGATAGATATCTAAAAGTATTGGCTTTCAAAATGTAATTAGTTGAGATTCTATAAAGATACGATTATTATTTAAATTAAAATTTGCCTACACCTCCGTCGGAGTTTGTGATCGCCACCGCCAAGCGTCCAGTATGCGGTCTTATCTTAAGCCAGATTTAAGCGTATAGTAAATTTATGAATGATTATTATATTTGATCAATTTGACATTCACATTGCTATATTGGAAAATATTCTTAATGAAAAATGCTTAAAAAATCCACTTTGTCCCTATTACTCCCATCTAGTACTAGTCTGTCGAGGACGGGCTCCGTTACGTTTAAGAATGTAAAATACAATAAAGAATGTCAAACATCAAAACCATTCATAAATGCTTTTATCAAATGAGTAGTAACGTGTAAGTATGACAAACAAAGAAAAGTAAAGTAAAGAAAAAGAAAAAGATATTTCCATTTCATTAAAAAATGTTACATAACTATCTTTAGGGCTTAATTAACATAAGCCATTTGAACTACGCGCTGATCTAGCTTAAGAAATACGATAATTTGCTCTGATTCCGGGAAACTACACGGCAATGAGAATGTTTGCGCCTTCATAACAATAAGCGTGCGAGCACCTATGTTAATACGTACTAGTGATGTCCTCTTCACAATATCGATTAACGATATTTTAAAAAGGTATATTTTTTATTGAATGAAGTATAACGCTTTGTTTTTTGTCAAGCGCATCACTTATAAATGCGCATGGATTTTTTATATATTCTTGATATTGAGTGTTATTTTGTGTGAATTATAAGATTGCTAAAAGTTCTGTAGACATTTGCAGGGTAAGACTTGATAAGGTCAGCAGTTCGATATACATATAATCATAATATCAATAAGATATACAATAATATTTTTCAAAATCAATAAGATAAGTAGATATTACAGCCTTTGGGAAAAATAATTTTTACCTTTAACATTAAAAACCTAAATTTGAGTATGTTATTTTGTGATATAATTAATAACACTAGAGAATCTTCAAAATTTTAAGGCGTGTAATATTAGCGCACATTTAATTATTTGGATAAGAAAGACTACATCATAATCTACCAAATATTCCTTCTTTTTGCAATGGTAAGAAAAACTGGGAGAATAGGCAATATCCTACTACACGGAATCAATGTGGATCGGTAGTCGCTAACAACTGCAGATACATTCAAGTTCAACAGTCTGTTTCGAATGCACAAATAAAAATAAAAGAATTGTTTGGATACCTATCTCATGACAGCCTTTTGCGAAATCTAAATCTCTGAAATGGCTCTAACGATTTTCATGTTATTTCATGTTTCTCTTCAGCCTGTTTTTATTAACAGTGATTGGAATTTTTGGATTTCATGCGTTTAGCGGCAATTTTATATTACACCGTTCGTAACATAAAACAGTCGAATTAGTTGAAGTGACACACTCGCACTTAACCCGTTTTAGTTATATATTCGCTATGAAAAAGTTCTATTAAATTTGATGAAATAACTACTATAGATTATGAATGATTTCCAGCTAGTTTAACACGTCGATCCAATGAACAATCATAATAACATTATTAGTAAGTAACTTTAATATTTACCGTTTTGCTTTATAATTAATACAGTAAATGTAGTATTAAGTAACATATACTCCTTGTTGAGTTTGCTTTTATTATGATATAACATTTGCTGGTGCAGCTAAATACAACTAATTATATATTATAAATATCCGTTCAGCTGTTTTTGAACTACAATTACACTTAAAGTACACTTATAAAATAAAGAGTTTATCCACTAGACGGACCTGGTTAATATAACACATGTAGGTTAATAATAACGGCTTCGCACGGGTTTGGTCTGCCTGAGGCTCAGCCCTGCTAATATGCAAATGAGAATAATTTGTTAACCGCCTCCTGCTGCGAATACGCGCGTCTTCGATGCAGTGTTGAATTGTTTATTGTTATTTTATTCTTAACAACGAATACAATTAAAGCTAATTTAATTTGAATCCTTTAAGGGTTTGTTCTACGGAATGCGTTCAGTTGTCACGTGGTTATATCAGTAAGGTACATAACAGACGGTTACGTTGCTATAATATTCTTAAAACAACATATTTTACATGTTAACCTATCATACAATACATACAATAGGTATATCCCATAAATTCGTATCTTAGATAACCTACGAAATATATATTTTCGTATCGCTTGGCATTTTAACAATATAATATTTTCATAAGATACTTAATGTAACAATATTAAAATTTTGCTTTAACCATGTTTGTTGAACCATTGGAATGTATGGTGAGCGATATTTTATCTTAAGATTAAATATTATAACATCTTAACCGGCTCTTACTACCTTTGCACCCAGTTGTATAATTTACGAAATATATATTTCCGTATGGTGAGCGATATTTTATCTTAAGATAAAATATTACTTTAAGCTCTAATGAATATTTTATGAAAATTTGTATCGGTAATGTAGCTTTAAACTAATGATGACATGGACTCTGGATAACTGGACCATTGATTTTTTACGCATAATGTCTTTTGGTGACCTAAAGACGTGCAATATTAATAATTTAAATTTAATAATGGAGGCCTCTTCCTGGGGGTGACTTGGTAAATTTGAAAAATCGCTAACGTTGCTCTTAGCTGGTTTTTATAAAAAGTCAATAATAAGAGACTCAAAAATAATTAATCATCTATCTATATTGTACAGTTTACAGCTGCTTTGTGTTCGTTCATATTTTTTTTTGTATTTGACTATGTTTCGTATAATTATATGACAACGACATTCAATAAACGTTGCATTTTGATAGAAAACAAGATCCATTTCAAATGCTAAAGTGTACATTGCATTGAACTGAAAAAGTTTTGTTTGGAAAATTGTAACGAAAGCAGGTTCCATTTTATAAATTAACAAAGTTTCAAAATTATAAAGTTTGCGACCAAGAAAGTAATCGTAGTTGAGAAATTTAAATTATTATCTGTATCAATATAATCTCGCACTGTAAGACTATGATATAAAATGGAAAATTATTATTTGGTATTTAAGACGTAAAAATGATTCTATATTTTAGAATCGATAGTAATATCACTGTATACACCTCACATATATTATTTACTTAATTTAACTTAATTAGACTAAATTAGCTTTAGTCCTGTCAAATCACATTTTAGTGAGAATAATTATAAGAACAGAAGTAAACTTAATTTAATTTTGTATACAAGAGAATAATTATATTTCTTCGCTATATAGAATAACGTTAAAAAACTATTTTTTCAACCGACTTAAAAAGGAGGTATGCATGTATGTTTGTGCACGATTATCTTGCATTTGGCTGAACCGATTTTGATGCTGTTTTTAGAAAAATATTTTTAGTGTTAGGCACTTATTATATAAAAAATATCAATATCACTTTATATATTCTTACAATTTCCTTATTAATTTTATAAATTTCCAAAGACATTTATCAATTTGTGGTTCTTGTTTTTTCCGGTGATATGATCATATCAAATATCAGTCCTGCGATTCTGCAAAAATCCAAACCCGAATTCGAATCCTCTCAGGTGTCCAAATTCACTTCGAAAAGCGGCATCCGCTCAATCTTGAATTGATGATAACGTTTTGTGGCATAGGTAAAGTAAATTTCGAAATAACATGGGAATATAATACACGTATTATTCATAAATTTTGTTCTGTATTTTTATATAAAATATGAACCACATGAGTGACTTCGAATTCGGGTTCGGATTTTTACAGAATCGCCCTGCAGCTCTGACGTGCCGCTCCGCATCATAATAAATATTTGAAAATATTGTTACTATATAACTATAACATCTTCGAGCAAGATATCTTATAGGACAGGCAGATAGAATTAAGCGATACAGAGAACGGTTTTTACATACGTCTTTTGGATTATAATTCGGCATAACGTTGCTAGTTCATGGCTTCTAACAACACGAGAATTTGATCGTGAGGGTGGATCTTGGCAGCCTGGTCCGCGATCGTTATTGTTACGTAACTTTCGCAAGGTTCACGGGATTTGTGACCAAAAATTACCATCACGAACTACTCCATGCTTCGGAAGGCACGTCTCGGCTGCATTTGCAGTCTTTAATACCCTCCGATCCGTATTGGTGAGCATGGAGGGTAATGGACTATTCTCTTTAACTATCCATAAGGTTAAAGAGAATAGCCCATGTCTGGCTATTCTCTTTAACCTTATAGAGCTTCTGCAATGGGAACGTAAAAGGGCTGATGACGATCCTGGCTTCTACATACTTCCAATTTCATATAATCCGAATTAACTTTGCATGCCTCCGTTTACTTTTATATTGACAATCTCTTTCACATTAATTTATCATTATAAATTTCTGTCTACATGAAAATATAAATAAACTTTTGCTGATTTGAATAAATAAAATAGTGTCCTGAAAAAAATGTCTGCAAAGCTGGTATCCCTAGAGGAACAAACATCTAAAGAAACAGGTACAATTCATCTATCATAACCCGCTCTGCACTAGAGCGATGCATTTATATCAAGTTGGACTCTACGGGCAAAACTGTTAACTTATTAAAACATAGTAAAATAGTGAAAAATAAATAAAATAGTATCCTGAAAAAAATGTCTGCAAAGCTGGTATCCCTAGAGGAACAAACATCTAAAGAAACAGGTACAATTCATCTATCATAACCCGCTCTGCACTAGAGCGATGCATTTATATCAAGTTGGACTCTACGGGCAAAACTGTTAACTTATTAAAACAAAACTTAACAGTTAACTTATTATTTCGTTCTTAGCATGTTTTATCATATTTTCTTTTGTGTTCTAAGTTTTAAAATGTATGAACCGAATTCTATTTCTCCGAAAACTAAATTTTGTATGATATTGTAGCAATCGTTTAGTTGGTAAAAGTGTGGGGGATACTTGATCTAGCAAACAAGTCCATATATCTCATACTCCACACTATGGTGAAATTAACATCTCCACTCTACGTGTAGGGGACCTCCCCTTTTATTTTATTTATTATACGGTACCTACCGTAAATTATTTTTCGGTATTTTATTTTACCACTTTGCCAACTTTCTAGCATAAATAGTTTTTGAGCTAAACGGCAGACAGACTGACAGACGGGCGGATATGGTGAAACTATAAGCGTTCCTTGTTGACTACGAAATCCTAAAAAGCTGTCTTTAAAAACGTTGCTACTTACTTTATTTATTTCGATAGCAATATAGATTGAAAATTAAATTACACAAGGAAAAAAACAGAGATATTTTGAAACATAATCATGTAATCAGTAGATTTTTGAATTCGGATAATACTATATTTAAATAAAATTTAATTCACCTCAATACAAATACTAAATTAAACATCGAAAAAGCAGATTAAGGGCAAATCATGAAAAAGAATATTATTTTATTTATATTTGTAGCAGAAATTACAGTTATTAATTGAAGTCTGTTTTAAGTTAATATTCGCCGGAAACCATCCGTGAATAACATTGACGCTTTGTTTAACATGTATCTAATCGCCCTTAATGAGCAGCCATTCATCATAATAAAGCCGGCCTAATTACAACCATAATTACACATTTCAGATACTGTTTTAATTTTGAATTTGTTTGGCATTTATCATATAAGTCTGACGTGTTTGAATTTATGTATTTATCATGGGATTTCCTGTGTTACTTTAAGAGACACCGCGGACTTGCAAAGTTAATCAAATAAATCGCTGAGTACTAATAGACATAGTTTCTTATGATAGCTAGCATTTATTATTCACCTAAATAGTATAAAATGGTGCCAACTATGTGTCCCAAAATGCAAAAAGAATGCATGTGCAGAAGCCAAATCTCCTCATCCCAAATCTACACTTCACCATCTTTTGGTTTTCTTTTTATTAATATAGGTATACCAACTCCAGCAACGGCAAAAACAATGTATCACAAATTATATATAATATAACCTGTAATTATCAATTATATAACCTATGCAATTTAGTAATTCGACAAGTTATGTTGAAATTGTGTGTGGCGTCTCTAACTTGCACGTTTTGGTAGGGTTATACGAGGGGCAGGAGGAGAGGGGGCACAAATCCGCGTTAATGAGTCGTCGTAGTAATTAGTCATTCATTCCGTGTGTGTAGATTGGAGGACCGCTTTCGCGAAGTCTATTACAAAGATTAGAGTCACATAATTTCAACTGACTCGTGGAGTTTGCATTACTCTACGAACTTGGGCTGTTTCATTCGTATTTCATTCGCTGATTCATATGTATGCGTAACGTACATTTATCTTTCATTGGATTGCGACTAGTTAATTAGTGATGATGTAATATGCTAGTCAAAGTAAGTAAAGATGGAGTGCTCGTATGCGAGTGGACTTAGTATCTTCATCAAGATAATCTTTACATTCCCAGGAATACTTTGTGATTGTAACATTGTTTATATAGATTTTAACAATCATTATTCCAATAGGATAAGCTAGATCAGCTTCCCAAACTATTTTGGAGATAGAGACACTTTTCCTTATTGCACTTATGCTTCAGACCACCTAGCTAATTTATTTTAGTAATCTATATGTCTACTCAATTGAAATAAATTTTTAGATCTCGTCCAAACTGATTTCAAACACTTTGAGAATCTCTACTTAAACAAATGCGAGCTCAAATTAAAAAAATATATATATTCAGTCTAGGCTGTTACAAGCACTTGTGAAAGTCGAGAGCTACGCCATCGGTTCATAAATCTACATTGGGAGCATTTTGTCGTTTAAATATTCATTAACAGTATAATAGCATTTACTGAGTAGACAATTCTTAATATGAGTTTTAAATTTAGGCAATGGTAAATTTAAAATTTCCGTAGGAATTTTGTTTTAATATTGTATACATTGACCCATAAATGTTGATAGAACCTTCTTTAGCCTGCATGACGGCAAAACTAGTTTATCTTTATTTTTATGATTGTTAATATTGTTTCCCATGTTATTTCGAAATTTGTATTGTTAACATAAAGTATATAATCGTATATCAATTGGGATGTCACTGTTAATATCCCATCCTCTTTGAATTTATCTCTAAGTGATGTAAGTGATGTACTTGAAATTGATAAATAGCCCTTTCTGCTCTTTTTTTGTAAAATAAATAGGTATAGACTCTATATCTACAGCCATACCCCACATCAGAATGCCATATTACATAACGCTATGGAAATACTAAAGTATACTGTTCTAGCTACTTCTTTGAGTTGCCTAATTTTTATTATTTCAAAGGAAGCTGAACTTAGTTTTCCTGCCAATAATGAAATGTGAGGATGCCATTGCCATATAGAATCCACCCAAGAAGACTACTGTTTCAATAAACGAATATACCTAACGAAATATACCTAATTATAATGATAAACCGTAAACCGAATTTGCGGCCAGATGTGATAAGGGAAAAAAATTCACACTGCAATCCCACATATTACCAAAAAAAATTTTTTTTATTCATATTCTATATAATTTCAGACACATTTTTAGCTCGATGCTTGTCAAGTTTAACAGGACGAAAATAAAAGCCACTTTGTCCATGGTACTCTTGAGATGGGATTTGAACGCACGTTTTGCAATCCGGGCGACTGGTCTAACCACTGAGCTACCCATTACCTAACAGGATTGATGAATTTTTCAAGCAATTGTTACTTTTTCGCTACTACACAGCGTATTTTCATCAATATTCAAGCAAGTTACCCAAACAGAAGAAAGAAATATATATTTATATTTTAAACTTATCTAAGTTTTAATTTAATAAAGTTGTTAATTTATAACATCCATAACATTAATTTTAAACTTTCGATAAATATGAAAGTTTGTTCTAATGATTATTTGATCAATTGCTAATACTGGAAAATATTCTTAATGAAAAATGTTTAAAAAATCCGCTTTATCTCTGGTTTGAGAAAGTGAAGTTAATTTCATTAGTTGATTTTATGAATTTTTAACATTTTACGTTAGCATATTAATTTCAAATATCAAAACTTAAACTTATAATAAGTTAGTAAGTTGATCCACTGTTTTTGAAAATAAGAAAGCTACTGAAATATTTTAGAAATACAGTCCTATGTTTTTGAAGAATAACCTACCGCAGAACTGCAATTATAATGAATTTTAGTTGTTTTTAGTTCATGTATGTACATATTCTGACATGTCTTTAACAAGCTGTGACTTGATGACGGCACGAGTTGACTCTCACATGGCCGGTTTTTTTGCTAATAAAACACATGTATTCATTAAAAAAGCTACTTACAGTATTTCACGTCATTTAAGCACAAAAAATAAGTTAAAGTTCAACTACTTTAATAGACCTAACAAATCAAAACCTCTGTAGTTTTTTCAATCTTCTCTCAACGAAAACAATATTTAAAACACAATTTAAAAAAGTCTTATTCGAATATCTACAAAAAGGTATTGACTGATGTCGGCTAGGTGGTGGATACTTGTGGGGTTGTTGACTGGTGTCTTGAAGTTAACTGTTCTTTTACTTGATGGTGATGCAAAATATTTGTGATGGAATTTCAGACATTTATAATATTATTTCATTTGTATTTGCCAATAATTTTATGTTTAAATGTATTTTAATTTATATTTATTAATTTATTTTATACGCTTTTCTTTATTATTATTACTTCTATTTTATTCAATATGGACTTAATGATATGCAATTATAATGTCACACATTAATTTTACACAATATTTTTGGTTCCCCGCTAATTCAAACATAGGTCAAGGCTGAAAATCGGCAGTTTACTAAACATATAGCCGAGCTTTTGTTTTATTGCATCGTCCCGGCATACATGTGGCCCTGTGTGTGTTTTAATTGATTCTTTAATTTTGCTATTATTTTTTTGTTTTTATAATTTAATTATTTCAATGTGTATTTAGCATGTCTTATTGTGATTAGTGCAAATAAAATGCGTTACACGATTTCGGTACCCGTTAAACTGATAGCTGGAATGAATAGGTAATGAGTCACAGATAAAATGTTCCAAATATATGTGGTATCCATCACGTCTAGTTTTCGAGGTACATGTCAATCATTATTTTAAACTTTCACTTTAGGAGTAAAAGAAACAGTTGAGGTTTTCGATGTATTATACTTTTTTTATTATTTTGTTTTATTAATAAATCGTTTTTATTCGAAAACCTCGATATCTCTAAACATATTTATTTAAAAATCCAACATGAATACTGAACTAAGCCGTCGCGACTGTAAAAATGAACCAAATAAATAAGTTTTGTTATGTTTGTGGACAGTACATTTTTTTTCAGTTTTCATAAAAGTGAGAAGTGCATATTTACTTTATTTTGGATGTGTAAATCAAGATAAATTATGGATACCACAGTTTTTTGTGTTACGTGCTATGCTACTCTCATATCTTGGTTAAATGGAAACAAGACGTCAATGCCATTTGCCGTACCAGCTTTATGGCGTGGACCTAGTAATCATTTTTGTGATTGCTACTTTTGGATGACTGACATACGTGAATTTTCAAAAGAAAATCAAGCACATCATTTAGTATCCTGATATTCCTTTATATTTGAAACAAATACCTCACAAAGAAGAAATGCCTCCTCCATTACCTCATACCAAAGATGAAATTGGGATTACAGAAGCGCAAGATATGCCAAATGTTGTAAAATATAATGACGACAGACGCCTGGTTATCACTGTTAAATAATTTTTAGGGAACCATAGAGCCGAAAATGCGGAACAGCTACTTAACTATATGTTAAAAGCATACGGAAAGTTGGGTTGTAGAATGCCGTCAAAAATTAACTTTCTTCATTCCCACTTTCCTTTTTTCTATCTAATCTTGGTGCTGACTGTCATGAGAGGTTCCACCAAGATATAAAGAAGCTTGAAGGACGATTTCTAGGCCATTGGGATACAACTATGCTAGGCGATTACTGCTGGCGTCTAAAATGAGAAGGCCTTCAAAACACAAAAGATAAAGTAAAAATATAAAGGTATTCTGGGTTTAAATTGTATGCATTGATTTTTCTTGTATTTTTTATACCAAAATGATAAAAAATAAACTCGATTAATGAAAAATATCTTGTACATTTTATTAGATATCTTTAAATTATGTTTGAATCTTTAAATTTTTAGTGTAATTTGTCATATCCTCACGGAAAAAAAATGAGACGTCATAAAAAGAAAATATGTATGTATTCTTACTAAACGATAGGAATAAATAGGAAAACATGACATTTCATAGCGGGTACTTAATTTTTTTTTTCATTTGTAACGCAGTGTATCATTCATTCATTCAATTATTTGATTTGTGAACATAAGCAAAAAGAAACTAGAAACAAAAACTAAGATTAGTTTGGAGAACTAAAAAAAACGTTTAATTATTTTTTAAACACAATACAAAGATTATTGAAACAGGTATAGGTGTTCTAACCAACTACTAACTTAAAGTGGCAATATAAGTATCTCATATTCAACTGTTAAACAGCTTGCTAAAACTTAAACTATTTATAGGTACCTACTTACTTATTAACTATTATATGTCATTAAATTAAAGTTTTCCAAATAATATCTTTTACAAAAAACTCATTTACTGAATAAGAACATTTATCAATTAAACATGTTTTCAAACGTGAACTATGTAATTTTTGTGGCAAAAACTTCATCCGGTATGTTATTATTAAATATCTTTATTGACACATATGAGTTTCTCTTATAATAATCGGTTCTAATGAATGGCAAATATAATTTATTAGGAAACTCTGTGTTAAAATTACAAATATATTTTTTGTTACATACAGTTCTAAGTCAAACAAAGAAACATACCAGTTTTAAAAACACAGTAGCGTCATCTAGCGAAAACAGCTAATTGAAGCATTTTATTATTTCGACAGATTAACAATTCTCATTAAATTATTGCTTTTCGCGATTTTCATCAATTCTATTTCTCAGAAACTTACTTCTTCCTACCACCTTTACGCAGACGACCTTCAAATCTACTGTTAAGCTCCTCCTTCACAGCTCATCGAGGCAGTACACATCGCTAATACTGATTTAGATCATATAGTAGAATGGAGCAAGTCCTTTGCTCTTAAAGTTAATCCTGCCAAGACTAATGCAATGATAGTAGGTAGCTCTAGGTTGACCTCCAAATTGGACTGGCATCTGTTACCTAAGATTAACTTTGATGGGACTGACATCCCTTATAGCGTATCAGTAAAAAACTTAGGTATAATCTTTGATAGTAGTTTGAGCTGGGGACCTCAATTGCAATATGTAAGTCGTAAACTGTATGCTTCTGCTGCGTCACTGAGGAGGTTGCGTAACTTTTTGCCGACTGCCTCTAAACTTGCTCTAGCACAATCTTTGTTGCTTCCAATTCTTGATTACGCCGATGTCTGTTATCTCGATCTTACGGAAGACCAGCTTAATAAACTTGAGCGGCTCCAAAACTTCTGTATTCGATTTATATTTGGATTGCGCAAATATGATCATATATCTCAATTTCGTACTCAGCTCAAGTGGCTTCCAATTCGTCTTCGCCGGAATGCTCATGTATTATCCCTCCTTTACAATATTTTGTTCAACCCCCTTTATCCGCGCTATTTGAAAGAACGCTTCAATCCGCTATACTGCTGTACTTCATTTTCCTTGAGGTCATCGGAAAACCCGAAACTTGAAACCCCTCTCCATACAACTATTTTTTATGATGGCTCTTTCAAGCTGTGCGTCTTTGGAATGCTCTTCCGACTCCCATAAGACTCGCTCAACATTAAATATCTTCAAAGAATTGGTAAAAGAACATTATTTATCTGTTTAATATATTTTAACTGCTAAGACTTCTTCATTTCATTTGTATTTATATGTATCATATTTTATGTATTACGTTATATGTATTTATGTAAGTATATTATATTTGTCAACTTCTGGTGTCTATTATTGTTATGTTTCAATTATTTATTTGGAATGACCTACTCTTAGTTTACACCCCCGTTTCGTTATAATTAACATTCCTATCCATCCAATGGTTGTCTGGCAGAAATCGCTTTCAGCGATAAGGCCGCCATTTGTTACACTTCGTTGTATTGTTTAGTTTGTTAAATCTGTGAAGATATCTGTGGTGTTGACAATAAAAAGTTATTATTATTATTATTATGTTATTGTAAATATCGAAAAATTAAAAACGAAAAGTAATTTGATAAAAATCGGAAAAAATAAAGACTACAAACATAACAAAAGTAAAAACCTCGTTTTAAAAGTACTGTAGCATCATCTTGTGCTCAATAGGGGCAGCTAAATTTAATATTTCGTGTACTTAACCAATATAACATATGCACTTAATATTAGCGGTAAAGATTTTACCGATTAAAATTATTCAAAACATTATTTAAACTTGCGTAAACAATCAATCAATAATGGATTTATTATTACGAGTAGTAATAATAGATTGGTGATTCCTAACATAATTCGTACATTCTAAAATATTCTAATTGAATATACGTTTGATTTTTTATACAACCCGATCACATTCAGTCAAAAGCATGCAAATACCTAACATCTAGTTCATTTTAAACAATAACCTAAGTAATCGTTATAAATAACATCAGAGAGCTACGATATCACGAACTATTTATAACAAGAATTATTTCTCTGGAATTACACAATTGTAGTCTGTGTGCATGAGTGTGGATTCCCTTGTGTGTTGTCCTGTAAATTCGATAAGTCTCCGCCCGAATGGTCCCTAGGGACTGTGCGGAAAAACTCCTCCCTAAACCACAGTACTGATAGGGTTGACCGTCACTAAATGTGATGATACTGAAACATTATTCAAATGGATATGTTAAATGTAGTAAAATAAAGATTTGAACTAATACTTTACGAATGATACATGGTAGTTACAAGACTGCCTTCTATCTGTCATGTATAAAGAAAAAAACATAGGCAAAGAGAAGATATTCTATGTAGCTTACTCTGTTATTATACGATGTATGTTATTAATTTCATAATCTACTCGATTTTTTTTTCATCCGCATGTGTTGAGACAGTGTATATGCATTAGATTTGATTAGGGCATATTTTTATATAAACAGAAGATTTTTGTATAATAATTTCTTTTCCAAAATTAACACTAAAGTTTTATTTTGACATCAGTCTATCTGTGCCAATCAAAATTTTACAGTTAAGTTAATTATTCTTATATATAGACCATATAGGTCTTGCGAATTTCGTCTTATATAAAGAGAAAATTGCACAAATTTTACTAAGTTGGTGCAGATTTTATACAGCCCTATATTTCTCTGGTTTGGACAAATTGTAGATAGTGACAATCGGCTCAGTTATAAACGTGTTATGTTGTTCTTGTTGGTTGTATTCAAACTGAAATATAATTTCAGGTTTAAGAGTTTTTACTGCAAATAGTGTTGGTCCTCATCAGTAGCAATGATAATAAAGTGTGCACAATTAGATGTAAGCAACTCCTGACATCCTTCTCCAAAGTAAAACGATATATTGTATTTGTTAATCGCCTATGTGATGCCAAGATAAAATTAGATGTCCATTTTTAATTTAGGGTTTCGTAGTAAACAAAGAACCCTTATATTTTCGCCATGTCCGTCTGTCTGTCCGCGGTTTAGCTCAAAAACTATTGATACTAGAAAGATGTAATTTAGCATGAGTATACAATTGACGTTATTGACGTCGACAAAGTAGTAAAGTAAAATTTTGCAAAATATTTTTTTAGGCCACCTAAATATATAAATAAAGTGGAGATGCTATTTTTTTCAACTTCCTTGTAGTGTGGACGCCATTGGGTAAGTCTTTCTAAAACATTGGGAGTGTGGGTAGGTCGTTTTTCGATTTAGTAACTCGCAAATTTTCGTTAGAGTCAAGTGTCCCGCAACTTAACGATGGTTGGCAAAAATTTTACCGTTACAGCAGTGGTACTCATATACAACAAAGTTAAAAAGGAAAACTATCGCATTCAAGTTGGCTTTGATCAATTTTATTTAAGACGAAATTTCGAACAACGCCATACAAAACCACAAACACGATTATTTTTACTTTTTTTTAATGGAAAATGGTATACAAACCTTTGCGCGCAAGTCCGATTCGTCGGTTTTTATATGTTTAGATCATTATCTAATAATGTACTAAGATGTAAAATTATAAAAGCTTTACTAGACAGAGATAGACTCTGTCATCAAAATCTAGTAAAACGTGAGAGCCGCAGGGGATTGACAAGGACACCACATTATTTTAACAGCGATCACCTTTTATTTTAATTCAATAAAAAAAAAAACTCTTTTGGTTAATTCCAAAACAATTATTAATAATATTAAAAAAAAAAACTCCTAATCAATTCTGATGCATATACCCAGTTCTGAATACGTGGATGTTAGAGAAACACGAGTCGATTGTGTTTACATAAAATATTGTAGTCGTAGTCATATCTTTCATGAATATGTCAATCCATACAAATATATTGAAATGAAATTACCCCTTTAGATCATAAAAAACGCTTTTACAACAAAAACGAAGCAAATGTTTGTATATCACGAATTCAAGAGTAACCCCTTCAGAATATCAACATTCTTACTAGAAAATTTTGATTCAGAAAATATCTTTTGTAGACACTAAAATCCATAGTACGTATCAGTGAGGAGGCACAGATGCTTTGACAGTGTAGGATACAAAGTTAATAAGTTTTAACAGTAAACACGTAGTTAGGATGTGTTTTAACAAAAATATAACATTCTAGTGTTGCAGTAATTTGTAAAATTATTAAAGTCTAGAAAATTTAAATATAGGTATAGAAGTAAAAGAAGTTGGTTTATTATTTAATTCGACAACAAAAAAGGAGGTTAGCACTTTTAAATGTATGCAATCTCATTGGATTTCCACTTTGTTTGATTGAATGGATAAACTTTATTGTACACCACAATATTCATAAATTAAATTTATAGGTGTAAATTAAGTTAAATTTAAATGCAATTAAGTTAAAGTCGGCTCAGTAGTAAACTATAAAAGTTGAACAGACTTTTAATAAAAAGCAAATATTAATTTCTATTGAAGCCGAGCTAACAAACCTCCGCCTGATTTTTTTTTTTCTCTGGGTTGATAAAGTTTTATTAAGGTTTCGTGAAGTCAGTTTAATTAAAACATATATTTGATTAAGTCTTACTTATAAACTCTGAAATCGGTTATTGTATTAATAATAAATCAATAGTCAATTCAAAGATAAAGCAATTGAGAGAGCGAAATATGGAATTATGTGACTTTTAAAATCGCATTCGTATTTGCTACGAATGATGATTTGATTGTCAAAAAAACATCATGAAAACTTAGTAAATTAAAGTAATATTTGCATCTTACACACCTTAGACAATTCCAATTAACGTCAAATTAACGATCCAATATCATTCAAAATAACGAAGGCAATTGCTATCTCGAGTTTAAAGTGATTGCGACGGATTTCAAAATTAGACAATTAGGCCCCGGGGTGTCTTTTTGCATACCTAATTTTGAAAGTTAAAGAAAAATTTGATGTCTAATACTTAGATTCGCAACTATCGATAAAGTTGTCACATCACTATCATAAAATGTATCTTAAACACGACGAGGACACTCATCGCCGCGAGGCCGCCGGTATCCAATTTCACATACTTTCCGAGGAATTTTCAGTCGAATATGAAAATAATATTTCAGGACCCTACTATATTTTGAAAGGGTGAATTTTTTAAATTCTCAAAGGAAATTGGTGGTTTCAAATTGCTCACAATAGGATGGACGGTTGAATCCGGTTTTGAATATCAATATACTTGTACTATTCAAATATGGTTTTTAGGGTTCTGGACTGGAATATGTATGTCTGCATGTTTGTCCAGGTATTTCGCGCAGATTAAACATTGAATCGCTATGATTTTTCTTTGATTAGTTTACTTTCACTTTAGGGAAATTCGAAAATAAAGAAACAGTAACATGAGAAACTAAAACCACACTGCAGAAAAAAAATGAACATCACGGCTTAGATCCAAACTCTCAGAAATTTCCACAAAGGTTCCACAAAACCCAGAGCCGAGACAATATAGAAAATAACATGTTCTATATTGACTCAACCTGAAATAGGAATCGGGACCTTGAACATGGAAACACCTTAAATCCAGACTAATAAGCTGGGTGATACAGATTATTCTACTATCAAATATTATTTGAGATTTATTCTATATAATCTCCAAATACATACATATCCTTAGGAGTGGCTAACAAGATATATTTTATAACTAGATTTCCGGTTTCATCCGCATGGTTTTCCAGTTTTTGCAACGTTATTAATTGCTGCTCCACTCTTATTAATTATTGCATGATATTATTTAGCCTATATAGCCGTCCTCGATAAATGGACTATTCAATAAAAAAAATCCAATTCCATGCAGTGGTTCCTTATATTAGCTCGTTCCACCAAATAAACTCTTTACCTTTAAAATATTATACAATTGATATTTGTTCCTAAAACAATTAATCATATTAAACAATACCTATTTTATTTTAAAATTTCACAAAACTTTTAGCATCTGTAGCCGAGTTAATCGATTATTGTACTTCAGCTTACAGAGCCTTCCCAGCGTTTTTAGTATTGCCATTATATGATCAGTATTTGTGTAGCTCGGTGACATAGTGGATAAGCGCCGAGGCCCGCGATCGTTGTCGTTAAGCAACTTTCGCAAGGGTCGGTCAGGGGATGGGTGACCAAAAAATTATTATCTCGAGCTACTCTGTGCTTCGGAAGGCACGTTAAGCCGTTGGTCCCGGCTACATTTGCAGTTGTTAATACCCTCCAATCCGCATTGGGCCAGCGTGGAGGGTCATGGCCCATCCTCCTTAACCACCCATAAGGAAGGCCTGAGCCCCTGCAGAGACGTAAAAGTGCTGGTGATGATGATGATCAGTATGTTATATACCTAATGTTTAAATTTTCATTGATACAAATAATATCGGAAGACGTAATCATTGAAAAAACAATTGAATCACATAATAAAAATGTTTGTGAATTAAATTATCCCTTTTTGCGTCAAGTGATTATGAATGTGTGAATATGGGAAGGTGTGTTTCTAAAACAATACAAAAAGGTAAAAAGTAAAAACAAAACGTAAAAAGATAATAAAATATCAACATTCAAAAGCGAGTTAAGCTTTTAACACCACACCGTGTAGTAACACAATTACAGAAGTTAATGTGAACACGCTGGAATTATCATAGTGGTACGTGTCTCTTTTGAAAGTTGTCTCCCCCGGTGCAAGGAATTGTTCCTGTTATCTGATTATATCCTGCTGACGACGGATAAATACGTTACCAGTACTTCGGAAGAACCTTCTTCAGCTCGTTAACTTAGTTTCCGATGCCATCTTAACTTAGCAGATTGGGAACCAAGGTTGTTGTGCTACGTGTGATCAAATAATTATAATTCTCAACATTCACATTCGGGTCCTTGATCGAATTACAATTTTTTATTTTTGTTATTTATTTTAATCTGACTATACGATATAATGTACAATATCTTTAAATATGTCTATGACGTAAATTAATATAAATGGAAGTGTTTTCATTTCAAAATAGGTACAAAGAAAAACACACTAGTAAGAAATACGCTTAAAAATTATATCTTCGTAGAAAAATAAAGAAGTTCGTATATATTAATCAGAGTTAAAACTCTTTCAATTTCAAAACATAGAAAACTTACGGTAGGGCATCGAATAAAATTGAGTTAATGTTTGATAAATAATTTTATATTTCACTAAATAGTGCAAGGAAGAAGTAGAAATGCAACATACAAAAGCTAAAAGCGTGTAAAATGCACTCTAATAAATTAACTACAGAGGACGGAGCGAGCTACGCCGGGTTACTACGACTGCGCAAAAATTAATTCGTCACGAGAACATATAAAAATTCCACGAAATGAATTCAGCGACGGAGTTTACTTGAGACAATTTTAATTAAGTCCAACGGAGCTCATTATCTGGGATGGCGCCACTGACGCACTTGACATCAACTCAGTAGAACATATCTTTTGATTAAGTTTATCTAATGTTTACTTCATATTGGTAACTTACACCAGTTTCCACTAACCTAGAACAAGGCATTAGCTTAACTAGGAAATACGTAACCTTATGTGTCGCCTAAGCAGTTGAGTTTAATTTCATATAAACATTTTTATGTTTATCCTTTGATACATTTGTGATCTGTTGTATAACATAAATGCCTAGCGCAAAGCGCCGCAAAAGTCATGTCATAATTTGAGACGTTACCAATGCCGTTGCCTAATAAAAAAAATGGATTTTCACCTTAGGCAATTCCTAAATATTTAGGCGACAGATTTAGGCGACTCCTAAGTTTGGAGAAAACGGGCATAGTGTCTCAAATTATGCTCTCTTACATCGAAACGAAGTAGAATATAACTTTATGTGTTCTTTTAATATGAAATCGTTTAGTATGAAATTAAATATATAGGCATTGAGTCCAACCAAAACGTACTATTTTATACAGTTATATAATAATTAATTGGAGTATTTTTATTCCAAATTGTTTTAGCATTAAATAGATGACAGTTTGTATTGGAAGAATTTTACATACAGTGTTTTGAACTTTAGCCTGAACGCATTGAGGTTTAAAATCAGTTTTGTATAGTCTGACAGAGTTGTTGATGGTACTTTCATGACGGACGACTCATGCTGCGTAAATGTACACACAGTTGCACGTCTTGTAACTACAATACAGTATTTTTTTTTAATAAATTTTAATGTTACCCTCAAAACTTTAAAGTTTAGAATCAAATCGAGAAATTTGACAGATTTGTGCAACTTGACGTGCTGTTCACTGTACATAGTGTTTAGGGTACCACCAGAAGATTTAGAATAATTTCTTTTTTGGAAAACATCTCGAAAGAGTTTAAATTATTTTCATAAATAACCTAACAGTTAATATGACAAAAAGTATCCCATATTTAGGTAATAGTATTTCAAGTTAGTTTTGCACAGCTAATATATAAATGCTTTTACGAGGGTGGTTTGAATAGTTATCGGCCCGACCAAGAAAACAAGGAAAATAAAAATAAAAACATATTTTATTTTTCTACATATTCTTCCGCAATTTAATGGCACTTGACATACGACTAAATAAAGAATCGAGCTGTCAAATTAAAATAATTAACTTTACATACTACACTCAAATCTCGGTCAGGCCGAGAACTTTTCAAACCACCCTCGTATATATAATTTTATACTGATCGAGCGATCACTATGATAGTACTGTGGCACAACTTTTTTCTCGAAAAAATCTTTTATGTCGAGATATTTCTTATCTTGCTGGCAAATACAGATTTCTGCCTTGCTCCTTTTGAGTTTATCTAGAGAAGGCCTTTCAAATCATAATATTTGCCATCGTTAGGAGCTAAAAGAGCACCAGGACTGTTGAATGTAATTCAGGTTATTGCCTAAATGGAATATTCCGAGATCCATCTGTTTGTAGATCTAGTTGTCAGACAGTTTCACAATACAACCATTGATATCCATTTATTTTGTGCATAAGGTAGTAAATAATTAATTCCCGTTAATAATTAGTAAGTAGTATACCTTCCCGTTAGTAAGTAGTATACCTTCCAATCCACATTGGGCCAGCGTGGAGGGTCATGGCCCATCCTCCTTAACCATCCATTAGAGGATTAGGATTAGAGGTAAAAAAATCGTTAAAATTTGCTCGTGTCGTTATCGTATTCATGTTCAATAAATTATACATTCAGTCGTTTTAAAGTAGAAATCCTAAATACACTAAAGAATATTCTGGGTTTAATAAAAAAAATAATGTAATAATCGTTATGTAACTCCTGTTGCTACATACATTTGTAACACTACAACTTTAGCTGACAAAGAAATATTAATTTTCTCTTATCTTAATGATATTTCTTTGGTTTAGATATACTTTGACACATTCAAGGAGATGCAGACAAAATAGTGTGATAGCCTTTGGGTTAATTTCACGGGAAATATTACATTCCGGATGTTAATTTAATTTAATTTAATTAAACAAATTCATTATTAATTCCAACGGTTGAGCTCTTTCATTAAGATTATCTACATCTTCAAAGATTGCTTGATAATGATAACGGCTAAATTAATTTTCATCCAGACCATTATATTTAATGCTGTGGATTATAAAATTATGCTGCTCATTAATTATTACTTATAGTAGTATCTAACTTTGTTGAAATTAATCGTGTTAGTAGATAGACTGCATAGTTTAGTTATTTTCGCAACGACTATTATAAAAAAAAAAATTATTAAAGGTTACCTCTTGATGTCCCTAATTCTGGCACTTAGGCCTTCCTTATGTATGGAATCAAATCGAATAGAATAGGGAGAACGCTCCATGACCCACCACGCAGGCCGGCAACACGGTTCGAGTTCGACATAATAAATTTTTGGTCACCTATCCTATGACCGGACATCGCGAAAGTTGTCCAACAACCGTATCGCAGACTGAGCGCGCTAGCCATTGTGCCATCGAGCATAGAATTTCTCTAAGCTCTAATTTTGTAAGGTTTATTAATGTTAATTAAATTGTGTATGGGCATATCACTTTGACAATAATATAATTTGAAATTATGTTCTTTTCGCTTGATTGCGAATTTGTTTATCTCAAAGTCACAACTTTGTCCATTTTAAATACCTACATAATTGGAAATATAATCTTCATTTTTGTTTATTTATTTTAATTTAAAGCAAACTTGTATCACGCCTGGTGCCTTTTAAATTAGCCCTCGTGTAAGCTGAAAGTAATTAGCGAGAGGTGAAGTTGCCCTTGACATAATTGGGAGAAGGCCAGGATCTGATGACTCCATCTGTTCACATAAGGCTGTGGATACGGTCGGGTAAGTCGACGTGAAATCATTACTATGAGTTCTAGAATGCACGTGCATATTTTCAAATTTAAATGTGTATATTATTTTATAACTGGAAGTCGAACTGGAAGCTAGTTTAATGTAAATTTTAGACGATATTTAAAATAAGTTTTCCGGTAACTTCATTTTAATCTGAAATCGAATTCAATATCAAAAATTTACACACGGCTACACGTCAGGTTCTCTTCCATTTACGTTTTTACGTTTGTGGAATCGTGTGTGGCAAAGGTTTAAAATTTGCCAATTTTGTACATTTTACTCTGAACCATTATTAATAATTATAAATTAAACGAACTTACCTTAAGTGAAGTTCTATTTTAATTGTACGAACTGCATAGTCTCGAATGATAATAGCATACAAAGTAGTACACGTGCTTAGGCAGTCGTTAGTCACGAAATTCAGAGCCTAAATCAGCTCAAATTAAAAGCTATAAAAAAAAATTAAAAAAATAAGTGTTTCCTTCCTGTTCCAAGCGCCATCTTTGAGGTTCCGTCATTAAGTTTAGAGAGAGTTGGTTACTTTCATTTAACAAATTATTTTAGGACCCCAAGGGTTATTGTATAAGGCTTACTACAATAAGTACAGTTGATTTGTAAGAATATGTAGATATATCCGCTTTTACATATAGTTTTGCTGACAATTAATTAGCGTAGAAAACCGTACTCTTTAACATTCCATGGTCGTTTTATTTAATATTTCGACTGTACACGGCGTGGGTGGGTTATACCTATCATTCGAGACTATGCAGTTCGTACAATTAAAATAGAACTTCACTTAAGGTAAGTTCGTTTAATTTATAATTGTACTTCACTGCATAGTCTCTTCATGATAATAGCATACAAAGTAGATGTTTAGAGTGTTAAATTAAAATAATTTGTATGTTTGAACAACTAATATATTTATAATTTTCCTCTCTTTGTGTCTTAATTAACAATCAATAGAATCATATTAACTAATTAATATTCTATATAAACAATCTGATTCCATGAATCACCACAATTTTTATAATAAAATAATATTATCAAATAATTTTTTTAATAATATAGACATTAAAAATCATGTAAAAAATTTCTTCAAATTATTTCAATTTTAAGTAGGTACAAATTATTTATTGTACCGTATCTAATAAAACAGAAAAATTCTCATTTGGAATCACTTCTCTATTATAAAATTTAGCAAAAACCTTTGAGGAACTGCTCCATCCTGCAGTTCTTCTTATTGTGTCTATATCAACACCCAAACGTTTAGCCGCAGATGTAGCTGCATGTCGGGTACTGTGAGCAGAAAAGACTGAAATATCTATACCACTTTCTTTTAATGTTGCCTTAATCCATCGGCTAAGCGTTTGTGATGTTACAGCTTTATATGGTTTTTTGTAAGCAATAAACAATTTCTCAGATTGTCGAATATTGCTAGTTTTATCAATATAATTTTTTAAGGTAATAGCTGGACAAATCCTTGGGTTATTACAATAGAAAGGCAATACAAGATTTGGTTGTATGCTGCCTATCCTTGAAGTTTTAATTAGATCTGGTATATTTATATATATCTTTTCAGAAAAGCTCTTAATATGTGATAATTTTATAAGAGAAAATGTTTGAACTCTATGTGCAGTTATAATAGCTAGAATAGTTATTAATTTCTTTGATAAATCTTCTAGTGATAGAAGGTTATTATCTCCTTTTTGAGCTAAATAATTAAGTACAATAGATGGGTCCCAAGTAAAATCATATTTTGGCCTAGGAGGGCGAAGCCTGAATACTCCTTTTAAAAATCTTGTAACTCTATCATCTCTTAAAACGTTTGTGCCAAGTACAAGTGATAAAGCTGATCTACAACAATTTATGTTAGCATATAGTGCTCCATTTTCAAACAATTGTGTAAGGAAAGATAAAACCTGAGGTACCGATGCTTGGAGAAATTCAATATTTAATGTGTTGCAAAAAACATACCACTGTTTCAGGTAGGTATTATACTGCTTTATAGTATTTTCAGACAAGGAAGCAAGCATAATATTTATTGTGGCAGTTGTCATGCCTCGGCGTGATAGCGATTCCCTGATAAGCGCGCAGCAACCAGGATAAGGTGTTGGCGAAACTGGCGTTTGCTGGAATAAGATTTCAATAATTCTTTACAAGGTCCAAAATATATAGGCGGTGCCACTATGAGCTTTTTGAACATAGGATTTGGCCAATCAGGTATCACCACAATGCTTTCTGACTTTTCAAATATTATTTTTTGAAGTACCTTTGTTATTGAAGCTATTGGTGGGAAAGCATAAAAATAATATGGCTTCCATTGTAATGTAAATGCATCAATTCGAAAAGCATCTGGATCATTCTTCCAAGTCACATAACATGCACACTTTTTATAAGCCCGAGAAGCAAATAAATCTATATTTGGTTTGCCATAAGTTTGAACAATTCTGATAAAAATATTTGTCATTTAATTCACACTCTATCTCAGAATGTAGTTTTCTAGATTCTTTATCTGCAATGATATTGTGAGTTGACTTTATATATGAAGCAAATACGAGGGTCAAACTGAAAGTTCTTAGAACTGGCCACTTATAAACAATATAATAAAAAATAATTCTAAAATTTGAAAATATAACTCTTTGCCAATATTACTGAGTATATATTTCATTCATTTGTCATTTGTTTTACGATTTGGCGGCAAATTGAAAATTGTCTGTGTCACGTCATCATGAATTTAACACGAGAAAATTTTCGTGCAATGATTTTTTATGACTTTCGATGTCATTTAAGTCAACAAGAAAGTTATGATAGACTACGATTGGCCTTTCACGATGAAGCCCCATCTCGTGCGACTGTTTACAACTGGTTTAATGAGTTTAAACGTGGTCGCACTAATCTCACTGATGATTTACGTGAGGGACGGCCTTCTACGGCGACGACTGAAGATAACATCTGTGTTGTGCGGCGTATGATAGAGACTGACAAAAGAGTGACCTATCAACAGATTCGGACAAGCTTAGGCATCGGTATGAGTCAAGTGCACAAAATCCTCCACGAACATTTAGCGGTCAGGAAGCTTTGCGCCCGGTGGATACCTCATAATTTGACTGAGGCTCAAAAACTCCATCGTGTGGATTGGTGTCGTAAAATGATTGAAAGATAAGATTAAGATTAACGGAGGTGACTCAAATGCTGTGTTCGACATACTAACAGGTGACGAAAGCTGGATTTACTGTTATGATCCTAAAACCAAAAGACAATCTGCTCAGTGGGTGTTTCCTTTCGAGGAGTTGCCAACTAAAGTGAAGAGAGATCGAAGTGCGGGAAAAAAATGGTGGCCTCGTTCTTTGGAAGGATAGGTCATTTTGCAACAATTGTGTTAGAGGATCAAAAAACAGTTTCTGCAGAACGGTACACTACCAATTGTTTGCCACTTGTCTTGGAAAAAGTTCGAGAGAAACGACCTCGCAGTAGGATCCTCCTTCACCACGACAACGCCTTGTCGCACACCGCCAAGCGAACGATCGACTATTTGGCGACATCAAACGTTGAATTACTGGGTCACCCGCTGTATAGCCCCGACCTCGCGCCTTGTGATTTTTATTTATTTCCAAAAATTAAAGAAAAACTTAAAGGAAAGCGGTTTATGAATGCTGAAGAAGCGATGGCTGCGTATCGCGATGCCATTGAAGAGACCCCTAAGGACGAGTGGGCAAAGTGCTTTTCCCAGTGGTTCCATCGCATGCAGCGGTGTATTGACGTGAATGGACAATATTTTGAAAAGATATAATAAAACTAATAACTGGCTAATGTAATCAGTTTTTGATTTTCTAAGAACTTTCAGTTGGACCCTCGTATAAAGAGTTTTCTCTCTTCACACCATTGCCAAATTTCTTTTGTAATTGAGTTTAAGTGTTGGTATTGGGTTCCCCCTATGCGGTTTATGTATGAAACAGCTGTAGTGTTGTCAATGCGTAAGAGGATCTCACAATTTCTATGATGGTTAGCAAAAAATTTTAGAGCCAAAAAGGCGGCAAGCAACTCTAAATATTTAATATATTGTTCCTTTTCATTCCACAATCCTGCAGCTGATTCATTTCTGCATGAGGCTCCCCAGCCTGTTAAGGAAGCATCTGAAAATATTTCAAGAATATAGTTTCCATTTCTTATGTTACTAGTGGAAGAGTTAATATTTGTAATCCACCATTGGATATCAGGTTTCAATTGTTTTGATAAGGGCATGATATTGTCATAATCACCAAAGGATTTTGTTAAGTATATGTGTTTTTGTCTCTCAAATTCTTTAGTGTATAAATAGCCATAATCTATAGCTGGACATGCTGCTACAAGTAAACTAGTTATATGTGCAAGTTTTCTAATTTTACAATTTTTTAATAAGGAAAATTTTTCTAGTTGAGATTTTATACTAATTCTCTTTTCTGTTGGTAAACCTACGGTATAATTTTTGGAGTTCAACTCCATTCCCAAAAATTTTACACATTTACTTGGTTTTAACAAACTTTTTTCAAAGTTCACTATGAATCCTAGTTTATCTAATATTCTTATGGTTTCTTTTATGTTGATGGAACAGCTGGACACAGAATCTGCACAGCACCAGATGTCATCGATATATATTACTGAAATGAAACCCTTTGTTCTTATATACTGCATGATTGGTTTCATTAATTTGGTGAAAATGTATGGGGCTGTACTTAATCCAAATGGTAAAACTTGAAATTCATATATTTTTTCTTTCCATATAAAGGATAAATATCTTTTACTGTTGTCATGTATAGGCAGTAAGTAATATGCATCTTTAAGATCTATGGTACCCATATAAGAATCTTTTGACATTAATTTTAAGACTGTGCGCATATCTTCTAGTTTGAAATGATCAGTTTGAATGAATTTGTTTAACTCTTTCAAATTAAGTATGAATCTACTTTCACCATTTGGTTTAGGTACAGTAAAATTTTTTGAATAGAATTGTCCCAAATAGGGTTTGCTGCATTTAATAGCCCCTTTACATAGTAATTCATATACACATTTATCTATTTCTGCAATTTCACAATTATTAAAACCATTATTTGTTGGAATTGTGTGTTGAAAAGGAGTATCCATAAATTGGATTTCATATTTACTAATCCAGTTTAAAATCCTAGAGTCAGATGTTATCTTTGCCCATTGTTCCTTAAATAAGGATAACCGGCCACAATGTAGATGTAAATGACTCACCTGAATTAATTGCGATTGTTGTTCAGCCGTAGAGGAGCTTTGTGTTGATTGTATGTCTTTGGCACTTGAGTCATTTGTTGTACCCGTGTGTGCTTCCTGAAAGCCTGCGGAGTGCGTTGCAGCCCAGTTCGGTAAGTTCGGCTTCGTGGATGATTCGCAACTGGGCCTCTGGAGTTTAAATAAGTTGCTTGTTGTAGTTTCTTATTCTTATTAAGTTTTATTTCATGACCAGATTTTCTTATGGCTCTAGTGGCCTTCAATTTTTCTGAAAAATTTTCACCGAACAACCATTCGTCTATTTCAGAATCTTTAACCGAGTCACGTACGTGTTGGTCAAGACTTTGCAGAATAAAATTTCTACGGATCACTGATTCATGGTGTTGTAGATCACATAGCAACTGTGCAGCATCACTTATATAATTAACCACAGTAACATTGTCTTTTAATAACATTTCCAACCCCATGGCTAAAGCTGTTAAGGCACATCCTGTTTGTTGTTGTTTGGTAAAGATACTTTTGTCTCTTTTCAGGGTCTGCTCGGAAACTGCTACTTGGGCTTCTAAATTCAGTTTCGGAGCATCTATATTCTTGCAATTTTCTGGAGGAATGTATTTTTTCTCAATTTCTTTACATTTTTCTCTCGATAGTCCACTTTTTATAAGATTGGTCCATCTAGAAGCTAATTCCTTGTGAATCTTGGGACCATACTTGGCATTATTTTCAGTATTGCCGAGTATTGAAAGAAATTCCTCGTCTAATTCTACATTGTCATCTGTAATATAGTATATTTGAGAAAAGGTAAATAGACAAATTGTTATAGTAACTCTTTGTCGCAATTATAATGTATTTAAATAACAATTCACTAAATAATTATTTTTCCCAACCATTTTTTAATCTAAATAAAGTATAACATTAAATGTTGTTTCTCCATTATTCTTTATTGATATTTAGGCATTTAGATAAGTGTGAATTTTTGTTATTTATGCTGTTGTTTAGGTATAACGATGGTTATATCGCAATAGATATATGATAATTGATTTGCAAAATCGCAATTTAGGTAGTATTATAATAAGTAATACCTTCGATATCGATTAATATGACGTCATCACTTTTTGTGCTTTCTCCTTGTGTAGCGGTATCTTGGAGTATGGAGATATCTGTAAAGACAGATAAAACAAAAGGTTGTTATATAGGGATGAATAACCCTTTTTACTGTAAGACTAAACAGTCCAGCATTTAAAAACTATTTCACCTAAATAGGTGATAGTTAAATGCATATAAATTAATGCACAAGTGATTTGACATTTTTACACTTTACTTACCTTTGTTTTCAGTGATATTTTCATCACAGTTATCTTCAAAAGGTAATTGATTTTCATGATCAGAAGATGGCGGAGACGCCGACGCCGACACCGGCATCGTGTTTGGCGTTCTCGTTTGCTGATGTGCCATTTCTTCATATTTTTGAAGTTTCCTTTTATATTTTGCTATATATTTTTCGATTCTTTGACGTTTTGGCATTTTTTGGTATTTTTATAATGTTAAACAAGATATTTAACTAAAACAAATTTTTTTCACTGTGACGTTGACTGCACGAAAAACGCTAATGACGGAACCTCAAAGATGGCGCTTGGAACAGGAAGGAAACACTTATTTTTTTAATTTTTTTTTATAGCTTTGAATTTGAGCTGATTTAGGCTCTGAATTTCGTGACTAAAGACTGCCGAAGCACGTGTACTACTTTGTATGCTATTATCATGAAGAGACTATGCAGTGAAGTACAATTCCGATTTGGATTTAAGTATGTTATAACAGCATTCGTCACTGAAATAACTTTTGTTACATTATTGATCACAAATTCCATTTTGGCTAGTCTTCAAAAACCTGCCTATCAATCAATCATTAGCCTATAAATTCCTTGGGGTACACACCTCATTTAAGCATAGAATCGAATAAGGAGTATAGCTAATTTACAGACCATAATTATTATTTTCACAGGGATGCGTTACGTTTAGGTACACAAGAGTTGGCGTTATTTATGTTTTCATTGGCGGAGGATAGAATCGATTTATTTAAGTGAAACATGTAGGTCACTTTAGTTAGGGCTGGTGGCTGGTAACTGAGCGGCCCTTTCACGCACGGAGTGACACAATTAGGGGCGTCCTGTAACTCGCCGGCTAATGAACGGGTTGTATGTGCCTCCCGCCGGATATATGACACCCATGAATAGTGCATTCGTACAGAAATTTTGACTGGTTTTACTTATAAAAATTCAACTATAATCGATTATGTAACTTATTTACGTCATTGCGTCATAGATACTCATCATATCAGCCGTTCGCTGCCCACTGGGCATAGGCCCCCTGACGATCGATCCTGCGTTGCTGGCATCCAATGGCTTCCCGAGACCTTTATTAGATTGTCGGTAAGCCCACTGAATGTTCAGTGCGTGGTCGCCATTCCAGGATTTTAATCAATGGTTATCAGTTCTTCTCGGGGATTCTTCGCACCTCGTTACCGTAGCCGCTTCCGCAGCTAGGAATAGAAGAAATGCTGGGATCTTCGGGCCAATTAGTTTTGGTGTTATTCAATGATGGGGCCGTAATCTTCATGCTTAGCAGGCGGGTAGGCGATACCAGTGGGCCAAAGATCTGAAGAGACGCTGCCCATCTCCTAGTGACTGTGTTCCCTTAGTCCGCTTGCACGACACCTACGGGAAGAGGTGCTTCCCGTGTGTTTAAAGAAAATTCTAAGTTAACATACTCATGACAATGATACCCGTATAGCTAACGATTTTTCTCCTACTAGACTTAAAATTGATACTGTTGAAAGTCTAAATTGTCTTGTAAACTTTACAAGAGCGAAATTGAAGACATAATTTATCCTGTCACTTATAAGGTGATTGAAGAAATTAGGTTACTTAATAATTCAATAACTTAAATTGATACATTTAACTATTTAATAATTGTTTTCTCGATAAATTTTCGGATGTTTGCTTTTAGTTACATATTCTATGATTTTATTTCGCTTCTAGGTTAAAATTAATGTAAATCATTTAACGAATGAAATAGAGCGATATGTTAGGATTGTGTTAGAGTGGGAGTGTGTTGTGGGATGGTGTTACGTTGAGATTATTTCATGGGTGAGTGGGTTCGAGACTAGGTTAATGCTGAGGGTCAGCGGTCACTCAGCAATATTAGCAGCGGACTTTATGAGGCACCTATTGAAGGCCGGCGCGCCCTAAAATATTGTTGTTTCGAATTAAGAACATATTCATGATAGGCTTATGAGTTGAAAGCAGATCGTTTCGATTAATAGGGTAGTTTCGGTAGAGAAAAATAAGTCATGAAATTGCACAAAAACTAAAATTTACATCGTAATGAACAAAGAGGTTCTGATTTTGAGTCTTAAAGTCACACAATTATTTTATTATGTTAAAATTAAAAATTGTTATTTTTTTATCCGTTTGTCGGGACTACTTCGGACTGATGTGAATAATTCAAATATTTAGGAATCACAGTAGATAGACATTTTAATTGGAAGTCGCAAGTGGATCAAGTTTGTGTTAGATTGAGATCCATATTGAGTAAATTTTATGAAATAAAAAAGTTATGTACTTAATATATTATGCTTTAGCGGACTGTATTATAAGTTATGGTTTAAACGTATATGGCCGTAAATTCGCTACTTATTTGAAGGATATTAATAATTTACAACTAAGATTACTTAAATATTTAGTCAGCAAAAGAATTAAAAATAAATGTAACAAAAATGACGATAGTTTATTCCCATTCTGTAAAATATTACCAGTAGAAGATAAGATAAAATATATGATATCATTAAAAAATTATTATAGTTACAAATTTAAAGTGAAAGTTAAAGTGAAAAATAGATATGTATAATACAAAAAGGACCAGGGAAAAAGGACAAGCTTTTTTAAACCGTTTAAAACTAATTACTCTGGTAAAAGATGTTCAAAGTATGTTCAAAGTTCCGGAATTGTGTAATAAAATAAGCATGTTAAGAGAAGATAAAAAATTTTGTAAACCTATAATTAAAAGAAAATTAAAAGATATCTTACTGAATAACAATTTAACTGTATAGTAAATGCAATGTTATTCAAAGTCCCTAATTGGTGTTTTCTATCTTTGCAAATGTATGTAGTAGTAGGTAGGTATATACGTGTACAAGAAAATGAGTGCTAATCTTCGCCAAGAAACTGCTGTGCAGTTTGGCGAAAATAACAAAAGCACCTTCTGTAATTTTCTTAATACATAAATAAATAAAACTAAAAATACAAAACAATACCTAATCCTAGTAAAGATATCTGGAAAATTCCTTCCACACAGTATTTATATTTCACTTAATACCGATCTAGATCCCTAGATCAGTATCTGTAATCATTCAGGGCAACCTGATTTAAAAGAGTACTGAAAGAAATAAACATTATCTAGCACAATAGTTAATCATTTTCAGTGACCTAGAAGCGCATATTTTAAAAAAGTTGCCAAACTTGTAATCCAGTCGGGACTCCATTAGATTAAAGGCTGCCCTAGATTGGTACACGATAACTTCAAACAAATATTCAAAGACGATACGTCAATTAGCCGAATACAAAGTAAAGAAATTCAATTTATCAGAAACTACCAAAAGAAATGGAAAATCTCTACCAAACTAACAACTTGAAAGGCTTTTCCATTGAGAAACTTTAAGACAAAATATATATTGAGAACATAATTATTTATATATCGTTCGCAAATAATACATTTCAATATTGTATGTTTTTACATACTTTTTATCGTAAAGATCTCATGGGAACACATCTGTTGAATCATATATAACGATGCGTGAACGATATTTGTTAGTTATTTTATAGTATTGCTGACATTAAGGATGGGCACGTTACAGCATTGATTTTTGAATTTTCGAGTATATAACATACAATAATATAGTATTTCAGTGGCTTTAGAGCTGGATTCTTTATTAATTGTATTTCAAAATATAGATCCATTTATCATTTTCTTTTTAGGGCTCCGTACCTAAAGGGTATAACGGGAACCCTATTACTAAGACTACGCAGTCTATCTGTATCTCTGTCTATATATCATAAACTGTGAAAACTAAACAATTAAAATTTTCACAGGTGATGTATTTTTGTTGCCGCTTCAACAACATATATTAAAAACCAAAATTAAATTAACCAATTATTTTGCTCGCACCTACCTAGAATTTATACAAATCCGCTTAAAACGATTCTGAATCTCTATAATTTGTTATTTTTTTTAGTAAAAAATATTGAATAGATAAGGACCCCCGTGGAATACCCGATGTTGCTATGCAAGGATAAGATCTGAGTCCATTCATCACAACTATTAGATTACGTTGTGTGAGATCAGTGAAAGAACTACCATATCATATTCTGATAAACACTGTATTTCAACATTTGAAGACAGGGATTGCTGCTTCATAACATCAAGACTTAGGTTCATGTCCTTCAAGGCGATTTTTAATTGCTCGTTCTTCTGTTCGCCATAAATTTCGTAGATATATCAGATTTAATTTTCTCCTATTAATCGTTTATAATGTCCATATATTCCTTAACCTGATCAATGTCAGCTTTAATAAACTTAAGTTCTTTGTTTACATACTGTGCAAATATTTCATTTAAATGTTTAGAGAGTGCTGCTATTTCCGACCGTATTATACTGCGTACTTCGATGAACATCACTGGACAATCAGTTTCCATATTGACGGGAGAAGCTGCTGCAGCACGTTTTTTGTTGCTCACCCTAACATTTGGCTCATGTGCTGACTCAAGGGGGTTAATTGTCCAAGCAAGGGCACCACCAGCATTATCTCTCTAAGATTTCCATGCAGGAAACATCCGTGTACTCTGATCTTTAATAATTCCTTTCAGTGAAGATGCCACACAGGAGCCATCGAATGATACTTGACATTTTGAGCTCGCTACCATAGAATCGGGGTAAGTGATAAGATTTGATCACCTGGAACAATTCATTCTGCGTTCCCTTTTGATGTATTTTAAAGTTCGACGACCAAAATACAACTTGATGGATTCACTTTAAGCGATGATTATTACTAGTGGCAGCACTAGACTTACGCTAATAATGACAACCGTCAATGTTTGGTCTGCAGAGGTTAGTTAGAAAGTTTAAATCAGTGAATCTATTAGGATAAGATGATAGAAATATATTGTAGATATAAATGTTCATCTTGTCCGTATAACTTCCACTCATTGGTGGTTTTGCTCGGGAAAGCAAAATAACTGTGGTGCAATCATATATATGTCACTATTTAATACTGCAAGTAATTTCTAAAGTTAAATTCAGTTGAGTATGTGTTTACTGATTTGTACCAGAACATGAAAAGAACATACTTCACGAACTTCACGCTACAACTATTTGACTTACATTAGTGATTTCGATAACGATGTTTTTTTGAAATTGGAATATAGACTTCTAAAACTAGATTCTTATTATAAATTTACATCTTTATCGAAAATTTAAATATTTCTTTCAGCTGGTAGATTGTCTGAACATTGATCAAAATACGCTCTGTAGTATCGAAAAAGTAACAAGTGCTTCAAAAATTTATCAGTCCTGTTAGGTCCTAGGTAGCTCAGCAGTTACAGTAGTCACCCGGATTGCGATAGGTCATGGGTTCGAGTCCAATCTTAGAGTGCTAGGGAAAAAGTGAATTTTTAAGCACTTTTCATTAAGAATAATATCTGATTACTTAGATTTGAGAAATTTTGGAAAGTGGCAGATTTCCTTTATAAATACTTGCTTACATTTAAGAGCTTGAAATTCGGATTGTTAGTATTCTAGAATTCCCATGATTGTAGAGATTCTGTTGCTAGTTTAGAGAAGCTTGTAATAGATACTTATTTAATTTCATTAGAGGTTACGTATAATAATTCTAAGAGAAACCTACAATTGATATTTGATCTAATTTAAATTGTCGATTCAAAAGTAGTGCAATTATAAGTTTTTAATGAATTCTCATTAGTGTGAATTATTCATTGTATATAGATGTTTGTTGTTAATCGTCTAGGTACTAACGTGTTGCTGAGTTAATATTTTAATAATATTCGCTTTTTAGTATTTTTAATTTGAAGTCGGTTTTACATTTCTTTATAATTGATCCTTTTTGTGTAGATACCTAAGTGACTATAATTTTATAACAACAAAGGCCTTCATGTGCTCCAGAACTTTGTTTTTATTAATGTCAACAGAAAATGCTCATAATGTCGATTAACTTTTCCTAAAACGCTATATTAATATCTCTCATAGATTAGACCGACTGCAATTCAGGACTTTAGATTTCAGAGGACTTCAGAGCTAATCACAATGTAGTTTCAGAGTCAGAGTTAATTGGGTATATATATCCCTAGCAGTAAGCCGCGGCTTTGCCAACGTTGTCCGAGGGTACTGTGTGCATATTGACCTGCTATATTAGAGTCTCAAAGAAATCTTCATCAAAAATTTGCCAGTAAGCCAGTAATCCATCTTTATATTATCATCATTAGCTTATCATCTTCACTGCATGGGCATAGCCCGATAGGCATACCCGAGAGATGGAACATATTTTAGGAACATGCCAGTTCCATAGTGCCTTATATATACATTTACAAAAATATCTTAATTACCTATTTATATTTGGAGACTATTAACAGAGCACAATAGCGGAGTCCGAAAACAGTTTCGCTAGTATGCTCTGCAATATACTAACATCTAAAAAGTTTCGCTGTAGTGTATTTGTTAGGATAATGCTATCAGATTAAAATTTGACATATTCGATTAATATTTGTTATACATCATTTAAAGTGCCACATTTTGTATGGATAACACGTCTTCATAGAATAGTCGTGTTGTCTTCTTTCCATTTCAGTGCGCAGTAGAATCGACACGAATTGCAAAAAATACAAGCAAAATTTTTCTTTGAAAAAATAATCCTTTTTTTTATGATTATTTCGTCATTTTGCTTGGATCTAGTAAATTGACTACTGTGCTGGTTCTGGATTTTCAGATAAAGGCTTTCATTTTAAGGTTTTAAACAAGCTTAGATACTTTGCTTGTGCAAGACTCTACGCCTGATCCTGATAGCAACTTGACGGTCAGCTTGTTCTTGCTTTCTCAATTCAGCATACTCAGAGATTTTAGTGCATGACGCGAAATTAAATTTAGCCAACGAATATTCTGCCATCTCTTCGATTTGTAGGTATTGAACTCATATAGTTATATAGCATACATTCACTCGGTATTTCTTTAGTACAATTTATTATTTAACTTTGAAACTTGAAATCAGTAGCCCATTTCAAGTACTTTTTTCATTTTCGTCATTCATAATTATAGGCAGTTTAGTTATATATGTCGGAAACATAATTAAATGCCGCTCGGTTATGTATAAAAGTATCTTCTTAATAGTCACCTATATATTATTTTGTCGTCTGATGAATAATTCTCCATGAGAATATATTATTTAAAAAAAACGGGCAACCGCAAGTCGGACTTGTGCATGGAGGAGGGTCTCGTACCATTATCCAAAAAAATCACGATCAATTGTTGTTTTCAAAGGAGTTGTTCAAAATTTTACATTTGGTCAACTTTTACTCGTAAATTGGTAGAGCCAACTTAAATGTGATAGATTTCCTACTTAATTCGTTATATATACATACTACTGTCATGACATTTGATTTTCTAACAACAATCGTTTATTTGGCAGGCGGAACATTTGACTCGGACGAAAATTGACACTTTGAAGCTTAATAAGTCACGAGCGGTTAACTAAATCGAAAACGGTCTTTCCAAGCCCATTCTTGAAAGACCTATCCAACGATGCCCCACACTAAGGGAAAATAAAGATTTTTTCATCCTCAACTTACACATAGATAATAACAAAAAAATGAAATATTTCAATATTTTATTTTACCACTTTGTTGGCTTGATTTAAATGTACACTCGTGCTAAATTACACCTTACTAATACAAATATTTTTTAAACTGCAATTCGATGAACAGACAGACGGACATGGCGAAACTATATCCTAAAAACCGTAAAATTGAAAATGAAAGCGACTTTGATATAAATCGTACAAATAATAAAAATAATCATTAAAAAAACATTACCATAATAAAAAACATTGTAATTTTATTTTTTTCACCTGATTAACATTTCCCTAATTAAATTATGTTATTGTAAAAACCGCACAATTGAAAACGAAAGCTCCTTTCTTTGATAAAAATCGGAAAAGTAAACACTACAAAGAATACAAACTTAAAAGTACACTACATACAGTAGCTCATCTAGTATCAGTAGCGTCATCCAAATTTAAAATTTTCATCTACCAAACCAACATAACATAGGCATTTAATTAATATCAGCGGCAACGATTGTACCGATTGGAATTATTCAAGACATCATTTAATCGTTATTAAAGCTTAGATCAATTAATAAAGGATTTGGAAAAGGATTACATGGAATATAATTACAATGACAAATTGAATTGTAAACTATGGTAATTATTTAATGCCCCATTTTCATCCCTTTATATGCTTTTTTCGAGTTAAGACGCGATAACATTAATAGATATATGCGTCCGCGGACTTTTTTAGAACTTTTAAAGGAGTTCAGTTTCGTAACACATGATTTTTGCGTAACTTTCACAGTTTACACAGGGCACGCAACGAAAGTTTAAACAAAGTAAAATATTCTCCTGTTTTTGCAAAATTTTTTCATTGCTGCTTCACTCCTGTAAGTCTTCGCACCAGTGATTTCTAAAATTAAAGAACTTTTAAGCATTTTTCGTTAAGAATATTTCTCAGTATAGCATTGTGAATGCAAAATTGGTCAAATATAATAATTATAGAGTTTCAAAAAAACAAACTTTTCAGATTTATTATAATTAATATAGATTAAAACTTAATCGCAGAGCTTATTCTGTTGATATTTGAGGAGTTCCCCGAAATATCTTTCACATTGATGACCAAACTTCAACCAAATTTCTATGGGGCCACAATACTCTACTTTTTTGAATATACAAAGAAATTTTAGAATAGAAATATCGGAGATATGCGGTAATATGCATAAAAAATACGGTTGAATTAATTTATTCAAGATTTAATTTGCTTAAGTTAATCAAATAAAAATATTAATTTTAATAACTTAAAAGCATTTAATGTTAATGAGACATCAAATGATCAACTAAATTATAATTAATTGAATACGATATTCTAAGTAATCATTATATAAATGTAGACACAAACTCAATTGATTTCAATGCCATAATACACCTTTGCATACAGGTATTTAGTTTACTAAAATTAATCTGACTTTCAGGTGATTCCGATTAATTAATTGTTTTTTCAAATAATACCCTTTGCTTAAGTCTATTTTTTTCGCTCAAATATTTGTGTATAAATTATTTGTAACGTTAGTTGTAACTTGATATAATAAGCAATAATAAAATTTAATCAAATCAAGTCCTGAAATGGGATCCCGAAATCACAAAAAACTCTAAAAAGAATTAGGGCGAGATCGAAAAATATAGATTGTTGAGGATTATGTCACTCTTTAAGAGCTCGATTCTCTCGAGTTTGTCATGCGACGCGGGCTCGAATTTATGAATTTTTTTTTGTGTTTCTTTTATTTTTAAGTATATCGTATGAATATTTCGACTATTATATTATAAACCAATTTAACGAGAGATGTTATCGTAACTAGTTATTTTATTATTTCGAGACAATATTTGGTAATTGCTCCACGACTTACTGTTATCAGACATAGCTTTTACAACAGCTTAAGACACGCTTAAGCCATACAAAATAATTAGTGTAGCAATTATTCGCAGGTCGTGTTCACACTAGGCGGGACGTAGCCGGGGCGTGACGGGGGCGTGACGACATGAGATATTCCAGCGATTAGTGCGCCGTGTGCGCCGGTCGGTGAGATATAGTCGAGCTTTTTGTGAAGTCACGGGACCGCACTAAAACTTGCTTTACTAATATGAACAAGTTACCGAAATGATACCATTCACTTGTCTATTTTAATAGTGTGAGGAATGATAATATTGGGAGATAATTATGAGAAGACAAAAGAGACGAGAATAAGAAGAAACATTACGTGCCCTTAAATGTGAACCTGCAGGCTTAGCCCGTTATTCGCTATTTGAGTCACTCAGCTTATATTATATATATGTTTATGTTTATGATATGTTTTGATATTCACTACGTTTTTCTTATGAAAAACGTAGTGAATATCAAAACAAGCAAAAGAAGTTGCCATTAAAATTATGCCTTGTGAGGTTGAATTTGAGTCAGGCAAAACACTAGAAGACTCCAATAAAAAAATCACAACAAATTAAAATACTAATTTAGGTTCACCGATCAAAGAGTATAATTTTGCCAATATAAAACGAAAATTTATACTTATGAATACTGCCAATATGGAATCATTTTCAAAGAACAAAAGTATTTTGCTACTAACAAAATATTAGGGATTGGAATATGAAATTGTCATTTTATTGTAATAGGTTCCTTGAATTGACATAGAATCTTCATGATTTGAGATTTTCGAAAGAAACTTTTTTCACATGGTTTTTGTAGAAGCAGCCCGCAATATCAATGTTGCGTTTGGAGAGGGGTCTGCTAATGACCGCATCGTGCGTTTTTTTAGTTTAAATGCTTTCGTGATGGAAACTTCGACTTGAAGAACGAGCCATGAGGAAGACTGCCCACACAGGTGAATAACGATGAATTCTAACGATCCTAGCCCAACTACCCAGGAACTAGCGGCATGGTTTTAACGTTACTTTACCCACAATATTCACTCATTTGCGTCAAATCGATAAATAAAATACGACAAATGGGTGCCTCATGATTTGACTGATCTGCAGAAAGAAATACGTGTTGAAACTTGTGTTTCCTTGTTAAATCGGTAAATGTGGATTCTTTATGATAACCGTAAAAGAAAAATGCAATGGCTGACTCCAGGTTTAGCGCCCCAACAGTGTCCTAAAGTAAAATTTACAAATAAAAAGGTAAAACTGTTGATGGTCTCAACATGGTGTTATTCACTTTAGTTTTCTCCGATCTGAACAAGCATTAACGGCACTCCAAACTCCAAACAATGTTGGCAAAACTAGCAGTAAACAGCCCCGACTCATGAATCGATCTTCACCATTATTGCTCTATAACAACGCGAGACCTCATACAGCACGAGAAACCTTTTTGACCCTTCAGGAACTGCAGTTAGAAACTATTCGTCATTCAGTTTGTGCAGTCTAGATCCTTAAAGTTCCTAAAAGGCATAAATGACCTTCCTATTAGATAGCAGTAATGTATAGATAATAATAGTACCCATTACTACCTCGATTAAATAAATTAGTTAACCACTATTTCAGTAAAACTTTAGGTTACGAACGGTTTAGGTTAGGTTCAGTAAGTAATAAAATAATTTATGAAATAAAATTAATTAGGTGTGGCCCAGAATTGGTTTAGAATTTTATGGCGTAGGCAAAGTCTTTGTTGCGGTCTCGAAGGCGCGAGGCTTCTACAGAAAACGTTCGTTGTAATATTAAAATATCTTTTATAATATTCGAACATGGCATTTTATAGTGCAAATAATGTTGATCTTTAATTATTTCAAACGAGTGAGCTCTGTATATTTATACGTAATAGGCCTTTGAAATCATAAGTGGAATTTAAATGAAGTAGTATTTAATAGGAAGCTCAGTAGTGTAGTGGATAAGCGCCACCCGGCCTGCGATCGTAGTTGTTAAGCAACTTTCGCAAGCACTGGATGGGTGACCAAAATTGTTATCTCCAGCTACTCCGCGCTTCGGAAGGCACGTTAAGCCGTTGGATCTATGCTGCATTTGCAGTCATACCCTCCAATCCGCATTGGGCCAGCGTAGAGGATCATGGTCCGTCCTCCTTAACCATCCACAACGAAGGCCTGAGCCCCTGCAGTGGGCCCGTAAAAGGGCTGATGATAATGGGTCTAATAAATACTATTTTCTTTTACCGAGATACCGAATATTATCGGTGTTTATTCAGTCATCTTATTATTCTTTTAAGTGAATTTCCTAAATAAACAGTTTTCTGCATTAGTAAATCTTGAAGCGGGATCTTAAAGTGGTCTCTGGTATATTGTTATGAAGCGTTCGTTATAAGCAATTGGGCGAGCTTCCAAATTGGCTTCCAGTGTTTATATCACCCGCGAGCATTGTCATCAGTACAGTCTCCAGTCTTTTTGTAGTTTGTTTAACTGCAGTTTTCCTTTAAGAAACTGATAGAATATAATAATATTTAACAGACACTTTAAATTATTATATTTGATTAATTTCGCATTGACAAAGCTATATCATCTCGGGTTGCTAGGAGGTTGTAGATTATTAAAATTATTATTTTTCTTTTCAGTATAGATAATTTTTTTTTTAATGAAATTAAATAATAATGGCGCAGATTTATTTATTACCCTGAATAAATAAACGTAAGGCAATATCAAATACATTGATTAAAGCCCAAAGCGCAGCTAAAGCAGTTCTGTTATGTAAATCTGGGTGTTGATCGCCCTTCATTATTTCAGATGAAGGGCGATCAACACCCAGACCGAAGACAATTTCAAAAAGCTAATTTTCTGTATTGATCTTGAACTTGAACTCGCAATCGTTGACTTGACACATTGAAAATACTCGGTCACGGAGGTCTTAAGGCTTTAAATTGATTGAAGATATTATATTTTGTTTTTTAGCAATCTGACGTATTGTTAACTGTGCAAACATAAAATAAATTAACCATTATTTTATCTAAATTGTTACAGCACCAGTGAACATCGTGCATCCAATAAAAAATGTTTGTACATGAAAACGGACCGAAGCAGAAATTCAAAACTGGGCCAGCCATTTTATTAGAAGGGCGAAATGAATATCTTGTTTTTAAATTCGCAAAAAAAGCGTTCCATTTTTTTCTGTAGATATAAATTAACAATTACGGAGCAACTATTCCAACTTTGCTATTTCTCATAACTGTTCCGAATTGCGGGGCTGTTCTACAGTACATCGTGGGCCTTGGATTATTCGCCATAGCATAAATTCATTGCAGAACGTTCAATCCCTTACAATTAATATCTCTATTTAAAAAAAACAGCTTAGTGAGACAGCTGAGTGGCTTAAATGGTCACGATATTAAAACTAAGAGATGGAAATGTTACCTAAACTCAAACATTGAAGTGGTACTGAATGTTTAATATAGAAAAATGTTAGGCGATGGATGAATTTCTCAGTTCCCGAGTGCGATAATTTGATGAATTACGCACGGTCCGATATAATCCAAAAAGGCCAGGTTCGCATTTTATTGATAAATTGAAGAGAATAATATTTTATCCTTTGTCTTACATTATACATATAAAACTACTTCTTCAATCACTCTGTATATTGATGAAACCGCATTAATATCGTTTGTAATCTGTTGTATATGGTCTCAGAATACTGCCAGCAGGAAACAACTTTGTTTTATAACTACTATGTTTGGGTATCTGTACTAATATTATAAAGGTTAAGTTTCTAACATTTTTTATTTGTGAAATACTTGTCCGATCATAAAAAATCATTCACCTACGGATAACTACATCATACGTAGGTGACATAGGCTATAATCTACGTGGACGAAGTCACGGGAAGACAGCTAATAATATATTAAATCAAAGGATTATTTTAATTAAAACTTCATGAATATTTCACAGATTGAGGTGAGTAATTTTAGATAGTCTGTGGCAGACATGTTAGGAGTGCGCCATGTAAGCTACATTCTGTTGCTTCCTAAACTAGTTAGGTATGCCTTAGCGTTTCGCTGAACAACGACTGTCATGCTCCTTGCTGCCTATACGTATTGTGTCTCAAAAAAAAGTTTCGAAAATTAAATTGAGCAATTGATACTTCTGTTAAGACAAGTCTGTTAAAAGAAATATTTATCTTATTAAGCATTTGATTGGGCGATCGATAAAATATAAATAGATTTAATTTTTCTAACAATAAAGTTAGAAAAATTAAATCTATTTAAACTAAGTTATTTATCAAAATGTATAATTTGATCGGTATACATTTAGTACCTTAACATTGGTTATATTTTTTATCATCCGTTTGTGATCATATATTATGAACAGTTTATATACATAAATTTATGATAATATGTTTTTTTCGAATCCCGCACACACTTCCACATTCGAAGTCTCAATGAATGCACTGAGAATTCGAATGTGACCAACCAAGATATTTTTTCTGTAAGTTAGTGGTGTGTTGAGTGTTTTACTGATTGAAACTGCAATTAAAAAGAGAGTATACAAATTATGATGACGTCTTCAACCTAAGTTGATCGTCGGTTTCAAGATGTCGTCATCAGAAAAAGAACAACAAGAAGCTATTATTTGGATAAAGATAACACTAGGGCACACTTATTAATTTTTGGAATTAATGTGAAAGTCATTTTTAAATAATTAAAACTGGAAATATTAAGGTAGAATAAAATATTTAAATTTTTATAATGACAAAAACATTTTCTTACTATTTTGAGTATAACTCGGCACAGCTGTATTTCTCACTGCAGAAACAAATGTTATTTATAATGTTATTTAGTTTATTCAAAGATGGAGGATTAATCCCTGGCGATGGCTAAAACTCGAGCGGGAATTCCCCCACGCCTAATCATCCTTAAATAAAAGATCGGCTTTTAAAGTAATCGAAATGTTTGTTAATTATGCTTTATTTTAATTCTTCTTTTGTTACCCACTAATAGTTACCTTGATTATGTATGAAAGTTTAACAGATGTTTGTGTTGATTTTAAATATTTCAATTAATTCAAAGTTAAATATTTAATATTTTTTCAACCGATCTTTTAACTTTTATGACTTGTGCGGAATGAAAAGCACTAAGTATAATTTCATAAAGTCAAGGTCAAATATCATTATACAAATAATGTTCTGTGGCCCGTGAATGTTGTTATTAAGCAACTTCCACAAGAATTAGTCACAGGATGAATGACCAAAAAAATTATTATCTCGAGCTACTCCGTATTTCGGAAAGAACTTTAAGCCGTTTGGCGCCCGGTTGCATTGCACCCCTGCACCATGGGTAAAGACGGACCTGAACTAGCCATACTCTTCCATGCGCTATAATGACCTCCGTGCCCGATTCGATTCCCAGTCGAGTCAATAAAGAAATTTACCTTTTCTTTATTGTCTAGGGTGTTGAAGGGTTAACTGAGGATTTGAGGTATGTATGTAATGTTTTTAATGTTTGTATTTTACTGGCTTTCCATCGTCAGCTTCACCCGCGTGGTCCTGTATTATACATATAAACCTTCCTCCCGTTTCAAGCTGAACTTTGATGAAAATCTTTCATCATCACCAGCCTATTAATGTTCCCAGTGTTGGGGTTCAAGTCTTTATTATTGATGGAATCGACTCAAATCGAAATAGGGAAAGGAATAGGCTATGAAACCCACGCGCGCCCAATGCGGATTAGTAGGTGTTAACGACTGCAGATGTAGCCGAAATCAATGGCTCATCGTATCTTCCGAAGCATGAAGATTATAAATTTTTGGTCACCCATCCTATGACCAACCCTTGCGAAACTTGCTTAACGACCATAATGCAGGCCGATCGCGCTAACCACTGCGCCATCGAGCTCCTCATGAAAATTGTTATCAGTATTTAAATTCGTTGTGTAATCAAAACATCAGCGTACAGACAGCAGGAAGTAACTTTGTTTTATACTTTGTTTTATATTATGATTTAATCTTCCACTTCAAGATAAGCTAAGAACGCACTGAAGTTTCTTAACCCATTACTTAATGCTAACAGTGAAATGCAACATAAACTGTGACGTTACAGGCTCAGTAACTCTTGATGCAAATCAGCAAAGCTCTCCAGGTTGTTTGTTCAGAGACAAATGTAATCGTATACGGGGCTTTGTTTAATGCGAGAATTGGCGCGGAATGCTTACAAAAGCTGCACACCTGGACGGGTTTCATTAAACTTTATGCACCTTGAAACATCTGGTAAATATAAGAATATGATTGCCCCATGTTTTTAATCAAATAAAAACATTTAAAAAATTGTACTTAGTGGCATGGAAGGCAAGGGTTACAACAAAACAGAATATTAGTTTGTGGTTTCTTTCTTCAGTAAAAAGAAACAACTTGGTTCACAAAAAAAGTATCGGATTGTTAAAAATTAATTAATAATATAATAAATAATCATAAACTAATACAATTCCAAAAGGAGACACACAGGATTTGAATACTAAATAACAGAACGTAACAGTTTACTAAATAAACTGTCGCTCTTTTGCATGTTTGGCTGATGTGCTTGGTTCCTTTTTGCTTTTTGATACAAATTAATTTAAAAAAAAAACATTAAAAATAATTGTAGGGACATTGGTAACAATAACTTTTTAGGTAGGCAGACGTGGGAGAGCAGCACGGCTCAAGGCATGGTGAAATATTATATAAATGTGAGGCATGAGAGTACACTTATAAATGTAAATAGTGAAAAAGTTGAGTTGGTAGAATCGACAAAGTTTCTTGGTATTACACTAGATTCCCGACTGCAATGAGATCCTCATATTGATAGCTTGTCAAGTAGACCGAGTTCTGCAGCTTTTGCTGTTAAGAAAATTAAACTCTTGACAAATGTTGAAACGGCAAGATTGGTATATTTTAGTTATTTTCATAGTGTAATGACGTATGGTATATTGTTATGGTTGTGTAAAAAATATTTTTGGACGATTCAAAAGTGCTTGTAACAAGCTTACTTGAATAAAACATTTTTATTTCATTTCATTTCATCACAGAATCGCAGGACTGATCTCATGTTACTGCAGTTCACCATGGAAATAAAGAGTCGTGAAAAAACGAATAGTAAAATTAATACGTTGTATTAAATATTATTGAGATATTAAAGAAACATCTTTTAGTGTTTTCAACTGCAATAGAAATTAAACATACCTATTAAAAAACAAAACAAGTGACAATAAAATATGTTTATTTTCCAAGCATTAAAACAGACTTCAAGTAATGACAATAATTATATTCATAAACAACGGCGCTTCATAAATCTTTCATTTGCATCTACATTTAGAACGCATTCACGCTTATACCACTGACTTTGGTATGCGGCGCTGAGCTATAGACTCTTCCCTCAAGTCCACCATACACGTCCGCGTCGTACACCCTGGAAATGTTTTGGGATCGCAACGGGCGCCGCATACTTACCATCTACCCCGGACCCCAAAGCAGCCAAGTATGGGGACGATGTCTGCAATGGCAGTCCCACCTTGCAGGCAGTCCTGAACCCTCAATCCCGTCATAATTCCAACAATCCCATCCCTCCCATTCCCCTCCTAACCTTTCCTTCCATCCTATCTCTAATCTTTCCGGGAGGAGACAACCTCGACTCCAAAAACCCCAATCCAAGGTGTCAATCGTACCGTGCCGAGGGATGAATGGCTGAGGGTATCAGTCTCAAACGGTGTCTCTCCGAAACCAGGGTGAATCGGAGTAGTAAATAACCCTTCGGGCGACATGCGGGGCTCTGTCGTTCGTGACCTTTTATTTCCCTAGCTACTCGTGGGTACAACATGGAAAAGGATAAAAATAATCAAATTAGCCTAAACCCTATGTCTTCCGTTCTGGAATCCATCCAGGACGGAATGAACCGTGATGAGGCGAAGAGGACTGCAAAGGACTCTGGAACGCCCATCAGTCTATCCCCTACAACGGAGGTGGAAGTCGTGGTCGAAGGAGGCAACTCTGGATCGCCCGACGCCCCATCCGAAGTAGAGGATACGAGCCAAGGCAGTCAGCGCAAGCGACTGTCTGGAGCAGCACGGAAGCGTCTCCGGAAGTTAGTGGCAGAAGCAGGGGTAGCTACAGAGCAAGCCCTTGTGTTATGCCGCAAGCCATGGAAAGACATTCCGATACCGAAGCCGACCTCTGTGAAGACCCTCAAGAGGGACAGATCAGAGGAAGACTCTCCTAAGGCGCACATCAATAAAGTCGCCAAGTTAAGCCCTACAGCCACAGGCGGCCCAAAGCCCCTTAGCTATAGGGAGATGGCGGAGACCTCCAGAGTGGGGATCCGGAATTCGGAACCCATGACGGAAGCCCAGATGGCGCTCGTACATCGTCACCTCATCGTGGCCCTAACAAAAATGGACGCGGAGGGCGATGGACCTGAATTTGTCGGTTTCAGCCACAGGACAGGATGGATACTGGTAACCTGCGCGAACCAGTATAGCCATGACTGGCTTGTGGCTGTAACACCAAAAATGAAGCCATGGCCTGAAGCTCAGCTGACCACCATGTCGGAGAGCGAGCTTCCAAGGCCATCTACGGCAACAACGTTTGTACCCAAGACGGAGGCTGCCTCAGTTACTGAGGCATTAGCCCTGTTGAGGGTACAGAATAAAGGCATAAATCCTGGACTCTGGAGGGTCCTAAACGAGAAGGAGGAAGAAGGAGGAAGGCTTGTCACCTTCTCCATCGACGAACCTTCCGTTGAAGCCCTCAAAGAGAAGGATTACTGGGTGACCCTCGGATTTAAGAGGGTTTACTTCAAGATCAAGGGCGACCATCAGGCCCCTCAGCATCTACAGTCTTCCTCCGAACCCCCTCCTGCCGCCGAACCAACGCCGTCGACCAGCGGAACACAGAAACCCCAGGGCTCACAACCTCGGGGTGGAAGAGCGCCGGTGGTCGTGGGCGGGGGCCGGCGAGGGAAGGGTAAGCATGCAGCTGGAGTGGCAAAACCCCAAAACCCGAACGCTAAAGCGCGACCAACGCCTCTAGCGGGGGGATCACGGGGTGCCGCGAAAGCTGCCAAACGGGGGAAATAAAATGGCCAACCAGGGGGCTCGGGCAAGGGTTCTGCAAGCAAACCTCCAACACGCCGCTGCTGCATCCGCAGTAGTGGAACAGTGCTTTGCAGAACGAAAGGTCGACCTTGCCCTGATTCAAGAACCCTGGGTGCATAACTCAACCATACTGGGACTCAAAGCCGCTGGTAAGGTACTTTATAACATTGATGGCTTGAAACCCAGGGCGTGTATTGTTTTCAGCAAAAACACTAACTATTTGCCTGTTACAGAGTTGTGCACAGATGACCTTGTAGCAGCATTTGTCAATCTCAAGGGATGGCACGGGCCCAGAGTGCTCGTGTGCTCGGCCTACCTGCCCGGAGATAAAGCTGACCCGACTGCTGAGCTCACACCCGTGGTCGACTACGCCCGGAGACACCATGCTGAGCTGCTTGTGGGGTGCGATGCGAACGCCCACCACACCGACTGGGGAAGTACAAACATTAATAACAGAGGTGAGTTATTAAACAATTACCTAGTAACCAATTGTCTTCAAACTTTAAACAATGGCTGTGAACCAACTTTTGTAACTAGGACGAGACAAGAAGTGCTAGATATTTCTTTCGCCACTTACAACCTGGCCAGGCATGTAGAAAACTGGAGGGTTAGTAACGAAAACTCAGTGTCAGACCATAGGCATATATGCTTAGAACTAACATCGGAACTAAGTACACATACTAGTGCATTTAGGGACCCTAAGCGCACCGACTGGGATGAATACAACAAACACCTTGTTCGGAACTTAGAAGTAATTCCTAAATGCATTAGAACGGTTGAGAACATTGAATTCGCGGTAGAGGCGGTCTCTAATGGCATTAAAGATGCCTTCGAGGCTAGCTGTACACCCAAAATCAAATCATCCAAAAGGAAAGTACCGTGGTGGAACTCAAAGCTGAAAAAACTTAGGGAGGAAACACGAAAGTTATTCAATAGGGCTAAAATCACCCATGAATGGGATGCCTACAGGATGGCCCTAAACGAATACAGTAAACAAATTAGAAAAGCCAAGCGTGCATCATGGAGGAAGTTCTGCGAGGAGATAACTAACACGCCTCAAGGAGCAAGACTTCATAAGATCATGGCAAAGGCACACTGTAATCCCTTAGGTCTCCTTAAAAGACCGAACGGGTCCTTCACGACTAACGAGAAGGAAACCTTGCAGCTAATGGCTATCACCCATTTTCCGGGATCTACTGATAATGCAGTAGCGATCACTCTTCGAAGGCCTCTACCAGAGGACTGGAGAAGAGCCGCTCTCGTTATTAGGCCTGGAATAGTGAAATGGGCCATTAACTCGTTTAAACCTTTTAAATCTGGTGGAATTGACGGCGTAGTCCCTGTGCTTTTACAACGGGGTGCCGCCAATCTCATCCCTTATCTGGTAAAAATCTTCAGAGCCAGTTTCGCCTGGGGATATATTCCAGATCTGTGGACTAAGGTGAAAGTCGTGTTCATACCTAAAGCTGGAAAGAAGGACTATACATCACCAAAGTCCTTCAGGCCAATCAGCCTCACGTCATTTCTTCTGAAGACCATGGAGAAGGTATTAGACAATTATATCAGACAAGGGAGTCTTATCAACAAACCCATACATGATACCCAGCACGCCTACCGAAGCGGCAGATCTACGGAGACTGCCCTACTAAACCTTATAGACAAGGTTGAAAAGGCACTGGACGATAAAGAAATAGCACTCGTTGCTTTTCTTGATGTGGAAGGAGCGTTCGATAACACGCCCACCGAGACATTAGTAAGAGGATTAGTCCATAAAGAGATTGACTCCACTACTGTAAGATGGATAAGAACCATGCTAGAGAGTAGGACAGTGAGGATGGAACTACTCAATGATTCACTAGAGTTAGCAACAACAAGAGGATGCCCACAAGGTGGAGTACTCTCTCCGCTACTGTGGACTCTTGCGGTGGATCAGCTTCTCCATAAGATGGCTGAACTCCGCTTTGACACCCTGGGCTATGCCGATGACCTGGTGGTGATAGTGAGAGGAAACTGCCAAAGTATGCTATCGCACCTTATGCAGAGGGCGCTGAACACAATTAACTCATGGTGTAAAAACAATAATCTGTCGATTAATGCAGGCAAAACCGTGGTCGTCCCATTCACAAGGAAACGAAAGCTGGACAAGCTTTCGCCTCCGACCATGAATGGGAGGCTCATTCCGTTCTCGACAGAGGTCAAGTATCTGGGGGTAACACTGGACCAGAAACTTACCTGGAACGCACACGTAGACGGAATTATACAGAAGTCTAAAACAGCTCTGATGATATGTTGTCGGCTAGCGGGAAATAGATGGGGCTTGAAACCCAATATAGCCCTCTGGCTCTACACAGCCATCATAAGGCCGATGGTGTCTTACGCCTCGGTGGTTTGGAGTAGAAAAACGACACAGAGTACTATCATATCAAGACTTAACAGTCTGCAAAGGACTGCTTGTCTTATAGTAACAGGAGCTATGTCTTCCACCCCGACTGCAGCCCTTGAGGCTCTGCTAAACCTGCCGCCCCTACATCTACACATTGAAATGGTGGCGAGGGCTAGCATGTACAGGATTACTAGCATGGAGGCGAAGACATGGCTGTCAGGTAATTTGAGGTACTTGAAGGACTCAATATGCAATATACCAATCCTGGGGATGCCTACTGACACCATGCCCCCGAGAATCGATTCACACAGGTCATATCTTGTGGAGATACCCACCAGGGACGACTGGTCAAACAATCGTATAGTATGGAAAAATGGAAGCCTAAAGTGGTACACTGACGGCTCCAAATCCGGTCCTGAGGTAGGATGTGGAATTCATGGAGAAGCCCCAAGGAAGGCTATAAGTCTGAACATGGGAAAGTACTCCTCAATATTCCAGGCAGAGGTGTACGCCATTTTGGAATGTGCGGCAGCCAATCTGCAAAATAACTACCTCAATCATACTATCTACATCCACTCTGATAGTCAAGCTGCACTCTTAGCACTAGCTTCCGACATAACTAGATCGAAGCTGGTCGAGAACTGCAAACAGACACTGAACTCTTTGGGCAACAACAACAAAGTAGTTCTACGATGGGTTCCAGGGCACGCTGGACACGAGGGCAATGAACAGGCGGACAAACTGGCGAAAAAGGGTGCTAAAGACGCCCTTATCGGACCAGAACCTTTCTGTGGCATCCCTCAAAGCCTAACCCAGCTCACCTTGAAAACTTACTGCCACTACGCAGCTATTCAACTATGGAGAAACACTCCCGGTATGAAACACTCTAAGACCCTGATTAAAACCTTCAACAAAAAGGCGGCATCAGAGGCCTTAAACTTAACCAAAACTCACCTTCGCACACTAGTACGAGCACTCACAGGGCATTGTGGACTGAACAGACACATGCACAATATGGGGATCAGCGACAGTAGAATGTGCAGAGGATGCAAGGAGGAAGAAGAAACACCTTTGCACATTTTGACCGATTGCCCGTTACTAATGCGAAAACGATGTATCTATCTGGGAAAGCACGTGATGCACCCAGACGATATTAAAGAACTTACGGCCAAGAAAATACTACAGTTCCTTGTAGAATGTAATCTTGACCGTGAACTGTAGTATGTGGAGATCACAATAGATCAGCAATGGTCGCAGTGATACTGGGCTGCATAAACCCAAGATAATCCGCAACTCGAAACAATAACTGAATTTTGTATCAGCACGGGTAGCATGACAAACTCGAGAAACGCTTTGTCTACACTCACTTGTCAGTTTGTCGGGTCAAGAGTGAGATATCGTATGGGCGCACCCGAGAAAAGTGACACTTGAGTGTAGACAAAACGTTCTCGAGTTCGTCATGCTACGCGTGCAGGTATTATTTAATAAGTTACATTATAGTAGATTAGATATTAATCTGTAGCGACTAAAATCGTTATCATATACGCTGCCGCTTATAAATGAAGCCAGAGTCTCAAATCATATGATGATCAGGCGATCTACTATTATCGCGACAACATTAAAACCTGTCCGGCCGTAAGTACCGCTTCATGCATCGCTAATTGGTGCGCGGCCTAGATAGGGGCGCTCGACGCATCCGCAAGTAACTGCCTACCAGCCCCCGTGCGCAGGCGCAGGACAAAATGGAATATAATACAACGACGGAAAGACGAGCTTCACATCTTGTTCTGCTTTCGCCAACTTTAATTGCTTAAAATAAATTGTTGGCGCTTATCGCTTTTTTGTAAATGTTTCTGTCTATTTTAATGTTACTGTTGATTTTAAATTTTTGTATATTTTTCTGTAAATTAAAAAACTTCTGTAAAGTCGTGATGCGTTTAAATTATTAGTCAATTTATCATGTAGGCTTTTTTGCTTAATAAATAAGAGTGACGAGTTCGAATTCCGGTACGACAAAACTTAGGCAAGGGGTTTTACACCACCTAGCAACCCCTTCAAATCTTTTATGTTAAATTATCAAAGCAAAGAAAAAAATTCGAAGAAAAAAATTGCTTACTGTAAATACTTAATAATTTTATCCAAACCAATTCAGGGGCAAAGACTAGTTCCATAATAAAAAAAGCCTTAAATATAAACAAATATCATCAACAATGAATACCTTCTAGTGAATCCTTAAAGCAATATTCATACGCCATTTCTCGGCGCTTTACGCTGTTCTCTGGAGGAATATTCTACTTTTATCAACTCCAGATTCCGAAACAATGTAAGTGTATCTTCAGGAAATAAAACTCATATTCGAACATCTGGCGGTAGACCAATATCTTACAGGAACAGTACAGTACCGAATACTGCGTGTTTTTCCCTTTTTCCAATTTCCTGGGGCGTGTTCGAATCGCTCCGTATTTATTATTATTTGTTTTCAATTGCAAAGTAATCTACGGGCTGTGCAGCTGGTGGTATAAGATGAGAGAGAGACGGGCGGTACATGCCATGAGCGCAAGCGGATTAGAACTTGTCTAGTTTAATTTGTAACTATCAAGAAGTCACATGGAAATCGGTGGTGTAGCACGCCTTGGATTTAATAATTAAATAAATAAGAGAGGCCTATTGAGGGATCCAAATGATCAGTAGACATTTTTGCTTACACATGTTAGGAGCTCTGTAGCCCGGGGGCCTCGTATCATTGAGTCGACTAATATGTCGATAGCTAAGCCCCCGTATAAAATATTACCAATATAATATTAATAATAAAGCTGGACATAAAGTGTAGTGCTATCTATCGCATTGCGCCTGGCAATGAAATAAGGACAGAGGACAGCGAGTTATACGTAAAAAGCTATTCTAATGAATTACTAGAAAATCATTTAAATTATAGTGAAGTTGGCTTCGAAAAGATTACAAAAGAGTTTAAGAGATAATAAGAAAATCAAAAATTTATGTGCAATTTTGTTATTTTTCTTAAATGATATTTTGAGGATCTTGGTTTAAAAGCAATTGAAAGTGTAATTTTTGGTGTACGCGTCTTATTATTTCACAGAATATAATCCTGGAATCTAACCGCCATTCGCTCGTCTCTAAGTTCTCTTCCTCATCTACAGTAACGGAATACGCTAGAATTGAGACGTCAATGCTTGTTTTATTAAAAGGAGAGCTTGTTTTTGCACTGTCGCTGGCTTGAAGTCATATTTTTATGGAAACTTCCACTTTATTATGCTATAAATTGTTTGATATTTTATTTTTATTATTATTAGAGTTGTTGGTATGCCGTTATTATGTTGCCGAGTTTATATAGTTCTGATCGAAATAGGTCGTCTAATTATCTTTATATTATACTCACTCTAAATAAGTTCCTATTTACTAATCCAATGACAGATGAAAAAGGTTTTCATTATTATTTTTTCAAATGGAAGTTAATAAATAAATAAATAAGATCATATGAATATTAATTGTTCCCTGTTTATTACAAATATATTTCTCTGAAAAAATGTTCTAGAAAAAATCATTATCTGTGTATTTTTTTTTATTTTGAAATTGCGTGCGATGACTAAAAATAAAAGGATTGTTTTAACTAAACGTTTTTAATATGTAGGTGATCAGAAGAAAAGAGTTATAGCCAGTGTTGATCATAGAGAAAAAATATCAGTAAAAACGGTTACCTACGTTCAATTATATTGCTAACGGTGGCAATAAAATAAAGAAAAGTTTAGGGTGGGGCCTTTTTATTTTGTTGGGTTGGGTCCGGAGCAGCCTTTGCGGGATCCCCCTCCCCTGTTGAGCTGCAATTTATAAGTTGCATTAGAAAGGGGGAGGTATCTGCAGTCGTTTTACTTGCTTAATTTTCCAGAAAAATGATAAATCAAGAAATGTCGATATCAGTTGTTCCATAGACTATATTTGTATCTGAGGATAGAAGTCATATAAGAGAGCGCGGGGAAATTATGTTATTTGTACGTACTCTCTCCTTCGCCTCCTGTCATAACGCAGGTCACACCTACATAATTTTAACAAATATTAACATTAACAAGTCAATGGGGCGCTGATAACCAAATAAAAATTTGAACATCAAGTTTGTTTCAAAAAAATCTTCAATACTACTCCTCTACCTCATCTAATACCAAAATTGTTGAAAAACAGTAGCGAGGCATTAGGCACAAAGCGCTTGACTAAACAAGGCGTTTTTGTGATGGTTACAGGTATACGAGGCGACACGTCCTGACACTGTTATAACTTTGACTATGTTGACGAATAGGTCACCTTGAATGAATGAATGAATGAATGAACACTTTATTGTACTTGAAAATAAAATCAACATAACAATTAATAACAATAAACAGTACAATTGGCGGCCTTATCGCTAAAAAGCAATATCTTCCAGGCAACCAAAAGTTAGACTGGACAGTTACATAAATTGAATCATAAATAAATTGAATAATATAAATAAATTGAACCTTGAATCTCTTCTGAAAGAAATTAATAATGTTCCTAATTACTTTTGTCAACGTTAAAATCGTTCTAATGATTGTCTACTACCGCAAAAAATAGAGGGAGCGATATCTGATGTTTTTCTACGTGCTCATATTAGGAATAAAGTTTATCTTTTATATCAGAAATGTTGATTTTCTGAACCAACATTTCTGACATTGTTCAAAGGCAATAATAGGTGCAACCAAAAGAACAAACTTAGTATTCACTTTTTCTTTTGGTTTCAAGCGATTATTTTTCCCTTCACTGCATATCAAATTAGGTCTAAACGTAGTAGTACAAAACTGGCTCCTGTTTTGCCTTCACTTAAATAAAACATTCTTGATACGAATAAGCTAAAAGCTAACATTATTGATGTGACTCAAATGAAACAGTTGTTAATTTGTTTTTGGATAATTTAAAGGCACATAATCACGTGGCTTTATTAAATATCTTTAAAACAACTTTAAAAAATTGATTAGAATATGATGTCAGATTATCATTGGAGTACGCCTGTGATTGTGAAAATAATGCAAATTATAACAAATCTAGGAAAAGAAGGTTCCTATCAGTTACATAACCCAAGCAAATGTGAAAAATTCGCTTTTATATATATTTTATATCTCGAACACTAAATGGGCATTAAAAATATGCAATAAGTATTAATACAGGCACGGGTATTAAAATTCAGTTGCAGTTATAGCGGCACCAAAATCGCTGCAGACCTGTGTTACTAATTTATGAATAAATAACACACTAAATGAAGTGATTTACCAAATGCGTGTTGTTTTGTCCAATGAACATGTTAAGTGAATATTTTGTTATAAAGCAAAACGTGTCAAAATAATCACCTAGTACTAAAGACGCGATTATGTATGTATTGAGATAATGACATTATACTTAGTAAATGTCTCGTCGCTAATTATCTACTGTACAAACACTTACTCGTGATTCTATTTTGTGTACGTGCTTAACCGACATTAACACGCATTAAATCCCGAAAACGGCTATTATTATTCATAGTCCTATAATCTTTGAATGAATGATTTACTGTACTTTAGGCTATTATTTATTCATATTAGAAACGTATTATCTGTCTTAATATTATTATAATAGTTAGATATGGTAAGAAATAGATGTTATAAAAAGATTCTAAGTGAAAATTGAAATCCCATAATGATGTATATTTACAATATAGTCTTTATAAATATAAGACAACGTTATATATAAACAGTAGTAAGTAATTGTCGAAAAGTAGTTGAAATGTTTCATAGGCGAGCAGACTTATGATAGCTGGCTCATTTCTTTTCGTGGAAAATTCTTAATAGGCCACTTTAAGGAAGGCAGTCATTCCAAGGGCGGTTTACTTTCCAATGTTCCCACATTTTGGCGATGGGACCAATTCTCTAGAGGCGCAATTGGCGTGGATGCGCATCGTAAATTAAAAACTCTGTCCGGACAAGAATAGTCGACTGAACTATTTGCTTTACGGTTCTGCATTGGATCACTTAACTCGAGATAGACTCACACCCAGTTTATACCTATAGTGATGGGAAAGGAGAATAATTAACAATTGTCAGTAAAGTCTAAATTAAAATTATTTTTATCAAAACCAGGATAGCATTAATACAAATCTTTGGAATAGTTCATATTTTAACAGCATGTACCTGCTACCCATTAAAAACATAATTTTAGGTTTAGGGATGGATTGGTGCAATATATTTCACAACATAAAATATAATCAGAGAACTTATAATAAAGGTGCTATCTGTTTGGTAGGTACCTCATGTCTTATTTTGTTTATTACTTCATAGACATATATAAAATCTATATATGTAAGAGCGCAATATCAAGTTTCTGCTTAGGAGATTCGAGCTTGAGTAAATTTATCTTAATACAAAATTATGTTTCCACGATAGTTAGTACGATGGGTTAGTGAGGTGTACTAGTATTATTACTATGCAAATGAAATAATATATGTGTATAAATATAAATAACTCAGAGAAATATGAAAATAGGTAAGGTCTTAATAGTTAAAAATACAAACTATGTAAAATATCGAAAAAAAGTTGGTGCGACTCTTGTTAGTAAACAATATGTTTTTCTTTTCTTATTAAACAAAAAAATGCTTAATTCCACATTAAATTGGATTTTTTTATATATTGATATCTCTTTAGGTTAACTAATAGTTAATCAGTCTACATTATTAGAGTAAAACAGCAATCGATATTAATACCAATTCAGTTTGGCGTAACGTTTCTATCCACAAACAAGCCAGCAAGACGTCATCCATTTGGCATCGATAAAAGCACAATATCATAATTTCTATAAGATCTTTCAACCGTTTTGGTACGGTTATATATAATTTAAAGAGATAAAGAAAGACATGATCAAAAAAGATAGTTATGTATATCATCGACCGATCACTAAGTTCCCAACACTACTAGTTGGTGAAGTTTGAAGTCATCGTCGAGCTTGGGCCAGGGGTGGGGGCTGTAAACGGTCAACTCAAGAAAGTTCTATTTTTGAACGATTGAAGTTTTCTCTCCAAGTTACATCGTATTTAATGTTTAAGTGTCCCGACAATTTACGATGCTGTGGTTTTATTGCGTCAGTTGCTGTGAACTTTACCGAATTCTTTGATTTCCTTTAAGGGATAAAATCTATATTTTCAACTAATACTTACATAATTACATGTGTTAGCTGGGACATACATGTGATTTTATTTATGCATTTTAAGTTGATTTAATAATTCAAAAATAAACACGCTTACATATTATACTTTCTGTATCTGAGTCGAATGACCATTAGGGTCGGCCCAATTCTGACGTCAGAATTGGAGCAAGTATGCGTTGGTGTCAAATTATAGGTCAAATGCACCAACCTTAAAATTACAAGATGTATTTTCACATTTTTCCCTAAATTTAAAAGTAAAAAATTTTGAAATACATGAATGTTTTAGAATGAGGCAAAAGATGTATGTAAGGACAGTGCCTTGTGGCGTTCGGTCCTCTCTGCCTACCCCGCAAAGGTATTCGTTGTTGCGATTGATATTATTCCTAGCTATTAATGACATTATTAATAACTAAAAGCTCGTAATACTTTTACTATGTTAACATACTTATATGTAGAGAATAATTTGAAAAAACAAATACCTTATCACAACTTCACTCACTACTTATAATTTTATATTCGGATTATAATAAAAATTATGGGCTCTCGATTTATTTTATAATGGTGTTTTGACGTATAAATTTCGAGTCTACCGGTAAGAAATGGTCGTCTGTCCAATATGTATCGGGCGCGGAATGTGTGGCGTCATTTGTTCATATTTATTTTGGGTTATTCACCAACTCGACACAAGAGACCGGACACACGTGTGTCCAGTTGGTGAAACGTATTATTATTATGGACACGCCATGATCTTTACGCATGTCGACATAATGAACCTCATATAAATAACATTTATGTTTTCACCAACTGGACACACATTCATATTTCAACCGAATTTAGGACAAAGTACAGTCACGCAGATTAACTTTTTGACAATCATCTTCGACCAATAAACGCCTCACGTGCTGGAAACGGGTAAAGTCATGCCATTCAGGCAATGCAAAATTATTCACAATTGTTGAGTCACATATATGTATGTGCAGATGATATTTTTGACAGTGCTAATATTTCGGTTACAGGATTCCTTTATCATGTAACCGGTTTTGTGACACTCCTTTGTACTCCCGGCAACCATTGGCTAACTATGACGTATTCTGCTCTGATTGGTCGGAGCAGGTAATAAATCCCGACCCTGTAACTCTGTAGTCATAATTCGTTATCAGTTTACTTTGTTTTGTGTGTGCTTCAGGTGCGTATTTTATGTTGGATTTCTATATAGGTAAGTACTCAGTTAATTTAGATTTAACATAGTGTTATTTAGATTTTTTTTTTACGGTATTTAAATTTTAACTAATAATCTTGTTAATTATTTCATGTAAAGACAAATATGTCTATAGAGGATATAGCACGCTCATCGAACAGAAATACATTTTCATTTATAAATTCACAAAGAAATCATCCAATTTTATTAAAAGATGGCTACAAATATTTACACCTAAGGAAAAATAAAGATGGATCTTCAATGTGGCGTTGTTCGAAAAAGTCATCGTGTCAAGCTATGATCAAATTGAATTTTGATAACACCACTATATTAAAAGCAACCATTCATAATCATGAGGGTGATTTGACAAATAATGAGATCCTAATGAATTTAAATGATTGCGAGAATCAAGTTAAGCATAATTTAGCTTCTTCTGTCTCAAGTATATACTTGAATTCTATTGAGCGAATGGAAGATAAAGGACTTCATTTAGTGGCAAATATTCCAACTTTTCAAGGTTTGAAAAATAGACTATACAGTAAAAGAAACAAATCATTGGGCGTTCAACGCATTTCATTTAATAATATATCCAATATAGTTGTACCTGAACAGTTTAAAGATATATTGCTTGCAGATCGCATAGGTGATCAATGTATTCTCGTTTTTGCCCACCATAATATGAGAGAAATTGTTGCCCATTCAAAGAGATTCTTTTGCGATGGAACGTTTAAAACATGCGTTAGAAAATTCCATCAGCTATTTACGATTCACGTCGATATTGGGAGTACAGAACATCATACGAACATTATTCCCACTATTTATGCTCTGTTGCCCAATAGAACAGTAGAAACTTACAAAACATTATTTTGTTTAATTAAAAGCCAAATACCGCAATGGAAACCAGAAACCATTACATGTGATTTTGAAAAACCTCTTATACATGCTTTGCAATGTGAATTTCGAAATATAAAAATTGTGGGGTGCTATACACATTATAAAAGATGTCTGTGGCGAAAGGCAGAAACGTTGCGCTTAACAAAGTCGAAATTGGGTAAAGATCACGTGAAGAGATGTTGTACATTACCGCTTTTACCGATTGACGCTCAATCAGATGCTTGGTTATATATCATGGCGGAATGCTTAAGCTCTGAAGATGCAACAGCATTTAACGATTATTTTATTAAAACGTGGATCGATGAAAATTCAGAATATTCAAACACATTCAACTGCTATAAGGAACATCATCGCACCAATAACTCTGTAGAGGCATGGAATGCTGGAATAGCCAAAAAGTTGAAACGAAAACCAAATATATTACAGTTTCTGGTCGCAATCAAAAGAGATATGAGTGACTTTTGTCGGCGGGTTATGATGGACGGTCCTATTTCAAGAAAAAAACTTGAAACTATCAGAATGAATTCTATGATTGCAGCCACTGTTAGAGAGTTTGAATCAGGAGAAATAAGTGTCGGTCACTGTATCGAAAAACTTAAGTAATCAAAGAAATATTTTTATTTAATATTATATCTTGTTCTGTTGATTTTATCGATCTCTATAACTAAGTCTTAGTGAAATTATCTAAGTCTAATTGACATTTAGTTTTGGTTGCCTTTGACACGAAAGAAAAAGAAGTGAAATTATCATGATACAAGTAATACTCTATTTTAAAGTGTCAAATATTGTTAAAGAATTCTGTAAAACGGTTATTTATTGTAAAATGACCCATTTTAGCCTTGTTATATTATAAGTATGCTTTGTTGGTGATTATTGTGATATTACTTGTAATTATTGAATTACTATATTTTAATGTGTCAAATATTGTTGTTAAATAATTATGTAAAATGTTTTTTTTTTAATATTACCCATTTAGTTTTGTTATGTTATAAGTAATCTGTGTCGATTATTGTGATATTTTATTTAATGTTACATGCGTATAGCTTCATAAGGTTCATCATTACTACTTCGAGTACAAACTTTATTGCAACTAATAAAAGTATGTTCACATTTGTATATGTAGGTAAGTTTTTTATTTTTGTGATATTTGAAGTGATGATTTAATCATTAGATATGTATATTTAGATTACACGCTATTCCTATACATTGATAGTCAAAAGTTATGTTTTATGTTAATAAATGATATCATATTTGATTGTTATATATTTGTTTTATTTTATAAAGCATAATAATTTTCTAGAAAGAAAAAAGAGCATCTTATACATGAAATCGTCTCACTCATCAATTAATGATTGAAACAATTTTTTACTTGACTGTACCTTTTCTCAGAAAAAAAGCTAGTGTGTCCAGTTGGCGAAAACATAAAAGTTATTTATTTAAGTTTCACTATGTGGACATGCGTAAAAATTATGGCGTGTCCAGATGTAGAAATAATAAGTGATAATAATAATACGTTTCACCAACTGGACACACGTGTGTCCGGTCTCTTGTGTCGAGTTGGTGAATAACCCTTTATTTTAAGTTTCAAACACTCGGTGTGGTTATGTTTTTTGTTATTATAAATAGTTTACATGTATTGTTACAAGACAATATAACAATAGTTTTTGTGATTAACTGATTTAAGATTTTATCTAATACTAACTGTTTCCGCGACTTCGCATACGCAAATATAGGTACATAGCCTATGTCACCCGCGTGTTATCTAGTATATATTAGAATTTCAGTATAAATCCGCAATTAGTGTACCAAATCAACATTCTAATATTGTATTTTTCATTAAACCAAAAATGGTGTCTAAAATCAGAGATGGGTAACATTTTATTTCCATTAAACACATGTCGATTGTCGGTGTATTAATACCATTGAAGTAAGTAACCGAAAATAAGATAACCTGAGTAAATATTGTTCAGCTTTTGGTAAATAACGAGCTCGAGACAAATCCGATAATTCTGGATTCTCAACATTTGGATAGGATACACATGTAGTGGACATCACGGACAGTGTGTAAACTTCAAATTGATATGAATATAATAAAATAGCAAAATATAAAAAAAAACTAAGGTCGGAAAATCTAGTTTTCCACTATGTCTCTTTGATGAGTATGAAGAGTATGATGATGTACTATGTATAGGACATTGCTTTTTAGACATTAATGAACCATATATTACAGGTACTTAAATAATTAAAGTATTTTGGATTTATGACAATAACATATTTATTATTTTAAATATGTATTTAAAAATGAGTCTCATGGACGGTAACATAATTCTTGGCAACGACTTTCATTGGTATAACATTAACGATGTATGATGTTAATATAAATCAACGCCATAGTTATATCTCCATCATTATTTTGTACTTATAAATAAAATAAACTAATAAAAAAATAATAATTTTAAATATTTTTTCATTAAAAACACTTCAGTCGTAAAAACAAAAAAAAAATATTATGTCATAAGGTCCATGAAAATTATCCACGAAACACTTCCTATTTGGTACAAAAAAAAAAAAATTGCATTTCTAGCAAAAACGTTTTTTATCACAACTTGGATTACGGCAACGAGCTTAGATCCGATAGGTAGGATACTTTTCATTGCCTTAATTTTATTAAAAGTAATGGCACTATAGTGACCTTCCGTTTTTATGCCGTGATAGTTGTTCGTCAAACTCATTTGGGTCAATCTCTATTTCAATGTTTTCTATCCTCTCTCTATCCACTTGCATCTTAAATTTAGCTTACAATCTCTCAATTGCAAAGTCTTCGACATCTTTTTCTAGTAGATAACTTTTCTTTTCGGAATTGTAACCAAGATTTACCGTCAGTCAAATTATGTTGATATGACTATAATCACAGACTATTATATTATAACTATAATAACAGATTATTAGATCACTGAAGGTACTCAAATGTATGTACTTCATTTTTGATATTTATTTCCGAGCCATTAGAATTTACTCTTCACAGAGATAAGCGATAATTATCAGAATTATATTTACTTACCGGCCTTTTGGCATGAGCGCATCGCATAAATGTGACGGTGACCGAAGCTCACGGAACTAATCTTTTTTTTCTCAGAAAACATATAATGTCGTTACTTGTTATTTTCGCTGTTATAGCAATGAAAAGTCGCAGAATATTTTTTATAATCGACATTCTGTCAAGCAAATATTGTAATTTTAGCGCAAACATTTTAATATTGTGTTTATTAATTAAGAACACCTTTTATTTCTTTTTTTAAACCACTAACATCGAAGATAAAAAATACGGTCTATAAAAATGTTGTTATTTATAATCTCCCTGCTGTAGGAAAGATGACCTGGTTTTGCCCTTTTTAAGATTGTGAGCTAGTTTTGGCCACTTAATTACACAATTAGTACAATTAGTTTTATCATAATGAAACATTTTGAAAACCGTTCAGGTAAATTAATATATTTGTCTATGCGTTAGTTAGAACGCCCAAAAGCGGATCTTTTGCCCTACATACCCGTAGGTTAGTGACCGATTTTATTTATGTACCCTACAGTATATATCTAATCCAATATGTAGGAAACATATTAGAATGTTCGTCTTCTTTTTCTTAATAAGCATCGTGAGTGTTACAAGACATTTCAACGCGTGCCACGCTATGTAAACGATCACTCTCTGATTCTTTTCATAATCTAAGGTTTTACATGTGGTTTATAACAATTCTACATAATAATTGCAAAACATTGTACAGTATTCGATGCTACTGGTAACATCTACACTAGAGCATTCATAAAAGAAAATATTGCCGTGTGCAGATTTTGGAGTTCGTCACATTAAATATTAACGCTTGAAAAATGGCAGAAATGTGTTTTTTCATAATCGTCGGAGCGAGTACAGAGGAGGCTGGAAAGTATTTTAACGTCATATCATATTATGTTTTAAGTGTTGAGTGACAAAGTTAATATTTATTTAGAAACATTATTTGGCGGGTCTATTTAAGGGAGCGATTTGAGTGTGAGGTAGGCTGACTTTATTTTGCAGCATATTTTTATTTTAACCAACGGAGAAAAAAGCTGTGCCATTAATACTCAATAGTTATAGTAGTAATAGTAGTTTACGTTATTATATTTGAGTTCACAATTTTACATTGATATTATTCTTATGATAAAATACGTTGAGACGCTCACAAGCGACGCAATTAATAATTACTTAAGTTTGACTCTTCAATGTGTCGGGTAGTTTTCAAGCAATCACACCGTTCACAATGAGATTAAAAAACCGATCAAGTACCTGTCCAGCCACGCACAGTGTAGGGTTTCATAGTTTCGAGTCAAGTGCGAGTCGGAGTCACTAATCGGGAGTTCCGTTACATGCTCTAACTAAAAGTCAAACATTACTTCATAATTTAACTTAGCTGATTCGACATTTATGAATGGAAATTCTTATTTTTTGAGACTTGATTGAATATGACTTGTAATTAAAAATAAATATTAAATGATACCCGTACCACTGTTCACTATGTCACAAATCATTGATCAGAAAATTTCAAGAAACAAATATGTGTATTGTTTAAGATTATTCCCATGCAAACATCGCCTAGATGTAATGAATAATCTAATAAATGAACCGTTTACGCCAACTAGCATTAGTAAGGAGCGATCGGTGCGGTCGAATCAATATAACATTCGAAGTTGGCATATCAAGAGTTGAACCCTACATCATGCAATCTCGAAGTTGCTAAAACATTAACATACGAATGACGGATATGTCGTTGATTTCAAATAAAATCAAAATTTTTGCAGCGGTAAATTAAATAATTAATTTTTACTGTGATATATACTTTTTACATATCTATTAAGCAAGAATTCAAAAACTCTCTCGTGACCTCGTAAGCTAGAAAACTTTACACGGAAAAACATTACACGGCAGCGATAAAAACAAAAAAGCTGTTTGAATTAAGAGACGTATAAATTTTCTGTCAAACACTAATCTCCTATTTAAACAAAAACTCAATAATTAAACTCCTATTGAATGAAAGTATACCTACTAAAGTCATTTTGAATTTGTTTTATCTATAATTAATATAAGGAAATAAGAATTTTGTAATTATTAACGAAGTGACAGTGTAGCGTTTAATGAATTTGATAAGTAGCTTGTTAGTCACGGTTGAATAATTAATCAAGTGCAAATTATATCAATCTACATATAATTTCATGGCACGAGGAGCTTGTTGGTGCAATGGTTAGCGCACACGATGGGTGTATATATAAATAAATGATAAAGATGAAGTATAATTTTATAGCAGATTCCTTGCTGCGTATACAAAGAGAACTACAGGGCACGGAGTTTACAAATTATAATTAGGCAATAACAAATTCCAGAAACAGAAATAAACTGCCATAAATAAAATAAAAATAAAAATAAAAAAGCCTTTTATTCCATGCACATAATATATCAGTCTAGATTTGCAACGATCCTATTCATATCGATAACATTGCATTACATTTTTATATTACAGATACCTTATGTAAATCATTCATTATAACATTCAGATTAATTGCAATAGCAAATAGATAACAACCTCATTACATTATTAGTCCAAACCTCATTTTAATTCTTAATTAATTAATTCAATCAATACCAATAAACATTAATTCATTACAACAATCTAAAATGTGTATATACAAAAATAAAACTTAATAAATAATATCCAAATTTCATAAAATAATACTTATAATTCTAATTTGCATGGACCCCTCTCAGGTAAAGGCCTCCTCCAAGGATTTCCATTTTTCTCTATTTTTTGCTACCTGTAGCCAGTTTATTCCTGCGATCTTTCTTATATCATCCTCCCATCTCATGTAGGGTCTCCCTACCCGGCGTTTGCCTGGCGGGCCCTTCCATGTGGTTACATTTATGGTCCACCTGTTGTCCAGGTATCGGGCTATATGACCGGCCCATCTGAATTTTTGTGTTTGGGCATAAGCCAGCGCGTCTATCACTTTGGTGTTTTTTCTTATTTCTGAGTGTCGTATTTTGTGCATTTTTTTAATGTTTAGCATACTACGTTCCATTCCTTTCTGGCACGAACTGATTTTGTTTTTCATTTTATTTGTAAATTTCCACGTCTGACAGGCATATGTTAGAGAGGGCAGAATGCACGAGTCCATGGTTTTCTTTTTGAGTTTTATTGACATATTGCTTTTAAATACTTCCTTTAGGCTCCAATATTTATTCCAAGCATGTTTGATTCTGCGCTCTATCTCCAATCCATTGCTGTTGTTTTTAAAACTTATTTGTTTTCCAAGATAGATGTACTGATCTACGTACTCTAGCCGCTCATTCTCCAACATAATACGCTTCTTAATGCTGTTTGTCATGGCTTTTGTCTTTGACAAGTTCATCTCTAGTCCCACTCTTTTACTGCTTTCATGGAGTGTCTCTAACATGTACTGCAGGCCCCAGCTAGTTTCTGACAATAACACTATATCGTCTGCAAATCTTAGATGGCTCAAGTATCTACCATTAATATTTAAACCATATTTCTTCCAATCCAGATTCTTTACGATAGTTTCCAGCACTGCTATAAAAAGTTTTGGTGACAACGGGTCGCCCTGTTTCACTCCTCTCTTTACAGGAAAGCTCTGGCCAGTTATTTCCAATTTTACTTTACTAGTGCTGTTACTATAAATGTTTCTTATGACTTCTATGTATTTGTTCTCTACTTTTTGAATTTTTAGGGCTTCCCAGATACTTGTGTGAGATATTGTATCAAATGCTTTTTGGTAGTCGACAAAGACGATGTAGAGTGGTGTTTGCTTTTCCATGTACTTTTCAATAATTAGTTCTAAGGAATGAATGTGATCTATCGTGGAAAATCCTTTGCGAAAACCTGCTTGTTCTACGGGTTGATATTTATCTATTGTTTCGCTTATTCTGTTGTTTATAATTGAAGAAAATAATTTATATAGAGTCGGTAATAGGCTAATGGGTCTATAGTTACCAATGTCATGGGGATCTCCTTTTTTATAGAGCAAGATAATGTTTGATTCGGACCATTGTATTGGTATAGTCGCCGTCTCTAGGATGAGATTAAATAGGTGCGTCAGTGGCGTGGCCAATAGAGCCGCTCCGTATCTGATAGCCTCATTTGTGACTTTATCTGGGCCTGGGCTTTTATCCGTTTTTAATCTTTTTATGGCTTGAAGAATTTCTGATTCGTCAATGGGTTGAATTTTTTCTTCAAAATCCGTCTGCAATGTCTCTGCATTGTGCTCTGTGTTCTCGCTGTTTAGAAGGTGTTCATCTGATTTGGCGCTGTACAAGTCTTGATAAAAATTTGTTGCAATATTGACGATGTCTTTGCGTTTGTATGATGTTTTCCCCAGCTGGTTCAAACCCTCGATCCAGGCTCTATTTGTTCGAAGTTCCTTAGAGGCTTTTTTTAGACTCCCGTCCTGCTCGAGATGTTTTTCTAAAGTAGCAGCTCTGTGGGTTTTGTAATCAAATTTGATATATTTACTTGTTAGCTTATATAGAGCGCTGAGTTCGTTTCTTTGAGTGTGGGTTTTATTTGTAGTTTTCTGGAGTAATTTTCTTCTCATTATAAGTGATAGTGTTTTTTCTGATAAAATTTTATGTTTAATATTGGATCGGTTGGTTGAATTTTTGGTTTCCAGGCTTTGCATTATAGCACTTATCAGTGAATCATAATATCTTTGGACAGTATTTGTTTCATTCCAGTTTAACAGATAATTTTCAAGACAATTTTTGTATTCTGTTATGTCTTCGTCACTTTTAAGAGTACTTATTTGCTTGCTTGTATATGCCACTCTACTTTTATGAGGTTTTGATAGGGTAATTGTGCTTCTGACTAGTCTGTGGTCTGATGGAAAATTTAAATTTAATGTTTCTATATTTTGAAATAATTTTGGTTGGTTAGTTGTTATGTAATCTATTTCATTTTTATACTGACCGTTAGGGGATCGCCATGTCCATCTACGACTTGGTTTTTTCTTAAAGAACGTGTTGATAATCGAAAGTTTCTTTTCAAAAGCAAAGTTTAACAATCTCTGGCCTCTTTCATTTCTTTGTCCATATCCGTATCTTTTTGTTATTAAATATTCGTCTTTTAGGGGTTGACCAATCTTTGCATTAAAATCACCCATCACAATTAGATTTTTATGGGCGAATTGTATGGCTTTGTCTATTGAATAGTAGAATTCATTGATATCTTCCTCGTCTGCCGACTCAGTAGGTGCATATACTTGTATTATGCTTATACAATAGCCTTGTATGTTGAGATTTAGTAATGCAACTCTTTCTGTGACTGCAGTAAAGCTTTCTATGTTTTCTTTTAACGAAATTTTTATCAGAAAGCCAACGCCATATTTTCCTGGAGTCTCTCCCTTATAACATAGAATAAAGTCCTTGTATTCTTCTATTTTACTGCCAAGGCGTCTGACCTCTGATATGCCAATGATGTCGTACTTTATCCCTACTAAGGATTCCTGCAGTTCAATCAGTCGCTCATACGAATATAAGGATCTGACATTGTATGTTGCCACATAGAGTTTATCTCTTAGGTGATGATTATTTTGTTGGACAGTCTTAGGTATATTCCTTGGAGGGTAATGGTCATACTCTTCCACGGTGACCAACCGGGTTGGAAGATGTGCTATATTTTTTTCTTTGTTTCCTATTTTTGCGTTTTTGAGAGGGGGGCTTGATTGCTAGTCGGTCTCATTTTTGTTGGGATTTCCTTGGTTAGCTGTGGGTGTTTTGTTTACAAAATAATTCAGAATGCCCGGCTTTACTATTCCTTCAGAGCTATTGATAGTAGTTGAAGGTGGAGTGTTCAAAGGGGTTGTTTTATTTTTCTTGTTAGCTTGTGTTCCCAAGGGTGGCCGAGTTTGACAAACTTGATTATCTTGAGGGGAAGTAGACAGGAACCTTTTTTTGTTGTTTTCCGGGATAGGGGAGTCTTCTGATTTTTTTAATATTACCAATTTATCATATTTAATCATTGCCTTCACTCCTTTCTCTCTTTCTGATTTTAGTTGTTCTTGCAGCTGTCTTCTTTTTTCCAAAACATGTAGGGGATAGTCTTCTTTTATATAATAGTTGGTATCCTTCAATATTTTTTTCTTCTGGAAGATTGCGATTTTTTTCCCTAGAGTTGTGAGTGATAATATAACAGGGCGTGGATTTTCTGACTTTTTTCCTATTCTCTTTAGTTCCTGGATTTCGTTGTGTGATATGATTATGGATAGATGTTTAGCTACGAAATCAATAATGATATTTTCCAGATCTGAGTAGCTATGCTCTTGTTCCGCAATGCCAAATATCACCACATTTCTTTTTCTCATCTGTTTTTCCAAAAGTTCCAATCTTTGTTCCTGTTTATCTACTTTTTGTTGTAATTCCTCATATTTTCCTTCCCAAACGTTAAATTTTGCATCAATTATTTTATTTATATTTTCTGTTACTTTTTCTGTAACCTGAGCTCCACTTTCTTTAATTGTGTTTTTTTGTTCGTCTAATTCTTTCTGAATTAAGCGCAAAGTAGCCAAGACTTCTTCCATTATTGATTGCTACGTCGTTTCGCTAAATTCGTAATTAATTAGTGCTTGGTGCTGATATTTACATACATATATCGCCCTCTGTCGTCGACTAGATGAGTTATATCAACCTACATGTAACGTCCTCTATTGGTGTTTAAGTATTTATCTCTCTGACCCCTAGATGGCGTTGTTAGTTCTTGCGCAGTCGCAATGACGACGTGATTTTGAGATATTTTTTTTTTCTTCATAGGTTATGTTCGTGAAGTGGCGAAATTTTTTTCAGAATTCACTTGTATGATATTTTTTTAGTACTGAAGATGATTTTTAGCTTCTAAATTTGTTTATTCTTCCTTCACTTATGCATGAAAAGTCATATTTTTTAGAGAACAACCACTTCTTGCTAAACACTTTTTTGGCTCAGTTTTTGCACTTTATAACGTTTTTTGCACAGCACTTTCACTAGTCCATGTAATTTGAGATGCACACTAAACTTTGAATGATGATTTAGAGTCCGATTCGCTTTATTTGATTTTTTTAAACACAATAAAGTACGGAGCCGATGTAAACAGTGGCACAGAAGCGCCCACAGAGTACCAAGAGTTGTTCACGGGATCGGTGACCAAAAATTATTAAACAAAGACCTGAGGCCCTGTGATTTGGCTGTGATAGAGTAAATGATGATGATCAGTATATCAAAGACGAAAATTTAATAAAACAGTTAATATTTCATAGCAATTTTGGCGAACACGTCACTTCAAATTGACATAACTTTTTTATTTGTGAACCGATTGAAATAAATCTTACACTAAAGCCTCAGCCGGTAAACTAAAGGTTCAGCCGTATCTGAAATTATCGTGCACAAACGCACAGACAAACAGACAAACCGACAAACAGACAAACACACAAAAAATTTTAAAATCATTGTTTTGTGTTCTATTACGCTTATTAAGGTCCCTTAGAACAGTTTTTTTTCATATATCTTCAATGTACAGACATCGATCGGTTACGTTTTTTATTATAGTATTTTTTCATATATATATCTTCTATGTATAGACATCGATCGGTTACGTTTTTATTATAGTATAGAATAGATGTAATAATAAATTTAAGTGTTAATATCGATAATGCATTTTGGTTCTTCGACATACTATAACTTTATCAGCATTTCTTTTATTATTATGTGGTTATCTGTTTTATTTACGTTTTAGTAATAATTAAATGTTTTAATTATATTAAAGAAAATGCTTAAAACTCATCAATGCAGAAAAAGAAAAAAATCTTCAAGAAACACAATCTATTTCTAACTATTAACGTCGTTTTGAGTTATACATTGTACCTACTAGTTGTAATTTCACATTATTCACGTAAATTATAGCCTGTGTCATCCTAGTATGACGATGCCTCTCGTATTTGAAAGAATTTTTAAATACTCGTACTTTGATTAAGTAGTTTCGACGCCATTTTAATGCAAATAAACAATCAGATCTTTCCCCTTTATAATATTAGTATAGACACTATCTAAACGAAAAATAAATCAAATTCTCTTTTTTGTTACTAAGAATTTAAATATGCTCCTGTTTTACTTATTAAGTTCATTTCCGCTATCTTACTTATTTACAGCATTGAAAAGGTAGTGTAATCAGCAGGCTACTAATGTCTCCAGTGCTCGGACACAAGCCTTCGGAGCCTATAATCGAATAGGGGGAATCTTAACGTGCGTTCAGAAGCACGGAGAAGTTCGAAATAATAAATTTCTTGTCACCCATCCTACGACCTGAACTATTTCGCTGACCAAGTGCATTAAGCACTGTACCATCTATCTCCGAAACTAACTGAAAAGGTAGTTTGACAGGATTTTTATTTAAATTTAGTCTTGTTTGTGCTAACAGAATTAGCACCATTATTATTTTTAACTACAGAAAATGTGCTTTTCGCTGAAGTCTGAATTGACAAAGATTGCTAGAAAATCCTCAAATGCTGTGAATCTAGCGGACAATCTCTCCACGGTGAAATTAGTTCGATTGTCATCCGGCGGCCGCAGTGGACATAATGCAGCGTCCGGTTCGTGCTGCCGGCGTACGGCAGCTGATCCGGTTTATTTTAGTAATTATGTTTGTGGTTCATGTTGTTTTGCTTACTTTCGTGAGTGGAAAGTCTTTGGTTGTTAGAGGTCTAGGTTTAAAATAAATGTAAAGAATTATTTTTATTGTAATTACCAATATCTTATTTAATTGAATCTATAAACCATGAATACTTATCTACCATGTAAATTTAAATATAATTTTGATAATATTTTAAGACTTAATTGTTTATTGCAAACCATACGTTAAAAGGATGATTTAAGTTAGTAATATGTTATTATAATAAATATTTATTCATCTTGGAAATCATTAAACGAAATTATGGTATTGTTACGGCATCCTTACTAATATTTATATTGTTAAAAATAATAAAATTTTGTAAGAATACATAAAATAATACTTAAAAGTATGTATTAAACCATATAGGAATGGATGCATTAAAAGTAAGAATTCTTTTTGCCTGTCAATCATCATCATCAGCATTTTATTTCGTCCCCACTGCAGGGGCTCAGGTCTTCCTTATTGATGGTTAAGGAGCATGAGCCATGTCCATGAGAATGCGGATTGGCGGGTATTAACGACTACAAATGGAGCCGGGACCAACGGCTTAAATTGTCTTCCGAAGCACGGAGTAGGTCGAGATTATATTTTTTTAGGTCACCCATCCCATGACCGATCCTTGCGAAACTTGAAAAATTAGCCTAGACTCTTGATAAGTATTTCTTAAAATTGTCAGTGAATAGAAAATAAAAATAAAAAAACCCTAAAAATGTATGCCGTTTAAACTGGCTTTAACTAGCAATCAGATGAACTGATAAAAACACATTTTCTATAATAAATAAAATTAATTTGCAAACGGGTCAGATTTTGAATTGGGTTTTGGATAAATAAACAGATAACATAGTACAAAGTAACAGCATATAAAAAAGCTACTGTGAACACTCGCAAATCCAGCTATGTCACGTGTAATCCCACAATCTAAAATGAATTCGTAAAAACATGCTTTTCAAAAACTACCAACCGTATCTTGTTAACCATCAGAGCCGCAAAATTAGTTCGATTGTCGTCCGGCGACCCGCATCCTAAACAATGCGCCGATCCGGTTCGTTTGCGGCGCTCAAAGCCCGGACAGGTGGCGATCCGGCTGTGCGCTGGGAATGATTTTTGGTTCGGCGTGTTTGGAAATGATGCTATTGTTGTCGTTACAAGCCGACTCTGGCATTAGCACAGTTGTATACCATTGTACATAGAACTCATTTAACGAATTGTTTAGTTTTTGGAATTAATTTTAAAGACGGACAATTTTCATTTATCGCATAGTACATACTTAGAAAGAAAAATAGTTAATGTTAGCACATATAGCACACACAACAGCGCAAAACATTAAAAGCAAAAATTAAAGCATTTGACACACAAAACAAAGATACACTTTTGCGTATGTCACGTGATGCCAATATGATATAAATATAATATGTTTGTTACTAACTGACAAACTTTGTTTTGCCATATAAATTTGGGGTAGACCACCCGTATCACTTAGTCTTAAATAAACTTTCATCATAATCGGTCAAGCCATTTCGGAGAAGTATAGTAAATAAAACTGAGAAACGAGATACAATATAATCAGTTGAGGATCATTTTTGAAATGCACATAAAACTTGTAAGTTTATTTGTGATTCCATCATCGCTTTCAATCATTGGTCACATCAATCCAGAGGATTTGAAGGGCCCTGTTCTGTCATACAAAATACTGCCGCTTATTGAAAGTACTATGTCCTGATTGCTAAGGATTTCAAGCCCTATGCAAGCAGTTATAATGAATATATGTAATTAAATGGGAGAGCTTAGATCTCAATAACTTTCAAGTTTTATTTGTCACTCTGGTATACGTGGGTTTAAGTATACATACGTATATAATATGTCACATGAATTACGCTTGGCCAACTATCCCTGTTTCTTTGCTTAAATTCTAAGAAATCTGTTTAAACCTGCAATATACCTAAATTGTATTTCAGCCTATCAAATCATACAACCAAAGTACCTCGTTGTGATGAAGCTAAAAATTACGACATATGGAGATTGGAAACGTTAGGGTGGTTATCACCTTTCTCATCAAGCACGCACTGGCCGCACGACACGGCTGCAATGGACTTATGATATCGAAAAACCTGTGATATCTGTTGCGTCTATATGGATGTTTATCTTTAAAGTCCTTGGATTCATTAATGTGGAAACTTCAGTCTGTAGTGATTCGGTCTAGGCATATTCACAATCAACCTATGTAGATATGTCTACTGTAGAGCAAAAGGTCTTCCATATGAAGGCTTTGAAATGGGCTATGTTATGGCCATGTACCTGGTGGGTATTATCGTCTGTAGATTCAGCCGGGATCAAAAACTGACAATTTTACTGGTAATTTTTGGTCTGGTTTGTTTGATTGTTTTTTTATGAAATCAGTCATTCGGGTTGGTTCTTCCACATCATCTACGGTAATAACCCGTTACATGTTCTCTTGTTCTATTATGAATGTGCGTTAATGAATACTGGATTGTCATCAGCATGTCTCATTCGCAACATGCACTTAATGTTCACAGGCACCGACCCATGCAAATGGTTCAGCAAATGGCTGCCAAGCGCCATCTTAGAGAGTGCGCGGGGTAATTATTCAGGCGCATGCAACCGCCTTTGTTATTCAAATGACCGTCGCTCATACTGACGGGCAACAGCAGACATGGCTTAATATGGTGTCATTACATGAGATGAGTTTTGTTGTAATATATTTCTAGTTTTGATATAGAAATAAATGGCCAATTTAAATTCACTGAAATGAAATTTTAAATATTAATTCTTCAAGTAAGCTTATTGAAAGCCAAAAACTATGACATCGATCGGTTCGTAATTGAGTGGAACCGGGAAGAAATTATCAAGGCTGTTTTCTTTTCTGTTTTGTTTCACAGAAAAATCGAAACATGCTTTCATTAGAATTAAACATTTGTCGTAATTTTTATATTATTAGGACAACCAACTATAAGTAAACCATTTAAATTTAAAAGGGACTAAATATGTTAATTTTATTAGTTTATAGACAATGATATCATGCGCTGAAATTTGTATAAATAAATAATTATTTTAAAGTTGATGCTGTTTTACTGTAGATACACGTCAGGTTACAAAATATGTCGAATTTCTGCAATTGATTTTGAACTCAACCTGAAGTCTTTTTAACTTGAGATTCATTAAGGTTTAATATTAAGTGGAGAAAAATGATAATTTAGTATAATCTGTATAATGAATCTCGATGGCGCAGTGCGATACGGTTGTTAAGAAATTTTCAGATTTCTTAACAACCGTATCGCACTGCGCCATCGAGATTTCCAAGATGATCGAGATGTCCAAGTTACAGATTACAATTCACTAAGTTATATAATTTCTAACACAATGTCCTATTATTAATTATCAATAACAATTATTTTAAAATTTATACCATTTAATACTAGAATATGTTGATTTACATGTTTATCACAGATAATTTTTTTACTAACTGACATTCATAAAGAGTATAGTTGATTTATCAAAATTTCAAATTACGAAAGGTGAATAATAAAAAGAAATGATGTTGAAGTTCAAAGACAAAAAGTTTGCATGTTGAAACCTAGGACAAAATAAACGGTGGTACGGCACACCGTTACAGGTGCGTTAAGCCGTTATTACGGGCTGCATTTGCAGTCGTTCAAACCCACCAATTCGAACTGGGTCCGCGTTTGTCGAGGCTCATTTTCCCTATTCGATTCTATCTACAGGAAAGGAATGTGCCCCATCAGTGGGGACACTAATAGGCTGATAGTGAACCTGAGAATATGACTGAGCTGTAATTTTGCCCAGATACAGTTTACACTTTTTTATTCTATTTACAAACTAGATGTTTACCCGCAATTTCACCCGCGTAAATTATAGCGCATCACTCGCGTATATTGTAGCTTCCCGCATAAATTGGTTCAATAGATTTTGAGCCTATTTATTGCAATAAACAAACAAATTTTATGTTTTTATAATATTAGAACTATATTAAAAAATGTTTATTCTATTTACAAACTAGATAATTATAGCGTGTCACTCGCGTATATTGTAGCTTCCCGCATAAATGGGTCCAACAGTTTTTGAGCCCATTTATTTCAACAAACAAACAAATTTTTTGTCTTTATAATATTAGAACGATTATCAAAAATTAGCCTTTTGCTATTTAATACAAGTAATGATTCAGAGTTGATGTCGTTAAATAATATTAAGAAATAATAATTAATCACGAATTATTGGTGTTTGACAAAACACCATTAGTGGACTTATTTGTTGTTTGTAGGTGTTCACCAAATATATTATTGTCTGAGACACGAAACAAAAGGATTCAAACAACAATAAAGTTAACCACAAGTAACTCAATTACGGTCTAGTTTCATCAGAAATCGTACGTTTCTTAATAACTGTTAGCATTGTCTTAAGTATAAATAATGGAAAACAAATAAAAATATTAATATATATTATAAATTTATTTGTGTATTGAATGAGAATTATTCTATTGCTTCAACAACTCAGAATATCTTATTATAACATCAATGAACTCTGAGGCTGGATTGCACCATTATAGCAGTTAAACTTAATGTTCAAGTCAAATTTGACAATTACTGTCACGCTGAGATTCGAATTTATTTCCTTGTCTAAATTTTTGGGTATATAAATATATGCTAAATGCCAACAAAAATCTGCTTAGTTCAGCGTACAAATATAACATTAAATCTCCAATTGGATTAAAATATGTCATAAATTTATAATAAATGTCAATAATTAAATTAAATAATACAAAATTGACTCAAATCACAAAAATGGTTAATAATAAGCGTGAATTAGTATTTAATTAGCATTTACATAATATTATAATGTTATGTCATTAATATAGATAATCTTTTACAGAATAATAACATTTATCAAGTAAAAATTTACACAAATTAGTTTCGAACGAGCAAAGGTTTAAAAGCAACTGATAATTTATTATACTCTTAGATAAGAATGGCCGTGCATTTCATACTTTTACTGTTAACTTGCAATCGTTGAGATATAACCGCTCAAACTTCGCTGGTCAAATTTTATATAGATGTGACTTAGATCTTATGGAGTATATTCAGAACTGAAAAACATAAAAATGGATATGGAAGCAACAATGATATATCATCTATACCAACCAACCGAATCATAATATTTATAACTATCTAATTTTCCGCGACTTTGCCCGTGTAAACTATAGCTTATGTCATCTGCATTATGATGTAGCTCACCGTAGGCGAAAGATTTCCATGATCGGATCAGTTTCGAAGATTATATCCTAAAAAACAAACTTGGATATTTTCTCTCTTTATATAGAGGTAGTTTTGATAACGAAAATAGCGACGAATTTCGCGTAAACTGCTATTTTAAATAATTACTCGCAAGCTATTGCCTTGTGTTGCATAATTACGCAATTAAAAAGAGCTTGACATATTAATAATTATCCTGATAAAAAGTCTATTATTACGAGAAAAAATGAAAAAGTACAGTATAAATATATATATATTTAGTATATAAACAGTTATAGATGAGAGTATAACTTGTTTCACGAAATTACCGGCGGCGTTCATGGAATCGGCAATTTTCAATTTATGTTTTAATTACAAAGAGGAGATGCACTCGGTTAGAGTTGCTAATAGCGATCGCTGTATTAATATCATTCAGCAATATTAATATTATTCTTTCTAGGTAATTCTACTCCAATAGGAATTACTATTTTGTATAAGTAACATTTTTTTACATTAAGACTAACAGAATCGTTTCATTTACTACTTAAGTAGTAAGTTCGGTGTTTCTATATCTTTGATCAAAAAATCTAAAAATCCACCAGCCCCAAACACCCCGAGGTGGGACTCACACTCACTTTAACTATTGAGCTACCCGAGTCGCAACAGAACTCACGAATTTTTCAAGCAGTTCCTACTTTTCGCTACTAGTGAAATTATATTCATTAATATTCTGGCAATCCAACCAAATGGCCGGAAAAACTATTATTACAAATATTTTCAACTTTCGACTAAGTTCAAAATTGAAATGGTTAGAGTAGTCACACGGATGTATCAAATAGAAAGTATTCTAGAGCAAAAACAAAATGTATTCTGACAACGCTTGTCATTTGAAACAGACCGATTTATCATTATTTTTACACCTTATAACTATGTTGTCAACCGTAGGGTCTACCTTCTACAGAAGCCATTCATCAATTTGCTATTCAGAAAGTCTTCGAATAAACCATTTATAAATTTAATAAAATTAATTACGTTTTTTGAGTAGCACCATCATCCAAAGAACCTTAACTATTTTGCGCTGGGGATTTATATGGAGAAGCATTTATTATTAAGAACACTGATATTTCACTAAATTACACCAGTGGAAGAGTAGCTTACATGCTAGCAACTATCATTAATTTTAGGTGTTACGCTACCTTTTGAGTTTCGAATTTTTCATGTCGCTACCATATTCTAACAAATTAAGTATTATTAATACTCGTATTAAATTTTTGGCCGGGCCGATGAATAAAAATGATCTTTATTATCGCAGGACTGGGTGATTTGGGAACGTTAATTGTTTTTTCCATAAAACAAAAGCTTTATTTACTTGTGATTGTAATATTAATCCGATAAATTTTGTGACACAGCAACTGTTCCATATATAAAAGTGTATCAACATCTCAGTTTAGTTGAGGTGGATATTACATAGGATGAGAAACATTGCTACCCAGTTGCATAAACGTCCGTTAAAATTGTTATTAATCTAAAGCGACATTACCGATATAAGTAAATTGTCAAATTTAGAACATTCGTTAGAGCTTAGAAAGTGAAAGTGAAACATGAAATTCATTCGACGATAGTTCTATTAAATTTTACCGATAAATAAAGTAATAATGAATCACATATTGTAGCTCGCTAAAGGTAATGCTGTAGCTATGGAACATTTAAGAAATTTTAAGCAATATAAAAAAAACTGAAGCAAAAACATATAAATTAAAATTGACCATGATCATAAAAAAAACAGTTCAATTATTATGTAATTAAAAATGAGAAATCTTCATCTGGTCGAGAGTACTGATTCAGTTAAAAAGTGAATTTATAAAACTTTCTTTGTTAATAAATAATACAAAGTTAATAAAAATAATTGTTTATCCAATTTCGTCTCGTAATTGTTTGGTAATTAATTGTGTGTTGTGATATCTTCTTTGTTTTCTTTTCTGAGTTGTTCTCTCTGTATTTCATAATTTAAAAGTTTCGTATATAAGATGCTTATCTTTTGATTATCTTACCAATCGAGTCCAAAAATTAAAAATAGGTGAATATTGCAGTGATTACCGCCAAATGCCCACGAAGCTCCTCAAGGCAGCATACTCGGTCCGATCCTCTTCCTAGAATATATAAATAATTTGTTTGATCTGGAACTCCCCATGGAAAGATTGTTTCTTTCGCAGACGATACGGCACTTCTATTTGCTGGTAAATCGTGGAGTGAGGTCATTCAGTGTGCTCAGATTGGATTGGACAAGGTTTTTAATTGGTTAAGTACTAATAGATCCAACTCGGCTGGGCAGCGTTCGGGAAGCTACGCATTGTATTCTCGTAACATCTACCGCAGTGTCTCAAAACGAAAGTCTTCAATTCGTGCGTGTTGCCAGTGATGACATACGGAACTGAAACGTGGCCGCTTACGATGGGCCTCATAAGGAAGCTCAAGGTCGCTCAGAGGGCAATGGAAAGGGCTATGCTCGGGGTTTCGTTGCGAGATCGAATCAGAAATGATGAGATCCGCAAAAGAACGTCACCGACATAGAAGAAAGAATTGCGAACCTCAAGTGGCAGTAGGCAGGGCATATCGCTTGCAGGACTGACGGCCGTTGGGGCGGTAAGGTCCTGGAGTGACTACCACGTACCGCGAGATGCAGCGTTGACAGGCCCCCCACAAGGTGGACCGACGATCTGGTGAACATCGCGGGAAGCCGCTGGATGCGGGAGGCGCAGGACCGATCACATTTGAGATTTTTGGGGGAGGCCTATGCCCAGCAGTGGGCGTCTCTCGGCTGAAATGATGACTAATAGACTATCTCTAAACGTAGATAAATCTAAATTTATTCCTTTGCAATAAAGAGATCTTCCTTTCTTTAGTCTTTAGATAAATCAATTAAAGTTCAAAGTTGTGATATTCATTAAATTCTAATTGTTCGTGTCCAATATTAGAAAAAGTAAATTCCATTAAGTATTTGGGAGTAGTAATAGAAATACATTAAGCTTTCATGAACACATAGATCTCATTACCGCTACAATTAGAAAACTTATGTATATATTCGAAATTCTTCGTCATGTTACCGATAAGCACCTCATTAGATTAATTTATTTTGAATTATGCCAATCACAAATAACGTATTGTATTACTAACGGTCTGGCTACAACAACTTGATTACGATGCCACAGAGAATCTGCTACTTGTCTGCTACATGATTATGAACATTTTTATGTATTGGCTCGCTCACACAGTCTCACACAAACACACCACCCCTCTCTCTCTCTCTCTCTCACACAGACACAGACACACACACACACACACTCCCCCCCCACACACATACATACATACACACACACACACACACGCACACACACACTCCCCCCCACACACACATACATACATACACACACACACACGCACACACACACTCCCCCCCACACACACATACATACATACACACACACACACACACACTGAATTGAATTTGGCAATCGTGTTTTTAGGGTTCCGTACTAAAATGGTAAAAGGGAATGCTATTCGCTGCCTGTCTGTCTGTCACCAGGCTCACCAAGCAATTCATGTAATGTGAAAGTTAATCAGATGAAGTTTTCACAGATGATGTATTTATGTTGCTCTTTCAACAACAAATACTGAAAACCAAATAAAAAAAAAGAAATATTTAAAGCGGCTCCTATAAAACAAAACTGTTTCTTTTTGTTTCTTTCCGGTACCAACGTGCGCCAGTCCGAATCGCACTTGACAGGTTTTTTATTTTTAAATTAATTATTTTCTTAATATTTACGATATTAGCAAGATTACTCGATATAGATGTACCGTGTTGCATCCCTAGCGCATATTGCGGCATCGTTAATCAGACTCTGTGTTTATGTCGCAAATATTTATCTTCGACCTGCGTAAATGAAAATTATCATTGGCTATTCACTTGCCCATTATTAATAACGTTCAGTGTTAAACTCTTGCTGCCATTGCGTCACTTTTGCAGCGTTTATATTATCACTATTATCTATTATCAATTGTATAAACGGGATTGATTTTAATGTTGAACTTTATGATTATTCTAGGGAATCTTCCATTTATACCCTATCTTCAAAATATTTGAAAAACTGTCTCTGATATTACTCTAGTTACCTAATTTCAAAATATATCACAATCCTTTTCAAAGATAAAGTTATCATGAAAGAGATTTATGAAATTATGTAACGTTAAAAATTGTAATCGCTTTAGTTGTTGATTTGACAGATGTTGATTTGAATGATCAAGAAACATAGTATAAATATAGTAACTTAAAGTAACAATGCGTATAATGACTGTCTCAGACAATGCTAATTTTATTGACGTCAAAATAACGATTTCGTTCCTTCAATATCATTCAAAAGACGTCGCGATTGGTATCGCTATTACAAGTCATATAGTCGTAGCATGAAGTCTGTTAATATATTTCAAATTTTAATTCATAGAGATTGCAATAGCTTTCGATGTGCCTTATTTCAATATAAGCTCTTTTTACCGAGATTTCACCTACTTAAGTTGTAGTATCACCAGCGTATGTTGTAGTTTTAGGTGATTTTTTTTAAAATTGTTTTAGTGGTTTTGGAGCAACTCAGTGCAACCAAAATATAAATCTTTCCAACATATAATTTTAGTATATATAAATTAAAACATTTGAAGTTCATAATCATCAGCTGGTGGCCTTGTTATACGGGTTTAAATAATAACCTCTTTCAGGCTCCAGTCTCCCATATAACGGTCTATTTACTATACTAGACTAAGATATATAAAATTATATGTATGTTGAAGAACAAATAAACTTTATTCCACTCTACTCTGCTCTTTCTGATCTGCTCCGCTACGCTCCATTTTCCCCGCTCTTCTTTGCTTCGCTCTGGTCAGCTTCTCTCTGCTCTGCTCTACTCTATTATATTCAGTATATTAAATTCTAACAATCAATTTACATAAATGTGATTATAATAAGTGATGGTTATAAGTAAAACAAATTTAGCCATCGGCAACATACATTTTCGTCCAATCCAAATGGAACAAAATTTAAATAAAGTAAGCATTGTAGAATTCGCATTAATATTCGAAGTGTTACTCAGACACAGACACGCATTTTTAAATTCATTTCTATTTAAAAATGTGGGACGTCAGAATAAAAAGAAATTTGTTAGACTTTTATTACACGAATAAATTACAAATGTTCATTGTGAGTTAGTAAAGTTTTTCTAAATTATTCTATTATTAAGATCGACACGTTTCTTTTTATTGTGTTGTTGCTAACCTAATCATGTAAATATAATTACAACAAAATATGAATATACAAAAACAAAATATTAATAAGGTTACATTATAATTCATACATTTTAGTTTTTCAATATAGGACCGATTTTAAAGAAACTTTTTTATTTAAAAGGATCATTTTGAGAGGGTTCAAAAAACAAAGTCGCTTCCCGATATCTGTACGCCAAGATTGCCTACCCGGTCTAAACGTCGGGAAATGTAAGTAGATGAAATCGTAATTCCTATAAATATATATCTAAATATAATAATCGTAAATCCTATAGCGTTAATACCCGTTTCATATAATCTCATATAATTAGGTTACTATCAATAAACAGAATAATTTAAGAGAAAGATTTATGTGTATAATACAGGATCACGCGGACGTAGCCGATGGTGGAAGTGGCGGAAAGCTAGTTTAAACAAAAAGTGGATATTTGAAATGTAAAAATAAATTCAAGTTGGAACTTATTTTATTCCCCCATTAATCCATTTCAAGCATGTTGTCTCACTAAGGCGTACATAAATTACGCGCGCACACACACACACACTGTATTTAAACTAGCGTGTAACAGTTTCAGCTTTGTACACTTTTTTTACATCATTTTGGACCACTCCGCGGACTGCGAAAAATAAAAAAAAACTTAGCACAGGAAAAAAAGTTAAATTAATCGCGCTCCGGGTATAAAGTTTTAATCGGAATCGGACTTTTTGGTGGAAAGACAACGGTTGTGCGGACAGCGGACCGCGCAGATTTGATAATACAATTTCGTTTAATTTTGTTCTGTTAGGTATTACAGGTACTATTTTCTCTTATTTTTTTCTATTATCTCGCTAAAAAGTTCCGAAGTATAAAATTTATATTTATTGGTAATTGAGTCGATGACTTGATTAAATTAGAGATGCCAGAAAAGATAATATTAAATGTTAAGTACAATAACTTGAGGAGCTTCTCAAATTCAGGACATCAAACGTCCATCGGAAAACGAAATGGAAAGCCATGTTTTCGGATTGGGAAATTTGACGCCGGAATCTGGGTGATATTCCGAGACACACCTAAAGATGAGAAGGTGCTTGCCGACGTGAGCCTCCTACTAAATACCAACTTCATTTTAGGCGTTCCGTGGTTAAATCGACAGACCAACATTATTATATAAATTATTAAATATCAAAATATAGTATTATAATTTTATGACAACGATAAAAAAAAAAACAAGGACATATAAATTTATTTCTCTGTTGCTAAGTGATAAATCTATATCGGATGTAATTTAAAGCATGACAATAATAATTTAATATTTTTTTACGATTTCATATTCAAACTTCATATTCACAAGCAACTTTGTGGTGTAGTGATGGTTGTTGTTAAGCAATTTTCGCAAAAGTCGGTCACGCGCGTAACCAAAAAATTACTATCTCGAGCTACTCCGTGCTTCGGAAGGCACGTTAAGCCGTTGATCCGGCTGCATATGCAGTCATTAGTACCTATCTATTCGCATTGGCCCAGCGTGATGTTTAACAAGCAGATCTACTTATCCAATTCTATAAGACACTACTTATGTTGGTAAAGAAATTAAAAGAAGGATAGTGATAGTAGCTCTGAACACGCGTAATGTAGGAAACGATATTATCTATGTTGCCTTGGCCTTTGCTGTTGCAGACTATATACACAGAATATGAGTGCTACAGCTAATCATCTTGGAATCGGATCAATGAATGTATTATCTATTATTTATATTTACTTACAAAATGGCGGTAATGTCTAGACGTCATATAACTGAAAATATTATTCACTTAGATGTATCTCTGATAAATTGACTAATCAAAATTGTGAAGATCACACATAAAGAGCCGATTGTTTGTATTAATTATTATATAAATAATGTTAGTTAGTAAATAACTAAGCTATTACTAGAGTCCTACAAGACAGACACTGTTAAACAAAGTTACTACCTAATTTATTATTAAATAAAAATTATAACTGTTTGAAGCATATTGCAGAACTGTATTGGCTGAATATCAATGATCCGGAAGAAAAAATATAGTGTATCAGAAATTGAATTCTATCTTTTTCTGTGATGTTTAAAAATCAGAAAATAATGTGATTTCTCAATAAATTATAAAAAGAACCATTCATATAAAAATATAATTGTGCTTGTTTTACGAATTATACTGATGGCGTTTTTGGAATCCATTAGGCATTTATCCACTCAAAATGTGTAGCGGGAGGTCCACTCGATAGATGATTACCTCCGAAATGTTTTAACAGTGTTGCTTGTTAAGAATTCTCATTGAATATTGTTTATTTGTTCTTCTCAAGTACACGCTCGACTCGAAGATTTCTTCCAAATCAGTTAATGTTGCTTTGAAATGAAAATGTTCACGGAAATTCATTCACTATTCTTTTTTGATTAAGAACTTAAGAAAAACAGTCTCTCAAATAAAATATTTTTTTGATGTTAAAAAAACATTTTGTAAGTGCCTCGTCGTTTTAACAGTTTTAGATTTAGAATTCTCCCGAAATTGCAGAGATGTGGGTCATTTAATATAATTTATATTTTGGAAATTATAAAATCTCACGTGTTTCAATATGACAGGCAATTATTGTAAATCAATAAACGCTATAAGCTGTTTAGCCTATGCAGGCTAATTTTATATCACATGGAAGAAACATGTGTGATGTACGCCTTTACTCTCGTATGAAGCGACCCCACCGAAATTCTCAACATCTTAAACTATCTCAACTTTAAACTAGTGTTAGTATCTTTACCAATCTCCAGGTTAATCCTTGATGCTTAAACGCATAACTAAAGGGCTCTGGTTTTAAAGGACGATCTACGACATTGTTCGGGACACGGATCGGGAACGGTACACATCGAGGTGTGGTCATGATGACAATGCTAAGCAAATTCAACACATAAACCATTAGCAAGTACGTCGAGTTTAATGCAAGCAGGTTTTTGTTTCCTGCGCTACAAGAGTCCTTTGGAGCTCATTCTGAGAAATTAAGCAAGGGACGAGACTGAAGCACAGGCTTTGGACTAATGTGTGCCACGATTTTGACGATAAGGAGAATGTGTTTTTAAATTTCTATTTATTCTGAATGTAAATACAATACAATGTGACAGATTTAGATAATATAGTATACTCAACGTTTCGATATGTTATTATGGCTCTGTAAAAATATACCTAAAGAGACTCTAGATAACAATTAAAGCCATCATTGATCATCTCACCCACTCTCACGGCATCATTGTGTCGCTATGTAAGTAAAGGCCCTGGTCCGATTCCTGGTCAGGTCAATATAGAAAATATTTTCTTCAAATTATCTTGGACCAAGGTGTTGTGGTGCCACCGTTTTGTTAAATTTTATAATGATGGGCTTAAGCTGTATAATTAAGAATTTGAGTAACGCATGTGATATTGTCTAATTATGAGTGAGATATTGTATAATCTTATAGAATAATGCTTAAAATATTTACCAGATTTAGGTGTTTGAGGTATTTATTCAAAAATAATTATTACTATCCGTTTCTTATATTTTCACGCACTTTACTTATAAACAATAAATTCTTTATTGTACACCATAAATTATAGAAAAACACAATTGATAAAATTTAGTTGTACAATCGGCGGCCTTATCGCTAAAGAGCAATTTCTTCCAGGCAACCGCAGGTAAGACTGGACTGTTACTTAGTAGACGGGTAGTAGATGGTGTCTTATATAGCGAGAGAAACATACCTACATATATACATACAAATAACATACAAACTGCTACAAATAAATATAATATACTATACGTAATATAATATACATATATAATATATATAGAAACATATATTTAAAAATAAAAAAGTATTAAAACAAATATAACAGGATAATACGATAGCATTTCTTCCTAAAGTGATAGATAATATTCCTTTAACATATTTTTAAAACACTTTAATGAAGGAGCGCGCATTATTTCTTCAGGTAAGGCATTCCACAAGCGAACAGCCTGAACTGCAAATGACTTATCAAGGTATTTTGTGGAGTGCACAGGCATCTGCAGTTTTAGGTTCTCCAATGATCTCAAAACACGACAGTGCGTAACACGATCCTTCGTGTTGGAGGAAACTTGAAACGTTCCTTAAGATAAGTTGATGAGAGAGGATTGAACAGTATACTGTAAAGCAGGAAAACAATATGTGCATTCCGACGAAGTCGAATGGGCAACCACTTGAGCTTAGTGCGAAAGTCAAATATGAATCTAATACAAACATTTTGAAGTCTCTCAAGTTTATTAAGTTGCTCCTCAGTTAAGTCTAGATAGCTGACATCGGAGTAATCCAGTATTGGAAGGAGAAGGGATTGTGCAAGCGCAATTTTAGTGGCCAAGTTACGTAGCCTCTTCAAGGAACCAGGTGCAGCAAACATTTTCCGACTCGTCTGCTCGATCTGTGGTCCCCATGTCAAGTTTTTATCTATAGCTATCCTCAGATTTCGTATGCAGTCACTAGGGATTAAAGCAACACCATCGAACAAAATTGCAGGTAAACATGAGCGGTTGATTTTATTTGTCATTGCGGGACTGCCAATAATAATGACTTGGGTTTTCAGTGCGTTTACTTTTATGCCATAAGACTTGTTCCAGTCACAAATTATTTCTAAGTCACGGTTCAGCGTATTAATCGCTAGAGACAGTTGATCAGGACAAGCTTGGGAATAAATATTTTCCAGTATAGCATCGTGAATGCAAAAAAAATATCAAATATAATAATAAGAACAAATTTTCATCTTTATCAAAGGAAAAAAAATCGCTCTATAGTAGCGAAAAAGTAACAAGTTAGGTCCTGGATTGGCTAGATTGCGAAAGGTCGTAGGTTTGAATCCCATCTCAGAGTACCAGGGACAAAGTGAATTTTTTTGAGAATTTTTCATTAATAAACTTCTGTATAAATATCGACTTAAAAAACAATTTTGAATTTATTGCAAACTACGTATGTATATCAATAATCATTTAGGAGATTCTTTATATTATATAAAATGAACTAACATGAACTACCATGAACGACATCATTCAACAGCAACTTGCATTTTAAGCAATTCACTGTCAACGCTACGATTAAATGACAGAGCTATTAAATAAAATTTTAAATAAATATCCAAAGCTTTCCAATTGGTTTGTTATGTATGTGTGGACATATTGCGGGCCGCTTGTGCGGTTGTCGCCCTAATTAAATTAAAGTTCAGATTATTGTGATACCATATGGACGTTTTAGTAAGCCCCTGTGAAATCCTCCACTATAGTTTATAGGGGATTAATGGCCTACCATTATTTTGTTATTGTTAAACAAAGCTTAATAGAGCAAATATTTTCGGTTACCAAAATACATAAAAAAAATTAGGCAGAGCCCCGATTTCAATATGCTTTGCGTTACTCAATATACAAAAGACACTGTTTGCTATCTACTAATGGTGATAATGAAGGAAAAATGTGTCTATTAAAGTGCTTCACAGATTGCTAACATTAAAATAAACATTTAAATGAAATGAAAATAAACGAATTAAAATAATACTAATTATATGTAAATATAAAACTATAAAACTGTAGCCTTAATATTGACACTAAATAGATTTCTAACCAAATTATTGTCTCGTCACATAATTATTTATGAATATATATATATATACGTGATATTGTTATGAAACAAGAAATAAAAAAAAACTAACAGATGATAAATTAAATTAAATAATTTATTTACCTTAAATAAAAAAAATAAAAAGGACGAGGTGACTGGTGAGGTGAGAAGTGAAGTAGTGAGTGAGAGTGTCAGTGTAGGTGATCTGGTGAAGGGGCGTGGGTCAGCGGTGAAGTCCGTTGCGTGAGCGTAGATCCGTCGTCAGCGTAGGTGTTAAGGTGATGGGCCGGAGGTCAGCGGTGAAGTTGCGTTCCGCCAACTTGGTAGGCTTCTGGTGATGGGTCGTAGATCAGCGGCGAAGTTCAGGAGCACCTTCTCAACGACGCGTCACTCACCGTGTCGAACAGATGTTTCTTTTATAGCCCAGAATGAATCAACAGCTCAGGCCTCCAGATGAAGGCTCGAAGACAGCTTCAGAAGAATGTGGTGAAGGAAGTTGAATAATGTTAGTGTTTATTTAATTATAGTCAAAATGGTGACAAGTGACTTTGAGACCGTAACTTTGAAGAGATCCCGGGGCAGTCGGCCCCGGGAAATAGGCCTTTTAAGAATTTAGCTAGCTCTGTACGAGCTCCAAAAAGCTAACTTGGCAACTGTTGCCGTTGAAGTGATGCAGAACTATTTGGGCGAGGCTTTATATACCTGAAGACGAACTCAAATTTGGAAATAAATTATTTCAAATTAAGACCCTAAAAATTCAAAAACTACAGAGTGTCAATGCCTAAAACTGACAAACAATGAGTCAATTTTCATGAAGAGTATCAAATATAACTATAGCAACGAAGAAAAACTTTGATGTCAATTGTGTCAAAACAATTAAAATAAGCGATAATTTGTGTTATAATATATAAATAAGTGCTTTAATATGATTAGAATTGGTAAAATGTATAACGAAAAACTATGAAAGCTACATGTAAGGGTTCACATTAGTTTTAGTGGTAAAAAAAACATAGGATGAAAGTTCGTAGAGGTTTGGATAAGTTTATATTACAGAATTTTAATGGTTACAGATATAAAATTGAAGGTCCACAGTCATAGAATGGAAAAAGTAAAGAATATAAATGGAGAACGCTAAAAAGTTTATCGATATGAGCAAAATTAGTGATATGAATCTAAGGAATGAAAACGATACGAAAGGTTAGTTACGACAATATAAATGTACATATGTCTTCAAAATATACAACGGTAATTGAACTAATAATATAAACTAACAGGAACCAAAAATTAAAAAAACTTTAAAATGTATTTAGAATAACCATATTCCTAACCGCAGCTAGAGAAGCGAACGCGTCACAAAAAAAATAACGTAATACAATTGACATATTGCGTGACACACTGTCGCTCAGTGATATGACTGCCAACCTAAATCAATCACGTTATCACGACGAAACTCGTTATATTTCTATTTCAGATTTGAAAATATAGAAAATTACGTTTCCGAAGCAACGGTTATTGTACGAGTAAATGTATAAGATTGATCCGCTGATATTCGCCTAACAGTTTTACGATATGTAAAAGATTTACAGACTCATGTATAATTGTTAGTGATAAATAATCTTATCTCAAACAAACGAGATTGTACGCAATCACGGAACAGCCAAAATCAATTACAATGTTTAAGAGAACAAACGCCTAATAAAAGATCGAGCGGAATTTATTTATGACGTAATTTAATTTAATAATTGTTTGATCTCGAGGACATTAATCAATTTCTTGTAGGATTCGACCGTTAACTTTGGATCCATTTGCAAATTTAATTCCGGTAGGGTAGACGAGACGGAGAACTCCTTACCTTCTTACATAATCAAATTCCACTTAAATTATAACAGTTTCCATGATTTATCGACAAAACTTGCCGGTGAAAATAGGCCTCGTGCCTGCGATGTTTTCATATTCTAATTCGATAATGATATTTGTAACGAATAAAACGTCAGGTACGGGTTCCACGGAATTGTAATTGTTGTGACTATTTACAGACGTATTGTTCCTTTATACCTACTACTTATAATATCAGTGTATATGAATAATAAACCGGATTAAATGTAAATATTTAAATTTATTTTCTCAGCTCGTAATACTCGTATTAAGGATGATAAACAGGTAAAATATTTCGTTTTTATTCCCTACAACTTAAAATGTGACGATATCAACGGTTCATAATTAATATCTTATAATTTTAGGATAATAGTTTTTTTGCAGGATTGCTACCATGTACATTGTTTTTCATACTAAAGTTTAAACACGCAAATACACGCACGCGCAAACTCACACTCACACTTACACACACACACACTCACACACGCACACAAACACACACAAATTTCCGCATGAAATTTATATTAATATTGTTTTTCTTTATCTTCTCTGCATGAAATGCTTGATTTGTAAATTAAAGGTGTTTAAACTTATACATGTTACGGAAGAGAGGGTCCTCCTGACACAGGCATCTTAGTATGTCTACTAGGATGGGCCAACTACTACAATATGTACCCTATAAAATTAGAATGAATAAACATTTTTGATTTTTTTTTATTTCTTTTTGTTGAGTTCCCGATATTTTGACGCTGTTGCACGTGCCATGACTACGGTGTAAATCTTCAAGGTATATTATAGGCATTGTTAATGAAGAAAGAATTATGGTATAATGATGTGAATTAATTTTGTTGAGTAAATCAAAAAATAAACAAAGAGGAGCCGAAAAAACATATAAAATTTTAAACCTTACTTGGCAAATTAGATTAGTGAAGGATATTGATAAACAACGTAAAATATATGAAAACTTTCACAATATATTATCAAAAACAATAGGTCCCAAAAAGTAGTTAATAGAGTTAGGGCTATATTTAGAAACGCAAATTTACACACAAGGCATGAAAGTGAAAATAAGAAACCAGAAGAGTTTTTAGATACACTTAAACAATAACTAGCTCTGAAGACTCATAGATTATCATAGACCAGTACTACAACAAATCACGAAACATAAAAGAAGATTTAGAACAGTTTCGGTAAAATATTTGGGAAGCAGAAGTTTCACACAATATACCTTATTTGTATATTAATGTGAGACTTCTGTTTCCCGAAAATATACAAAAAAAATTAATTAAAAAGTAGATTTCAATCAATACCAGATATGGAGTTCACAGATATTACTGTAGAAAAATTACAAACTATCACAGACAAATTACACAACTGACAAAGAAATGGAAAAATTTATAAAAGTTACGGCCCAATTTAGTAGAGATATTAATATGCAATTTGGTCTGGATAAATGCAAAACTTTTAATATAACAAAGGGCAAAATCTGCAGCGGTGACTATTCGATAGATCAAAATAACCCAACAATCTAAAAAATAATAGCAATGGAGCCGAATGACGTTTATAAGTACTTGGAATATAATCAACTCAAAGGTTCAACTCAAACTCAAAGATGACTCTAAGACAAAATCAACTCAAAGAAGATTTTGTTTTATTTGCTTGTGGTTTAGCACAACCACAAGCACAACACAGTGTAGGACAGTAATTTGTCCTATGCTTTAAGAACAATGTTGTATCTCCATGCTCCAAATTTGTGGTGTTCCTTGGAAATGATAACTTGGCCAAGTTATTTGGCCGGACGGCTGCTGTGGCAGATACAGAAACAGTAAACCCAATTATTCATCATGGGAAACACCGGGCTTTCCATCTTCTAGTTTTGTCGTACCATGTGAAAGCTGCACACTGCAATACAAAAATGGTGGTGAATCAATTACGCCAGCGTGGTGCGCTCTATCATCCATTATCGCACCAGGTGTCGTCTTCTGCATGCAGCCCCTCTTCAAAACCCCGTCAACGATTTACCGATTTACCCTTGGAGAGATTGTCCCGTCACCATCGGCCATTTTCGTTTGTGGGATTGGACTATTTCGGGCCTCTCCTGGTGTTTGTTGGACGCAGTCACGAGAAAAGATGGGTCGCCATTCTGACGTCACCAGCGCCATGCACCTGGAAGTGGTCTTCATTTAATCCACCTATGCGGATCTGATGTGTCTCAGGCGTTCTATAGTGCGGCAGGAGACAACTTCTAAGATGTTATCAGATAATGGGACAGCCTTCGTCAGCAAAGAAGCGAAGGCGTTATACGGCATGACCCTCACAGATTTTGCTACCAACCAGCAAAAAAATGGAAATTTATCGTGGTGCGCAGTATAAAAACGGCTCAACGTGCGATCTTACAGCAGCGAGAGCCATCTGAAGAAGTTCTATAAATTTATAGTCAACTCCCGATCATTAAGCCATATCTCCTGCGAGGCTAAAAAGGTGCTTACTCCTCTGCCTTTCATTTTGGAATCGTCAGTAGGAAGTAGCTTCACTGCAGAACTCGAATACAGAGATTTAGTCAGTCGGATAGGTCGGAGACGAGTATTGCGCCTGGTTGACCACTTTTGGCTGAGATGTCTGGCGAAGTACTTGCCAACACTGGCTCCTAGGAGGAATCATCAGCACACGTCGATCATAGATCATAGTGACAAGTGTGACAAGGTAATTGACGGGAACTTGCTGCACGGTTCGTGGCATCGGGGCAATGGCAACAGCACACGCTGTACACCCAGGCCGGGACGGGGTAATCCTTGTGGCGGATGTATGTACCTCCGCTGGCATTTTGAAACTTTTTGATATTGTATATGTTTTTATAGTCTTATATATTTTGTTTTACTTTTGTTGAAAGTCATTGTTTTTTCGTATATCTTGTCAAATTTACTGATTTTCCATGAAACCAGCAGCTTTTTATTTGATTAATTTATAATTCTGAATATCTTTCAAACTTTAACCTTTTACTTTTACATGAGACTGATCGTCAATGTCATTTTGATTATTCATTTTTCGAATAATTTTTCGTAATTTTAAATTATTTGACATACACCAAAAATTCATTCGTAGGCTTCAGAGGTACAAATGGCATAATAAGAATATATATAATTTTCAATTTTTGAGATTTTGGTTCGCCATTTTGACGCCACCTGAATTGAAAAAGGAAACTTTGATAGTTTCCTTTTTAATTCTTTATTCATTTATTTTTCGATATTTTTTGAAGACAATTTTAGTTTTTTATTTATTATATTTTTGTTTACTAAAGAATAAGCTAAAAATAAAATAGTCACAAGTACGAGTATCTTATATTTATAAAAAAAAAACATTATTCAATTTCAGTAATATATTAAGAAAGCCCCAGACATCGCAATAAAATAGAACATCTTTTCAGTTTCGGTTACGGGTACTATGTATATTATAACATAAATAAAATATTAAGGAATAAAGGATATTCACTTAACAATACAAATAAAAAAGTTTTATTCAAAGTATTTATATGGCTCTTCGTATAATCAGATTTTATGAAGTATTTGGCAAAATATATTTATTTCTGAGAATCATGTTTCATAATTCATAATAATGTTCAGATCTCGACGCGATTAACCGCAAGTCTGAAACTTTGCGATCTGTACACATATTTTTAAAACAAGCGAACGCACTAATCGACTGGAAAAAAATACAAGCACTTTAATAAGCCTTATAAAACTGAAAGTTTCTTTTCAGTCTGAATTTAAAAAGAAATTTTTCTCGGTAATTACATACATAAATAAATATAGAAGAGGTGTTTAGTTAATTCTATATTACAGAGATTGATCTTGTTAGATAATAAGTAATGTCTGTAAGATAAGCTATTATTCGATTATTTCAAAGGAATTTGATCTGTTATGACTTTAGATATCCCTTTCGAGATGTCTAGTCACTCCGAGGGCTCTAGAGAGGTCTCGAGGGATTGTTGCTCTAATGAGTTCGCCCTTTGTTCACCAACTGAGGCCAAACGCCGATTTTAATTCAGTTACGAACCTCATGCCTACGGGTCTGTTTCTTCTATTCAATTTTATTCCATCATTTTTTTTCTAAAGTAACAATGTATATCTTGGGTGCGTTCTTGTATTTCAGTTGATGGCACAATTTTTGTGGGAGAGCGATTTACCTTTTCAATAAAGCTAAGAAATTGATTTATCTTTGACGATCTCCTTGTCGAGTGGTTCTCACGCCGAATTTATAGGTGTGCGGTACTAGGTTCGATTTTCAGTCAGATCAATAAAGAAAATGGACTTTTCTATTAAAGCCTCTGGTGTAGGTGCTGTGTTACCTTTTTTTGCAATATTCTCACTCTTGACCTCAATCCAATTCGATTGAATTGGACATGAATGAAATTTACGGTGGGAAGATCATGCCCAGAAAGAACCTGTTCACCCTTGCCTTAAATAGGTCTGGGTTATGCACTCGGGATTATGACCACCAACAGAATGGTCCATTATTTGGCATAACGAGATAAAAATATTCAGATTTCGATAATACAAATGCTTTAGTTACTTATGATCTGGGAAATATAAGCTAGTTTCTAATGGAGACATATTTGGAGGCATAAATTAGAAACTTTTCAACTTTCACGTTGCATTATATTAGATTGTAAAAGACGGGTATTAATGCGATAGATTTCGATAGTCACAACAGTCAGCCCGTGACCATGACTGGTATAACCTGGTCGAAATATCGGGAAATATAGGTAGGTGAAAAACCTAACTATCTAAATCTAACGTGATAATACCGTCTTAGACAATCTAACATAAATTAGAAACTTGAAAAAGTTAAAAAATACAGTTCCTCATGATCTCTAATCTAAATTAAATTGTTCTTGCCTATAAATTTCAATAAATTATCAGAAGTATAGTTTTTAAAATTCAACATTGTGCGGAGCCTAATTGATAAAATTCAATAATCTACGAGTTAAAGCCAATCGCTATTTGTTCTTAGCTTGATTTAAAATTAATCAGACAGCTGTGGTCGAACATAGTAGGAGCACAGATCGAGAAAAACTATTATAAGGGTTTATGCTCTTTACACCTTGCCATATCATGACCATTACAAAAATTTACTATTCTTTCTACTGTAAGACCGTTTCGATTAAATACAAATGTCTCAATGTACATCATTGCTCTTTGCATGTTGTCATTATTTTATCTTTATTAGAGAAAATAAGTAGACGAAAAGAAACAAGTAAGTAAATAAAAGTGTAAAATAAAATACAAGTTGCATTAAACGGAGCGATTTTCAGTTGGGGAAGTTTAAAACTCCGCTAACCGGTCCCGGGAACCGTTGACTGTAACAAGGCCGCATAATTCACAACATTTATACATTTATTTTATATACACTTTTTTTGTGTTCCTTTTTATATTTTTAAACTATAGCCACTATGAAGAGACGTTAAATATATTTATGTTTCTATTTTATACAAGCTGAACTTCTTTTCACATTAATTAATATAGTATTAAGATTTTAATTTGTTTATTATTATATTTTGTTTGGATGAATGAATGAAAACCCGGTGTATAGCACTGATCCCTTTTTGGCCATTTGGAACTTTTGCGTTCTAACTAACGCGTAGACAAATATTTACCTTACTAATAATATACTTTACAGTGAACGCCTTTTGAAGTGTTGCTTAATTGCAAAACTAATAGAGTTGCAGCTGTGATATGTCAAATTAAACATCTTCTTGAAATGGTTAAATACAGACCATCTGCTTTATATACTTTGTTCCACGCAAAAGGTTTTTCTACCTATTATGTTCCATGTAAAACGTTTTCATAGAAACACGTCTAATTATAAACCTAATACAAACGGTGAAGTTATTGTTAAGTAAATTCTTCACAAGGTTACCCTGAACTAACTAAAAAACTATACCAGTTGAGTAAAGAAACTGCCTGCTAGTGCATTAAAAGAACAAAGAAAATTTTGAAAATTCATATATAATACTTCTACATAGTAACTTAAAAGTAAAATAAAATAAAATTGAGTAATCGACAGATTGCTAGTATAATGTGCCTTGATTAGTTTAACAAGAGAGTACCGTGATTGCGCGCGTCTGATATTTACAGGCACAGAGTTCCAAAGCTTATTAGCTCTTGACTTGGCTATAAAATTGACTATTACGATAAAAACACAATCACAAATCTATTAATATATGCAGTTTAAAACATATATTTAGTTTATAATTTTTTTCAATAATTATTCAACTACTCTAGACGGAGATAAATAAAAAATAGTAAATTTTGTTATCCGTTCTTGACTTATGCGTCGTACAATAACGTTATTTTGCGACTTTCTTTGTTGTTTACCTATCAATTTATATATGTAAAAGATGTTTGATAAAATAACTCATTGTCGGCTTGTGTAAAGTATTGACGTTGAACCTATGATCTTGTGTCGATAGAATTATTATATGGAAGATATTCACTAAGAAAGTATATATGAAAATTCAATCTCTGAGGTGAAATAAACGTTGGAAATTTGTATAAGAGTCCGTCATTTTTAATATTATAGACATGGAAATTTTATACGGGCCATTAATTAGAAATGTTTAAACGTTCTAGTTTTTAAAAACTTAACTCAAAGGGGTCAAATAGTGAATGAAAGTTTGTAAGGAAGTCTGTCATTTAATAAATATAAATTTATGTTGAAATGGACGAGTCGTGTAATTTTGGCGACAATCTATCTTACTTAGTAATAACGTAGCTTTATATCGATATTATTTTATTTAATTGGACTGATAATGTTTGAGTCTATCCATTATAAACAAACAAAAAATCAAATCGTTCCACTTCTTAATGCAAGTATAAAAATCGACAGAAATAATAACAAACTTTCACAATGAAAATATTAGTCAGCAACTTTATCAAAAACAAATCACAAAACACTTGAAAATTCATCGGCCACTACGAAACTATTATACCGAGTGATAAATAAACGAAAACACCCGATACCTAAATAAACACCCCGGTATCACGCACTCACAGAATTATCAGCAAATATATAGATGGCGGTGTAAACGTATCTGGTGAATATCTGCAAAATGTACGCAATATTTTGTCGATATCTAATCTCCGATATGAATGTGCTGGCCCACCCGACCCTAGCTCAAATGAAAAAGCCGAACCAATATGGCGTGCAATAATTGCTACCCTACACGATGTCAGACGTGACTATAACCAAGGCAACTCACCATAAGGTTTTACTGCATATATTTTGTTTATGTTTCTGTTTGCATTTGTGATACGGGCAGGGATACCTCATTTCAGAGGTCGTGTACAGCAAGAAAGCACACCAGATGCTCATTTAGCAGCGCAAATTTACGGGAAAAGGCTCCTTGTCTCAGCAGCATTAAATCTAATAATAGGTTCTATGCAAAAAATAAATATAGATAACGATTACAACAATGATACTAAATTTACCATTTTACATCGACGATCGACCGATATTTTGAAATTTTACGAAAATTTTACTCGATCTACCTACTGTATTCATCATCATCAGCCCTATTATGTCCCTATTGTAGGGATTCAGGCCTTCCTTATGGACGGTTAAGGAGGATGGGCCATGACACCCCGCGCTAGCCCAATGCGAATTGGAAGGTATTAACGACTGAAAATGCAACCGGGACTAACGGCTTAACGTGCCTTCCGAAGCACGGAGTAGCTCGGTGACGTAGTGGATAAGCACCGCGGCCCGCGATCGTTGTCCTTAAGCAACATTCGCAAGGGTCGGTCACGGGATTGGTGACCAAAACAATATTATCTCAAGCAACTCCGTGCTTCTGCCTATTAGCTTAAACCAAATTGTAATAACAAGAAATTTTCAATTCCAAGAACACATTATTTTATTCAGTTTGTTCCTAATGAGGTTTCCAAAGCTATATAAATATATTGTAGTTATGTTTTAAGGAGTCCTATTTTCTTAATTACGCTTTGATGGTATCACATCTATTTTAAGAATATCTAATTTAGAGAAATTTCAATGACTGATGTTTCTTTGAGGTACAAAACATCACCAAAACGTTAATTGAACTAATTATTTTAAAGATAAACGCAAACCATTCCATGACAAGGGCCTTAAAATAATTTTGTTAATACGACTTTTGTTTACAGTCGAGTGATCGCGTGGTCGCTTACTATTTGGGCGTGCATATAAACCTCTATGAATGGATATCGCAAATATTTGAGCGAGCCCTGTTGAAATATCGAGCCTCTTTTCTATTCATAGTATGTAAACTGAACCTTTTAACACGCGTTTTTAAAGGACGTAGGTAAATGCCTGATGCAGACGTGATATATTTTATTTATTTATTTATTTAATCTTTATGCCTATAACATAGCAATGGCGGACTTAATGCCAAAAAGGCATTCTCTACCAGTCAAACCGGTGAAGGTGTACAGAGCATTCAAAAGGCGGTTTCATTAAAGAACAAAGTTACAATTTATAACTAATAATACCAACAAATTATATATAAATTACGAATATATACATACACACTATAATCTTATATAAAAAATACATAAACATACATATATATATACAGGAATATTTTTTTTCCAGTGCAAAAATTTTTTTTGGTGGTTCAGTATCAGTAATAGAACACTTTTCCATAATTAGTTAATTTTTTTTTTTTTTAATATTTTTATGCCTATCGAAACGGTAGAATATGGACACATTTTTTAAAATAAAACTTCAATGAAAACGTCTTCTCTTGCGTATGCCACCGTGCAACCTCGCCGCGCCCGCTAGCCCCCCGCCACAGCCCCCACCGCCCCGCCGGGACCGAGCGACGCGCGCGACAGTGTGACTCATACGCACGCGCCGATGTGACGTGTCCTCGCGTTCCCGCGCACGCGACGCGCCCCGCCGTCGTGAGTTTTACGAGATGTACGAGTTTATCTTTTGAGTGGTGAGAACCTACATAAGCGCAATTCGGAGAAAGTATGCGACGAAGAGCATACCTCGTATGCGGGCCTTTGGGATCCGTAACTCCGCGGTCCCTAATGCTTCGAACCATTTTAACAGACGAAGTCCCAGAGTCAGTACCCACGATGTGGCATATCTCTTTGGTGTGAGCCAGCCTGCGGTATTGAAGCTGCTAAAAACAGCCGGACTCCATCCGTACCACTTTCAGCCGGTTCAGCAGTTCCATGACCTAGACCCAATACCACGTCGAGCCTTATGTGAGTGGCTTCTACATCACCGCGATGTAAACATCTTGTAGACGGATGAGGCATTGTTAACAAGTGAGGGACTGTTTCTTATGGGAAGAAGTCAAACGCCGAGATGTAGAGGAGGCACAAAGTCTAGAAGACAACAATAAAAAATAATAAAGCTTTCAGTGAAGTGAAAAGTGACACTAGTGTTTTAAACAAATTAAATTACAATTTAATGAAATGTGCACGTTTATGTCTGGACAGACGTGGACTTCATTTTGAACAAATATTAAAATACATGGTAAGTAATTAGTTAGGTATTGGTTTTGATTCAACATTATTGTAAATACGTAGTTGATTCTAATTTTTTTAAATACGCCTTAACGCAGAAGTACCTATGTAACTTCGGTATAACGTTAATATTTTTTTTAGGTAACGAATTTGTTTCTCTTTTATTTTTTTGCATTTTGATGGCCTTAACCATAAAAGTATGAAGGGAAAATTGGAATTACTCTTAGAAAACACCTCAGATCATGGCATAAAATCTAGTTTGAATCTAACAAAATGAGCGTTCAGTGACCCGTGTAGATAGGTACCTACGAGTACATGCCTACGGCGGCGTCGAGCGAGCGCTCAGCTGACGCACGGCGCGCGGTGCCCATAAATGAAGTTTTAAAATCTCGATCTTTGATAAGCGATAACTTTATTTTTTAGTATTAGAACATATCAAAATAAAAAATACGAGTTTATTTAAATTACTTAAAGTTTATTTTCACAAAATCTTCGCAGTGGTTTTAAATTATTCCTGTATACACATACTGATAAATGAAGACTAGGACACACGAATTGATTGGAGATAATATTCTCGTACTTCTCTCTTAAATACGAAACTGTTTGACACATTCCGGATATTCAAAGGAAGTGCATTCCAAAGTCTTACGGCTGTGAGGGTAAAAGAATCCGAGACAAACCGAGTATGGTGAGCAGGAGTTTGAAGTACAGGATTGCAACTGGAGCGAAGTTCCTTCGGATGTGAAACTCCTAAGAATTGAAACCTAGATTTCAAATACTCAGGAGTATGTGGATCGTAAAGAATTTTGAAGAGAGTACATACTATTCTCAAGAACCTGCGTTCACGGATGGGCAACCATTTCAGTTGATTACGAAATTCAGTGATATGGTCGTATTTTCGTAGACCGAAAACGAAGCGTATAGTATTATTCAGAAGACGATCCAATCTGTCTAGAAATATTTGGTTCATGTTAGAAAAACAAACATCAGCATAATCAAAGAGGGGATGAATAAGCGCTTGTACGAGGACAACCCTAGTACTGGACGGAAGAAAATTTTTAGTCGGTACAAAGCCTACTAACACTTACACTATCCAAGTGCCCCTCCTAAGACAAAGTACGGTCAAAGACTACACCCAAGTTTTTCACGTTTGAAGAATAAGGAATTACCACCCCATTATATAACAAAGGCGGAGTTGTATTCATATTAAGCAACGAAATCAGCCTCGGACTACCAATAATAATAGCCTGGGATTTGACAGGATTCACATTAATTCTGAAACTTTGAGACCACTCCCAAATTCGAAATAGGTTTTGATTCAGTTGCAAAATGACCCTATCCAAATTCTCAAGTTTATCTTGAGCATACAATTGCAAATCATCAGCGTACAGATGATAAGAGGTTGAAAGAGTAGATGTGAGAAAGTTTATAAATAAGGAAAAAAGAAGTGGAGAATGAACGCCGCCTTGAGGCACACCAGCAATTAAGTCAACCCAATCAGAAAGCGATTGATCAACCCGTACAGATTGCTGGCGCCCGCGAAGATAAGATGAGAACCAAGCAAGCACAGAGGAAGAACATCCAAACTGAGCAAGAAGAGCAAGTAAGACGTCATGGTCAACTGTGTTAAACGCATTGGAGAAGTCAAGTAGGACTGAGACAGTAAGACATGTATCATCCATGCCATCACGTATATCCTCCACGATTTTAAGAAGCGCTGTAGTGGTGCTGTGTCCAGGTCGAAATCCAGATTGGAATGGAGATAGAAGCTGGTTGCAAAAAATGGAAGAGGAAAGTTGTTTATGAACTGCCGCTTCAAGTACCTTTGACAGAAAAGGTAGAATGGAAATTGGTCTAAATTGATTCAAGGAGCTGGCTTTAACTAAAACTAAATCACAGTTGTAAACGTTATGTTATACAAATATAGTGATACGGTATTGTTTAAGTTTTTAGAAACAAACTCTGAGAATACATGACTATTATACAAGAACAATAATCGGTTGTTCGATCCATGTCGTGTCATGATTGGTTCAAAAATAAAATCTACAGTAACAATTTTAACGAATAACGAACGTCCGATTATCATTTTATATTTTTGTAATTGGACCTCTTGCGCCGGATTTTTTCGACGTCTATATTGCTCTAATTTACCTACTTGAAATATCGTACATTATATCGGAGTACGGTCAGGTTCATAAAATTGTAAAGCTTCTGAGTGTTCTGTCGTTTGATCCATATTGTTATCGTTACTACTCGTACATAGATACTAAAATATTTGTATAATGTTCATGTACTATGATATCTTACTAATGAATTATTTCAAAATCGGCACAAAATAGAAAATATTTCTTTGCATCGTTTCAGTTTCAGCAGGCGGGGGTTTTATTGGGATCCCTTCAGGGTTCAAACATTACTGTTGAGCTGGAAACAAACACACTGATCCGATAACCGTGCTATTTGTTAGGATCCCACTATCGTAGAGCCGCTGATCCCATTATTGTCCTTGCTTTAAATAATGGACGATCATATTATGGAAACAATGTAGAATTAGTGTACGTACACACTTTGAAAATCGACCTTTATTATGTTCTTGTTAAACTAAGTAACATAGTCTCCGTCGTTGTTTAAATTTCACAATATATAATTTTGTTATATTTTCTCATAGTTGCAACCTTCCCTGGGCTTGCACGAATATTATACTAAAATTTGTCAAATCGGTTAAGCAGTTCGAACTAACGCTCGCGTGGTCTTGTATTATACATAAATCCTTCCCTTTGAATTACCCTATTTATGAAAAAAAACCGCATCAAAATCCGTTAGGTAGTTTTAAAGATTTAAGCATTACACAAAATTTTAAAAGTTCTCCAATCTATTAACCGTTATTAAATTGCCGGTAGTTTTCAAAATAAATTACAAATATTTTTTTACGTGAACCCGTTATTTGTATAAATTGTTAGTAGGTACCGCAGACCATTAATAACAATAGCCAATTATATTGGTTTGGTACAATGCGCCATGATAAATGAAGTTAATTAAGCCGCAGAAAGATAGATAAAATAGAGACGTCACTAACGATCCAAATTAATTGTAAATACTGGTCTCACATTAACGACAGCGCATAAAATAATATAATTGACAGATAGCAGGCGGGCGGCAGCTCGAGTGTGTTTAAAATCAGCTCAATATGCACGAGTGGGCAGTGAATGGTGATCGTGATCGAGACCGCACAATGTCACTGATTGATCGTACATTTTAACAGAATGTACAATTCTGGGTGAGATAGTGATGTGACGTCAAAAATATAGTTTCTTTTTTTACAATCCAACATCATTACATATTGAATTGACGCAGGTTGAATTAAATGGTGATCCACGAATGCCTATCAACTTGAAGTAAATACTGTCGTGACCGAAAGGTCTGTAGGTATCTGTGAATTTTGTACATTTATTAAAATGGATCAGATTATTGGGCCGTAAAGAATTATATACAGAGATGAGAATGTTGAAATGGTAATATAATAAGTAAAGTGACGATGACCGAACCAGTTAGGAGTGAATAAGTAGAGGAAGTTTGAAAGTTAATTCAGAAGAAAATGAACTTACACTTAATATCGATGAACACCAACTAATATCAATGAACATCACGTGATTGTAGCGATTTAGACTAAGTAATTAGTTATAAAAAATATAATTTAATAATCGGTATTCATTGACATTTTAAATCTGTGACTGCTTATTTATATATAGGTACTATAGTTCCATAATCGTGGTTCGCACTCCGGTTTCAAGGTATCGCCATCTGAGGTCCCGGGTCCGATTTCCTTCGGGGCTATATAAAAAATTGACTCTTCGATATTGTCTTGGGTCTGGGTGTTTTATTACCTTCGTTGTCTTAGATACACCGTAATATGAGGACTTTAGATACTCATTTGAATAATGGTTGAATAAAGAAAACAAAAATTGGAGAGTAAATCATAATGTGTTTCCAAAAATAATATTCCGTTAGTTCCCATCACTAATAATAAACAGAGGTGCTTTAACAATCGTCAATCATCATGTCTTTATTTCATTAACACGTTTTGTGATGGGTTCCCCGACACCGCACAATATGCATGCGCCATAATGCTGTACAAATACAAGCATCAGTAATTAAATATATAAATTAAGTTAATTATTTCGCGCCATTTTTCAGTCATTCGATTCATTTAGTTTATTTGATAAATCAGCGTGTCCTAAGTTCCTTCATTGTCTATGTTTCTAAACTTTTTATATTGTAGATTTTTTGTGCGTATTTACTATTAAACACGTAGGAAGCCAAATAAGGAATATAAGAAGTGCTTACTAAACAAAATTATAGAAAAAGAATATAAACTTTGAAAAAATATTCTTTATTGTCTGCGCCGTTTATTATAAATATATATTATTAATATTATATTACTCGCATCACAACATACAATAAAAAAACTAAGCAAAAACTCAAGTGGTATATAATAAAACCTTTTTAAAATTCCACCCGCCCAATAAAAAGGGAATAAGATTTCTCTCTTTCATCTGTAATGGTGTCAACGCAATTACGCTTTTCTCGAAAAATAAACCGCTGTTAAAATCTAAATAAAATAAATAAATTATTCCCAAAATACTGTTGAGTGTGTGAAATATTTTTTATATAATAATAAGAACCCAAGAAAAGGAGCACGACCGAAACCTATGGAAATATATATCTACGTAAGCCTACTAAATTTTCATAACTTCAATCTTTTGGATATTCTCCATTAATGAAAATTCTTAAAAAATCCTCAGCATTTATGAAAATACGTTCTGTAGTAGCGTAAGTAACAAGTACTTGGAGAATTGGTCAGTCTTGTTAGGTCCTGGGTAGATAAGTGGTTAGAGCAGTGTACCAGGGACAAGGTGGATTTTATTAAGCATTTTTCATTAAGAATATATTTCATTATAATATTGTTAATGCAAAATTGATCAAATATAATTGATTTGACAAAATAATTGGAAATAAGAAATTTAAACATCCATCTAATTCCAGTTATAATCAATGTATCTAAAAATATTATCATTTTGAATATTATGTTAAAGCTAAAATCTGTCTCTAATTCAAGTTAATTATCTCAGCTTAAGGCTTTAGCCAGGCTATAAGTTATTTCCGTATGAATATATTGGATGAAAATATTGTAAGAGCAATTTTATTTTTATATCTTTCATTTCGGGCATTATATTATATACTAGCTTTCCACCTGCGACTTCGCCCGCGTGATTGATCTGCAGTAGTTAATACCAGCACTGGGTCCGAATGATGGGTTTGATTTCGATTGCATATCGAAAGGCTGGTGATGATGATTGACAGTTAGTAATTTTTGGTTTGCGTACCCTTTTCACTACGTTTATTAATCCTAAGGAGGCTTCGGAGAATAAATAAATAAATGTAAATATTAGGCGATATAACATACATCATCTCAGACCCGAGACAATATAGAAAAGTTCATTTTCTATATTTATCTGATCGGGACTCGAACCCTCATTCACGTGAGCCGTTCGGCCACAGATATAAGACATAAATAATTTTCCACTGTCGTGTGAAGTCGCCTTTACTAAATATCATTAATTACTTATCTTAAAAGGAAGTGTTAATGAGTGATAATACTATAACATTAATATTATGCTAGACACATAAAGGGCTTAATAACATTCAAGTTATGTGATCGAGAGCCACCGTTGATAATCAATCAAAGCTAGTATGTCCCCGGGCTCTAAGAAAAACGCGATTTTAACTCCGGAGGCGAATCGGTTGATCGGCTAATAAATTACGCGAGAAATTAATCTAATGCACTGAACCGTCTATGATTTATCGGGCGGCAACAGGTGGGCCAATAAGCGATGTTGCAAAAATTATTCTGTGGAAGAGTGCCTCATTTTATTTATTACTAGGTTTTAAGTGGTTTTGTACGCATGAATGGAGGGAAGAGCCTGCTCGTGTATAATATACCTCAGGCCCACTCATAATATTATTTATAGGGCTTTAGAAAGACAGAACAAAAATATAAAAAAGTCCTTTGTTTTTTTTATTTATTGCCAAATCAAAGCAAATAGAGGATTATTGCCGGATTTATTATTAAAAGTTCTTAGTTTCTCAGATGAATTCAAATACAAATGTTCTATAATTTATTATGTTACTGTAGTCATAGTCTCTCTTTGTATCAATAATTTATTTAATTAACCTTTTGATACGTGTTTTAATATTTTATAGTTAAAATTAAATTAAAAAGGGAGTTATTAGGCTATGAATATAAACCTTTGAGAGTAATAAGTAATTTGAGGGCTATTTTCTTGATACTTGATCGTTTATGAACCCTGTCGGATACAACGGCTTCTATTAGAATCCGATAACTTAACGGTAATACATATTTTCATTAACTTTACGTGAAACAAATTCGCCAAAATTTACTTAATATTATGAATAGATGAAACTGTTAGCATTTTCGTGACACAAACAAAATGTAAAACATAAAAAGAACTATTTTGATACCAAACCTTTTAAGTTCCGTGACGCATTCACATGTAAATCTGTGAGAGCACTCGATGTTTCACAGAACGGAACGTCGCATATAGGAAATGAAAAGATAAAATATGAGGAAGACGCTCAAATCCCCAGCCTGGATAATATTTATGGGTGCAGTATGAAAATTCATTTCGATTTAAAATTACGCCTCAATGGGTCGCCGCTTTGATGTTTGCACGAATAAAGGTCTCTGAGGCCGTTAACATGAGCTTTTAAATTCGATACAAACGCAAGATTTTTAGAGTTCCGTGTCAAAAAAAGGAAAAACGGTACCCTCATAACATCAGTTGTGTGTGTCAGTCTGGATTTTGCTAGAAATTACTGGTCTGATTAAATTCGTATAACCGAATTATGTAAGTCGGCAAGACAAAAACAGTCGTATTCGTAAATAAATAAATTAGAGATATGGTTATCAATTTCTAAATGATGAAGCGTATGAGTAGAATCTTAAATATATTTAATAATATTATAATCAATATTTATTGTAGCTCAGATTTACGCAATCCTATGCTAGACAGAGAGAGCAGGCTTATACAGTCTCCGTTGACAAAGCTGTATGTACCAGATTCCTTTGCTTTAACATAACAAAAGTCTGCTCATACACTCTAGTCTCCGTAGACAAGACAATATGTACTAAATTTGTAGAATAATAAATAAAAGTATACTTTAATGTAATTATTTCTTTTATTTTAATCAACTAATACAATCACAGATATTATCGCCATATAGGTATTATACTCTTATTAGATTCTTATCTACAGTGTGTGAGAGAGAGAACTAAAAACTACGTCGTATTTATTATTAAAAGTTCTTAGTTTCTCAGATGAATTCAAATACAAATACCTACATATTCCATTGCTTTTATTTATAAAATCGATTATATGAAATCTAGTAATACTAAGATTGAAGATTTGAAGCTAGTTTGAAGACTCATACCAGCCTCTTATGACTGAATGGCGAGCAGGCTGATTTCGGTCATGAAATACATCGTGAATGCGCCTAAGATAGTGTTGTTTATGCGGTATTGTGTAACCGGGGTAATTGTGTTTGTTTTAGTTAACAGCGAGCTTTCGCCTCAGGCAGCGGTACTGGACCGCCGGTATTGACTGCTGTGTAATACGACGGTGCAAAACAGCAGCAGTAGCGAAAAACTTGAAATATTAAGCTTTACGCAAACGAGGAGCTCGAAGGTGGAGTATGTTACGACTGCGGAAGTTACCTCCGTAAAGAATTGTTATCGGATGGGTGACCAAAAATTAGTTTTCCCACCAACGCATGTTGGGAGAGTAGAATCTTATAGAAAATTCGCAAGTACATATATTTAGAACTAAGATTTTCAATAATAATTATAGAAAATATTATTATATAAAGATACACATAATATTTAAACTGACAGATGAATATTAAAAATCTAAATTAGACAAGAATAGGAGGAAATCGCATGTCGCCCTATGGTTAAAAATTTACTTAATAATTAAAGTCATTTTTAAATAGATAATATCTTGGGCTCTTGAAAGGATACCACTGCGAAAATAGTTATTTGGCAAAGAAAATATGGCCTAGATTAGCTGAACGTAGAAATAGTGAGAACGTAGAAACGTAGAAAATGGGAAATTTGAAGGAAGCTAATTTAATAAAAATAAAACTATGTGAAACTTTGGATACGACTCAAAATAAATAATAATATTTCTCATGCTCTCAGTCTCCGAGTGACGCCCAGTAAAATAGAAAAATATTTTATAAAGAATATTTTATAGTGAAGCTTGTATCGGAAAAAAAAAACATTTATGAACGCTGCCGCCTGTACCTTGTACCGTTGCGCATCGATATTTCACGATTATTAGCTTTATTTGAGGGTAAATCCGCTTTGATAACCCACGGGTAAATAATGGAACGAATGATAAACTAACACTAAGATAATTTGCGATTTTTATTAATAAATCAATGATTAAACATAAAAAAAAAATACTATTCTTTTTCCCTACTGTATAGCATTCTTTACATCAAATTTATACTCAAACTTTGCGTCAACTGAAAACTTGTTAGAAAAATACATTGTACACATCTTTGCTTAAAATTCGTTGTCAGTTTCTTTAGAATTAAATAAAAGGACATTCTTATTATACTGGAAGAATTTATTAAATGTGAAATGCAATTGTATGACATTCATTACTATAAATCATAGTGACGTAATTTTTACTTTTCTTATGCTTTATACATCACAGGTGAAAATGATAAAGGTTTGTACACTTATAATCACCTATAATACACACAGGTTAGTGATAGATTTTTGTCGTTAAACACATAGTTTGATAAATAAAACAACTTTTAAACGATTTCATCGCGTTTATATTTAGTTTTGTTGGCGTTTCGGACCCTTTATAGGTTCCGTGTTCACATAAGAGTTAAGACGTTTAACAGTTGTTTAATTTATGGATGGTGCGCGTGAAAATATAAGAAATCAATATATGTCTGTGGTTGATAATTAGTTTGATAATTAAATATTAAATGAATATTCAAACCGTGGGAAAAATATTTGTTCACCGTACTCCCACCATATCCCTTGTTATTCAAACTTTTTGTAACTCACAAGTTAAATTTTACCATAACACTAACTAATAGTTGTTTTTCTTTTGTTAACAGCTATCTTATTAGTGAACATGACTTAATTGTTGCTTTTCTTCTGAACAGCAGCAGTCTTTATGCTCTTGTCACTTATCTTTTGATACCCTTAATACAAAATTTCAGGCGGGCAATTTTAAGGGTTTTTTTTGAAGTTCATTTTATTATATTTGTCTTATTTATTGTTAGTTTCATTTCGTTTTGTATAATGTTTGGTCGTAATTTTTAACTGCATTACATTATTAATTGAACATGTGATTAATACGTTACCAGAATGGCCGTTATATAAAAAGTTATGCCGTATCGAATTAGGTAAATGCCCATTGATAAAGTACAAAGTTTCACCAAGGTTTCATTAATTAAATTTTTGTGTTTAGCCACTAATACATAGACATATCATTGATACTAATATCCGCTACCTTATTCTGCGTCTATATATAGTGGGTTAATCGTTTAATTGGGTCGATCGAGATCTGCTCGGCCATATCATGATATGCTGCCATTTCTTGATTTGGCCATTTAATATATAATCCGCCATTTCGTTCCATGCTTAACGTTTGACGATTTGCTCGTATAGTCAAGCAAATAATGGCTAATCTATTGTAGAGTGACCAAAGTAAGGAGAGGTAGTCAACAACCCGGGTTTTTCCCTACCGCCCATCTCTGTATGTAAGCAAATACAGTGAAGTTTAAATAATAATTATTTAACTAGTAAATAAAAAAGGCTATTTTAATTGTTTTCACTAAGTTTACTAAAAAGTGCTCAGCGTTTGAAAATGATCTTAAATTTAAATGAAATCAAAGTACAATCTGAAGTACGTAGACATATTTCTTAATTAGAATATTTTCACAAGTCAGTATACATACAGCGGATACCGGATGCACCTAACAATATCATTATGTTCCTAAGTGATAAGTTAAGAAAATTGACAAATACGTTGCTCTCGTTGATCTGCTAAATTTTTAATGTGCCGATTGTATTTTTAGTGGCCAAATTAAGGAATGGCGACATATTGTGATATGCTCGGGTAGATCTCGATAAGCCAAATTCAACGTTTGGCCCACGAGATATACAGATACAACGATAGGTTTAAGTTTGTTTTATCGCAGAAGGAATATCTACATTATGATAATGAATAAAATTTTATTTGTAGACGGAATAAATCAAGAGCGGTTGTAGTTAGATGAAAAGTTGCTCGGTAGATAAGTTAAATTCCGAGAATGGCGCACGCTGATATAAGTGCACATCAACGTTTGTGATGCAAAAGTTGCCAGGTTCCTTGGAAACACACGTTCCTAAATTCTCATAAAAAACGAAATTTTGAAGTTCATTTGCTAATGCATTTCAACGCATAAGTTATTTGAAATCGACTCAGAGATTCACCATGAGTTAGAACTAAAAAATATTTTTTTAAATTTATTCACTTTTTTTTACAAATAATAACTTTGAAAACAAGTTTCAAAATAAAGTATTACTAATTAATTGTTTAGAAAATCTCATTCTGTTCTTTGATATAACTTTCATTTTTTACTCCTTCTATTTTGCCCTAACTTCAAATTTCCATCTTGCCCGTAGCTGGTATTATTAATACATTAACTATCTATAACTTCACGAATATATTGTCTTAGTTATTGTATCAATCTATTTACTCGATTTTTAGTGCAAATTTACTCTCAAAGCAAAATAGTCTTATTTCCTACTTACCTTAAGCTAAGTAGAGAAATCTGAAATTTTTGTAATATCAAATAAACACATTTTACTGGCGGGTGCGAATCAGACTTAATATCGTTCGTTAATCACACACAGCTGCGTGTCTCTCTGTGTGTAGCAGCACCCATGAAAGATCACAATTTTGTCTTTTATAAAAAGTTTCCATTTTGCTCATTCCTTCCATCTTGTGCTCCCTTCCTCTAATTCAAATTTAGTTTAATTATAACACATAAAAGTTATAACACTATTTTGTTCATTATATCACTTGGAATTAACAGATAGAGCGGCCAGAGTCACAGTTAGCGTCCTTATGTCAACAACACCTTAGCGACACTCGACAGGCGACTCGTTGGCAGAGCACCGCCATAGTTCTTCTCAAATTGTGATTTATTCGCGACAAATGTCGAAATAAAGCGGCGCTGTTGTTTTATATTGCCAGGGTGATGCGACCCGGTGCGCCACGTTTTATTACCCGCTCCACCCCGAACCTAACTTAACTAAATTAGGTACACTTTTAAGAAGATGTGACTGTCTAAAGAAGAGTGTCTTAAAAAAAAAGTATTTGTCATATAATTTCACTAATTTCCATTCGATTGCAAACAAAGAAATAAAATATAAATTATAATTTTCTTATGATCTAGCTGTTCATTGTCTCAACGGGTGATAGTGATAGAAACAAATTAACGGTGAGACTTACATAAATCATTATTTATTTAATTTCTTCTTTTTATGTGTTTGTCTCTTTTTTGACGCGCAGTCTTATTAACACCAGTCAATCCAAAAAGCTCGGCTCACGTCTCCCGGATCGTGCACTGTTGAATTCTTCTAGTTTTAAAATATCCTGCTTTCCTAAATATCTTTTCTAGTTATATTCTATATCGCGAATGATATTATTATTAAATAAATTTACAAAGATTCTAAAGAGAAAATTGGAACTTCGTTATTAAGACTTCGCTATCCCTGTGTTGATATCTTATGGATCATGACAGTTGAAATTATAACAAATTATGTATTTCAATATTTACGGAAGGCTTCCATACAAACGTGTTAATTTTTTGCGTTTTTTGTTGATAATGTATGGTTACCATTCGTGTGCAAGTCTGACTCGTACTCGGCCGTTTATTTACTTTAGTATAATAATTTATTATATAATTATTGAAAAGACTGTTGTTTTTATATTGCACTCTGTCTTAAATTATAATAATGTGAATAAATTAATTTCCTTCCCACAATCATATACCTGGAAGTGATCGCTGCGTTTAATACTAAGGTTGTTTTTTGAGTTCTTCTTTGTTTTATTTGATATCCATTTAAATCTGTGTGGACTGCTACCGTTACGGGATAAATTGTTTTTTATCCTTTGGTATACTTAAATTGTATTAATTTTATATAAATATTTTTACTCATATTATATATTCATTCTCTTTAAATAAAATTACGAATAAGGAAGTGTTTGTAATGTAGTAATATATCAATGAGCAATAACGCTAAGCCCACGCGTGGGATGCTACGATACGGGCTCGCAAGGAATAGAATTTTAACAAGGGTTCGTGATGTGGCAATGAATAAACGATTTCGGACATTTTATGATGTTGCCGAAGGATTATGGCACCCTCGCTACATATATTTGGCGTGGAAGAGTTTTTTAAACGTGGCCCCGCGTTGTTTTATGTACGAACGGACAGTAAAGTTTGCTGATACAATGGATTGAAAACGTGAATGTGTGTTGTTTACGTTTCAGTAAGGATTTAATAATGGTTTTATTGACAAGTTGTACGCTTTACGTCCGGGTTTACGTTCCGGTAAAAGCCTTTTGTGTACGGACCTAAATGAAAATACTTTATCTTTATTAGATCAGTTTAAGTCACAACAACAATTTATTTTACTATCAAAGTCAGTTATTAAAAAAAATTATAAAATATTTTATAAGAGAAACATTACACATTATGTTATTTTTTGTGATGATATACTTAATATATTATAAATTGTAATATACATTTTGTGATGAAGTGAGAAGACAGAGTTAATAAGGTATCTTCTACTGCACCTACAATGTACATCGTTGCTAACCTAAACCAGGCAAATATTGATTATTATTACTTGTTATGAAGATGATGATATTATTATCTTCCTCAAAAGATAGAGATATAAAGACAGAGATTAAAAATAAAGAGAAACAAGAGAGCGGAAAAGAGAAAGAATAATGATTTTTAATACTACACTATTATAGTATTTAAAATCAGCCGGCAGCGCGTTTGTAGCCCCTCTGGTGTTGCAGGTGTCCATTGGCGACGGTAATCACTTACCATCAGGTGATCCGTCTGTTCGTATGCCCCCTATCCCATAAAAAAAAAACATTCTCCCTCTTTTTCGTGAAATAATATTTTTTTTATGAAAAATACTCATTACCTGGATTATTTTTCGAAAATCCAGAATTCCGTTATAAATAAAAAAAACTTATTTCCATAGATATAATCGTTACATATTATCTTAATTTTGAACGGGCAAGGAATATTCAAAAATTACCTCAAATTTGTCAATCGTTAAATCTTAGATTTTAAAATTTTCACTTATCGAAATTCGGAATGATATGTTGACCGATATTTATTATTGGGTTTATTGCAAAAATAATATTGATACTATTATGAAATAATTATAAGATGTCACCCGCGTATGATGTAGATTTCGGATATAGGAGAATTTTCATGTTTAGATAAGTATTTCCGAAGATTGCTTACTAGTTAGTATAGATATTATATATCATCATCATTATCATCAGCCGGAAGACGTCCACTGCTGAGCATAGGCCTCCTCCTTTGAACGCCACGACGGACGACATTGCGCCAGCTGCATACAGTGGCCGCCCGCGACTCGGACGATGTCGTCCGTCCATTTAGTCGGGGGTCGACCCACGCTGCGTCTTCCGGTTCGTGGTCTCCACTCGAGAACCTTTCGTCCCCATCGGTTATCGGTTCGTCGAGCGATGTGGCCTGCCCACTGCCATTTCAGCTTACAAACTTTGCGAGCTATGTCGGTCGCTCTAGTTGTTTGGCGAATATCCACGTTTCGGATCCTATCATGACCCTCCATGCAGCTCTCTCCATGCCTCGCTGAGCGACTCTGAGCTTCTCTAAGAGGCCAGCAGTTAAGGACCACGTTTCAGTGCCATAGGTCATCACTGGCAACACACACTGGTTATACACCTTCGCCTTATATTTATATATATTATACTTATATTATATATACCTTCATTTTATACAACACTAACGAGGAGCAGCTAAGCCCTTCTTTTTTCATTGCAACTTACCAAGTTTGCACCAGTTACAATAAATCAATGAACCGTCTTAACCCTAATGTATTAAAAAAATCTCTACGTAACCTTGTATCGCTTGGGGGTGAATATTGGTTACTCAACTTGCTCTCAATATTAACGGTCTGAAATTTAATGTACCTATAACGCATTTTCAGAAAACAATACCTTACTTACCCTTTAGTATAAGTACAGGGCTAGATTGATCGCATGTTTATCGAATGGTGTCATCAGTAATCCTAAAAATTGGAGGTATGATTTGTGGTTGTCAGTGCTTTCACTTCACAGCCTTCCAGTTAAGTGACGTTAAATTATATAAATAATATACTATAAATTAATAATAAAAATAAAACAAATCAGTGTTGCGGATCAACAACAAAACACCAAAAAACGACAGCGTAATGTCGTTAAAAAATATTTTTAATATTTCAAACGTATGTTAAAAGTCGCCATTTACGATAAACCGTCGCGTGTATTTAAAACGCTATTTTTGAGCGCAGTATGATTGTCAGTAGCAGTTACAGTTTGAGAGCTTTAATGAGGCTGAAACACACACTGCACGTGAATATCGCTGCCACGCGCCATACATATTTTAATTAACGGCTCTGATTGTTTGTCATGTGACGTGAACACAACATATTCAGTGTTGTGAGATCCAACTTATATACTATACTATTTCTTTATTGCGTACCACTAAGGAGTGAAACTCCCTCATCATCAATATCAGCTCTTTTTTTACGTCCCCACTGCAGGGATTCAGGCCTTTCTTATGGATAGTAAAGGAACCTCCATGCTGGCCCAACGCAATAATAATTTTCTGGTCACCCATCCCGTGACAGACCTTTCCGAAAGATGCTTAGCAATAACGATTGTTTGGTCGTTCTTGTCTTAGCTTCCTTGTCCACTACATTATCGAGTTACTCCTTACTGGCGTCCTATATTCCCGAGTGCATATAACAAGGCGAATATGAATAGGCTTCTTATGGCTAAACTCGTCCTGTCGTAGATTTTATTCATGCCTTTGGGCCAGATCGATATCTAGAGTTGACCTATTAAAAAAAAAGTGTTTTTGTCCTTATTTTCTGCCGTAACGGAGAGTGATTATGGTATCAAGGTATGAAGACAGGCTGCGTGTCCAGTTCAAGCAAAGTAATTAGGTATACCAATAATTTGGAGATTTTTTTTACCTCTTCGTAATTCAAATTTAATTAATAGTCAAAATATTTATCGCCCAAAAATCGGCATATCTACTATTCAATGACTGATTATCCTATTAATATTTTAAATGTGAAAGTTTCTTTGTTTGGATGTTTAGATGTTTGGATGTTTGTCAGTCAATCACGCCGAATCTACTGAACGGATTTTCATGAAATTTGGTATACAGATAGGGTATTAGCTGACTTAGATAAAAAGATACTTTTAATGCTACTTAACATTTCCCTAGGGTCCACGCGGGCGAAGCCGCTGGCGAAAGCTAGTTTGACATAAAGATAAAATCCTAACTCACTTCTACGACAGACCGTTTCTGAACTTTAAAAATATTTTATCACATATCGTGAAAATAGCAGTATACATATATATAAATAATATGTATTTATAAAATTAATTTGCTCATATTATTATGTTATTTCGTATAAAGTAAACAGACAGATAATGACTGTGTATATATATTGTTACAGAATAAATATTTTCTGTCTCGATATGAAACTTACTAGATATCGTAGTTTCAGAATGAAATATCTTCGTTATACGTTATTTTTTCAGTGTATAAGTGACGCTTCAACAATTCGTAAAATTAGATACAGTTGAGACGGTATAATAATCAACGAAGAAGAAATAAAATCACAAAGTTTAAAAATAACACAAGCCTTTACACAACTCCCAGGTAAAAAAATATTATAACGTTGGAAGCTAGTAAAGATATATCTTTTGTTTAGTAGGTCTTATCGTTGCTAAAATAGATGTTTGCTCTATGAATGTAAAGGTAAACCAATTTTCCCTTAGGCTGATTATTGAATGGGTGACCAAATTTAGTTACCACGAGTTCCTGTGTAAGGTTGTGGCGCATAAGATAGCTTACAGCTTTTGAGCTCTCAAATGCTGACAAATTACTAAATACGTTCAAATTTCAGTATTGAATTCTGCATTGAGTAGACCGCAAGATTTCAATTGAATTGCACTTTAAACGGTTTTTGAGCACTTGGGGGCTACTCTCTTACTTTCAAATGCATATTATTAAGCCCAGTTTCATTTACAGTTGTTAGCACTCACAAATCCGGACTAGATCTGAGTGGTGGGTTAAAGAACGTTCTCTCTTTGTGAGCAATCATCATATTCATTAAGAAGACTTGTCCTTTGACGGGGACAGCTCAGAAGGCTTGTCCTATTTGAGCACTTAAATTTTCCTGAGCCTTGTTCCCAACCTGCAACGAATCACTTTTAAAGGGACAGAAATATGGCCGTACCAAGCGGAAATACGTCTTTGGGCTGTTACTAGGGGTTATAATCCTGGGCCTTTTTTACAATCCCGGGGTTCCGTTACTAGGCAAAGACAAGCCCGGGATCCCAGGACAGTCCCGGGATTTGAGGGTAGCAGATGAAAATGTGAAAATATGCAAAAATCAACTTTTATTTTTATTATTTAAACTTTCTTTAGAAATGGAAAAAATCTAAACAAAATTTTTTCTCTTCTAAACAAAAAACAAACAAATTAAAATATAAAAAATCTCTCATCCGGGTGCGAGTCCGCAGGGGGCAAAGCACCACATAACACGAAGAATTGAATGAAAAATATCTCAAAAATCGATATTCGTAGATGCGTCAATAAAAACAAAACTCTCCTGAAATCATTGTTGTCTGAAATAAAGACATATTTAATGACATTATGAATAATTCATGGAAATATTCAAATATCCTATCTCCTTAACGCAACATAATCTAAACAATATCAAGAAGTTTTTGTTATTTTTGTTTTCCCTGTTTCAGCGGAACGGCCTGCGAATGCTATTCTCAAATGGTTAGAGTTTTTGCCAAACATACTCCTAATATACGTTTTTTTCAGACTTTTGAAATAAGAAAACTTTATATGATTTGAACGGAGATCGTTGTGATGAGATATAAACTTAGTTGTTGCTTTGTTAAAGTGCAATATTTTAAAAAACTATTGCAATATTAATTCACTAACTCTTTTCAAGCGGCTTCTCCCACGTGGTCAAAACGTTATTTGATGGATTAGTATCATAGGGAATAATTTGTTGAGATAAAAAATAAAAAGTGTATATTTTAAGGCTTATATAGCGGTATTGATATACTTTTTTTTTCGAAATATGTCCATTAGTTGTTGCGTAAAGAAACCTACAAACTTTCCCCTTTATAATAAAAATGATATATACCAAAATCATTTAATCAGTCTAGGCTGTTACATGCACTTGTGAAAGTAGAAATTCTATGCTATCGGCTCTTATATTTACAGCAGGAGACCTTGTACTGAGACGAATCGGCAAGACACTCGGCAAGATTTTTTATTTTCTCTTTAACATAAGATTAAAAGCTTACATGACAGCTATAACTATATCTGTGGTCGAGTGACTTACACACCGGTTACAATGTGGCGCCAAATCCCATCCTGTAGTTAATATCTATATTACTTACAAATAAAATAATATAGAGTAAAATCTTATTAATATTATAAATGTGAAAGTTTCATTGTTTGGATGTTTGTCCGTCAATCACGCCGAAACTACTGAACGGATTTTGATGAAATTTGGTATACATATAGGGTATTAGTTGTCTTAGATAATAGGACACTTTTTATCTCACTAAACGTTTTCCTAGGGTTCACTCGGGCGAGGCCGCTGGCGAAAGCTAGTACTCTAATATATATCATATAGAATACTCTAATATATACTCTAACTCCAATATAGAGTAGAATACTCTACATTATATAATAAAATAATGTAGAGTATTCTAAAAAAGGGTATCCAAAGTAACTTCCATAAGGATAAAGTGGCGGAAAAAGTTAGTACTTGATCAAAACAAATTAGGAAACAGTTCTGACATCATCAAACGATATAATCAAAACTTGCTACATTTAATCTCCGAAGACCCTTAACAGTAACAAGACAAGGAAATCTTCGGTCCATTGTTTTGCTTTGACGCTTGGAATGTCAAGCGTTCTCATGATGGATGGTCGTAGAAACTTTCCAGAAATTCATCAGGTAAAAGATTGTAGTGAAAAAAAAAAATAAATAAAAAAATTAACGTCCCACCTGTTACTCACGCCATTAATCATCGGAAGGCAATCGCTCGGCAACATTCATCTTTATTAAGAGTACAGACTGTTTTGTGTAGGGTGTACCTGACAGTGCCTGTACAGAGATGTATTAACAACAATATTAAATAAATATAATTTCGATCGGTCACTTAATAGCTACAATGAAAGGTAGACTAAAGGTATGACTCCGTTGCGAACTCGCTGCAATATAATACTTATATGACCTCCTCGGTTTACATGAAATAGTGCATTCGCTTATTGATACCCATGGATTATTTCCGCAGTCTATATTCCGCAGTCTGGTGCATAGTTGATAATAAAAACAACAATTAATTTAAATGACACCATCCGTAGTTATATAGTATGTCATCGATACAGTTTGTCATAGATATAGTTACCTAACGAGATTATCCCCTTTCTCGAGTACTTGTTATTTTTATTAATAGTGAGTATATTTCCATCAATTGATTAATAATGTGAGTAACTTTTTAGTATGATGAACTGTTATTCCGAGCAAGTTAGCGGTCACATGTAATTTGATCGCCTTCGTTTTGTGAGTTCCTTAATGATATATATACTCTACTATATATACAATATATGTATATAGACAACATGACATACATTGCTCAGACTCCGAGTGGCTTAACCCTAGGTAGGACGAAAGATATATAAGATGGTAATATTATGAAGCTAGTGTATGAGTTACCCAGCTAAGGAGGTTATTTAATTTATTTTAACCACCTGTAATTTTATGATAGGTTTGTGTGTCTGATATTACATCTTAGATATTTAGAAACCTTGTGGATTTCACCAGAATGCCTACAGGGCAAGGCCTACAATTAAAAAGAAGAAGACAAGAAATATCATTAAGAAACTCGCAAATTATATTAATGTAACCTTTTACTATAACCTTACAAGGTGACATTAAAAAACGTTTGACGTAGATATAATGGGTGCTTCTAATTCATTCATACTTAAGACAGTTAGTTTATTTATTATTACTCGATCTAATATAGTTAGATAAAGGAAAGAAAGAAAATATTAAATAGAAATTAAACCATAGAAAGGTACACAAGTTTGTTGTCCACAATAACCTGATCAGAATACCGGAATTTTAGTAAATCACCTTTCAACCAATTGGTAGTTATTCCTTTTAGTATTACATTTTACTGCTTACATTTTATTACTTATACTTGGTGATATTATTTTATCCCATCACACGCAAGCTTTTGGTAACACTATTTGTAGGTAATCAACAGTAAACAGCACAGGCTAATAAAATAATGGCCGACAAGGAAATTCATGTTTTTCAGGCTAACTCGCCGGCATTCCAGCGATAATACTAAACGTAACGAACGCGTTACATCTCTTTAATGAGATAACTATTTATAACGTTATTTGTTAAGGCATATTTAGAATGTTTAATTCTTATTCGAGGATTAAAATACACAATTAATTTATTTAAAATAACTAAAGGAATTTATTTTTATATTAGCTTTGGGCCAGCGGCTTCGCTCCCTTGGTTTTCCTGATTTTGCAATTTTTTTCATTGCTGCTCCAATAAAAAAAATGCCCTTTCAACAATTAATTGACTATTCAAGACAAAAATATTTTTTCAACTAGAATCACAAGTTCCTGAAAAATGTAACATTCCAAGCAAGTCTTCCACTTTTTTAATAATTATTAATTACATTTATCTAGTTCAAATAATGATTAATCATTTTGAATCACCACTTATTATAAATAAAAGTCATGACTCATCAAGTGCTATCTAATCCCTAATCATAATAAAAATATTCTAATGAAAAATGCTTAAAAATCCACTTTATCCCTGGTACTCTGAGATAGGATAAAGGACAAACAACTGAGTATATGTTACAATAATAAAATTACAAATGTTTTTCCCCAAAAGAATATACTAAACTTCTTGGAATACAAAGGCTCCGGTTCCTATGAAAAACATTGAATAACACAAAAGTTACCAGTTCCAGTGAAAAAATAAGAACAAATTGGATTAAGTAATAACTAGTAATAAGATTTGTCCATTTTTAAATTTCGTGGAAAAACTGGGTAAGCTTAGCAAGGGGCTAATTTTCAAATAAATCGCAATCCCTTCCAATTGGTATTTAAATAAACTTTACGGTAAAACTTTTTGATATATGATACAGCGATTACAATCGCGACGTTTTTTCAAAAAACATTCAACTTAATCAGAATTGTCTGAAGCAAGCGTTAGACGTAAATATTCTTGAAAGCTATTGGGAAATGTCAAACCAAAAATTAACTGCAAAGGCTTGACGGGGTTAGGTAAGTTTTTATTATATTTTTCGATCATTCAAATTATCATTCATTACAAAAGCTAAATATATATTTCCCTATATACCAAATCGCTATACCTTTTAATGGGATTATGATATACTTTAAAATGAGACTATTATTATGTAGATCGCTTTTCGACAGCTATCTAATAAATTAACCTTTAACGACAATGAAATCTCATATGTACTAAGTTGATAGTTGTAGCGTTGAATAGCTAAACAGACGTACGTCTCATAACTTGATTTATGTATCTTAGAATACGCGGGAAATTGCTAAGTAAATACGCAAGTCGGATATTGCCACTCCAATTGCAGGAACTCAAACTAATAAAACACTTTACCGTTGAAAACTATAAAACTGCTACTACTTAGTATAGACTTATGATTCAGTTTCTATTGACGTAACATCTGATTGTCGCCGAGAGGGATTTTATAAAAAGCACATATGAATGCCTCGTGGTCCTGTATTATACATACAAACTTCTTCTTGAATATATTTGTTGTTGTAATGTGTGGCTTATAAGATCTAAGCGCACAGACAGCAGGAAGCGAATTTGTTTTATACTATGTATGGAATAGACCAATCGGCCAACAATTTTTATCGCATTTAATACTGTTTCTAAGGTTAATATTTAATAAATAATAATATAATAAATAAATAAGTTTTAAACCAATTTAACATGTATTTCTACTACTATTGATTTAGAAAATGTTTTAGGCTCTCCAAGAGTGCTTTCAAAACTCAAAAATGATGATTATTTAGCCCCGTTGGCAGAGAGAACGAAAGATCTGCGAGGGAAGCCCAATGGGATAGCCTTAGCGCAGGAAGCGCAGGGGGAAGTCCGGGCGGCACTCTCGAAATGGAAGGCGGCAAGGGGGGTGGGATCGCGTACTAACGCATCCCGCCCTTCTGCGGATTGGCAAACGAGGGCTGACACCCCACATTTACGCCCGTGGGACTAGCCCTCGTGGACGATCCACCGTCTGGGAAAAGGCTATTTTATTCACTCATGTCTTTTCCATCCCACACAGAGCGACTCCTCTCTCCCTCCGAGAGGAGGCCCAGCGCGGCGAAAGAAACCGGGCGCTATCCCAGGATACTAGGTTCTTCTTATCCGTGTGAGGTGAACCGCAGCGGGTTTTACCAGATAGGACTTCCTCACTAACCTGCCCTTTTCAGGGCGGGGTGGAAGGGGAGCCCTGGTTTTCGGCTTAAGATGCATATCCAATGTATTAACAAAAAAAGGGTTAAGTACCCCAACAGAAGAGACGGAATTCTTAAGGATCACTTTGTTGTCCATCTATCTCTTTAATTTATAAATGAATCACTTGGTTTGTCTCGCTAAATCTTGAGAACGGCTGGGCCGATTCAGCTGATTTAGGTATTGAAATGTTTGTCCTAGCTTAATACGAAGTAAACCGAGTCATCAAGTAAAAATAAAAATAAAAAAATCACATAAAAGGGCTTGAAACTTATTATGCATTTTTCAAAACATATTTTTTGATCCTAGAAATATTTGTATTCTATAGATTTGTAAAAATCCCTCGAATGTCGAGTCCGACTCACACTTCTCCAGTTCTTTACATTATGCTTTTCCGTATTTTTCGGTACTAGAGTTAAAAAAAAACCTGATAATCAATTGAACAGAACAAATGATTGCATAGTCGTTACATAAATAACATTAAGTAGTGATTCATGTGTAGTGAACGGGGCGGGGATGGTGGCTCACGTGCGTTTCTCGTATTAATACGCCTTCGTAAACACATCCGCTTGTTTAATGAAATGTTATTAATTTGTTGCCTTTAATAAGATGAACGAGGCTTTTCCATTATCGATATAATAATCTCGTAGCCGTATATAATTGGAATAATTGCATTTTTTTTAAATTAAAGTCAGGGTTCAAATAGTATTAGAATATTAAGCATTTATCACAGAATTGTAAATTATTTATGAAAGAGTTGTTATTTTTATGCACACACCTACTGTGTGTCTACAATTATACTGAATTGTTAGTCAACGATATGTTATGTTATACATAATTACTACAAAGTGGCATAAAGCTGATTTTTCTAAGGTATTAAACATCATAGCTGTTAACGCTGTTAATTTTACTGAAATGCAATACTTAAAAAAACTCTTTAAACTGTTAACGTTAAAGTAATATATTTACCTATGCGCTAGTAAGAATGCTTTGAAGTTCCAAATGGCCAAAAAGGGGGCAGTAGACAAAACCGGGTCTTCTACCCTACGCTGAGATGAGAGACGTTGAGCCAACATAACGGATTTTAATATACAGAGTGAATAAACAGGAAGATTTATATGTACAATAGATGACAACGCGGGTAAAACCTAAGGCGAAAAGTTAGTGCCGATTAAAAGACACGAGAGTTTGGTTCTTATGCATACTATTTTAATACAGTAAAACATAACAACGTTTATTAATTTAATGGACGTTGAAAATTATACCATGTTTTATGTAAAGCAAATAAATCTTTTACTTTTATGCAAAAAAATGTTTTACTTTTTATGAAAAATGCTTAAAAAAATCCAGAGTAACTGAATAGATAATGTCTTGATGTGCGATTTAGTATTAAAAGGTAATTTAATAATACAGCTACTACTTAAGTACTACCTTATATATTACCTTAGACAGTATCAAGATTTTTATACACTATTGCGCACTTGTTATTACTAGTTTTCCACAAGTAATATTGTATGGAACTTGCACTGTGAAACACTTGTTACCCTGAATCATAAATAAGTTAGATAAAGAGTTTCGAGACTCACTTAACGAAAAAAATATAAAAAACAAATTAAAAAAACCACTTCTATGTATGCTGGATCACAACTGTATTTTATAAATTGTGAAATATTATTGATAGTAAATAAATAAAAAAAAAGTCTAGTAAAACTAGTGTATAAAATCCGTACGAGTAGAGACTTTGTTTTTAGTCGGAGGTTTCTTGTAATTTATACTGTGTCGGTCCGGAGGGCACATGTGCGCCATGTTTTACCGTCGCTGCCGACGCCGTTACGCTGCTTAATAATTTAATAGGAATTTGTTATGTCGCGATAAATATATATGCCTTTCCTGGATTATGAAAGGCTCCTTTCAATATTCCTGTTTTGATTTTGCTCAAATGGATTTATGGTTCTATGTTAATGGTGAAAATAATTTAAACTTTATCTTTCGTCATTAGTACAAATACTTAAACACACACGAACACACTTAAATAATTTAATTAAATGTTATAAAGAAAAAAAATGTTCTTTAAAAACTAGAATTGATGTTATACAAGAGCAGAGCCACGCTTAAAAAGGGAATCCAAAAAATAGTATTAAGCTGTATCAGTTAAGGTAAATGAATACACGCATAGATTGCTCATAAATAATACAAAAAGCGTTCACACGAAATGCTTGAAATTATCACCCGTAAACTGAATTTTGGTTGACCAATCGATATATACAGCAACAGGTTGAGAAGGTTGAGTCTACTCTGCAATCACGTCGAGAGGGGTCCTCGCTTTTGATCCTTTACAAAATACTGCATTCTGCTATTGATGCATCAAATCTACTCTGGAAGTTAAGCATCAACATAATATACCGACTCGAATCCGGCTCGGACTTACTCGGTATTTTCAAGTTAATGTTATAGAAGTATCTACTAAGATTATTGCTTGGAGTGGCACGTTGCCAGTTCTCTACCTACTTTTATCACGTCACATCACTCGAAAGAGAATGAGTAAGCTACGTATATTGTATCACTAAGTTTAAGTCAATGTAATATAAATTATTTCTTAGTTACTACACACAGTATAATATTGATCGTATTTATATTATAAATGTGAAAGTTTGAATGTTTCTTACTTCTTCACGCAAAACCTAATATAAGGATTTAGATAAAATTTGGTATTTCTGCAATCCTTGGTCTAACATAATATAGGCTTATAATTATATGTAATCGGGTCTTGTTCGTGCATTATTTTAAAACTATTAATTTTAAGGAAAGACTACCTAAGGAAGGATTTGTAAGGAAAGACTACCTAAGGTTCCTAGGCAAAAGGCATTTTTAGGCTATGTTAAGGGGGTAACGGACAAAATTGGTTCCATTCTGAGGAAAAATTTTTGTTTAGACACCATTTTTACTCCTTTACCAAAAATGTCACACCAATTGCGATCACCAAAAGATAGTATTCCTTATCAAAAACCTGGCGTTTATAAAATTGACTGCAGCTGCGGTAGTTCATATATCGGACAGACGAAGCGGACTATCGCCGAACGTGTAAGAGAACACAGCAGCGGTCAAAAATCATCAAGTGGAGAAGTCCGCGATTGCAGAGCACTTATTATCATATGGATCAAACCACTGGATCGAGTTACATACACCTCGTGTCCTTTCCACTGAACGACATTACTATCCAAGGAGTGTTCGTGAAGCGGTTGAAATCAAAAAACACAACAATTTCAACCGGGAAAGTGGATATAAACTGGAATCCGGTTATAAAAATGTGTAAGTGTCGGGATCGCAAACAACCACGAACAATATTCTCGAATACCGTAAGTGCAGTGTGTTGCCACCTTTACGTACAATAAAATAAAGTGGAGGGTACATCTGAAAATCTGTTAAAAACATTATTAGCGGATTACCCTCACGCCTTAACTAAAATCAGAAGACGACGCCCGCCAGTTCTCCAGTCTCCTCGTGACCACGGCTGCTGTAACGTACCCGAAACGTCGAGGTAAATTAATAGTATTAAAATAATGCACAAACAAGACCCGAATACATATAATTGTAATGTATACAAATCGTGTGAGTTTAAAAATATTATAATATAGACTTCTTTTTATCCCGCTAAAAGGTAACGCTAGTGGTATAAGTACTTCCAAAGGCGTCTATTTTTGTAACGCTGCCTGAATGGTAAGAGATTTACGAATGCTTTCTAAAGTAAATTTGAAGAGATTCAAATTATCTATAAAAAAGTCCGCGATGGCATATAGCTATGTGCTAAGATTAAAAAAAAGGCTTCGTAAATGTGTATTGAATTTTTTTGTCCGTTGTTTAACGACGTGACTTTTTTTTAATAGGTGCTATTGAATCCTTATCATAATGAATATGCTTATCATCAAAGCAATTTAAGTACGATGTTTTTGAGAAAAGAAAAAGCACACCCTGCCGATTTTTCAAATACTATTTCATGTATATGCATCTATTATGATTGAACAGTTTTTATTACATGTATTTGATAGTGTTTGATAGCTTTTGTATTTATAAGGACTGGAGTAATGATATCATCGTATTTCTAATAATAATAATGAAAGCAACGATGCCTAATAGAGTGTTTAGTAATAAGGAATACTTATTTATTCAAGGTGAAATTACCAATATACATACTCAACAAGATTATCTAGAGTAGTATAAGGCATTTGTAGTGTTAGAGAAGGATGAAAAAGATTAGCTGGATGGAAATACAATCGATTGAATAAGTTTTAGGAGTCATCAATGAAAAAAGATGGCTATCAGGGCTAACTACCTTGGCTTCGATTTGGTTGATATAGGATTGCACTCAATCTTCAATATGTATTGTTAGATCACATCTAGATATTAATAACAAAGCTGAAGAGTTTGTTTGTTTGAACTCTAAAATACTATAATGAATTAAATTATTGTTTTTGTGTTGAATAGTTCACTTATCAAGGAAGGCTTTAGGCTATATAAAATCACGCTACGGTTTATAGGAGTGGATCAGAAATGAAAAATTGTTACAAATATGGGAGAATATTTTACGTTTATAAACGGTGAGAGTTAAGAAAAAATCATGTATTACGAAATTTATCCAATTTTAAAAGTTATATAGTGGCAACAGAACTACATAATCTGTGAAAATCTCAACTGTTTAACTATCAAGGTTCATGAGATACAGCCTGGTGACACACAGACAGACAGCGAAGTCTTTGTAATAGAGTTGTCGTTTTACCTTTTGGGTACGGAATTTTAAAAATTAAAGATACTGCCGAAAGTCGCTATTCCACGCGGACGAAGTTGCGGGCATAGCTAGTTAATTATAAATTGTATTATAGGTTTTAGTGGCCTTGAAATAATGATTTGGCTCATTAAAGAAGGTAAGGTAAGCTATAAAACTAATAATTCTTAGCAATATCTTGATATTCTAAATAAAAAATGCTTAAAAAATCCACTTTGTCCCCTGGTACTTTGAAATAGTACTCAAACCCCTGACCTTTCGCAAACCAGGATACTGCTTAACCACTGAGCTACCCTTGGGCTAACAGGACTGACGAATCTTGCAAGCACTATTGCGAGCGTATTTTCATCAATGTTCAGACAATTCACGCAAAAAGCGGAAAGAAATATTTTTACAAATATTAAAACTTTTGATAAAGATGAGAATTTGTCCTAATTATTATATATTTGATAAATTTCGCATTCACAATGCTGTACTGAAAAATATTCTTAGTGAAAAATGCTTTAAAAATATCCACTATGTCCCTGGCACTTCGAGATGGGACTGGAACCCATGACCTTTCGCAATCCGGGCAACTGCTCTAACCAATAGCTACCCAGGTCCTATAATAATATCCCTCATTTAAAATATTCACTGACAACACCATTTAAGTATAGCTCTTATGAAAATATTGTAAAAAATAGATAAAAATTATATTTCATTCAAAAAATTCACGACCACAGCTTTTTCCAGGTGCTTCGATAGAATACGGAATTATTTTTGTGCGAACGCCACCTTTATAAACGGAAAATTTGCTATGTAAATGAACGAAGAAAAGTACTTAAATTCCTATCACGTATACACCAATCAATATTCTAGCTGCCATCACCTAGCTAAAATGTTAATACTAAAACATGTAAAATAAATAGAACAGATCAACAGATTTGGGCAGATAACGCGGTTTTCGTCATTTTAAGATTTTGGTGTAGCTCATATTAACAGTTGACAATGAGTTGACCCATCACAGCTGTCACAGTTGAACTTCACCATAATATAACGCATTAAAAACAGTTACGTTGCATTAGTACGAACGACTTGAAGTGTCTAAAGGTTAAAAGAAGGAAAGTGGGAAAATAGGGTCTATTCATAATTCCATTGAAGGTGCCTTCTTTATGGATAATATCTAATTCAATAAACTATGATTTAAACTTTTTTTGTGACCCTTAATCAATATTATCATTATTGCTACTGCTTTGGTTACACATAATTTAAGTGAATGTCGTTACTACAATTAGCAGTACATAGTATTGAACGATTGATAAGTACTTTTAATTAGCTTGTTCGTGAAAAGAATATTTGGAATTTTTCAGAATTATTACTCCCCAAATTGCGAAGTTAGAAATGGAAGTGAGGCAGACCGACGCCACTTCCAATACCGCACACCCCCTCGACCAACTCAAATGAACCATAAAGATAATACCGAGCAAATAGCATACCTCATAAATACATTACATGAAATGGCCGGCCATCTTTCAACAAAGCCAGGCTATACATATAGGTAAACAAGCCGTACATCCAGCTCGCATTTCTCATAATCTGGGTTTATCTTTATGAAAACTATCCGCCGTCAGCCGCATCAGTATGCCTGGCGGGCGCGCGACCAATCCGTCAGCGAGACCAACAGGCGCGTGACTCGAATACTTGTACCAATAACATGACCTAGATACAATGGAAGTGACAATGATTTTTCTGGTAGATTATGCTAGTGGAAGGCAGCTGGAAGTTTTGAAATCGTCGGGTAATGAAATACCTACCGCTGTTCATCTTTTATAGAGGCGCCGAACATCCACATAATATCGCTGTAGAGAACATGTTTTTTATAGCTAATGGCAACCTATCACGGAACGTCTGAAGAAAAAGCAGAATTAAAAATATATATTATCCCGGGAAAGACGGGATAGCGAGAGTAGCCTACGTTGACAGCACAGTAGGCCAACTAAAGAGTTTGTTTTTTAACTGACACACTTATCGGTGTATAGTTGGAATAGATCTTATTTTTCCTCTCGGTTTGTATCCACTCACAACAATATCTTAAGCATATAAAGAAGGGTTTCCCTTTAGATATAAATACTATGTTTAACACTTGCTTGTAAGAAATATATTAGCTATGACTAAATATTTAACATGCCTTCCGAAGCACAAGAAGCCAGTCTTGTTTCAATCTGATGACTTCGTTGCAAATTAAACCCATCGTACACCATCGAGATTCTTATTCAGTACACTTCTAATTAACTAGTAGGTAACCTTAAAATGTAAAAAAGCCATGAGACCCATTTATGGGACTTGAATAAAGCTTATTTTAGTATTTAAAACCACATTACTCGTATTCATTGAGAAACAATATTTCAAACACCAAAATAATACTAAATGAAAAATATATGATGCACAGTGACCGCACGGTGGTCGCCGTACATCATCTCAGGCCTTCTTCTTTATGGACGGTTAAGGAGGATAGGCCATAAACATCCACGCTGGTTCGATGCAGATTCTAGTACTGCCTTCTGAAGCAAGGAGTACCTATAGCTCGAGATAGTAATTTTGGTCATCCATCCAGTGATCGATGCTTGCGAAAGCTGCTTAACAACAACGTCCGCGGGCCACAGTGCTTATCTACTATACCACCGAGTTACTCATGCCGTCGTCGCCGTACACCAAGGGTTAATGTTCGTCGTTAAAATTTCTAAATATTATTCTTATTTTTCTACCACATCTATTATTTCTGATTCTCTGAGTGCGGAGTTATGAAATGTTACGAACATACAATCGTTACGGCAGGCTATTGACTTAGATTCAATGACGTCATTCCGCAATACTGTGCCGACGATAAACCGAATGTGTTGCGTGGAATACAACCTCATTGCTGGTTTTACCTGAACTGACGTCTTAGCAGGAAATCAACTTTACTGTGTTTTTCTTACGGACAATTTTCAAATATAACTACATCTTTTGAGAGATTTTTAGAACTAATTAGTTAACTAGTTGTTATATTGTGGTGCGTGTTATGGTAAAATAATAAAATGATGAAAATTGTTATTATATTATAAAGGTTCTAATAAAGTCCTAGATATATATTGTAGCCAAAATATGATATGTGCATGTTTAAGAAAGAAAATATTTGCATGTACGTTAAAAAAAAGAAAAAAAAGAACAATAAAATAGGTACATTGAAAAACGTAACGTTTGTTTCCATTAATTTATATAATGTTAGCTCATTCAGTTAATGCTGATCTTAATGCGGGTATTCCAGCTTTTGGTCAACCCAGCTAAGATTGACTTCCTGAAAACTTACTGCTAATGTTCTCAGTTACGAGTAACTGTACGAGTGTAAAATTTATGCGAGCATAAATTAATGTGACTAATGTTAATGCATGCTCATGATGTTAGATGATGAAGGCTTACTTTTGTAGGTGATAGAAATACAAATAGTTATTAAAGGATGATTTTTGGGTAAAAAGAAATGTAGTCAGTCAGTCAGATAATGGAAAAAAATTTAGGTGCGTATTTTTTTGTTTCAATTTAGCAAGAAAGGCAAAAATTGAGAAGTGGGGGCTCGCTACATCACTATTATGTAGAAAATGTATCAAGATATGACGTCAGCAGCTATTACAGCTCAGTGTATCGCCGTTATTTATTAATTAAGCAAAAATAAAAAATACGTGCTAAATATTTTTCAATAAATCCGACGGTCATAAAAATTATTCATAATACCTTGTCTCTATGTGTTTTCTGTGTTTTCTTTTGTGGTGCACAATAAAGTATAGTTAATTATATTTCTTAAATAACACATAGCAACAAAGTATGCTAAGAGGTCTTCCTTTTGTATAGTAAAAGAGGATGGGCCTTGACCCTCCATGCTGGCCTAATGCGGATTGGAGGGTATCAATGACTGCGAATGCAGCCGGAACCAACGGCTTGACATGCCTTGGGAAGGCACGGAGTATCTTCAGATATATATATATATTTTGGTTACCCTTCCCGTGTCCCAGGATTGGTCGCAAATGTTACCTTGCGAAAGTTGCTTAACAACAATGATTGTGGGCCATAACGCTTATTTACAAAAAAATAATCACATCAAATAAGGTTTTTTTTTTATAAATATAGTTTACAAAACAGCACAACAGCAATGGTTCCTATATATTTGCACAAGCGGCTGTAAATCCCAATGCCATATTGTCTGTCTCATTATATTTAGACGAATTATCTCTTCCTCTTAAGATGTTTTTTTTTTAATTATATATCAATTTTAAATCTACGTCAATGTCAATTTGTACTACCAGCAGAGTAGATTAGAAATTGTCGTGGGTCTTTTTTCGAAATCTGTCCTATCCAGGTACTTAAATAAACATTAAAATTATGTACAAATATTTACATCATTCCGATTGACTGACTCAAATTAAAAAAAAAAATACGTCGCATAAAATGATTTTAAAAAAGTTGAGAGGAGTACACTGATAACAATTCTTGTATGGAGGTAGGCAGACATAGGAACGCAACACGGCTTATGACGGTGAATCTTTTTTATATTACTTAATTTTTAAGTATTTTCCAAATGTTTTCAAGTGTGTGCTACGTAACCTCGAAATCAGGGTTCTTCCACCGGAGCTCATCGGTGCTGCTGACCAGAGCGGACGTTGAGTCTACACCTTTGCCAGTCTTTGCCCGGCCCATGACTCTGTGACCTCGCAAACTCGCTTTAAATCTCTTTTTCAGCTTTAAAGATATATACTCCCAATAGAAGTCACGAGGACCAAAACGAGCGAATCTGTATACCTATCACTGATATTAAACTAGTTTTGATAAGCCATAGTTGACGGAACCAAACAGGATGATGAATGATATAGGTAGGCGGTTAATTGTGCCTGTGAGTGTATAAGAACGATTAGAAATTTTCCTACGAGGCAGGTTTCTTGTTATTTCATACGAGTTGTTATTAATATTAATATAATATGAGTATAATATCTTCATAAGTTTTAAGGTGCGTGAGTCATAGGACAATTTGAAGGAAAAAATATCGTTGTGGAGCAATAAAGAAGGCAGGTTATTAGGGTGTGGTTGCTCTACGGTCGAATGAACATTCGTATGCATGGGATATCTACGTAATTTGCGAGCTCATTGCTCGGATCACGGCCAGATTTAAAAAGGCGCCGGAATTACTGGGAAATAAGAAAAATCCTCATGCCCCGCCTCTCGCCCTGCCGCGTCCCTCCATTGCCGATCGCCCCAAAAATTCCCGCATCCGTTTATCTTTCTAATGCAAATCACACCGATTGTTAGTATCTGTGAACGGGATCCACTAATTTGCATGTTAGATTTAGGTCTTCGACGTGAGAACTAGAGATAATTAGCATATCTATATTCAATTTTATTTTTATTAAGATGTTAGTTAGTTCAATCTGGGCTGCTATCAAATGCTTGTGAAAATATCGCTGAAGTTTGGAAATCTACGGTATCAATTTGTAAGTATTTGTACAGAAATGTTTATCTTAAAGAAAAAAGCTTGTGAAATTCAGGAGTCCTCGGTGCTCGAGATGGGATTCGAAGCCATATTCTTTCACTATCAGAGCCACTGCTCTTACTCATTGAGCTACCCGAGACTTTAGCATGACTGACAAATATATCTCGTCTCAGATAGTTCAATTCTTCTTCATTTACCATAACCTAAAGAGTGTCGGCGACCACCTTCGCAAAATGCACTCTAGTCTTTGCCATTTCTATTTTTAATTTTATCAAGCCAGTTGGTTCTCCTTCTTCCTTTTACCTTTTTCAAAATTATAAATACATTTAAATAAGTAACTCACTGATAATGTGGCTATATAATTTGTGAATTTTAAAAATCATTCCAATTTGATAATAATAATAAAATTTAATTGTTAAACATTTAGAACAACATGAGTCATAGAAGATCTTATATAAAAGACAGTTTGAATCCATTACAAAAAAGAAACAAATTATTATTATTATCTACTATAGTCTAGATTAGTACTATAGGAAGGAATAGCATTTTTTTTTGCCTTTTCGACTGAATATAATAAGAAAAAATGTATTCTTATCACATTTTCATTAAAATTGTGGGATTATTCTTCTTTTAATTAAGTGTGAAAATCAGTACGAGCCGGTGTACGATGTTATCGCAGCGGGCCGCGGTGGTCGTCTGCAATTACATGTAAATGGCGCATTAGCGAATTGTTCCGCGTCATATCTGGTGATGGGAGTTTAAGTAGTGAGACGCGCGTGCGATCATTGCCACTGTGGCCAAAAAACTAGCGAGTAATGTGTGGTGGAGTATTTTAATTCTGCGGTTTTATGTAAAGGTATCAGCAGAATTATATATGTTTATGAATGACCCTAAGTCTGATATTTTGATTGATTAAATAACTATTTGGAAATGACATTTGCGTATTGTTTGGGATTTGAATATTGTGATACTTTCGTTGTTTCAGATTTCCGTAATAGAAGCCTAATATTTCGCATTCAAGAATAATTTAAGAATGCTGAATTATTGCATGAAAAAATGCTTGTACAACTCAAAGCTAGGAGAATGAAGTGAAAGCCAAGAGTTATCTCAAAGATGTGCCTTGGCTTTCGATCAAATTGATTGATTGTTATTGGAAAGTGATATTGAGGACCGGTGAATTTTTATGGCGTGTTACCTCAGTGATATAGTGGATAAGCGCTGCGGCTTGCGATCTTTGTTGTTAAGTAACTTTCGCAATTTGCGATCATGGGACGGGTGACCAGTAAAAATAATTATCTCGAATTACTCCATGTTTCGGAAGATATTTTAAGCCGTTGGTTCCAGATGCATTTAAATAAGTATAAGAATCATTTATTTGCAAGAATGTGGTATAAAAGTAAGATCTTAATTATATTACTAGCACAGAACACATTTACCACGTTTGGGTATGCAATTTGCAGTTGTTAATACACTCTAATCCGCTTTAAGCCAGCGTGGAGGGTCAAGGCCCATCCTCAACCATTCATAGGAAGGTCTGAGCCCATGCACCCTGGACGTAAAAGAGCTGATTATGATGATGATGCATTTTTGAAAAGAGTTAAGAATAGCGAAAATATATGTAATTCGGTAAATCACACTCGGACAGCGTGATTTAACTTTTGATATCCTGCCTACCTGATATGATTCCAAAATTTTCGTAACGTTATATATATATATATATATATATATATATATTCACATTAAAAAAATCTGACTTATAAGAATGATTCTAAAAAACGGTATGTATTTTTAACATTAAGAAATTTATTTTTAGGAATAAGGCCGCCAATTGTTCTGTCTATTACATTATTTTATTTTGTTCATTTACTTATGGCGTGTACAATAAGAGTTTTCCATTAATTCATTGATAGCAATAAAAAGTATTAGGTAATTTCTATAATATTTATTATATAATGATATTACCGCTAGTTTCGTGGCCTCACGATAGTTGAACGCTACAGTGAAGTATTGGACGCAAAGTGTATGCCTAATGATGACGCTACGATTGTCCCCTTCCTTCTCCCTCTAATGTGCAAAGATGGCGTCGCACGTAATCGGTGTAATGATAATTGATCCGCCATCATTAGCAATTCCAGTCGATTTTCCCACAAATTGTGTAAAGGTGTTCGTAGAAGGCGTGTCGGCTTAATGTACCTGTGATATATCAGTGGCAACGTTTGACGATAATGTTCACTGAACATTGATTGTTCTAGGCAATGAAACTATTGTTTCCTTTTCTGCACTTAGGGAATACCACATTAGTGTGTTAGGTTCAACATAATTTTGAAAGTAAACCTTATTAATAGTATTTCAAATCGATCGTCTAATTCCCAGTTTAATGGCGACTTTAAGAGCTATTATTAATGTAATTTTCTTTTAGATTCATTAGATCTTAATTTTTTTTCTAATTTTTAAAATTAGCACATTCCTTAGAGCTTAGAGTCGCCATTCGGTAATGTCACTTTAAAGTAATGAAAATTTTAATGGATGTTTTTGCGTCGGGCAATATGTAGCGAAGCATAAATATGTCTGATCAGAAAATAACATAAGACAGCTTAATAGAGAACCCGAGAGCGTGAATTTTAAATAGATTGACACGTTGCAGGTTTAATTTGTTCTCATCCATAGGAAAAGTCTGTGCCTGGTAACTGCCCTGGATTACAATGACTATAGCAAAAAAATATTTTTTGGGCAGTCTGTAAAATAGGTTTCAAAGTAGTGAGTTTCTAACTCCGAAGTCAAAAGATTTTCTGAGTTAAAAATGTAAATAATATCATTGAAAACATTTTAGCATACCTACTAAAGAAAATGGTTGTTACGAAATATAAAATAACTTTTCTATTTATTCCATTTCAATAAAGTAATAGGGTTGGTGACAAATTTTTGTTTATCTTTCCGGTTGTCAACGAATATAAAACACGCCTTTAATAAGTAAATTACGACGATAAATTGAATTGAAATGTTGCATAACGTGTCGCGTAACCTTTGTACATTTGCTACATATTTGAGATTTAGCGAGCCGTCACTCCTCAATTTAACATCCATTATCTAATATTTTTCTGACTAAATAAAATTACTTATAATTACCCAGTCATAATCGCTATTAGGAGATTGACCAAAAATAATATTATCTTAAAGCTATTTCTACATTCAACATTTTATGAGCACAACATTTTTATGTATTTAATTTTTGACTATTCACAATAGTGTTTTAAATTATGACATATGAAATGGGTAAAATTTCGAGTGAAGCAGAATGCAACACGGTCGGATTGTCAAAGAGCGTGTGTAACGTCTTCGTGCTACTTTCATACACTGTTGACATTAGAGGAAAATTTAATGCAGGAACGTCTCTATAATGACGTCCAAAATTAAAAATATCTACTAAAACAAGGTAGGTGTATAAACATTTCTATATTAAGGATTTATATTATATATATATTATACAACGTGTAACAAAAATAACGCACATCCGTATACACCCCAATTAGAAAATGAATCTATAATAATAAAACGAAATTTGGTATTTTACTTTTATGTACTATTACATTGTTTATGTATGGACACAGTTATACTAATTACTGGGTAACAGTGTCGACACCTAACAGATCCACACCATGATGACGTCAAAATTTCGGCTTAGCCTGCAACTACAGATGTACACTGGACCGCAAAGAAAACGGGTCGGTTAGAAAATCTTCAATAACTTGAAAACTACCTCACCTAGCTTTATGAAATAAAAACTCAATTAAAGAATATTTAATGTTATTTAACATAGTATATAAAACCTTTTTATTTACTTTAGATAATTGTGTAAGAAAACTGGCAATGAAGATAATGGTTGTTTTTCAATTTAGTTCTAAAAAAATCAAAGCATTTGTTTCGCATTTGTTTTAGTTTTGACATAAAAACTACAATAAATATCGTGTGTTTGTCATACAAAAATTGTATTCTGAAGTCATCATGTCGTTAACCCCTGAAGAATGCACCAGGATCCTGACAATGCTTGAAGATGGGCGCAGTCAGCGCAATACAGCGAGAACTGTTGGTGTGAGTCTTTCCACAGTTCAGCGGGTACTCCAGCGTTTCCATGAAACTGGATCCAACCTAAGAAGACCAGGAACAGGCCGAACGAGGTGCACGACTGCGCGGGAGGATCGCTATATGGTGTCAACAATTTTGAGAAATCGATTTCTTACGGCCGTTGAGGTAAAAAATCACCATTTACGAGCTGGAGGAAACTATCTGAGTACAGATACAGTAAGGCGACGTCTGGCTGAAGCAAATTTGAGACCATTAAGGCCTGCAAATGGCCCAAAATTAGAAAGACACCACTTAAACTCAAGGCTGAGTTATAGCAGAGAACACGAAACTTGGACTCTGGATGACTGGTCAAGAGTTATGTTTTCAGACGAGTCTAGATTCTGTTTATACAAGCACGATGGGAGGAAAAGAGTGTACCGAAGACCGGGAGAGCGCTATAACCAAGCTTGTATAGAAGAAAAAGTACCATATGGCGGTGGCTCTATACACGTGTGGGCTGGGATTTCTTCCGAAAGCCGTACTGAGCTAGTAGTGATAGAAAATGGCAGTTTAACAGCAGAACGATATGTGAATGAAATTCTTAATGACTATGTTGGTCCATTTTTAGTAGATATGGGCGAAAATGCTGTTTTTATGCAAGACAACGCCCGCCCGCATACAGCTCAGATAGTGTTCGACTATTTTCACGAAGTAGGTATCACATGCATGGAGTGGCCAGCACGAAGCCCCGACTTAAACCCCATCGAACATGCATGGGACGAACTGGGACGACGTGTACGTCAACGGAATCCGCCGCCAATCACGCTGCGTGAATTGAAAGGAGCTTTGATCGAGGAATGGCAGAACATTCCGCAGCATCGCCTTAAAAACCTTGTGGAAGGTATGCCGAATCGCATAGCCGCAGTTTTGCAAGCTCGTGGAGGCAACACGAAATACTAACATGCGTAAAAACGTCACATCTTTATACAATTCATATTTACGAAAATGTCAGAAAAACTACCTTTTTCATTCGTTTGACATTTATTGAAAATAGACAACTTTTAATTTGTATTTTTTTATATTCAATAAATTACAATTAAATAATCTTTAATTAGTTTTTATTTCATAAAAATAAGTTAAGTAGTTTTCAAGATATTGACGATTTTCTAACCGACCCGTTTTCTTTGCGGTCCAGTGTATTTACCTACAGCGCGATATTTCCTAGCTACCAATAAAAATTCTCGACATGAAATATTATTCTATTTCGAAATTCAAAGTCTCTTTTAAGTTGAGACAATAATTATGATTCTTACTTGTAATGAATTTGTAGTTCTTTTTTTTCCTATGCTGTATTTTATTATAAGATAAGAATATAGTGCACTTTAAAAGGTCTTATTACATTCATTTTTTTTGACGGCTTATTTTAGTGGTGACCATAATTTACCTGATTCCAAATTTGAAATTAAGTAAAAAAAATACCTTTATTAAAAGTTGTTGAAATCGAATCAGTGTCTGATTTTCAAACTACTTTCAGGATATGCGTTAATTATATTACACGTTATATAATGTTAAACTAAAACAAATATTTATTTTCAAATTCAACTCAATGAAAGCTATCTGAGATTCTTCTTGAATTTTTCAAAGGACGCCCTTTCGTTAACCCAACCTAAACGTGTCCACGATAAGTGATTTGTTCATTTATTATTGAACTCAATGCCCACATCAAAGTTTGTTTCTATCGAAAACTAGTTAGATTCCACTTCGAGAAGCGAAAATTTCCTCAGTGGGATATTCGCCAAAATGAATTATTTGCAGCGCATACCCATTAAAACTCCAAACTCAGTTGAATTAATCTACTGCAACAATGAGAGAAAGCAACCAGTAAACAAAATGCAAATAGTTTGGGAACTGCAAACTAGGAATCGAGGACTTAAAGGGGCCAGCGGCTCAGGGTGGCAACTTTAATTAACCCTAACTTCTGAGATGACGTCCCGGGAAGATTATCCCTGGCAGGCGATGGATCCCGGGGCGTCGATAACTCGCCCCCGGGGGTATTGTGAGGGGTTGCGGTAACTGTTGCGTCTGCGACACTCCTGGCTAATTCAGTAACTAGTCTGTCGCTAGCGACCTCAAGTATACGATAAGCACTGCTTTTCTATATTTCTTTAATCTCTGTCAATAACATTACACTCTGCTTATGTAATGGCCATATACACAGAACTGTAATATGTCTAGTAGTAATATCTATAGATTGATCAATAAATTACTTAGAGCCTGATGATGGGCCAACTTAATCTAATACTCCGGATCTGTGTTCAGTTTTAGTGAAGGTTTAGTGTGCGGTGTTGAAATATATGAATAACACTTTATCAGTTATTTGTGATAGCTTCTTTCTTTTTCTCGTCATCTGTATGAAAATGTTGCTATCTCTTTTCACTGAAGATATACCCAACAAAATGACTTACCCCTCCTACACTTTCTTCTCTCGCTATATGATTTTATTTAACGAGAATAAAAACACATGGTGATGGAAAAAACAAATATTTGTTGTTAATTAAAGAATAGTTATTACTTACATGGACTTCATATTTATCGAGTTCCAGATATTTCGGCACTCACAGACACGGGGTAACTGAAGTTTTTGCGGTTGAATATTATTTGCAGATATACCTTCTTTCGAGTCCTCTTACGTTAGATACCCGTACCACTATTCACTATATACGTTACCACTAAATTTGTTTTGTTTTTTGAACATTCAATAAGCTAAGATCTATAATAGAATGAAGGAATTTGTTAGTAAGTAACACGATTTGCTTTTGGATGTACAAGCTTATTTGGTCTAACCATTTCGAATTTATTTACTGTGCACTTAAAAACTATGACTAGTTTATCATAATATAGCGGTATAAATATAGAACGATTTATATAATCTGAAAATATCGGCATTTGATCATTCATAATAATATAAGATACAGTTGTGTATTGTCTGCGAGAAAAATGAACACGAAAACAATTTACTTTGAAAAACAATATGTTATAAATTAATATCATACCATTATTATACAAACAGTTATTATAAATATACAAATAGACAAAATATATCCGCCGGTTTATTTGAATCCGGACTCAATATTAAAATACAATACTGCTTGATAAATATAACGTATGTGCTATCTCTCACACCATTGTTATATTTTTGAATTGATCAACGAATTTAATAAATTTATTAAAATTCATGAAATCAGACTTTTATTACGATATAAATTCTGAAAACATATTGAAAACGGTTCATTTTGTAAAACAGCAGCCCCGGGGATAGAGCACAAATCATTCGTCCCGTTCGTAATTAATACAAGTAATTTGCATAATTGACATTTTTCCGGCTCAGATGCCGATTACACAGATATCTACTCCGCCATTACATTAATTGCTTTTTTACAGAGAACCCTTTGTTCGTTAGGGTACAACTGCTCCGTTAAAAATACCCATGAATGTTTTATGGTGGCTCCAGATGCTAATGAAATGTCTATTGCTCTTGACGTACTTTTCTTAATAAACTTTGTTACGTCCATGTACTTGACAATTCTGGTAAATTGCAACGCATTCAGTCTACAATGTATCGTTTATTGCTGGTTTTTAATTTGAAAGTGTTGTGTAAAGTTGTTCCCTGCAAATAACTTCGAATTTTATGCTTTATTATTTTTTGATTGATTTTTGATAGCTTTTACCACGGCGATATTATACAGGAACGCTTTTAATTCGATCAACAAATTGTATTCGAATAGTTTCATTATGTTCATTTGTATAAAAACTATACGATACGTATAGTATGTAGTATACGTATAGTATGTAGTATACATATAGTATGTAGTATACATATAGTAAAGTGTATGTCTTATACTCGTAAATAAACTATTTTAACCTTTTCATTTATTAGACAAAAATGTAATGGGCTCGACAATGAATGAAAGACTTTTTGAAAGTAATTGTCGACAATGTCGTTATTACTACACAAACTTGTTTTGCTTCATCGAAGTTCATTCCTTTTTGGTTGTTATGGTTTTATTTGCAATTTTTTTTTTTTCACTACCAGTTTCTTCATTTCTTCGTCCGATATTGTTGCAACATGTTCGTTACAACGTCACCAATTAAAATGCAAAATCGACAAATTTACTGTAATTAATGCAGACATCAATTGTAACAAACATAAAATTAGAGAGAATCGATCTTAATCAATACTGTTGTTTTATTGTGCGCCTCAACTCGGTAATCGTTTATAACGTAAACCTTCTAAAGAGAAAGAGATAAAAACTCAACGTAAGAGACGTCATTCTGTCGGCTAATTCACCGTTTTATCGGCTGTTGCGAGTGACGTCTGTTGCTGCGGCGTGCCGGGTGCCGAAAGAAAGCCCTATAAAGGTTTATGTAATAGCCCAAATTAGCCCCGGCAGCTCCAACTTGCTCTATATCAATAACAATTGGAATTTACTGTTGCCGACTTTACGAACCGACCCGTGTTACTTCACTCGTGAACGGAGTATACTTGCAGGGGTTACGATACAACTTATTAAAAAAAAGCCGAAAGTGATGCCTAATGATGTGAAACTAAAATGCGTGTTTGAAAACTATTAAGAATGTTAGGACTGAGATCAATAGGTGAATATTGATGCTATAAGATGATTTATATAAACTATTCTAGAAGTGAAAGTGAAAGTAAGATAGATAGGGGTAGAGAGCGCACTATTTTACAACAAATGAAAGAGAAAGTAGGAGGCATGATGTGCTCACAAATAAAAAGATACGATAACAATAGAGAGATATCTGTAGTGGTGGATTCACAAAAAAGAGCACAGCTCTTAAATAATAATAATCATCAATTTAATTCCTATGATTACCTCGAAATAAATTAAATGCAGTTAGCATCATGACAGCATTTAAATAGTGTTAATCTTCAAAATGTTGTTAGACAAGGTGGTGATAAAGAATATTTTTTTCTAATTTCGTTTTGATAATATCAACAATCTGATTCTAGGCATTCAAGTCAGTAAAAGTATTTTCTCTAGTCAACGAAGTTAAATAAAATCATCTAAATATTTATGAAGATCATCTAGACGGTGGCCAACAGCAGGCCCGCGAGACATTTTGAAAACGCTAATGTATAATAACATTGTTGTATTATTTTATGTTTGATATCTGGAATAATAATTAGTATTAAATATATCTGTGATAATATTGACAGTAAAAATCAGCTACAAGATTTTCTTCTATAATTGTTTACGACAAATTATTTGCATATCGATTAATAATTTAATCTCAGTCATTAAATTATTAATCGATATGCAAATAATTTGTCGTAACCAATTATAGAAGAAAATCTTGTAGCTGATTTTTACTGTCAATATTATCACAGATATATTTAATTAAAGAATATTCCTCAAAAACTATTTGAATGACTTTAATGTCCACTCGTATAAAATAGAATGAATAATTTATTTATTAGCAGAAACCATGATATTATATATGGTTTCTGCTAATAAATAAATTATTTATTCTATTTTATACGTGTGGACATTAAAGTCATTCAAATAGTTTTTGAGGAATATTCTTTGCCATTTTAAAACTGTTTTTACTATTAATTCAATTAAAAGGTTCAAAAGGTGTAAGTTATTAATTAGTGTGGTCCGTAGACTGGCAAATCAACTCACAGTGTACTAACACCAACAGTTTATCTATTACGATAATTGCCATCTTCAGTGACGTGTAAGCTCACAAACAAACGTGCAACGATCGATTACGGCCTGGTGCGGACCAGCACAAGCAACAGCCTCGAGGTCTACATTTAATTGATGGCCTAGCCTTTTACCGTCAACATTCAAAGATAAATATACGAGCTTTGGATAAAATATATTTACTTTCAATGTCAAACTTCCCTACTAATTTACTAACTGAAAGCCAACTAAAAATCAACACTGCAATTATCTCTGTATCGAGTTGGCACCTTTTGGACACCATACCGGATACACTCATTGTTGATGAAAATTTTTCGGTGATTTTCTAAGGTTGAAATTTTACGCGTACAGAGTGAAAATACAGTTTTTCTTTACAGATAACACCAAGCATGGTATCTAAATGAAACGGTTTAAATGGTTATCAATACAACTTCGATGTCAAAAAAACAATTTCTGTGGTTCACCAATTTTGATGGCCAAAATAATTCTCTAAATAATATAAAAAAAATCTATAAGAAACTTATGTAATATGAGTATATTTTGCTTTTCGATAGTAATGTTTTAAAAAAAAACTTAAAAGTGGTAAAATTTATGGAAAGAAGATAATCACCGTTGTTGAAATTGACTCTTAATTCTATTACAATTTCTTCAATTACCAAGGTTAACTCTAGATCTGTATCAAATATCATTAAAATCGGCTCAGTAGTTTAGGCGTGATAGCGAATTAGACATACAGAGTTCATTTAACATTAATACATATATCTAATCTCTCAGTTAGTATGATGCAGTTACTTTGAATTTCAGCGTCACTAATAAATAACGTAATAATTTTTATAAATAAATAGGGTTCTATTTTTGTTTAAGATCTACTGCACTTTTTCTGATAAGTGCAACTTTTGTACAGATAATTGCAAAAAATGAGTTTCTTTTCTCCATTTTAAGCATTAATGTTTAAGTAATTAGGTTCGAAATTGTAGTTCGGCCTTTAGTAAACTGACGTTATTGTCTGTACAATCGTGCAAGTTGATACTCTGCCATTTATAGACGATTAATGGTTGCGCTCGATCCACACAATACATAGACATTGTACAGAGTGATAATTCTATAGTATCTAAATGCTAGATATAAGTTTCTTGGGTGTACATTTCATTTGTTATCAGTTTAGATATATCAGAACAGTGATTGTGCAATTGATTATCTTTGGGCCTTCATATTCTGTATAAAATAACTGTTTATTGACCTAAATAAGCGAACTTTGCATCATAATATAATGAACATTTCTATATTCATTGTTTTCATGACATTCGTCAGTGCGGCGTTGTGTAACATCATGTTAATCTAATCTAATTAAATGTTTACTACTTTGATATAATACGCCTTCTTAATGGTTCGCTTTGAGGAAAGAAAGAAGAGCTTGATGGCGGTCATTGGATAGGTGGCCAAAAATACTTCTTAGTAAATCGGTGCGGTATAGTTTGTATGTACTTTCTATTGCAGTTCACGCGAACGGAGTAGCAACCAGAATACTTGTAAATGATATCCCATCAAAAACATAACAAAATGCACAAGTCTCACACCGCAATCCTTATGTCGTAAAAAGTTATGAAATCAACGTAAACCAAGTCGATTAATTCAGTACTTGTCTTTCTGAAAGAGCAACTATCCAACCTTATCATAGATCTAGGAATACTTAACAAACGTACACACCCATTTTCCACCTAAGTACTTTTAAACCAATAGCCAATAACATTACATAGTTTTTTTTAACATTATACCTATATATACCTAATCGTTTGCCAAGAATTTTTAAATCAAAAATGGCCCCAATGGCTTCGAGAAAAGGATAGTACAGCCGTGCTTTTTTTACTTTTTTGCTCGACTTGGCGGGTACTCATCCGTGATCCCAGATAATTGATTTGATTCGAAAATAGTGTTGTACGAAATTCGATTATTCCCTGTTATATTACTTTTTATATTCGTAAAATTTTCGAAACTTGTAATACTAATCCAACTCAATCAGAAAGTTTTAATAAAAATACATTAAATTAAAAATTTTTCTAACAAAAAAAAGCTGACCGACCAAAACTTTTTGTCTTTGATAAATTTGCTTTAAAGTTTAATATTTTTATCTATCGAGGGTAAGAAGAAATTACTCAACTCATGTTGTTTAAGTCCCGCTTCACGTCGGGTACATGTATCCTCATCAAGTAATGAATGCCTTATTTAACCCTCTCGGTAAAATAATTATTGGGTATCGGTGTTACAGATAAAGATATTTTAAGAAATATACATGTAATCGTTTATTATGAATAAATTTTTTTAACTTTGATTTTTATTTTATACAGATGTTTTACAATGACTCTTGAAACACCAACTGAGCTTCTATGAAAATGTATTTCATCTCAGGAAAAGAACTCCCTTCCTGACAATTTCACGACGACTTTTATATTCTTCAAGTCACTTTTTACAATGAAATAATAAATTAATCAAATAAAAAAATATATTTTATTTATCACAAAATATCCATAATTGAGTAAGTAGCTTCTGCTGATTAGTGGATTTACAAATTTTTACATTTAGTCATTTCTTTAATATTTATTTAGATAGTATGTAGTGCATAAAAACTCTTTGGTTTTCTAATACGGCTAATTTATAGATGTCAAATTATTAAAAAGCTTACATATTAAAAAGTGTGTAATGTCAAAATAAATAAATTATAAATATTATTAAAAATACATATTTTCAAGAGGATTGGATAAAAAATAACTTTAAATGTCGTTTCTTTATTTTCAGGTAGGAATTTTATGAAGTGTAATTTAAGTTTAAGAAGTAATATAATTTGTTTTTGTTAGCTAAGAAATAAATCTTTATTTTCAGAGCAACACATTGAGTTTACATTGTCAATCCTTTTCGTTGAGCCATTAACTTATAAAACGACATTTTTGTTAAAAAAATATAATGGATAAACTTAGATTTGAATTTACTTTATTACCGGCAAACGATGGAAAATCAAACATCTTATGTATAACATCAATAGCTTCGAGTGATAATACAGTATATGCAATACCGGATGAATTACAATCAGTTAGTCATCATAAGGAAATAATAAAAACAGCTGTATATACTAAAGTCAAAAACAGTTTAAAGAAAAGGTACCAAACAAGAAGACTTTGGATAACAATGACAGAAGAACTTAAAAAAACATATATAGACGAAGAAGGGAATTTACAATTTGGAGATCAATTTCTAGAAGAACTAAATCAAAACCAACTCACTGCTGCGAACCAAAAAGATACTTTAGAAAAAATATTTGAGAGGTTTATAGAAAATATGCAAGAAAATAGAGGACAGAATTTAAAACAGATTGCAGAAAAGTTTGTAATTGAAAAATTTACAAGTAAAAATTTTAATGCAATTCAGTGGATTGATACTTTTGAAAAAGAATGCTTGCGTTTTGAGGTAACCTCAGATGCAAAGAAAATTGAAATACTACGATTGTTTATGGATAAAAGTTGTGCCGATTGGTACAGTTCCATGGTGATGAAATTAACAATGGATGCTGAATGGATGACATGGAAAAACAAATTCTGTGAATCGTTTTCAAATAAGGGATGGAATCCAGTCATCTATGCACTATTATTTAAATATAAAGATGGTTCATTGTTGGATTACGCTATTAGAAAGGAAAAACTTTTATTGGATATGAGAAGTTCGATTGATACAGGTACCTTAGTGGATCTCATTGCAGCTGGCTTACCAGAATTCATACTTAATAACATTAATAGAGAAGCTTTAAGAGATACTGTGGATTTATTTAATGAAGTGAGCAAATATGAACATATGGTAAAGAATAAAGTTTTCTTGAATAAGAAAAGAAATACCAATTTAAAAGTTAACAGTAGATATGATGACTTAAGTCCATGTAAAATTTGCGGAAAATTGAATAAGGGCGTTCGTTACCATTCTGAAGCTACATGTTGGTTTAGAACAAAAGAAGATAATATGAAAAAAGAAAATTTTATCAAACATGTAAATAATTCTGTAATAGAAGCTGAATTAAATGAAACTAACCAAAAAAACGAGTAGTCACACCATTAATAAATGTCAAACTGTTATTAAATGATAAATTGGAAATATATGGAATTTATGATTCTGGTTCAAACGTTTCCCTAATTAATTCAAATTTATTGAAAATAAAAGGTAACAGAAACTCTTTGAATCAAGCGAATTTAGTAACAATTAATGGTGTAAAAAAGGCAAATGGTTTGACAAATTTAAAATTAAAAATATTTGAAATAGAAAAAAATGTTGATGTATATATTATCGATGAAGAAAATTTTAAATATGATTTTTTGATTGGATTGGACCTAATTCAAGCATTTAAATTGATTCAAAATGAAGACCTGAGTATAATTCAGAAACAGTGTATAAATAATGAAAAAAAAGATAGAAGTACAGTAACAGAATACAATATTAATTTTAATGAACATGTAAAAGAAAATGATTTTCGAATAAATATAAATCATTTAAATGAATTTCAGAAATCTGAAATTAACACATTGATTAACAAATATAAATCAATTTTTGCAAAACATAAGTATGATGTTGGCACTGTTAATGGATATGAAGCGAGAATTGACTTATTAGTGGACAGATATTGTAGTAAGAGGCCTTATAGATGCACTATAGAAGACAAAATGGAGATAGAAGAACAAATAGGAAAACTGTTAGATAATAACTTGATAGAAGAGTCCTATAGTCCATTTGCTGCACCTGTTACATTAGCTTTTAAGAAAGAAGAAAATAAAAAATCCCGGTTGTGTATAGACTTCAGAGAGTTAAATAAAATTGTAGTACCTCAAGCGCAACCGTTCCCTCTAATCGACGATTTGATGATAAAGGCCAGAAACTGTAATTTTTTTTCAACGTTAGACATAAATTCTGCTTTTTGGTCTATTCCCTTACGTATAGAAGACAGAAAAAAGACAGGGTTCATAACACAAGAAGGACATTATCAGTGGACTTGTCTTCCATTTGGACTAAAGACGTCACCCGCTATTTTCCAAAGAATATTAAGTAATATATTGAGGAAACATAAACTTACTGATTTTGCTGTGAACTTTATTGACGATATTTTAATTTTCTCCAAAACGTTTACTGATCATGTTAATCATCTGACACGGTTGATGGAAGCAATAAAAACAGAAGGTTTTAGACTAAAATTTACAAAGTGCACTTTTGCATCAGATACAGTTAAATATCTCGGTCATATAATTCAAAACAATTCTATTAAACCAGTAAAAGATAATTTAATTTCGATCAAAAATTTTCCTATACCTAAAACACAAAAAAATATTAGACAATTTCTAGGAAAAATTAATTTTTACCATGAGTACATACCCAAGAGTGCGATTATATTAGAGCCGTTACATAACTTACTAAGAAAAAATCAAAAATTTATTTGGTCCGATAAATGCCAGAAGGCGTTTGATATAATAAAAAATATATTATGTTCTCAACCAGTTTTGGAAATTTTTGATAAAGACCTTCCAATCAACATTTATACCGATGCTTCTATAGAAGGTCTTGGCGCTATTTTAAAACAAACTCAACCTGATGGAAAAGAAAAACCGGTGGCCTATTTTTCAAAAAAACTAAATGAATCCCAAAAGAAAAAGAAAGCAATATATTTAGAGTGCTTAGCTATTAAAGAAGCAGTAAAATACTGGCAATATTGGTTAATGGGTAAATCATTTACAGTTTATTCAGACCATAAACCACTGGAAAATATGAACTTAAAATCAAGAACTGATGAAGAACTAGGTGATTTTTCATATTATTTATCACAATATGATTTCAAAATAAAATATAGTCCAGGAAAACATCATTTAGAAGCAGATTGTCTGAGTAGGAATCCTGTATTGGAGTCATATGAAAACACTGATGAACTATTAAAAATTGTGAATTTAATAAGGTTGGAAGATATTTTAGCGGATCAGAATAAAAATAGAAACATACAAAATAATAAAAGTAAATTTACGAAAAAACACAACTTATACCACAAAAAGATAAAAGACAAAGAAAAAATAATATTATCAGAAGAATTTAGCATCGAATTTTTGAAAAACATACATCAAAGTCTGTGCCACATTGGATTTGGACAAATGCAAAAGATGGTTAGTCCGTTCTATACAGCAGAGCATTTGACAGCAAATATAAAAAAAGTTTGTCGAACCTGTGAAGTTTGTCTTAAAAATAAATCAAGAGGACATAATAAATACGGATTTATGTCTCATTTAGGTCCAGCGACAAAACCTTTTGAAATCATATCAATTGACACGATAGGAGGGTTTGGAGGTTCAAGATCGACAAAAAAATATCTTCATTTATTAGTAGATCATTTTACAAGATATGCATTTATTCTAACATCAAAGACACAGAGTGCGAATGATTTCATAAAATTGGTCACGAAAATAATCGATATAGAAGATGTAAATATGCTGCTTACTGATCAATATCCGGGTATTAATTCGAAAGAATTTAAAGAGTTTTTAAATAATAATCATATACCCATAGTATTTACAGCGGTAAATGCGCCATTTTCAAATGGTTTAAATGAAAGATTGAATCAAACGTTAGTTAATAAAATCAGATGTAAAATAAATGAAAAAGAAGAAAAAAGAGCATGGACATCTATAGCACAAGAATGCATTAATAAGTACAATGAAACTGATCATTCAGTCACTGGCTTTGCACCAAAATATCTTTTGTATGGTACAGATGTCACGATTATACCAAATGAATTAAAACAAAAAATATGTTATAATGACTGGATGAAAGATAGGAAAAAAGCTTTTGAAAATACGATGAAATCACACAAGTACAATAAAAAAAACTTTGATAAAAATAGGAAGCAATATGAATTTAATGTAGGAGAAATGGTGTATGTAGAAAATGGAAACAAGCTGAACAGAAAAAAATTAGAAGAATTGAAAATTGGACCGTATGAGATAATAGAAAAAATATCTAACTCAATATACAAAATAGATACAGGTCATCATAAATCGGAATCAAATCTATTCCATATAACAAAACTTATTCCAGTAACACAAGAAGAAAGTGAAAATTAAGTAATTTTAAGTTTATTTTTAATTTGTTAAAAAAATTTACTGCTAATTAGCAGTAAATTCTTCTCCTCGGCTTTGCACGCGTGATTCCTAAGGAACTGTTTAACGGAATAAAAAATAGCCTTATTATTTATCTAGGCTTAGGATTATCCGTATACCAAATTTCATTAAAATCCAAACTTACAAACTTTCAAAGAAAAGGTTAAATTATTAACATAGTCATATATTCCAATAAATAACTTATGACTGTAACTGACTTTAAAGATTTCATAATCATTATTATCTTTAGCTTAGATGTCTCTTAATATACCAATATAATCCGTAGTCATTATAAATGTTCTACAGGACTTTTGAAGAAGAGAATTTTGTTTATTCAAGCTATAATGCAACTTCTTTCTTCTATTTTCAGTTCCATTTTAGTAGTCGTAATTAAAGAGAAATAATAAGTTTCAATAACCTCCATTAACCATTATTGATTATCCCTATTCTTTAAACACCAGACAAAATTGAAGAAACATCGACGGTCTCAGGTGGCCCAGATGGGATTAAAGTTTCTAATATTATTTTTCATCTAATATTATTAAAGGCTATCCTATATTTCTTTGATCTCGAGTCATATTTCGTATTAATAAATACACATATGTATTAAGTCATCATCCGAAATATCTTTACCTAGTCGTAGTAATGACAGAGCGAGGTCCACGTTAATGTTGAGACAGTAATAACTCTGGATATAGTTGTGGTCCTCGAAACTTATACGTCACGTAGTACCACCACCTAGTATTTAGTTGGAGTTTATGAGCTGAGTCCGAATTCGGCCGACGAGGTGAAGCAGGGGGTCAGAATGGGGGTTAGAGGGGGATCGGTACTAGTAAGTTTTAATCAAGAACATTAATTACGGCCACCGGCGGCCAACTTTCACACTAGCTTAATTGAAACTCGGATCAAGTCGCGATCCTCGACGCCGACCCTCGTGAGTGTCTCGCCATCTAAGCAAACAGTTATGAGCAATCGGTTTCCAAACTATTGTACACTGGCTGTCACCCACGGCTTCATTTGCGTGTGGATATAACACACAACAGTTTTAAAGATCGTGACAAAAATATTAAAGTCTCAAGACAAATTAAGAAAAAAGAATTACTCTTTTTTTTTATTTTTAAGTAAATTATATTATATTTCCCGTGCATATTTACCCGCGTTTGATGTAGCTTACCGTAGGTGAAAGAATATTGAAAATCAATTTAGATAAGGTACTTTCAGAGCCTATTTTATGCAAACAAACAATAAAATTCCAATAAATAATATTTTTATAGTTCAATTTTAAATTTTCAAATAGGTAAAGTTGGCAAATTACAATAATTATTAAGCAGCATTAAAATTTTTATATCGTTTTGTATAAGAAATTAAGTAATATGTTCAAGTGTGTCTCTTCTCCCGCCAACTCGATGTTTCTACCTTTACCTTTGAGTCTAGATGAAGTAAATTATAGTGATATTATATACCTAGTTCACTAACATTATACTCAGACGTTTATGTTTGCCTGAATTTTTAAAAAGTGATAATTAGTGAATATTATTGGCATAAAAATAAATAAATTCGGAATAGCATGTTCAGTCCTAACTTGAAATAAAAACTAGTAACTTTATAACAAAGATTTGTACAATTTTCCTTAAAAGGATACATGATTCTAAAAGGTTTTGCTGAAATTTTATATTTTATTCCATTCCATTTATATTTCAGAGCTCAAATATTCTGAATGGATGATCGAAAAAAATATTGAACCGGGCAAATGATTTAATATACACGCTGTGAGTGCAACCAATATGAATAAAGATAACTATTTACTTTCAACTTTTAGTATTTTCGGTTCTGGCCAACGTGGTACACCCACGTGTACCATCTTATCGCTAGTTTACAATGCAATGCAAACACCATCGTTAAACTAACATGTACAGTGGCCGTTTCTATTACTATAATTGCATCGCGTTTGAGTCTTTCATTTCGACATCTCAATGACAATAGACTGTTAAGTTTTTCAAAAAACCTTATACTCATTTACCTAAACATCAATTGTTCAATAAACTTTTAATAGTTGCTTCTGTACTTTATATCTTTCTCGAGCCGTAAAAGAAGATCGATATTGTATTTTATATCATTGTTTAGTGTGTTTGTTTTTCGTTTCGGAAATTAAAAGTGATTCGATTTGATGTTATTTGAAGCACCTTCCCAGTCGGCTCTTTCGAAGTGGAAATTGGTAGAAATCTCAAGAGTATTAAAGAATTAGCCGACGAAAAAATATCACTCTCCTATTTTTACATTCGGGAGAGATTCAGCGAACGATCGCGCTTAATCCGTGTATCTAACGAGTGTACTTGGGCGAAAAAAATTCAATTCTCCAATGTGGGCCGTTGCCATAAACTTGGTTAATCTGTTAATCTGGAGGATGCGCGCGAGCGTCTCGGGTTTGCATAATGCCGTCGAAGCATTATCGACGAATCCCCAATATTTACGTCTTGCTTCCTTTGGTGCTTAACTCTTGGTTTGTATTGATTTATTAATGTACTTGTCTTTGTGGACGCTGTCTTCTGTTAAGGCGCAGACAACATTATTTGCTAATTTTTGAGCGATTATACGTTAGAAGAAGAGCTTGTTTGTTTAATCGTGTCAATATTTGAATATATTTAACCGTATTTAAGATATTACATTAGATAATTATAGAAATCTTTGCCAAGCGCAAAAGCTGTCTTTCTTGTGATAAATGCTCCAATCGACTTTAATAATACCTAATCAAATTTATTTATTTCTTTCTCTTCCTTGACGGTTTTTACCCGACAGCAAAAGAAGGGTTATGTTTTTCGCGCGTATCTTGTATGCATGTGTGTGTTCATTACCTAAATTCTTCAGAAGCGCTAAACGGATTTAGATAATTGAGGTATCGTTAGATTTGACGTAGAAGACCGAGTGTTCTTAGATAGGCAACGTTAAAAAAAATCAATAAGCTTTATCTAACAGAATTGACGACGTGTAAAATTAATTTATTTACATTATAGACCACCCCTTAACTCTCTAGCCGTCACTTCTTTTTTTACTACTTTGACTTGTACTTTGGTGGATAGTTTTGGATAAACTACTTATTTTGATATACTGCTGTCAAATCCATATTCATCACTCTTTATTATTAGTTCTTTGTTAATAACATGTCAAAGTAGTAAAATGAAACGAAATAGTGCTATAACATCGCGAAGATGTCGTATTTTATAGCTAGAGGGGTTAGGCGGTCGATCTGCAGGTGTTCCAGCACCTGATCTACACACTGGGAACTTAGTAATGTTGTATAATTTAAAACCCTTAGTACTTCCATATACTGAAATATCAAGCTTTTTTGCATGTTGTTGTCATTGAAGATAATTAGAATGTCTGGATGTGGATAATATTTTCAACTAAATCAGCTTAAAGGTGCTCGTCCACTGCTTTAGCATGCACCCATCGACCGCATGACATGCAACACATTACACGGATTTGTCGATGTCATATGTCCACTGCAGTCGCATTTTTTATAGATACTTATTTGAAAAATGCTATTGTCAGTGTTGATGTCGGAATTATACGTCATAGAAATTTTTAATATGATCTGTGGCGTATCGTGCGGCCAGTAGGTGCGTGTTGACAATGGACGTTTTCCTTCAAAGTTTCGAAGAAAAACTATCTGCGACAGATAGATATGCTACTAATTTTATATGTGTCATTGTTTACCTTGTAAGATACAGAACACAAAAAGAACTTATTGAGTAGGTACCTACGTAATGTATTAAGTACGCTATTATATGCACGATTAAAATCCCGGAATCCATAATACACTAATGCTACTGAACTAGTGCAAAACAGATTTTAACTTCAACAGTGAATAGTTGCAATTATGGAATTTGGTTTAGATATTTGGTATGGAAATGATTTTCCTCGGCAAGCCGTAATCAGACCTCAATCGATTACGTACAAGGTATGGTCGCAGCACCTTAAACAACTATCGTTGCGGCTGGATAGGTTCTCCTACCTGTCACTGTGGTGCAGACATATCATTGAGGAATGTTCAAAAACCCTCTACACTAAAGGCACCATCGAGAACTTGTTTATTATTCGCGACGAAACTGTTATTTTCTCTGCAGCAGAATTTATGAATTTGAGATGTGTTTACGTTTGTATCTTGACATTATTTCGCCATACGATCGAACAGATTAATTTTAAGAAAGATAATCATGACGGCGAAGTTTTCGTGCAAAAATGACAGGTTTATTTTTATTTTGTTCCGTTCTAGAGCGTAAATACGATTAGAATAAGAACTATTATATAAATATAGTTTCGCATGGGAATATTAAGAACTTTATTGGAGCTCCCCGGCGCGTTTTCAGACGAGTTAGTAGAGCGTTTTAAGTTTGGCCATTGAGAACTTTTGTATTTCTTCTAACTTTGTTATGATATTCATGCTGCACTTATATAGAAAAAATGTTAAAATATGTAGGGTAAAAAGAAATAGTTTAATGGAAATCAAAAAAAGAAAACCAATTTCTACTGCAGAGTTACTGTGATTCTTATAAAACATCAGCTTTAGTTTCTACGAGAAAGAAGATAAAATAAAAATTCACTGTTATAATTCTTAGTAAAACATTTGTTTAAGTATTGAGACTACTTTTGTGACATATAGAAAGACATATAGAATTACTTTCTTTATTATTAGAAGTTATTTCTATCTTACCCTAACTAACTTCTATTAAATATAATTCGTTTCTTTAAAAGAACAATGTTCAAAAATGTAGTAAGATAAAGTTAATATATATATGTTAATTGCTCATATTTCTAAAGAAATCAAAAAACTTATCTTTTATTATGACTAATCATTATATTAGGTCTTTGCCTACGAAATTACCATTTTTATGAAATAAATGAAGCGTATTTTTTTCTATACTTTTTATTTCTATTAATTAAATTAAATCACACATGCAATCAATGCATCTTTGTCAACGCATTGGTAGCTTATTGATGCTCTTCTTGGAGAAATCAGCTGGACGGGAGGCAACAAATTCTTCGAAGGCATTTTGTACTGCCTCTCGGGTATTTGTTGCGTGCCGCTTGTGACGCTTTGCACCATGATGGTACTCATACTCTATTAATACTCGAATTTTTAACTTATCCTCGACGACGAAAAATGCGTTCGAATGCGTTGAAAACAAAACACTAACTATTAAACGAATGACGATTTTAGAAAAACGAATCCCATGTTTTTAAAATATAATTTTGTATTTAAACTAAAATTTCTATTTCATATTTTTTTCAAAAATGATGCATTATTTTTAATATTTAATGAACACGTGTCATAGATTATTTATAAAATAAATTTAACATCTGTTTTTAATGAAGCAGTTTGATTTAGTTATTGGTACTCATTATCGCTCTATCTCTTCCAGTCAATCAGCTAATTGCTAAAAGTGTTTATCGATATATTAATTATGACAGTATCGATTTATTATTCAAAACCTAATCTGTACTAATAATAAAATTGAAATGTCTTTGTTATGTTGAACTCTATAATTTATATTTTATTTAATTAATTTATTATTACTTATATTTTATATTACTTATATTTTATTGAGGTTTGTTTTTTTTTTGTTTTGAATAGTCCATTTATCGAGGAAGGCTATAGGCTATATTACATCACGCTATGTCTAATAGGATTGGAGCAGCAATACAAAATGTTACAAAAACGGAAGAATGTTTTACTTTTTGAGAGCTTTCCTTGCGTGCGCTGCGTAAACGGTGAAAGTTACGCAAAAATCATGTATAACGAAATTGATCCCCTTTAAAAGTTGTAAATAAAGTCCGTAATCCTTTTATCAATCTATTAGCCATTTAGTCACTGGCCAATATTATCTGGCCTAGTTTTACGTATTCATTTACATATTCGAGTTTCTGACCATTGATAGTTATGTCTACAGCTACTGAGTTTGTAATAATTAGATATTATATTGAGATTCTCCTCCAGTACAACCAGGTTGTCGCCACGTTTTAAGTAATTTAATCACAAACCGTTTATGTTAAGCCCTAGTTCAATTTTGTGAATGCTTGCTCTAGCACTGCTGAGCATAATATTGGTGAGAGTGGGTCACCTTACCTGACTGCTATGTTGCCTGACTCTAGCCTGATACTAACTTTACTTACATTGCACATGTTACTAACAATATTTATATAGATGTTACCCTCAAAGATCGAAATCGCTCTTTTTTTACTTTGTCATATTATTCTCGCCTGAGATTTTAGTCGATTAACTTCAGACCATGCCGATAACTCAAATTAGAAATATGCTAAAGTGATCTTTGTTAGTGGTGGTAATTAGTTTTGACAGTCCCCGTATATCTCATAAAAAGGGAAGGTCAGGATAAAGTAGAAAATTCCAGTATTCAATCTAAAAGTCTAACATAAGAAGAAAAAAGAAATCTTCTAAAGAAATCAAGTCAATCACATAAAAGAAGGTAGCGCTTATGCACTATGCCACCGTCATGTGAGTGGCCGTGGTGCTTATGCACTACGCCACCGGCATGTGAGTCTCATTTTTTTTTACAAGCTTTTATTTAACTTGCTTTATGTCTATGTTGTGAGTATGTTTGTTAGTGTGCAAATATTGGAACTCAAATTTGACCCACTTCCCAATGAACGATAGACTTGAAATTTGCATAGACGTGAAAATAGATTTCAATAAAATGTTATGGTGTCAGTAAGCTGATATGAAGATGAAGTCGGAAAATGGTCATAGGAACTTAATGATAAAATGACGCAACTGTACATCCTATTTGGATCGTTAGATCCATCTTTATAAGAACTTTGGAACTGGATGCTTTTCAGATCAAGGTCTGGTGGTGATGGAGCTGGAAGGTGGTCATAGGTACTTAGCAATGAAATAACGCAACTGCATCGTGTTTGGGCTCTTTATATCCATCTTTATGAAAACAAAAACTTATTGACGCAATACTTATAATCAAAATTATTTCTAATAGTACTTGATTTGAAAAGCTTGTAGCGATTAAAAAAATATGTGTACTTCCTCATCTCTGATTTTATTAGAGCTACAAGCTTTATATTTTTAAGATTTTAAAAAGGAGTATATAGTTTTCCCGGTTAATATTACCTTCGATTTTATTGAGATGCTGATTATTCTGTACTTAGTAGGAATTGTATGAAAGCATTTATTGATTCTAGAGGTTGTTGCTAGCTTCATTATTGATTGATATGAGACGGCTCCTATTACAAGATTGTTTTATATTTCACGAGAAATTGCTTGAACTTCAATATAATAATTTAATCTGAACAGGAAAACATATAAGTTCTGAGAATAATAGGAAATACTCGAAGCTTTTCAGGATAAGATATTTATTTTTTTGTTACTTTTTGCTTATTTATAAGTTTTTATTTAACTTGCATTGTTAGAATGCTAGAGCACAAATCTTGGAACTCAAATTTGACTCACTTCCCAATGTCCAATAGATTTCTAAGTTTGCATACATATGTGAGTCAAATGACGATGCAACAGATTGAATTTGTTCTAAAATTTTCTCTAACAGTAATTCACTTGAAAAGCTTGTAGCGCATAAAAATATGTCGTTTTCTCGTCTCCGATTTGAAAAGCGTGTATATTTAAGTAGTTTAAATATTTAGATTTTATTTATTTAAGTTTCAATGCTCACAAATAAAGGCTTGTTTAAAAATGTTGTTTAAGCTTAAGAAGTTCAGAAATAAATTCTGAAATTTTGTGCCATATAGTATGTTGTTATATTTAAATGTATTCTTTCTTAAATAAATGATTAAGGTATACTTTATTTAACACGTATATATTTTATTCATAACGAAATATGCTTCAATTTGTTCCTGGCACTCTGAGATGGGACTCGAACCCATGCATGAACTTCCGCGATCCGTGACCGCTCTGACCACTGAGCTACCCTAGACCTTTTTTATTTTTTTTTATTTTTTTTTTTGATGCTAAGAAATGCGTTACGCATACCCGCTACACCCAGCGCGGGCTTCACGGGTGATGTGGGACTCTCCCTGTGGACCCTGTTGGAGTAACTCACAAGTGAATCCCTCCCCCCGTACGTCTCAGCTCCGCAGGTGGCCAGTCCGATCGGACCTCAACACCGGTTGCCGACCCTCATCTTTGTGACCCTGTAAACAGGACCACAAAGGGAACTCCCTTCACCCACGTTATCGCGAGCCGACTCCAAGCATTCCTCTCACTAACTGCCAATCACAGGCCCGCCCGGCAGACGTATCCCTGCAGAGAAACCAGGTCGACAGTTAGTCGTTACGGATGTCCACCTCCCAACGGAACGGGCACGCCCTCTGCGTGTGTCCATTCCGCCGGTAGCAAGGTTCATCATCCGTAACGCACGAGTTCCGCGAGGCACATAGAGTTGACCACCATGTAAAGGATTCTACTAGGCCGATATCAAGGTAACAAAATAGACCTCTCAATCGTACCATCGCAGATCCCCACGCAAAGACCTCAGTTAGTCGGCGTTCAGACTGATCACAGCCCCGAAAGGGGCGCTACCAGACCCAAACCGCCTAACTGACTACCAGTCATGAGAACCATGACCAGCACCCCTCCCATTAGCAGTTTCCATTATAACCTCAACAGGTCCGATTGCTGTCTGTCCCTCTGGCATGTCGCATTCAGACCCGGAAGTCATAACTTAGACCGCTCCCTCACGTGTGCAGCCTCAGTCATGAACTCAACAATCCGTGCTTCAAGCCTGCCTGACGAAGCAATCGGACCAGAGTCCATGACCGAGTCCGCCCCTCACTGAACCACTAGTGAGTCATCTTCAGAGCATAAAAAATCCGAGACCACTCCCACTGTTCAGCTGTTGTCCTCGGAACATAAAACGCCGAGGGAACAACTCAGGTTGAGCGGGCTCGATTACGGTCTCAACCGGTTCAGTCGCCAATACGCCCCTCTGGCAAGGCAACCGAACCAATAGTCCACAACCGAGTCCACTCCCACTTGTAAGTCGCTGTCGGAACATAAAAATCCGAGGCCACTCCCACTATTGAGTTGTTATCCTCGGAATACAAAACGCCGAGAAAACAACTCAGGTTGAGCAGGCTCGATCACAGTCCTAACAGATTCAGTCACCAATACGCCCTTTTTTTTTTTTTTTGACGCTGATACTTGCATTACTGCATACCCGATTCACCCACCCCCCCAGACAGTGCGCAAACCAGCCAGCTGCCCCTGACTAGGGACTAGAGATGCGCGACTGTGCAATCTTAGTCTCTTACCCATCTATTGGAAGGACCCACACAGGCATAGCCCTTATCGTGGATCCCTCCCCCCGTACGGTCGCAGCTACCACCGGAGTACGGCCTGACCACAGCCCTGAAAAGGGCGCTATCAGGCCTCATCAACCGGCTCCGCCGCTCCTCTCTGCGCGGCCCCGGAATGGTACCGCCCGTACAGGCCGCCACACACACCAAACGGTGTGTATGGCGGCCGAGCCGGGCACCCAGACCGGGGCCACAGAGGAAATCCCCTTACCTGCGAAACGCAGGTGGACTCCCCAAGTACCTCTCACTTGTAGCGACACAGGCGCACCTGGCAGACGTAACACTGCCAGGGAACCAGTCAGCTACTAGCCGCTCCAGCCATCCCCCCCCTAAGAGAGACAGACACCCTAATGTGTGTCCATCACCTCAGGGAGGTCCTCGGCCGGTACCGCACGAGTACCTTGGGGCACGGGAACAGACCGTGCCTGTACGGAAGGTGGGGAGCACCTCTTGCTCCCCATCAGATCCTCGGGAGGCCTACAGCCGCGCAAACAGCGCAGCGAGCCTCGTTGCGGCAACACGCCGCCTTGTGCCCCTCGAGGCCGCACCTGAAGCAAGCTCCAGATCGATCCTCTTTGGAGGGGCACACCCTCCGTACGTGGCCCGTGCCTATGAACTTGTAACAGCGCAAGGGCAACGGGTCCAGGCGTTGCACTTTTGCCGAAGTCCATCCGACTCGCACTCTACCCTCCTTTATCAGCACGTTGGCAGCTGCGATCGGGCAACGTAGCAAGGCCACATTCAGACCACCTCTGCCTGTCGCTATCGGTCCTACTAGAATTTGTTCAGGAGGGCCCCCAGAGAGGCCACCGCACTCCTTACGTCATCCGCTCCAACAGAGTCGTCAAGCTCCGTTATCCTAAGGTCCATCCGTTTTATGAGTCTCTGGACCTTCACCGACTCATCAAACAGACCCTCCAATTTTGTAGCAAGTCGGTCCGCCTTTGCTCCGCTTTCCTCTTCGACACCAGGGACCATGAGAATCAGAGCTCCCGTGGCTGCTCTGCCTATCTTGATGCCAGGAATACCCAACTCGGATAAATCAATATGGGACCTGGCCTTACTCATCACCTCTTTATATGAAATCCCCTTGGCCTCTGCCTCAGGGAGAATCGACAGCACTACTGCAGTGGTATTTGGTACCTTCGTCTTCTTGTGTCTGCCTCGCTTCTTCTTCGTGTGATGCGTCTCGGTGGGAGCAGGAACAGGAACAGATGCAGGCGCCTTACTGCGTTTTGTCCCACCCCTACGAGTCACTTCAGCCCAACTCTCCCGTCGACTTGCATTGGTCGTCCTCACCTCCCCAACCGCAGTGCGCGCTGCAGGGGATTTCCTCCCTTGTTGCTGTTGAGCTTGTCTCCGCTGCTGTTGCTGCTGCCCTGGTTTATGTTTAGGCAGAGGTTTATTTCTATCAGAAGCCAGTGGAGGGCGCAAGGGTGGGCGCAATGGATTGCGCCATGCCTTCTCCGACTGGCAACCGGCCTCCTTGTGTTTTGGTGTCAGCACCGTCTGACAACCAACCTCTCTATGACTGTGGGGTGTCAAGTCAGTTTGGCACTCTACCTCCACGCCTTCGCTCCTCTGTCGTCCTTCAGACCTAAGACTGTTCGCCCTAGTATCTCGAATCTTGTCCTTAAAGGCGTCCTCACAACTGTCAAACATGTTGTACATAAAGGGCCGATATGCCTCGATTCGCTTACGCAGCTGTGTACAAGTTGTGGCGTGATCTTCTTCATTTATCAAACCCTCTTTTTGCATCTCGTTGAGACGAACTATCGACGTACGTATAGCACCCACTATCGATTCGAATACCTCGTTGGCCTCATCCATCATCTTCAGCAATTCCTTGTCAGTAAGTTCAAGTTTATCCTGTGTGTTCCGGGTGCCATAGTTGAAAGGCACAGGTATACAGACTTCGTTGGTCGTCTCCTTAGTAGTCGTCGTCTTGATAACCGACTTTACGCTTGCATTGCTGCTGTCACTAGATCCACTCGAACTGTTTGCCTTGTCCTTACGATTCGGACTTCGACTCCATTCTCTCGCACCCGAGCTCTCCACCTCCTTACGGGCGACAAAACGCCCCTTCTCGTCTCTCGGCGCACCTCGCCCACTTCCGCCTGGGCTCGGCCTACTCCCCTCAGCAGTGTAAAATTTTGATTTAATTGACTCCATTTCTAATCCCACGAGTACATGGCAAAACTCGTCCACCCGTGCAGAGGCCTTTGTACACGGGTAAGCCTAGGGTTGTGAAGGCGGGGGTCGGCCGGTCCCCGCCTCCAGAGGCCGTGTAGCGACAGTGCTACCCACTGCCACTCATCTCCTGACCCACGGCTAGTGCGAGATTGGTGATTTTTTCCCCGTAGTTGTCTCCACCCAGAACCGTCAAACAAAGGAAAGCCCCCCATCCCTAGTCGAAGAAAAGGTACGGGTCGGCCGGTGGTTGCCCTTACAAGGACGCCCGTCGCTCGTGCCAGCCACGACACGACAGGCCCACCGCCCTCGTTGGCACGGCCGCTGCTCGAGTTACCCTCGAGACGCCCGTCCAACCCGAACCGCGCCGCCGCTTCTCGACTTACCGTCGAGGCGCCAGCCCGGAGCCAATCCTCTCGAGACTCCCTTAACAGGGAAACACCCCGGAACGTGACCCGAAACTGGGTCTTACCGCCCCCCTACACTCATCACGACGGCCCTGAAAAGGGCCAACGACGACCCACCCGAAGGGGTCGAACCCTCCTCCTCCCGAATGAGATGGACACCGCGGAAGAAGTTATAGGTAAAGCAAAAGCGATACTAAGACCAGAAGAAAACACAATACAAATAGAACGAATAAGAAAGGTTAAAGACCAGAGGATTATAATTAGCTGTATAAATGAAGATGAAATTGAAAAAATTAAAGAGAAAATACAAAAAAGTGACGAGTTGGAAGCAACAAAGGTACAAAATAAAAACCCATTGGCAATAATAAAAGAAATTAAATATAGAATGACAGACGAAGAGCTTAAAACCGCTCTACGTAAGCAAAACCCGGATATATACATAGACGGAAATGAGGACGATGAATTGAAAATAAAATATAGACGTAGGACGAAAAACACCGAGAAGTGCCACGTCATAGTACAACTAAAACCAGAAATATGGAGAAGAATGGTAGAAAAGGGGCACCTCTACATAGAAATGGAGAGGGTAAGAGTGGAAGATTAGACTCCCCTCATCCAATGTACAAGATGCCTCAATTACGGACACGGGAGGAAATTTTGCCCGGATAGTGCGGACAAGTGCAGCCACTGCGGAGGATTACACCTGCGGGCAGAATGCCCGGACAGAAAAACAGGAGTCCCCCCGCAGTGTTGCAACTGTGCGCACGCCGAGCTACAGGATATTGAGCACAACGCGTTCAGCAAAGACTGTAAGATACGGGAGAAATGGGATAGCCTCGCCCGCTCCACTACAGCATATCAATGAGGACAAACACAAACACAAAAAACAGGAACACAACAATAAAATAACACACAACAAAACACAAATTCAACACCAAAGAATAAAAAACACAAGCAAACAAAAATCACGGCACACTTACACGATGGTATATTTGAAAATGATGAACATTTCAAATAAACCATCGAAAGCAGACAACTCAGAAAAACCATAGACAGAGAACATCATGAAGATGGGAACTCTATGGGAACATAAAACAATTACACAAACATGGAATATATAAATGTATATATTGAACAAAACAGGACAAGACTAAAAATAAAGAATAAAAATAAATTAGGAAAAGAAAAAGGAACACACTATATATTTAGGAATATATAAACGGTGACCTTAAAATAAGAATTAAAATACTATAGGAAAACTAGGAGCTAAGACAAAAAATAAATAGGATAGGACAAACATAGATCTAAAATATAGAGAAATAGTAATAACTAAAGGAAATAAAAAGGAAGGTGAAAAGGGATAAAAACCACGGATAAGAACATGACAATGGATATAAGAATAAAATATATTATGTGTTAGAAAATAAGTAATAGATTATAAATAGAATTAAGTAAGATGTAGAAGCCAAGCATTGTATAAAAACTAAGACACTAAGAAAACAATAAAACTGTACAAGAATAACAAAGCAGGATAAATAAGTTTAAGATAGATATAAAAAACTGTGAAACTGAAAGAAAAAAATAAAAAAAAATGTAACTAGAATATAATCAAGATAAAATTGTAAGTTAGATATAGATATTAAGAATAAAAAGAAATAGAATAAGAATAAGAAAATGTAACCTTAAAGAAATAAATAAATGAAGTCTCTGTGTTTAACCCCAGAAATAAAAGATAAATAAAAAGAATAGAATAGTATAGGACCGGCAATCCCAGCCGTAAGAATGAAAGAGGAAGGATATAAGAAAGATAAGGTATGAGGAATGAAAGAAAGCAAATGCGAGAACTGGAATGAATGAGAACAAAAGAATAGCAAGGGCCTGCTACTAAGTGGGGACAATTAGGAACGCCCGGTCATAGACTGTAAGACCGAGCACAAAAAAAAAAAAAAAAAAAACCCTCCTCCTCCCAGCCCGTCAGCCGCTACCCGGAATAAGTCCAGGACGCCTGACGGGCTCCCTCTGCTGCTCGTTGGCGCCACCCGGGGGACACGTGCAGGGTTACAAACGGCCAAAGCCTGCGGACGTGAGCAGCTCGTCCCCCCCAATACGCCCCTCTGGCAAGGTGACCGAACCCGAAGTCCGCAACCGAGTCCACTCCCACTTGTGAGTCACCTCGGAACACAAAACGCCGAGATGACGACTCGATTGCAGCTCTACCAGTGTCAACCTGATCGACGCCCTTAAAAGGACGTTGACAGGCGTCCCCCACCGGTTTCGCCGCACCGACCGCTGATGAGTCGCCTCAGAACATAAAAATCCGAGGCCACTCCCACTTAAGCCGTCAGTCTTAGAACTCAAAACGCCAAGACGACGACTTATTGCTCAGCTGTTGTCATCGGGACATAAAAACCCGAATCTAACAGCCGAGCCCCTTTGTTGCTCATTTGGCGCCACCCGGGGGCACGTGCAGGGTAACTAAGGGTAAACTCCTGCGGACGCGAGCAACTTTATCCCCCGAGCTACCCAAGACCTAATAGGACTGACGAATTTTTGAAGCACTAGTTACTTATTTGCTATTACAAAGCGTATTTTCATCAATGTTCAGGCAATCCACCCAAACAGACGAAAGAAATATTTTTACAAATATTTAAACTTTCGATAAAGATGATAATGTGTTCTTATTATTGATATTTTATTTTTATACTGATTCTTTGAATGTTTTTCATTAAGAATATTTTTCAGTATGGTTTTATGAATGAAAAATTGATAACATATAATTATTAACGATTTTAATTTAAGGGTTAATAATTTACAATAAAAGTTTTTATGAATAAAGTAGAAAAAGATCAATAAAACAAAATTGTATCTCGTCTGTAATCAACTGTGGCTTAATTAAAGTAAATATTTCCTCTTTTTTGTGAAATTAAATGAAAATTCCTGTTCAGTTCTGATCTAATTTCATATCAAATTCAGTATGGTTTGCCCATAAAGTATAGTTTGTGTTTTTACTCATGATAAATTCTTGTACAAGTCAACTTACGTAATGTGTAATACTTTACTGACATTAACTATTTGGTAAAGTTTAAATGAAACTTATTATTTATTTACTCTTTGAAACTAAAGAGTAAATAAGGTTTTTGAATTGAGAATTTAAAATTAAGTACGTCTCAAACTGTACTTAGATTATCTTAAACGTCACTTAAACAGGTTTTCGTTTCTTATTTTTTTTTAATGATAAGTTGATAGCTGTTTGATAAAACTAGGGCTTTTTGCCATGTGAACCTTAAAAAACTTAAGCTATCGAAAATAACTAGTTGAGATTTTGTACTATTCTCAATTCAGAAAACAGACGTAATACCCGTATGTATAGTAAAGTAAAAGTAAATAACTACTTAAGTAGTATTCTTACTATTAACATTTCTTACTCTCAACCTTACTCAAGTATATTAATGTAAGCAGTTCTTGCTTCATTCAAATTATGTATAAAAATACATATGAAATAATATTCATATAAAATTAAACAGGTGCTTGTATCTCATGATAATGTTCGATTGCGTGAAACTATATCCGTTCACAGTATCTCTATAATAAGCTTGATAATATCTTTTTGTAAGATTTTATGAAATTGGTTTTCCATTTATTCAGTGATTTTTGTTATCCTTCTGATATACTATGATAACAATGATTCATTCAATTATAAATTTTTATGTGACTAATTTTTATCGGATTAAATGATTTTGAATTGTATAAATACCTTGGAGAGTGAGGATGCAGTCAGTGTATGACCATTTGGTGTGTAATAACTGTTTTGTGTTGCTAATAGTTTATTCAGGTCTGTTATTCAGTCATGATCTTCACGGTTATTCTTATTATAGCATTTATATTATTCTATCTCTACAACACTAGAGATTTTAACTACTGGAAAGACAGAGGTGTCAAACATGATGATCCGATACTCCTCTTTGGAACAAACGCAAAGAATTATCTGATACAACAAAGTTACACTCAAATGCTCGTGGAGACATACTGGAAATACCCGAAAGAGAAAGTCGTGGGAATGTTCAGATCATCGCGCCCCACTTTAGTAATCAGAGATCCAAATATCGTAAAGCGAATTTTAACAACTGACTTCGCATATTTCCATAAAAGAGGGTTAAATCAACACGACGACGTCGTCGAACCTTTGTTCAGGAATATATTTTTTGCGGAAGGTGATACTTGGCGTTTGCTACGACAGCGCATGACCCCCGCATTCACGAGTGGTAAGCTTCGTGCCATGTTTCCCTTGATAGTTGATCGCGCAGAGAGGTTGCAAGCTTACACCGCTACGGCCGCGACAACAGGACGCACGGTCGACGCTCGTGACCTCATGGCCCGCTATACTACTGACTTCATCGGTGCTTGCGCGTTTGGCTTGGATACTGACTCCTTAAGTGATGAAGACTCAACTTTCAGAAAACTGGGCGCAAACATTTTAAATTTCCGGCTCAGAGATATCTTAGTACTTTATATGAAGGATATATTCCCTGAAGTATTCAAAAACTTTAAAATCATGGATAAGGTTGAAGATGAGATGATCAGTTTAGTAAAGGCAATACTGAAACAGAGAAACTACCAACCTTCGGGCAGGAATGATTTCATTGATTTACTTCTCGAGTGTAAGAATAATGGTTTAATGGTAGGAGAGTCTATGACGAAGGTCAAAAAAGATGGGACTCCGGAGATGACTTCTCTAGAATTGGACGATGTAACAATGGCTGCACAAATATTTATATTTTTCATAGCAGGTTTTGAAACATCTTCTACAGCAACAAGTTTCACGTTACACCAGCTAGCTTACAATCCAGAAGTACAGAAGAAAGTACAGGATGAAATCGATAGAGTATTATCAAAACACGAAAATAAACTCAGCTATGATGCTATCAAAGAAATGACATATTTGGAGTGGACTCTTAAAGAAGGCATGAGAATGTTTCCATCATTAGGATATTTATTAAGGAAATGTGCGAGGAAATATACGTTCCCGGACTTAGATATAACGATAGATGCTGGTGTTCGAGTATATATACCGGTACAGGCTATGCAAATGGATCCACAGTACTTTGAAAATCCTGAAGAGTTCCGTCCTGAACGATTCAATCCTGAAAAATTCGACGGCATATTGAAATATGTATTTCTACCATTTGGTACTGGACCACGTGCATGTATTGGTAAGTTTCAATCATGTTAAGCCCTGTTTATATTACTTATGTTGGTGCTATTGTTTTACCTAGTGTAAATATTTGCATACGAATTTTTTTAGGGATATAGGGTAGAAATTCATATTTTTTTTTCAAACAGGCTTTTCACAAGGAAGCAATCAAATGTATTTATGACAGTAAATTTGTATGTTGTTTATTTTAACAGGTGAACGTTTGGGTCTAATGCAGTCTTTAGCTGGGCTAGCGGCGGTTTTGTCAAGGTTTTCGGTGCGACCTGCGCCAGAATCGGTCCGCCAGCCACAGGTTAAGCCAGCGTCAGGCGTAGTGCAAATAATAAGAGGAGGCGTACCATTGCTGTTCGAAGAAAGGCAGATTGCCGCTTAACAATTGTCTTTAAACTTAATTTTGTAACAATCTCAAAGTAATAGTATTATGTCGTTAGGAATAAGATCTGTGTATTATTGTGCAAGAGAAGTACTCTTTTCTTAGATTATTATTACACTCGTTTTATTGTAAATAGGGTAAACAGAGTATATTTTATATTTATCATCACAAAATAAAAGAATAGCTATGTATGAAATTTTATTTAAATAATTTATTTGTTAAACTTCGATAAGTATATGAAATAAAGTTTTTTATAATATGAAATGTTTTCATTTGATTTCGTAATACATTGCCCGACTATTATCAATGTTTATTTTGATACCTTGAAATTTTTGGTTATCTCGAGTCGAGATAATAAAATAATTAGGTCTAATTTAATACCCAACTGTATACTGATTATCTTTATTTTTTTATAATTTGATTCTGATTTTAATATGTTAATGAAAATATTTCAATGCAACAATTACTAAATGTTTTTATCAAGTGTACATACGTCAGCATGTCAGACGATCACAATATGGCAAATTATCGGTAAGAGAAGTCGCCCGGATTGCGAAAGATCATAGGTTTGATTCCCACCTCAGAGTGTTAGGTACAAAATGGATTTTTTGAGCATATTTTCCTTAAGAAGCTGATAAGATATTATGAATACATATAAATATTATACAACATCACATATGTAAAACCCATATATTATCTTATATCTGAAACAACAAAGGTACCACAACACCTAGACTCGAGATAATATAGAAATGTTCATTTTCTACTTTGACTGGGACCTCAGAGAAGGTGGTACCTTGAAACTATCGTGTGAAAAACTCGGCTACGGAGGTCATCATTATGGAATTTGTATGTTGACTTTACTTTTGAAAACTTTTGTCTAATGAATCGTCTGATCCCTTACAGGTGAGAATTTCTAGTTCCACCATAATCAAGTTTATTAATATCTTACATTTAACACAATCTTTAAAGTATTACATAACTAATTATACAATTTAGATGATACTCGTAGGTCGATTTTACAGAATAGCAGAAAATAGCTGTTACTTCAAAACAAAACAGAATTTATGTCAATATGTTGGAAATTAATGACATGAAATCAAAGGATAGTAGTTATTCAGGACTACTTCTAGTTATTACTCTTCTGTGTGAGCTATGTGTGCATCTGACATACTTATGTTTATTAAACTAAATTCCTTGACATGTTCAATAAGTTTAATATTTCCATTTGACATCTTATACATTTTTTAATTATTTTTTTGTACAATTTGATAAAATGAACATGATTAATAACTAATTAAATTGAGAATGTTTTGGCACAATTGTAAGTAGCCGTCCATAAATTACGTCACACAAAATTCATGTTTTATTACACCCCCCCCCCCCCTCCTGTCACATGTTTTTCTATACAAATTCTACTAAATATTGTTCTAATGTCACAGTTCGTCGACCCCCCTCCCCCCTCCTAACGTGTGACGTAATTTATGGATGGCCCCTAATATTTTGAATTAATGCTAATATAGTTAAATTTGACACAATTTTATGTAATTATGAAATATTTCAAGTTACATCAATTTTATTATTATTTTTTTTTAATTTTTTTTTTTGCATGCTGTTCAAGATGGCTTAATAGATCAAAGTTCTTAAACTTAAATATTATCACTGTATATATAACCCTATTTATTGCAAATAAAGACATTATTCGAATTTTTTATTATGTCGTATGCGTGCTAGATAGCGTTCACTAGATAAACGACAGGGACAAATTTTACATACTTACGAACATACATGCAACAATTTGTATCAGATGGACATGGTCCACGGACTAATAACCGACCTGAAGGAAGACAATATTGCTTCGCTTCCTTCATAGATGTTTGCATCGAAATGATCCATGAAATGTCAACTTTTAGTCTTAGTCTCATCTGAACTCCAGACCTACTTTCTGCAAGTTCCGTTGCTGTTTTGATTAAACGTTTTCTAAAGTAGCCATGTTGAAGGAAATCCCTAGTTTAATTATATTCTGATTAAAAAGTTACGTACCTAAGGTAAAATTAGGCTAACCTATACTCTTGATTATTTATGTTTTTTATCCCATAACATGCTTAGAAAGTGATTACAATATTATAGTTCGGTTTACGAATGTTTTATTTCTCAAAAGACTAGTTCCTTATAAGAATATTCATCAAATTCTAAGAAAATCCTAGTTCCTATTCAATTTTTATTAGCAAAGTAATTCAATACAAATATTTGCTCAAAATGTAAGTTTACATTGAACATTACAAACAAGCTATTATTTCCCATAAAAATTATTGATAAACATAAACACAATCGTGTTATTTTGAAAACAAAGATTTATTTATTAGAAACAATCGTATTCCACTATCAAATTCCACAGGAACAAGCAGGATTTGTCAAGGGAAGAGGTACCAGAGAGCAGATACCTTCGCCTTATAGTAGAGAAATGCCATGAGTACAACACACCTACATACATGTGTTTCGTTGACTACCAGAAGGCTTTCGACTGTGTGAGGTGGGATAAGCTTTGGGAGGTGCTTACTGAAATGGGCGTCCCCGCTCACCTTGTATTGCCGATTTGCAACCTCTATGAATCTGGATTTGGTACAGTGACCACGGGAGACGTTATTTCAATCCGTTTCAAGTTCCAAAAGGGAGTGGGACAAGGTAATGTGATTTTACCAATCCTGTTTAATATTTATGGTGAGTCTATAATGCGCCAGACGCTCGAAGGCTAGAGGGGTGGAGTCAAGATAGGTAGAGTTAATATCTCCAACCTCCGATTTGCGGATGATACCACATTACTTGCATCTTCCGAAGCAGAAATGGCGGAGTTGCTCAATAAGTTAGAAACCGTCAGTTTAAGAATAGGCATCGCCATAAATAAAGCTAAGACCAAGGTCATGGTCATAGACCGTTTTTCAAAGTGTCCCAACACTAACCTTCTGCATGGATATGAGACCGTGAACCAGTTCCAGTATCTGGGCTCTGTAATCACAAAAAGGGCATCTGTGAGCCAAAGGTGCGAAGACGAATCGGCATGACGTAACTGGGTAAAGTGTGGAGAGATAGAAACATCAGCAACAAAACAAAAATACACCTAGTCCGCACACTCGTCTTCTCCATATTTCTGTGTGGTGGCGAAATCTGGATTATTAAGGCGGCTGATCCCCAAACGATGGTCATACCAGATCCCGGAGGTACTTGAAATCCCGGTCAGTGCTGCACTCCACCAAGCAGCTGAGCGAAACCGATGGAGACAGATGGTTGGCAAGATGACACGGAGCCATGATCCTCAGCAGTGAGGCAACAATAGAGAAGAGAGTATGAATACAAAATGATTCATATAATTCTTAAAACTTAGAATTGACGTCCGTTTAACAAGATAATTTTTAAGCGTTTTCAAAACGCTATGTAAATATGGTACACTTTGAAAACGCTTAAAAACGAGAGAGTGATTCGAAATTTTTCCAATATAAAAACCAATCAATATTGTATTGGAGGCAAGTTACATTGATTTTTGTCTAAAAACTGTGTTACCAGACAATCACAACCAAATGCCAACAACTACTTTTTTTTTGTTTTCTTATACTTATATTTTCAAATACCTATATCACAATGATGTCTTCAAACAAGCTCACGTGATGAGTAAAAGTAGACCTTAATGTGAAATCTGAACAAGTGCGACATTTGTAAACGCATTGTTTCAACTTCATATCACAGATGTATTTATCACGGTTACGTGATGAATTTGAACTAAACATATTGAACTAAATAGGTAGTAGGTTTTTAAGCAAATATAAGCCTAAATAATGGCCGGAGGAGTGTATTCATTATAAAAATTAAGGCGCTGATTTAGCAAAATTGAAGCAATATATAATAACAATCGAAAAAGAAAAGCCGTATATGTCTTAAAGTACATAAAACATCTATTAAAGATGCAAACAAAGGTTTTGTAGACAATAAATGTCTAATGGGTAGTAGTTAATATGAGAGATGATATCAGAACTCTATTAAAAAATGACACTAAAATTCACTACTTTTACAATGTACTAGCTGAAACCGACTATAATTTTGGCGTGTATACACTATATGACTGAGACATCTACATTATAGGTACCATACAAACTTAAATTACGGTTCTCTGAAAGTTATTTTTATAGTATTCTTGTTATGCTGCGTAATGTACATACCATTTATATTAGAATTCAGATACATTCATGTATACATATATTTACTTTTGACGCCGGTGTTCGGAACAGTTATGTAATGCTGTATCGAAACTATTGGTGAAATTTGCAAATGTTAGCGTATTTATGAAAAGTCAATAGTGCTTCAACTACAACTTTTTATGACACAGTTCTTTTACTAGATCACAAAATAATAAACACGTCTATCACCATTGATCTGTGAGAAAGTCATTGCACTAATAATATAGGAATTCAGTTAGTACAATAGTAAAATGCAAGTAGTTAAGACTCTTATGAGATGCGATTATATTACATAAAAATTTCTCGTTGAGTCAGGAATATCTCCAAGATTGCATTCTCTCATAATTATACAGCGTGTTTGGTAATACCTGTATAATCCCGAATATGGCACATACAGTATGATGAATAGAACCCAGAAAAATGATCACTAAGACTGAAACCCAGCACATGACCTAGATATTCAGCTTTTTTTCTTCGAAGTAAAACTGTACGCTGACAACCCTAAAAACAGCTGTTGTGTTGTATTTGGTCATCGACTCCATGTGCCGAACTAGTTTAAAAAATAACAGAAGTTAAATAAATCTAAAGATAAATGCCTAGAATAAATATGCATCTGAGAGGAATTTATTATTTCCAAACAAAGAAAAAGTTAGTAGTAAATGACTTTTAAGTATAAAAAAACACTAATCTTGTGATTAACGGTGTTTCAAAAACTATTAATATGAAAACTTCTGTAATAATACAGTCAAAATAAAAAAGAAATTGCAAATACTTTGATTGAAGTTCAATATCTGCACCATTGCTCACATTAGTCTATGCAAGAAGGAGCGAGCGAGACATAAAATCGACGACGATGTGTATTGAGAAACTCGGGTTTCTGATGTGTCAGTAAGGTTCTGTAGATTATTTGCTTTGAAGTTTTGTTATTTTTTTCATAAAGCCGTGTTATTTTCACGAAACAATAAAATACGGACTTATACAATGATATTAATAATCTAAGTATCTCTCTTATTCTTAGTTTAAATGATAATTAAATAAAGGTTAGTTGTAATGGAAAGGTCTAATAATAAATAATATTTCTTGACGCGGAACCCCAAAATCGGTACACTTTTGATTTAGGTACATTGGTGTTCGAGTTGCAATAATAATAACCTATGTAGTTTTGGTCATCGCGTCAGTTGCGTCCGTGACTTTCATCGGCGTACTTGTGAGTTTTCAGAATTTAGAAGGTCAATTTACGTTTTCGTTCTTTCGGGACTTTTGGTTTGTTTTTCATTCTCGTTCTGTTTACCTGTGTATTATGTTTGTGTGCGGTCAGTGCAATGAATTCGTACTCAAATGCCTAATATTACGAGATGATAATGTGTGGCGGTGCTTGTGACGGTAACCTTGCTGCGGCTCGGCGGCGTTATGACGAGCGCCACGTGTCAGGAAGACCTGAAAACCATCGACGTCTTCCTTCTTACCGGTGATTCGCGACATTTGTGAATTGGTTACATACAACTGGTTCATTCCATAGTGTGCCACAGGTAGGCCGGCCGATCACCTATTCCATCGAGACAGAGGATATGACTTTACGTCGAGAGTAACACGACACGGTCTGTGTCGAGTCGAATGGAGACATGTGTTTTATGCGGTGGCCGGCATATCGAGACCCTGGACTGATAAAGTGGAGGTGAAGTGTAGGTAATGTTGACAAGTGAAAGCTGAAAGAGTGATTAGAACGCTATAGGTATGTACCTATTTAATCTTAAATTGTTTTAATTACAAGTTAACTCATACGTAGTCGAGTGCGCGCGTCGGCAACATCAAAATGTATTCAAGGAAACGAGAGAGTGAGAGGTAATGAGAGAGAGAGAGAGAGAGAAAGAGCGAGTGCGCCGGGACGGCACGTATAAGCTTACAGGGTTGTAGCATAGTAATTGAAAACAAATTGTTCAAATATTTGTATGAAAATATCAATTTACATGAAATTGTTTTTTGACCTATCAATTGTGTTCTTTGTGCTAGGTTGTATGGCCATGTTTCGGGATTATATAGGTATTACCAAACACGCTGTATATCTACTGTTTTAAATTATTTAAGGCAATTTGTTACGTAACAGGTAGCGTGAATGGCCAATATTATGTATGAATTCCGTTCACACTTCTCAATTCGATTTAAAAACTGATAAGTTGAGTATCATTATTGTATTAAACGGCGCTTGCCAATACTTTCTTGAGTTTACTTTTTAAATCTTTAATATATTATGGACCAGCTAGTTTATCAGGCATTACAAAAAATGTCCAATATGAAAGGGCAATATCAAATGAGGTTTTATTACAGTACTTTTTAAGATAGAGTGTGATTTTCAAAGTAAAGATCACAACTAAAGTGGATTTCGTCAATACATAATAATATTATAAAGAGGAAAAGTTTGATTAGGTAATTGTTTGCATCGAATAGGCTCCGAAACTACTGAACCGATTTTGAAAATTGTTTCACCTATGGGAAACTATAACGTTCGCGGGTGAAATCGCGGAAAAACAGCTATGTAGTATCACTTATATAACAATATACATTCTAAAATTGAGTATGATACTGAAATTAGGGCAAAGAAAAAATAAACACAGTTAAATTGAATTTTACAGTATAGCCCTTATATTATAAACATACATAAAATAGGAGAAAAAAGTATAGGGAAACCACAATTAATTTTCTCAAATCTAATTTAAGCTTTGTATATTATGAGTAGCTCGGTGGCGTAGTTGATGAGTCGCGTCCCGTGATCGTTGTTCTTAAGCAACTTTCGCACAATGGTCGGTCACGGGATGGGTGACCAGAAAAAGAAGAAGAAGACGAAGAAGAAACATTTATTGACCTCACAAAGACACAAACAAGATAATACATTATTAGGAACACATAAAACACAATAAAGATACAAAAGAAACAATAAGGTACATAATGAATAAAAGAGAAAGAAAGTGAGGTCAACCAGGACTCTGCCTCAGCTGGTGTTGATGCGACACGGAAAGCGCCACATCAACGCTGATATTCTGGCAGAGCCGATTGAAAAGAAATATTATCTCGAGCTACTTCGTGCTTTAAAATGCTGGCTGCATTATGCAGTCGCTAATACTCTCCAATCCGTATTGGGCTAGCGTGGCGGTTCATGGTCCATTTTCCATAAGGAATGCCTGTACCCTGCACTGGGTACGTATGCCTCATTCCATTGATAGATTTTGTCTTTTCTTAGTTATATGGCATAATTTATTATATTGTCGGTTTGTATTATTATAGCACAACAATATTATAATAATTAAACCTCATACTGTTTGCAGGAGTCTAGCAGGGAGCAAAAACAGAATTGAAACTAACTTGGTATCAAGTTCCGTTAAAGCTTTGGCAACTTAAAGCTGGTCAAGTTATAAATAAGTAGCGATGACTTTACAAGAACTTAGTGGGATATATGAGTTTTAGTAAGAAAGTCATTAATATTGAGGTGTATTGACATATATTATTTTATCACCTTATTATCAATTGATATTCTCGACCTTAGTAAGCATTATGTGATATTTTTCATTGCTGTCTATAAAGAAGATAAAGTATAGATTCTTTTATAAAAATCCATTATCTTCTTAATTTGCAGCAGAATTCTTTTTAATCAATTACTAACAACCCTTATTCCTTTTCATCTGTCGGCCGCTGTTTTTGCCGAATAGCAAAACACGGTACCGTTATAAATTCTTTAAGTCTGTCCTTCAGTCTATTCGTTTGTATCTCATAGTCGCTGTATTCCGAACTTTTTTGAATTACACGGCTAGAATTTAGTAAGCCGATGTATATATAAACCACTTTTCAATATTCATAAAAAAAAATCCCCCATGTACGAAACTGGATATAAAAAAAAAAACAAGTATAGTAAGGCAAGGTCTTTAAAAATTACATTAAAGTTACAATTTTTTTTTTCTCAAAATCAATCATTTTAAATATAGACACTTCATATTTGATAAAACGTGTTAGTTAAAATTATATTATCTTTTGTAAGCTAAAAAATAGGAGAAAACATTTATTGTTCCTTTTTAATCGACTTCAAAATCCAAAAGGAAGAGGTTATATGTGCGAGGTTATTTATGTTCACCGATATTTCTGCCAATCATTGACCGCTATTCAATTTTTTTTTATTCGACAACTTAATAAACCGACGTGGTCTCATTAAAATTTTACCAATATCAAATCAGTAATTTACTTTTATAACAAAACAAAATACGCTTTCACCGGATATTACTAAAATATTTATTAGACAATATATTTATTTATGTTTATTTTTTGAATTAATTCAAAATCAGGAAGGAGGATTTTCTATTTTTAAGGAGTATGTATATTTTTAATGATTATTTTTTTATGTTCATTGATTTTTTCTTGAATTCTGAATCAATTTCTATCAAAATAGCTGTATCCCCGAGAGTTGGCCTGCGTAAATTATAGCCTAGATCCAACGCGTATTATGTAACTTCCCGTAAATGAAAGACTTTTATATATCTGTTCAATAGTTTCGGAGCCTATCAAATACAAACAAACAAGATTTTAAATCTTACATTTTTATATTATGAGTATAGAATTATTAGAAATAATTATGTCGAGCAAATAAACAAATTCTCCTTTTCTATGATTTGCACTATGTATAGAACCCACTTCTAACTTTTCGTCGCTTTTGAACTAAGTATTATTTATCACTATTGTAAAAGTTCTAACTGTTTTTGTCCTATTTTTTATTTATTTTAATCAAGGAAACATTATAATATTTGTAATAAAGTTCAAGTAATTTCATGATGTCATTTAAAGCTGTTTCGACTTCACCAACTCACACACGAAAATCATAACACTCACACCGACGTCTTCAACGCTCTCATCGACGTCGCCATCATTCAAATTGACATCAGCGACACTCACAATGACTTCACTGACACTCCGATACGCCGACGACACTTACACTCTCTTCGACGTCACCAAAAATCCTATCGACGTGTTCGACGTTCAAAATGTCTTCACGTCGGTGAACTCGATAGTCACACCGACGTCTTATACTCTTGTTGATGTCACTACACTGTCTAGTACGTCATTTACACATCCATCGACTTCGATGACACTCACAAATTGCCACTGACACTTACAAAGATGCTTTGATATTCTTATAGGTGTCACCGACGGTCACACCGAACTAACAAACACTCATAATGACATCATACTGAATATACTATGTAGAAACACATTTAATCTTGCAAATAAATAAATTTGTTAAAAAAGAAGATTGCAAAATAAAGTTGTATTTTATGTGTGCGTTTGCCACCAAATTCAAATATCATTAATTAAATATACATTTATTTACTCTATATAATTACAAAATACTTTAAACATCCATAAACTACATACACATTCGCTACATAGAAGCCTTTCTCAATAATTATAATACGAAATAAATAGAAATTACGTCACAAAAAATTTACGGCAATCTTAAATGGAACCCTACGAGCAACATAATTTTCTCTCTTCGAATAGTAAGGGGAGACCTCCCATTATACACTGAACAACATCCGACTGTGGTATCACGCGATGGTGTCGGACTGTTTCCGGTGCAGGACGCACTGAAAACCTTGACAGCACCGCCGCTAACCCAGCTAGCGACTGCATGTGCCCCAAACGTTCACCTGTAATTACATCATAAAATTTTATAATTTTTACTGCCTAAAAGAATAGTAGTCAGATGGATTAATCTATATTTATATATGTATTCAATTTCTTCACGCCGTATCCCTGGAGGGGTAGGCACAGAGGACCGACCGCCGCAAAATACGGTCATAACATATATATTTCGTCTAATCCACTAATATAGTAATAATATAACTTATTATTTAAAAACTTAAATTCAGTGAGTAACTTGCATTATTCTATGCACTAACGATAGAAAAATCTACTCATAAAAAAGCGAAAAAATATGTGTATTTCCTCGTCTCCGATTTTATTAGCGCTACAAGTTTTCAAGTCAATTACTGTTAGAGAAAATTTTGATTTTAAGTACTTACCATTATGAAATTGTCTTGCATAAAATTATTATCTACGTTTTAGTGCCCACAAATAAAAGCTTGTTTTTAAAAATTTTCTTATTGTTCTTTACTTTTGTCTAATTCTATTCATTTCTATCATAGCATCTGTATTTCAAGGTGTTTTTCATTTTAATTTTATATATGATGTTGTTTTCATAAAGATGGATCTAAAGAGCCCAAACAAGTTGCAGTTGCGTTATTTCATTACTAAATTCCTATGACCACTTTTCAGCTCCATCATTACCAAATTTTGGTCTGGTGATGAATGAATGAATGCGCCCAGTACCAAAGTCCTCATAGAGCCGTATCTAACGAGCCCGTTGCGTCATTTCATCACTAAGTTCCTATGACCATAATATTGCATTATCATCTGACTTAAATTTCACATCTATCGGACATTGGTAAGTGGGTCAAATTGGAATTCCAAGAATTGCTCACTTATTTACAAGGCCAGTTAAATAAAAGTCTGTAAAAAGGCATCACTCACCAATACAAGCTCGTGGTCCAACGCCGAATGGTAGATAAATATCTTTTAATGAGTTGTTGAATACTTCAGGATCAAATCGCTCTGGACGAAATTCTTCAGGATTGTCGAAGTATAACGGGTCCATGTGTAGCGCCTGCAGTGGTACAAACACACGCACTTCCGGGTCTATTGTCAAGTTTATGTGTGGGAAGGTGTATTTCTTTGTACACTTCCTGATCAAATATCCAAGAGATGGGAACATCCTCATACCTTCTTTGAATGCCCAATCTAAGTATGTCATTTCTTTGATAGCATCATAACTGAGTTTGTTGTTGTGTTTAGCTAACACTCTATCGATATCTTCTTGCACTTTCTTTTGCACTTCTGGATGAAACGCTAGTTGATGTAAAGTGAAACTGGTGGCTGAAGAAGAAGTTTCAAATCCGGCTGCAAAGAAAACGAACACTTGTGCAGCCATCAGCTCATCATCCAGGACCACCGATGTTTCTTCTGGCGTACCATCAGGTTTACTTCTTTCTATAGACTGTCCTCTTAATATCCCTTTATTTTTGCACTCAAGAAGGAGATCAATAAAGTCATTTCTTCCGGAAGGTTGATAATTTCGTTGTTTTAAGATTGCTTTTACAATATTTGCTACTTCTAATTCAACATCTTCTAATATTTTAACATGTTTAAGTAGTCCTGGCACAAGATCATGTAAGAAAATAACCAACGAGTCTAATAAGCTCAAATGAAAAATTTTGATACCGAGTTTTCTAAAGGCGGAGTTCTCATCACTAAGTGAATCAGCATCGAGACCAAAACCGCAAGCGCCGATAAAATCAGTAGTGTAACGTGCCATAAGATCACGGGCATCGATGCTGCGGCCTTCTACAGCAGCGGCGGTCGTACGGCTCTGCAGCTTCTCAGCACGCTCAATTATAAGGGGAAACATGGCCCGTAACTTGCCACTCGTGAACGCTGGTGTTATTCGCTGTCGCAATAGTCGCCATATATCACCATCCGCAAAGAACAGGTTCCTTAACAATGGCTCTATTACATCCTCATTAAAATTTAGCCCTCGTCCATAAAAGTACAAAAAGTCGGTAGTCAACACTTGCTTGATAATTTCGGGATCCCTCAACACTAAGCTGGGATGGGAGGACATATATGTACCGACAACTTTTTCTTCGGGATACTTCTGGTAAGCTTCAACGCACATTTCTGTTAAACTCTTTCTGAGTAAATAATTTTTAGCATTTGTGCCGAAGAAAGGGATCGGTTTGTCATGTTTAACACCCTTATTCTTCCAATAGTTGTGATTTCTGGTGCCATAATAATATAGTGCTGTGAGTAAAATTAATAATAGTGCTATTAGTATCATCGCAAATGTAAAATCCGTAAGAACACCTCGTTTAATATCTGTCTACATAATAATGAACTGAAGTAGATTACGACAAATATATACTTCCTACAAATTACTCCTTAGATAGTGTTGTTTCTAGCGAATAATTTATCAGAGATAAACATATCAACAACTTAATTTGATATCATACGAAAAGACATTTAAAATGATAGAAAACAATATATCTACGAAATTTGGAGCTTATATTTTGAGTATCTAGTAGGTAAAAAATATTTACAAAGTCGTCAAACGTCACATGTAATTATGAAGATCGGTAGACATGTGGTTCCAAATATTTTACAATATAGTTTTGATTTATTGGTGTAGAGCAGAGGTTCCCAAACATTTTTGGTAAATATAACAGAGTGGTAAAAATAAATAAAAAATTGAATATTTTCTTGGGATCTATTTATTTAAATAATGATGATAACAGACTTAATAGAATTAAAATGCAACACTAATAACGTTACGTAACTTCAACAATGCAAATCAATAATAAAAAAATACCCATAATTTTAATGGGAGGGATGTACTTGATGGATAGAGAGCAAAATATCAATATTTGGCTTTAGTTTTGTAAGGATTAACCGGAAATCTCCCCGTTCTGTAATGTTTAATCTGCTCCTTTTTTTATAGGTGTGTAACGATACTAAAACTTTTTTGGACAAAGTATGACGAGGGAAACGCTATCAAAAGTTTTCTCGCAATTTCCCATGGCCCTGGATATTTTTCGGGTATTTCTGCCTGCAGCCAAAATCTTTGATTGCCTTTTTTAAATTGCACCTTCAGCTCTTCTTATAAAACCCCATCCGCAACTTCCGTTTCATCAAATAGATTTTTGATCCATGGTGGTATTTCCATCATAAAAATATCTTCAAATCTGTTTTCGAAGTCATCATGCAGCGCATTTAAATGTTGAACGTATATCTGAATATCTTCATCAAGACATGCTGTATGTGACAAGTTTGGAAACTGTGAGAATTTGCGCCGACTAATATTTTGCTTCATAAATATCAATTTTCCAAGAAAAGGCGAAATTACACTCTTTTTTTTTTATTAAATTTAGGCTATCCTCTTGTAACTGCAAGTTAGTCATTAAATTTGTCAAATACACGGTGTTTGCTTTCCATTTGATCTAGTTTTCTTTTAAATCTGGATCTTTACTTTCCAGAAACACTAAAACTGATGAGACTCAAAAAGTAAGTAAAACTTGTTAAACACGCATCTTTCTACAACCAGCGTACTTCAGTATGTAAAAGCAATCGTCGGAAGTCTTCATCATTTTCGTCGCACAATTGGGCAAATAGACGAGTATTCAACGCACTGCTTTTTATTTTATTAACAGATTTAATCCAAGTCGAAGCGATTTATGCAATCTATCACTCAAATTTTTCTCTACCAGGTGTTGTCGGTGGATGACAGTGTATTGCGGCTACTCCTGGTATTATTCTTTTAAGTTGGCTTATTTTAATTAAGATGACTTGACCAAATTTTAAATAATCAATACTGTACTGTCGATATTTCTTCTTAGATTCAGCCATGTTTCATATAAGTTAGCTACCTAAAAAAGTTAATCAAGTATAGTAATACTTTATTATCATAGTATAGCTAGAATGATTTACTTTCTGCCAAAATCTGTATCATCCTACAAAAAATAAAATAAGTATATAATTCATTCAAACATGCAGGTCAATCATATATCCCTCCCTTAGTGAATAACTACAGCCGGGTAAATAAATAATTGTATAATAAAAGTACAAAATAAATCGAATGATGGACCTGTTCAGTATTTAATTTTAATTAGATACGTACCTACTACACGCAAACATAACAAATATAATATTATTACACTCAAATAGGCAGAAAGGTACTTACTTTTCCGGGACCGGCAAACACTGAAATAGATTCACTCACACTTTTCTCTTCAAAATTCCGGAAACAAATTAGTAAAGTTTGTCTTTGACATTCGTATTTATATTGGTGATGAATCAAACAAGTTCATACAAGATTGTAAGCACAGCAGAAGTAGTATTTCGTAGTTGTGCACGTCTGAACAAGCATCGCGTGCGGGCGGGCGGCGGCGGCGGTGCATTGCAAGTATCAACACGCGTTGTATTGAATATTGAAAAAGCAAGTTTTTACAAGTAACGCACGCTGACCTTCTTACAATATTATCACCTACCTGCACATTGATATGTAGGTAAAGACAAGCCAATATTTCTGTTCTATACTATCGAAACCAGATAATTTCAACATTAGATTAATAATAAATTTTCGTGGACCCCATTTACAACTTGTGGCCCCTATTTTTATTTCGCGCCAACGGTCCACCTGGACCACTTAGGGAATTACTGTTGTAGAGTGAAAAACTTTCGCGTGAAGGGCAAAGAAAGCGTCGTACACAACTGGAAGGCATGGACAACTTCTATGGCCAGAGTCAAACATAATAAATAAAACTTATTAGCTTATCAAACCGGCCAAGTACAAATCAGACTCGAGCATGGAGGATTCTGTATCATTATCTGTAAAAAACCCAAAAATTAACGCTTCTATGATATCCTCCTTAAATAGTTGTTATATCGGTTCGTACGATGCCTTACTAGACCTATAATGGTAAAATGTGAAGGCGAATTGAGCTTATACAGTCCTTAAACGTACTCTCCTCAGTCAGTCCGAAACCCACAGACAGCACTACGCCATTGGACAAGTGAAACTTGGTCTGTACCATCTTTCAGTCATCGAATTAATGGAAATTTTATTGTTAAATAATGTTATGTTAGAAATTGGCATCTTATCTAATCATAATCAAATGATTAATTCACACTGCCAAATTAAACGATATGAACTCAAATACCCATTTAATTTTCTGTTATGAAACGAATTATTTCTTCATTTTTCTTATACAAATAAACTTTAGAAATTGAACAAATGAATGTAGTAGATATAATCAATCATCTATTTAATACTTTTCTTCAAACATTAGTATATTATTTAGAAAAATCATAAATATGTAATTAAGAAATATAAATACAAACAATTGTGCATTCTTCTCATAGTTAGGGGCATGCTAAGGAGAAATGCTGTGTATTACGCCCGGCAGGTGTTATAAGAATTACAAAGCTGCTAGCATGTGTGTAGGACCCAGTAGATATTAATTTAAGTCTTAGTTAAGAAATTACTCTAACTAAGTTTACTTGAGTAAAGATTATTTGATTTTAACTTGACATTATAAACATAAAGACGCTAGTCTTGTGATCAAACACAAAAGTTATCACTGTATGGTGATTTAACTACCTAAATATATTTATAGCATACGATTACATTTAAGTAGGGTGCAATTTCCAAAATATCCTGTTTGCCACCAGTCATCGTGACTGTGCTCGATTCTGGTCGTCATCATCAGGGTTGTCACTTTAACTTTTAAAAATATATGGTTTTTTGAAATAGTTCACTAATGTCGATCCATACTTAATAAATATATCATATAACAATATTTATTATCTTTGAAATTCACGCTGTTCTGAAAGAAAGTATAACTAAATCCTGCATGAATTGGTTCATAATGAACGAACACCAACCTTAACTTGCTCTAAACAAAAGAATTATTTAATGCACACAAAAGTATATATTTTGATGCGCACTTGGAAATGTTAGGTGCGCATTTTGTGTTGTGTTGTTGTTCGAATTATTTTATTAGCTAATTATATTTTAGATAACCTCAGCCGGATTTGTGTTCAGTAGCTCAAATACTGGTTTCAATGTGTAGATATCGTAATGGCTGTGTTCCATATCAATTCAGTTCAGTATAGGAAATGAATTGTTCTATTCTGTTAAAAAATAGCCTCGTGCTCAACTTCGAGTACAGCGCTCTAATAGCATGAACCGATATATAGAGTTATAACATATATGTATACAACGTGTCCCAAAATTCAACGATAAGCGGGCGCCAAGAGGTAGACCTGCTCATGTGTACTTCTGGAAAAATAAGAAAAAAATTATATCTTATTAACCTTTTTTATTATAAAATAAAATTCGAAAATTTTCGAAAGAGTTGTAGCGAATAGTAGTGCTACTTTGGTATCCGATACCAAAAAAAGATTGAACATAATTGAGAAGTTGTGGTCGTGGTAGTTGAAAATATCATAAAAGGTGTAAATTTTCGAAGATTTTCGAATTTAATTTTATAATAAAAAAGATAAGATATAATTTTTTTCTTATTTTTCCATAAGTACACATGAGCAAGGGTACCTCTTGGCCTCCGCTTATTGTTGAATTTTGGGACACGTTGTATATAGAAGTCAAGATTACCAAATATCTGCAGGTATTGTATTATTTCTTTGTTTCATGTTTCCTTATAAAACATTTTGTAATATGACATCTTGTCTGTTGTTTGTGACAACCTCACTAGGTTGGGACTTAAATTCGTTTATGTGTGCTCTTGAATTTACTGAGTCACGGTAGTGTGTGTCTGGACATAGCGAGTAGTTGACCTTCGGATAACGTCCCAAACAGCACCGTCATGCTGCGTTTGTAAATCGAGATCTAGTATCATAATGACCGTTATCTGTATGCAGTTTGTATTAACAAAGAACAGTACATATATGTGTATTCCAGAGGTCATGTAAGGTGACAAGATTTTTGCACTTCAAAAGATGATGAGTCAGAGCTGTTAAATGACTAAGCTACATACACACATATTATCATATATTTTTATATACTGTATATTAAACAATTGTCTAAATTTAAAATAGATTTGACATAGTAATGCCATTTCACTAACTGTGAAATGACGGTATCTTGGTACTTCCATAAACAAATGGCAATCAATCTCACAATTACCACCAACACCTATCAGCCTTTCGCTTCCGATTGGCCGCATCTCTCAAGTGTGATCACATCATTGCTAATAAAATTAAACAAAATCATACACTACTCTACACTAATCACATGAAATTTTGATGAACACTTTTTGATAAATAATACACAACAGCACGTTAGGCTACCTTGATGTATCAAATTTTCACAGTTGATTATAGTCCTACCCTTACCACAATAAGCTTTAAAATTAAGTGGATTTGTCAGTTTTGTATTATTTGATGTGCTGTAGACTGTACTTCAAGGATCATCTATCAATGTATATGGCGATATAAATAAAATAATGAAGTCTAATGTTTCAAATTCAAATAATGTTTTAGCGCTCTTAGAATATTACATGAACTTTAAACTATCTTTGCGATTACTCTACGTATCATATTATATTAGTCAAATTATATCAAATTAATTTTTCTACTTTCCTTTTAATTTTAACATTCTTCCTTTTGGTCTATTTAAATAGCCTCTGAAAAGATCTAATAAATCAAATAAAAATTGTATATATCAAGTGTTTGTTTATGACAAATCAATAAGGTTACTTTAATTTACAATTTACCAGTAATGAAAAAAAAGTACAGTGATCTGACCTCGAGAATGCCTTTTTTCTAGCATCACCCATTTGCAACCTGGAATAAAATGCCTTTGATAGTAATATTATTAATATCTAATTGGTTTTGATGACATTAAGTAAACATGAAAAAAAGATATTGAAAAAGGATAATGTAATGTTGAATCTATTTATTATTCTTTTGTTTTATATGTTTTACATTCTGTCGAAATATGTTAATCCAATTTAATAAATAAATATACTTCAAAAATAAGGACACTCTATAAGGGTAAGTTCAGAAGCAATAAAGATGATTCGCTTACTTTATTGTGTAACAATGATGAAATATAAAATAAACGAAACGGCCTCCGTAGTCGAGTGGTTAGATCTCTGATGTCCCGGGTTCGATGCCCGGTTGGATCAATGTAGGATCAATTAACTTTTCTATGTTGTCTCGGATCTGGGTTGTTGATTGCTACTCATCTTGGAATCTGAGCAACCTATTCGATGTTGTCTAATATTTATGAATTTATTTAATAACATCACAGCATGTGCGATTATATCTAACATACATATATTCATTTTTATTTCAATGTAATAATTAAAAGTTATTTGTGAAATAAGATAAAATAAAAAACACTCTCTTTCTTATCTCTGAAAGTAGTGGTTCTAATAATTAGGAAAACACAGTTCATTACGTTTATAAAACTTGTAAGGAGTTTACAGTTTTCTTATATAATATTTCAACGGGACTCTCGTTGCGTGAGTCCGATCGCACTTGTCCAGTTGTTTTAATAATACAATATCTTATCACTCACCGATGACAATCATAATCATGATGAATGGACCATTATTGTACCCTAACAAGTTATAATTACAATTTTGAACTTCGTCCGCGATATTTTGACATTATTTATCAGTGTAATTAGAAAAAATATCCCCATGAGATATTTCTTTATGACTACTGATTAAGCATGACTATGCATTAACGAGATATTTAAATTAGGTTGGAATTATATCTGCAGATAAAGATATGTATTTTGTAGCCTAAATCGCCATATATATAGAGGGTGATAGGTATTAATACATTTAATTAACATCGGTCACAAAAAAATGAGTACGGGTACGTCATTTCTAAAATAGTCTAGTTAAAATAGATGTACTCAAATAAAGGGTACCGACATTAAATAGAAGACAATCTTAAATAAACTTGGTTAAGCCTCGTGGATGCATGGAGTGTCCGATGCAGTAACCGCCCAAATCTACTCAAAGGGTGACCTCTTGATCCTAAAAAAATTCTTGAATGGAGTTTAGAAAAGGCGGCAGACCATCCAGGAACACGGGAAGGTCGCTTAAGTCAAAGTGACGCGTAATACGCCTTATTGAAGGCCAATAACCATAATCATTGGTTTGGAACACGAAATAGGCCTACTAAAATTAGGTGGGGGACATTTAACGTCTTTTGGTCGAGTTACCTCGTCCTTTTTAATTTGGATAATATAATCTAAAATAAAAATACACCTAAATAATAATAAAAATACGCCAATCAATATAAAAACTTGATTATATTGACCAGCGTATATATATTTACCCGACCACTCAACGTAAAGAAAGGGTATTGTGTTTATCATGCCCTAAGGTTGATAATGTGTTGTTTTCGGTTTCAAATTTTAGGTTTCCGAACACAAAGTGTAAAAACGGGATCATATTATAAAGTCTCTGCGGGTCGTCTCTCCGTCTATGTGTTTGTCGCCAGGCTCATAAACCGTGGTAGCTAGACAGTTGAAATTTTCTCACTATATAGTAAAAAAACAAAATTCAATAAATATTTAAGTAGGACTACCATAAAAAAAAACTTCTTTTTTTCGTTTTTCATACGGTACGAAGCCCTTTGTGCTTTTGACCGAATCACATTTGACCGGTTTTTCTAACATGATATAAACATTGATCTCTAAATTAAAAGTATCTATATTGTCATGACAATTACATACAAAACTAAAAAATTTCAAAAAACGTGAAATATATATATATATAATAACAACCGATGTAAAATAAGATAGACAGTGAAAAAAGGTTAAAAATCGATAAAGTATTTCTAATCGAAAATTTATCATAAGAAAGTTTATTTTGGTTTCTGTTTTGATATACTAGTAGTACGCATTCAAAACATAACCACTTGTTGACTAGTCAAGCTTCAAAAATATCATTTCATTGATTGTATGAGTTACTCTGGTTAGAGTATATATATATGCCGCAATTTATCAATTTATAACCAGTATATAGACTGACCACTCACAGAGTCGTCGTATTATCGCTCACACGATGTTAATATTATTCGCGCTCTTAGTTGTTGCGCTAACGGCGCTGTACCTTCATAGTACCAGACATCACAAATATTGGGTAGAAAAGGGTGTCAAACATGACAAGCCAATCCCTTTCTTCGGTACAAATGCTAAAAATTATTTACTCAGAAAGAGTTTGACGGAAATGGCCGTTGAAGCTTACCGGAAATATCCCAAAGAAAAGGTCGTTGGAATGCACATGGCCTCTTGGCCTGTATTAGTTTTAAGGGATCCTGACATTATCAAGCAAGTGTTGATTACGGACTTTGTATACTTTTACGGACGAGGGCTTAATACACACGAAGAGGTAATAGAACCTCTGTTGAGGAACCTGTTCTTCGCTGATGGTGATCTATGGCGGTTATTGCGACAGAGGATGACGCCGGCTTTCACGAGCGGCAAGTTGCGAGCCATGTTTCCCTTAATAATTGAACGCGCTGAGAAGCTGCAGAGTCGTACGGCCTCCGCTGCTTCTGAAGGACGCACCATCGATGCTCGTGATCTTATGGCACGTTACACAACTGATTTTATCGGGGCTTGTGGCTTTGGTCTTGACGCTGACTCACTCAACGAAGAAAACTCCGCTTTTAGGAAACTCGGCAAGAATATTTTTAAAATAGGATTAGCAGAATCTGTAACAGTATATTTAAAAGATTTATGCCCGGCATTGTTTAAGTATGCTAAGTTGTTAGGTTCCGTTGAAGGCGAATTGATAGATCTTGTCAAATTTATTTTAAAAGAGAGAAATTATCAACCCTCCGGAAGAAATGACTTTATTGATCTACTTCTTGAATGCAAAAGTAAAGGACTGTTAACTGGAGATTCTATAGAAAAAACTAAACCCGATGGCACGCCAGAAGAGACATCGGTGGTGTTGGATGATGTGCTCATGGCTGCACAAGTGTTCGTTTTCTTTGCAGCTGGATTTGAAACTTCTTCGTCAGCCACCAGTTTCACCTTACATCAGCTAGCATTTAATCCGGACGTACAAAAGAAAGTGCAAGATAATATCGATAGAGTATTAGCTAAACACAACAACAAACTCAGTTATGAAGCTGTCAAAGAAATGACATACTTAGATTGGACATTCAAAGAAGGTATGAGGATGTTTCCGTCCCTCGGGTTTTTGATTAGAAAGTGTGCAAAAAAATACACCTTCCCAAATATGGATTTAACAATAGACCCGGGTGTGCGTGTGTTTATACCACTGCAGGCGCTACACATGGATCCTCTGTATTTCGACAATCCCGAGGAATTTCGACCAGAGCGTTTTGATCCTGAAGTTTTCGACAGCAAATTGAAGAACATTTACATGCCCTTTGGTATCGGACCACGAGCGTGTATCGGTGAGTTTGAAAACTGTCTTACAATTAGATGTTTTTTTTTACCATAAGAAACTATTTTAACCCTTCTACCATAATTAACAAACGATGGGCTTCAGTATGAATAGAACTTTGAAGCGGTATTTTTTTTTATTATATATTGTAGTAATAATAAATTATTTTTAGTTACAAAATGTAAATTTTAAGTTAAGATGATGTTGATAATTTCAGGTGAGCGTCTGGGGCATATGCAGTCTCTGGCCGGGCTGGCGGCAGTGTTATCGAAATTCTCAGTGCGGCCAGCACCGGAAACAGTGCGATATCCACGTGTAGATCCACCCTCGGGAGTAGTGCAGAGTATATTAGGAGGTATTCCTTTATTATTCGAAGAAAGAAAATCATCATAGTTATCTGTTCAAGAATCTAAGAACAAATAAGCAATATTTGGATGAAATATTCATATAAAATCTATTGTTTAAAAAATTACTGTGGATATGTAATTTGTAATAGAAAAATGTTCAATTATATACAAACTGATGCTGCGCACTAAAGTAAAGAATAATTATTTTGAACGATATTTTAAGCATAGTAGTTTTTATAATAGGTACATGGATCTTTCAAGTTATACAAAAATCCTTTTTGAAAGAGTTCATAAGAATAAAGGAGGCAAATTATTAGTATATGTTGTTGTGAGCCTTGTTGATTATGTCGCAGTGATTGTTGTTTCAGAGACATTGCTAACACGAATATACTGTACGCAATGTAGCTTTATGTCTTTTATGATAAAAATGTATAATTTTTTAACTCGTTGGAAACTAATGACTGATTTGTATTTTATGTAAGAGTATTTTTTTTATAATTTTGTTATAGATTTAATTTTATAGAATAGTTACTCGTATATGTATTTTATTGTTAACTAGCTGTACTGTATTATACAAATAAACCTTCTTCTTAAATCTGTTTGTTGACAAAAACCCAAATAAAATTTGTTATATAGTATAAAAATATCAGCGTAAAGACAATGGGAAGCGACATTATTTTATACTATGTATATAAGTAGATATACAACCCTAGATGTTAACCTTCGGCAAAGAAGTTATTACAAGAAGAGAGAAGAAGAAGGTTTGATATTTTAAATGAAATGCTCCATTCGGTTTTACCCGTGGTGGCATTATGTTGTTAGAACATTTTTGATGAAACGCTATTAAGATTTATAAAGATTTATTTATAGATAGGACGATTTCAGATTAATTGTATAATAAAGTACTAGTTGTTTTGGAAAAATATTGAAAAAATTAAATATTTTTATAAAAACTTTTGTTTCTTTAATTAAAACTTAAATAAAAGATACTTAACGTGATTTTATTTTTTATCATTGTTATTTTATCTAGCCGTTATTAACTTGAAGCTAAATTTGAAGCGCGTTTTGCTGTTTGTTGAACTATCAGATGAATAGGCGTTATTAATGACTACCTTGACGTGTATAAAGTTTTATACTGCAATCAGTATTTCTTTTATAGTAATTAAATTTTACACGATTTATCTATGAATTTAAAATTATTATTAGGACGGTCAGATAATGAGACACATGAGAGGTCCTACAAAGTTTTCATCTTTTTAACTGAGTTAGGGAACCTTAATAAAATCAGTAGTTTGTCACAATATACAATAAATTCATCAATTCATAAGTGTGAAGTAGGGACACCGTTATATAATATACAGTGATTTTATACATTTGGGTATCACTTGGAGATTAATAATTCTATTTAAAGACAAAAACTATTTCTACACTAACGTGATAAAGATAAGATTGGTACAGTTTCTTTTTGGGCATCCACAGCCGAATGATAAAGAAAATGAACCTATAACAGATTCACCATGCCCGTTTGTTAGCGTAATTATTTACATAATCGATTCGTTTCTTTCCAGTAACGAAACGAGACACAATAACGACAACGCAAACGAGTATAAAATATCACTTCAACTACAGCCCTTTATGACTCAGTTCTTGTAAATTGATCACAAAACAATAAATAAATATGTTTTCAGGTAGCTAGTATTAATGGCAAAATGCAAGAATTTGAAATTCTATTTAGATTATTACATAAAGTTGTAACGGGTTCGATGCTTGGGCAAATGAACGAAAGGCTGACTAAGCTTGAAAATTTGATTTTATTATACAGTAATAAAGAAAAGGGTAAAGAAAAAACCTGTTTCTGGATTTTCTGTAATATATAAACTTGAACGATATTTCACGAAGATATACTTTTAGATTAACAATTTCTAATTAAAATTATAGTAATTTTTTTTTTTTATACTTAAATTGATATGATTACATTATCATGTTCATACCAGAAGATTTTTTACGAACTGACATTTATAAAGAGCATATTGGATTAGTCAAAATTTCAAACTATGAAACGTGAATAATAAAAAGAAATGATGTTGAATATCAAAGACAAGAAACTGCACCTAGGACGAAATAAACGGTGGTAAGGCACACCGTTACTTACAATGTTAATGAGGCCCTGTGCATTGTCACAGTGTTTTCGGAAGTATTAACACTACACGAGTGCATCCTGGTAGGTAATGTAAAGCATGTTAGCAAATTTTTATAATAATACATATCAGAAAAATGCATACTAGGTACTTAATAAAAAAAAAAATACAAAAACAAAACGTCATAAATCGAGTGAGCAATGTTTTGCCGCTCCATCCAAAACCGCGCATCGCGTACTTTTGTATACTACTAAAAATAAAAATTTGTTGTATAGTGATCGGTACTTTTTGTAGATAATGATAATAATATTTATTTATAAATTACATTTGGTTAGTATAATATTGCTTAAATTATTTTTTTTTACCTAGTTTCTTTTATTTATTTTTTCATATATCACCATTAGTTACATGGTCTGTGTCTAAACATTTTTAGTTTATGTCTGAACTAGGGCGACTTGTGTATCAGACGAGTAGAGTTAACATAGTTTATAATATCACTAGCTTTAGCCCGCGACTTCGTCCGCGTGCTAAAGTTACTTTGAGCAGCATTTGTAACGAATATTTATTCATTGTATCGTGTAAAATACCTGGAATAAAGTTTCATCCCCTATTTTATCTCCTTCGGGGAAGAATTGATCAGGATCCTTTCTTAGAGGATGCTTAAGTCACAGTAGCTTTATGCATGCAAAGTCTCAGCCCTATCGGTTTAAAATTGACAAAGTTTCGTACAAACTTTCATCCCCTATTTTATCCCTTTGGGGGTAAAATTGATCAAAATTATTTCTTAGCGGATGCCTACGTCAAAACATCTACCTACATGCCAAATTTCAGCCCGGTCCGTCCAGCGGTTTGGGCTGTGCGTTGATAGATCACTATGTCAGTCAGTCACCTTTGAGTTATATCGTATATAGATTACTTCTTAATCAACACACATTCTATCTTACATATTAAAAATAAAACAAAGAAATTAATAATAACAGCTTAATAAAACTTACTTTAACACAATTAAAAGCTTCTCTGTGTCCTCATACGACATCGTTTGCAAAGTTTCTTTAATATTTATCTTACAATTTATAAATTTTAGTGAGTGAATATGCGCTATAGACTTTAATCTATTGTGAAATAACGGATCTAGGAACATATAGAATTTTGTCGTAAATACGCATTTCACTTTAATTTTTGAGTGCAAACTTTATCCTTTTGTCTTTAACACTGATGTATTATTAATAGAGGGAGGGGGGCTACTTTTGACAGCGACTGTAATAAAAAAGTTTTGTAAACCGTGTCTTATTAAATAAAAAGGCGCGATGTTAGAAGTTTTATAATTTTAGAAATTCTTTTAATACCTACATAAAATAGTTCAAGGAAATGTTTTTTTTTATTTCGCTATAACCAGGTATTATTTAGTATCCTATTATGTAAGTCAGCTAATAATACCCTATCTGTATACCAAATTTCATCAAAATCCGTTCATTAGTTTCGGCGTGATTAACCAACAAACATCCAAACAAAGAAACTTTCACATTTATAATATTAATAGGATATAAATAATACCTGGGTATAGCAAAATGGCTGGGCATCATCATCATCATTATCCTAATAAGTTTCCCACTGCTGGTGTACAGACCTTTTCTATGGGTGGAAACGAATAGAGAGAACGAGGCATGACCCACCACGAGATCCCAATGGGTCGATGGGTGTGAACAACTAGATTAATAGCTCAATCCAGAAGCTCAAATGTGCCACCACTCATTTAATGAAAATATAACCAGTTATATACAAATGGTATAGCCAGACAGATTTTATTACAAGTTTATGCATACTAGTATATGCGAAAAGATTTTTTCCCCAACCTAAAAATTATTTGATGTTATTTAAATAAACACTTAATATATTGCAACCTGTCTTTTTCTATATTAAAACTTGATGTGATGAATGAAAGTAAAGCTAATAATAAGATATAATGTGTGTGGTAGTGGTGTACAATATCCAAGTTAAAAAAATAGATATTACATAATATTTTTTTTTTAAAACATATCATATCTAAGAACGCTACGTTTGCACTACCACACATAAAGACCGACACACCCACATAATTATACCTACCAATGCGTCTGCGCATAAATTATTATCTGCTTTAGTTTATTTATATTGTCTGCCATTTGTTTATAATTATATCGTTTAAGTCAAAGGTCTCTGCAAAAGGTCGAATAACTGAGGTGACGACAGTTATTTAATAGTACTGTCAGGTCTAGTTGTGATTTTAGATTATCATGACCCAAGTATTTGTTTACTTATAGCTGCTTGTAAAGAAAATATAGAAAATCATCAAAAGTAATGACGCTCACGTCGATGACAGAGAAACGATAGGCGCTGACATATAGTGCGCGTTAAAAACATTTTTTTTTATTCATTACCTAATCAAAAACTATTATGAATGCTACACATAGGCCTATATGTCGAATAAGATTTAGTAGCTAAATGAAAAAATAAAATCATCAACCCCACACACTTCTGAGCATAGCATACCCGTACGACACATACTGCTTAGCATAAACCTTCCTCTAAGATCTCCTCGCTGATCTATCCTGCGTTGCGTTATCTTGCTGCTTCAGGAGAAAATATTTCCGTCCAAGTTTGTAGGTGGTGAAGGAGGTTGTGTAGAGTACTGTTAGTATTGATTTATTGACGTTTAATTACAGCGAAAATGGTGTCCAATGACTTCGAGACCCTAACTTTGAAGAGTTCCCGGGGCAGTCGGCCCCGGGAAATAGGCCTTTTAAGAATTTAGCTAGCTCTATACGAGCTCCAAAAAGCTAACTTGGGCAACTGTTGCCGTTGAAGTCTTGAAGAACTACACCGACAAGGCTTTGTATACTTGAGGGCGAGCTCAAATTTGGAAGTAAATGATTTCAATTTAGAACCCTAAATAATCAAAAACTAAAGGGTTTCAATACCTAAAAATGACAAACCGTGAGTCAATTTGCATGAAGAATATCAAATATAACCATAGCAATGAGGAAAAACTGGGATATCGATTTGGAATCATCGCCATCTTTCATTAATTTCATTTTCATTTTACATGTAAAAATTAATTTATTTACTTGACATTGGCAGAATTGTGCGAAATGCGCAGATAAGCCATTAATTAAAAAAAGAAGAAGAAGAGGAAAAACTGTCATGTCAAATCTGTCAAAACAATTAAAATTAGCTATAAATTGTGTTTTATTATATAAATAAATGCTTTAATATGATTAGAATTCGTAAAATGTATAACGAAAAACTATGAAAGCTACAGGTAAGGGTTTACATTAGTGTAAGTAGGCAAAAACATAGGATGAACTTCGATAACTTGGATAAGTTTATATTACAGAATTTTAATGGTTACAGGTATAAAATTGAAGGTCCATAGATATAGAATGGAAAAGTTAGGAATATAAATGGAATAAAACTAAAAAGTATGAACATAATTAGTGATATGCATCTAAGGAATGAAAACGACACAAAAGGTTAGTTACGACACGCTTAAACCAAATTTGTGCTATTCTCACAGAAACTGAACTAGGCTCATATACGTCACCATTTTTATTTCGCTTCTTGCATTGTATTTTTACCTTTCTGTAATAAATAACCTTCCATGTGTCTGATTGGATGCCATTAATTTATTCATCTATAACAACAAATACTAAAACTTTGAAAAAAATGAATATTTAAGAAGCTCCCACAAAACAAACGTGATTTTAGGTGCGGCTTGTTTTCGGTACAGAACCCTTTATGAGCGAATCCGACTCGCACTCGGCCGGATTTTCATTTATTTTTAAGCAAAAATAAAAGAAAAAGATTTCTTATTGCAAAAAAAAACTGAAAGAATAATTATTCCGAAGCCAAATGCACTTTCCTCAGTTTGTTCTCTCTATTTACACATAGTATAAAACAATGTCGCTTCCCTTTTTAACTACACAACGAATTTAAATGCGAGTTTAATTTATATACAGAGCGAATTAAGAGAAACTTTTGTATAATACAGAAACACGCAGGCAAATCAGTTGGTGGGTAGTATAACTACCTACAACAAACATGGTTTGCAAATTAGATTCTGTATTGAATGTTCATTACCTAAAATTAATATCGAACCTAAGCAAGATAAAAGTATAATTTCGAGGTTAGCCCGTGATTTTTATCATTATTTGTTAATGTTATCAGGAAGAAGTGACAGATAGATTTCCTTTTTTTATTATATGTCTATTTTCTTTAATAATCATGACTAGACATATAATTTATCTTTAACTATGTTTGATCTGGATTTTAATGTTATAATATTTAATGTCTTTCATTGGACATTGCTCAGATCCTAAAAACCGGTGGACCCAGAGCCAAAAGGCAAAAAAATATTATTGTAATGATAAAATAGAGTTTTAGTTTCATATCTTGTCAGGTTAAAATAAAAATTATGTCAAACTATTTATGTTTATGGGCTATTTTCGACGATTTCTTTTGAAGTCAGTATATTTGCATAAAGCTTTTTAGATTTGTTTTTCTACTTTAACCTAAAGTTTATAATATATCATGTATTGTTTTATTTATTTCAAAATATTTAAAATATATTATATCTTAAAACTACTGGCTTTAGCTATATAACCTTTCATTCAATGTTCAAAAAAATTTATAACATTATCTTGATTTTTCACTTTCAATAAAATAGCTATTACACATGGACGGACAGACGGATAGACGGACAGGCAAACTTTTGCTGATACATTTTAAATTGTTTGAATGTTGATTTTAGTAATTATCTCAATATATTAACTACGCAGGCAAAATATTACCACGTGTTTTCAAATTAATTAGGTATTTGAAATATTGTTTATTGATTACACGAATCACTTTACGTCAAGTATATATTCATCTCAATTTAGTCATTTATATCTAGTATACAGACTGTCGACTAACAGAGCTGTAGTGTAAACGCTCTCGCGATGATAATATTTGTCGCTCTCTTCGTTATCGCGCTAACAGCGTTGTATTTATATGGTACAAGAAACCACAAATACTGGCTAGATAAGGGTGTTCAACATGATAAACCAATCCCTTTCTTTGGCACAAATGCCAAAAACTATTTACTCAGACAGAGTTTGACAGAAATGGCCGTTGAAGCTTACTGGAAATATCCCAAAGAAAAGGTTGTGGGAGTATATTTGGTATCTTGGCCTGCTTTAGTGTTAAGAGATCCTGATATTATCAAGCAAGTGCTCACTACGGACTTTATATACTTTTATGGACGAGGTCTTAATACACACGACGAGGTAATAGAGCCAATGTTGAGAAATCTGTTCTTTGCGGATGGGGATTTATGGCGATTGTTGCGGCAGAGGATGACGCCGGCTTTCACGAGCGGCAAGTTACGTTCCATGTTCCCTCTAATAATTGAACGTGCTGAGAAGCTGCAAGCTCGTACAGCTTCAGCTGCTGCTGAAGGCCGCACCATCGATGCTCGTGATATTATGGCACGTTACACTACTGATTTCATTGGAGCTTGCGGTTTTGGTCTCGACGCCGACTCACTCAATGACGAAGATTCCGCATTCAGAAAACTTGGCAAGAATATATTTAGAGTACGATTAATAGAATCTGTAATAATATATTTGAAAGATTTATGCCCGGTATTGTTTAAGCATGCTAAGCTGTTAGGTTCTGTTGAAGGCGAATTAATAGATCTCGTCAAAGTCATTTTGAAACAGAGAAATTATCAACCCTCCGGAAGGAATGACTTTATTGATCTTCTTCTTGAGTGCAAGAATAAAGGAATATTAACAGGAGAGTCGATAGAAAGAAGTAAACCCGATGGCACGCCAGAAGAGACATCAGTAGTGCTGGATGATGTGCTCATGGCTGCACAAGTGTTCGTTTTCTTTGCAGCCGGATTTGAGACCTCTTCTTCCGCCACCAGTTTCACTTTACATCAGCTAGCATTTAATCCAGAAGTGCAAAAGAAAGTGCAAGATGATATCGATAGAGTGTTAGCTAAACACAACAACAAACTCAGTTACGATGCTATCAAAGAAATGACATATTTAGATTGGACATTCAAAGAAGCTATGAGAATGTTCCCTTCACTCGGGTTTTTGATTAGAAAATGTGCAAAGAAATACACATTTCCAAATATGGATTTGACAATAGACCCTGGCGTACGTGTATTAATGCCACTGCAAGCGCTTCACATGGACCCACTGTACTTCGAAAGACCTGAGGAATTTCGGCCGGAGCGTTTTGATCCTGAAGTTTTCGACAACAAATTAAAGAACATTTACATGCCCTTCGGGATCGGACCACGAGCGTGTATCGGTGAGTAATAACATTTGATCAGTAATGATTTATATTGTATTCAATAGCAAAAGTTCTTTTTGTTAGTGCTTCTAATATAATCTATGTAAGATATACTTAGTGCCAACCCGTATAACAAAGCGGTTATTTTTCCAAATTTAATTTTAATTTCGTATAATGATTGTTAATATTAAAAACGATTTCAAGTTTAGACGCTTACAATTTCAGGTGAGCGTCTGGGGCATATGCAGTCTTTGGCCGGACTGGCGGCGGTGCTATCAAAGTTCTCTGTGCGGCCGGCACCGGAAACAGTTCGACATCCACGTGTGGATCCACCCTCAGGAATAGTGCAGAGTATATTAGGAGGTCTGCCATTATTATTCGAAAAAAGAAAAATATGTATGTAGCTCATAGTTTCCTGTTCAAGAAACGTACGTTTCGTGTTATCATTATTTAAAAAAAATGTATTTAGGATCAATGCTATTTTGATTTTTTCAATCATACCACGATTCAGGCGACTAATCTAACCGATTGAGCTACCCAAGACTTGTGACACAAGGATTCTCAGGTACATGAGACAAAGTCACAGTCATTTATTTTTAAATTATTTATTGATTTAATTTTTGTAAGCTATCTTAATTATGTATGTTAGTAATTGTGTCCAATTCATTACTAAAACGGAATTACTGGTCACGAAATGTATTATTAATGATAAAATAAGTATGTATCTAACTGATTAGGAACCTAATGACTGATTTGTATAGTAAAGATGCATTTTGTTAGATCGATTGTACATATGTTTAAAGAAGTATAAACGTATCTTATAAAAGTACCTATCTTTCTCACAGAAAGATAGGTACTGAATTATCTATATTTCTCACAGAGTTGAGGTAAGAAAAGAGTTTCATAGCCTAAAAATGGAAATTGGCTTTCTGTCAAATCGGATGAAACTATGATGAATGGATAGAGGAAGTCTTCTTGAGTAAAAGTCCTCATGGGCACTAAGCCCGAAAATCGAAACTTTTAGTACTTTTGGGCATTCGAAGTTTTTGATTTTGGATTCTAGCAAAATCAATAAATCCTTGTAGAATCGGCCCAAAGTTCAATTAGACATAAAAGAAAAAATACGTATCGAATATTTTTTCAAGACCTTTCGAACGACACCCTATTTGACCCCCCCCCACTCCCCCACCTACGGGGGTGGAAGGGGAGCGGTTTTTTGCGAAAAAGTTCTTTTATAATGTTATAATGGCCTCATGATTGACGGAACACTTGAGCCGTGCCCGATCGACCCCCCCCCCACCCCACCCACCCACCACACGCGGGGGCGGAGGAAAGAGCTGTTTTTCGCGAAAAAGTTCTTTAAAAGCGTGTTCATGGCCTTTTGAATGACAAACACTCGAGCCATGTTTACTCTAATGGTTTGGGTCGAGTGTCCACTTGATGTTGGGAGCGGATGGATGTACGAAGGTATAAATTGCCATAAAGATTGCAAAACTGCATATACATTACATATGTTCCGAAAAATACAACTTCACATTAAGATTTTTAATGTTTTTAGGAATATTATCTTTATGGCATTATGTATATTATCAGGTACTCATGAATACCTACTAGGATGGTTTCAACCACGATTGTAATCATGAGAAATCGTATATGAAATAAATATTTTTTTTCATTTTTTTTTTCATTTTTTCATGGCATTGTGAACTTTAGGTTAATTTTGACGCTATTAGCACTCTGACTTCCTAAAAGACGTTCTTATGTTTTTTCTTATTCTTTTTTGACAGAATTTTTTGTGTAATTTGTTAAATCATAACTTTTTCCTAATGTACCGATTTTTTTTTATATTTGCTAACAGGTTAAATTAAAGCGAGGTGAGAATATATTATGCTATTCTTTTATTAAACTCGACCTTGAGTACAGTGCTGTCCCAGCATCGAGGTTCAATTTTTGTATTATATTATTTTTTTTGCATTTAAATAAATAAAATACCGATACCATCTAGACAAAAGTTGAGGATGTGAGCGCCGTATCTATATTAGAATGATATTGTTCTTTTAATCCATACCTAAATATCTAAATAAAATCCCTTCTGAAATAACTCAAAATGTTCCTAAATAGTACTGAGCTCGGGAAAAGTGCGATCGGCCTACGAAACCACTTGGTTTATTTCCAATTTTATCAAAATATTTATAAAGAATAATTAGAATATTATTTAGGTATTCCATTTTAGTTATAATATTCCATATTTTGTAACTTTTCTCTATTTTCTCTATATTTACATAATACAGAAGATTATGCAAATTTCTAACTCGAGCAACCCCCCTACCAGATGGACTGAAGATCCTATAAAAGTTGCGGGAAGCCGCTGGATGCAGGCAACGTAGGATTGATCAGCGAGGAGATCTTAGAGGAACGTTTATGCTAAGCAGTATGTGTCGTACGGGTATACTATGCTCAGCATTGGGTGGGGTATGGTAAATGATTTTATTTTTTCATTTGGCTACTAAATCTCATACGACATATAGGCATTTTTGTAGCATTCATAATAGTTTTAGATTAGGTAATAAATAAAAAAAAAATGTATTTAACACGCGCTATATATCAGCGCCTATCGTTTCTCTCTTATCGACATGTGCATCATCACTTTTGATTATATTCTATATTTTCTTTATACGCTATAAGTAAACAAATGCTTGGGTTATGAAAATCTAAAACGACAGCTAGACCTTATAGTAGTATTAAATAATTACTTTTAAAAAATGTATCGTCACCTTAGTTATTCGACCTTTTGCAGAGAACTTTGACTTAAACGACATAGTTATAATTAAGTGACAGACAATAAACTAAAGCAGAGTATAATTATATGTGGGTATGTAGGTGTTGACGTGTATGCGTAGAGTAGTGCAAACGTAGCGTTGTTAGATATGAAATGTTTTTATAAATTTTATTGTTTAAAAAACTGGGTTATTGTTTACCACACTAAGCAACACTATTTCTTATTATTAGCTTTACTTTAATTCATCATGTGTTTGTTTATATATATAATAAGGAAAATGTGTGATTTTAATTGTTTTTCTTGCTGTCAAAATAAGTGAACCTAATGAAGAAATTCGATACATTTTAAATTTTTATTATAAAAAAGGTTAAAATGCAACGCAAGCCGCGAAGGAATTTGTGATGTTTACGGACCTGGTGCAGTTTCTGTGAGTAGCACAAATTTGATTTCAGCATTTTATTCTGGAAATTTCGATATCAAAGATGCACGTCAACTCACAACTAACCCGGGTTAACTCACAACAAGGTGATGCTGTGTATATGGTGGGATTAAAAGGGCATTATTCATCATGAGCTGTTACCACCAGGTAGGACGCAATACAGCAAAAAGTTGAGAGAAAGCGGCCAGAATTCTTAGGAGTAATATGGGTGTGAAAGCTAGACCTCACTCATCTTTTACCACTTAGCAAAAATTAAGAGAGTTTGCCTAGGAGGCGACACAACATCCTCCCTTTAGTCCTGAATTTGCACCTTCAGATTGTACTCAATTAAAAACCAATTTAATCATCAAATTATTGCAGATAGCGGCGTTTTATATGTCAAATTAGAACATTACGATTACATTTTAGTATTGAAGAAGAAGAAACATTGAACAAGTGCAATATAATTCATACTATTATTTTTGGAGAGCTATTACGAAAAACCCACACGTCATCTAGTAGGTCAACATCTATACTATAATAAAAACGTAACTGATCGATGTCTGTACATTGAAGATATATGAAAAAAACTGTTATGAGGGACATTTATAAGAGTAATAGAACACAAAAAAATGATTTTTAAATTTTTTGTCTGTTTGTCTGTTTGTCGGTTTGTCTGTTTGTCTGTGCGTTTGTGCACGATAATCTCAGAAACGGCTGAACCAATTTAAATGCAGTTTTTACTATTATATTGCGGTATTCTTCCGTTAACATTTAGTGTAAGATTTATTTCAATCGGTTCACAAATACAAAAGTTATGTCAATTTGAAGTGACGTGGTCGCCAAAATTGCTATCAAAATATTTACTGTTTTATTAAATTTTCGTCTTTGATATATTGATCATCATCATTAACTCTTTCACAGCCAAACTGCAGGGCCTCAGGCATTTGTTTAATAATTTTTGGTCACCCATCCCGTGAACAACTCTTGCGAAAATTGCTTAGCAATAGCGATCGTGCGCAGCGGCGCATATCCGTAGCGCCACCGAGTTACGAATTAATATTGTCTATTAAATGATAATTCGTATCATGACAAATAAAAAAATAAGATTCCAAAATTTTGAATCTCCGAAGTGAGTTGACCTCATTTATATATATATGGCCAATCATATTAAATAGGGTTCAGCTTATAATGGACATGTGGTATACGATCACGCAAGTAGGAGAACAAGCGCGAAAGAGACTTCCGATGATGCAATTAAGCCTCGAGTAGTTTACAGTGAACGCATATTTTTATCAGATTAGGTTCACGTCGTCGTCGGGGCCAGCGGAGGTGATTGGCAGCCGCTCCCGCATTGCACGGTTTCGTCTGTCTGGGAGAGGCCCTCGATTTACCCGAGTCTCTCCAATTTTCCATCTGCAAGGGGACCAATGGTCCAATACTTGAGTGTCCTGGTGACTCGGCCATAGCTTGCCGGTTTTCATTTCCCATGAGAAGGTGTAGAGTACGGGTTTTGGTCGTAAAGACAACTCGAGTTATATATATATTTTTTCTCTTTTTTTTAACATACAAATTGCTGTAGATACGTACTTCAAAGTTGGTATTTTCAGTCTTCGCTGGACACAATGCTTTATTCATAGGTCACAACACTCATATAATATTACGCGAGTCTGTGAGTCGGTTCAGAGTAGCTCGGTGGCGTAGTGAATAAGCGCCATGGCCCGCGATTTTAGTTGTTAAGCAACTTTCGCAAAGGTCGGGCACAGGATGGATGACCAAAAAATATTATCTCAAGCAACTTCAAGCTTCGGAAAGCACGTAAAGCGATTGGTCCCGGTTGTATTTGCTGTCGTTAATATCCTCCAATCCACATTGGGCCAGCATGGAGAGTCGCGGCCCATCCTCTTTAACCATCTATAAGGAAGGCCTTAGCTCCTGCAGTTGGTGACGTAAAAGGGCTGATGATGATGATGATGAGGGCCGTTCAAATCTGACAGAAGCTCAGTTAAGCACCTCACGGAAGTATGTTAGTAGACGATTTCCTTCGAGTGTGGAAAGTCGAAATTAAAATATGTATATATTTTTTTTATATCAATAAATAAAACTCCACGTATCTTCCGTCAGACATGTACTGGCCGAATTTTATAGATAAAGAAAGAGATCAGACAGAAGGCGCTCGCTCTCGGGAGACACCTGATAAACGCGAAGCGTATTTAACTGCCCATCGTGAGGCAAATTCGATGCAAACAAACAAACAACCAAATCTATCCTCTTTATAATATTAGTATAGCTTAGGCATAAGGGGTCCGATGGCGTAGTGGGTTAGCGCATTCGGTTTAAATTGCAATTAAATAAGTAAGTAAATACTGCACAACAAGGACATACATGAATACGTATTTTACATAAATAAGTACAAACGACAAACTCATCGCTAGCCGGCGATTTCTTCCAGGCAAACTAGCATTACATGAAAAATAGAACAATAAATAACCGATTGTGCATACAACTAGACAAATAATAATAATTTAAAAAGATCGACACAAAAGAAGGACCGTTTAAAGGTACGAATAAAATGCTCAGACACAAGCAACAACCAGAGCGCGAGAAACGAGAAAAAAATTGAAAAATAACATTCGTAAGGACCGTTTACAGGATGGATGACCAAACATTATTATCTTGAGCACTGTGCATAATGCACGTTAAGGTGTTAGTCCTGGCTGCATCAGCAACGTTAACACCCACCGATACGCATTAAGCCCGCGTAGTGGGTTATGGCCTATTGATCTTATTCGATTCGTCTGCATTCATAGGAAAAAAAGAATTCTACCAAAATACTTACCACGCAGACGAAGTCGCGGGCACAGCTAGTTTATAATATTTTGCCGATTACACTTTGCCTAACCATATGCATAGTGTCGCTGACACGTAGCACTGGCAGGATTGCAGTTTGGTTGCCCTTAAGAATGCAAAACAAGTCCTTATATATTAGGGTCGATACGCGGAACTCAAAACTGATCATTCATCAGTTCTTACATTGAGAAATTAAAAATATAAGAATATTTTACTTTGGTGTTTATCATTGTTTTCTTGTACCAGCAGGCTAATTCTTGTCTGGACAATAAAAAACTTTTAATTAAACAGAACAAACATATTTTATGTTTATATTTTCGCAATTTTCCCACAATCGTGATTATAGAGCACCCTAATAAATATTTTATAGACAAATCAAAAAATTATCAGTATATGAATGCATAATATGTGATACCATATATGAAATAATATAGTATATTTTTTCATATTTGGTTTTATATTTAGTTTTTGATTACCTATTATTTATTTATATATTTTAATATATTTATTACAGTTTAGTAACAAGTATCGATTTCTTATATTTTCAAGTTTGTTACTCCATAAATAAAATACTGAAGGTAGCTATACTTTTAATTAGAAAAAAATTAGATACCTTCAAAACAATCCAATGTGATAATGTGTAGTATTCCTCCTGATCTAATTAAACCTTAATTATGGAACATATTTGGATATAATAAAGATATTGAGTATTGTATACTTATTTCGGTGGTTCTATAATTTTGTATTAATGTTTTGACTCAAGGGATTAATTTTATAGTTCAATATAAAAACTAACTCGATGATGCGTGTTGAATAATAGTAGTTTATGCAACTTTCATATAAGAAGGGGTATTAAAACACGATAGTCTGTTTGTTATGATGCGAAGCCGAATGCGATAATAGGGTGACTCGAGTGTTTTAATACCTAAGTTATATGCAGTTTCATACACTACTTTATCTTCACTCATAGGAAAAATTTAAATTAAACAAAGTAGGTAGGTAACAAAGGAAGATTATTTTTTTTGGAAAAACAAGATCGGCAAAAAAATGTATGGGAAGCGCGGGAAATTAAGTTCAAACTACGCATTCGTGCACCATTTCTTTCATATTCAGCCTAAAACCACAGATTAATTCCATGAATAAAACTAGAACGAATATTTTCAAATAAAAATGTATGACACGAAAACATGTTCAAGTATCACGTTTAATTTTAACAAATAATTTTTACCTTTATAATTTATAAACACTTAGTTTTATTACCCTATATATTTGTTTTATTTCCTCGCAAAAGGCATTGAAAAATGTTGTAAGAAACTTGAGCGTAAAAGGTTTTTCGAGTATGACACAAAAACATGTTCAAATATCACGTTTAATTTTAACAAATATTTTTTACCTTTAATACATACTTAGTTTTATTAACCTATATATTTGTTTTATTTCCTCGCAAAAATCATTGAAAAATGTTGTAAGAAACTTGAGCGTAAAAGGTTTTTCGAATAAAAAAACCTTACTTTCCGCACTCTTATCTTAAATAACTATTATGATACAATTGGCGGTACTATAATGAGTTTTATTTTTAACTTTATGTTTATGCGTTTATAAAGTACGTATTTATAGAATCGTCTTTGAATTCTTAATTGGATTTTTTTCGATTTGAGTGTAGATAAATCAATTTATTCACGAACAGATGTTGTTATTGCATACCCTAAGTTTAACCTGAATGACGCAGCAAAATCGTATTAAATTGCTAACATAATAAGCGGCCAACAAAATTGTTGATTATGAAAACCGGTTTTACGAGAACAAAGTCCGGAGCATCAGTCCCAAGTCTACGAGCAATTTGAGCGCGTTTTATCAGTCTGATAAAATTTTATTATGATCACTACAAATGTCACGTTTTATTGACGTATTTGTTAACAAAATAATATTTACGTTAAACATAACATTTTGGTAGGTGAGTATTTTGTGGAATTATTTCTTAAGTACAAATATAGATAAAGCAGAGCTCGATTTTACATTCGAAAAAAATACAGAAGTCATAAATAAATATGTTATGAGATTTTTGCATTTGTTTGTATTAAAAAATAAAAACTATAATTTAACTTATAAAATTTAAGGGTGATTAAACCTTTGTTAAATACGATGAAAGTGATTTATCAAAATCTATTCACTATAAATAGACAAAGATACCGAAGAACATGCATACGAAATAAGTAAGTCTGATTACAATAAAGTCAAGTAGTAGTGTCTGCTTTATGTCTGAACGCAATAAACATAAGTAAATACCTACGAGTATAACTCGAAAGAATTAACATCATACCTGTGAGCCCATTCTAATAAAAATTTGGAAAATGTCGAATCGTTTTTTTTTTTTTCAGATGAATGACAACGTGGAACAACTAGAAAATAGACGATATTTTGTTTTCGGTGAAATAAAATAAGCTATCAAAGGTTGATTCGTATAAGTAGTAAAGTCATGTGGGACAAAAGTGCTTCATTTATGTTAAAGCTTCTTAAACATAAACAGTGAAATTAAATGTATATTTTAAGGTTTAATATATTTCTTTCGGCTGTTAGGGTGGATTGGCTCAACATTGATGAAAATACGCTTTCTTGTAGCGAAAAAGTAACAAGTGCTTGAAAAAAGTCCTGTTAGTTCTGTGAGCTGTTCTAATACTATCGCTCGGCCCAGCTTAGCTTATGTGGTTCAAGCAAGTTGTGGTATTTGAGGTTAAAGCAGAGTTCCACTAACGTTGCGGGGTGGTTTGGATATCCAAAGGGGTGCTTCTCGTCTCTGAGACGTACCCCAACCCGCAGAGGGACCTGCCCTTCTTAGGGCGGGCCGAAATGGGGGCGAAACACGCCGTGTATGGCCTTCGGGCCGATCCCATGCATCGCCTTCCATGCGAGGGATATGGCTTGGTTTTATTGGATATACCCCTGCTCTTTGACTAGCCCCACTCTGGGGCGAGTCCGCAGGGGGGAGTCCCACATAACCCCAGTTAGCCGCGCTGGCGACCCGGGGTATGTAGTAATGCCCAGCGTCAAAAAAACAAGGTTCTGGGTAGCTTAGAGGTTAGAGCAGTTTCCCAGATTGCGAAAGGTCCCGTCTCAGAATGCCAGGGCAAAGTGAATTTTTTAAGCAATTTTAATTAAGATAATTTTCCAGTATAGCATTGTAATGTGAAATTGATCAAGTATCATAATAAAAGATGTTTTCATAAATTGAATAAAAGTAAAATAAAACAAATTTATTTTGGCTTACAGAAAGTCATACAGCTACAGAGGATTATGATTATTAAAATGATTGATAAATAGGTAATGAGGGTAAAAATGATTCATTCTGTTAAAGACGTTCAAATGACCTAGCCTAGGGTACATTTCAAAAGTGTAATAAATATCTGTAGATATATTTGTAAGGCTAAATAATTTTGAAATGCATTTTGTAAATGTAAAGACTCGTATAAAAAAAAAGAAGTGAAAAATACAGTCCTTGCTGATTTCTTGTCTGTTCTTGTCATTATGAAATCTATCGGCGAACTTTAAGGAACTAACGAGACGGTAAGAAAATACGTGTAATATAGTATATATTAATATGTATTATAGTGCTGAAATAGTTAAAATTAACCGTATATAAAATATTTCAGTTAATAATTATGTTTAATAAAAAAAAAAACTATAAATTTATAGTTATATGATGCAGTACCTGTGAAATACATTGTTATACAGTTGGTAGACAAAACAAATGTCTGTATAGCGATAATATCGGATATCTCTTCAATCTTTATATAGTTATTGTTATTATTGCCATTTCTAAGTTTCCTTGCGTAATAAATTCTGCTGTTGCACTAAGTCATGTGACTTTACACGATTAATAAAAACCAAAGTCCGCGTTGCATGTGCCGATACCACTACCTTTTTTTAAGTTGGTGACTCATAAAGACAACCGTTTAATTTTATTACTACAAAGAAAATACTGCTATCATTAGCCAATATTTATTTATTCCTAGTATTTTAGTAGAACACAAAAAATCCGCTGCATTTGTACCATAGCAGTGAAACTCAAATATTGAGTAAAAACATACACATTAGTAATATCAATGAACGAATGACTCATTAACTACAAGTTCGCACGCTCAATATATATATTTACCTTAACCTTATTGTGACCAGTGTGTAGTTTGTCTACAAACAAAGCGCTAGTCGGTATCGTAAACTGGTCGCGAACTCACAATGATATTTATTGCATTATTTTTAATCGCGCTCACAGCGCTGTACTTCTATGGCACCAGAAATCACAACTATTGGAAAAATAAAGGTGTCAAACATGACAAACCAGTTCCTTTCTTCGGTACAAATGCAAGAAATTATCTACTCCAAAAAAGTTTCACAGAGATGCTTGTTGAGGCTTACTGGAAGTATCCCGAGGAGAAAGTCGTCGGAATATACAGGTCCAATTTTGCGGGGCTGGTGTTAAGAGACCCAGATTTAATCAAGCAGGTTTTGACAACTGACTTTTTATATTTTTATGGACGTGGGTTGAATGCACATGAAGAAGTAACAGAACCGATGATGAAAAACCTGTTTTTTGCTGACGGCGATTTATGGCGATTGTTGCGGCAACGAATGACGCCGGCGTTCACTAGTGGAAAATTGAGGGCCATGTTTCCTCTAATTGTCGAACGTTCTGAGAAGCTTCAGATTCGCACAGCCACGGCTGCTGCTAAAGGCTCCACCATCGATGCCCGCGATCTTATGGCACGTTACACTACTGACTTTATTGGAGCTTGCGGTTTTGGATTAGATGCTGATTCTCTCAATGAAGAAGACTCTGCCTTTAGAAAACTAGGCATCAAAATTTTTCATATAGGATTCAAAGAAGCACTGACTACTTATTTAAAAGATTTATTCCCAGAAATTAGTAAGAGCCTTAAATCTTTAGGAAGGTTTGAAGACGAATTAACTGATCTCGTAAAAGCAATTCTAAATCAAAGAAATTATCAACCTTCTGGTAGGAATGACTTTATTGATCTCCTTCTCGAGTGTAAGAGCAAAGGAATATTGACAGGAGAGTCAATTGAAAAAAAGAAACCTGATGGCTCGCCAGCAGAAGCATCTGTAGAACTGGATGATTTGTTAATGGCTGCACAAGTGTTCATTTTCTTTGCAGCTGGATTTGAGACATCTTCTTCAGCCACCAGCTATACTTTACATCAGCTAGCATTTCATCCCGAAATTCAAAAGAAAGTGCAAAGTGATATCGATAAAATATTAACTAAACATAATAATAAACTCTGTTATGACGCTATCAAAGAAATGAAATACTTAGATTGGACATTCAAAGAAGCAATGAGGATGTTTCCATCACTTGGGTTTTTGATGAGAAAGTGTGCAAAGACATACACATTTCCAAAAATAAACTTAACGGTAGACCCTGGCGTGCGTATATTCATACCGGTGCAGGCGCTACACATGGATCCCCTGTACTTCGACAATCCCGAGGAATTCCGACCAGAGCGTTTTGATCCTGAAGTTTTCGACAACACATTGAAGAACATTTATATGCCCTTCGGCGTTGGACCACGAGCATGTATTGGTAAGTAATCATAAATATTGGTTTTGTAACTTGACAGTAAATAAAATAAAATTATTTTCATAAAAAAAAAATATTTCAGGTGAACGTTTAGGGCAGATGCAATCACTGGCCGGGTTAGCGGCAGTGCTATCGAAGTTCTCAGTGCGGCCGGCACCAGAGACGGTCCGACATCCACGAGTGGATCCACCTGCAGGAATCGTGCAAAGTATACTGGGGGGTCTGCCCTTATTATTTGAAGAAAGAAAAATAAGTAACGCATAGAAAAGGTTAGTTTTTATTCCAAAATTTACAAAACTTTCACATATCACAATGAAGATCGACCTTGCTCTAGAAAACATATTAATACAAAATTCAGAAATAGACATATTGCGTGTGTAGAGTACAATCTGATTTTAGAGAGTAATGAATTGAAATTATATAATTTATCATATTTAATATAAAATAGATTTTTTTGGATGTAAGTTGATTGACTGATTATAATTATAATAATAAATTTATGTCATTGTTATTGTACTCTTATAGTGATGTCTTTGTAATTATAATTATCGATAAAATATTTTGGTTATTATTTTTTTGTTATTGTCCCACTATGTGTTTTAGCGTATTTTAGATCACTCGATATTTTTTTATTAAAAGAATAATTTTCACCAATCAAATAAATTTATTGCAGAAACTAAAACTAAATTCAGATTTTTTTATAAATGATTTTAGTGATCTTATTCTAATCCTTAAATTTAGTTAATTACTATGATAAACGTAATTATTAACTACAATTACTATGTTTATCATAGTATAAGAGCATGAATTACATCTACTTGTAAAGACGTTTATGTTTCATATATCAAGATGATCTCATTCCTAGTCATAGGCTGAGATAACAATAACAAAACCATTATGTCGTAATGTTATTAATTTTTTGAATTGATTCTAATCCTTAAATTTAGTTAATTACTATGATAAACGTAATTATTAACTACAATTACTATGTTTATCATAGTATAAGAGCATGAATTACATCTACTTGTAAAGACGTTTATGTTTCATATATCAAGATGATCTCATTCCTAGTCATAGGCTGAGATAACAATAACAAAACCATTATGTCGTAATGTTATTAATTTTTTGAACTGATTAGTTGAAACAAATGACTGATTTGTAATAATTCTAACACTCAAACAAACAAACTTGTTAGACCGGTTTTTTAATCCTAAGATAAAGCTCATTCTGTGAGCCTCTACGAATGCAACAATAAATATTTTTTGAAACGGTCGGAAGTTTTATAATTTTTGATTAAGTTGATGTGTGATATTTTTAAATATATAAGTTTCCTTTCGTAAAATTTTTTTTTTTATTATGTTTGGCTTGTCTTATTTCTAAATCTATCGCAATCTTTACAAAGGTATAGCGGACAATCACTTTCGGAACGAGTGATGATTTGAATGAATAATAAACATCATAAAAACTTAGTAACTTAAACTATTTGCGTCTATCGCTTGCCTTGGACGATTCCAATTAAAGTAAAATTAACGATGTCGTTCATTCATTATCTTTCAAAAAAACATCGTGATCACAATCGCTATTGCATGACAAATAAAATTGTTCATGAATATTTTCAGTTTGTGTCATGTCGAATATCAGCAAGTTCATGAATAGGTATCTTTAAAATGTCGAATTGAAAGGAATTGCTATGGATTGGAAAAACAATTAGGCCATTGGAAATTGTAATACATTAACTCATATCTCCTCATTGAACTTGATTTTTGATAGTGTTTGATAAAGATTTACACTTAAAGACTGATATAGACAGACAGTTGCGTTTAAGTCTTAATCAGCGACAGGTGATTTCCCGATGTTGATCTAAGATTAATATAATATCATTATAGTTTCTAATTGGCACATACTCTATGTATGGTTTATTATATTTCTTAACACGAATGTTCTATTTGCTCTTATCATAAACAGAACAGTCGTGTTTTTGTTCTATTTGTTTATGATAAGCACAAATAGAATTGTTGTTGATTATTAATTTTAAAGCTAAAATTAAAAGGTAATTGATTGTTTTTGCAGTTGTGATTGCAATAGTGTAGGTACAAGCAAACGTGAAAGTAAATGTTAAGTTAGCATGTTGTTATTCAATTTATTAGATATGACATATTAGAATGTATTCAATATGTGTCCTATTGCTAGATAACTTACTCTAAACATTCAAAGCGATAAATTATGATAATATTTTTATTATTAGTGAATCTATATAGTAGAATATATATATGGCAAAGCAGCATTACCTCCAAAATAACATTTTTTGAAACCATATTTTATTTTAACAATGCAATGGCGAGTTTTTTATCTCGTCTTTGTTTTTGAGCGCTCTAACTAATAATGTTTTAGGTATATAATGTTTAACATTTAAGATGATAAAGATGTCCCTTCAACTCATTGACTCTTCATTGTTTCTTAATAGATACAGATTAACGATGTAGTCTGACGTGTAATAATAGAGGTATCATTTCCATCACAAAAACAGGTTCAATAACACCTTTTTACCTTGATGTATGTAAATTATATAGTTCTCAATCATTCGATCAGTAAATGTGTATTTATTAAAAATTGTACAATGAAAAAAAAAATGTCAGCAATACAATTCGGTAAATGACATTAGTTTAGAGCCAAATTGAGCATACAAATATAATATTTGATTAGTTTTGCATTCACAGTGCTACACTGAAAAATGTTCTTAATAAAAATGTTTAAAAACATTTATCATTAAGCATACAATTATAGTTAATAACGATAAAGCAATTTATTTCACATAAATGTTGGATCAGTCATAATAGTTTCTACATTATATTAGATAACTACAGAAAACCTCCGCCCGACTGCAATGGTAGTTTCGAGAATAAGACACTTTTCAGATACGTACTATTTCTCACTTTGAAAAGTTTAAAGTCGTTTCTATTTAATAAAAAAAAAACCCTCTTTTAACGGATATTGACATTTTTAATTAATAAGTAACACTAAAAATTTAATATTTATTAAAAATATGTAAACAAAGTGAAAGTCTTTTCAAAGGAGATTTTGTGTATTTACTCAACAACTTTTATCCAACACATAATCCATACGTGTCCATACTTATTAAAAAGAAAGACTTGATTGAATTAGATAGGCTCCGTAACTATTGGACCGAATATATAATTCTATCTATGGGAAACTACACGCGAATTTGCGCAGGCGAAGTCACGGAGAGACAGCCAATTTGATAATGGAAATTGGGTTAAAATTTAAGAAGATATCGAAAAACATACATACTTAAAAATATATACATATTGGTGAACAAAGAAAATCCTCCTTTCAGTTTTTGAATAAATAAATGTTTTTAATTTTTCGCTTTGTTTATGTTCGTTTATTTTATATCAACACGTCATCTAAATATTTAGGTGATATTTGATGAAAAGCGTATTTTGTTTTGTTATAAAAGAAAACTACTGATATGATTTCTATAAAATTTACATGGAACCATCTCTAATAAAAAAATATTTTTGAAAATCGGCCAACAGTTATCCTCCTCCTTTCGTTTTTTAAAGGTTATAAAAAATGATAACAAATTTGGAGATCGGTGAACTTGTGAACATTTTTTTAATACAAATGGCCTAAACAAGTTTGTTTATAAAACGGGTTTTGTATGTAAATGATTGTTCAATAATAATATATCAAAGAATTATACAACACGCAGGTATGCGAGGAATTTTATTATTCTTCGCACGAAAATGGACCTTCTGCATACTAGTAACAAAATTCGTTTTGTTTCTATCTTTCGGCTCTGATAAGATTGAATTATTGATTTTTACTGACATTATTTTAAGTGTTTTATGTACACACAGAAGCTTATTTAAAACAGTTATATTTAATCTGTAACTTTAAACTGTTAATAAAATTAGTTCCAAATAAACTTGATATTTTGTAGTAACCTCATGTGCTGTTTATGTTAGTAGAGTCAATTTATAAACCTCCTTTTTATGCTAGCTGTATTCCCGCGACCGCGTATGATGTAGCTTCCCGTAGGTAAAAATTTTTTTTTTAAAATCGGTCCAATATTTTCGGGAATATTCTGATGCAAAAAAATAAACAAATATTGCTCTTTATAATATTAATAAAGAAGATATTACATAACTAATAAATATTGATCACGTAACATTAACTTAGAATCCAAGTCGTCAAAAATAGGAAAAGATTTATTTTTAATAAAAAATACTTTAAAGAGTACCAGAGACAAAGAGTATTTTTAAACATTTTTTATTAAGAATATTTTCCAGTGTGAATGCATAATTGATCAAACATAATAAAAATACTCGTACAATAAATTAGTGATCCCAAAATGGTACATTATTTAAAAAAGTTAACCACTCATTTACTTAAATGAAATGCAAGAAAAAGTTTAACATTTAGATATTTTTTTCAAATCTTTTATTGAATTTACTGGTCCCTTGACGTCACAACGCCGTCGTGTCGATAGAAGGCAATTTTTATATATCTTTAGAATTAGAATTCAAATATCTCGATGTCGAAATATTTTTTTAAATATTTATACCACTTATTTCATTGCGATGATACATATCTAAATGACAATTTCAAAATTTACAAATAAAATTTACTTATTTGTGAACAAAATTAATAGTTTATAATTTCTGTTAGAATATAGCGGATGATATTAAAAGTAAATAAAATTAATGTTTATTAAATACAATAGAAAACATGCATAAACTATGAATTTAAAGTTTGAATGCGTCATATGGAATTATAAATTCATAACTATTTTGTATGAATTATGTGAGGTATTATTCACTTCATCTTGCCTTTTCACTGAAGAAATGGGAGGACATTTTTATATAGGTTATTTTTTAGACAATACAAAACCTTTGACTCTTGTTCAGTTTCTTTGAAACATATTCTATTTTAATAATATTAGATTTGTGAAAGTTTTTATGTATGTTTAGGTCATTCTATTGATAAGTTGATAGATATACCTATGACTTCGCCAAGCTCGAAAGGCAGAATAAAGTTATAATGCCTTAGTTAAACTAGTCGATGAGTAACGCACGCGGACAACCTATGCGGGCTCAACTCATTGAGGTCAATAAAACAATGACCGAACAATGAATTCGAGTCAGAGGCCGCTAGCGATCCGCTGGTGGTTATCATCAACTAGTATTACTGAACCATATATCTAGGAGTACCTAAAGAGTCCGTACTACCTCTAAATTAGGTACATATATGACAAAATGTTTTTTTTTACCATTTTCCTCATATATTTTTCTATTGCAGCTAAATCGGCTGTTATTATCTTTCATGCAATAAGTAGATAGCAAAACAATCCGATATAAACTGTTTCACTTGTAAATTAGGATAATAAATTGTATAGAGAAATTTTGTAGACATTTACCTATGTTATCAAACTGTTATCAATTAAGTACGCTTATGGAATTAACCAAAGTGCATTAGTGCGTCGGTAGAATGTATTAAGTTATGTACTATGTGGAGTGTAGTATGCAGTGTGTGCTATCAGCCGCACTGTAATTACACCGCCTGAGGCTATACAAACATGTGATTGCTTGTGTGTTTGTGTTCCATTAATGCCCAGTCGAAAATATGCCGTGCATACAATAACCCTCTAGAGCTGCTCACAAAGATGCTTATATCGCCGCGCTATATTTTCATTCGATTTAAATACATTTTTCAGTGAAGGTATTTTCATGATTTCAGAAAACATATAAAGATGGTATGTATATTTATTCAAAATTGTAGAATGAAAATAGTCAGCAATGCCAAGTTTTTTTAATGATTTTTGGTAACATATATATAGGCGACTTTTTTATAGTACGAGTAATATTATAAAGAAAATAAAGGAAAGTATAATAATATAAGAAAGAGGAGCTGGAAGGCGCAGTGGTTAACATTATTCAGTGTGTGATGCAAAGGTTCAGTAAATTTCTTAAGGGCCGGTTAAGGGCCACACAAAGTTATGCGGTATGATTTTTATATACTTTGATAAGAACTATACATTCTGTCAAGTGTGAAAAGCAGGTGCCTGCTATAGGTTTCTACAAGAAACCTGTTACACGGGTCACCAAGGCCTTCCCCGCATGAGTAAACAATGCTTAATAAAAAGATATAAATAAATAAGTTTGTTAAAAAAGGATATACAAAAGGAATTTAAATACAGAGTTCACATTTTCCTTTATGTTTGTGTGTGTGTAAGTGTGTGTGCGTTTTGCATGTGGCGGCGCGTATGTTTGCGCGTGTGCGAGTGTGTGAGCGTACGTATGTGTGTGTGTGAATATACATTTATATTCATTTACAAAAGGAACACCCTCAAAACCGCACTAGGCTTGCGTACATGGACCTGAGCAATGTGTATGGAGTTTTCTAAAATTTATATACGAGAGAAAACTGTCTTACCATAAACAATACTAAGTTCCTAAAAATAAAATTGATCAAATTTAATTTAATACCTAGTTACTATTCTTCTCGTTCCATAAACATACTTCGAGTCTGAGCATGAAAATACAGTGAAAATTTGTTTTATTGTTTATAAAATAAGTTGTAGAGCAGAAACAAGCAACGGCATGCGAATAACGTCGTAGTTTACACAAAACTATGTGCACCGACGGCGCTCATAATAAAACTGATCCTGAGCGCATAACACAGAGTCGTAACTGGACGCTAGGACAGGTTGAAAAATTATAATATGGACACGGAGACAACGCCTGTAGACCACCACAATGTACCTCCACACTCATTCAAAGCATTCGCAGCTCTCTCTCCATTTAATAAAGTTCTAACCGATTGCAGAGTTAAAAACAGTCCGCTGTAATCCTCGGGATCGGACTAACTGCTTAATTATGCGACCAGGATTATGTTTTTATTTTCAGGCTCAGGCATTATAAATTCCTTAGAGTATTCTGTTAATGCGGAGATTTACCTAGCCGTCACTCGGATTAGTGAATGCTATTTTCTCATCTAATATTTAGAGATTTTAGCATTTTATAATGTTTAGGTAGTTGGTTGATGGATGAATAAATAGCAGAAATAGAAGATACACAAATAACATAGGAATCATTGAAGTGATTTTAAAGTGAAATAAACTTGAAAATATTAGTACTCTTTGATACTAAAGAAGCTTTTAATTAGGGTTTACGTACATAAAGCGTAAAACAAGCACTCTATTATTAAGACTCCACCGTCCGTCTGACTGTCTGTAAAGTAAAAACATGCACCAGGCAGTATCTCAAACCGTGATAGTGAAACAGATGATGTAATTCTGTTGCCGCTTCGGTAACAAATACTAAAAAACAAAATAAAAATACGGTACTGAACCCTAGAGGATTTTATTACGAATTTGCAATATAAGTAATAACTGTTAAGTATGCTGTATGAAAATTGAGTTTAGATATTTTACTTTATAGAACTGAATTTATTCTCTGTTACCAAAACACAAAATTATTTTGCAATAATATGGGAATAATTATGTTTGCAATAAGTAGTTTAATCAAATGTGGCGTGAAACAATTATGTCTATATCAGATAGTGTTATCACACTACAAATAATTGCTTGTGATAAAATTTCTATATTTATCTTATGTCGTATACTAACTCGACTAAATGTTCGTTGTTTAATACTTCGATGAATAGAAGATTGACATCTATACTAACAACAAGTGAAAATGAGGACTGTATAATAAAAGACCTGAGGAGACCTAAGCTCAACAGTGGCTGTCATCCGGCTAATGATGAAATAATAAAATATACCAAGGGTAGCCTGGAAGATTGCTACCTTAACAATAAGGCCGCCTTTTGCATTTATGTGTATATTTATATTTATTTTCATGGTTATGTTTTACTAGCAAATAAAGTATATATTCATTCATTCATTATATTTGATTAATTTCCAAAATAGATAATAGTGTTCATATTTTAAAGACAACGTGAAGATACACGGTCTAACGAAAGATTCTGGTGTCTATTGGAAATATTAAAAAGTACTTAAGATTTTTTATGTTGTTGTCAGTTTTTAGCTTCGTTATTCAATATGATGCCGATTATCTCCTAATCTGATTCGAGAATATTATTTTTTTCTAGAAGTAAAAATAAATGAATAAATAAATTGTTAAAAGTAATAAAATTTATAAATAGTTAGGTTAACCAAGAAAAGGCTGACTAACGATATGTACGAGGGTGGTTTGAAAAGTTCTCGGCCTGACAGATTTGAGGGTAGTATGTCAACTAATTTATTGTCATTCGACAGCTCGATTCTATTCTATTCGAATCGTATGTCAAGTGCCATTGTATTGAGACAAGGGGAGATTATGTAGAAAAAAAAACATGTTTCTATTTTATTTGTTTTCTTGGTCGGGCCGAGAACTTTTCAAACCACCCTCGTACAGTAGGTAGGAAAAGGTTCGTCAAATTTCAAACCGATTCCATTGAAGTCGCGAGCACTTATTACACAAACGTCCATTAAGGTTTTAATCGAGCCTTTAACGTCTAATGAATATCAAATTTTGTTTCGGTAATGTCGCTTTAAACGTTTGTGCAAATGGCTGACAAAGCACTACATAGTATAATATAGTGATTTGTCAACCATTGTTTTTATCACTATGTATGTTTAAATTTTAATGCAGTTTTTTTATAGATAGGGTGCTTCTAAATGAAGGTTTTTATTTATGATACAAGACCACGCGAGCGAAGCCGCTGGCGGAAAGCTAGTAAATAAATAATTCATAAATTAAAGAAGCTCTTAAGAACCGTCATCACATCTGTTACTATTGACACAACGTTGACATTAAACAAAATTTATATGAGCAGTATAGGGTAAATGAAGACGGTACAGACACTTTTGGTTTAAATTGGTACTGATTATTGAGATGTTGTAAGAAAAAGTCAATTTTATGGTGACGAACCTTTTCCACTATATTTATGCATTAGCTTAAAAAGAAAAAAGAATGAAAATCGTCTCATCCGTGAATTGAGTAGAAATTGTCCTAAGATCTGATTTTTATATTTCAGAAACATATTCTTGGGCAACGCAGAAAATAAACTAGGAGAGTGCGAGGCCTAATGTGGATGCCGTGTAGCGCCCGGAGCGTATCCGTCAACATTGACAGATGGAGTTTCATGGGAACCAGGGGAATACTTATTGGACAGGGAGATCTATCGTAACTATAAAAATTACCGAAGATAACACAAGCGAAACAATTGTTCCTCATTTACGATTTTTTTATACCGATGCTTTAGAATATATTAAAAAAGAATTTAAAAAATGCTTCAATACTTCACCAGTCTCCATGATGGGCTTGTGATTTTTATAATAATTTTCCGTTAAGATAATTACCAAAAGAGTGTTGTGAAATCATAAACGATCGAATACAATATTAAAACATATTAAGGAGTTTTGAGAATCAGATCTGAATTTTATAAAACCAATATTATACAAAATAACATAATGGAAACAATTGGAAAGGTATACAAGGAAAACCCTAGATGGATAATATTATTTGGTTTAAGAACGAGAAGTACAAGAATACATATTGAGCCGACCCCAAATAAAAGTGCAAGTGTGAATTATAGTTTACGATACGATACGGAAATTGATGGACGCCAATTATAAATATCAATTTCATTAGCTGGAAATAACGACTATTTCAACTTAGTAGTGCATGAATGTTGTGTTCTATAATCTTGCGTTTACACAACAACGGTTTGTTTTGTTATGATCAGTGTCATACGACTACGCTGTCCTTTGGTCATAGCTATTATAATATAGTTATTGCTATAAAATATTTTTTTTAAATATTCTTAATGAAAAATGATAAAAAAATCCATTTTGCGAAAGTGATGTTTGGGTCCCATCTCAACGTACCAGGGGCAAATGGATTTTTTAAGCATTTTTCATTAATAAATTTTCAATACAGCATTGTAAATGCAAAATTGATAAAATATCTAAATATATATAACTCAAAGGTGACTCACTGACATAATGATCTATCAACGCACAGCCCAAATCACTGGACGGATCGGGTTGAAATTTGGCATGCAGGGAGATGTTATGACGTAGGCATCCGCTAAGAAAGTATTTTGATCAATTCTACCCCCAAAGGGATAAAATAGGGGATGAAAGTTTGCATGAAGTTTGTCAATTTTAAACCGATAGGGCTGAGACTTTGCATGTATAAAGCTACTATGACTTAAGCATCCTCTAAGAAAGGATATTGACCTATTCTTCCCCGAAGGGGATAAAATAAGGGATGAAAGTTTGTATAAAACTTTGTCAATATTAAACCGATCGGGCTGAGACTGCATGCATAAAGCTTTTAGAGAGTGATTTAGCTGTAGTCGGGTTTAAGTTTTTGAATTATTTTTTATTTAATTAATTTTCACAAAACGGTCAAGAAGAACTTGCACAAATGTATATATAATATGGATTCTTAAGTTCTGATTTCTCCAGCAACTTTTTTCAGACATCTAAAATAAATTATCGCAAATGTTCTTAAAATGAAGTTACTTTGTAATTGACATTAATTTGATTATCGTAGCAAAGACATTTATTTTTCATTATTCTTGGACTCTCGGGTGCCTCATTCCGTTAACTTTAATAAACTGACTAATGTCATTGAATTGCTTATATCTCCTTTAATATACATTTGCTTTTTATGATTTTTAGTTCTTAGTAATCTAGTGACATATTCTGATAATTATTATTAAATAATAATAAATATATACTTATTTTTCTGTACTTTTGAATAATTTAATATTAATTCAAATATACACTTATTTTCATTAAACACTTTGTATTAAACGCATTTTTCAATAAATGTATGGAATTGAATATTACGAAATTTATTGTACTTATAGCGATCAAATATAATTAAAATTTTGAACAGATGTTTACGAAAGGTTATGGGTTTGGGCTTATGTTAGAGGTCAGAGACAAAATGGATTTTTAAGAATTTTTCATTAAGAATATTATACAGTTATTATTATTTTTCTATAAAGAGTCAATCATAATTTGGAAATAAATATCACTAACAGAATCATTCGTTATCAAATACGTATATTGGTTTGAATAAACATAGGCTGTTAAAAATATACAGAAACCATGTCACTCTGGGAACCATGACACGTACGTCACGACGACACTGAAATGGTTAGTAGGTTTAAATTACCGCACAACAGTTTATTGACTATTAGTCCTTATTGTAAATATAGCCAGTTATTTGAAATCATCTTATAACTATTACTTTTAAAAGAGCTCCAAGTCCCTTTTGAGAATATAGATCTAGAATTTGCATTTCCTGCTAGAGATGAGTGATAGTCTATAGTGTAAGTGGAACTGAAACTGGCACATCTCCAGCTCCAGAGTCGTTGAGTCGTGATTACTGTTATGCTCCATTCACCCAGTTATCTTCAGATGTACAAAACTTGCACTTGCAAATTGGGCGTTTTGGTGATATTTTTATAATTTGGACCAGTCAAACGAGCCCACAGAAACCTATTAACTTATCATGCAAGGAGGAGAAATTCAAATATATAAAGATCTCGGTGGCACAGCGCTAAGAATATTTACAATGCAGAGATTAACAACTTTCCCAAGATCCAGTCATCTGAGTCAGGTAAAATTTATAAACTCGATACGTTAACCCGCTGTCACCAGCTGCATCAGCAGTCGTTTTCAGCGACCAATCTGCAATAGACCCAGTATTCGGTTAGCTCGGTGGCGTAGTAGATATGCCCGCGAGCGTTGTTGCTCAGCAACTTAACTTAAGGGGACGTAAAAGGGCTGATGATGATATGGTTATAGCCGTTCTTCCTTTTGGATTCAACAACAGGCCGGCGATGGTGACACAGAGAACTTGGAACTTAGAAGATTGCCATTTGATTTATTGCTAGTTTTGGCGAACAGCTAAGGCAATACTATCAAAGCATTTTTATATATGATTTCTGAGGAAGGAAGTGGGCCTACATAAGCTTAAATCTGTTGAACTATTTTTAACAAAATTACGTTTTCGGAGAAATATTACTACTTGCTTTAACTCTGTCTTATTCTGATTCTTATTCGGAGGAAGTCACTTCCTACGCTATTGACGGCAGTTAAAACAACAAATCGGCACTTCGTTAATTCAACGTAAAGAAAATAAATCAATACGCGTAGCAAGACAAACTCGAGAACGATTTGTCTACACTCAAATGTCACTTTTCTCGGGTGCGCTCATACAACATCTCACTCTCGACCCGAGAAAGTGACATTTGGTAGTAGGCAAAGCATTTCTTGAGTTTGTCATACTACACGTACTGGACCATCTTTATATGTACGTACACACAGCTGCACGTCAGGTCAGGTTACCACAATTTGTCAAATTTCTGCAATACACTTTGACCTTTACCCTGAGTTTTGTTAAGGTTCCAAACTTTGGTTAGCAAGAAAGGTTTCAAAAATGTATCAACTACACTCAATCAAGAATCCATCCAGTGATTTCGGAGATAAGGAGGATGGTCAATTTCTTTCCCATAACTTAGTAAGTTAATCCTAATCCAGATATATATTTCAAGAAATGGTTATTTGAGGTTCTTAAGGATAGGAATTTCAGTATAGTTTTTATTTGAAAAGATAAGGCGAAGTTTATTTTAAACATATGATTATTTGTATACTTTTATATAATTGTTTTGATCTTTATCAAAAATTGAAGAATTATGTTAATTATAACATAGAAAATAATTATCTCATAGTTAACTTAATTATAATAACTTTAAGTTTTCCGTTTATTTAATATCATCATGATAACGATAAATTTGTAAAGTCCAGAACATGACGATGTAGTAGACTTTATTGGTAAAACATAGATTATTTGTTCGTATATAAACTACATAATTAATTTATCAAAATTTTCATTAATTCACCATTCATGCAAACTAGTACGTCTAGTTCTTGGGCTGATCCGCAAAAAATATACGACGCATGTGGTTCAGTTCTAAATATTACCTTTTATCCTTTAACGACTGTCTCAGGTATTTGAATACCGATTTGGCATAACATAATTCTGTTTGAGGTAAAATCTGTGACAACTTCAATATCAAAGATAAAAGATAACAGTTATAGCACCAACGATATTTCGACGTAGACTTCTATGAACTGACTCGCTTCTATGAAATTCCGTTTATTGATTAATCGGAGTTTACCACAAATATAGTTTATTTTTATCGTCAGATTATATCAGATTATACGAGAAATACGCATCGAAAATATTCGTCAATCTTAAGGTAAAAGCTTTCTTTTCCTTCGGTTTATTTTTGGAACTTGTCGGAAACAGCAAGCAATACAATAGTCTGTGGTTGACTGACGATTGCTCAAATATACTCTTGTTTTATCGCTACTATAATAAAAATGGTAAAATTTTACTGAGATGACATCGTTTCTTCGAATAGAAGTTTAATTCAGTAATAAGTCTTTAAAAGCTTCAAAATGAACATTCCAAGAAGGATTTCTTTTAATGTCTGTATCAATCAAAAGGCATTATTCGTTCTATTAAAGTGTGATTGAGCCGCAAGTTTCAACAAAGAGTTCTCTGTCGGTATAGTATATTGGGTAGGAGGTATGGAGGTAAAGGAACGTTAACTGGTGTGCCTAAAGCCTTTTATATCCGCACCGTGCGTCCGTGGGAATTGTGGAGGTGCGTATAATATTGTAGGTTACAGGTCAGGTGGGGTTCCTATAGTAGCTGATATTTACCGGTCTGTCTGGTACAATCGAAATGCTAGAAAGCTTAACAGAGTTTAAATTTAATTAAGATTTAATCAGAGCACTAATTTATTTTTTGATCTTTGTTGCTCATCGGTTTAAAACTGAGATAAGTTGTCCGCCTATTGTCGCCTTATATAGAGTAAAATAAAACCTATCACGACTTGAAAGTTTAGGCGGGATAGCAAGCGACTGAAGTATTCTGTTTTTTTCTTTGCTAATGAGGAAGTATTAAAAAAAAAGAAAGCACTAAAAAGCACCTCCACTAGATGGCAACTCTAACAAAATTTGATTTTTGCATTAAACGGATGAACCATAGACAGTCATTTCCGTTCCTTTTAACTAACATATTAAAAAACTGAAATTTGAAAAGTTAGAAACTTGGATATCAATACAAATACGAAAAAGTACAAATAGAATATGAGTTGTTTATTGAGTTTTGGAAACTTATTTACTTTTAAACTTGAAAGAAATCCGGAAAGGTTGTCATGGAGAAATCAAGAACGTACGGTAGCGACATCTAGTTTGATTTCGGGAACAATTTTTTTTTAATACCTCCTCATTGAAAACTTGCTAAATCTTAATAGATTTCTTATAAATATTAAATTTTATTAAAACCTTTAAAATCACTCTGGTGTTCCTATATTTACCTATTTTAATTTATCTATTCTTCTATAACGGTTATACTTGTTACTTTTCTTTTGTCCACAAAGGAATCGAAACTTCTAAAAATATGTTAAATGTTTAGAAATAACACATGCTATTTAGAAGTTAGAAGTAATTCTATTAAATTAGTTGGTAGTGTATGTGAAATACAACGAAAAGAAAAAATAAAACATATATTTATGTTTCCTTGAAAAATATTTTGAAATATAAATATAAAATTTTTAGATATAATACTTTTTCTATTTATTTAACACATAATCGCTCATACTGACACTGCACCTTATCTATCGAACAAGGTTCGCTTTTTAACACTTTTAATGGTGTGAAAGGCCCACTATCGCCGGGTCGTTAATCCTCCATGAATACGGATTCCAACGCCTTTAGCTTTTAGGAATCCATTGTAATAGCGAATTTTATAATTATAGTTATTTTGCCAATCAAACATATCCACTATCACATCTAGTCAGTACCTGTCTGCAAGAGCTGCTGTGCACCGCCTGTACACAAATTTATATGTACAAACGGCAACAAATGTCGCAAAAATCAATGCTTTACACGTTATTTTCCCGCCACGAAGCATCCTCAGGTATTGTTAGACCTTACCGTGACAACCACTTACACTTAGTGGGTGTGGAAATAAATATTAATTGATGGGCAGGATGAGGAGCTCAATGGCACAGTGGTTAGCAAGCCCGGTCTGTGATACGGTTGTTAGCAACTTTCGCAAGGGCCTGTCATAGGATTGATTGCCAAAAATATTATCTAGAGCTTTTCCGTGCTTCGGAAGGTACATTAAGCGGTTGATCCCAGCTGCATCTGCAATTGTTAATACGCACCAATCCGCACATGGCGTGTGTGGTGGGTCAAGGCCCTACTCCCTATTCGATTCCTTTCACAAGGAGGCCTGAGCCCCAGCAGTGGGGATATTAATAGAGACTGGTGATGCTAATAATTAATGAAGAAACGAACTTACCAAGTGAATTTCAACCAAAATTATGTGATTGCTGCTAGTTGCTAAATTTGTTTTAGCTTTACAGGAAACAATTCCTCTCAAAATTATTGCTAATATAATCAAGAAACGATATTAACTATTGTGGGATTTTTTTTCATGAATGTTTAATTAAATCTGGTTTATGTAAGCTATTTTAAATAATATTATTAAAGCGACATCGACTAATGATATAACAAGCTTAAAACTGAGATTGAAATTCCGCTAATAACTAAGATAACAGAAATAGTAAGTTTACTAGGTATAATATATGTCGCATCATCTTTACGAAGATCGATTGATTTAGTTTCTTTTATTTTAATTGCTAGTTACTCGATTACTTAATTACTCGATTGTAGAGCGTGATCATCGATACTTTTAATTTTATTAGAATGGTGATACTGACTTTGACAGTTCGTTAACAAAAAGCAAGTTGCCGTCATTTTGGCAAACATTCTGTTTCCGATCGCCGAGGAGTAAAGACATCCGACGACATATCGCTCATCTCGTTATATTTTCGTATGAAAAGTGATAAAATGGAACAAATCCACGTTGGTATGTGTGTTATTTTAAAGATAGTCCTCCGATATGGACGATCTATTTGGGCTTCGTAATAGCCCCTTCTGACTACCCGCCGTTATATAATACTGAAAAAATCAAATTAAAATAAAGTTATTTGAATCTGGCCGGTTTAAATCAGTCATATTTTAATGTTTAGGCAATTCCTTAACCCGGCGTTCGTCACTAGGCAATTTCACCCAGTTATTCATAGCTCCCTATTTGAAACACCTGGATATTAAAATTATTGTCTTATTATTGATAAATAATAAAATTCATATTGAAACATAATAGAGTAGCTCGGTGGCGTAGTGGATAAGCGCCGCGGCCCGCGATCGTTGTCGTTAAGCAACTTTCGCAAGGGTCGGTCACGGGATGGGTGACCGATAATTATTATCTCGAGCTACTCCGTGCTTCGGAAGGCACGTTAAGCCGTTGGTCCCGGCTGCATTTGCAGTCGTTAATACCCTCCAATCCGCATTGGGCCAGCGTGGAGGGTCATGGCCCATCCTCCTTAACCATCCATAAGGAAGGCCTGAGCCCCTGCAGTGGGGACATAAAAAGGGCTGATGATGATGATGATGATGATGAAACATAATATTTATTCATATATATAACACATACAATAAAGACATGCACAATCACAACATTTTTCTTCATATTATTTAAATCCTACCAATTATCATAATTTTTCTTTGAAAACATGCAAAACGAGAGTAGACTATATTATATGACACTATACTCTAATTAACTAAGAAAAAACAAGAAACTTTTATGATATATTTTTTCGGTAAATACAAATCAAATATCACTCAAAAAACTATCAGTCTGTGTTACGAATTAACTTTCCTTCACTTTTTGACAATAAGTACCACAAATAGGTGTTGTATGCTCTCGACATATATTTTTGTGTCATATTTAACAAGCTGTCTTTGTTTTCTGATCTTTTCTCCAGTTACAATCTTTACACATCGAGACATGCTGGCATTTGGTCGGGTCTTTGAGGAACTTGGCATATTGTCTTCGTTACCTTCATGTAAACTTAAAATAATTTTTATTTTAATCTTTATGTGTGCCCCTCATAATCTTCAGTTTCTGATATAATTTCATCATCGCTTTTTTCTTGTTGCAAAATTTCTTCTATAGTACTATCTTCGAAAAATCATGGTATTGAAGTGCTTAAACAAAAACAAGGTTACCAAAAATTGCTACACAAACGGTCGCTACCGGGTATTTTTCACCCATATTTAATTTATATGTCTACTGCATCAGAACGCGTGTCACTAACTGTTAGCCGCGTGGTCAGCACGTGTCTTGTTTCTTAGTAGAAAGGTACCTAAAGGGGCACCTAAAGTAAAAGGTACCTAAAGTCTCTAAATTGTGTATGAATTTTTTTTTTTTTTGCTTATTATGTATGAAAAATGATAAAAAATAGTATAGTCTTATTATTTCATTCCAACATAGATAAGGTTCTATTAATTTTTACCTACGGAACCTTTGAGTAAATAATTGATAGGTTTTTTATAGCACTGACTAATCCAACCATTCGTGTCCCTTTGAAAGCTATGTTAAAGTATTCAGAGCAGTAGCAATGGGTTACAGTGGATCTTATATGAAATATATTTTATCTTGTATTCTATTAATTACTGAAAATTAACGAAACAGAGCATGCCTCTGCCCCGATGCTGAAGACATCGAGAAAGAAAATGGATAAAAGAATAATGAAACTACAATGAAAATGTGGAAGGATATCTAGCCATAGAAGACTAAGGTATACATTTCAAGATTATCGCGTGCTATCGGGGGATGATGTCCGAAGACATATAACAGTGAGTATGTATGAACCAAATGAATGTCAAGGGACCGAAAGATGTGTGTAAGGTGACTACCATATATCGCCACGCCCTATCATTAATGTAGTATCTACAAATATGCAACTTTACAGGAGAGCGGTTTAAAGATGAAAAGTTGAATAAAAACGATATTTTAAGGGTTAGGATTACGAAATTAGGCATGGGTGTTTTTTATTCTACGATACATTAAACAAATATAATAGATTAATTTATTTTACTTTATATACGTTACAATGTCACGTGAAGCTATTTTACACGGACATATTTTACTATCTTACGCAGGATGTGGTAGATCCAACTTTTTTTGTTGTATAAAATTCTATACTACGTGTCGGATGTGGCACATTTAACATTTTTGACTAGATTAAATTCTGTACAATAAGTCGGATATGGTAGGTATGAAGTTTTTGATCGGAAAACTAAGTATATTTTGTTAATTTTCCTAGATACGTTGTTTCTTATACCAAAAAAATGGAAATAATTTGCTATACAAAATTATAAATTTGAAATCTATTTTATTAATAAAATATGAGTGGCAAGTCTTTATATAAAGTTAATAACTTTGTAATATTACCTGTATCATTACATGCACCATTTTCAACAACTGCGTTGTTTGGTAAAATAAGGCTTAAAATCCTTGAGGATCTGCTTCTTTGCGGTCGACCGACATTATATCTTTTGAAATCAGAGTGTATGTAATGTTTCACAACAATTTGGCGCTCCAAAGAACCTACGTGCATTTTTCCCGACATTAACTATGTAACTGGCAGATCGACGCAAGATCGACACATCCACTCGTCGGTTATGTCCGATCAAAATTGACTGTAAGTGAGTACCTTCATTTTTGTACGTACACAAGCGACACTACCGACATTAATAACGTAATTATCTTCGTAATTATAATAAAATCAACAATTATTTTTTTGTGATATTATTCCTTACACCCTTTTATGAGGTTTTATACAAAAAAACAAAAATCGTTAAAATGCAGATCCCACATTAATGATAGGGCGTGGCGATATTGTGATGCTCAGAGAAGTCAAACTATTTAGATATCTGGCATGAATACAGGATCTTTGTTGTAATTTAACTTGTTAAGGAATTTTTTTTATTAAGTTTATCTGCAGGTGATACAACATTCCGTACATACGACCAGAAAAACATCTTTTTCCAGTTCCTTTCAGATAGTTGTGTAATCTGTTTTGTTTTCTGAAATAATGTCTGAAAAAAAAAAACAGCTGATAACCTGACATCAGACCCGTAAGGATGTTATTTAAATAGATTTATGATGATTGTGGAGCCTATATCCTTCCTGATTAAGTTCTGATTTTATTATTACAGACAAACAAATCAATATCTTTCTGATTTATTTAAATAGTGATTTTTTTTTAGTAAGTAAAAAATTGTTTTTTTTAGTAAGCCCTCATGTCCACAAAGATATCAGAATGTGTGCACCATCATATATGTTCTTATTTGATTTTTTTTTTTACAAATTAAGGCCTCCATGAGTCTATGACTCGACCGTTGATTTGAAAGTATCGGCTTCTCTGAAGAACCAATCATTATTAAGTTTACTTATAACCTAACTATGTACAAATAAAATCATTAAAATATCATATAATATAAAAAGTGAATCGCCCAAATGTATGTATTCATAACTTCCGAAAGACTATAACAAATTGGATGACTCTTTTTTATCTGTTTCTTATTATTAGGACAAGGTTATGTATAAATATAAAATCTAAAATTTATGTATAAATATAAAAATTTTCCTCAGTCGCGACTAGAAATAAAATATGGTAATACGAAGTTTGCCGGGCCAGCTCGATATAATAAATCTTTATAACATAGCGATATTACGTAAATACAAATAGAATCTAATTTTAGATATCAACTTACGAAAAGTCATAAAAACATCACTATAATTTAATTTTGTGCAAATAAATAACGTTCTAAAAATAAGCTCTAAATAATAAAGAGAAAATCTCTTTATAATTATTTTATTATAAAGGTTTTATCATAATCAAAAAGTGATTTCATAAATATTTCTCGATAGAAAAAAAAAATCATCGATTTTTGCGTTTCATGCTATAATGTTACACTGTTGTACTTTTAGAAAATTAAGAAAAATATGAGTCACTTTTTAAGCTACGCGTTTACCTTTATAACATAGCGATATTACGTAAATACAAATAGAATCTAATTTTAGATATCAACTTACGAAAAGTCATAAAAACATCACTATAATTTAATTTTGTGCAAATAAATAACGTTCTAAAAATAAGCTCTAAATAATAAAGAGAAAATCTCTTTATAATTATTTTATTATAAAGGTTTTATCATAATCAAAAAGTGATTTCATAAATATTTCTCGATAGAAAAAAAAAATCATCGATTTTTGCGTTTCATGCTATAATGTTACACTGTTGTACTTTTAGAAAATTAAGAAAAATATGAGTCACTTTTTAAGCTACGCGTTTACGTATAACTTATATAATAATCGGATTGGTTAGTATTTAACCATCCTCTGTCTCGTTTTCACTTATATCTTTGCAATCAGCCTTAATTAAATTAAGAAGATAATAACAGGAACTTGGTTATTAATATTTCATCAGTGTACTGTACCTATATTATAGGTAGTTGTAAATATTCATTTAAGATGTTTCAAGTTGTTTTTCCAGCGCCAATGTTCGAGGCTTATAGTTGAAGTTAGCGGGTGCTTAGCCGTCTTTCTTTAAAAGGAGTTAACTACTAAGCACCTGCTTTACTCTCTCCTGTATACTTCATACGGCACCTTAAAGTTTCTTAATTAATAAATACACATTATCGTATTAATAATACAACAAGTTAATTATTTATTTGTACTAGAGAAGTTTTTATAAGTAAAACATTTTTATGAAATACTTATTCTCACTATATATGCTTTTGCTACTTTGTTTATGTAAACACGGCTACACGTAAGGCAACCACAATAGGTATATAAATTGCCTCAATTGTTTTTGATAATGAGCTACAACTCACTGAGGTTTTTAAATTCAAGTGGAGAATTTTGACAGTTTTATATAGCTTGACGCGCTGTTGTTAAATAAAAGCTTGGAATAAGGATGTTCTGAGGACCTCGATGGCACGCTCAGTCTGCGATACAATTGTTCAGCAACTTTCGCAAGGGTCGATCTTAGAATGGGTGACCAAAAGATTATTCCAAGCTCCTTCATGTTTCGGAAGCCGTTATTCTCGGCTGTATCTGCAGTCGGTAACACCCACCAATCCGCACTGGGCCCGCGTGATTCTATTCCATTGATAGGGAAGGCCTGAGCCCTAGCAGTGGGTATATTATTAGGTGGGTGATAATATATAAGGATTTTCATGTGTTAGAAATCTGTAAGCTTTAATTTTTCCAAGTTTTATTATGTTTTGTATTAAATCTTTTCACTTGACATATAATATATACTTTTGTAGAGGATAATTTTAGATTTTAATTGCATGGATTCATCTAATATTGCTTTAAGGATATATTTAGGTACAGATTGAATATCTAGGAGTATATTTAATGCAAACAATAATATTGTTACTATCAATATTAATGGGTTTAGTTTATTAAACAAAAATCTGTATGTCTGTTTAAAAAAAATGACACAGTATAACGAGACAACTGATGTTATTTTAAGCCATAAACGGACCTCCCTTTTGTCTCCTAAAAATCACCATTAGATTAACGGAAGAAGGAAGGCCCAATAAAAATAATTCGACGGCATTATCGCACGGGGCGCCACCGTCGCACATAAAAACGAACGACTGTTGCAATTACCGCCAAAGGCCAATCGGCCTCCTCATAAGGGTTAATTAAGCTAACCTTTGAATGCCGGTGAAGACGGCACGTTACTAGGATCCGTGGAACCGACCGTGATAAGATAAAATATTCATTTACATTTCATTAATTGCTTGCCTTGTGTATAGATTTATGGATATTATAAAAATAATATTTCTGCTATAATGAGGTGATATGATGGAGCAGTGATTTTTTTTTATATAGAATAAAGGTAATCATTGGTATGAGAAAGAAGCGCTCCTGATATGTGTACATAGCAACAAAATAGTGGGCGTATATTCCGTATGAAAGCGATTATTTTCTTAAGGAAACATTCTTAAAAATTCACCAGTCCCAGGTTCTCTGCGATGGAATGGCATTGTGGATGCAAAATTGATAAAATACGATATAATAACCAGGTAGTTTGTTATTATCGACATATACCCTTTAAAATAATACGGTGTGGTTTGAACGGGGAGGCATCTCTTTCTTCATGTTAATATCTACTGGGTGCTCAGTTTGCTTGCTTAATAATATAAAATTTTGTATTTTACAATACTTTAGGCATGTGTTCCTATTTGCAATTAAAAACGTTAAATTTTTAAGATATTTGTCGAACTCAACTCTCTATCATGATTGTATTTCATGAGTTCAAGGTTTTTCCATATTATTTATTTTAAATTTTGTGTATTTACACTTCATTTGATTTGCTTACCTATACCAATATCGTTTGTTTCTTTTAAATGAATTAGCTCCAAAACTGCTGTATCGATTTTAAAAATTCTTTCGCCACTTTCCATATTTATCCATTATAGACTGTGATTCTATACTGATGAAGTGATGAGTGAAACTGTATACGAGTGTGTACATACGTATTTCATATTTTTACGACTTTGTAAAACGGGTGGCGCAAACCAACCATCTACCGAGTTGATTGTATTGGGCACTGTTACGGTGCACTCTCCGGTTAATAAAACCATACGGCCCAATGATTCCAGGATCGTAAACTGGGGACTTGTATTTTTCACGTTCCGCTAGATACAAAACTGGCCCCATACCTATGTGCGCTTTTAAAAATAACAGTGGATTACGCTATCCATATTTTAAGGTCAAGTGTTTCTTTTAAACTTTATTCATAACAATATTTACAATTACATAACACTAGAGTATTAGAAAATAATAACTGTATAATAGGCAAGAGGTGCCTTACGGTAGAGATGTCTATGTTCAGTTGCTATTAATACTTTTGTAGCGTGATGCATACCCATTTTATCCACTACACGATAACGCCATCTAGTAATAGAAATAAGAAACTGACTATCTGCGTGTTACCGTCGATGACAAGCAACAATGTAGCTGTAATATGACCACAGTTCAGTTTAATAATATATGTAATGTAATTTTAAAACCCAATAATATTGTAATAATCACTCTTCCAAAGAAATTGTGTAATAAAAACACCTCCTTTGTGAACCGAAACACAGCGTTCCAACAAACTGCAAACATTTTTATGATAACTTGTAGCAGAATCACCGGCGCCCTCCGAACCGTTTAGGACGTTAAATAAAGATATTAAAGGTCTTTTTCTGTGGTTCAAGGGTCCAAATAACACATCAAGTTTAAGCCTTGCCCAGCACGAAACGGCGAAATTATGCCGGAGCACGGCTTGTTTCAAAGTAATATCTTAGTGATTTAATTTCCTACTGTTGAACAAAGTTTTGTTATATATGATTCAGTCGATTTTCAACTTTACGTTTGTTTGAATAAAGTTGAACATCATTGTGGATGTGGGTTAGAATCTGGGGTAGCGTGGGTCTGTTATTGACAGCAATGGAGTTCGATGACTGTGATGTGGACGGTACGGGACGAATGAAACTCTGGCCGTTTGGGAATTGTGAATCTGTTTTTCGTTGTTTATTTCGCTTTACACATGTTACGAGTATTTTTGTAGAGATCGCTATACTATAAGAATTATGAGGTCCCGTATCTGTTATGTATATATAATGATTAGCTACGCTCTAGAAACAAATAGGATATGCAGGATACCTGGCCACCTGCTCAGTGATGATATTACATGGCCTAAGGACAATATCTTATTAAGAAATCTTATCAATACAGCGTCAACAATCAAAATATTCCCAATCACATAACTTACCTTGGAGACGGAGCTCAAGTAGTGGCGGCTTTTGCAATAAAATACATATATCCCTGCTATTATTTGGTGTCTAGATGCAATTCCAATTGTCTGACCAATCGCATCTTTTTTTCTCATAATCTTTTGATGGACGACACATGTGTGTGGGATTGTACCGCAATGACACTATTATTATTATTATTTGAGCTTTGCCAGACAACGATACAATTCGCTACGTTAAATCTAGTAATGGTTTCCTGTTATTATTTTAAGACAGTGACCTGTAGCGAAGGGATGAAAGCCCGGTTATTTCCACTGACCTCGTTTTGGCCATGTGGGAATTAATACATAGTTAAAAATATAGCTTTACCGTGTACGGACTTTAAAATTTTGAATAAGAAAAAACTGATACCCTTAACAGCTTTAATGTCTAAATTTTACACCATCATAACTTTTGAAATAGCCAAAACCAAAATGGCCAAATCATCTACCCGGTTTTGTGAAAACGGTACAAAGAATTATGGATTACGATATGTATTATTCTAGCTCACTCACTATAGAAATGATTGAACTATTTATAACACGGGAGTGCTACTGCCAACTGCCCTTAGTTCTTCTTCAGACGCAGGACGCAACGCCCAAGAGTCATAAATTGCATACACGCTTTTCTTTTCTCTATATCCTAAGGTAAAGTCGCCTAATAAGGCTCACTGTTTTCACCGCTGAAGTGTAAAGAACTTAACCGAAATAAGTTTAAAGTATACTATTTTGGCAGTTAGAATAGCCAAATAGAACCAGACTAATGAAATCAACAGGAATTATCACTACTAATGAAATCATCACTACCACGCAATAAGCAAGAATTTTAATAAGTGCTCACGTATGCCGCCGAAACTTGGGTTACGATCAAAGAAATGCTCGACAAATTAAGTGCCTCTCAATAATCTATGGAAATAAAACTAGTGGGAGTAACGTTGAGGAACAAAAAAACTAATACCTGGTTAAGAAAACAGAGTATATTGCGAAGTTCAAAAGGTAGTGGGTAGGACATGTAGCCCAAAAGAGCGACTTACGGCACAAGGCGCTTCCTTGATGTGACTAGTTGGGAAAAACTGTACACTTATGAACCCCAAATAGTACAGAGTGAAGGATGTTGAAGGAGGAGAACTAACTGATCAGGCACTGCGGATCTGTAAATACATAATTCGTATTCTAATCGGCTTTTTAGTACTACAGCCGTCAAAAATCAGTGGATTATTAGGCGAACGTACCACAATATATAGTTTTCTGATTTTCATGAGTAAACTGAAACAACTCTAGCTTCATAGGAAAAGTCCTATGAAAATAACGGTAAAACTCTATTGCCATTGCCTATTGTTGCCATTTAGAGTTTTACCGTTATTTTCTAAAATAACTAAATTGCAATAACAGGCTATATATGTTAATTTTAAATCTAGTAATACATTTAATAAATTGTTTTTCACTACTTCTAAGTTTATTTTTATTTTTTAAACCATATATTGTCGTGTTAGTGTTGTGGTGTCGTCGATAATATTACGATCAGTGCAATTATTCAGACTGGAATGAAAGTGTCAGCTGGACAAGTACTCGTGTATGGTGTTGTTCCAGCCATGTTAACTGTTTTGGACAGAATGTTTTATGGATTCTATTCATATTTGCAAAAGAGATTAAATTTAACTCTTTACTATTGTTACTGTTTATATCACATTTGTATTACATAAAATCAGTTAAGAGGCTTTATGACTTCAGTACTATCACGAGTAACAAAACTGCTGAAAAAGTATATTTAATAATACCAGAAATTTAAAAAGGTATTCTTTTTATAATGTTGTGAGCTTGTATGGCACATTAACTTTGCTGGTGATTTTGTTTGAACATATCTCGAAATAACAAAAAGGAAATTGGTATAAAACCAATATTTTTTATTCATAACCAACAGTAATCAACTTATCAATATAACTTATCATATTTAAAATATGTTTACTTATTGAATTTATCTATTTATTTTTTGGTATTAAGTTTTTAGGTAATATAAGGAAATTTTTAACCAACTTTAAAAAAGGAGGTTACCTATTCGAGATGGTGGTCTGTATGGGCTTTTGAAAACGCGAGCAATATTTATAGATGCATCTATCTGTGTCCACGGATATCTCGCAAACACCGGACGGTAAGACACACCGTTAAAGTAGGTTAGGTTAGGTTAGAACTGTGATGGGGTGCGTAGTCTGGCAACCTCCTCGTGGTGCACCCTGGGCAACGTGGCGGCTCGAAGTTTCTTTGAGCCGCCGCGGCTAATGTCAGACAAGCCGTCGTCTTGGCGTTTTGTGTTCCAAGACTGACGGCTCAAGTGGAAGTGGCCTTAGATTTTTATGTTCTGAGGCGACTCACAAGTGGGAGTGGACTCGGTTGCGGACCGCGGGTTCGGTCGCCTTGCCAGACGGGCTTGATGGTGACTGAACTTGTTGGGATTGTGATCGAGCCTGCTCAACCTGAGTTGTTTCCTCGGCGTTTTATGTTCCGAGGATAACAGCTCAACAGTGGGAGTGGTCTCGGATTTTTATGCTCCGAGACGACTCAATGAATCGTAACTCCACACATGGTGTGGAGTCGAGGGCTGCTGTTCGTCAGAACAGGAGCCGAGAGGAAGACAACCTCTGTAAAAAATCACCCATGGGGGAATGAGTGGTCTCCCAGAGGAGGGTCCGCCTGCAGAAGGCGGACAACCGGCCCGGCTTGCCGTGGGTGTTAATCGGTACCATGGCGACGCCGATTGTCGGGGATGTAGGAGCGTCGTGGGTGGTTTTAGTCGGTAGGCCATTATGGAGAGTCCGACATAACCCATCGGCTCCCCCATAGCCGATGGGTATGCGTAACGCATTTCCCCCACGTTAAAAAAAAATGTTAGAACTGTGACCCCAATAAAAACGAATTGCTTCAAGTGTAGTGGGTGAGGTTAGCTAAGATCTGCTATAATCACAGAAAATGGTAATCCAGTAAATATAAGTTGTTTAAATACAGACGAATTTGTCCATTTATTATTAATGAGAAGTAATATTTATCTAAGTAATATGAAAAATAAATAAATCAATGATTCATCTGTGATAACTTCTATTATTAAAAAAAGACATTTTTTTTTTTTCTTTTTTAAAAATCTACTTCAAAAAATCATATGAAAATTGGTGGTATTATTTCGCTGTAGGCCCACTGCAGGGGCTCAGGCCTTCCTTATGGATGGTTAAGGAGGATGGGGCATGACCCTTCAAGCTGGCCCAATGCGGATTGGAGGTTATCAACGACTGCAAAGGAGACCAACGGCTTAACGTGCCTTCCGAAGCACGGAGTAGCTCGAGATAATAATTTTTTGGTCACCCATCCTGTGACCGACCCTTGCGAAAGTTGCTTAACGACAACGATCGCGGGCCACGGCGATTATCCACTTCGCCACCGAGCTACTTACTAATAAATCCTCTTTTACTTCGTGAATATTATAAAACAATTTAATATTCATTAAATAAAAACAGTTTGGCCGTCATTTACAAAGCACGAAGTCTTTTTCGCGCGCCTGCAAATTAGCGCCTAACGGTAATAATTGGGCACGTGACCAAGTCAGATGTCGGCAACCATTGCGGCGACACAAACAGTCACGTATCCCCCCTTCAAACCCTCACCACTAGCAAATGTCACCCCTCCTCCCCCTCCAAATTATAGAAGCTATATTGGAAATGCGATGTTCATTTCGATCAGAGAGTCGTATATAAATGGTTTTGCAGACACACCGAAATCTAATAAAATTTATTTGCCAGATTCTGATTAATTTAATATCAGGGTTAAAAACATGAGATCGACGAACCAAGTTTTAACAATAGTTATGTGCTTTTTTTTTGTACGTTGTACATAAAAACGTTACACATTAGAAATTTAGTTAGTATATAACATTACTGGTAGAATCAACAATACGTCAGGTTATCCAAATCGATCAAAATTTCTCCACTTTTTTTTTAAATCAACTGCAGATTATGATATATAATGGTAAAATGTATCTAACTGTAGAAAATGATTTGTATCACTTTTTAATGTTCTTAAAAAGTGATACAAATCATTTTCCACAGTTAGATTGAATTATTATTGAATTATACAAATACTTCACAATTTCTATGACTTAACATTAAGGGCTAGTTGGTTCTAACACAACAAATGCTACCTATTTATAGGTAGGTATACGGTTCACGAGCATAGTTAAAAAAATTGCGGTCAAGACAAAATTATTTTACCTTAGTAATACTTTTATATAGAATAAATAATTAAAATTGTGGAGCATCATGTCTTTAAAAATTGTATGCTAGCAAAAACATTGTTATACATTTTATCCTAATTTGGCTCTTGTTTTGTTCAAATAGTATCTATATCAACAACATTTAAGCATATTAATTATACAGTATTTACTTTTTCATAACATTACAATTACACGCCGTCTATTTACGAAGAATGAATGTGTAAACTAAACAGCCTTTGAATGGTGCTAAACACGTTGCACCGCTTAGAAAGTGCACACTTGAAAGACCAATACAGCAAGTTTACATGCGGGAGGGATCCAAGTCTCGCCTATGTGGTAACTAAAGAGCAGTTAAAACCGCCATGTTTATTGTTGCCGAGTCGTAGCATGCTGGTCACGATCCCATCACACCTCACTACTTCACTACGCACTGTACATACAAAAAGAGCGTTTGATTTTGAATGTATGTAACCTTAAAATGTGTATGAAAACAATAATTTACCAGTTTTAGTTATTTGAGCACGTTTTAAGTTATCCAACATAAAACTGCAATCAAATATTAGATTTTTAGTTATACATACTTTACAAAAGAATATAACATACAAGAGCAGTTACAGATGCATTTGAAAAAAAACTACATAATATGTGAATTGCTTAAAGTCTTTAGGACTATTCAATGCAAATTTTTCTTTATATATTTATTATCATATATTTTCTTATTATGATACATCAATTGAATCAGATTATCATCAAATGTTTAAGTAAAAGTAAAATGCTTAAATAAAAGATCATTGTTTAAGTTGATAGACGGAAGAGCTTTCAATTGACTCACGATAATATTTGTTAGTACCTACACAATGCATCATCCCGTTGAGTATGTAAGTTAAACGTCATATAATATATTTGTCAGTTCATGTTCCGCGGCTAATTACAAAGGACTCTCTTTATTATGTAAGTGGCAGACTGTTTATCTCCTGCTATTTGAAGTAATGAGGGTCAATTTAGTGCATGATTTAATATCTTTACTCAAGCCAAACGAAACGTAGCTTTCACTTATATTTAAAATAATAATGTATTTTCTATTTAAAAAACTGTTAACTAGGTGCATTAAAAATTCACTGTTGGGATGTTGTTATTTTTAAGTATATTATAATTAAGTTTATCGCATTTCATAATTAGGCATACTGAGAATACAATTTATATGTATTAATGTGACGTTTTTATTTTATTTTCTTTATTAACGTAGCTACAAAAATGTAAGGCTAAAAACGCTGCGTTTTTTTCTCAACGTGCGTGCAATGTGTGGTTAACGTTACGAACTGTTAAAGTTAGTAACTCTTGAAGAACATCGAAGTGTGAGCTCACACAGGCTGTCAGACGCGCTAACTTAATGCCTCCAAAGCTCACTAGCAACAAAAGTGATTTTACAATTCATGTATTAAATTAACCTGGTAGTGTAGTGGAGAAGTGCCGCGACTTGCGATCGTTGTTGTTAAGCAACTCACGCAAGGGTCGGTTACGGGATGGGTAACCAAAAATTATTATCTCAGACTACTTTGTGCTTCGGATGGACCGTAAAGCCATTGGTCCCGGGTGCAATTGCAGTCGCTACCCTCCAATCCGTATTGGACGAGCGTGGAGGATTATGGCTCATTCTACTTAACCATCCATACGGAAGGCCTGAACCCCTGCAGAGGGGGCATAAAAGGGCCGATGATAATGTTGTAACTTAATATAATATTTTTTTCTTTAGTTTAAAAATGAGGATAATTAATTATATAAAAATTTTGCGACACGTGGTTCTTGAATTCGAAATAAATTTCGCTAGGTACTTTGAAACACTCGTAGTGTTGAATAGAAGTAAATATTAATTTAAATTTATATGTCAAATTTCTATTTTTGATAGCTTATGTTTTCGTCCTCAAGATCACCAAATGTCTCTGCATTGGAGAACTATTCTAGAAGAAGTAACCCTTCATCGATATTAATTCTCTTTTAAAAAGTATCTTATATTTTTGTTATTCAGTTTGTAATCGCTTAATCTTATTTATGCTACGACCTAAAAAAAGAAGGAACAAAGTAAAATAATTAATACGTGACATAAAATAGAACCCGAGTAAAATACGCCCGAGTGCACTTTGAACTCACCTATCATCAATCAGTTTTGACGCCGTCGCTAGTAACATTATTTCGTATTAAACAATCGATGCATTACTTCTTAGATGGCGATTACTGAGTTTTGGGGCTCGGAATTAATAATAATAATAATAGCTTTATTTTCAATTAACATTTAACAAACTGTGCTTAATTCTAGCGATCCCTACACTAAGCAAAGCTTGGCTTGTAGCGACCAAAAAAAATTTACATATCTTACTCACATTCAAATTACAAGGCGCACGGTTTATATTGCATTAAGTTGAAAGTTATTATTATTATTATTTTTTGTTTTATTTTATATTCTTTTCTTTTAAGTTTACCCAAGAAGGTATTGATATTAGTTCTTTTGTCTCTGCGTAGTCCAGATTCCTCAAGAAGAATTCAACCTCGCGTTTCGCCTGCCGAGTTGTAGTTCTTTTTAAATCTACTCTGCGACATAATGTATTGTAAATACGCGGCAGGAGGAACGCGGGCTGGCGTCTTGCGAAAGAAGTACGAATCAAAGGGACTGGGATCCTAAATACTCGGCGCTGCCTCAGTTTTTCGTAGTTTGGAGAATTCAGAGTGAGGTTGTGGACGCTAGTTACAACTTTTGAAATATATAGCTGTCGAACACGCAACACTTTACTTTCCCTATACAAGTCGTCAGTGCTGTATCTGAAAGGCTTACCCAATGTCACCTTGAGGACCGCCCTCTGTGCCCTTTCTAACTCGAGTAGAGAGGTCTTACCTGCACCACCCCAAACTCTAATGCAGTACATGAGCAAAGACTGACACAAGGTTTTGTACACCATCAACAGGATATCAATTGAAGGCTGATCGTCTGAGGGTTTTCATTATGTAAATTATTTTACGGATTCTTGCAGCCACGCTGGCTATATGATTTTTATAGGAAAGTTTCTCGTCCAAAAGGATTCCGAGATATTTTATGCAACTCGTACGCTCAATTGTGATACAAGCACATGAAGACGTCAATGGCATCTGCTTGCAACTGTGTAGAATAAGCTGGTGGTGTGGAGGTGGATCCGAGGCGTAGGTTTTTGAAAAGCTATGCATTTTGTTTTTGCTGTGTTCATGGTTAAAATATTATTTTTCAACCACTCAGCAACAATAGACATTCCTCTTTCCGCTGCCTCAAAAGTTTTTTCCCAAGATGACTCTTGGAAGAGGATAACTGTATCATCTGCGTAGCAGATTGTGTCTGAGTCATCAATTTGAAGCTGCAAGAAATCACTGATGTACACAATGAACAAGGTAGGCCCCAAGATGCTACCCTGAGGCACCCCAAACTCGACCCGACGCCGATCACTAAAGTCCATACCCACTCTTATACACTGCTCTCGTTGGGAAAGGTAGCTACTAAACCAGTTCAAGGCCACTCCGCGGACACCCAAACAATTAAGTTTCTGTAGGAGTATTGGCCTTGAGACAGTATCGAAGGCTTAGTGAGGTCAATGAATATCCCAAGACAGTGTTTGTTACTATCTAAAGCCTCCGAAACAATATGAGCTACCGTCATCACACCATCTTCCGTGGATTTTCCACGACGAAAACCAAATTGTCTATCGGGCAAAATGTTATTAGTCTCGAGATAATCCACAATTCTTTTATTTACTATTTTCTCCAAGAGTTTCGAGAAGGTAGTCAGCAGAGATATTGGTCGATAGTTGTTAGGGTTACTCTTGTCACCGCTTTTGTGAATTGGAATCACTATGGCTGTTTTCCAGCAATTTGGAAAAATGCCAGATGATAGGCTCAGGTTGAAAATGTGAGTAAGAGGCTTTACTATGACCAGTCTAATTTTTTTGATTAACAAGCTGGAACAGCTGTCAATCCCTGGTGAGCTGTCAGGATTTAAGTCACCGATTAACTTCTGTACCTCTTCTTCGTCAGTAGGAGTCATGAAGAAAGACCTGGAAGATTTTATACGTTGTTTTATTTTACTCGCTAAGGATGTTTCAGTAACGCAATGTGTATTTAGTATTTCACTAGCCAAGTCCTCTCCGACTCCTGCAAGATAGTTATTACAAAAATTTAAGGAAGTTAAAGTGTCTGGTTTTATTTTTGTAAGCTCTATAGCACTTTTGTGAGTCTTTCCCATGTGACATATTTCCTTAATAGATTTCCACAATTTTTTAGGATCATCTTTAGAGGTAGTGAGCATTTGGCTTTCGTAATTAGTTTTAACTTTTCGTTGAATGCTATTTAGAAAATTTCTGTACCTTCTATATGTTGTTTGAATTATAGCGTTCTCAGGGTTTGTTCTCGCTTGCATGTGGAGACGATCTCTTTGCTTTTGGCATCTAATAAGGCCTGGGGTGATCCATGGCTTTAACACGTGTTTAGAGCGGCTGGCAACGACGTATTTAGTGTTACTTTCAATAGTCGAAGTAATAATGTCTCTGAATTTGTCCGCTGCATCATTGACATCTCACTGCGTTAGTTACTTGACTCCAGTCAATGGAACCAAGCGTACTTGCGACTGCGTCGTTGTTAACCTTGAAATATGAACGCCTTGTGACAGATTTAAGTTTCCCGTGTGTCAAACCCACCACGCAGACATCGTGATCCGTTATATCACTGACAGATCAAGCCAATGTCATTTGTTGGACTCTTAATAAAAATGTGGTCAAGACACGAAACACCTCGCGTCGTTTTCGTGATAGCTGGAAGTAGTCGGTAGTGCATTAGCATATTTAAGTAATCCGTGCACTGTTGTTCCAATGACACTGAACAGAGATCAAGATTTATATCGCCGGTTACAATTATTTGGTTTTTATTGCCATTTTCATTAAAAATACCATCAAGTGAAATTATGAAATTGGTTACATTTGTGAATGAAGGAGACCTATATATACCCAATATTAATGTGTCAACACCTATTTGTATTTCCAGACAGTTACAGTCATCGCAAGATGGCTCATCAGCTTGTGCATTATAACGTCTTTCACATAAGCGACAACACCACCACTCTTATTAATATATTTTCGTGTACGAAACGAATCATATCCAGGAATTTGAGGAATAATCGTATTCTTACGAAGCCAGCACTCCGTGAGGACAGTTAAATTCAATGTTAGAACGTTTCAAGGTTACCAAAACGCTATCAAAATTTTGTTGTATACTACGAATGTTGAAAGTGAGGAGCCTGAAATTATGTTTTGGCAGAAGGAAACTTTCCGAAGCGTCTTTGTTATCGAGCGAGTAGCAGTCTATAGACAGGGATTCATCCATATCTTTTATTAGATTAGCCATTTGTTTTTAAAGATTTGAAGGCTCAATTACATAAATTTCGGCATGATTAGTCTGCGCCTTCTCGAAAGCGCCTCCCTCTTCATTGTTTGTTTACGTGTATATGTGCGATTTTTAAGTGTGTTAAATGGGTGTAAGTGAGATGAATTTGTAATTGTGTGTATATTAAGTAGAAGCGTTCATGAGATATGCAATGACTTAAAAAATTCATCGATAGTATTACATAATTATACAAAAAACTTAAATTGTTTCTATTGAGCCACAATCCTGGATAAACATGTTGGACCAGTAGGTCCAACATGTTTATCCAGATCCGAAATAGTGAGAATTCGTATTGCTGGTTTCCCATCAGTTTTTCCAACATAAATTCCGCCATTACGCAGCCAGCAGTAGCAAAAACCGTGGAGTTTTGAACGTGTTCTAGCTTGATGATATAACTGTCGATTTTCTTTTGTGTCTTTCATTGAAGTATATTTCTGTTGGTTGGCCGTTGATTATGTTTTCTGTTGTAGTCTTTCGTCTGGATTTCGCTGCTGCAATCACCTCGTTACGTTTTTGTTTTCTGACCATTCCAACTACGATGGGGCGAGACAGTTGTTTGGATTTAATGTTTTTTGTACTTTTAGGCCCACTCGGCTCACCTCGTTAAGATCAGTTTCAGAAAGCTCAACTCTAATCTTTTTTGAGGCCGCCATTATTATATGAGTTAAATTCTCGTTTTCGTATTCTACAATTCCTGTTATTTCAAGGTCACTCCTTAAGCCGTCTTGTTCTCGAGCTGCAAGTTGTTGCTGTAGTTATCCCACAGTTGAACGAAGAATGGCAATTTCAGAGGCCACATTCTGAAGCTGTTTTGTGTGCTCAATGACTGTTTGCGATAAGAATTTTGTTCTTTAACCACTATAATTTCTTGTTTCAGTTGTCGCAATTCTGATAATAAAGCTGATATAACACAACAATCCATGTAGTAAAGATCCTGTATTAAACTCCCACACCCGGCGCAATTAGTACTCATCTTAAAGTAGACGGTTGTAGTTGCGTACGAAGTAGGTTGGCAGCACCGCAATGCGTACGATGTAGATTGGCAGCACCGTAATGCGAGTGGCAGCGCTCGGGTAGAGATGCGCGAGCGCGGGTGATCGAGCGGTCCGCAGGTTGTCGTAGGTCAGGAATGTTAACCATTCAGTGGAATATTTTGAATTTAAAACACTTATATCTTCTAATTCTTTACAGATTTCTTAAAACTGATTTCACCACTTCACGTATAGGTATTGGCACTTCAAATTTGTATGAAATACTATAAGAAAGCTAAGGAATTCACTGCTTCTTTTGAAATAAAACTACAGAGACGGTTAACGACACTGTTGCTTTAACGACACGACAAGTGAAATTCGTATTATTGTGACCAGTGTATTAATAATATATTTGGCGACGTCCATAGCCTAGTGAAAAGTACGAGTTATAACAATTAATCATCCAAGGAAAGGTCCAGGGTGTTGACGCGAGAGATGCATTCGGCGACTTGCTATAATAATTGCCAACTGCACTAGCGAATGGCACCTACAGAAGTTAGCCGAATGATTTGTGTGCTTGCCATAGATTAAAAAGTTTTTATAGTTTATTTAGAAAAACTGTGTTTGATGGTTGTCTGTTTGACACATAAAGCAAAACCAGAGATCCAAATATATTACTAAAGATACAATATCGTTTTATTATAAATATTACTAAAACCTGCAAATAAATTAAAAGAAAACGTGGGACAAGTTCCCCACAATGCTGGTCCCACTGTATCGCCATCCCGAGTTTGATTCCCGGTTGGTTCAATGTTGCAAAAAGTAACTTTTCTATACTGTCTCGAGTTAAGGTATTGTTAATACCTTAATTGTCTCAGATATTTCTCAAGAGGAGTGCTTTAGCTGCTCATCTTATAATATGATCAAAGTATTTGAAGTTGCCCAATTTTAATATATTTTTAAAATAGTTTTAAAATTTAATACAGATACTGGTTAAAAAAGCCCATTCTATTCGCTCTAGAATAATGATTACATATTTAATCACCAAACACTTCAGTAGTAAATCAAATGTGTATGAGCAATTGTTCTTAACACGTTACCTTTACTGAACGAAATATGTTTATTTTGTGCTTCTAAGTTGCGTTAAGTCAGAAACTTACCAACACTAACACAATCGAAGAGGCACTACGAGCGTAAATCATTATGAACCTTAGCGCGTTGATTTAGGTGTTTCTGAAAGTGCAGTTGTGTATTTGCCGACCCCGGCACACCGGCAATAAATAAATAGTTGTTGGTCGAACTCGACGTCTCGGTAGAACTTTGCAACGTCTTTGCTTTAGTCCCGATTTTCCTCCACCTGGTGGATTATTTCTGCTTTTTGGGTTTCCGTGTTGATTTTCTAAAACGCTAGTTATATCATACATTAATTAATATTAGGCAAGATCGCGTTAATACTCGTAATATAAAAGGTATTAATTTTGACTCTTTTTTCTGAAACTATTAAATAATTAACGATTTATTTTTAAAAATCAAGCATTAACTATCGGGCACAGTAGAAAAATGATATGAACGAATTTCTGATCTTTATCTAAGTATATGATTTTACAGAAGGTGAAAGATAGTTAGTTTCAGAGTTTAATATTGAATATAAAAGTGGGGGATTTGCTTTAATTTTTTGCTGAATATTATTTATAAGATTATTATTTTTAAACTTATTTGTTAGCTCTCAAAACATAGTAATAATATAATACGATTATAATATTAAACTAACTATGACTACTCACAAGTTCCAATGACTATTAACAAGTTGTCATATTCGCAAGGGACTACTATTTTTTGATACCCAATTTCATTTTTTAAGAAATGTTTGTAAACCCAACTTGAGCCGGATTAAACTATTGAGATATTTAAATATAATTTATTTATTTTCTTAATCAAAGAAAGTGTTTAGAACACCAAGGAGATTATCGTTTCAGCGCTGACACAACTCTTCATTTTTTTGCTCCGACAGTTCAGCAACTTTGTGCAAGCTTGGAATATAACATCAGGCGATTCTTTGACTTCGAATTTGCATGTTTATTTTTTTTTTTTAAATAAGACGTTAACTTAGTTAATAATGAGAACGAAATAAGAAATATTTTATTTAAATTAAAGGTATTGTGATCTAGCGCCTGTTTTTTTAGATACCCAGAGCGCCAGGATACCTACAAACAGTAATATTATTACTTAATTTAGGTACATTGTGAGATTTTAATAAGAAATTAGTATTTGTGATTTTGGACCATGGGTAGATGTAACTCTGAACAACTTCACGATTGGCTATTGTAAATTGTAATTTCATTTGTATTGCAGAGAGTCCTTCCATCCATCCATGGTCCACAATCACAAATACTTGAAGCTCCAGCACACGATAAACCGCGGAAAGGCTCATGAAGATTTGGAAAGATTTCCGAATAACTAAAAACACCATAGTTCGCTTAATGAGATGTCTGGTATTTCGTATCTTCTTGTATGGAACCGAAACATGGAAGTTCCATCAGAAGAATCGCAAAAAAATTGACGCTTTAAGATGTAGTGTTGGAGTTACTGTTTCTTTCATGTATTTTAGTAATATCAATTATTTTTAAATATTTGCTTATGAAATATGGAAATCATAAGTCATAGCGTCAACTAAGTTACAGTATCTGTATAGTGAGATATCCAAAGGTCCCTCTGTTATAGACAGCTGTCTAAGAAAGGGACGAGCAAACAAACAGTTAGCAACAAAATGTCACTGCTAAGAATTTGAAAAGTTGTATTAAATAGCAACGTTAGTACAATTGATAAGATAATTTAATGATTCTAAATTTGACGCTAACTAACATAAGAATGATTGTTAATTATGAAATTGTTAACATATTCGTTTACATGGTAACAAAAATAATAGTCATTATATTAAATAAATTAAGTATATATATAGAAAAAGGTTTATCAAATAAATTACACTGCTCTGTTAAGCTTACAATTCGGGAACCTGAGATGATTATATTTTAAAAGTTTTTATTTCATTTGGGATCTGAGCAACTTATGACCTTTTGGTAAATTTTGCAGTATACTGATAATTTTTTATTGAAATATGTTTATAAAATCCACCACGCCCAGATATATCAAGGTGAGACTCGAACCCACAACTTAAGGACTACTGCTGCAACTTAAGGACTGACGAAAATTTCAAGCACTTGTTACTTTTTGTCACTAGTGAGCGTATTTTCACCAACATTCAGGTAATTCACCCAAACTGCCGAAAAAAATATTTAAAGCTCTATATACTCTCGAACTTTCTAATTTAGGTCATTTTTGCACCAACGATTCTTTAGTGATAAATGTATTTATGTAAAAATTAAAATATTTGTAAAAATATTTTTACGATGATAACATGTATCTTTCAAAAAGATATTATCATCCTCAAGTGTGAGTTTTTGTGAGTATTCTATAAGTTAACGCCTGTTTCTATACTAATCACATTATACACAGTCTAATAAATCTCACTTAATATATACTTAAGTAAATAAACAGACGTAAACACTCTATCCCATTTGATGTCGTCTCGTGTTTAAATAAGCCACGTACGTAATAGAGAATTATATGAAGAAACCAACAGATGAAGGTAAACACCCGTCGAGTGTTCCTTTCCAAATTAATCTCATCTTAATTATAAGCATACACAATTTGATATTATTCCGCTTGTTATTATCATTAACGGAGGGTCATAATAAATAAAATTATCCAGCAAATACTAATTTCGCACATAATCAAATCTTCTGATCGAACGGGGAAGCCCCAGGGTGTTGGGTAAATAACTAAAAACATGTTTATACCGTAGGCTGTAAATGTAATTTTGTTTGGCAATCTGTAGCGGTGGTATTTATTCCCCGAATCATTACAGAAAGATCCAATCCCAGCGTCTAAACCGCGTCGTCCGATCACATTGGTGTACTCCCTGGAGACGCCGTGGCCAGATTGTGTTGACCCCTGGCACCCTCGCTGACTGCTTGTCGGTGTTTCTTGGCCAAGGTCTTTATCTCTTGGTGTGCGGGGTTATGGTTTGATATCGGTTTTATTGGACCGTGGAAGGTGCTCCCAGATAATCGAGGTGTCACAAAATAGTTTTTTTTCGCTTCGTTTCGTGGGTTACCTATTTTCTTCGTGCATATAAAATATATAAGGCCATCTGTTATCCTCACATTTCTATTTATTATAAGCTATTTTTTTTTATTATTATATATTACAGTTTTTTTTATAAAAACATTATACTCGTATTTCCGTAGACTTATGCTTTACTACTGTCTAAGCAGGTTATTGTGAATTTAAAGATTCAAGTTTGATAAATCTTATATATAACTTATGACTTTCTTTTGTAAATGCTCTTTTGGAATATTGATTGACGTGCATTAAAATTTGAATTAATAATAACAAATACGATTTTTTGTGCAGTGGAACAACAAATGCAAATATCACAAACCTTGAAAATTTATTTATTTCAAATTCAATAATCTCTCCCGATAAGTCATGATTTTTCGCATCAGACAATATATTAGATATTTAGAATATTTCTTTTTGTTTTTAAATAAATTAAAGATAGCTTTATTACTGATGTTTATAATAAGTTTTAATGAAGATCTGATATGAACACAGGAGCGTCCGCTCTAAAGCCCTGCGCGACAACTTTTCGTTCACTTTTACAAACTACAGTCAGCAATATAAAAAGGATTTATAGTCTATACAGCTAGAACTGATTATGATGATGATTTTAATACGGTTATCTTGATAATCACCAATTTAACTGATAACTATTTATTTATAACAACTAAGCTATTAGTACATTATCCTATGTATTGGGTTGGCACAAAAGTAATGAGACACACTAGAAAAATCTATAACATTTCCTTTTTAAAATCAATTTTTTCGATAATATTCTAGAATGTTGTAGAACATTCTAGGTAAGTACCTTCTGGTGTAGGGTATATAAAGCCGCGCTCGCGATTTGTTTAGTCAGTTTGAAGAAAAATGAACGAGCGACAAGTTCGAACACTATACTTATACGAGTACTTGTTAGGCCACAGTGCGCGGGCTGCGGCTGACAATATCAACAATGCATTAGGCGCTGGAAGTACAAGCCATGCGATGGTGTCCCGATGGTTTGACCGTTTTAAATCAGGAGACAGGAGCCTTGAAAGTCAGCCACGCTCAGGGCGACCACCCGCAGTGAATGATGACGATTTGCGCCGCGAACTGCAGTTGAATCCGGATGCTACCACTCGTGAATTAGCGGAAGCACTTAAATGCAGTCACCACGCTGTGGAACACCATCTGCATGAGCTTGGTTATCGAAAAGTTTTGGCTCGGTGGGTACCGCACATCCTTACAGACGCCAGTCGTGCAGTCCGTGTCGCTATCTGTCAGTCACTTTTGCTGCGACCCCGACGTAAAGAGTTTTTGTCAGATCTGGTTACTGGAGATGAAACATGGATTTATTACGAGAACGATACACGTCGTGCTTTTTGGCTGCCTCGAGAAGAAACGCCACCAACTCAACCGAAGCCGAGTCAAAAGAACCGCCGAAAAATTCTGCTTTGCTGTTTCTGGAATGCACAAGGCATACTGTTTTATGAGCTATTACACAATGAAACTATAAACGCTGACAAATATTCAATCCAGCTTACCAAATTATCTGCCGCTATCAAGAAAAAACGACGAAGACGAGTCAATGTAGTTTTACTGCACGATAACGCTCGACCTCACGTCGCATCTGTGGTTCGCCGGCAGTTGGAGAACTTGGGCTGGGAGACGATACCCCACCCACCTTATTCCCCAGACCTCGCCCCATCAGACTATCATTTGTTTAGAGCCCTGAAACAGCATTTGCGGGGTAAACAATTTAATGATTTCTCTGACGAAGAGGCGGAGTTGAACAACTTTTTCGAGGCACAGTCATCAGAGTTCTGGGCAAAAGGCATCCAAACTTTACCGGATCGTTGGCAAGAAGTCTTAGATACTAATGGTAATTACATCATTGACTAAACTTTTTTTATTGTAATAATAATAAAAAAGTAAAAACTTAAACCAAGTGTCTCATTACTTTTGTGCCAACCCGATATTACGAGCTGAGGAAAAAGTAGGTTAAAATATTAATTTTAACTGTGAAAAATTAACAAATGCTGAATCAAGAAATGTATCGTGTTCAATGCATAATGGACATAAAAATTCCTTTGACTAACAAAAAAATAATTTATAAAGTTTTGCCGCTCTGGCGATCTTCTAGAAATTGAGACGCGTGTGGGCTATAACCATAAATATTAATTAGTTGCTTTTAGTTCACACTCCCGCGATGATTTTCTCTTCAAGACTAAATATTACCGAATATGTATAACAATAATTAAAACTAAAGAGTGTAAGAAAAATAAATTTTCTATAATGTTGAAAAGGGCAGTGTTTTTATTTTTTATACTTCACTGAACCGAAGAAAACGACTCTTGGATTAACATCTAACATCGCACATCAAAAAGAGTTTAATCCTATGACGTTGACATGTATTTCAAAATATTGTAAACAAGATTTTTGTCAACAAATTATAATTGTAATAATGTCATGTAATGGACCTGATATTTTGTAGGGTTTATTTCTAACTATTTTTGTCGCATCGTTTAGTAGTCTTATTTTACACGCTGCCACTCCCGCGATTATTTTCATATATCTGCCGTCGAGAATAGCGTCGTACCGGGAGCTGCAGGTAAATTCGCTACAAAAAGTCGAGGCTTTCAACTCTGAAACTTTACGCTCGCTCACGACATAGGGACAGAATATTAATATTTTTTATTATCGCCAAACCCGATTTCTTAGACGAGCTCGGAACGTAAAACTGCCTTTCACACGGGGATCAAAGTTTAGTAAACTTTTATTTATTGCTTGTCAGAATTCTAAGAATACAGTAAGATTTTATCACGATATATTTTACTCCGCTCCTGACACGAAGATAAGATCGACAAACAATTTGTTAGACCTTATTGAAAGATCAATTGACAATAATACAAAATAATTTTGAAATCAACGTTATATTTTTTAACGAAATTGTTGTGTTTTGTTTTTATTTGACAAGTAAATTTAGTTACAGGTTTTATTTGTACTTTTTTTATTTGAAATGAATAAACAAGTTTCTAACAAAGTCACGGACTATAATTTCGTCTGTACCTAGGGTAAGTTTCGACAGGTCTACGTTGCGTTACCAGCAGCTAGCAACCTGCGAGAAGTCCGCCTGTCGACCTACGTCAGAAACAAACGCTATTGTACGCAATCCTTTCCAAGAAACGAAACTTTAAGTCTAAATATAAAATTATTTATGTATAAAATATTATATGTGTAATGATAATGTCACTTTACATCTTCATAATATTCTGGTAAATGACAAAGAAGTTAGTTCCTCTTGTACTTATTCGCTGTGTAAATGGATTTTAATTTACCTTTATATAGTGATACATACAGGAAGCTCGTAGATTCATCACTGTAGCTCGATGGCGTAGTGGATAAGCGCCGCGGCCCGCGGTCGTTGCTGTACAGCAACATTCGCAATGGTCGTTCTTGAGATGGGTGACCAATAATTGTTATCTCAAGTTCGTCCTTAAGAAGACACGTTAAGCCGTTGGTCCCGGAAGCAATTGCAGTTGTTAATATCTTTCAATCCGCATTGGGCCAGCGTGGAGGGTTATTGCATCCTTAACTGTCCATAAGGAAGACTTGAGCCCCTGCAGTGGGGTCGTAACAGGGCCGATGATGAGGATAATGACACACTTTTATAAAGATGCGAAGCGCTCATTTGCTTTTTTATTGTCAGCTGTCCATTTTCCACTGCTATGACATTTATATTGCTCAAAATTTACAGATCAATCTGTAATACTACTTAAAATAATTAATGCAATATCTCAGTTCTACATCTCCTGGAAACGTGACCATTGCAACAGAAAATTATTCCCACCAATTGAACAGTGGCATCCTGAAATTGATAAGTTGCCTGAATTGAATATGAATAAAATCAAGACCCAACATTTATCGTAATTGCTCCCTTATTACCGAGACCTTAGGTGTGTTGTGACTAGCACTTGTGACTGTCGACCCCTGTCATGGACATACTCGTATATTATATAGGTTGCGTATAAACTGAACTCATGTATATTGTATAGAATAAACAATTTTAAAAGGCGTTATTCAATGTCGAAATATATTTGTGTGATATGGGTTGAAGTAGTTATTTTACCCATATGAGTGTGATGTGACATATTTTTTATATCCGTTCAGATAACAGTCACACGAACATTACAAGACATGGTTGATGCTCAGTTTTAAAGTTTATTTAAATTGAATATTATAATGTTATTAATAGTACTTGTGTATAAATGCTTAAACGAATTGAATATGACATGAACAATAGAAAAATTCTATTTAGAAAATTTCTTGGTAAGAAATTTATAATAATTATCTATGAAAATACAAAATAGTAAAACTAGTTATCTAAGTTATGTCTATAACTATGCAAACGCAAAACAGTAAAAGTAGTGATTGCTGTGTAATTTCTTTCCGTTTGTGCATTTGAATTTGTGTGAGGATGTTGCATGACAGGTCTTGAAGATACTGACTGGGTGAGGAAATATCATAGTTTCACAGTTATAACAATAGACTTTTGTGGAAAATAACGCCGGATTCTATTTAATATCAGAAATTTGTCATAACGAGGACCATTTCAAAACAGTAATAGGACATGGTAAAACGAGTCAGATTAATAAGGAGACTCCCATATATTGTGTTTCCTCGATCAGCTTAAAAGAATAGACAATCTATTACTTGATCATTTGCATTTTATAATGTTCGATCTGTTTTCAAGTCTATGAATACGTAAAAAAATTGAAAGAGCTCTACACTGTCTTGCCGTTTAGGAGTTAAATGGCAAAATCTCCATTAAGTATATAAGTCATTGATTATATACAAGTCATAAGTCATTTATTTTTAATTTTTCATGTGGTTGGATGTTGATATGGCTTGATACATAAATATTTATTTGATTTGGTAAATTAGCATAGTTTTGTAGGGAATTTGAGTAACGAGACTTCTTCGCCGAGCGTATCGGGAATTTGAAATGCAACTCAGGTGAGGAGGAGTCTCAAAATATGCGGAGACCAAAGTGCCACAGTTGATAACGTTACATTTGGAGTTAGCAAAGGAAGTTAACCCGAGAAAGATGGTAAGAATAGTTAAGAATAAATATAAAAAGGAGGTAGAAGATTTTAAATAAAAAAAGGAGGAAAAGGGTGACAGCAGAAATGAAGACAGAAGTGTCATACAACTTTAGTAGACTTTAAATTTAGTAGGTTATTTACTTTTCAGCGACACAAAGTGACTGTAATCTTCATAGTCGAGTCATTGGAACCGTCGTAGCTTGTGCGATATGATCTCGTGCCTGTAACGGCCCAGTTATGGTAAAACAGTCTATTAGTAACTTGGTTATTCCTCGTCGCTGTATTAGTCATCGACGCGGAGCTCGATGACTCAACGACATTTGCAGTCTTTAATACCCAACTATTCACTCGCGGATCCAGTGTGGTGGGTTATGCCTAATATCACAAATATTCAATTCCATTCATAGGGAATCCTTGCACCTGAATGTGAAACATTAATGGGCTGATGATAATGATGATGAAATTCTCCTAACTGAGGAATAATGGGCCATAGATCCACCAAGCCAACTCAATGCGATTTGTTGGGGGGCAGTAAATGCAGATTAACTTGGGACTAAAGGCATCCATGCCTCTTATGCACAGAGGGGTTCGAATTATATGTTTCTGATCACCCATCTGATGACTGATGATTGAAAAAGGTATTCTTTAGAACTTGGTCGATTGATAAACGTGTGCATGTGGTTGATTATTTTCTAGTAACGTCGATTTGAAATAGTATAGGGAACTATTTATTATAGTATTTTCCAGGAACGGCATGTGCTCCTTTCATATTAGATCAGATTTGTTTTTTATTATTCCTATACCATCTGCATAAAATCTGGCTTTTGTTATTTATTAAAAATTAATTATAGAACAATACATCATCATTAGGTATATTTAGATATTTAGTTTTGTTACAGGATTAACATTGAACAATTCTATTAAATTGAAGTTTATGAATAATGTATTGCACAACGAACGTTATAATAAATTTGAGTCATAATTTACACAGAAAGACTTGTTATCTCATTCACTCGTAACATTTCATGATTAAGAATATTCTTTCACAAAACTGCCAAGGGTCTAATTCGCAGCTTTGTGTCTGTCAAAGGGCCTAATAAGATTAGTCCGTACAAACCCGACCCGGAATATGATGAGAACAAACATATTGTAATAGTAAAAAATAAAAGGATTTTCTATGCGACCACAACTGATCAGAAATATTTTTAATTAAATGCCATGTTTAAGCGCGGTATCACTTTTTCGCTTAAGCATCTCGCTCCGTCAATTATTGGAGAACACGTTTCGATTTAATAAAGCAATTTAGAAAAAGGCCAATTTGCATCCGAATGAGAGAAGGGTTTGCTGGGCTTGGCTAGGAAAAAATGAAATCTGCCGCATGGTACTGATCATAGTCGAAAAGAAAACAGTAGTTTGTATCAGAACCAAAGTGAGTAGTGAAATATTGTAGTAGTGTAGTGTTCGACACGATACTTTTGTCTTTAGTGTGGATTACTTATATCTGTGGTATATAATTATTGTGTGACTGTTTTCTGATACCGTTAAAAGTGAAATAAAAAAGTTGTTTAAAAGGTTTACACTTGAATAGATATTAAATGGAATAACAAAGATAAAAGCAAGCCTTACTTTCTTCACACACAACTTTTTGTTTAAAACAATAACCGTATTCAACATCGTCTATTTATCTTATGGTTAGAAAAGTATTAAATATTTACTTATAATAAATAGCCGATCTAATTTTACGATACGACAAATAGCATTTTGCAATGCTTCAATGATTATAACCAGATTAATCGATGGCTATATTTGTTGGGATGTCTTATATTACGGAGATTGAAAGTATCTTTCTTAGTCTTCGAAAGCATAACTAAAATCTTATACTACAAAAAATAGGTTAAACTATTGGCTCCAAGTGTTCTCTCTGTTATGGTTATCTCGGTAAGATTTTGTGCTTCAAGAGCGAGCATATTATACAGAAGTCTGGCGTTCCATAATGGTGTCTGATAATTCAATGTAAAGAGAATTGCCATTTAATATACGAGTATATATTAAATGGCAATTCTCATTGAATATGATTGGAAAGTAAGATTAATGATTAATTTATAAATGAATGAATAAATAAATATCAGACATCACATACATTGACTCAGATGCCAACATGAGTAGCTAAAGCCCCCGTATTATGGAGTATCTGAAATAACGAAGATACCACAAAACAATAAAGAGATGACCATTTTCTACATAGTCTGGATTTCCGGATGGAAATCTAATACAGGAATGCAGAGATAGCGACATCTTGAAACTGGCGTGTGAACCACTCGGCTACGAAGGTTACCGTCATGGTCTACATTATGTTCTAGAGGACCCAGCAAGCGATTGAGCGGTAACAATTTTAAGGTGCTCGTTGCTACGAAGGGTCGAATTGAATAATTTCGAAGTATACGAGTTTTTATTGCGAACAGTTTTTATGACGACGTTATGTTGACATGCTTCGGTAAATTGTATTCTGTTATAAATTTTTACATTAAACAGACGGTTCAAAGTTAACGCTGTAATTATAAAACAATACCTCATAACTAATAGGTATATATTATAGTGTTCTTAAAATACCTTATAATATGCTTATTCTTTTAGTGAAGAGCCATTGCCTAAATTGTAAATTTACTATAACTGTTCTTTTTTTAAATACTTCTAACTGGAACTAAACATAAGTAAAAATATAAATACGGACTTAGAATCCAAAGAATTAATTTCGTTCACAACACTTAGTTTTGACGTTTATTATTATGATAAATTTCTCCAGTGTAATTATACAAAATATATGGGAAGTAATAGATGCACTATCATGAAAAAAAAATATTGATATTAACTAAAAAGAAGCCTTGGTGCAATAAAATGAATAACGGAGCAGAATTATTTATCATCTTTATTATTATTTATTAATTTATCTTATCCACCAGATCATACATTTAAAATCATAATGTTAAGATTAGATTCATATAATCTCAACATATTCTTTCATTCGTTCATTTAAATGCAAGAAATCCTTACGGCACGTGGCACTTTTAAAGTGCAATCGCTGTTACATTTCTACAGGTTAATATTATAGTGGCTATAACAACTTGCTCATATTTTTAATAGATGCCATTGTTCAAGGATTGTTCCTACGAAAACTTCAAGTCGGGTAAAAACTAAAAGGGGAATAATAATATATTGCGCTACAAATCCCCGATGTGAGATGAAAGTTCCCGACATTGTTCGCGTCGGTAAACACTTGCATCGATAAAAACGGCCGAGATAGGTTCGGCTCGATCCAGTCGTAAATCTAAATAGATCGTCACGCGACACAGGGGCTTAGCCCCACCCCTTCACACCCCAGAGACTCCCAAGACGGTGATAATGTGGAAAAAGAAACTTATATTCCTGAAATTGACTTAAAAATAATTTAATACCAGGTAAAAACAAGACTCCTAAAAAGTCGATAACATGATCCAAACATCGACAATATCTTCCGATCAACACGTAATCATCAATGATACCATGTATAGTCAAAACAAAAAATTAAGCTTACCATTTTTTACAACATAAAAATGCTATCCATTATTACGTTTACAAACCCTTAAGGCATTATACCTACCAAAACTCTCAGTTTTATTCGATTTCTTTTAAATATTAACGTGTTAATGCACATTTTTTTTTTGGCTTCAGTTCCAAAATATCTGCAGCAAACAATCATGTAACGGTAGATAATTATTTGTAAATATACCGAAAAAAATACCTCTAATTATCTCGTAATATACGAAGAAATTTTTCCTCGCCAAATATTGTTAATTCTGGTCATATGGAACTAATCCTTGGAATAGTAATAATACCAAGGTATAATCATTAGATTATAAGAAAATTTCACTTCTCAATTCAGGCAAAACTATCTATGGTACTGATTCAAATACAAAATATTTTTGCCTATCATATAATATGTTTGCAGTTATTATGATGCAAAAAGATTATAATAAGTTTCACTGTCTAGCTCTATAAAACTTTTCCCATGACATCTGAAAATGGTAAGTTTCAGATCTCATGTCAGTTAGAGTAAAGCATAGTCGTAAACTGAGAGATGGTTATTATACTTATGCAATTGCCTAACTTTCACCTATTATATCCCATGCTTTGAACATACGTAATTTAGTTTGTTTAAACAAACGTCTTTTCATATTCAATAAATTTAAAATAAACTTTAATATTATATTAGATAAATTCACCAGTGCCGGGTAGGTAAAACCTAAATTATATTTGGATTAAACAACAACGAGTGATGTGCCTTGCTTAAATTTAGTCATTTTAATACATAAATTAACTAACTACTAACTTTATAATCACAAGCACATCATTAGAAATGAATCGAATATAACAACTATTTGAGGAATTCGAATTTCATTAGTGTATCAAGCATCTTAGTTGGATAATCTTAATAGAAACTAACTATATGGGTTCCTTTCCCATTTCGAATTTTTTAAGGATTTTTGTAGATATTCTCGAAGAGTAATCGTAGTTATTCTTGATGATACTATACTGACCGAGTTTATTAAGTTGTTTTTTATCACCACAGTTAAGTAGTCTGGTCTATTAGTTTGAGGGAATTAGGAGAGGGTGAGAGCACAAGTAGGGTATTGAAGTCGTTTTTTAAATGCCGCGTTCAACTTTTATATACATAATAATATTTTTTTAGTATCTACTTGAATGGTATGTACTTATATGTTATTTTATTAAATGCGTGGGTAGATTACTTTTTATCTGGACACTAAATGGACACAGTAGTGTACTTTAAAGTTAGTATCTACCTTGGTTCTTGGTTACTGGGCTGGTTTAGCCGCCTTAAAATCAAAACGACAAATGAATATCTTTTAGAATGGAATTCATCTGTATGTTTATGTGGACAGAAAATGTGGTGCTCTGATTATAAAATTATCATGAGATAGTGAAAAATCAAACAAATATACAAATTCTTACAAATTCTTGTCGTGTCGTGGCCATAGGATCTTTGCCTCTAGCGTAAATATGCCCTGCTTGGATAATGAATTTACCTGTAGAAGCTAGCGATAAATAAAAATAATTATTTTTTGGAAAATTTCAGATATAAAATTCATATGATGTATTTGTATTTTTGGGTATTGGAGTAAGTAAGAAAGTCATTCGTATTGGGCGAGCGTAGAAGGTCATGGTCCATCCTCCTTAACCATCCACAAGGACGGTCTAAGCTCCTGTAGTGGGGACGTAAAAGACATTTTGTCCTTAAATTCACTGAAATATGTTAATGAGTCATAAAGATGTTTCAAATAATTCCGTACGAAGCCAGGGCGGTTTTATATTACATAAAAAATATTCTGTGTTATGATTGAGTCAAATCGTTAATTATTTCAACTTCGTTACGGTGAAATCATAATTCTTGAAGACATTGATTGAATAGTTTCTGTTATTTTCAATAATATCTACTCTACTCCAATAAAATATATTTGGTTTCGTGATTCTTTGAAAGATTATATCTTACAATATATCATGTTTTTACAGATAGTTTTGGATAGTTTGAAAAAAAAAATAGCTGCTTTAAGAGAAAAACACTTTAAAAAAATGTTATAATAAAATTACCCAATAAGCAGTGAGTTTCTGACAAAGAAATGCAAAACAAAAATATTGAAAGTAAATCTGTATGGTACTAATCCTCTAATTACATTTTTATAGATAAAAAATCATCATATAAAACACTAGTTATATTACTCTAATCCTATACTAAAAAATCACCATATAAAATATTAGTGATATTATAGTAGTGTTTTATATGGTGATTTTTTATCTATAAAAATGTAATTAGAAGATTAGTACAAAAAAAAAAGAATTAGACTTTCTACTTTAATATCAAGGTCGCTAAATCACCTTCTTTTTTTCTGGATGTACATAAAAGATAGTAGTTCGCATTGCACTGATGGCCTGAAGCCGAACGGAGAGCGGTTAAATGAACATTTATATTGCCGGCGGAGATAAAAACAGGCGACGCCGCGTGAATGGCCGATGGCGGACACCTTTGGGACGCATTAGGGAACGTAGAATCGATTAAGGCTGTCCTCGTGTCCGATTTATTAACTCAGTCGATCGATCGCTCGATTAAACTCTCCTCGTTTTTGTTGTTGAGTATTTTAACTTCAGCATAATAAAAATCCAGTGTAAAGATACAGATAATTATTAAACGAACCAACTACTCTTAGTTTTATTTTGTTTAGTTATTATCTTTATCTTTACACTGGATTCTTACAGGCTAGGCAAGACTAACTAAACGCTACAAGGCATGTTTAAAATACGTCTTACAATCCTTAATATTCATATTTCTTTTAATTTTCACATATACTTCTTTAATTAACTTCTGACGAGACACAAATCAATATGATTATGAAAAGTATCATGAACTTTCTCTATTTCTGCATTTACCCTATCTCATAATTATGAGGATCAATTATAATACTATTACACAAGCTCTGATGTATCACTGAAATTTATTTAACTAAAACAGTCACTATTGTTTTTGTGAATTTTGAATTCATAATATTTACTTTGATTATATGCGAAAGAAACCGTTTTCATGTACCAATAAAAATAGAGCAGCTTTTCTATTCTGTAATAAAATAGCATCAAACTCAACATTGAGCACAGCGCTGTCACAGCTTAGAGTTTCACTGAAATCAATTTCCTTTTGAAGTAGGTTATATTTCATTGAGTATCTAATATATGACAGTGCTGTGCGCAACGTCTAGCTTAATGCTGAATATTATAAAATAGTTTTGATGGATAAAGGTGAATTGATGACCTCACGCGAACTGGACAGTAACTAGTCTTCTATAACACAAATGACAATTGCATTTGACTCACAAAAATATATTATCGATCTGAGCTTCTAAAATAATTCTGTTAACAAAATTAGTTCAACGGGTAACTGAAATAAAAAAATAATAATTATGCTCGGACAAACTTATCTAGCGACGTCCGTACCACTATTGGACCGTGCAGTAGAAAAAGTATCTACTACACTTGTTTATTCTGAAAAAGATACAACGACCACAATTCATTGGAATCAGTTCTAACGTTCTTTCGACAGCTGTCGGTTTTCTTCAGCACTATATTTTGTTGTTTCAGAATAAGTCACGTACAAATTCATTCCTTAACCTCCGATACGGGGATGTTTGGAGAAACCATTAATTCAGTAGGTATCAACACTCCAGGTGTAGCAATTGAATGGGCGGCTTCGGGTGATTTACGGCCTCCTGGTCTGGCAGGACTCGGCCTCAACCTAGCCGGTAAGTTGCGACTTCAGGTAACAGCGGAACTAAAACTAAAATCTTACAGACTAAAATGAAATAAGTGTGCCGCTAGTATTACTTTTATTAAGAAACTCTATGCCTTAAATGATATGAGTACATTGCCTTAATTTTCATAAAACAACTAGTCTCTATAAACAGTCCGTACCGAATAACTGAAATTGAATTGAAACTGACTCACGACCTTTGGTGGTTTTTTGTCCACAGAAACTCTACAAAATGTTTCTTAAGTTTACGTTTTTCAGTTACAATAAAAACACGTTCTGTTTATGAAGTTCTTGTCAATAATGAATTATCTAATGATATGCTTTTTGCTTATATCCTAATACTACTCTGAAATTGGATTTAATTTAGTCATCTACCATTTTTTAGTTATCATAAATAAAAAGTGGTTCAACTTTTGAAGATACATTTAGATAACTAAAGCTTAAAATATTATCACTAACGATGAATAGAAAGTGGATGTAATGTAAAAAGAGTACTATTAAGTCAAACGTTTATCGTGAAGTTGGAATAGGTACATAATACAGTTGCCTCAAGAGAAACAAGAAAACTCGGCTTCAAGTTTGCATATGGTTAATTATAATACCAGAGCAGTAGCATTTAATATTGCGAATGTGTCTTATTATTCGCGAGCACTTCCTCTCATTTATCATCGCCATTAATTAGGAAAGCTACGTTCTTATGTGAAATGGTTTCTTGTGCGACTTTAATATAACGGTTTATCTTATTACAAAATAAAGCCATATACTTTTTAAAATGTTGAATTCGCTCACGATATGACTTCTTTTTATTTTATTAAATAGTCTCACTTTTAATGTCCATACATCATAAGATCTAGAATTTCATTATTTATGCATCTCACTTAATTTTAGTACAGTGATTGGCGAGAAATGAAAACTTGTCATATTTTTTGTAAACAAAACAAAGATGTGAGCTATATACTTGCAATGGTGTTCCAAAATTCATCTCAAATTATTTAAGTTAGAAGTCAAGATTGGCTTGAAATATTAAACTACACATGTATATGAAATGTCACAATACTGACAGGCACAGCAGAACAAGCCAAGTGAGGACGAATTTTACATATTAGTGTGAATAATCAGAATATTGAGATTTTATGTGTACTTATTTTGGTTGTATTCCTATAAATAAATCGGAATGCGTTTCGAATAACACAAATTACTTTTGAATCTGATTCTTATTGTCAGCGTCGAGAGCAACTCGCCGAGTTACCAAACTCAAATGAGAACGAAACTGGAATGAAGCCGTCAAGGTGAACAAATTGCAACCGCCCCATTCCCCACCCCGTGACAAACGAAATGAGTTATTCGCGACGCGGCCGAGGCCCGCCTGTCTCCACCGCGGGATTTATGCCCGGGAGGGATCAACGCAGGGTTACCAACATAGGCTCCTCAGGGACACACCTATTTAAACAGATCTTGTAGGTCAAGAGATAGGGAACTCTTGAAGGATAGTTTCTTTGGCAGAACAGAAATATGAATATCTTCTAGTGGTAATTTTCGTACTCATTTTATAAAGTTTAACGGATTATACATATGTTATTTGCCTTTTTTGTTTGTTTATTATTATTTCTAATCTCTAACGCTATAGATTTTCATTTGGACAGCATACCATTATCATATAATTTTTTATCGATTTTAGATTTCAAAACCGATTATAGTAAATTTCAAATACATATTTTAGGTAAATTAATGTTTACCGATGATATAGCCATTTTATCCTTTTTTTAGTTGAGATGATAAATAGTGGCCCCATGTAACATCCCTGTAGCAGCCCTTCAGGACAATAATTGCGGCCTGCTCGTTTTAGTCATGTCGCTACACGTGTCGCCAAGCCAAGCGATCGGGGCCATACGCTACATGTCAAATTTATGATGAGATGACTGTTATATCAGTTGAGGCGATACAAATACGATTTCATTTTGATTTCGAAGGCGTTGCGCCTGTTAGTATATTTTAACTAATATGGATATTTATGAAAAATAAAATAGATAATAATAAATTAATTACTTTCATATTATTTAAGTTCGACAAAGATAAATAGATTTAGAAAATTACCATTGAAGATCGTTTTCGATATCCGATATAAGGAATTTCAGTGATTCTAATGTAGGTTTATTGTTCTCGTTGGAATGATTCTGAAACTGTGAATTAAATATATAGGTATTAAAATTATTAAAATTAAATATATAGGTAGTAAATTTACATTTCTGTCTCTAGGTATCCGTTCCTCGAAATATTTGATGTGTACACTCTGTTATCAGAAATTTAATTTTGGATCATTTAGATTTCAGTTAGATTTCCTCATATTTTTTCGTTTCCAAAGTCAAATCTCTTATAAGCTTTCTCTCATTGAAACTCTGGTAACTTTGAATTTTTCAACTAACAAATGTTCTGTAGTCAACCAACAATTAACACCGTGACATAAAACTTGAAACAAAGCAAAGCAATTAGCGTTGACTATTGTTTCCATAAATCTCGCTATCGATAATGAGATCTACCCCAAATTAGCACGCATTATTGCCGCTCACAACACAATCATTATTATCATAATGTACTAACTTTGTAACAAATGTGGTTCTGGCAACCAATTAGAATGAGCTTGTGAAGAGCTCGCTTAATGACATTATTGTGTAATTGTAAATCTTAAGAACAATTGGAGAAATAAGCCCTAATAAATATTATAACATTACTTTTACTTTGTATTGCTTCAGAATATTTACATATATTTTGATGTAATATCAAAAATTTGGTATTGTTGAATTGAGTTGTTTATTTGAAATCAGTATTGAAAATAAAAAATCATTATAATTTGCAGTTCATATAATTTCTTAAATGTTTGATAAATCCATAATACCCACTCAAACCTGACTCGCTACTTTAGTATAATTATATAATTCACCAGTAAAATCTTCGTTTGTACTATCTGTTTGACCTAGGATTTTACTGAAGTAATCCTTTGAAAGGGTTCGGGATTTCATTAATTTTTATAATTAGAAGTAATCCAATTAGCTGAGTAAACCGTATCTTTATAAGTACATTTAAATTAATAGCGTTGATTCAGAAACTAAATGATCCTTGATGATTATTAGTTTCAAATTCTGCGAGAATTGCTTTAAGATTCTACTTGAGAAAAAAAAGACTATCCTAGGTATCAGACTGAACTCTGACTGAGTTACCAGATACCAAACAAAACTATTGAATGTCTCAATCAAGCAATAGAGATGATGACTAATTTTTGTTTGTTTGTCCGTCAGGTAGAGTGTTAAAAAATATTAAACACGTATTTTATTATTTTTTTCGTAATCATTAAATTACGGCGTTACATTGAGTTGAAATTTCGCATGACGTCACGTTAGAGTACGTTTTCTACTCAACTGTGACGTAGCGAGCCCCCACTCCTCAACTTTAATGCCTGTTATCTAAGCTATTTCTTGTTAAATTGAAGTAAAAAAAAAAATACGTATCTAATATTTTTCTATTATCTGACTGACGGACTAAATAGAATTGCATTTTTTTTTACCCAGTCATCATCCCTATTGTTATTATAACTGCTCACTATCCAGATAAAGAAAAAAGCTCTGTTGGAGTCCAGCTTAAGATAATTGTTTGTTTAAATATTGACATATTAAATATTGCAAATATTCAGAGAGCATTGAAGAATTTATCAAATTTAATAATAATTGATATTTTTGTCAATTATTTTTAGTTTTCAGGTTTCCGAATGCTGTTTATTGTTTGAGCTAAATATGTAAAATAATAGATTAGAAATAAATTAAGACACTTTATATTATACTAGCCAGCGGCTTCACCCGCTTTATTTTCGTACTTCTAAGTCCAGAAATGAGAAATATAAACTTCACCCCCCTATTTCACATCGTTAATTCAACCCAATTTATAAAAATCCTTTCTTAGTGCTCACTTAAATCATGAAAGGAACCCCTGTACCAAATTTCAAGTTTATAGATACAGCAGTTTCGGCTGTGCGTTGATATATAAATCAGGTTTACCTTTTCTATAGATGTACAAACTTTTATGTATACAGTTTAAATAAGTTTTGAGTCTTCATAACTCAACTCAACTTCAAATGTCAAAAGTATCTCAAAATGGTTCGTATAATATAAAATCGGCTGCTGCGTCACTAGTACCTTTTTCTTTAAATTTGGTTTAACCCGGTGTTTAGATAACAACAATTAATATCTGAAATATTAATGTATCGGAACCGGAAATTTTGCTATTAGTGATAGTGAAATTCAATGAAACTCAATCAATGCAAAAATATATAGGTTGATATATATATAATAATAACGAAACTTCAGTACTCGACTAAAATATAAAACAAAATTAAGAGCGTTTAATCTGAAGTTATATCGTTTGTTGGAGCATTCTAGCTTAGATCAATTTATCACCAACGTCATATTAGAAGATTTCAAACTTTAGCACTCTAGATAAATTCATGCATTTTATTGCATTAGTACTGCATAGTATTGCATTGAGTCTAGCAGAAAATTAAATAGAAACTGTCTAGACTGCTTTTAGATATCAAAAGCTATAAAAATCAATCAGAAACATGTAAAACACTATTATTCGATATCAAAACTCCAAGCGAATAGAGTTTAAATTAAATCGTATCCAGTCGTTTGTAGCAGTTATATACATATATTTCCCAGTTACTACAAATTAAAACTCATCACGTTTTACGATACCCCATCAAGTTTGCAAAAGTCAACTTGATAGATTGAAAGTCTTCTTATGTGTTAATATTAAACTCATGTTCGTGGAGTTATTGAAAAGTAGTGATTGTAATAGATTAGACTATTTTTATCTCGACCTGTGATAAGAAAAGATAATCTACATATAATGAAAAAGGTTTTGATCTTTAAGTGGACGGATATATAACGAGTGGTATTTTAGTATTAAAAAAGCGTAACGTAATCATGGTTTGTCTCAAGCTACTATTATTTTATGTAATGGCTTAATCAGTCTTTGTGAATGTTATTTTACATCTGCAATAGCAAACTGAACGCACTGCGCCATCGAACTCCGTGAGTACAACGAAACGTGAGTACAACGAAACGTGAGTACAAATCGTGACATCAAAAGTTTAATCATAACACATACATAAAATATTAATATCGGCACCGACTCACATCTTCGCGTTGAATATATTAAACTCGGAAATTTAATTCGACACGTGTTACCTCTCGAGCTTAATCGTAAAGATAAACGCGGAGGAATAGCTGTATTTACGTGAAAAAAAAATAACATTTCCCCACATCAGGATCGGGATGCCGACATACGATATAGCCGATAATTCCAAAAGAAAATGACAAAAATGACACTCTTATACAAACACAAGTAATACATTCGGAGACGACTTTATTCTATCTTAAAATAAGGATGATTATAACATTTTTTGTCGACGTTAAAGTTTGTGAAGCAAATGTACCGTGAGCGGTTCTCGGTCGAGTCTGCATGATCATATTACGATAGGGGAAGGGCGATTTGACACGAGAGGTTATTTTGGAGACAATATAGGTTGATGTACCTACACATGAAAGTGGCCTATAACTAATAAATAAACTCTACATTACAATAATACTCATAATATTTTGAAATTAGAAATATTTTCTTCTTATAAAAAAAAATCGAAAAACATCTGTATCAGACATCAAGTTGAATTCAAAATAGCACTATAATGTAAACCGACCTCGTCCAACTAACCTATCGGAAATTTACGAGCTTGTAGAATTTATAGATTATTTTTATTTTTTGTTTTAACATACAAAAGGAATTGTTGAAGAAAATTGGTTTAATTTAGTATCTAAGTCGAAGATAGGAAAATTAAGATGAAATGTAATATGTATGTGCAATTTTTATTAAAAAAATAAAAGGCCTTCATATTTTCATTAGCTTGGTATGCTTGAATTGGAATAGACACACATTTGGCTCGAGTGCGGGCACTGCGAACTGTATGTGTTCGGAACGTGCCAAGTGTCTCGCTTAAAGGTCTGCTTTTGTATGCACGATATTCATATTATTTTACTTACTTTTATTAATTAAGGAAAATGAAGTCGAACTGAAAAATGAACGAATGATAGTGGTATATCAGTTACGTTGAAACAATCTAATTACTTTGAATCATTTGATCAATCTAATATTTTCTTAGATACATTTTGAATTATTAATCAAATATAAGTGACTTTTACACTACAACCTTACAAAACTCAAACATTAAAATGAAGACGTTTGTTATATTTAAAAAAAAATTATACTTCAACTTAAAGAATTAAATATAACGCAATGAAAACACAATCAAAATGTTCTCAGTGGATGCTTTACAGAATACACTACTCAAATGCAAAGATAACAATAGGTACAGTAGATTTGAGACCTGAGTAATTCACGGCTAATACTAGAAGCCTGCAGCAATATGTAGACTTAGGACTGTTGAACTTTTTGAAAGTTTGTTAGCTATGCAGGACTGACTCGATCAGGAGTATCGAGTTAAAGTATCAACTTGCAATTATACATATGAAATGTAATAATTATATCTGAAAAGAGTTCTCTTATAACTGATATTAATTTTTCTCAAGTATCGTAGTTAAATACGTGTAAGTATTGTTTGTCGAGTCTAATCTCATTTACGGAGAAATACTTATAATATTCACAAAATTGTATTTACGTAGAAATTAATGTACCTATATTGTACCGAATAATTTTGTTTATGTATATTCTTTGTTCTCTATTTACGTTCTTAAAATTATAATACTGTCAGAACCCAATATTTGTATACTTCTCAAATGCAAGTAAATAGTCGAACTAATTTATATTCATTCACACCACATAAACTTTAATACTGGTACCTATTAAATTATTATGATTTCATCTTCCAAGTCACAATTTTACAGATTCCCTAGAGTATTTGTTGAAACTACCTTTTATAAGTAGAGAATACCTCTAACGGATGTTAAGGTGTTATCACGAGCTCCCTTGGGAGTTGTTACAAGCCCGCTATACAGCTTATAATATAACTTTACAAAGCCCCAAACAACCATAACGGGAACTAAACACCTATTACTAATAACACTTTATAATTTTCAGCAATTACAGATCTCTTATCTGCTTACAAACTCGCGTATTTCTCTATGTAAGACGTGAATTTTAGTACTAAATTAGTTCGTAGAAAATTATTGATCAAATGAAATAATGATAATTTTTTGCAACATCGCACGTTTCTTAGATCCTAAACCAAAATTAATTTGGGATCTGAAAAACGTTCTAGTGATATGGAAATAATGAAGGAACCATTTAATTACGAATGACTTTAGAAAAGTTAACATTTCTACATTGTCCTGATCGAGAATTGAATCCGAGCCCTCAGACAAACAAACGGCTCAACCAATTTTATTTTCTATCCAGATCAGCATTAAAGAGGGTTATGCCGGATCGTGTGCAAATTTTTATATCTTTGTGTGTAATGAAATAAGATGAAAAATCAAAACGATTGAATTGCTAATGAATAGGCAAAACTCAACTCTGGAATAAGTAAGTTGGAATCTTTATCTCCACTTTTGAAGTATTTTCTTTTTGACCAAGTAGAAACTGCTTATCGTACAACAAGAAACTTATCAAATTCGAGAGTCGAGAATTTTAATCTCTTGTTTGAACATTCAAATAGACTTCTGTTTACAAGGTTACAGTTTTGGAAAATTATGAATACTTCAACTTTGCAATTGAGAGTCTGAGTCTATGCCTCGCCATTATTTAAATAGGTATCTAAATAGATAGCTTCATTGTATACTTACCTCACTTTATCTTTTATCCACTGCTATTGGTCAATGAAATCAAGTGAAATTTGATTGGAAAAAGACTATCATAATTAAAATACGAAAAGCAGGAAAATTTTGTTGAATTATTTTGATGTTGGTATATTTCAAAGTATTTAGTGAGATTCAAATATCTCTGGAGATAATCTACTAGAATGGATATAATAGAATAAAACACACCATCGTTGTTAACCTATTATATCTGTATCCATTAAAGCTTTAATTTATCAAAGTAGCTACTTATTTATTATCTAGAAATTCTTTGGGAAACTTTCATTTATTTTTTAAATATCTTATTGTGATCTTAGAAAGTGATTTGTAACTAATTCTTTTTTTATGCAAACGTGACCTAGTTCCAATAAACACTTACTACAAACAAACCGTGGCAGGAACAACAATAAATCAGCACTAGGAATCGAACCCACTGTCAACGCCTTTGCCTCCGACGCACAAAGGAAATATACTTGAACGACTCCGGCCCCAGAGTCGTGAATCTTTGGAGTTGGCGTGTGGGGGTTAGCAACTTTATTTTAGATCCACCTTCGATCTTATGTGGCATTATTATTTTTAACTCGTTGTTGCTGGCAATTAATACTTTTGAAGTACAAAGACCTTTGTCTGTTATGGAATAACATTGGGATTTAAAGAAACATTTGTAAATATTTAATCAAATGATTGTAACAATTTGTCCAATCAAAGGTGTGAATAGCGTTGATGAACTTAATTGTGTTATATAGTTTTGGAGTACCCAATGGAAAGAAAAACTTACAAAAAACGTAGCATCTAGGATATGATTGTTATTATTACTTATCCGTCGTAATAAAAACATAGTTAATAGTTTAAATAAAAAAAATAATAACTCATATCATTGACAGTAACTTCAAATTATGATGGTTGGTAACGGCAATGATATTTTATTAATTTTTCAGATTATGACAGCTTGGTTATACTAATATTATAAAGAGGAAAGATTTTATTGATTTTTTGTTAGTACATTTGTTTTTTTTGAATCGAATAGGCTCCAAAACTACTGGATTGATTTTAAAAATTCTTTCACCTACGGGAAGCTATATCATATGCGGTGAATATGCTATTCCAAAAAACAGCAAATAAAGGGATGAAAATTTGTATGGGGAATAAAACGTTACCAGACTAACCGTTGATAACTATTCAATTTGTCAATTTGCCGTTCAGGCGAAGCTAATGAGCTAATGCGATATAAAAACATAAGATAATATTCATAATAATATTTTTTTGTCCAAGTGTAATTGAATGGTTCCTTTACTGCTTAGGTTCTTCATAAAAGTTTAGTCTATTAATATATTTTTCACACAATATTTTCGACAAGACTTCTTGGAAACTACTGAAATTTGATGTCGAACATTCGATTCGGTCGAATAGTTTTAACGAGTAAAAATGATTCAATATGGTCCAGCGTCTAAATCATCGGTCCGTTTCGTCGATCCAAGGCAGGCGTGGACAAAAAATAAATTACCTCAGCCCCTGCTGATTTACGTGCGCGAGGTCGGTTGCGGTTTTTGTGCGCCCACGCCTGCACCTACCGCCATTACCGCCCACAGGCCGCTCCGGTAATCGAAACACCTCCCCGTGTATCGTCCCTGGAATTCTAGCTATTTCACCCGATATCCCACCACGAGTATTATTGACAATGAGTTTCTTAAAAGTGAGCGTTTCATTTATTTTATTGTAACTTGAGACATGGTTCTTATAAATTGTAGTGAATATTATTTGTGCATCTGAGTACAAATACTTTAGTAGACATACAATAGTACGTCTGCTGTTTTCGTCATATAAATGTTTTTTGTCTTTGTGTGTACAATAAAGAATATTCTATCTATTTAAAAATCTCTTTTGGTTCCTTTCCGAATTTATTTCCATTTATTGGCTATAATTTTGTATTATACTTATACATTCACCCCACTGCATCTATTGCGGGGTAAGCATAGACAATCACAATATTTTTCACTATGGCATTGTGAATGCATAACTGATCAAAATATAATAATAAAATACTATTATATTTAATCAATTTTTCATTCAAAATGCTATACTGAAAAATATTCTGAATGAAAATGTTTAAAAATCGAACAAGCGCGTTTGCGAAAGGTTCGAGTCCCATCTCAGGTACAAAGTGTATTTTTTTTAAGAATGCAATCCTACTCCTACTAATACTATAAAGCAATGCAATAAATATAGTGTTTTACATTAAATCATTTGGATGAGTAGTTTGGATTTTACTACAATGTTCTCGAGAAAAAAAAACACACTGCAGATTAAGAAAATAGATAAATATCTTATTTGATCAATTTCGCATTAACAATGCTATATCGAAAAATATTCTTAATGAAACATGCCTTTTTAAAATTGGATCCCATCTCAGGGTGCCAGGGACCAAGTGATTTTTTTAAGCATTTTTAATTAAGAAGATAAATAGCTATTATGACTTAATAGTCTATTTTTATTTGTGTTCGATAACTTTTAATATTTATAAGGCGCGTAGTAATGATACACTCCTTCTAAATATAATAAAAGCAACAATGGCTAAGAGAGCGTTTTGTAATAAGCAACATCTATTTAAGGTGAGATGCCAGTCTACATACCCAAGAAGATTATTTAGAGTAGTATAAAGGTTTTTTTAGTATTGAAGATGAAAACGTTTAGCTGGACGGAAATACAATTAATTGAATAAGTATTGGGAATTATTAACGAAAAAAGACGGCTATTAGGGCTATCACAAAACAACATTGGCTTCGATTTGGTTGACATTGGATTAGACTCAATGTTCAATATGTATTTAACGCAATGCGATTTAACGTAAAGTATATTTTGATTATCCAAAATATCAATCAAATCGATGCCAATTTTGTCACGCGGTAGGCCTGCTGGGAGCCATAGGAAACAGATTAAGGAGAATGTAATGGACACTTCATTCGACACGATGAGTTCTTTAAAACCAGGCTGCTGACAACTTCTTTAAAACTATTATTATAACACTTTCGAGAATTATTTAGAAATACAAGGAAAGTTACGATAATCGCGCTAATTAAAATGAGAATCAACACTAACTCAGACACACAGAGGATAATTACAGCAGTACATAGGTACTACTACATATGTACATAGGTTTTGTACATTATGTACCTTGCATAGATATATTCTGGCCCAAAAAAGTAATATAAATAAACATGAACTGTGTTATAGAAACGATATTTTTTTTGAATTCCATTAAACATTATTTTTTTATTGTAGCGGCAACAGAAATACATCATCTGTGAAAGTTTTCAAAGTCTAACTATAACGGTTCAAGAGAAACAGCCTGATGACAGACAGACGGACGGATAGACGGAGGGATGGAAAATGGATTCTTAGCAATAGGGTTCCAATCATTAGTTGTGATATTATTGTAACTTACCTGTTTTACCAAAAAAGTGGTACTCATTTAGATAAAAATTGGTATGAAAAAGTATGAGGCGCTAAACAAAATATAGAATAAATTTCATACGAATCCTATGAAAGAAATGAAAAGACGGGTAGAAGTTTGTATGGGGATATTCTATTTACTCGAATTCTTAAACTTTTCTTCAAAACCAAGTAATTACATATTACACAGTTACAATTGTCATTTTATTCTTATTCAATTCAAGGACGGAGACTGGTGACCGATACTAGGATTGTCTTGTTCTACATAACACCATGTCTCCACAGCCGAACATATGACTTTAGTAATATAAAAAAAGTACAGGAGTTAATATTCTTAACATTGTTCAAAAAAGAGAAGAAATGATAATAAAAGTAAATATGAAATAGATAAAATTACAGGCTTATGAGTGTGTGTGTGTGAGTGTGTGACGGTAGTATACATGTATGTGTGTGGGGGTATGTATTTATACGATAAATATATTGTAAATTTATTTATACGATTAAGTTCGGCTAACAAGAAAATTTTCCATAGTATAACAGTTTTTTTACATTGATATCTATTTAAAGGGTACATGGGTAAGAGTCTATTGCAATATAAAGTATAGGTTCAAGATATTCCACAAATTTTTGTCCAAATTTGGTATTGAATTTCGGCGTCTTAAACACAATATCATGCCTTCTTTTAGAGGTAAATAATGTGCTATCATAAGTTGAGAATGAATGCTGTTTTAATATGACATTACAAATAAACAACTGGTGTATTGTCCAAAATCTACATATCCCAAAAAGTTAAATTTTTATCTATAACAACGCTAAGATATTTTATATGAGAAACATTTTCAAGTTTTGTACAAGCACAGTGGGTTTCTACACTTGAGATATGATTACGAATAACTAGTTCAAGATTTGAATCCACTATACGGGAAGCATAATTACCTATTCCAAAAGTTATAAATTTGGGTTTATCTACATTTATTGTTAGCAGGTTTTGTTTCAGCCATACTACAATTTGATCTAAACCACGTTGAGCTGTTTGATAAATCTGTCCCCAAGACTCACATTTAAAAACACAAGCTGTATCATCTGCAAAAGAAATAATTATGCCATTTTCCAGTTTAATATAACAAAGGTCGTTTATAAATACTAAAAATAGCGTTGGACCCAGTACACTACCCTAAGGAACTCCATAATCACAGGAACATCCTCACTAACATGATCTGATATTTTAACACATTGTGCTTTGGTATTTGTATATACCCGTAAATAGCCTGTGATAGTAAATTTACTAGTAGGTTAGCCGCTACATTTGCGTCTAAACAGCTTATTACTGGAGTAAAATCAATTTCAGTCACCGCCTTTTATAACAATAAAAACAATGTAAGCTTGGAAAAAGAACGATTTCAAAATAATCGAATAAGTCTTTTCATGGCAAAAATTTTACACGTCTGATTTCCAATGAAGTATAATTTGTCATAATAAGTTTTTTTATTACGATTTTGAGATCTGTTATTTATGAACATAAACATTTTTAATATAGGGTTCCTATGTGACAACTACCACATCAAGTTCATTTTGGCAGTGTAGTTCTCCCAGTATTTTTTTAAGCTTATACAAAACTACTGATCAAATTTCGTTAATGTTTTAAAAGAATTATTTTGATACTCTTTCAAACAAAAAAAGACCAATGTGAATACAAGAAAACAGTAAAGTTATTTTTTGAAGTTGGTTAAAAATAAAGCACTGTAAATAGATACTAATACCATGCAAACGAAGTTGCGGGAAAAAGCTGGTGTTATTTATAAATTACAATCATAGCAAAGTTATTTTTATTCAATGTAAACAGTCTTGTTTAAAGGAATCGTTCAAATCTGTTGTTATTTGAATTGATTCAGTCAACCCTAATAATATAGGAAAATTGATTTTCGGAAATTAAATTTTCTTGATCAAAAACAAGAAAATCGTAAAATAATTATTCTTTAAATGATTTCATTGATTGTATCATTGGAATAATATGAGTATTTTATACTTCTTTATTTGAATAAAGTTAACCTTTAAAGTTTTTTTTTTGTCGAACTGTAATATTTTTACCGAAAAAAAATCTATATGTTTTCGTTCTTGTTTGATTCAAGCGTGTTAAATTATGATATCTAATACACATTATCATTTGAAATATTTATTATCGTCTCCAATATGCTTACAAACTGTATAATATAATAAAAGTTTGGTCAAATGAGCTCACTTGTAGCATTTGAACTCGACCAATAATTTCCCTTCATTCACGCCACCTTAATATTTTCGGCTTTTTCGGTTATTATTAGTTTCGTATTTATACATACTTCGCATGCGTAAGTTATAGCCGATGTCAACCCCATATGATGTTGCTACATACGGTGCAATAATAATTTTGGAGCCTATTCGATGCAAAGAAACAAATCGTTCCACTTTACAATATTAGTATAGATATATTATTATTACTTACAAATTTATTTTTCAAGATAAAAAGCCAAGAAAAATAGGCAAAGATAAAAATGAAAATATATTACGGTCCAGTAAAAAATTACAAATGAATAGCGCTTTCAAAACTAGTTTAGTAGAAATGTCGAGGTTGTTTTGACTCGGTGAACCGCGGTACAAGTTGCGGTAGCAATCAGTGTGTAGTTTGCATTAAGGTAGAGAATATTTTTACGGAACGGTTCGTAATAGTTGTTTGATGGCAGTTGGGCTGGCCAGGTGCGCTTCGTGTCGACTCGGAGCTTGCCTCAAGTTATGAAACTCTGCCTGTGATGGTAACTACGTGAAACTAAAAGCTTTCATGCTTCCTCCGTAGCGTAATCTGTAGCATTATCTAGTTTATTTTTGACCATAAATAGATGAACTCGTTTATATAATAATACGACTAATTATTGTTAGTTTGTCCGGCAGATGGATTGATGAAAAATATCAACTTAAATTACGATGGTGCTTTGCGTTAAAATGGCACATGACGTCACGTTTTTATACATTTTCTACAAAACTGCGTGCCCCACTCCCCAACTTTAATGTCTATTCTTTAAGCTATTTCTTATTAAATTGAAGAAAAAAACATACGTATCTAATATTCTTCCCTTCCTTAAACCCTTCCTAAAACTTTTTGTTTACATAACTATTTATTCATCAGTTTCTGTTTGATATTCAAATTCCTCATCACATCATTAGACTATTAATGTAACATCAACAAAGGACACAGGTACATAGATAACAACAAGGGACAAGAATTTATTTCAAGGACGAGTCGAGCAATATCTGGTAGTATGAGAATCACTCCCTGAGCGGCACTAGAGACAATTTTGAACATAAGACCCTTACATCTATACATACAAAAAGAAGCAACATGTACGGCTACACTACTACAGGTGGTGAAGTTGTGGAAATTGCACAATACACCACATACGGACATATTATACGTTGTTCCGGACAAAAATCTACATAAATAGCTGAAAGTTTTTACCGATGACCCGAAAACTAAGACAGGAACGGGAGCAGGGGCATTCTCTGAGTACCTAAAGGTAAGTGTCACAGTAGAACTGGGGACCCACAAAACAGTCTCTCAACTGGAGTGCGTGGGTATCATTAGGGCTGTTGAAACTTTACTGAACCACAACGTCAAAGGTAAAAGTATCTGCATATTCTCGGACAGTATGTCAGTTCTACAGGCGCTCGACAATAAAGTAATGTCATTGGGCTTAGTATACTAATGCCACTGTAAAATTAAAAATGTAAGCAGGGTCAATAACTTGACACTACAATGGATAAAGTGTCACAATAGATCCAGAGGCAATGATACGGCCGACTGCCTGGGCAGGTGGGGCTCAGACACCGCAAATTACAGATCGAAATATTTAAAACCAATTTTATACAGTCTATTGAGAGGTTCGATACGGGAACGTTACCAACGCAGACATGACGAAGAATGTACCAGACTCACTGACTGCGGCCAAGCCAAAGAAGCAATCTCTGAGGTAAACCCATGGTTGTCAAAAAAATTTGTATCCTATATAATAAACTACTTTCCAGACACACGTTAAGACTAATTGTCGGGATATACTAAAGGGACATGGACATTTGAATGAACATCTTTACAATCTAGAAATCTCTAACAGTCCACTGGGCAGGACCTGCCTGGAGGAAGAGGAGGAGGAGACGAGCGCTCACGCACTGTAGAGGAGCTACGAGACAACGGACTGTACACATGGGCAGCCCAGGACACTTCTAGACCTATGTAAAGACATCAAGTGACTACAATCCTTCTTGGAGGAATTCGGATGGCTGGACTGAGACCACCCCTGTTGTACGCAAAATAGGCACTTGGTGTCGAGTCGAGGAAAAAACTCGTCGTCAAGAAGAAGAAGCCTATTCATATTCGCATTGATGGGGCTCAGGCCTTTCTTATAGATTGAATCGAATCGGGAGAATGGACCATGATGCACCACGCAGGCTTAGTACGCATAGGTGAGTGTTAACAACTGCAGATGCAGATGGAACCAACGGCTTAATATACCTTCCGAATTACGGGAGAGCTCTATATAATAAACTTTCGATCACCAGTACTATGACTATTAACAAGCAATACCTACGGAAATTTCGGACAAAACCAACGTGAACAATTGTCACAATATTTTTAGTGTGTCACGTTTATTTTGTTCAATTTTTTTATACCATTAGTCTTTAATTAAATATTAAATGATTGTTCATAGTCGGTCATTTTTCGTGCCAGGCAACACAATACTTATTATGTCGTATTTCAATACTAAAGCTTATTCTGCAATTGGAAGCATATGTATTCCCTTTACTTATTTATAGTGACCGCACATTACTCTCTGATCACTTGAGCCGTACACATTTTCCTTTGCAACGATTCCCCGAGCGCGGAAGTTAGTTTAGATTGCTTAGATTAATCCTTGTTGCGCGACAACTCGTCGCGTGGGATGTGATGTCGCATCGCGCAAACCAACTATCTTTATAATTTAGACCGAATCATTACGAGTTTTATTTTATTATTTTCATATAATTTGCATTTCGAAAACGTAAAGATAAGCCATAAAATATTAAATATATGAATTATTACTTTATTCAAATTATCTTATCTCATTCAAGTAATTTTGAATCGTTCAAAATTTTATTTTCCAAATATACCAATAATACCGTTTCAGGATCCAACAAAAGACTGATTTCTTAACAGCAAAAGCTGCAGAACTCAATCCACTTGACAAGGTAGGTAACAAGGGACACATATGCCTACATGTACATGTACAGTTTAGTTTGTAAGATGTTTATAAACAATTTGTTAGCGTCTGTAGAACAAAGACTTTTTAACTAGTCGCTAATATACGGAGTTACAGAGTGAACGTGTTTTCTTATTTAACCTTCTGATAACATAAATAGGGTCCGACACTTAATACCCTAAAGTGGTGACCGGTGTTATGAACATTACGTTTTTAGTTGTTTTGAACATTTTATTTAATTAACATTTATATCACTTTTTTTATTTTTTTATTAAAAAGTGCAGTATAAACAATGAATCCACAAAATGAAAGTTCTCAAGCGCGTGTTTCGGAACACAACCCCGAAGTTAAGCCAGAGACTTCATCATCTTTGGACTCCATCACCATTTCATCGAGAGTTCCTGATTTTTGGTCAGACCAACCGCGACTCTGGTTTGTCCAATTTGAGGCTGTCATCCAGTCACAGAAACTATCGGACGCCGCTAAACAAAATTTAGTGGTTACTAAATTAAGTAAGGCTGCGATTACACAGGTGAGCGATTTATTATTATCACCACCAAGTGAGCACAAGTACCAGACCCTCAAAGATAGACTACTGCATGTATTTGAGGAGTCGGAGACGAGGCAGTTCCAGAAGCTTCTTGGTGAAATGGAGCTTGGCAGTCAAAAGCCTTCGCAGCTCTTACGGCGCATGAAAGATCTAGCCCGTGGGAAAATACCAGACGCGACATTACAAATCATGTGGAATAGCCACTTGCCACCACCAGTGCAAGCTGTGTTGGCCGTTACACAGGAGACAGATATAACAAATCTGGCTGTAGTGGCTGATAAGGTCATGGAGGCCACTGGGCATTCCAATATAGCTGAAGTATCAACCAGCAGCAACTCCTCAGAGCGTGAGTCAAAAATTACATGTTCGGAGCAATCCGACCTGGCGGCGTTGGTAGCACGTCTCAGCATAGAAGTGGCGGAGTTAAGGCGCTCTCGGCAAGCGGATCGTGGTAGACCGTTCAGGGGTAGGAACTACAGTGCTGGAAAAAGATTCAGTCGGGCACCGTCACAAGGTCGAGAGAGAGAGAATTCCAGAAACCGACGAAATCCTAATTGGCTTTGTTTCTACCATTATCGGTACGGAGATAAGGCCGTAAAGTGCATTGAGCCCTGTAATTGGCGGAAGCCCAAGCCACAAGAGCCAGCGGAAAACTAAGTGCGATACGGCCGGAGGCGGAGGTTGGTATCGGGTTATCGAATAACCGCCTATGTGTTAAAGACAAAAAAAGTGGACTGAAATTCTTAATTGACACAGGTGCGAACGTTTCGGTTATTCCGGCATCGAAAAAGTGCGTTTCCGATTACAGTGCGAGTGATAAATACAAACTATATGCAGCTAACGGAACCGAGATAAAAACTTATGGTATGCGTACTTTAATTTTAGATTTTAATTTAAGGAGAGCATTTAAATGGAATTTTATCGTAGCGAATGTTAAACAGCCGATAATAGGAGCGGATTTTTTAAGCCATTATCAGCTGTTAGTCGACATGAGCGCGCGCAAGTTGGTAGATCAAATTACACATTTAAATGTTCTCGCCTCTGTTGTAAGTCATAACGAATGTGAATTATCTATTAAAACTGTTTTAGGTAATAGTAATTGGCATGATTTATTGCTTTGTTACCCGGACATAACGAAAATAGTATCTTACAAAGAGACACCTAAACACTCTGTGTGTCATTATATAGAAACTACGGGCCCACCGGTATACGCTAAAGCCAGACCTCTCCCGCCTGACCGTTATAGGAAAGTTAAGGAGGAGTTTAGCCACATGTTGGAATTAGGCATTTGTAGGCCATCTAAAAGCGAATGGGCCAGTCCATTACATGTGGTACCAAAGAAAAATGGTGATATTCGGCCTTGCGGTGATTACAGAAAATTAAATGCCATAACAAAACCGGATCGCTATCCGATTCCGAGACTGCATGATTTTAAATATTTATTAGCGGGAAATAAAACTATTTTTACGCGGTTAGATTTAATTCGTTCTTATCATTTCGTACCGGTTGCCCCGGAGGATATTGAAAAAACTGCCATTATAACGCCCTTTGGACTGTTTGAATTTCCGCGCATGATCTTCGGATTACGTAACGCAGCTCAAACATTCCAGCGTTTCATGGATACCGTAGTACTACAAGGGTTAGACTTTTTATTCAGTTATATCGATGATCTTATTATCGCGAGCGAAAATGAAAGTCAACACAAAGAGCATTTAAAGGCAGTTTTCGAAAGATTTGATAAATATGGAATAACTATTAATCTATCTAAATGTGTTTTTGGTCAGTCAACACTTGAGTTTTTAGGATTTGAAGTGTCTACGGAGGGTGCGCGACCACTTCAAGATAAAGTACAGGCTATTGTAAATTTCCCGAAACCCGAGACAGTCGATCAACTACGCCGTTTTCTCGGTATGTTAAATTTTTATCGTGCACACATTCCAAACGCTGTTCAATATCAATTCGAATTGAATAAATATTTGCACAATACAAAAAAACGCGATAAAACTTTGATTGTGTGGACTGATAAGGCTGTCGAAGCATTTAAGAAGTGTAAGGAAAGCTTGCAAAGCGCCGCTACACTGTCTTATCCTTTACCAGATGCTAATTTAGCGCTGATGACCGATGCCTCGGATACTAGTGTAGGTGCTGTATTACAACAGAAAAATAACAACAATTGGCAACCATTAGGGTATTTTTCAAAAAAACTTTCACAAGCTGAAACGAAATATTCTACTTATGATAGGGAATTGTTAGCAGTATTTATGGCTATCAAATATTTTAAAAATTTAGTGGAAGGCCGTGTACTGACTATTTATACTGACCATAAGCCTCTCGTTTTTGCATTTTCAAAATTAAATAACGACAAAGAAAGCCCTAGAAGAATTCGTCAATTATCTTACATTAGCGAGTTTACCACCGATATTCGTCATATCAGCGGTGAGCAAAATGTAGTCGCAGATACACTTTCGCGGATAGAAACGATCAGTTGTCCTACATTACTCGATTTTAGAGAAATAGCTGAGCAACAACTTAGTGACGAATACCTACAGCAAGCGTTGCAAGCAACAGATAGTAAATTACAATTTAAACAAATATTATTGCCAGACTGCGAAAAATATATTTATTGCGAAATTTCATCTAACAGAATTAGACCATATTTACCAGATAAATTCAGGAAAATTGCTTTTCATTCGGTTCACGATTTAAGTCACCCCGGTGTTAAGACTACCAGAACTTTAATTAAACAACGTTTCTTTTGGCCTAATATGCTTAAGGATATAGCGAGTTGGACTAGAACCTGTTTTAGTTGCCAGAGATCAAAAATTAATAGGCATACGATAGCAGGATTAGGAGAGTTTGAGCGTGCAGACCGTTTCCAACATGTTCATATAGATATTGTAGGCCCGTTGCCTACATCGGCAGATGGACATAGATACTGCGTAACAATGATAGATCGTTGTACCGGATGGCCGGAAGCTTTTCCAGTTCACAATATTACAGCTGAAACAGTAGCCAAGGTAGTATTTGAAGGCTGGATATCTCGATTTGGAAGCCCTTCGAAGCTTACTAGCGACCAGGGTAGACAATTTGAGAGTGATCTTTTCAGTCAGCTAATGAAGTACCTAGGTATTTTTAAAATGCGAACAACACCTTATCATCCGCAGAGTAACGGCATGGTTGAGCGATGGCATCGAGCACTAAAAGTGTCACTTACGGCACGTTTAAACTGCAATAGTAACTGGGTGACCGAGCTTCCAGTCGTGTTGTTAGGCTTACGAGCCGCAACCCGCAGTGACAGTGGCGTTAGTGCAGCAGAGTTAACTTATGGTAAAACAATTCGTTTGCCAGGTGATTTTTATGAAGATTCCAAATTAAATTGCTCGGATTCGGAATATTTACAAAATCTTCGCGATTCCATTAAAAGTTTGAGACCTAAACCGTCAAGTCATGGTAATTCACGTTCGTTATTTCTGCCTAGCGAATTAAATAGTTGTAAGAGTGTATTCATAAGAAATGACGTATTTCGTAAATCTTTGCAACCTCCTTATGATGGCCCTTACGACGTTGTAAGTCGGAAAGGCAAAACTTTCGATATTAAAATAGGAGATAAGACGAAAACTATTTCAATAGAAAGATTAAAACCAGCATTTTTTATAAATAGTGATAAAGATTTTAGTTATAGTTCGAATTTTAATAAGAGTAACGATCTAGTTTAGATAACGAGGTCACTTCCAGTAAAGCTCTACAGCCGAGAACTACGCGTAGTGGCCGCGTTATCAATACACCCGTACGTTTTACAGCATGACGTAATACATACGTACCTATAGCGTAGCTAGTCGAACGGACAAAGCATAGAGAACAGTATACGAAATACGAAGCAAGCGGAAGTCTTTGTAAATTAAATAATAGGTAGTTCTGTTCTCAAGATTTCAATTTCATCGATATAGCTCTAGAAATAATAACAGTGGGTACTGATTTAAACAAAGAACTTTTGTCAACCAATTTTTGTACTCAGCTTACAAGATCTAAGATAATATAAACTTTAAGAATTTTGTTTTAGTTTGATTAAGTTTAAAAAACTACGAGTATTTTTACATTGGAATCAATTATAGGACAGGCGTGCGTCTCAGCAGTGAGGCAATATTATACGGCTGATATTGATAAAATCAAATTGTTCTAGTGGATACATGATGGTATTAGTGGATATATTATAAATCATAAGCATTTAAAAATACTAAGAAGGCCTAATACAGCCTGTTTTAAATATGTTGCAATCTTACTTTATTGTCTTTTGACATTTTTAGAGCTTTAGTTTGTTGAATTTGAAATGATTTAAAGTGTATAAAGTTTCCAATCAATAATAATATATGAGCAAAACAGCTAATAAAAAGTTCCCTTTAATTAACGATTCCTTTGTTGTTTTTATTTTTTATTATAGTTAATATACTTATATATGTTTTGATATATAAGCTTATGTTAACTCTTCATTTGCCTGTACTAGATAGTGTTCTCTAAATAATATATTGTTTATTATCCTTCGTATATATAGAAAGATAATAACAAACATTTAAAAATTCCATGCAAGCAATTTAGTGTTAATTACTTAAGAAAAATTCCCAAGAGATCTTCTGATAGGCTTTTTACAGTCTAATTGTCTTCAAAATGTAATTAATTTAATTGGATCAATATGTATTTGTCTCATGTAAGTATTTAATTAAACAAGTAAAGGGGTAGGCCTATGTTCAGCAGTGGACGTCTTCCGGCTGATGATGAAGTATTTAATTTATTATCTTATTAAGCTAAAATTAATTGTATAGCTTGTAAGTTTTGATTTTTTTAATAACTATTACAAGTATTAATTTAGGGATTCGTAGAAATACTAAAGTTAAATTTCAACATACGTTAAATAATATAAATTAAAAATATTACGTGTTACATGTTTATAATTTTTTTTTAAATTACAAAATGGTATTTAAGTATTAGTAAGGTCAGTAAATCAGGAAGTCGTTCCGTTTCCTAATTTTCATTCGTTATTGTTTTATTTAACCTGACTCTGACATGAACTATGTATTTAAATGCCAGTTTAAAAATGTTAATTTCGTACTTATTTTTTTGCAAATACGTTATTGAACTTACATTTTTACAATTAGATGTTATCATAAGACCGTATACAACAAGCATATAATAAAACGTGTATGAACGAATGAAAACCGATTGCACGGACGTCTTATGGGTAGTATGTTTAAACTAGTGTTAGTTAGACAACGATTAAAAATGGATTTCTAATCGACAAAGTTAAAATCCATTTTAAGAGGGTTGATATTCTTAGACATTGTTTAGTTAAACACGTGGTGAAATCCCGTCTAACATCTCTTTTGAAATAACACTGTTAAAGTTCATATAGAGAATTGATTCTGAATGCTAACTTTTTGTATGGTGAATTACGATCTACACTGGATTGCTAGTGTTTTTTTAATGTCTATCGTTTAAGGCTTATTAAAAGCAATAGACAAAAAAAAATATAAGACAACATCACTGACATTCCTCAGATTCCAAGATGAGTAGCTATACGTATTATGGAATATCTGAAACAACGAAGAGAAAACAAAGTTCATTTTCTACATTGACCTGACAGGGAATCGAACCTGGAACAGAGATAGGCCACGAACGAACTACTCGGCTACGGAGGTCGTCAAAATGAAGAGATGAAGACGATATTTGTTTCTAATAGCAACACACAAATTACATCACATCATCAAACATAAGTCCCGTTTAAATATTATATTCCAACTTTTTACAACTCCAAAAAACGGTTCCCTCATTACTGATCCAGAAATATGAATGAAAGTCAAAATATTGTTGTAAAAAAGCATTGTTCTTGCAAAACAGTGGCAATTAACAAAAGGCCAGAGGGGGAGCCTGGGGCGCAGTTTGGACACCTCTCCCGTCCTACGCAGCGAGAGCCCGAATAAATTCAACAAACTGTCCAACAACGGCCAAACTCACACCTGGACGACGGCTTGTCGTGTGGTACAAGTCACGAGTTTTAAGCAGTTTATAGCGTTGGAAAATATTACTTTTTATTAGTTAGAGGAGAATAATACGTTGACGACTTATTTTTGTTTGTTTGTCCATCAGGTAGATTATTGATGAATATTAAACACTTTCTTTGTGTAATCAATTAATTACGGCGAAATATTTATAAAATAAAACTAAAAAGGGATACATTTCAGATTCTATGGTTCAGCATTCGAAAGAGACATATACTCTGTAATATATAAAATGAAGATTTAAAAAAAACTTCAGAATTATTGAATTTGTAAAAATTAAAGTAAGTTTATCTTCCATTGTCATTCCTAAGTAGCTAGGTCTTATTTTGTTGAGTCTCCTCAGTACATTGTTACTTAATACAATAAGAATATCGAAATTATCGGCCCAATGACTTGACGAATCGTAATGTTAGCTCCCGGCTTTTTATGTTGTTGTATCAAGTTATCAAATGATTCGCACGAGTCTTTTAATACTATTTTCCAAACCTAATTATCTCAGAAAAATAGTTGATCTACGCAAAAATGGTTAGATTTAGCAACACTGTATGCATTTTTAATTAAATAAAAAACCGCTATATTGCTGTTTCTTGAATGAGACAAATCGTTGTTTCTTGCCTGTAGCATAAAATAGCTTCATACGACTTTTACCTAATAATTAAAAAACTATGCACTTTTAGTTCAATTAATAAATTACTAAAAACTTTTAAATTTATTAAGGAGATGAAAAAGGCCTATTAAAAACTATATTAAAAACTAAAAATACTATTTATTTTATTGTACAATTCTTTTGTTTACATCCGAATTCCATTTCAGGCGATAATTTGCTTCACAAAATAACACCACTTCTTGAATCAAACCATACAATAAATAAGTAATTATAATTCCAAATCAATTAAAAGTTTAGTACAGGAACGCACTAAGTTTATTATTATATTATAGCCTAGTTTTAGGTAATATTATAATCATAATATTTTCTAAGACAAGGCTGTACGGGAAGATCTTTTTTCTTTGAATAAAATGATTACATTACAATTTTAAAAATGAGCTACTGACAACCGTTCGTAGTTGGTAGGCGCCTTCCGATGATAGTGAAACGTAAAAATGGTGGTCGGTAGAGTAAAAAACGGTCGGTATCTGCTACCGACGGTTGTCGGTAGATTATTGAAACGGGGGGGGGGGGTTAGTCATTTCTTGTTTTAATTGAAAAAAAAATTGTATCTAATATATGAATTTAATAAAAAATAAACGTTTAGATAGCATTATGTATACAAAATTGATCAAATATAGGTTTTAAAAAATTTTGATAATTTGTTATGTTTTGATTATAATACTACATTGATTTTTGGTTTTATAAACTGTTGATATTTTCAGGATAGAAAAATAATATATTTTCGGTTGAGACAACTAAGGGTAAACACGCACAAGTATTGTTTTAAATCTAGGGCCACGGTAGTGGTCCGTCAAGACGAACCAAACAAAAAAAGCCTACTTTTTCTCGAAACGCTTCGGCGGATTTTTGGACCCTCATAACTTATGTTTAGATTACACTAGATACATCAAATTGTCGGGATGCAATACAAGTAATGAACTTAACAAACATATAAATGTTCAGTGGCATTGCTCTTATACTCTTGATTTTATCGATATCGAGAAAACCATGATTTTGGTACTTATGCACTCACTCTCATTATTTAAATTAAGGTATGGAAGCTTGTATGAGTATTCACATAAAAACTAAGGTTTGGATACATAACATTTTTGAGATATGAACTCTATAACAAACTTATTAAACAAACAATGTTTCAGTTATATAGCTCTAATACTTTCGATTTAAATATCTAAAAACCCGGATTCGGTATTCATCACGCACTCACTAAAGATCATCAAAATATATAAGGTACTTCCTGAAGTCGTAGAATGCTGAAATTTGGTATGTAATGTGTATTCTCAGATACCAGACAAATTACAAAATTTGTAATTTTCGTCCCTTATTTCTTTAATCTAGGGGTGGAATTATGTATAAGATTGCTGCAAATTATGATGCTAGAAGTCTGCAAATTGATATAGGAATTCCTTGTTAGAAATTAAAAATACGTATTTCAGGATTTTTCGCAAATCGCAGAATGAGGTCTTTAAATAAGGGATAGAGATTTGTATGAGTATTCACAAAGAAACTTCCATTAATGCTGGTGCGATCATAATTGTATAAGTCTAGGTATTTTTATTACCAATTAAAAACAATATTATTATTATTATTATATTATTAATACGGGTTGCAAGGTTTATAATCCATACTTAAGTATTACTACTGACTATATTTACTAATATTATATACGGGAGTAGCTCGGTGGTGTAGTGGATAAGCGCTGTGGCACACGATCGTTGTCGTTAAGCAACTTTCACAAGGGTCGGTCACGGGATGGGTGACACAAAAAAATATTATCTCGAGCTACTCCGTGCTTCGGAAGGCACGTTAAGCCGTTGGTCCCGTCTGCATTTGCATTTGGGAAAGAATATTTGTTCGTTTTCCTTTTAAGCCAGAATGAAGTACTATTATGTATTAATGGTAAGATTTTTCATTTGAATATGGTTGATTTCTATAAAATAAATGATATGTGCTATTTTTTTTCAGTGGAAACATCTTATCTCCACGGGTCTATATGTTCCATCCCAGTACGCAAGATGTCCCCATTCTAATGGTGATTTAGTACATTGTATAAATTGATTAGTTATGAGACTTGGTTTCGCTGTTTGTTTATGTTATACTCAAATATTACTAGCTGATTTCCTTGAGTTACCCCACAGAACATAGATCTCTCTCTATGTTCTGTGAGTTACCCGCTTAAGTTATAATCTATATGACCTACATATGATGTAGCTATGAATTTTTAAAATCGGTCCAGTATTTTCGGAGCATATTCAATGCAAAAAAACAAATATGTAATATTTCACCTATATATACTATTAGTATTGATTAAAATTGAAAAAAAAATCTACATAGATTAAAAGAAAAAAATACTACCAGTACTCTCAGATGGTATTCGAACCTTATCTTTATCGAAATTTTAAAACATTTCTTTCAGCAAAAAAGTAACAAGTGCTTGAAGAATTCGTCAGTCCTGTTAGGTCCTGGGTAGCTAAGCGGTTAGAACAGTCACTCGGATTGCGAAAGGTCATGGGTTCGAATCCTATCTCAGAGTACCAGAGACAAAATAGATTTTTAAGCATTTTTCATTGAACATAATATATTTACTTTTGTGATTTAAAAGCATGATTTGCATACCTACGTAAGTTGTCTTTTTTGTGTTTTAGAAAAAAGGGTGGTTCTAGTTACGTCGTCAAATTTCCTGACAATTCGAAAAAGAAAATGGTTAGCGTAATAATTTCGCTCGAAGGAAAACAGGGTATTTTATTCTCTAACATATGTGATGTATGAAAAAATAAACTTTGAGGTGCCATCGCAAATCAGGGCTGCTATTGTGCAATATGTCGTAAACCATTGGGATGAACTACAATTGTATAAATATATTAATAATGGGGAGACCTATTATGATTCGGATTTTTATTCATAACATATGTATGTTATGACGGTGCCTTTGAACTCTTAAACCGACAGAAAAAAGGACAAAACAGAGGGCTATGAGAAAAGTCAGTTCTGACGTGCAGGAAATGTACCCTAAGACAGGAAAAAAAATTATCATAATACAAATATGTCATAAACGACTTTCAAAATCGAAACGAAACCCTACCAAAAACATTATCAAGTAAAATATTGTAAAGACGAGACCATATGGCTCTCACTATAAACAAGTTTTACATCTTAGTTAAAATAAGTGGCTTGGCCATTTTGCTATCCTAACATAGGCGTAAGTTTACTACTGTTATATATACAACAGTGGTTTTGTAATAGCGAAACGGCCAAGCTACATATTTTGACTAAGGTGTTCAGTTTACAAAGATAGGGTTGGTAAATGTATGACGTGTAGAGTTAGAAACTTGGCTCTACATGAAATCTGAAAACTTTTTCATAGCATGTGCAGTATGGTGTCGTCTTGGTGAAATTTTACATAATGTTTTTAGTGGTATTACTCTTGTCGAATTCAATCAATTCAGAAAGAAGAACCAATTTATTTAAAACGAAGGTTTAAAATCACATGCTGTTGATTTTATATAGGTATTACAATCCGCTTTTCGTTCTTGTCTTGTATTGAAACAAGCCGTTTAAAAACATCTTAGCTCTTACAGACAAAAGTTTGACCCATTGCGATGCTTAAAAATTTTTACCCTCACTTTTGAACTGCGAAATTTGGTTTTGAAACTAAGTGGTTCCAAAATGACTCTTGAGACGCCGCTTTGGGGTCATCTTGTGACCTTCGTCCAAAGCAAAGAAGCAAAAAGGATTTCATATTTTTTAATTCAAAGTGATGATCAATTTAATGGAAATTAAAGTTTTGTAAAATATTGATTTTTTGGTATTGATAGTACTCTGGATGTTAGTTACCTGTTACTCTAACGTATACCATTGACTATATTGAGAATAGTAGTCATGATGGGCAAGAGTTCATGCGTTCTGTTTCTGAAAATATGACAAATAGAAAATGACGAAGGAATTTAAGGAGTCAAATTGGTTTTTGTCAATCTGACTTTTTGGACAATGTTGTAACGTCCAGTGTCTAAAGGAGGTGTCGTAACTAACCTTTTGTATCGTTTTCATTCCTTAGAAATTCCATATCACTAACTATGTTTATATCGATAAACTTTTTAGTTTTATTCCATTTATATTCTTCACTTAGTTCATTGTATGACTATGGATCTTCAATTTTATACCTGTAACCATTAAAATTCTGTAATATAAACTTATCCGAACCTCTACGAACTTTCATCCTATGTTTTTGCCTACTTACACTAATGTAAACCCTCACCTGTAGCTTTCATAGTTGTTTGTCTTGAAACTTTTTTGCGAATTCTTATCATATTAAAGTATTTATTTATATAATATAACAAAATTTATTGGTTTATTTTAATTTTAATTATTTTGACAGATTTGACATCAAAGTTTTTCTTCGTTATCATGGTTATATTTGATACCCTTCATGAAAATTGACTCACTGTTTGTCATTTTTAGGTATTGAAACTCTGTAGCTTTTGAATTTTTAGGGTTCTAAATAAATCATTTATTTCCAAATTTGGGCTCGCCCTCAAGTATATAAAGCCTTGTCTGTTAGTTCTTGATCACTTCAACGGCAACAGTTGCCCAAGTTAGCTTTTTGGAGCTCGTACAGAGCTTGCTAAATTCTTAAAAGGCCTATTTCCCGGGGCCGACTGCCCCGGAAACTCTTCAAAGTTGAGGTCTCAAAGTCTTTTGACACCATTTTGGCCTGCGCTGACGACGGCTATTTCTGCACTGACGGAACGGAACTTCACCGCCGACCCACGTCCCCTTCACCAGATCACCTACACTGATACTCTTTCACTATCACTACTCATCTCCCCAGTCACCTCGTCCCTTTTTGTTATTTATTGTAAATAAATGATTTAATTGAAATTACCATTTTTAGTTTATTTATTTTTATTTCTTAACAGTGTGGACGAACCCGTATTTAAATATTTTTTTTATGACTATACAATGTATAGCAGATAAGTATCCCCACTTATCTGCTGTACACACTTTTCTATTATAATTATTAATCTGTTTAAGTACTGATTTTTAAAAGACAGGAAATAACTAGTATTTTTTTTTTCATCATTAGCACCATATTAATGGCTTCATTTTTGGGGACAAGCCTTCGATATGAATGAAATTGAATACCAATCCAGAGGGGCCATGACTTACCACGTAGGCGAAGTGCGGATTTGTGACAGTCAGGACCAACGTCTTAATGTGCCTTCCGAAGCGCGGAGGTGTTAAAGATAAAAATGTTTGATCACCAATACTATGATCAACCTTTACGAAAGTTGATTAAGAACCGTATCGCGAATTGATCGCGTTAACCACTGCTCTATAGGCAAGGTTTTGTATATGTCATATTTTTGATAGGATCTCATTTCGTTTTGTAGGTAGTTCTTCTTTTATTTCTTTACGGATATTATACTTCTTGAGCGTCAATTACGGGCATCACAGATAACTCACTCTCTGTCGCTGTGGACCTTTTAAAAAGGCGTTAATATTTGGTTTTCGATAAATCCTATGATAAATCTGTTCGGTGAGTAGATCTACAATAAGTCTATTATATTCAGAATACAACCGAAATTGACATTGATTAATAGAAATAAACAGTTCAGATATGACGTTCTCGAAATTGCCACGTATGCTAGACCGCATGTAAATACATGTAAAATACCCTTCTCAGTTATCTATCGATAATTATACCTATAGATGTATTAACGAAGCCCATTTCGTTTGTTGGCCGTTCGTTGGACCAATGTGTACGCGACATAGAATATCTATCCGAAGTTTTTCCTATGGTAATAATTTCCTTATCATACATTTCATTTATGTTTATTTTATTACTATTTTGTAAATGTTTGTACCGTTTGTATCCTATTCTTTATGATTTATCATAGATTTTGTATCACGTAGTGGAAAAAAATTTCTTTGATTTGTGTTACTAACTAAGAAAGACATTGATGGATGTTTTTCAAAATGCACTACAGTTGTAAATAATACAAAAATCTATTAAACGTATAAAATATCGTAGTGTTGGGTTTTTTCTTACTTTTAATGCATAATAATAACAGTGTTCTAAATTTGGTGCCTGTGGAGACCGACACCAATTTCTAACAGACGCTTAAGGTATCTAAGAATTTTAATGATCTATGAGTCGGTCAGTGACAAAATTAGGGCATTTTGAATTACAATAAAAACAGTACCAACTTCGAACTTTTAAAATGTGGTGAATAATACTTAACTAAAAACCGACTTATTTAAGAAAATGCTGTGGAAGTCGTGCGCCTATCATTTAACTGATAACCTACAGAAAACCTCCGCCTGATATACAGGAAAAATAATTTTAAACGGTTCACTAGAATGTTTCCTGAGCACAAAACATAATTATTTGAAACAAATGTTGTTCTTTTTAATGGCGTAATTTTTTTTCCCGTCATAAAGATACAGTCATTAATCAAAACGACTCAAAGCGTTGACAAAAGTAATTACAGAGTTACTGAAAGAGACGAGGTCCCTTATTCTATTTTTAGAGTTGTTTGGGGTCCCTTTTTATATTTGCAAAATATTTGAATCAATAAAATTTCAAATGTAAGAATTTTATGTTTAAGTTATCTATTATTTTATATTTTAGAAGAATTCTAGTAGAGTATCACATATTTATGCTTATTCTCTACTATCAAGTGCCATCACACAAAACCATGAAGTCTACTATCATTAAATACCAAGAAATAACAAAATAAATGTAAGTTACACCTAACATTACACATTTGAATTTATTCATTAAGCTATTGCAGTAATTGGTTGACTATTATTTATAATTAATACTGTCTATTTTACGACTAGGACAATTTTAAAGGTTTTTTTATATTACATATAATGAGGATAACATTGTTTTAGGGTTACTTAGTAAACAAGGAGCACTTTTAATTTCGCCATATCTATCTGTCCGTTCGCGGTTTAGCTGAATAATTATTGGTACTAGAAAGTTGTAATTTGATTATTTTTAAATACACGTTAATTATACCGACAAAGTAGTAAAGTAAATTTAAGGTGAGGATGAAAATTTTCTTTTTAGTATACATACTATGGGGCATCGTTAGATAGATTAAAAAAAAAACAGGTGTCGGAAGGCCATTTTTCGATTAGGTAAACCGTTTCTGACATTTTAAGCTTTGAAAAACTAATTTTCGTTAGTGTCAAGTGTCCCCCCCTCCTACCAACTAAACAGTCGTTGGTAAATATTCAAATATTACGGCAGTAGCCGTAACGCTAATAAAAAAAGAAGTTTATTAGTTATGTATGGGTTATTGGTATACACGTAAGAGCGTTAACAGATGGGTAATAAAACAAATAATTTTTATAATAAGCGTTTACTACCCTAAAATAGGTAGATATGAGATCTCAGGGTTAGGGTTCGACGGGGAGCTCGCAACGTGGATCGGTATATAGATAGGTACAATTATATATGGCCCTAGTCAACTGTTCGCAATAGCTAGGTCTCGGTCATTCACTGTCCTGGTAGTGCTCCGGCGAGATGTAAGGCCGAAGAGGTCCAGTGGTCTGGATGTTAAGGCCAGAAGATGGGTCCGAAGCTAGCACCCAGATGTTAAGTGATCATGAAGCTTCTCAGGAGCGGGAAGGTACCCCAATAAGGGGATATCACTTCAATAAAAGTAATTAAAAAAAAACATAATTATTTAAACGATTATTTAACGTTCGCGACTACAGTGGTCGCGAAAGAATATTAAAGGACTACATGTTAATGTTGCCTTCGGTTGAAATGTATCATAAGGAGCGCGTTCACGGGTTTTGTGTCTTTCATAAAACTGGATTGCGCCTGCGACGCGGAGAACAATAGCTTCGAGCAAGACATGTTATCAAGCCCGTTGCCGTTTATCTATATTGAAAATTATTGGTTTGTCAATCTTCGGACAACAAATTTTATAGAAGGTAATTGTTTTAAAAATAAATGTATACGTTAAATAAAATATAAATCGTCACATAGTACCTAAATATAAAGAAGTTAAAAGGAAAACTATCAGATTTAAGTTGGTTTTACAGTTTAAGGGTAATAATCGACAATTTTTATTTAACTTTGAGCAACTCAATAAAAAATACAACAAACGTGATTTCTTTTACTTTTTAAATGGATAATGATAGGAACACTTCGTGCGCGCATCTGACTCGCACTTGGTCGATTTTTGTTTTTCTGTCCGTCGGGTAATATAAAACAGCGTTTTTTTGCCTAATCTTTAAATTTAAATACCACATGACGTCACATCTTTGCATATTTTTTACATATTTGTGACGTAGCGAACCCGCACTCCTCAACTTTAATCCCTATTATCTAAGCCATTTCCTGCTTAATTGAATAAAAAATCCTATGTAATATTTTCCTATTAACTGACTGTTGGACTAAATAGAATTTCTATTTTTTGATAACTGATCATCCCTATTGCTACCGTGTTATCAATTCCTAAGCTTTTTTTATCTAATTAAGTTAAGTAGAACTATAATAATGCTCAAAACATTCAATAGCCCTGTTGCCTACAAAATCTGCAAATCAGTCCCAAGAGAGCTCTAATCGTGAATCAGACAGTTGTAATCTAGCCCATAGGCGCAGTAAATCACAAACATTTCTGAGCAGTCATCTCTAAGGAAAGAAACTTGTTTCACAGAAAAGAGAAGACGCCGGATTTTTAAAGATTTCGATATTCTTTTGATATTATCTTTGGCGAATGTTGATAACATGGGACTTTATATAAATAGTTTACTTTTGATAACGAAGACATGCATATTACTTTCAAAGAACAAAAACGATAAGAAAAGATATAAAAATAAACTCGTAATTAAGAGATTATATTCAGTATTTAGATGAGAATCGCATTAAAATCTTACAATAATTTAAAATTTACCTAAAAATGCGAAATCAAATGATAGATCCTACTAAAACATTTTTATGTAAAACGTTGCCAAGCCGAGACCATATGACTCGTACTGTCAAAATTTATCAGATCTTGTCTGTATTCCATGATTTCAAGAAGTACCCTTGGAATTTTGATGATCTTCAGTGAGTAAGTTAGTAACAAAATCGAGAATTTTCAGACATTAATGAAATTTAAAGGACATTAGATATTGGAAATACTGTGTATTTTGTGTCAGAGTAAATTTATGCTAAAATTGTAATTTTAGTATTAATCAAAATTCATATTATTAGGTGCAGACTCAGCGTCAATTTACTCCAATGCTAAACCTTGTTTATTAATAAGACTGTGTATGTTTAATAAGTGTAGTATTGACGTCATATTCCGAGGATATAATTATTCTTGTATAATCCAAACTTAAGTTATGAGGGTTTAAAAACCGACGAAGCGCTTCGGGAAAAATGTAGGTTTAACTCTTCTTGACGGGCCACTAACATATTATAGACCTGTGTTGTTTGTTACCTGTCCCTACACTATAAAGAACTTATGCCTGTTTTCACTAAACTTAGAAGTCGCCCAAATCTGACACCTAAATATTTGGGCACTGTCAAAGTTAAAAATGCGTTCACTATTGACAAGGAGCCACCTAACGATTTTAAGGTAGTGTCTAAAGTTAGGATATGCATTGTGTAACACCAAGCGCTGCATTTCCGTAAACATTTACTCATATATTTACCCAAAACGGATGTGTAAAGGGATAAAATTAATTTATTAATTTGGCATCAAGAAGTTTATTTATTAGAATTAAGATAATGAGATATTTTTGAATTTTCGGACTCTTTATAAACAATGACTCCGGTGCTCGTATAAACATCGTATAAACAAGATCACATATATTTTTCAAAATATATATTTTTGTTCTTGTCTCTTTAGGTATAAAGACCACTAACGAAATTGGTGAAATTGTAAACGCAAATATGCCATACGATTGTAAAATCATTAACGTTGCCTATCTATTCTAAGCAAGTGCTTGGTATAGCAATATTTAACGTTACAGGTTTGGTAAAATGACAGATCTGCTTATGCTATTTTTAATATTAAGTAATTTCTAGTTAATTAAGCCATGGCTTTTGCTAGGTTAGTGAAAACGGGTATCTTCTACTTTTATTTTCTTGATTTATCGGTTGGAGATCCTTATTGATGGTTTTTTTTTAGAAAATATAAGCTATTTAAATGGGAGAAAAATATTGTATTCATTTTTGCTTTTTCGGAAAGTTTTCTTTTGCCATAATTTTGTTAATTAATAAAAATAAAATGAGTTTAAGAAATTGCACAATATTCACCAATCATTACAAATATTATTATAAACTGCACAGATTTATACCTTGTTATGTTCTATTTTTAATTCACTCCAATATAAAAAAAAAAACATTTTTAATAGGACGAAAGTAAAATATTGTGAATAGATACACAACAACCTCAGTTTTCAGCCATATATTATATTTCCGGGCAGCACTTTACGAACTACAAATAGCTTGTATCATAGCCAACTTCAATAGGAAGCTAAATAAAGCTCGTTTATATTTTTATCAATATTATGGGACAATTTGTAAATAGTTTGCGAAAAAATTTTGTAATGTTACGCGTAAAATTATTTTAGCTTGGCAATATTTAGACTGTTCGTTTTTTCATCCCCTTAAATTGACACTTTATGAAAATTGTGGAGCGTCCAAGTATGGCTGAAATTTATCACTATGCTTTTAAAACTTTACGTTATCAGGATTACAACATACGCTGTTGAAGTTGATCCGAAAAGTTGTACGAGTTGAAAGAAACAAACCGGAAGTATTATTCTTGAAACTCGAAAGATTCAGAACTATATACTTTTCTTATTTACTTTTAATAAGTAGGAACTCTAGAGGTACAACTCACACAATACAAAGATACGCCATCGGTTCACAAATGTACGGCGGTAGTCTTGTACTGACAACAACCGGCAAGAAACTCAGCAAGGGCTGTTTTTTTTGCCCTGTTTTATTTCATACAGAATGTTCATTAAAAAGTGATATCATTAGACTATGAAGTCTTGTTCTTTAAAGCTGATTTTAAAAATTCTTTCACCTAGGGGACGGTATATCTAGCAAAAAGCTATTCTAAGTAAATCTATGATTTTATTATATAAAATCTTTACTATCCATAAAATCTTGACCCATTCCGGTATAATAATAAACAATTTTCTAATCTATTCTAATGGAAATTGTACTTGGAACTCGAAGATAGCGAAACCTTCAAATTGCCATACATACTACTCGAGAACTCAGTCGTCAAAACTAATTAGAACAGATTAAACAGATATTAGTTATTTTCGTACCGTGTTTGTATCGATGATTTTTTTACGTGACTTCACTTAACCACACATCTTCTCCCCCTGAATATCCAAGCAAATAATGCGTAAAGCAAATTGAAAATTTCCAGCCAGTGCCCACTCCAGCGCATTTGGGACGAAACAGCCAAGATCCCTTGGAAGTCGGTTAAGGGGCCATAAAATTAATTTTATACGGTTCGCACTCGCCTGAGGCTATTTCTGGATTAATGCACCCCTCTAAAGCGAATAACCAAGCATTATTCAAATTTTAGGAGTCATCCGTCCGTGTTTGGGGCAAAAAATGAAGTTGTTCTGGAGAGTTCCATTTCCCTTAGTTTTGATTACGACAATTGATTTATGCTCGCGTTCTATGAAACGGGACTGATAAAATTTCCGTCGTAATTGTACCTTTGGACCAGAAAATGATTAATCTCTTTGTTATTGCAAAGACATGGATTTTAAAATGAAAAATATGTATTCCTAGATTCATAGTGGAAGCCATAAATTCATTTAAGCATTGAAGATTCCTTACTGTATTTACCTTCTATTTGACGTAATAAATCACTATAGATTAGTTTCAGTTAAGTACAAGTAATTATATTAGATCGTTATGGTACAACAAAGAGCTCGATTGCGCAGCGGTTAGCCCATACGGTTTGTAATGCGGAACTTGACCAACTTTAACGACTTAACGTGCCTTCCGAAGCACGAAGCAGTTCGAGATAATTTTGGTCACCCATCCTGTGACCAACCCTAGTGGAAGTTGCTTAACAACAACGGTCGTGGGCCGCGGCGCTTATCTATTCCGTCATCGAGCTACTCAATTATCATAAGCAGCGTATTATTGTCCCTGCTGCTGTGGTACAGGCCTGCCCTATGGATGGAAAATGGACTCAATAGCTTCGGCAATACTTATAGACATCTACATAATAATAATCAATAGATCATGAGACTCTTTTTATTATTAACCTCATTATTGTATTCTCTTTACAGTCCAAGATCTCTTAATAAGGTATCGCGTTTTCACCCCATAAAATATTCATTATGAAATACGCCCAACGTCAGAAGGGAAGTGACGGCTCAAAATTCGATATTTCTCGAGTCAAAGGAATCAGCCGCCTCTAAGACATCGTAGGACATTAACTTGAGTGTTTCCTTCATAATTTAATTTCACTGTAATTATTTTGGAGGGTGGAATATTTTTGTAATAAGGGAAAAACCGGACGTTTTCTTTTCATGTTTCTTTTTAAATTTTGCAAAACTTTGGCTCTTTTATTTATTGGAATGGTAGTTGATGACCTACTATCGTAAATTCATTAAACAACCAAAGGGTACTAGTATGGAATGGAAATTAGATCAATTTAATAGGGATGATGACAAATTTTGTTTACCTAAATTTTTAGAAGCTCGGTGGCGTAGTTAGCGCCGCGGTTGACCAAAAAATGGTTGACCAAAAAAATATTATCTCGAGCTACTCCGAGCTTCGAAAGACACGTTACGCCATTGGTCCCGGCTCCATTTCCAGTCGTTAATACCCTACATTGGGCTAGCGCGGAAGGTGGCCCATCCTTCTACTTATAATTACAAGTTTCAGACGTTAGTTGGATGTAAAATCTGATGGTGGAAGAAGATTCATCCTCGGATACAGAGGCGTAGACTTGCAGCTCCAGTCTGGACGTGACCACGGCCGGTGCAACCCGGCCAAAACGTCGGTGCAGTTCATTGTAAAAATTGCGTCTAATACCCGTTATTATAAGTATTTAATAATGCAGCGCGTTCGTTTTAAAGTGAATTTTATACATAGTTTTGACGTAGTATCTAAGCCATTCAAAATTAATATTTTTCTGTTATCTGACTGACTGACGGACTAAATAGTATTTTTTTTTTTATTTACCAAGTCATTGTACCCATTGTCAATACTTAAGTTATCCGAACAGAATAACTGTTTTACGTAGAAGTTTAATAAAAAAATATTATTTCATAAGTAAATTTACCAAAATTCCATTATGTGCTAATTTAGCTAAATTTGATGCCCGTAGTTAATTTTTTATTGTGTCGATACTTATATTTATATAAATGCGAAAGTTTTTGAGGATGTATGCATGTTTTTACTTTTTCAGAGTAATTTTATCATGTATTGACAACATTTTGATGAAATTTGATATATAAATAATTTTAAGTTTGAATTAACATATTGACTGCAAGCCGCTGGCGGAAAGCTAGTAGTATATTATAGTATTGTTGACAGCAAGAGCGTGATGAAAATACAAACGACGTTGTAGCTTCAGATCAGATTAATTATTGAAAAATATTACAATAGTTATAGTTAATAAAATGTACAAATTAGTAATCAATAAGTACCCAACAGATGTGCTCTAACTTATAAAACTTAACTAACAGCCGTACCACCGTCTATTTGGTCCTAGGTTACCGCATGCAAACTTTTTGTCTTTAATATTCAATGTCATTTCTTTTTATTATTCAACTTTTATAATTTGAAATTTTTACTAATCCAATATAATATGAACGAAGTAAACGGTGGTACGGTACACCGTTACAAGTCTATTCGGTGGGTCTTTTAAGTTAAATAAGTAAATTACAGGTTTGCGATCTGTTATAATTTTAAATTTATATGTATACGGTCGAATTGTCTTACAGCCCTGACCATAGCTAAAAGTTTTGACTCGATTATTGGGTATCTGGTTTCGGCTTATCATAATATCTTCTGCGAATTCCTAATAATCTTAAATTGGTGGTTCCATCATAAGAAATTTTAATTTCTGAAAAGTCGTTATCAAGAGACCATTGAAATGTTGTTTTTTTTTCAAAATTTATTTAACGGGTTTAACAATATTTGCAAAACCAGGTGTGGACCATCGACATTCATTTACAAACGCGATAAAACGTTAACATCGTCGCAGTTCAATGGCACTGGGTATTTTTGCAAAGTTTCAATTTTACTTTCGTCCAGTAAAATACCATTTGACGTAATTCTATGGCTAAAATAATCAACTTGTTTACTCAAAAACGCACATTTCGTTGGATTTAATTTTAAATTTACTGTTCTAAATTGTTTAAAACACTGATTAGATTTTTATTAAGATTTTCAATATCACGTTTTATATCTATACAATCAACTAAACATATGAATGCGGACTTATAATTTAAACTACACATAGTTTTAGTCATACGTCTCCAAAAGACACTAGGCGAAGTTCAGTCCTATTGGACAACGTTTCATTTGGTACATTTTTGCATCTGAATTAAAAGCGGTTGACTTGCATGATATGTTACTTGCAAGAGAATTTTGATTATTTAGTTGTCTGTATTCTATAAGTAAACTTTGTAATATTTACTATAATATAATCATAGAAATTTGTTCGAAGTTTTCATTAAATACCTTTTTATTTTATTATGATATTAATTAAATCTTTTTTGGTTCAATTGTTGCTATCCATTGATTCAAACTATTCCCTATATTCCATTACTCCAAGATTAACAAGGAATCTCTTAAGTTGAGTAAGCTAGGCTTAAAATGCGGATGCGGATTAATGCCTAGATATTAAATAAGTTCCAGCGAAGAGCTCAACTGGCCGGGAACGTCAGGACTTTTGTCTGTCCGTATGACTTAAATCTTAATTGACTCAAAGTGGAGGGAAGCAGTATTCGAGAGCCATGTTTGAACTTCTACTGAAGTGTGCTGTAAAGTGGAAAATTAAGAACCGACTTCGTAGTTTCATAGTCTTACAATGGATTTGAGAATTTTATATCGAAGTATTAAGTATGGAATCAAGTTTATTAAATTACGTATATTAATGATAAATTTTAGACTAAAATATTCAATTAAAATAATTATATAAATATAGCAATTTTGTTAATGATTAAAAACAGGCATATTAATTATAAATATAATATTATTAGAAACAAATTTTTAAACTTTGTTTGTAGGGGCATTGTTCTGGAATATTGATCGTATTATGAAAATTATTTCACCTATAGATAACCAACATCAAACGCGGGTGAAATTACGGGAAAACGTGTTTGTAGTATAATATAGCATAGCAATTAACTACAAAATATAGATTTTATTTGTATGAGTTAAAGATACTAATTGAATCATAATTTAATCAATATAAACTGTTATTTTGTATTTTATGTAAACATATATTATGCTTTTCAGTGCTGTGGCTATTGCAGGTTGCATTTGAAAATACAAATTTAATGAGTTGTGGTTTACAGCACTACTATTAGTCCCGAATGCATTGACAAAATTAGGGAGTTCATTTGATTTGAATTTTCATTGGTATTTATAATAATGTGACAAAGATATTATAAATATTGTACTTTTAATTAAATAATTTAATTTTTCAGAACTTTCGAATAATTTACTTGTTCCATATTTTCCATATTTGTTGGTGATCTTTTTGCTGTGATTTAACAGCGAATGAATCAGGGAATAGAATTTCTTTGGGAAATAATGATAAACTTTATCTATAATATTAGTTATGAAGGTAGAATTCTATCAATAAAATTATAAATTAACAAAAAATATTTTTTATCGTTGGGTATGAAGAAATCGATATAAAAGGAGAATATACTTGGTCTTTCAGTTACGCGTTCACGTCTAAATCAATTTGAAAAGAACTGAAGGTATTGGAAATTTATCTTGTTAGGTTAAGTTTATTTAGCTGAACATGTTCGTTGATATATTTTATTCCGCATGGATGTTGGTTTCGGCGAAAAGTCAACGAACCTCATTAATATACATTTGGTAGTACGTCAGACTGCTTCAAAGCACAAATAATAAAATAAAAACTTTTAAAAAATCTAACCAACTTCATAAATATGATAAATAATACTTATTATTATATTTTATCAATTTTACATTGACATTCCTATGCTGAAATAATAGTCTTAATGAAAAATGTTTAAAAAAATCACTTTGTCCTTGGCACCTTTCGTAATCTAGGCGACAGCTCTAACCACCGAACTACCTAGGACCTAACAGGACTGACGAATCATGAAAATTCTAATGAAGTCGACCGGAGGTCTTCTGTGAGTACCTTCAATAGTATTTGCTTGAATAAATAGTTTTTGAGCTAAGTATTATTTATCATATTTTTAAAGTCTGACGTCGGTTTCATTTTTTTTTAAATATTGAACAAAGTGAAAGTCTTAGAAAAGAGTACTTTATATATAATTTATTCCAATAATATGAAAATACTTAACGCGTTGGACCTAGGCTATCATTTATGCAGGCGAAGTCGCGGGTTTAGTTTGATAGAAATTGGTTCACAATTCAAGAATAAATTGATTAATATACCTACTTTAACAAAAACATAAATAAACATATTCCTTGAAAATAGAAAACTCGCCTTTCGAACTCGAACTCCAAATAAGCAATCTTTTGTTTTTTTTTAACTAAAATGGGCCATATCTTACCATATCAATTAAGTATTTGGGTATCCTGCGTAGATGAACCAGCAGTAGAGGTGATCATGCCCGAGCTGCGAAACTCATTCGTAACTAGAAACCAATGTATTGTCCTCCACCCGCAAATGCATGTGTGAATCAGGTATAACTAGGTGCGAGTGAGCGAGACGGGCTACACGGCTTGTTTAGCACGTCTCCATTCAATATTTGGTTAATCAATGTAAAATCCAAACCCATAGGACGACTGCTGCAATCAAAACTATTTCGATAAACTCCTCTCTCCGTTCCTCGTTTCAGATTTATGGGTATATACTTACAATTGGCCGATGGTGGGGACTTGGGTATGGCGCTCGGGTAACTTAGTCCAATTCATCTCTCGTAATAAAGTTAATTTTGTAATCCTCCATATCAAAATAAGTTACATTCCCATGTATTCGAAATATATATAGTTACAAACGCCTCGCATCCAAATGATCAAACGTAACCGGGGGTAGTTTGTGTAACTCCTTGGCCACAAAGACAGGCAGCCGCTGTGAATCCGAAGCATCCAGACATTTTATGAGGTCAATAATGCCTTGTGACTTCTTATACTGTTCTTTCCCTTTTTACCTATTGATATTTTTTTGTGAAGGAATTGCATCAAAAAGCAGTTCCTTTGCTTCAACTATTTCTTCTGACAAAAATGCAATTTCGTATATCCGTAATAATGATTTTTCATTCATTCATTTAATAATTTTATGGTTAAAGCAAGTTGGTGCAAATAACCCTTAAAATATTTATCTATCCATATAAATTATATTAGTATGTACTTACATACTCTTACGTTACTATATTCTATGTTATTCCTACCTATGTCTCCTCCTTACCTAAAAAAATGCTTTTCTTTTCGAACTGTACTTACCTGAAGCCATTAGGAAAGCTTCCAGTTTGGATTGTTTTATTGGTCAAGTGAAGATTCACTTCCTTGATAACTCCTAATGCTATATGTAATATGTATTAATTGGATTTCCTGTAGTTCTATGCTTATCCAGATATATCTGTTTACTCCTTTGTCTTGAAATATGTCCGATGGAGTGTGCAATAAAGAATTTTTTTTTTTTATTATTATGTTTGCCATGGGTGTGAATAATAATATTCTAAAGTTAGCTAACATTTTGATACAACACACGCAACTTAAAACTTACAAACTTCCAATTTGTTAGATTTAAGTTAATTTTGAATGTATACCTGTAAGCCGAGAAGTTTATTTGTTTAGATAAGTAAGTAATCAAAGTTATAATTGATAAAACTATACATGGTATTTAATTATAAAATAGTTACTATGGCTGAGAGGTACGCAAACAGGTTTAACAGTGACAAAATCAAATACATTTATCACAAAATATATGTATGTTAACTATATGACTTCATCGATAGTAAAATATCAGAATCGAATTGTCCTTACCAAGTTCAAGAGACCAGGGACCAAAACTAGAGTTCCAGCAACTTTCAGCAACTGCGGACACTTCGTGAAACGTACAAGTTTACTAATGAAAACGTACGTTTAGGCATCTCTTTATGCTGAACGGATTGTGCAATTGATTTAATATCCTAGGTACATCCTGTATGCAGCCCAGGGAATTAATTCTGTTGTTTTTTTTTTACGTAATATTTTCATCTCAATAGAATTTCAACTAAGTACTTAAATTTTGTCATAAACAATTATAGTTGAAGAGCTATTGACTTAACATAATTACGCTAACATTAGCAGAATAAAGCTTACAATGCATTAGCATTGGAGGGTGATGGGATATCTAGTATATTAGACAACCAATAAAACATTGCCCAAATTCCAAGATGAGTAGCTAAAATCACTCATATTGTGAAGTAAGTCATAACTTCATTTTTCACAAAGTTTATTTTCGACATTCCTTTTTTTTAAACCAGTATTAAAGATACACTGCACATACGGTGGCGAAACATGAAATCAATCTTACAAACAAAAAAATTAATAGCCGTTAATATTTTTTTTTATTGGCCCTACGTCCCCACTGCAAGGGCTCAGGCTTTCCATTCAGACGGTTAAGGGGACTGGGCCATGACCTTTCACGCTGGCCCAATGCGGATTGGAAGGTATTAAAGACTGCAAGTGAAGCCGGGACCAAAGACTACAAGCGTCTTCCGCTGCATGGAGTAGCTATATTTTATTTTGGTTACCCTCAAAGTTGCTCATTAACAACAGTGGCTGACCCCGCAGAGCTTGTCGCCACCGAGCTATAATTATCATATAATACATTTTGTCTCTAGGCACTAATATAATAAAAAGAAAAAAAATTGTTTGCGTTGAATAGGTTCTGAAACTACTGGACTATTTTCATTTTTTTTTCACCTACAGAAAGCTAAGTCATAAGTAAAAAAATGAGACCTTTCCATTAAAATTAGATTATTTTTAAATGCCACTTTCTATTAACAATTACGATATTCAGTTATAACGTGACAGCAAGAAAAACATAAAGGTACACATTTACATTATATAATATTAGTTATACTTGTAGGCATAAGTATAATCCACATACATGCTCGGTAGGGTGAGGAAGTCCGAAGAATACAGAGATAGGTCGTGTGAAAGATGATACGGCCAAGAAAGGGATGAAAATTGATCGAGATATCGTGGTAGTGGAAAACGTATAGTGCTGACCTGAACCCAAGTGAAATCTTGGTAAAATAAAGGCATGTTACATAATATTAACAAACAGATTCAAAACTTTATGCCCATTTATTCTAGAGCTTGATGACCAGAGGTCGGAATTAGGTAGAGTTATTTATGTACTTGCATCAAAATGTTGATTTTAACGTGGACCTTCCCGGGATTTCTTTATTTCTTCTTTCTTTGTTTCTTTCTTTCATTGATGTAAGTTTGGCAACGTCGTGCGTGCAGTAGTTTAAATTGTGTAAAAGTAAATAAAATTTATTTAAAAAATCACGGGATTTTTTCTACTCTTTAAAATTAATCTCGGGATTTGAGGCATATCCACTTTATTCTTTCGCTGTATGAAATCAGTGTAAGTACATAAATAACTCTATCTAATTCCGACCACTGTTGATGACGCAGCCGTAAGCGTATGTCTGTCATGCGAATGTTCAACAACTATTGCAAGGGCCGATCATAGAATGAGTGACCAAAAATAATTTATATACTACTTACTAGCTTTCCGCCAGCGGCTTCGCTCGTGGTCAATAGGAAATTGTTTATTTGGATATCGATTCATATCACGGATTAATTACAATAACTAATTGAATAACAAACAATGGGAACTGTGGTAACGTTTAATTCTATTTGTAAACTTCCACTCCCATTTTCATCCCTTTATGTACTGATAAAATATAGTCAAGAAAATATTCTAGTGATTTTAATTTTGGTACTCGCCTTATTTCGATTTTTCATATTATCCTTAAAACACGCTAATAAAGGTACCTACCACAATTCAGAATTCACTAGGAATTTTTCCGCATATAAAACCTATAACTGAACTAATGTAAATGTAGAAGAAAACTATATACGTATATTTATCTGAATATACTAAGTCGATTCTTGAAGAGAGTTCATAGACGAAAAAATATCTCAAAACATTTTGTGAAGCACTGAAAGCGGACAGAGCAGAACTGGTGCAATCTGCATATTTACAGCGGCAACTTTATTATATTAGAGGACAGATGCGGCGACCCGTTTCTCGTTATAAGCAAATGCATTTTATTCTGAAAACTTCTATAGAAAATTCTGTGTTAAAAAACTTTATCAGATGTATTTGGTTTCAAAAATATAATTTGCTATACAAGACGCATCCTATAAACATATATATTTAGACAACATCATATACATAGCTCCGATTCCAATATGAGTAACTAAAGCGCCCGTAATAGGAGTATCTGAGACAACGAAGGTAACACAATATCCAGACTCGGGACAATATAGAATGTCCTACATTGAGCCGACCAGGAATCGAACCCGGGACCTCGAATATTGACACCTTGAAACCAGCGTGCGAACCACTCAGTTACGGAGGTACCACATTATATTGTCTCCCTTGTTGTGGTACCGTTGTTGTTTCAGATTTCTATAATACAAGATTTTTAATAAAATAACAGCAACATACGTGATATTGTCTAATAGATATAATAAAATTGCTTTTGAATGCTTATACTATATCCAAACAGCCTCATCTTATACCAGGCAGTGTACGCGTAAGGCATTTCTTTTTTAATTAAAAAAAGGTATCCAAATATGGAAAATATAAATAGTATTCTTACCAAAATATATACTGATTTTGCCCAAAAATTTTTTACCAACCACGGATACCATTTGCAATATCTTAACCATTTTTAAAATAAGACTACTGATACCGATGGAATATTTTAATGTAATTGATCAAATGAAATTAAAAAAGCTTTTACGACATTCAAAATTACACAATTTTAAATGTTGGAAAAAGAAACATATTTGAAATAAATTACCTGGTCATTCTCTAACAGTAATCATAATAATGATTTTTGAAATGCTTTTGTATTGTATTCGTTATGGTAAATCATATTCCCGTTTATTTTATTTTATATTTTAGCTAGGATCAGATATAAAACTATTTTAGATAAAACAATTACAGACTCCTCTATGCTTCTGAAAGCACGTTATGCCGTTGTTCCCGACTGCGTGTAGTCGTTAACAACAAATGAACCCGCGTGGTATGTTCCGGCCTATTTTCCCTATTCGATTCCATGTGATCCCATCCATAAATAATATTAATTTGTATCTTGCATAATTACAAAGTATCTAGTCGTCAATTATCGAATACAATATTAATTTATTTTAGCTTTCAACGATAATCGCTTGTTTGTTTCTCAATCTTTTTATCTGAAAATTTACAAACTAATCCCATACATCCTAAAGTCCGATTAATCTTCGTTCAGAAAATAAAATTTAATATTGTACCAAACGTGCTATAAATAAATGAAAAGTTGCAAAGTCCCGCTGAACTCGCCTGGGAAGTTCCTAGCAACTTATTTAATAATTCCCCTGACCATTTCGTGTGTGGTATGAGGAGGCAATTAAAACTCAGCGAATATTTGTAGCGAATAACAGACCCTGCTCGATGAACGACGAATTTGAACGGAATGCTAAGTTTCCGAATAACCAGATATATAACCAAAAATATTTTTAGTTAATACGAGATTACTTTAATAAAACCACTTTTGGACATGATGTACTTATTTGTGGAATGACGTGTAAAGACTGTCTTCGTAATTAGGTAAATGATAATGATTGGAATTGTCTTAGAAGGTAGTGTTGGTAGTATAAAAATATAAGTGCCACGAAATGCGGAATGTGAAAATGCGGAAAGGATACCGGATGAAATAATTACTGTTATACAACGCAAAAAGGGAAGAATATAGAAATCGAAGATCGAGACATAACTTTCATGAACAAATTAATAGCGTATTTTTAGAAGGTGATTCCAAGATCTATAAAAGAGAGAAAGTCAATAAAGCGAAAGACCCGTAGGTTTTTCGCCACTGTCTCTGTTACAAGGCACTGTCTTTACATTTATGGACAATTCCTTGTGTAGCTTAGTTCTATCTGCTTACGCCACAAAGGATAATGCCGTGATTTTTACTCTTATATACCATAAGATACTTATGATATTATGAGGATAACATTGTGTAAAGCAGATTTAACAAATTTATTTATGGAAATTGAAAATGTTCTTAATGAAAAAATATTAAAAATCCACTTTGTGGAACCCGAGATGAGACTCGAACCTATGACCTTACGTAATCCGGGCGACTGCTCTGATCACTGAGCTGCCCAAGACCTAACAGGACTGACGATATTTCAAAGCACTTGTTATTTTTTCGCTACTACAGAGCGTATCTTCATCAATGTTCAGGCAACCCACCCAAATAGCTGAAATAAATATTTTTAAAAATATTTATTTAAACTTAAGATAAAAAAATGGTTCTAATCATTACTATAGCATTATTAATATAGAATTGTGTATGCAAAATTGATCATATATAATAATTAACAGGTAGATGTTTTGCTGAAGTCTGAATTAAACCATATTAATATTGAAAAATATTGCGTATACTGACCACTGCACGACTATAAATATTGCTCGTCAACTCAACGTTTGATAGCTAAGAACAGTTTGTATGGGAAAATCAAATTGTCGGTTTTAGTATTATACTCGCGAATTTGTTATATTTTCTCATCGTTTAAACCTTCCCTGGACTTCCACGAATATTTCAAGACTAAAATTTGTCAAATCGGTTCAGCAGTTCTCGGGTTTTAGCGAGACTAACGAACGGAAATTCATTTTTATTTATATGGATAGTTTCGCCGAATATTTGGTTCAATTAAAATGAGATCAGGGTGGATATCTAATCAACAGGAATATGAATGGTTTTGTAATGGTGCGTCTTATCACACCGTTTATTTTATTATAGGTATTTTCATTTAAAGTTTATTTTCTTTGATCTTAAACATCATTTCTATTTTATTATTAATATTTCGTAATTTATAATTTTGAGTAACACGATATGCTTTTTCTGAATGTCAGTTCATAAAAATTTATCCAGCGAAAACATGTTATGTAATTTAATCATATAAATCAGTAAAGCAAAATGTAAACGTATATCTACAGGGTAATAACAAAGTTTTATCTTTTATAAACTCAGGTAAGGGGTATGTAATTGTTTACTTACTTATACTTCTTATATGATTTTAGAAAATCATACGAACTGTTTTTATATACTTTTTTGTTTGTTGTTACAGTTTTTTTGTTGTTTCACTATAAATATACCAACATATTAAGCCTAGTCAGCCGTTTTCCATCCAACAACAAACACCGAACCCGTTACAGTTTGATAAGATAACTGAAATGATTAAAATATATATGGCAAGAAAGTTTCTACCGATTCGTAGAAAATTTTGTTTGAAATATTTAATCAGTTTTGGTTTCCGTCTAAAGAAAGGAGGGGGAATAAGATTTACTCACTTTAAAAACGAAATCGGGAGAACAATCGCATCGGCGACCCCCCTGTGTCGAGGTACACGTTGAAATCTTTATGAGTGTGTCAAGTCGAGTGCACGTTCGCTAGAGTTGTTCAGAAATCAAATCACCGGAATTTCTTAGAAAAGTCTGACTAAAAAGAAACAGACAATGCTGTGTTATTATTACCAAGAACTGGAAATTTTGCTAAAAGATTCATATTGTAATTGAATCATGAATTACCAGAATCATAACCCTATTATTTAAGACTTTTTAAATCTCCTCTAGTAAATATAAAATAAAATAACATTGTGATAAACTACATTATGGTATTCCAGACGAATTATATAACTAATTGTTAACGCAAGAAAAAACATGAAAATTATGAATTGGAATAAGTACAAAAATTTTAATATGTTATTTATAAACACGATATCGGATCGGATATCGAATCGGTCATTGGATGGGTGATCAAAAAGTTATCTACCTCTGAAGATCTCGGAAAGCCTTCTGTTGGTCCTAAATACATATTTAGTTAGTTATAAATACTTACTTAAACGCATGGTTTGGCTATAACTAGATTTCTATATATGGTTCTATTTATATACCTATACCCTAGTAGTGGGGATATTGATAGATTATGATTATAATATTGTCAGGTACAATGTTAAAATCTGCAAAGAAATAAGGTTTCTCATTATAAATACCGCCATCTATCTTCAATAAGACCTCAACAAAAGAGCATTCAAGCAATTTCATGCTATTTTACGGATTAATAGTTTTCATTAGCGCCCCGGAGCGGCAACTAGCGGTTAATATAAAAACGGGTGGGGATTCCCCCGCGGCCGCCTAATTGAATAACTTCCAGAACGCGCCGAGGATTGTTGCCACGTGACCGGAATGCACCTGCTTTTTTGCGGACGTAATCTTCGTGTTAAGACATAACATTTTTAACATTTCATTTAATACGAAAATATATAATGTTGTTTTAAGTAGGAGTCGGTTCCACCCACGAATGTTAAAATCAAATCAAAGTTACTCACTCCTATTTGGTTTAATATTTATGTTACAAAATTTCTTGTGGTGTCTAATTGGAACTGGGACTAAATACACAGTCTCAATATTTTCTATACCAACAATGCTAGGATTGAGTTCACAAGTATATTATCATTTATAATAATAATTGGATAAGAAAGAAAGGAAACATTAAAATAAATTTTTGCTAAATTTTTAGCTGTAGTAGAAATAAGGCACAAATTGTTTACAATTTAGATTTTATTTCGAAAATCGTAAGCATACAGAGATACTTTAAGGAACGAAATATTTTGAACTTAATATTCAAATTAGTTTGTCTTCAAATATACGTGGTACTACACCTGCGATAGGGATGTTAAGCAACTTTTGCAAGAACTGTCCATAGAATATGACCAAAAAGTTAGTAACTCCAGCTCCTCCGTTATTCGCAAGGCACAATAAGCCGTTGGTTTCGGCTGCATCAGCAGTGTTTAACACTCACCAATACGCATAACGCGTGGTGGTAATGACCTATTGACGATGATACACTATATTTATAATATGAAGTATGTAGGTACAATACAATTGATAGGTTTTTCACTATGTATTTAAACACTTCGTAAATGTTCTTTTTTTATGGGATAGGCGGCAGACGAGCAGACGAGCAGACGGATCATCTGATGGTAAGTGATTACCGTCGACCATGGACACCTGCAACACCAGAGGGGCTACAAGCGCGCTGCCGGCCTTTGCGGGACGAATATGATCATAGGGAGGGAAGGGTTGAGGGGTAGAGGGAAGGGAATAGGGAGGGGTTGGGCCTCCGGTACCCTCACTCACATGACGAAACACAACGCAAGCGTTGCTTCACGTCGGTTTTCTGTGAGGCCATGGTATCACTCCGGTCGAGCCGGCCCATTTATGCCGAAGCCTATTTTCACTATTTGCATATTTCTTGTTTTTTATACTGCCTCCCACTCAGCAGCAGTTTGTGTCTACTTAAGTTTCTTTTTCATACTAGTTCTCGCTGATACCATTTCACGGACTTCTTTTCCTTATACTATTTCTTTCTCGCATTTATCTATTTTATTCCTTTTACGGATATTTTATTATCTATAGTGTGCTGGGATCCTAACACAGTTCTTATTGTATCTTTTATTCTTTCTAGTTAGATTTATCTAGTCTGGCTATCCATTGCAAACAGTAGAATGTCTTGCATTTGTTGAAGGACTTAATTGTAAAAGCCAACCTATAACTAGCTTTGAAGGAATCACAAACCCATCGCGTGTGTGGTATAAAGCTAGGAACATCGGAAAACAATTCATATATGCTCTTTGCTAGTGTTTTTAACTTAACGAAATGCAACTTTTGTATTTTCTAATCAAAAGTATGGGATGTTGTGGTAAGATGGGGTAGCGAGGTAAAACGGGGACCCTCTCAAAACAGATAATGCAGTGTCACTAGAAATTGTTTTAACGCTTTTAACTGAATTTTAATTTTAAATAAATGGTTTTAACGCCATCTGACGGTGTCTAGCAGTACTTATTAGTATACGTACTTGGTACGATGGGACTTGCGCGCAAGACGCCCCATCTTACCTACTGATTTCTTATTATTTTTGGATTTCGATTTAATTCAAAATAATCGTTATAAGTTGGAATTATTTAATATTTTGTTACAGATCTCGAAATAATATACGTAAAAGTAATAGAGCAGGGCGGAGTGAAGAACAAATGAAATTGGCCATTTGAACAAAAGAAGTTTTGAATGGAAAAAAAGGTTATAAAATCGGCCAGTAAGGCTTATACATGTTCCTCAGACAACATTTTAGCATAAAGTTAACCTATCGAGAAAAAGCAAGAATAGTGAAATGAATCTAAAGATTCCCTTGGGTCCAATTACAACAGTGTTTTCCAAAGAAGAAGAATAGATAATTGTACCTTTTTAAAGGTAATGGAAGGAAGATTATTTAGTTTGTCAACTACCGAATTCCAGAAGTTAGCCTATGAGCTGACAGTTCGTTATAATAAAGAACATTTAATAATTTAATAATCTCAAGGAAAGAGCTGGTAAAGATTATCTGCGAGGTTTTATAAAGCGTTTTATCCTGATATGAGTTAACGAAAGCCAGAATATACGTCAGCAACTCGAACTGCTGGGTTTAATAGAGTGTCTGTTGGAAAATTATTCGAACTACTAGGAAAAACACTTGATTTAGTCTAGACAGAATTTATAACTTTGACGAGACAGGTGTTTCAGTGGTTCCAAAATCACGCTCCAAAATGATCGTAGCAGCAGGTAAAAAGCAAGTGGGAGCTTTGACTTCGGCCGAGTGATGCACAATCATAACGATTGAAATTTGTTTCAACGCTGCAGGGACATACCGAACTGCTCAATGGAGCTCCACCAAACTTATGGGTTGAATTTTCAGATTCTGGGTGAATTACTACAAAGATTTTCATAAGATGGTTTCAGAAGTTTGTGAAACTCATCAAGGCTTCTAAAACCAACCCAGTTATGCTGATTTTGCGTCATGCGTAAATATTGCATGACAATAATATGTATGCTTCCCACCACATACTACTCATAAACTTTTGCCAGCAGATGTTGGTTTTATGCGGCCTTTGAATAAATTTTATGATCAGGCTATAATAGCATGGTTAAGATCAAATCCTGGGAAAATAGTTTCCCAATTTCAAGTGGCTGAACTTTTAGGAGCAACCGTTTATTCGGGCAGCAACAATGCCTACTGCAATTAATGCATTTAAAGCATGTGGGATCTCGCCTTATAATGCACATCATTGCAGCAGAGGCCACCAAAATTGTATTGAACGCTGAAAAGGAACCCACTACCTGCATTGCCCTAAATTCTTCAGGAATCACTCTACCTCAACCAACTGCTACAACTTCACATCTAGTACACTAAGCAACAGTAAATGAATCTATGTATAATGCAGCAATCGATCTGGTTAGCCCAAAACAGTTAATGCCTTATCAACGAATGGTCGAAAAAAAACCAAAAAAAGTTCAAAGACGAGGAAAACAGCTATTATCACTGCTTCTTTATATAAAACAGAATTAAAGGAAAGACAAAACTGGAAGAAACGGACACCAAAGGTATCGAACAGAAAGAAAATATGAAATAAGAGATCTAAAAAAACTAAGAAAGCTGATGAAGGAGCTCAGACATCAGATGTCGAAGATAGTACAGACTGCCTGTACTGCCACGGCTTGTATTGCGAGTCTATTGAAGGATGAATCACTAACCAGACTTGCGGTAAGTGGGCGCATAGCAGCTTTGCAGGAGTGGAAGGTAACGATGACGAAGCTGTCCATTCCTGCCCAGTTTGTGAAGATGACGACGTTTAAATATTCTATATCCCATCTTAACCAAGGGGTACCCCGTCTTGCTCTATAGGTGGGGTAAGAAGGAGAGATTTAGTATTTTTTTTAAAGTTAATATTCTATGAGCCCCTGGATGCGGGAGCCGCAGGACCGATCACTTTGGAGATCTTTGGGGGAGGCCTATGCCCAGCAGTGGGCGTCCCTCGGCTGAATTTATTGATGATTTCTATGAGAAGACTTATTTTTTTGTTTTAACTGTGAAAAAAGTCGTCGTCTAGAGCGAGGGTTCATTGAAAGACTGAAGTTTCGTTATACCATTTATTTTATAGTAACAGTCAAAAGCCTTATGTTATAAATCCCAAATGTATATATAAATCCTCAAAAATGCAATCATATGGCGTTTCAAAATGGCAGTGCGACATCTGTTATGCAAAATTGGAATTGTATCTATGAATATTTATGTATTAATTATCTTATATTGTTATCGTATATGTAATTCTATTTATTGTTTATTATTATTGAATACATTTTTTATCTATTTATATCTTATTTATGTAGGACATGAACAAACTGATTATAATTAAAGGAAGAATTACTATTTTTTTAAGAAAACTTCCTACATTGTGCAATCGAAAACAGAGAGTTTTATTTATGATATACTTTAAAGTCCCCGTCTTACCTCACCTTCCCCTGTGTAAACTATTGACATTGTTAATTATGCTCAATATGTGTTTGTGTACGAAAAGACCACGAAAAGTTATGTGACACAAACGAAACAAAAGTTATGAAACACCAAGAGTACAAAGCCTTAATCGATAATCTTATCAAATTAAGATAGACTTTAGATACCTTAACATAGAGTAAACAGACTAATGCTCGCGAGTTTTTGGCACTCCTCAATAAATGAACGATACAAACTCTTACTTTCTTACTTCACTATACTATTTACTACTCGGTTCTAAAGTATCGATGTCATAAGTACTTGCTATCGAAAGAAAAGTATCCAGAAATAACTTGTATTTACTCGTATCAATGCATCCCTAGATGAGTTGTTTGTTAGTACGATGGTTGTTTCTTTTTTTTTTTTTAAATAAAACGTTGTGTTTTTGGCAAAAGTATGGAATGATTTAACATTCTATTATTTTATTTTTATGAATAAATATTTTTATTGTTTAGTCGAAATAGGAGAATTAATTACATACAATCATACGAAATCGTAAAGATTATTTCACAACTTAACAACAACAAAACGAAATGAATTATCTATGACATTCTATATCATTCAAATCATCATTCGTTCCAAAGAAATAGTGACTTTAAAAGTTACACAATTCCATAAATCACTATCACACCCCCTATACTTTTGAAAATAATTGTGATAGATTGAAAAATTAGAGAATTAGGCCACCGATCGAGCTGATCATTATCATTTTAGACAGAGGACTTATGAGTCTTTCATTGCTCAAAATAAATTGTATGCAAAAGGGAACTTTTACATGCAATTTGAATGGTTGAGAGTAATCTAACATCTAGTGGGACACACAAATTTTATAAGTGAGGTAGTCAATTATTTGGTTTGCCTTTAATTGGACTAACAGCAGTTTCTTAATTTTTTAAAGTAATTACCTAATAAAACTTTAGTTCACCTCGCTTAAATTGTCCTACGTTATGCTTACCGGTCCATCATTTAAATCCAATCTTGCCCCATTTGTTATCCATTCTATTTATCCATGATACTGATAATTAGAAAATTCATTGTTAAAATTAGCAGATATAGTGCCGTAAATGTTTCGACTGTAAATCGTACATTTAGTTTCACAATAGAGCTTAAATGCTCAAACTAAAATGATAGCGTAATGAACATATCGACCGACTCCCGGCAAAAGTTTTAATTGGCTGAACTGGGAAACGCAAAACACCACTGCAGCAGAGTCATTTAGCTTGGAAATACTGCAGGTAAAAAGTTTAATATCATTTCAATGCCTATTAGATGAATTTGGAACTCGATAGATTAGCGGCGAGACTGTAACGTTTTGAAGTGCATAATATATGCACCGTTGGGCAACTATCATCGGCATCAGTGTATAGATAAAATCCTATAGGTGAAAATGAACGGATTAGTGCTTTACGAAGTATTTAGTTAATCTACCATACTTTTTCATTTAATAAATCTACCAAAATTACGTAAAAATTTAACAGTCTTAATATTCACCCGGAGCGCTAAAGTTTATATTATTATTTCAATAAGAATATTTAACGTAAGACTTAGTTGAGACAGTACGGTATAAGATAAATGTTGTCATGGTAAATCAGAAAAATTAAATATAAGAAAAAATAGCAGTCACATGTGCCCGTGATAGGATATCTGGCGAGAAATTTTTTCAACATATTTTTCTTTAAATCTATACATGATACAAAACAAAGGCGGTTCCCACTGTCGCGCTGTATATGCTGAGATCTTTCAAAGTACACAACGGATGTTTGTGTGGTTTTCATCAATATACAGAGTGATGCAAAAGGAAGGTATACCATAATACAGAACAACGGGCGCAAAGCCGCTGACGGAAACTAAATAAATATAAGAAAACATTTCATACATTGCTCGGATGGAAAATGAAGTAGCTATAGTAGTATCTATTTGAAATTTGAAACAACAAATATACCAAAACATTCATATTAAAAAAAAAAATAGATTTTTTTCTGGATTGAATCCTTTTAAACTTCAGAGACACCTCGATTGATTCGATCATGGAAAACGTCAAGTGTTTTTCTTTAAGATAGATAATATTTTTTACACTTTGTACTGTCGGTATGTATTGATTTTATAACCTTTGATCGCTTCTCATGGCATACCCCGTTTGGAATTCGATTTGTAACGAGAATTTCGGGAAACTATTTCTAAACGGATACCCTTTCTATTTATAGAACCTACACATGCCAAATTTCAATTCAGTAAACTGTTGTTCTTACGATTTCGTGTTAAGTGATTCAATTAGCCCCATCAAAAGGCTTCCGAATCACTGTTTAGTGTTTTATCAATAATACAGCTAGTATTAACACTTAATCCTAAATTAATTAGTATAACTAAATAATAATCAACATTACATACGTTTATAAGTATCTAAAGCATTTGTATTAAGAAACAATCAAGGTTAGAAAACACCCAGAATTGAAACAATATGAAATGGGTAATTTTAACATTGGAGGTCCTTTTATATGCTAGTTAATTGTGCAGTGTTTTAATGTCTTTTTTTATTAAATAAATATATTTAAAGGTATCGCAATATTAACAGGGCAAGATAGTTTATAATTAACTGTTTTCCTGTGACTTTGCCTGCGTAAATTATAGCTAATGCCGTCGCGTATGATGTCCAATCGGCCCAGTAGTTTCACAACCTATTCAATGCAAAGAAATAAACAATTAAACCTTTCGTCTTTATTTTTTAATCCTATTAATATTATAAATGTGAAAGTTTCTTTGTTTGGATGTTTGTCAGTCAATCACGCCGAAACTAATGAACGGATTTTGATGAAATTTGGTATACAGATAGGGTATTAGCTGACTTAGATAATAGTATACTTTTTATCCCACTAAACATTTCCCTAGGGACCACGCGGGCGAAGCCGCTGGCGAAAACTAGTATAAAATAATTGTGTTTCAGTATCGGTATAAGGACCAGACCATCTACATGCATAGGTTAAGCAACTTCTTCGAGATCCATTTATAGGATGGGTAAACAAAAAATTATTATATTGAACTACTTCGTGCTTTGGAAAATACGTCAAACCAACGGCTGGCTAGCCTTTCATAACTAGAAATCCACACCGATCCCATATAGTGGGTTATTTCCCATTCTATCCCGATTCCAGCCCTAAGGAAGGCCTATATCCTTTTAGCGGAGGCAGTTATTGGTCTGATTAATATATATTGTTATATGTATAGAATTATTAACAAAACGCTCAATTGTTCCATTTCTTGTTTTCCCGGATACATAACAATATTTTATTTTGATCGTTTTAGGTTGTACAATTAAATGATCTTCAACGATTGTTTTGATGATGGTTGAAAGTTTATATTAAGTAAGTAACAGAACTTATTGTATCGAAAATCTCTCTAAAGTAAGCCTTAAAAACTATAATATTTAACCACATAGTTAATTCAGGTCAAGTATAATCCAATGAACGTCGTACTATACTTTTTTCGTCCACATCGCTTTCGACCTGAACGGATCATTTAACTTCAGAAAGCGTTTTAAAACTTCTAAAAATAACGACCCCAAGGGATTTACGCTAAGTCCTTCTATACCTGACGTATTCTGTGAAAAACTCTCACAAATTTCTAGCTCGTTTTCATTTCACACATAACAGCAATAATATCATGAAATTTCACACCGTGTTGTTAGCTTTAAAATGGATATGTGTTTAAATATTGCTAAATACATAATACTGATAACAAATCTATATTTAAAAATATGCTGTCCAATATAAACTTATAAAGAAACTCTTGAAATGGGTTATAAGTTTTATGTAAGTTATAGTTATTTATTGGATTGCGAACGTTTCCTTTTATTGAGATAGATTCTAATAATGATTTACAAAAGACTTACATCAAGACTTCTTTATCCTTCATATAATGTCGTCACCTCTGAGGTAGGTTTGATTCCCATTTGAGTCTTTTTATCTTCTTCGGTATGGAGGTTAATGGTAATTCCGTTGTTTTAGATGTCTATAACATAAGGGCATCAGTTGCTAATACTGTCTAATATTCAATAATTTAGATTTTCAAATTAAGTTTTAGTTTTTTTGAAAAGAAAAAGAATTTTTATTTCAATTATTCTTCTAAAATAAATTCTTACCAGTAGCGTAAGCAAGGTTATATTACCAATGAAGTGCAGCTTAGGAGACCACCTCGTTGCATGGTGTCCGGACTTAGCTCTGCGGTTGATATCAAGCTCGCCTCGATCACCGCTTAAGCGGGCTATGAAAAGAGCGGTCTTTTTATTTGTTATTTGACAAGTCAACATACCCAGTCCAATTTGTAAGTGGTTGGTTTCTCTGGCCCGCCGCACGCATTTGACGACATGTGTAGACACGTCGGCGGATGCGCCACCTGCGTGTGGGTTCCATAGTAGTTGCGATTGCAAACACTGTTGTGAATTGTGAATCAGATGTCGTGTGATTGATACAAAAAAATAGGTTAAAATAGATAAATTAATATTTACTTATAATATCTATTTTTAATCATACTTAATTTTTAGAATATTGTTTTTATAACAATGTTAACATTGTATTTAATTGACAATTTCGTCACTTTCCTTAACAAAGTATAATTTTAAACCTCGACGTCATGACGTGTACCCGTCGCTATGCTTCAAAATAATATCAACCGACGTGCGGCGTGTTACCTTCACCTGCTCACACTGCCCATCGTTTCTGAGAAACCAGAGCCGAAAATTTCCCTATATAATATCGGGATGTTTTCAGTTGCGGACATGCGTCAGTCGCGCATTTTCGGCGGTCAAAGAAAGCAGCGCTTTAGACTACACTGGACCGCAAAGAAAACGGGTCGGTTAGAAAATCGTCAATATCTTGAAAACTACTTAACTTATTTTTATGAAATAAAAACTAAATTAAAGATTATTTAATTGTAATTTATTGAATATAAAAAAATACAAATTAAAAGTTGTCTATTTTCAATAAATGTCAAACGAATGAAAAAGGTAGTTTTTCTGACATTTTCGTAAATATGAATTGTATAAAGATGTGACGTTTTTACGCATGTTAGTATTTCGTGTTGCCTCCACGAGCTTGCAAAACTGCGGCTATGCGATTCGGCATACCTTCCACAAGGTTTTTAAGGCGATGCTGCGGAATGTTCTGCCATTCCTCGATCAAAGCTCCTTTCAATTCACGCAGCGTGATTGGCGGCGGATTCCGTTGACGTACACGTCGTCCCAGTTCGTCCCATGCATGTTCGATGGGGTTTAAGTCGGGGCTTCGTGCTGGCCACTCCATGCATGTGATACCTACTTCGTGAAGATAGTCGAACACTATCTGAGCTGTATGCGGGCGGGCGTTGTCTTGCATAAAAACAGCATTTTCGCCCATATCTACTAAAAATGGACCAACATAGTCATTAAGAATTTCATTCACATATCGTTCTGCTGTTAAACTGCCATTTTCTATCACTACTAGCTCAGTACGGTTTTCGGAAGAAATCCCAGCCCACACGTGTATAGAGCCACCGCCATATGGTACTTTTTCTTCTATACAAGCTTGGTTATAGCGCTCTCCCGGTCTTCGGTACACTCTTTTCTTCCCATCGTGCTTGTATAAACAGAATCTAGACTCGTCTGAAAACATAACTCTTGACCAGTCATCCAGAGTCCAGGTTTCGTGTTCTCTGCTATAACTCAGCCTTGAGTTTAAGTGGTGTCTTTCTAATTTTGGGCCATTTGCAGGCCTTAATGGTCTCAAATTTGCTTCAGCCAGACGTCGCCTTACTGTATCTGTACTCAGATAGTTTCCTCCAGCTCGTAAATGGTGATTTTTTACCTCAACGGCCGTAAGAAATCGATTTCTCAAAATTGTTGACACCATACAGCGATCCTCCCGAGCAGTCGTGCACCTCGTTCGGCCTGTTCCTGGTCTTTTTAGGTTGGATCCAGTTTCATGGAAACGCTGGAGTACCCGCTGAACTGTGGAAAGACTCACACCAACAGTTCTCGATGTATTGCGCTGACTGCGCCCATCTTCAAGCATTGTCAGGATCCTGGTGCATTCTTCAGGGGTTAACGACATGATGACTTCAGAATACAATTTTTGTATGACAAACACACGATATTTATTGTAGTTTTTATGTCAAAACTAAAATAAATGCGAAACAAATGCTTTGATTTTTTTAGAACTAAATTGAAAAACAACCATTATCTTCATTGCCAGTTTTCTTACACAATTATCTAAAGTAAATAAAAAGGTTTTATATACTATGTTAAATAACATTAAATATTCTTTAATTGAGTTTTTATTTCATAAAGCTAGGTGAGGTAGTTTTCAAGTTATTGAAGATTTTCTAACCGACCCGTTTTCTTTGCGGTCCAGTGTATTTTTTAAGATGACATCCAGGAGCAGGTACTCGTACAATAGTTACGAGGTCTCGCCATCTCTAAGGTCATTCAGGTAAAGTAGAATGAAAATGGAAAAAAAAATTAATTTAAGAAAATATTTTTAACTAATAAACAAGAATTTGAATGATGTAAAAATTCTCAATAGCCAATTATACTAGTATTCTAACTTTTGAGAGTTCTTATTTTATTCAAAGTCTTGTTTATTTGTTAAAATATTAACTTTAATTAGGTATCACATTTACTGAAGTAATTACTTCTCTCGACTTACACTTATGTAAGTGTTGTGTATAAAATATCCATCGTATAATGATTTTAATTAAATAGTTTGCGATGCAATGCGTGATTACGAGCTAAACAAGGCTGCGAATGGCACAAGATACTATTTTCGCCGTATTGTTATATCAGGGTTTTCTATTATTAGAACCGGTGGTTTTGTGGCCCCACCCACAGCCTCTAGGTATCGGCACGTATCGGCTCTCAATCGCTCCTCGTGTCGCTTTATCTGGCGCTGCAACATCCGCGTAATGGTATGGACTGGATGTACTTTGTAGCTTTTCTACAAGGGATCTCTGTGGTTACACTCTAACTTAGGAGATGATAAGGAAACTGAAAATACTATACGAAAGGACAAAATAACATAATTTATACAAAAATATGTTTTTATTCTTGTGTCGCCATCGTTTTATCAAATAACAAAACAGAGCAATTTTATAGTACTACATAAATAATAAAAAATGCGCTAAGCAATAGAAAAAGGAACTAGATTAAACTGGCTGGATGGCTAGTATTTTGAACAAATCTATATAATGTTATTTAAATGTGATCTTGAAATATTTACTCGCTTTTTATATTAACTCATTTGATCTATAATTTGTCCTAAAATAAGAAATCATAATGTACTCTTTAAATATCAACTTCTTTTACTATTTTGATAACTGAAATAATAAGAAAAGAATAAACATAAAGACAGCATATCTATTGACAGATGAGAAAAGCATCAATATTCAGACAGAATGTCACAAACATGTTTTTCTGAACTGTAATTTATGTGCTTTCACACTACTGCCAAATATGAATGAAGATAATCTTAGCTTTAAACCAGTTACTAAACGAAGTGTGAAATTAAATGAAAAGTAAAATGAAAGTTTCGACACAAAAATCAATCATCATCTGCTTGTAAACCTGATGAAATCTTAAAATAAGCAACTTTAAAACAATAACTAAAAGACTTAATAACTAATATGAACGATTTTTGTATGATAGTAACAGTTAAAATACATTATAAATGCCGTACAGATAGTATATTTTTAGCTAACTGCCTAATCGCATTTGTCTTTTATTTTACATATTAAGTTATTATACATTTCAAGTATTTACACGAACCTGTCATAAAACATTATTATATTGTTGTATGTATTTTTATATATATTAAGATATAGTTCTTATGTAGAGATATCAATAGCGTATTGTCGCCAATCGCCACTTTAAGTTTTGTACTAAATTTACTGGTTGACAGGTAGAGAATGCCTCTTAGGCATTAAGTCCGCCATTTGTCTATTTCGCTAGATAATTAAGATTAAATAAATAAATAAACATTTACAAACATATCATATGCTTTGTTAAGAAATTATTCATTTATTATTTGCATCAAAAATAACAGTAAAATGGAATGAATAACATCAAAACTTCAATACTTATAGTACCTCGAGATACTTAAAACCCAATTTAATATTTATAAGATGGTGCGTATATTAATATAAAAACAAATATATGCACTATTTTTGTATTAAATCATATCCAAACTATTATTACATAACGTTCTCTACCATGAAGATTGTTATGTCAATGCTCAATTATGACAATTAATCATCATAGATGAAAAATTGTCTTCTCTCGTAGCCCATGCCTTACTAGTTGTTGCGGCTTCAATTCATCTAAAATAGTTTTATTTTTATTTCAAGATAGTAAACCTTTTTTGTTTCAATTCCATTTTTTATTCGTTTTCTTTTTAATGTCTTTGTAAAATATTCTCTATGATTTCTTGTCAATAATAAATTTTTACTAATCATCTAATACAACTTGGATTATTATTTTCCCCATTTATGTAGCGAAAACACTTGTTAGAAATATATTAGTGTTAACAGAAATAAAAGTTATAATGATAATTGTACGACATTACATTGGGAATGATTATTCAATGCAAGCAGTCCTTTTACCATAACAGGCACATGAAATGTATGGGTAGATGTTATTGCCAGTGAAAATAGCAAACAGAGCACAGCAGGCCATAGGTCCACTTGTATCTCCTGAAAAATAGAGTCCCTACGTTTGATAACACGAGCATTCATGAACAAATCTCGATCAACTTTAGGTGCGCAACGTTAATTGAACACTCTCCTAGTAGTAGCGCAAGAAAACCGTTGCCCTCAACCAAGGGGAATGTAACTAAAGACATCTCATCGCCTCACTTATAGACCATTAGCAATATACAGTCATGCTGTTTATTAAATGTTATGATATAATATATATACTATAACATATATATGTTACACTATTTCTATAAGCAACAATAACTATTACAGTATTCCAATTTAAAACTGATTAGCCATTTAGTGACTGCTGCTAATAGAGAATTTGCTTAAATATAATTACAAAGACAAATTGAATAGGTAAACAATTGGTAACGTTTTTATTCCCTATACAAACTTCAACTCTCATTGTAATCCCTTTATTTGCTGTTTTTCGGAATAAAATATAGCCTATGTTCATCGGACGTGATGTAGCTTCCGGTTGGTTTTTAAAATCGGTCCAGTAGTTTCGGAGCCTTTTCATTTCCAAACAAACAAACAATCAAATCTCTCCTTTTTATAATATTAGTATACATTTATATATTTCATTGAACGTAATTTATTATTTTTGTTTACTGAAAAAATAAATTTCAGCGGAAGGCAAAATTCGATACCGCTCTGTCAATTAACGTAACTATATTCACAGCTAGACGAGTAATGACGGTTTCATGGCAATAATTAATCTGGAACAAACACCATCTTAATTGGCAAACGTAAACAGTACACAACAAAACAACAGTAATGATACGAAGACGAGAAAGAATACTTGAGTAACATTCATTAATATTTGCCCGGTGAAATCAGAGAGTAAACATCATATAAAGTATTCAATGGAGCCACAACATTCAACGCGATCGACACAAATCCGCACAACAGAGCTCAGAATGAAACCTATAAAATTTATATCTAACCTCAATATCAGTAGAGAGAATACGTAATGAACATTAGGAACAAAGGCGTGCGAAAAGAGTCGATACCGAATTGGGTAGGTGAGAATTGATAACATAAACGTTTTAGCCTAAAAGCGACCGTCAACACGTTTAATCATGATCTAATTTCCTTTGTTCACTTTTCTAGGGTAAGCAGAACGTTTGTTGTTGCAAAGGAAATTGTGTCTAGCATTTTCGCTTGCACGGTTGGTTTTACGGTGGCAGAGGGAAGCGAGAATCGAAGATAAGTGTGGTTCCGTAGCTCTCAGTCTGAAATATTAGTGTTGTGAAGGCTCCTTTGGCGTGTGTCTGCGAGGCTTTCCGCCAGAACGTTTGAACTCTCGCGAGGGTGTTATTATCTCCTCCTGCGATGCCTTTCAATTTCTTTCAGATAGACGCCACAAAGAAATTATTCCTAAAGTCAAACGACCAACTCGTCGTATTAGAAGTCAAATAATTCTACGTGAAAATATAATTGCTGTATTAAATACTAAAGCGTCATGCCAATTCTTTGAGTGTGTTCATAAATAGCATGTATATATATTTTTTATTATGTCAGTAATTTCAATTTGACAAAAAAATAAAATAATTCGCAGAATATGTAATAATGTAATATTATTTTAATAACACGTTAAGTTTGTTCTCTTGCGGAGAATTATTCAGAAAAACTACTAATTATTGAAACAATAACAAAAAGACTGAAACTGTTTACATCGTGATATTATAATAAGATCAGTAGCCCACCACAGGAAGATAACTCTGATCAATTTGAAACGTACTTTAATCGAGTATTTTACATTGAAATAGTTGTAATACGGTTTTCTTCCACTATAGGATTTTTTTTTTTGTTTGACTAACAAACAAAATTAGTCGAGTAGATTAATTGAAGAATATTAGTAACGTATTTTTGTAAAAAAAAAAGTAGTAGCTCGGTGGCGTAGTGGATAAGCGCCGCGGCATGCGATCGTTGTCGTTCAGCAACTTTTGCTAGGGTCGGTCACAGGACGGGTGACCAAAAAATTTTTACCTCGAGCTACTCCGTGCTTCGGGCACGTTAAGCCGTTGGTCCTGCCTGCATTTGCAGTCGTTAATACTCTCCAATTCGCATTGGGCCAGCGTGGAGTACCATTATCTACTTGATTTTATTTAACTCAAAATTTTTATTATTATAAGACAATAAAGAGTGCTATCTTGATATACGAGTATATTTTTTATTTAAGTCGTTATTATAAGTATAATATTTTTTTACTCACAATAGTCTATAATAACGTTATAGAAATCTTTCATTGGAAAATTTACAATAGTATTTTACACAGAAAATATAATAACATTTAACACTTTAATACAAACTGGTTTTTGGTTTGAGTTCGTTTGCGTGGCATTAATGTTTTCTCAGAGCTTTCATCAATCATTTTAAATTAAATTTATTTGAAAAAGTCTAGCTAACAATTTCAACGCACTACAAATGATATGTTAAATTTTGTCATTTGTCACATCAAATTAATCGAAAATATAACTCCCATCTTATATTTGACTTTTGAATAGTTTTTTAGTCAATATTTTATTACAATTACTAGTTTGTTTCAGAAAGTTAAAGAAATAAGTCAATATTTTGAAACTTTATTATTGTATTATTTTTATTAATATTATGGTTATGATAATAATGGTATAATTTTTTGGAATCCTTATATTGAGCTCTTTAATTTTATATCCATATTTAGGATTTTAAATATTTTATTTAGCCGTATAGCCGCTTTATTTGTTTTTTTTTTCATGTTACCTATCTAAGAACACTTGGACTATTGAGACAAAACTAAAAATACCTTAATTATCCAAATCCGTTCCGCAGTTCTGAAGATATGAGGTAATAAAGAATATTACATACATACAAGCCACGCGCCAAAAATTTTCCTTTGCAGTCGGGTAAAAATTATACCACAAGCATAATAATAGAAATATGTTGTGCATTAAATATTAACTCCCTTCTCGGGTGTAAAATACACTATTTTATATATTCTTGTATATTTCATACTCAAAAAAATGTTGAGTAAAGTTATCCTTAAATAATTTTGGGTAAATCTTTTTATAGTTTAAGTGAACACTAAATATAAATATCTAGGAATCACCCAAAATAATGTTATATGGCGATCAAGGGACACCCCTAGAGGTGATGCCATTCGCCCAGTGACCCATCAGATGTCCCTCGTTTTTCTCGGCTTGAGATCTCTTAAGAATCTCGCCGCCCACAAAAGCCCGGTTACGCTGTAAAGGTCATCTGCGACCAACATCAACTACACATAAAAAAAAATGATGTTAATCGTATACAACCTATGTACCGGATAATGGCTTATAAATTTTTACCTGTATTAACAAATTTTTGTTTACTCTAAATTTAAAATTTCATTCCTTTTCGTTATTATTTCCCGTGGGAAATAAATTTAAAGAGACATTTCTAAGACGCAAAAAAGAAACTATACTATTGAATATATCAATATTGAAACTATACTATTGAATAAATTAATTTTATCGGTCACATTAATTTTGTGTTTTGCTTCAATTTAACTAGAAATACCTATTATGTATTAAAGTTGAGAAGTAGGAGCTCGTTACGTCACAAATTTGTAGAAAATGTACAAAGGTATAATGTTATACGACATTTCAACTCAATGTGTCACCGTAATTTATTGATTACAAAAATATACGTTATTCATCATCATCAACCCTTTTACGTCGCCACTGCAGGGCTCAGGCCTTCCTTATGAATGGTTAAGGAGGATGGGCAATGACCCTCCAAGCTGGCCCAATGCGAATTGGAGAGTATTAACGACTGCAAATGCAGGCGGGACCAACGGCTTAACGTGCCTCCCGAAGCACGGAGTAGCTCGAGGTAAAAAATTTTTGGTCACCCGTCTCGTGACCGACCCTAGCGAAAGTTGCTTAACGACAACGACGCGGCGCTTATCCACTACGCCACCGAGCTACAACTTTTTTTTTACAAAAAAATACGTTACTAATATTCTTCATTTAATCTACTTGACTAATTTTGTTTGTTAGTCAAACAAAAAAAGAATTCCTGTAGCGGAAGAAAACCATATTACAATAATTTCAACTTAAAATACTCGATTAGAGTACGTTTCAAATAAATTTAACAAAATTGATTTATTCCAATTACAAATTTAGTTTACTATATTTTCAAACGAAAATAAATGTGCGCCGTTCGTTACTCGAATCTGTGTCCTAAGGTTTCCATAGTAAAGGTCGTCAAGCACTTCACATTAAAAATATACGTTGTGTCACATCAAAAGAATTAAATATATAATGAGATGCAAATATGAGCAACGCGTATATAAAGAAACATAAAGACCCTTTAATGATAACGAGAAGACGGGTAAATAAAAGAATATATGGTAATAAGTTAGGTGGGTAAATAATATATGAATACAGGCAAAAAAGCGCTTTGAGCTCGACTCGTTTGATGTAATACAAGGGAACGTGAAAAAATTCAGGTGTGTCTACCATCCAACTTTCCTCAACCTCCAACTTCGAACGAAACCAAATTTACATAAGCGTTCGATTCAGAGATATTAGAAATTAACCATCCAGACTCCTTGAACCGTAAAAGTACACGATCAGAACATAACTCAATGGAACAGTGTCATTAAGAGCTGACAATAGCTTTGGTAACTAATAACTGAAAGACTAGCACTTAAGTCTTAAGGGGCGAGAGGACGTCCATTGAAGCTCACTGACAGGGAAAGGTTTTCTTTCTGATGTGATTTTTTTTGTATGCCGAATTGCAGTGGGTTCCGCGGAAGATGCGCGGGGGGAGGGGATGGCCGGGCTCAGGCGTGCGCAGCCGGCAGTATCTGGCCGGCCGGCAAAGCAAGCGAGTCGACTGCGTCGCGTTTATCTTCGCCCGGGTGCCACGTTGGGCGCCATCCTCTTATACCGCGAAATTCGTATGCTATGTTCGTTAAAGTGTTCAGATCGAACACTGCAATGGTGTGTGCCATTTGAAGGATCAGTAGTTGAGTGTTTAGTGTAAGTTACACCGATCACAACAATATTTATCATAAGGAAAACTAAAGAGAAACTATTATACCTAATAAACCTACTCACTAAAAACATAAAGTGACATACAAATATTGTGCATAAGTTGATTTAAATACAAATAACATCAAGTGAGGTGACACGTGAGCTTGTGTATGCTGGCGAAACTCAAAGAATTTGTAAGTACGCACTTTCTTCTTGTTTGTAAGTTCATAACTTTGTGCCACTTCGCAAATGATTGATAAGGAAACCCTACAGTTCAGTGGATCGCAGAAATGTTTATTGAAGAAACTTCTGCTTGTCTGCTTAATAAACTTGCGTTGCGTAACGTTGAAAGATATATTTCAGTGAATAATCTTGCCAGAACGAAGGGTTGATGCTTCCTTCCAAGAAAATTGTTGCGTAAGTAAACGGTGAAAGTTGATTTATTTTGTATAATTACTCGAATAAATCAAGCGAATGTTGGATTACTCGCCCTCAAATTGGTTGGCTTTTCAAAAAGAATTGTATTGTTACGAGACGCTCGTGTTCAATTGAAAAGGTGGCACTTGTTTTAGAAAAATGTTGTTAACAAACTTGAGAGAAAATTAGATGGCGAAGAGGCCTCGGGCGTCTCGAGGGAATCGAGGCATTATTTGGTCGCCAACCTACAAACTTTTTTATATCCAGTCGAATGAATTAAGTATGGATTATGGGTGGACAAAGAAATTCCAATTTTTCCCGGACCATTATAAGATTCAATTTTTATTGAAAAAAATTATTAAATAATATATTTTAGAGTTAATGCTCAGAGAAGATAACCAATGAGAGATAGCCGCCTCTATCTCTACAGAACAGATACCCAATAAAGTAAGATTTATTGAAATACTTTGGTAATAGTACAATTTGTTTAATCTGATTATGAATCAGAATTTCTTTGATGTTTTTAAAATTTTAGTTTTTATAGTTGTTACACAAAATATAACTCAACAGTTTATTATTTAGATTTGTTTTATTTAACTTACAAAAATACTCAGATGCTTATTATAGGCACAATGTCCACTTTGTCGTACGTTTCAAAAGATGTGGGTAGTTTTGAAAGGTGCAGTAATGTATGATACAACCACAAGATAACTAATTTACATAATAATGTGATAAACTTATGTAAACACAGCAGCACATCAGGTTATCACAATATGTTTAATAATTATCGAAAATTCTAACGTCAATGAATTAAGGTTTAAAATTGAGTGAAAAAAACTGACAGATTTCTATAATCTGACAAGCTTATATTCAACATATGATTAGGTATATTCAAATGTTGAAATTTTTCTGGAAAAAAATGCCTTTTATAAGTGCAGTAGTAGGCTTTTGATGTTTAAAAGACTTTAATCAAAAACAAAATCAATAAATCTATTCAAATAAACATATCAAAAGTGCTTTTTAAACATCCAAAATCTATGAACCTACTTTTCGTTCAGGACGTCTTCTAGATGGTAAGAAGAGCGAGCGAAAAAACTCACCAGCTCAATTCAACTCGCATCTGAAGTAACGGCATTTAGAAAGATTACAAAGTCAATAATGACAATATTAACTCATCGTATGTAATGACTTACAAACACATGTAAAATTGAATATGCTTCATATAACAACATATAAAAAAGCTTAAAAATATATAATAAGCACATTAAACAATAAAGACGACGGATATTACTCCCATACTCTTCCGTCTTTCTAATAATTTATAAAACATCAAGTCATCTCTATGGCATAACTTATCGAATGAAGTAAGTAAAATAACAAAAGCATTTAAAATTATAATATGGATTTTCATACAACCAGGACACGACGAAAAATCCATGACATTTTTTTTAAATTCACATAAGTTCATTGTCAGACAGCTAGCATTTCAACACAATTATATAACAACAGCCTACTGTTAACGTTCCTAAGGCTAATGGAAGTTGGGAATAATGGCCAACAATATACTGTCAATACGAATACAACACTGGGCACATTTTCCGTAGTCTTAAAAGCTAGCCATTACTACGCCGGACACCACAGACGGCGGACGTGTAAATTGCTAATAGACTGCCATTTGTAATGTGAACACATTTGAGATTGAGATTTTATTTTAGAAAAGGGGTAAACACCTCCAGCTCTTCAGTATAAAATAGTTTTATATATATATAGATTTTAAAAATAAATATAAGACTTCATTTAATATTATATAGCATGGTCAATGTAAAGTATAAAATACTATTAGTTTCTTCTTCATTTATTATTGCAAAAATTAAAAATGCCAATAAAAATATTCATTTAACGAATGGAAGCGATTTGGTCTACGCAAATGTGGATTTCATCCCTTATCTTTAAAAATTTTGAAAGAAAGAAGGACTTCTTATCTTATTAGTATCTTTTGCGCCTTGTAGAAACGAGGCGCAAAAGATACTCGTAACTATAAAAATGATCACAGGGCAAATAGGCATGAGTTTTATTTAAAAGGCATTGCCTTTATGTTGGAAAAGAATTACCATCAGTCATTATTTTAAGCAATGTAAGAGTTCATCACTACACAAATTATCACATCTGTATTGAAAAAAACTCAAATACCATATCTTAATTCTGTGTAATTTTAATGTTCTCAGAATGAACGGATATATGAATTTACATAGAAAATACACTGATAATAAATTTATTTTAGGCGACATGTTACATAAAGATTTGTGTACTCTTACTTTGATATTTGTGTTAAATCTTAATCTAAATACAATTGCACCTCGAGGTTATTTAACCTTATCAAAGAGGCATTGCACGATATGGTATTGGAGTGTGATTGCATTTATATTGATGCAGGGTTTTGTTTTTAAGGTCCTAAGTGACCTTCCTAAAGGATATAGTGTGCCAATAAGCATATTCTATTACCACTACGTGTTCTTTTAGAGATCGGTTCGCATTCACATTCATTCGTGTCCTCAGTTCAAACATATGAATATATATTGAACGAAAAAAAGGATGAAATCCTCCTTTGATGTGGTGCCCGAGAAATTGTTCTGTGAACTCTGATCTATAACTTTGACAAATAAGTAATTTTAAGGGGCTGGAATATTTCAATAGGAATACAATGACAGTTTTTTAAATAATAGTTGTGGATTTACATTTTATTATTTTTACCACTAACACAAAATGAGCTTAACAAACTGGAGGCCTTCGAAATTTGTGTTTATCGTTACATTTTCAAGATCTCGTGGCGTAAAAAGGCGACCAAAATATCAGTACTCCAAACGATGGGCAAAGACGTCGTCCTCATTAACACCATCAAGTGCCGCAACCTCTTATTTTGGCTATGTAATGATGAATAACAAAGACATTGTTCTTAATTTCTAATATGATATAATGATGGTTTTAAAATATGGGCTATGGGTTTGGACGGAACGCTACATCCCTGTTCCAAGCAGCAGCCTCTAAAATAAGGATAGCCTTGATGCTGTCCAACCTCCGATGAGTGGCATGTCAAGAATAAGAATATTAGTTATAACGATAGTAAATCAAACTTAAATATTGTAAAAAATTGCCCTTTTGAACAGAGTTGAGTGCGTGTTAATTTTAATTTGACTTTAATTTTATAGTTAGATGTTTTTTGTCTATTCGTCAGGTAGATTTTTTTTCGCAATCAATAAACAACTCTTAAGACGTCACACCTTTATACATTTTCTACATAGTTGTGATGTAGCGAGCACCAAATTATATCTCCTATTATCTAAGCCATTTCTTGTTAAATTGAAGTAAAAGGAAATACATATCTTATAGTTTTCTATTATCTGATTGATGTCGGCCTAAATAGAATTTCTTGTTTTTACCCACGCATCAACCCCATTTCAAATTGCTTCATGAATAAACAAAAGATTAGATGAATACATTATTAATGTATATAATTTTAAAATAATAGTTGAACGATATATAATCAAGAGATAGTCCAAATACTTAAAAATAACAACATTTCTTAAACAAACTGTGACACCTGTATATTGATATACTGCGTCTCGTTATAGTGGTCGGTTGATATAACCTGCGCACAACCTATTATTACTTGGACTATGGTCAAGTTGAAAGCTTTGGTCGTAAATGAAGAATTAAAGGCGATTGTGAAGTCTGATGATACTCATTCTGTGGCTGTATTAACAGCCGGTTTCGACATTAGAATTAAAATAACATTGAACCATTTATGCGAATTGGCAAGGTAAACAGATTGACAAATGGGTATCCCAAGTACACTGATCACGAAGCACGAAGACAAATACAATATTACCTGCGATGAAAAATGGGTTCCGTTCAACAATCACAGGCTCTCAGCAAGTTAGTTCCATCCTGGTTAAACAGTCAAACGATACCTTAAAAGATTAATCTCAAGTAAAAAGATGATCACTGTTTGGTAGACTAATGTCAGGGATATCAGGTGTTGTTTGGTGGTTGCATCCATGATTTTGAGCAATATTTCTTTCAGGTGTTTCCGTTGGTCGTTAGCACACACGTAGGTAGATAATGGCTGCTACGTTAATGCTTTAGAGATGGCATTATATAAAGCATGACTTTCCACTGGTTCAAAAGCACATGGCGTCCCTTTTTGCTTTTTCATTTTTATATCGATAAAATATCATTTAGTAAACGAATTGGAGTGAATACTTAATTATTGTAATAAAAATAAGACAGATTTGGATTGTGTTAAATTTTGTTGAATAATGAGAATCGGTATTATTTTGAGTTGTACTTATTTTCAAAGGGTTTCTTCGATCTATTGTTTGCCCTTTAGTATTGTTTTTAGTTTGGAGTGTTTTATGAATGTTTTGTTTTGAGTTTGCAGTATTTGATAAATTAATAAGCTTATTTCATATAATTCAAATATTAAGTTCAATCTAGTTCTTCATTATTATGATCTACAATTGTTGTAGACAAGAAATTCGTAAGACTTGTCCAGGTGGGACATATGCTTCCCGATACAAAAAATAATAACAATTATTTTCAGGTAAATTTAAAAGAAAATTCACGACATGTAAAACTGAACTGGTATTCTTTAAAAAGAGACAAAATAAAAAAATACATTAGAAAAATAAGTTTTTATATAAAATAGGAAGGAATATTTCTGTGATTTATCCAATTCAGTCTTAGTAAGACTTAGGTGCTACAGTTAGCGTGCTAAGCTTGATTCATTTTAGAGTAATACGTTAGGTAACATTATACTTGGTTAGCGCGTGTCGATATTCAAAAGCAGCCTTTTGAAACAACGCCTCGTGTTTAAATGATTTTACAATCAGAAATAAGTATATCGTAACTACATTTTATATTTCTTTTTCTTCCGTATTTAATTAGGATCTGCAAGATCTGCTGTTCACAAATTCACATTACCAAACGGCAACAAATTTCACAAAATTCACCACTTTACTCGTCTTATAACCCTCCGCGTTGCATCCTCAGGAGTTGTTAGAGTGCTTGCCACAGAGCTCATAGTTCTTCCGTAAGATAATGCCTGATTTTTTTATATACCTAAATTGCAATTCAATTTGATTAGTCAATCTGATAAAGAAAAATTTATTGACAAATCGAATTCCTACATTCTCATACCTTCATTTGTATAATGTTATTATTTTTAAAATGTTTCATTCTTTCCCAAAAACAGGTGTCCTATTCTTATGTTTTTATTACAGATGCAGTTAATAAGCGTCACATCGCAATTTCGATATCGGTAGCTGCATTTATTGAACTCATTTAATTAACTTTTGCTTCTGTACATTAGCTTTATTTTTAAGTTTATATAACACTGGCTTTCCGCCAGCGGCTTCGCCGGCGTGGTCCGCTGGTAAAGATACGAGTAAGGACTCGTAGATCTAAACTCCCCTCCCCCACGCGCACCCCAGGCTAGGTGACGCCCACTTCGCAACGGGCCGTGCAGCAGAAACCGTAAAATTTTAATTTCGCCAGAACTTCAAAACCAAATGTCCAATCTTAATCATTCAAAGACCAAATATTAATAAATAGACTGTACTTAGTAATGAAATAATTTACTATAATAAGGATTAATAGCATGAGTAAAATAAACACGTTTAAATGTAGTCAAAAAAAATTCAAGATTTGAAACAATAAAATGGTTTTATAATTATATGCAATCGGGTCTTGTTCGTGCATTTTTTAAAACAATTAATTTACCTCAACGTTTCTATATTCTCGGATACCGTAAGTGCAGTGTGTCGCCACCTTTACGTATAATAAAATCAAGTGGAGGGTACATCTGAAAATCAGTTAAAAACATTATTACCGGATTACCCTCAACTAAAATCAGAAGACGACACCCGCCAGTTCTCCAGTCTCCTCGTGACCACGGCTGCTGTAACGTAGCCGAAACGTCGAGGTAAATTAATTGTTTTAAAAAATGCACGAACAAGACCCGATTGCATATAATTATAATGTATACAAATCGTGTGAGTTTAAAAATATTATTAGCAAACCGATACGGGCCGGAAATTGCAAACAAAGTGCGCCATCTAGAATCGTTACGGAAGAAAAAAGTGAGGTTAGAGACTTCATCAATTTTTCTAACAAGATGTCGTGATAACGGTTTGATACCTACGTGCGTTCGTATTAAGCCGCGTGTACACATAGCACATTCCAGTGACATTCTACGGAGCGCGAGTGTTCGTCTTCTTAAACAACTGATACGTAACGGTCATCGTGAGTTGGACAGTGTACAGCGTGCCCTTTATAAAGTGCATAGTGCGTGTGTGTCCGAGCTATCGTACAGTGATTTTGAGTTATGTGATCGCGTAACGTATCAGCAAGCAAGCAGAATTTTCGAGTTATCCACGCAAAAGCATGAACGTAAATTCGAAAAATTGCTGTTTCGTAGTGGAAGATCAAGGATCACTGGGGAGTCAGTTGATGACGTCATCAACTTATCTGATACTACACTTGACGGTGCCACTCGCAGTGTTTTAGCAAAGGGACTGAATTTTGCTACTACCCCGAAGAGGATACCGTATGAACATATCATCAGCAGTATAGAGGAGACAATAGTTCGTAATAAGGTACCAACTGATGATGCCGACGCTTTGAGGCAAGATGTCGCTATCGTGTTACGTAAATCCAAAGTACCTAAGAGCAACGTCACGAGCGAAGAGCGTAGAGCTCTTAAAAACTTGAGAACTAATAAGGACCTTCTCGTTCTCAAGGCCGACAAAGGCAACGCTACCGTCGTGTTAAATACTAGCGATTACGACTCCAAAATACTTGCTCTGTTGCAAGATGATAACATATATAAGCCGGTATCGTACGATCCAACTGCGAGAGTTACAAGGAGAATACGTGCTGTTATCAGGGATTATAAACACCATTTCACCGAGGACATCTTTGAGAACCTATACAAGCCGAAGATAGTACAACCACCAAAATTATACGGATTGCCGAAAGTGCATAAGGCCAGCGTTCCACTGAGACCGATTGTGAGTCAGATTGACTCACCTACTTATTATTTGGCAAAACACGTTGCGTTGTGGGCACTACAACATCCTTTGTGAAGGACTCGCGTCATTTTGTACAGATCCGGATGACGTAATGGTGAGTTTTGATGTTGAGTCGCTGTTCACCAAAGTTCCAGTTAAGGACTGTCTAGAGGTTGTTAGGATGAAACTTAGACAAAACGATATACCGGAAGGGTACATGGTTCTATTACGGAACTGTTTAGATGGCAGCTATCTTCTATATCGCGGCAAACATTACCTTCAAATTGATGGTGTCGCCATGGGTAGCCCCGTAGCGCCACTTTTGGCCAATATATGGATGGAACATGTCGAGTCATTGATAGATTACCAGTCACATGGGATCCGTATGTGGAAACGGTATGTAGACGATGTGTTCTGTATCCTGAAGGGCGATAAACCGAAGATTGAGCAGTTCCTTACACACGTCAATAATATCCATCCGAATCTCAAGTTCACCTATGAGTTAGAGAGTGACAAAACCTTACCCTTTCTGGACGTTAAAGTCATGGCGCAAGCTGATGGGTCCCTGAAACACACTGTCTACAGGAAACCAACACACACAGACAAGTACCTCCACGCTTCATCTCATCATCATCCTCAACACCTACGTTCTGTGGAGACAACTCTTATTAACAGGGCTAACGCATTATGTAATACTGACTTCTTAGCAGATGAGTTGTCCCATGTACAGGACGTGCTAAGGAAAAATGGATACAGCGCAAGGAGGTCATACCCTATCCGAAGGTGTAAGGAAAGACTACCTAAGGTTCCCAGGCAACGGGCATTTTTAGGCTATGTTAAGGGAGTAACGGACAAAATCGGTTCCATTTTGAGGAAAAAAAATTCTATAGACACCATTTTTACTCCTTTATCAAAAATGTCACACCAATTGCGATCACCAAAGGATAGTATTCCTTACCAAAAACCTGGCGTTTATAAAATTGACTGCAGCTGCGGTAGTTCATATATCAGACAAACGAAGCGGACTATCGCCGAACGTGTAAGAGAACACATAGCAGCGGTCAAAAATCGTCAAGTGGAGAAGTCCGCGATTGCAGAGCACTTATTATCATCTGGATCAAACCACTGGATCGAGTTACATACACCTCATGTCCTTTCCACTGAACGACATTACTATCCAAGGATTGTTCGTGAAGCGGTTGAAATCAAAAAACACAACAATTTCAACCGGGAAAGTGGATATAAACTCTCACCAACGTGGAATCCGGTTATAAAAATGTATAAGTGTCGCGATCGCAAACAACCACGAACAATATTCTCGGATACCGTAAGTGCAGTGTGTCGCCACCTTTACGTATAATAAAATCAAGTGGAGGGTACATCTGAAAATCAGTTAAAAACATTATTACCGGATTACCCTCAACTAAAATCAGAAGACGACACCCGCCAGTTCTCCAGTCTCCTCGTGACCACGGCTGCTGTAACGTAGCCGAAACGTCGAGGTAAATTAATTGTTTTAAAAAATGCTCGAACAAGACCCGATTGCATATAATTATAATGTATACAAATCGTGTGAGTTTAAAAATATTAATAAAATGGTTGTTGTGCGTCATTCGTCATGGATAAGTGTAGTGTGTTTTTGTAGATATTTATAAGATTTACAATTAATTAGAAAATTTTATGGTTCTATCTTTTATATTTAAAATCGGTCCAGTTATTTTTGAGCCTATTTATTACAAACAAACAAACAAACAAAGTTTTCCTCTTTATAATATTTGTGTAGAAAAAAATGCATGAATAGTATGGTATGGTTATATACCCTTATAGAGGCTGGGTCTAAAGCTGTCCTTGATCCCCCCCTAATGAGGGTACTCTACAGCTGGTTTTATCTGGTAGGCCAGCCACGCTTTGAACTTGCTTATACAGGCAAGTCATAGTTGCTATTTTTGATTTAAGGTTCAATTCCCCTTAGTTAACAAAAAATAATTTCTTTTTATGTATATTCCAGACTTCATTTCTATCATATATTAGTATAAAAGAAAGGATAGTTTATGGGGTGGTGCAATAGACAGAGAACTTTTGACAAAAATATGCAAGAATTTTCTAAAGCTTGATATTCTTAGTATTTCGAAATATTAAGGGAACACATTATAAGGGAAGTCAGGAGCCGAAACCACTAGTGGTGTTGCGTTTTAGTATGCTGAATATATTACAAGAGTTTCAAAATTGATAATAATTTGTGAAAACCTTGTTATTGTCGTAGTAAATATAATGTACTGCTCAGACCGCACAAATGTGGCATACAGCAGCTAAACATGTCTCAGAAGTAGTTGTGTGTTATTTTCGGAGATGAGAAGAAAGTCTCATTTCTCGCGATATCTTTAGTACTTCAACATACTGAAAATTCATGCATTAGAAAATATTTGCACATTTGTCACGAACTCTTAGACTATTAGAATATAAATCTTAGACTATAAATGAATTCGACGAAATATACCTTTGAAATATTAAAGAAATATATTTTTATAAGTAGGCAGCATTGACACGAGGAGAGGAATTACTTTATATTTCATGTTTTTTTTTTATTGATAATTATTTGTTAACCTCGTCAGTAATAGTTTTCACCTTTGCAATTTATTGAAATATTGCTAGCTTCAGGTATCGAGTTTAGAAGTACTCAACTGTGCATTCTATGCTGCTACTAAACAAGATGGCGTCGGTTTGAGAATGAAGTGGTGTTTGAACCGGCGGCATCCGGATTATTGCGGCGGGGTTCAGCTGCTATCAGTCACTTTGCGGTCCACCATTGCGTTCCTGTAATAAGGTTGTTATAATGGAGTATCCTTAGTGGTAACGAATGATCTTTCATTATGTCCTCTTTAATCTACGCAATTTCTATCAGTTTTAAATTTGAATATGATGTAATCTCGTCATCTATACTAATATTATAAATAAGATAAGCCAGTTATTTATACAATAGCGCACGTTTCTTATGAATATATATATTATTAAATTATCTATTAATTCAATACATTTCGCATGTATCTCTTGTATGTATTATGATTTTTTTTATTCTAACATAAAATATTGATCTCATGTTTATTCCATTTCAATAATAAGACAATAAACGTTTTTATTATTTTGATTAACAGTGTATATTGATGACCTCTATGGCGCAGTGTTTAATGCGCTCGGTCTGCGATACAGTTGTTAAGCAATTTATGCAAGGGCCGTTCAAAGGATGGGTGACCAAATACTTATAATAAAGAGCTCCTTCGTGCATCTGAAGGTACGTTTATCAGTTGGTCCTGGCTGTATATGCAGTCGTGAACGCTCACTATCCGCATAGCGCCCGCGTGTTAGGTAATTGCCCATGCGCCCTATTCAATCTAATTTCCACCCATAAGTAAGCCCTGAGTCTTAGTAGTGGGGCCAAAAATAGGCAGGTGATAAACTGTGTATATGCTTTTGAACATTTATAGAAAAAAAACTTTGTGAAGTGCTGATATTTTACACTTAGCTTAAAAATTTACAAATAATATTATAGGTACCAATAGAAAAAAAAGTTAACACTCTTGCATTTAAAATTGTTACATTCAGCTTTTTTTGTTGATAAAGTAAATGTCCGTGTTAGTAACAGTCGGTTATATTACATAGCGGGCGATGTAGCCCGTCTATCGACTAGCCTGCGATTTATCACCGAGAGTGACCGGGTTATGAAATACGGCCCCCGGATTTATGCGGACCCCGTGAAAAATTGTACACACCGCGAAATGTTAGTACCTGCGTCACTGCTCCGGATATGCTGTCATTCATCACTCGTCTCTCGCACACGCACTTTTTATATAATATGAAAAAAGTGATCGTATGCTTTATATTCCCTTTTTATACTTAATCATGCCTTTATTTCGTGATTGTTAACGAGTGCTTTCTTTGTATATTTTAGTGAGTCATCATCAGTTTTTTTATGTACCCACAATACGGGATCGGGCTTTCTTAATGGATGGCTAAGGAAGATGGGTATGATCCTTCACGCTGGCTCAATGCAGATTGGAGAGTATTAACGATTGCAAATGCAAGCGGGATCAAAGATGCCTTCCGAAGCATGGATAAGTTCAACATAATATTTTTTCGGTCACCCATCTCGTGACCGACCCTTGCGAAAGTTGCTTGTCAACAACAATCACGGGCTACGGTACTTATCCATTATGCTACCGAACTTTTTATTAGTTACTATTATAATAAGTAGGTAAGGTCTGTAATATAAAAATGTAATGCAATGTTATCGATATGAATAGGATCGTTGCAAATCTAGATTAATATATTATGTGCATGGAATAAAAGGCTTTTTTATTTTATTTTATTATAATAAGTAGGACAACGTAATTAGTTACACTTTACTTTATTCACACTCTATCATAATTATTATAGCCCGCCAACGCACGCAGAGCTAATACCTAACGCATATTTTATGTGGGCAAGGAGTTGTCATGGACTTCCGACAGATGTGTCTGCTGTTCTGAATAAAAATATTTTTGGATACATTAAAAATCTAGATGAGAAGATTTTTATCCTGCAGTGTATTAATGTATTAAGCTGAGCGCTGCAGGTAGGCAATAATTTCTTTTTGATAATTTCTTATTTTTTAAAACGTTTTCAGAGACAGGATATTAACTTATGTATAGTCAATAGGTGACTTGCTAAACTACTGAAAATTATGAAATTCTTTGGTTGTTTTCTATTCTATAGTTGTAACACTAAAAATAACATATACTCTTGCCTCACAAAACTCTAATTTTCAATTGACACTGATGTAATTGGCTTTTAGCAATTTTATTCCTTCTGAGTTGATTGTATGTTAGATGCTACGTTGGTAAATTAATGCTCCACATTCACATAGGTGAAGTATAGTTCTAACGAATACTCTAACTGTTAATATCAGTATCACCTTAATTCATGTGATATAAGTAATTTTATTTACTGTATTTGAGCAATTCAGCGTAATTTGATGTAAGGTTGCGCTTCAACTTTGATTAGACTTACCATAATTGTATGTATAATAACAGAAATAAAAATATAACCTGATCTTAATAACCTGCCATTATTGTAAGCCTGTCTTTTTGTCAATTCATAATGGATAGATTAAAAGTATATAGTTTTCATAATCAACCTTTACGATTTGACTGGAACTGCTCGTTCCTTCAACATGGATGTGAAAAAGGAATGTTGGACGAAAGAAACTTATATAACACGTATCGAGGACCTTTTTTTTTAACTGAAATACAAAAATTCTGAGTATATTCATGCAATGAAAGCAATGTAGAGACTGACAACAATAGATCATAAAAATAAGATTTTTCCCAAAAAGATATAAAATAAAAATAGATTCCAAAGAAAGTTGGCCGCAAATACCACGCATAGGTTTCTGTCATTTACACCAAGATTAGGTCCAAAAACTTTTTTTTATACAAATTACGAATGACTATGTTTCCCCCAACCTATTTCTAGGAAACCTATTTCTTTTAACCTTCATAAGGGCTTCAAAATTACTAACGTTACCGTTCCTCGGGTCAAATTTGACCGGGTACTATATTTATGCATATTATGGGTATAAAAATGACAAAAACATTTTTTATGAAATATTTCTATTTATATTTTTAATAATATTCAATATTCATGAATTACTTTTTTACCAATACTAAGTAAGTATTTAATTTTGAAAACTTTATTAAAATAATTAAAGTTACCAATTTAGCTTTTAATCAAATGAACAAAACAAGAAATATGATTAAATTAATTATTATGACATCGAGTACATAAAACAGTTGTATTTGAATGTTGTTTACATATAAACTTTTTACAAATTACACAGATCAAAGATGTTTTATTATCAGTTTTTACACATAGTTGACAACGATTTCTTTTGAAAGCTTTCTTAGCAGTAACAACATTGTTTTCTTCGTGTTGAGTTGAAGTTGATGCAGTTTCACTAGCTTCACGTATCTTTCTCGCAATTTCTAAAGAAAATGGTGCCCTTGGTAAGGTTTTCCTGGATTTGATATATGGTGTAACTAACTGCTTACCTAGGTTTTCCAAAAATATTCGTCGTTTTGCTAGACACCCTTCCATCCATCTATCATTGGCAGCTGTGAATAATACAAATGCATTATATGCTGATATATCGACCACGTTGCTGAAGACTACTTGGGGCCATCTATTTGTCTTTCTTTTGCAGGTGTAGCAGGAGACAACTTTGTCCATTGTGTCAACGCCGCCTTTACATTTATTGTAATCTAATATTATTACAGGCTTTTTATCTGCACGATCACTCACTTCTGGGCCGTGATGCAAAGTGCTGAGGAGATTTACCGATTTATTTTTCTTGGGAATGTATGACACAACTGTAGTATTTTCAGTAAATGCAAAATAAGATGAATACAAAGGTTTCCTTTTCGTTTCCAATATTTCTGGTGGTAATTCCGGTTTATTTTTGCGTATAGTACCAACTACAGTAATCTGGTTTTCTAGTAACTTCTGTCCAAGTTGATAGGACGTGAAAAAATTATCAACAGTAAGGTTATGCCCTTTCAAGCCCCGTGTCAAATCAAGGACAACACGCATACCTTGATTTTTTTCAGGCGCGCTTCCCATTTCTTTACCCGTGTATGGTTGGATATTCCAAACGTAACTTGTTGCAGAATCACATACAGTGGGTTGCCAAATTATTAGGGACAGTCACATTTTTTTCAATTTGTTATTTTAAGTGCACTTGAATGCTGCTTGAAGAGTGCAAGTTATGTGGGAATGTATTTTTTTACGATTGGTATATTTCTATGTTTCAAATTATAAGTGTTTGTTGGGTGATAAGTGGTATAATTGGTTATTTTTAAAAATATTGATGACTGGAGGGACGCAGAGCGCTATAGACGCGAAACAGTGAAAGACGTATTCGAATATATTGAACCAAGTTATTTAAATATTTGTTGTGAAAAATATTAAAAATGTGAGTATTATGAATTGTTTGTTATTTTTATTAATAAATAACATTTTTTTTGGTGAAAAAAAAAAATTATTTTTAATATTTTCGGCTTCCAGTATGGGTCGCGGGTGCGATTTGTCTCCTAGAAAAAAATCCGAAGTCAAAACTTTACTCCAGCACACAAATCATTCACAAAGGAAGATAGCAATACTTGCTGGAGTTTCCAAGACGGCAGTAAATAAAATTAAAAAAAAAATTGGAACAAAATCAACCACTTTCGCCAAAACGTAAAGGTCATAGTGGAAGAAAAAGAATTACAACTCCGCGATCTGACAGGGTGATTCGGGATATTTGTCTGGGAAACAGAAAAAAAAGTGCTGGTCTTTTAACCCAGTTAGTTCAAGAGTCAGGAATACAAGTTTCCAAGAGAACGGTGCAGCGGAGATTGGCAGAAGAAGGATTGTTAGGTCATCGCCCCGTCAAAAAATCTTGCTTAACTGAAGCGTTTAAAAAAAATAGTCTTGTCTGGGCTAAGGAACACCGACAAAAGACTATTGAGGACTGGAATAAGGTTGGTTTTGACTTTTACTGTAATTTCTCGATATGTAAAATAATATTTTTTGTCCAAAAAAATAAAAATCTTTCCTTACTTAGGTGTGTTTCTCTGACGAGTCGACGTTTGAGATTTTGGCTGACAAAAGCAGTTTTGTCAGGCGACGCCCAGGAGAAAAATACCATCCTGACTGTATCGTGGAGAAAGTGAAACACCCCGTCAAAATAATGGTGTGGTCTGTAATAAGTGCCAAAGGGGTTGGACGCCTCTATATTGTCCAGGGTACCATGAGACAGGACCGGTACAGACAAGTTTTACAAACTCGCCTGTTGCCACAACTGGAAGAATGGTTCCCTAATGGAGAAGAATTCATGTTTATGCATGATTCAGCTCCATGTCATAAAGCTAGAAGCATTACCAAGTTTCTAGCAGACAATAATATCCCAGTTTTAGCCTGGCCTGGCAATTCTCCAGACATGAACCCCATTGAGAACTTGTGGGAGATTACCAAGGCGGAAATTGCCAAAGAAATTATTACTACCAAGGTAAAATTGATAGAAAAGTTAATAAATGTCTGGCACCACAATCCAAAAATAAAAGAAAGTGCCAAACAATGCATTGCAAGCATGCCTAAACGTATACAGGCACTCATTGACGCAAAAGGAAATGTCACCAAATACTAATAATTAAGAAATAACACAGGTTTTTTTATTTATTTTGAATTTCTTTTTATTTCTTTATTTTTTAATCAATCTGTGAATAGTTGTGAATTAATATTAAAATATATTTTTAAATTAAAACCTTATCACTCTATTTATTCCCAATTAAAACGGTACGAAAACGTAATTTTGTGACTGTCCCTAATAATTTGGCAACCCACTGTAAAACCCAAAATTTTATACCATATTTTGCTGGTTTTGATGGTATGTATTGCCGGAAAGGGCATCTTTCTCTGAATGCGATGAGCTGCTCGTCTACTGTGACATTTTCAGAAGGATTATACAATTTAGGTAATATATCAACCCACTGATTCCACAACTCTCGAATAGGAGTAAACTTATCCACTAATCGCCGTGCAGATCGCGTTTCTCTATTGTCAAACCTTATTACTCTCGATAATTTCTTGAATGTTTTTATTGGCATGACTGCCGCGAAAAGGGGTCTTCCTTTTTCAGTATCCCATAAACTTTCAGTGCTTTCGTTACATGAACGAAAAACTCCAGCTAGCAATATCAGTCCAATAAATGCAAATAAATCAGTACTGTCAATATCATTCCAATCGTCAGCGAAAACACGCTTACCCTCCAAATTAGTATATTTCAAAATAGTATGTAATAAAGGGGGAGGAAAAAATAACTGAAAACTGGATATTTCCTCAGCGGTAATCCTTGAGCAAGAGTAACGTGTCAATCCTGGCATCAAGCTAATAATGTTTTCTCTAGATGCTCTTCCGTGAGATTGCCGAATTGGTTCCTTAGAGTATTTTATTCTTCCGTCTTTTGAAGACATTGTTTGAACAGGCGAATTCACTTCACTATCACTGATCGAGCTATCAAGACTGTTCAGCTTCTTCGACATTATCTTCTATTTCAGAACAAGATTCTTCGTTATCTGATGCATGTAACATCGATTCTATTTCACTGTCTCTCATTTTTACAGGCACGATATTGTTCTACGACTGCGAGCTAATGAATACGCTTTGTTCAACTAACATTTATCGCACCGGCGTCTATTTATTAGTCACATTGTCGGTATAACATAATAATGTCCCATGACATACGATCTTATAAACAAATGTAACTACCCACCTCAATTCTAAGCATGGTCAAATCTGACCCGAAGACCGTTAGAGTAAAAAAGTTAAAAAAGCATATTAACATATACATATATATTTTAATTTTATTGAAAATAAGCTTGTTTCAGTGATTAAATAAAAGTCATAGAATATCAATATCTAAAAAGTCTTATTTCTTGAGAAAAAAATTTTTTTTTCGCAAAATGGGTCAAAGTTGACCCGAAGACCTTATAAAGGTTAAGTCAACAACAGTCAACGGCACATCTATAATATATAAAGCTTAATTACCACTCACTGACTCACTCACTCACTCCATGCTTTTTTCGGGTAGTTAAAGTAGGAAAATGACATTTTCATGTATGGAGACTGACTATATTTTTTTTAAATGAGTTGAAGTACCATATCGGTACAGCCAAAAAACAAAATGGCGGCGAGATAATTTTTTTAATTTCTACAGTATTCATTCTACGGTTACCATATTCAAAATGGTCGTAGATTTGGCTAAAAAAATGGCAATAAAAAAAGGTTTGTTAAAAAAAACAAAATGGCGGCCGAGCTATTTTACCTCGAAAATTGACATTTTTCGACCTCTGTTTGGGCGATTGTCATTTCTTTTTTTGTGGGTCCGGAGGGGGGATTTTTGCTCCTTCAGCTCGGAAGTATAGTCAATTTTTACGTAGAGTGAGTTTTCATTTGCGCTTCAACATGGCGGCGGCGGGGGCGGCCATTTTGTTTCGGCAATGAAAAATCGCCATTTTCCAGTGAGATTTTCTCCAAGATGGCGGCAATATACTGGTTTTCTTTATATGGGGCGGTCGTGGGGCTCGGTAGGATCTTTCCATATTAGTACTAATTTCTACCATTTTCGTGGTAGTTTATGAGATTTTGGGAGAAAAGTGAAATTTCGAAATACGCACTTTTCGCGGAAAACAGACTCGATGCGGTGTGGCGCCGGGGGAGCCCTATGACTTTTGGTAGTTTTCGATTCTGTGAGCTGACAACCCTGGGCTCCACGGTAGAAAATATTTTTTTCGACATGCCCTCATAACCCGAATTGTTTGGGAACCTGGGTGGCCAGCGGAGAAAATCTGTGAATGAAGCGCTGCGCCAAATATAGTCGTGACTATGGGAAAATTATGAAACTCGGGAAAATCAATATGGCGGCGCCGGCAGCGGCCATTTTGTGATATTTCACTTTTTCGAAAAATCTTAACTCACTTTTAGCACACATGGTAACATCGGAGCTCTTCGCCTTGTATGGACCGGTCGTGAGTCTCGGCCGCCTCTTTCGAATGAGGTGAAAATTTTCCCCGATTTTAGGGTAATTTCGGAGATTTACCCCAAAAAGGCGAAAAGTAGAAGGAGCCGTTTCGGGATTTCAAAAATGCATTCCTTCGACGGAGGATGCTCCCAGAAATGACATTTGGCCATTTTCGTCATCGACACCTGGCAACCCTGGTGTATGAGGCGATTTGAAAAATTTTGCCCATTTTTTACTTTGTAGACTCTAGCGCAGTCAGTATTGCCACTAGGAAAATGATAAAAAGTGCATCGGATGCGCTATCGAGTTGGCCACACCGGTACGAAGCCGGATTTTCGAAATTCAAGATGGCGGCCAAACCAGCGGCCATTTTATCCGAAAAATTGGGTATCGTCACCACGTCGAGCCGATTTTGACTCACTTGGCGACATTTGTCAGAGTACTTCCGGGGAAACATTTTTTAGGCAAGTAACTAAAGTGTTGCCTGGTGAAAAAAAATCTCGAAAATTTTTGATACTTTATGAGATTTTTGAGGAAATAATTTTTGTCGAATTTTTGAACTTTTTTGATGCAAATATTTTAATTTTAACTTTTCAAGATACCTGATGGAAAAAATAGAACGATCGACTGGCAACACTGAGAGCAAACAACGTTTGAAATTCAACCTCGATTTTGACCGACTTGGCAACCCCGAAGGTATTTGGCATGTATGGAGCGATTGTGCATCTCTATAGACTCTTTCGCATGGTGGAAAAAAATTACCCTGTTTTAGGGTAGTTTTTGAGATTTACCCCAAAAACTGTAAATGTCAAAGGAACAATTTTAGAACTTGAAAATTGGTATCCAACGATGGAGGGCACATCACGAAATGACATTTGACTATTTTTATCGCCTACACCTGGCAACCCTGGCAGCTACGGTGGTTAGAAAGTTCAATGCCCACTATTCACGTTTTCGACTCTAGCGCAGTCATTATAGCCGCTAGGAAAATAATAAAAACTGCGTTGGATGCGCCAATAGATGGGCCACATAGGTCTGAGGTTGAAATTTCAAAATTCAAGATGGCGGCTTTAACAGCGACCGTTTTATCTAGAAAATTGTTGATTTTTCACGACTTTCACTTTATAGAGCTGATTTTAGCGTTTTTGATAACATTTTTCCGAATACTTTTAACAAAAAATATGTATTCAGCTGAAGTGCTGAACATTTTAAAAAAATATCTGAACATTTTTTGATACCGGGATTTTTAGGAAATTTTCATGTATGTCTTTATGAAAAATATTTAAATATCTTTTTACAATGATTTCACTGTTTAACAAAATTTTTACTGTTGCATTATAACACAATTGATGGAATAATTTGAGTGATCGACTAGCAACACTGATAGTAGTCACCATATTAATTTCAGAATGATTCTGACTGAGCTGGCGACTCGGAAGCTTTGCATATATAGACCGTTTGTGTATCTTTACCCAATCTTTACGTGGTGAGAAAAAAAAATCCACTATTTTAGCCAGAAAAATAAAGCGAACGAGACATTGTCATTCGGTTAGATTAGAACTGTGACTAAAACAAAAAGCGAGCGAAGCGAGCCATAAGGTGTAACTGTTAAGAGAGATTTGGTTAATTGGTAGGGTTAGAACTGTGACTAAAATAAAATGCGAGCGAAGCGAGCCATAAAGAACACCATCAATAGAGGCCTGGTCAATTAGTTAGATTAGAACTGTCAACAAAACAAAAAGCGAGCGAAGCGAGACATAATAAATGGAGACCTGGTCAATTGCTTAAAGTACTGTGACCAAAATAAAGAGCGAGCGAAGCGAGCCATAATGCTAGACCATTAAGAGAGACCTGATCAATCGATTATGTTAGCAACGTGTCTAAAACAAAAAGCGAGCGAAGCGAGCCATAAGGAGTAACTTTTAAAAGAGATTTGGTTTATTGGTAGGGTTAGAACTATGATTAAAATAAAATGCGAGCGAAGCGAGCCATAAAGTACACCATTGCGTTTTTATATTGCGTGTAAACTGGCATAATTTTTTTTTATGTATGATGTTTTGCGTAATTAAAGATCTTTTATTTGAAGATAGAACTTACTAACATTTTCTAGGCAATTTTATACTGTAAACCCAACATAACAAGAGGCGGTCTTAAAACTCCAATATCTGTATCAACTAAATATTAACTTACTTTTGAATAAGAATAAGAGAATAAATGACTACAAGCCGATCTATTCCAAATTTTTTTTTAGTTTTGCTTGCGTTTTTCAACTGAATGTTTTTTTTTCTATTTAGTGTAAACTGGCAACCCTTTTTCTTTGACGTATGGAGCTTTGTGTACTTAAACATAATTCATTTGAAGATAAAGCTCACTAACTTTTTCTAGGCAATTTCAAATTGTAAACATAACAAGAGGCGGAACTAAAATCCCACCGCTCCGATTCCACAAGCGACTCGTTTATGCTCAAGAACTTTACAATTAGTAAAGCAACAAAAACTTGTATAGGTTTATTATGACATGTGGGTTAGGTTAGGTTAGTGTATGAAAAACAACGCACGAGCCGAGCGAGCGTAGCGAGCGTGCCGCGGCAGCGGCCGGCGAAGTGCCAGGAACGAATCGCTTTTGTTGATGGTAACATTTGGTTTATAATTTTTAAAAGATGATCGTGACCATTTTAATTTCGATGGACTTGACAATTCGGGATCTTTATAGCGTGTATATATGGACCATTTGTGTAGGTATCTTTACCCACACTTTCACATAGATAAGAATAGAAAAAAGAAAATCCAATTTTTGACACGATATTTAATACTTAAAATATATTTTTCTATAATTTTACATTATTGAGAAAACATGTGCTTTTGATATTCAAAATTAAATGTTCTACGTAGGCATGAGTTTGAAATTTGACATTTATTTTTTTGGTGTATTATTTAAGGTAACACTAGGGAAAATATCTACTCGATCCTTTTTCATACTAAATATAAACTTACTATTGAATAACAATAAGAGACTATAATTTATTTAGAGTTGTGCTTGCGTTTTTCGACTGAATAATTATTTTTCTATTGCGTGTAAACTATCATGTACTTTTCTTTGATGTATGGTATTTTGTGTACTTAACCACCTTTCATTTGAAGATAGAACTTACTAACTTTTTGTAGGCGATTTTAAGCTCTAAAACAAACCAAGCGACAGCTTCTATTCTGAAACGAAGGCGGATCTATTCTAATATCTGGCCACGACATCGGTTCCCTTTTCGTATAGTAAATAAATCTTACATAAATAATGTAATGTAATAATGCAAATAAAATAAATACTATTTCTTGACATTTAATTGATCAAATAATGATAGTAACACTGATGGAAATATATGTTCGATTGTTTTTTAATACTATACAGTAATTTACTAATAAATAAGAATAAAAGAAAAAAAGACAAGACTTATTTTAAGTATCTATACAAAATTTATTTTAAGTTATGCTTGCGTTTTTCGACTGAATATTTCTTTTTCTATTAAGTGTCAACTGGCAACACTTTTTCTTTGATGTATGGTGTTTTGTGTCCTTTAACACCTTTTATTTGAAGATAGAACTTACTGACTTTTTCTAGGCCATTTAAAACTGTAAACCCAACATAACAATAGGTGGACTTAAAGCCCCAATATCTGTATTAACTCAATGTTAACTTACTATTGAATAAGAAAAAGAGAATAAAAGATTACAAGCCGATCTATATAAAATTTATTTTAAGTTTTGCTTGCGTTTTTGACTGAATATTCCTTTTTCTATCAAGTGTCAACTGGCAACACTTTTTCTTTGATGTATGATGCTTTGTGTCCTTTAACACCTTTTATTTGAAGAAAGAAATTACTGACCTTTTCTGCGCATTTTCAAACTGTAAACCCGACATTACAATAGGCGGACTTGAAACCCCACCGCCCCGATTCCACCAGCTACTCGTTACCTCCCCGGGCTGCTCGCAGCCCGGGGCAACCAAGCGAAAGCTAGTCAGATTATATAAATCTGTTAAATTTCGTAACTTGATTATAACATTACCGTTTGTGGGTAGAGTTTAAAATCAACTGGTGAAATTTGACAGATTATGGTAACCTGTCGTGCAACCGTGTGTAAAGTAACGGAAAGTGATTTTATGTTGTAAAGGAGAGTATTATAGAGATGGAGATATCAACTTTAATCTGAATATTTCAGCTGGCCAAAAATACACCTATAAACATTTATGATAATAAATTTCTATAGCCAGAAGTTATTGAATAATAGAAGCAGATGTGCTAATCCCGGCTTAATTCGATGGCTGCGATTAATTAGTTAGTGATAACGACAGCGAGGCGCCGCTTGCATTTCAATGGACACCGCTCTATTTACTAAATCGAACGCTGATTATGAGCTAAACTGAAAATTGAGAAGTGGGTTTATACTACGTTAACGACATGAGCACGAAATATACCACATAAATCGTCTTTAGAAAACACCAAAAAGGAAACATCGAGAAACTGTTTCATATAATTGTAAACAGCAAGAAACGAATCGTATTTTGTAAAGACTTTTTTTTTTAAATAACTCGTTAGCCTAAGTAGTCAACGATTGTGGAAATGTATTTCCACAATCGTTGACTACTTAGGCGATTGTGGAAATACATTTCCACAATCGTTGCACTAATGCAGAAACTAGTCATCGGATATTTATTTTCACAGTATCATGTCCTATGGCATTATATTGTGGGGAACGGCAGCCGATATTCAGTCTATATTTGTTTTACAAAAAAGGGCAATAAGATCTATCTATCAGTTGGGCTCGCGAATATCTCTTAGAGAGAAATTTAAAGAAATTGGAATATTGACGGTTGCATCTCAATTTATATATAGTTGTATACTTTTTGTCCGGAACAATATTAATGTGTATACCAAACATAGTGATGTACACAAACTTAATACTAGAAATAAAAACAAGCTAGTAATGCCTTCTTACAGGTTACAGAAGGTATTAGGTTCTTTCATGGGTCAAGGTATACAATACTTTAATAAGATCCCCAGTGATGTATTAGATTTGCCAATAAATCATTTTAAAAGTCATATTAAAAGTTGTCTACAAAGTAAAGGGTATTATACCGTTAAGGAATATCTAAATGACAAAAAGGCATGGTGTTAGATATTTTAACTTTATTGTATTTACTTTCTAATATTGTAATGGAAAGTGACTTCATATTTTAATGAAGTCACTTTTCAATAAGACTTCTCTGTGTGAAATAAAACAGGGAGAAAAAAAACAGCCCTTGCTGAGTTTCTTGCCGGTTCTTCTCAGTACAAGGTCTCCCGCCGTAGTTTTGCGAACCGATGGCGTAGTTTTCGACTTTCACAAGTGCTCTGTAAAAGCCTAAACTGAATAAATAAATTTTGATTTTGATTTTGATAGGATCAGAAATTTACTATCTTGAGCTCGTCCATATTTCATATTAAGCATGTCGTTGGAGCCCACTAATCCACAACTTGCCCCACGTGGTAGGTCTAGGACACAATAGTGAAAACATAAGAAGCTGATGAAGATAATGGTTTTCAGAAAACATAAAAAAGTATTATATTTTATATCACATTTTTCGTTAACATTGGAATTGACCCGGCCCTAAAATATATTATAGAAAAGGTCGTTCCCCTAAATTAATTCGATCAAGAGTCGTGCTCCGAAATTTACCACCGATACATTATATAACAGTATCCGAGGGATACTACAGTGTCCCTTTGAAATGACAGAGTATGGATATTGTTGTTATGTATGAGTGAGTCGGTTCAGTCACGTCCTTCTGACGATATTCCGTCGGCCTTCGTAATTTACGGGGTCTCCTGAGAGAGGCATGAGTTACTCTGAACGCCCCTTGCAGTCAACAAAATCAGAGTTGTAATCGTGTAACGGATATTTGTAGGAGTAAACTATTAGTATAAAATCAAGATATTCTAAAAAAGAAGATGTTAATTTCTAGCTATCAGTGTGTGCTACCGGCCTTGTCATGAACATGAGATTAAGGTAACACAGCACAATATGATGCTTGGTGTAACGCTACGTGATCGAGTCCGGAATGAGCTCATCAGAAAACGCACCAAAGTCACCGACGTGAGTCATAGAGTCGCGAAACTAAAATGGGCTTGGGCCGTATGTCGGCGGCGCCACGACCAACGTTGGATTAAACGCATCTTGGAGTAGACACACCATTTGAGCAAAAGAAGTGTTGGTAAATCACCTGCCCGATGATTCGACGATCTAAAAATATAGTTACGGGAAAAAATTTAAAGAGGGAAGATGAAAATATAACTATACAGAGAGCGATTGGAGAGGCATATGCCCAACGGAGGGCTACTACACACTGAACAAGAAGAAGAAATTTTAACAGAATTATTTTTGGCAGCTAACATTATGTTTTAAGTGTATGGTGAGTAAAAATAATGAACGATTTAAAAATGCTTTTAAAAAATTCACTTGGATAAGATATGTTGTAATATTAAGATTAATTATATTGTAATATTAACCTTAAAGCAAAACAAGAATATTTATAGATTTCATGTTTTTAATCATTTTCAATAATAAATAATTTTCAGTTCTCATGTTTATAATCATCATTACTATTTTCACCATATCACATTGGCAGATGGAACTTAGACAATGATTTTGCCATCGAGTTTAGAGTTTACCATTTGTTGAAAAAAAAAAATACGTTGACTTTATTCACAAAATAATTAGTGTAAAGTACGATTTATTATGTCCTTTCACTTCAAAAATCTCCACATAAAAATCTATTTTGAACAGTAAGGAATCAATATGGATATTTGTGGTATTTTGTTTCGGAATTAAATGTTGTTAATATTGTAGTAATAATAAATTCCCAGAATATTATTAATTGATTCTTAAAGTGAAAAAACCCGATATAAGATTTAAAACTTGTTTAACAAAACGTGAAAGTTAACAGCCCTGGACAGGATCGGATGATGGATCACACGCCGCATTCACTGGCCTATCTACATTTTGGAATATCATTTCCGTTGCGGATACAAAAGGACTGACTTTGGCAACTGCGCCGAAAATAAAATATCAATCCTTATATTGAGAGATTCTGCACTTTCTGATTTCAGTGACGTTGATATGCTATTATAGAGTCTTTATATGTTCAGTGTGTTTTTGAAAGATATATCTAAAACATATGCTTACATTACTAGAATAGAGGACATAATTTCCAACCAAGTTCTCCCATTATCTTAAAGTGATTTTTAATGTAAACTAATGCAAGTATGACGACTAAAGTCAGGGTATTTAAGGCATCTTTTAAGCATTATTTTTTTTCATTAAACAAAGATCAGTATTTAATCAGTATATCATTGTGGATGAAAATTGATAAAATATTATAAACAAATCTATTACAAGATAACATCACATACATTGCTCAAATTCAACGTAGAGTAGCTAAAGCGCTTTTTATGAAATATCTGGAGCAATGAGATAACACAACACCCAAACCCGAGATAAAAATATAAGATAATAACATAGATAAGTTCCTTTTCTGCATTTACTCGACTGAGCATCGAACCCAGAACATTAGAGATGCGAGGCGACTCCTTGGAAATATCGAAAGAAATCATATCAATAATAAGGATCACACTAATTGTAAATTACACCATTTCAAAGCTTGGGCGAGTCATTAGCATAATAAATAAAAAAATGTTTGAACGACAATTGAAAAGAGATTAAAATGAATACAATACATACTGCAAATAATTTTGACCATATGTAATCAACTTCTTTTAATATAATGAAACTTTAATCCCGGAGAGATAAGACATTTCAGTCGATTAGACGATATAAATAACCAGTTTATTAATAAGCGACAGACAGAAATATTATAAAATAACTAGGTATACAACTAATTTTACAAAATGAAACTATTCAACTAGAACACAATTATTAATTAATTTTCGTAAAAACTTGGCAGTAGAGAAGCCAAAATAAACCACCCTAATGAACACCAACAATAAGTAAAGACAAATTGATCCCATTTGGAATATAATAGAACTTCAATAGGAATACAATGATAGAGTAAAAGCGAACTTTGGCATTAGTAATCTAGCTAATTAATGACTAATGCTAAAAGTTAAGAGAAGATACATCTATTAGGTCATTTATTAACCAGAGTGGAAAAGAAAATAAAAAGTATAGGAAATTGAACTTGAACAAATAAGAAGAAAAGCAGTTAGGATATTGGAGTGTCCAACCCAATTATGAGTATTATGTTAAGTGCATTTTTTTATCAACAGAGCTATCTATATGTTTATCTTTAAATTTATATTTATTAAAGAAATCCAAGATAGTATCCACTTTGCTTAGGTTTTTAAAATGCTGCCATTACTTCATTATTCAACTATGAAACTTAATGAATTAGAGTAGCGCTTTTACCGGTAAGCCTAAAAACCTTTGTGTACCTATATTTTAATATTTCTTTTAGTAAATAGAAACATCTCATTTAATTATTAATTGGTATTTTATCCATAATTTAGTAATGTAATACTTTAAACTTGGAAATTATTCAATAATATTTATTTTAGTTTTAAAAATACTTTTGTAGGTACGTTTAAGTTGAAAAGTATTAAACTCTCTCCGTTTTATTACAAAACCAAGTTTACCATAAACTATAAACCATTATCCGATCAAAATAAGTCAACGTGTCAGTTTGACATTTGCTCTTCTGTTATTGTCAATTTGTTTTAGGCGACCAACGGTTAAAACCTGTTTAACCCAGAAGGCACAAACTTTAATAAGATGATCATAACTTTGATGTTATTAAAGTTATACCAATAAACGTATAATAAACGCTCAAATAAAACAAACTATTTCAATACTTCAATAATAATACGCTTTAAACAAACAACTACGGCTGAGATAACTTATTTTTACCCATAGAAAAATATAAATACTCGTATCAACACGACATTTATTTTAAAGAAAAAACAAAGTAACCGTAATTAAACGTCATTAAATAATGATGAAAAAAAAAGGAAATAAACTGTACTTACTAAACAACACATAAGTATGACCACATTTATAAAACTAGGTGATCTCTAGCAAAACAAGTCATTCATACCAAACTGTATATTACACAAAGTTCCAAATAACATCCTCCAACTGTCCTATCAAGAAACTACTTCAAGAAGTAACAACCCATTCGCAACGACTATTGTTATCTGCACCCCATACAACGAGGGCCCAGTCACAAGTACCGTGTGGATGCTTCTTGTTACGTACGAAATGTACTTTGTTGTGGACAACTTTATTAGTGTGGGCTTAGTTTTAATGTATGAGGCAGGGCGGGTCGTTTCGTACTATAAACTTGGGACAGTATCACGGATATACTAAAACTCTTGAGATGGTAACTTGGCCTATTATTAGAGGTTGGATTACATCTGCGTACCTGTTTTGTTGCAAAAACTAAAATTACTACATCAGATAAATTATGAACTTACAAAACTATATGTATTTTATCACATATAGTGAGATTCATAAAAATCAAAGATATAGGACACCTTTAATAGAAACTAAAGAACTCTTGAAACAGCTTTAGCATTTTATTTCCTTGACCTACTTAATAGAGTCTTAAATGTAACACTACTTTACGAAGCCCATGACCATTCTGAAGGGAGCAAAGTTCACGGCGCAATAACGTGCCTGACACTGTCGTATAAGCTCTAGCCAAAACACGGTCCCTCGTAATTACGCAATTATCTACTCTTAAGGAACCTAGTGATGTTAACTTACATGCAAAGCCAGTATCTTAATATAATATGAAATCCCAACGCGTCAAGCCGAAATATGTAATAATAATGTATAGAACTACGATTTCATTTCGTTAAAATTAAGTGGATCAATAGCACAAATATTATAATTTGGAATTTTATTGCGTTGCCCTAAACTTTTAATACAAATAGATAATCTTTGATCATGTAACCTAATAAAGATCCAATGTAATCCTTACATAATCGTTTGATTTCATTATTGAGAACAAAACAAATAATGCTTAAAAATTAATCGTTCTTCAAGAAGATAAAAGTGAAAAAAATTGTAGCCATGCTCTTAGCTGATGGGGTGCAAGCCATCATAACGCAATTTCTTTTAACGGCTGTAAAAACAGGGATGAAGCAAAATTGGTTGTTTCACGATGGAGGACCAGGAAATCTATGGGAAATTCGTTTTGTTCTTAGAAAGGAAATCAAATCACTTTGGTTTATAAGGTTAAAGCAAGAATATAGAGGAATTAGCGTTATAATGGATACTGCGTGGATGCTATACTTTCAGTTATTATTTCTCTAGTCACTGTTTTTTTATAAATAACAGAGGCAAAAGTTTGATACCTGAATTGAATACAAGACTTGAGGAAATCTGACTAGTTCTCATCTGATACGACTCGAACAAACGATCACACATGAGCTTTCAAAATATTGATTTTCTTAAAAGATTAATTCGTCTTTAAATCTAATTTAATTATACTTTTAAATAGCAAAAGTTTGTTATTGTTAATTCAATTTCGAGTTTCACTGTTTAACTATTGTTCTTAAAATACTTTGAGTGCTTCCGAGTGCTCACGAAGATTTCTAAAGTTCTAAAGGTGATTGTCAATTACAAAAGTGTAGATAAACAAAAGGACAATTTCTAACTCTAAATTTGAAATCTCCGAGGAGTAATGGGGATTTCTGGCCTGTTCAAAGTGATAGCTATTACTTTTTGAGAAGACAAACCGGCTGAAAGGTATGCTCAATATGGAAATAAAGAAGAAAATCAGTTTCAAATTGAGTTTTCTTTTTGTGTTAATATTTTAAACGGTACTGTATTATGTGAATATTAAGAATGACGTTATAAACGTGATTTGGATGGAAGGCAGTAATATGCAAATAATTCACGTTCGATAAATGTGCTTCCTAAGCAGTTACTTATCAAATAGATCCTCCTCTTAGATTTAAGTGGTAAAACGAAGATTCTGGAACATATGTAGTATCATTTCTCCCTACAGCTCTGACGCTATTTCAGTACACAAGAAATTTGAAATACATAATGTTGCTTTTGCTATGAAAATAACAAATAACGATATTGTCACTATTCAGGACTAAGACAAAGATGTTAAAATACATAATATAGAAATAAAGTCTACAAATTTCTTCATATACTATTTCAGTGATGTCTTAAGTAATTTACATACATATAAATAATTTGAATTTTGATGACACTAAAAATAAGTTCACATTTTTACTTAGACTACCGACAAGCCGCGAATTAATCCTTTAATTAATATTCCATCACTTTCAATAACAGATCCAGTATTTAAAATTTGTTTTGGCCTCCCAAATTGTTTAGGTCATCTTTGAATTAAACTATAAATTTCAGAATCGTATTGTTTTGAGCGACCTTCTGTAAATTCAAATAAAAATTATACACGATTTACAGCAGATTAGTTTTGGGATGTATTTCGGTTGTTTGCGTTTGAATCGTATTGTTTTCAATTTCAAAAGTTGCTAACAATTCAACAACTAGCACTAATGTAAGTACTGTGTAAACATAATTTCAAATGGGATGTCAGAGCTCTTAACTATAACTAAGGCAAATTTGTTCACTCCACTGCCTTATATTGTTAAGAACGTAACTTTTAAAACAGCTTATTGTAGTTATTTTTCGTTTCATTTTTTTTTATTTTACGTAAATTTGGCATTAACGTGAAAACATGATGTAACGACAAAATGGTTCTGTGGGATGTAATTATATTTTTAGTCTTGAAACAATTGTTATTTATTTATAAGTTATCATTAGGAGTATCAAGGTGAAGTATAATTCTAATTAATTCATTTTTTGTTACACATCATAACTTAGGTATTTTAAAATTTAATTATATAATGCATGTATGCATATTTTATGATATCTCATATAAATATATTTTTGTTTCTAATATAACACAATTGACGTATTAAAGACAAATATATGTAAAACTAAAACATATAAAACTTATAAATATAATTATATTGCGTTACTTTACAAGGATACTAAAAAAAAAAACAAATGGACTACTATAATAATAAAGAATTAATAAAAAATGAGCCTTTAATAAACAAATTATGTTCTTTATGAAAAATGCTTAAAAACACTTTGTCCCTGGTACTTTGAGATGGGAATATAACACAGGGTATATAAGTAGCTATATAATTAGGTATACACATTACAAAGTGGGAACAGCAAATACCAGATACATCATTAGAAACAGAACCAGTATCGATCAAATATAACTCAGAGAAATTATTATCGCTGTCTATTCACCAGAATATTTCAAATAAATTGTGCCAGGAAACTGTAACGTTATCGTAATTGAATCTCTTATGAAATTATTTTATAAAGAAATTATCCCGAGAACATTTTATCTTATTACAAGATCAAGTTCATTTTTCATTTATCGATACAAACAAAAGTCTCTCGGGGTGTTCTTACAGAGAATTAAGTTCCATCCTTGTCCATTCTTTATAAGCCCATTACTTCAGGAAAATATTGATGACCGTAATTCTTATCAATAAATAACGTTCTTATGTCGATCGATTGAACTCTGTAGTTATGACCATAAAGAGTCTGTTTTATAAGAAACAAAATGGAATGTGCCTTTCCGACTCTTTCATTTTTCACTTGTGTATTATTATTTCCAATTCAACGGGATGTGGTAAATTGGAGCAGGTGACTTCGTTGGCAGATTCTTCAATCAAAATTCACATTGTAGGATCGAAATGTTTTAATGCTTTTCGACTTATAATAAAAATCACATGGCCGTCTCGTTTCGTGGTTGACTTAGTAGATTTTTTAAATTTCCCTTTCATTTTACAAACGTCAAAAATTCTACCACTGACCAATACAGATACGATAGTATTCGTAACACGGGATCTGCTGATCTGTAGATCAAGTAAAGGAGGAATAAAGATGAAATGTATTCTTAAAATAGTTGAATAAGCTTAAAAACATATATTTCAAGTTCTATACGATAATTAAACTTGAATATACTGCCTTTTAAAATAGTAAATGATGAAAACATATTTAAAACAAAATAATAATAGTATGCATACCTATTTCTCATGAAATTAAGTGATACTGATATTTGCAGATTTTGGAAACTGGAATATGAAATATCAAAAATCACTTGTGTAAATGGGGGTCACTGATCAACAAACGAAACATACATCTAAGATGATGATAGAAGAATTAAGTACTGAAAGTCATGCCAATCATAATGGAGGCTGGCTGAAAAGCCGAAAGAGCTACTATAGTTCTGTCAGCGAGTCACGATAGATCTCGCAATAATTACAGTTCAATATGGAATTGCGTCTTAACTCCTTAAAAATTACTAATGAATGATTACCCTATCTATCCATAGAATAAAACAAAGTAATATCCCGCTGTTTTTACGCTGAGACCTTTTGAACTACATAACGGATTTTAATGTGCCTTTCAACAGCGGAAAGCTAGTAATTTTCTATTTATTTCATATGGACAACCAACAACATACATATTTCAACTTACATCAGTAGATTACAGTTAGGTTTAAATCTTTAATATATACCAATTGTAGGTTGACATAGCATTGTTAATATATATGTGTAAATATTTTTTAAGTACGCCTTGCCTCACGACACTAACAATTTGTTCCACCGTTGATAAAATTACTAATAAGAAGGCTAAGGCACTCTCCGGCTCTCTGTAAAAAGTCAGATCAAAACTCGTGTAACAGAGATCGCAGAGCTTCGGAGAGCACGTCAACCTAGTCAATCTAGTCCATATAAATAAAGAATTTCCGAATCTGAACTTTAAAACTTAACTGCGAGTTAAAAATATATCTAGATTAGGCAAATAAAAACCGACATCATTATATGCAGCAGAAATACTAGGCCTAAAATATTTGTCCGAGACGCGGGAATAGAAATATGTATTTGTATCCAAGTTATAGGATTAATCAGTAATTCATCATAAATCAATTCAGTATACCGATAATTATATATAAAGTATATGTGAATAACATAATACTCTCAGGCAATAGTATCATGTACTAATAATACTGTGCCGTAACTAAACGCCCAGGTACCAATATATTTTCCTCTCGTATATCATTACGCATGGGCTGGATGCTTTGAAGCTTGTATAGACGTCGGATATTGTCCATCCACAAATCTTCAGATATACGGAATCACGATAGAAGGCAATGGACAAGGAGAATTTATTTACGTATCTGGGCCCAAGATTTATAGCTATTACTTATATTAGGTGTTTAATATTTATTAACTGTGTAACTATTGTATAACTGAGTATTATATTAAATGATTTTCAAACCCCTATTTAACCTCCTTAGGGGTGTATTTTTCTCAGAGAACCTCGACGCCATAATAACTATGTATTAGTATGCATAACCAGTAGCATAAAAAGGTTTATGTTTCGAACATCAAAACTGACTATTTTATAATGGTGTCTCAACATTTCATTAAAAATTTAATACAAGAATATAAATACACTTTAAATTTAAAATGTAACAGGCATTCAGTTTCAACCATGTCAAATTTATTATTTTAAAAGTCAGAAACAGAATATTTGCAATAACACAACTCTACGTTTGGTTACAACAATATCGGGGGCTGAGTGTCAAGCACTCCTTACTGGATCCCAGGCCCTTCCCCCAAACGAAAGGATTTTCAGAGGAAGAGCATTTGGTGGATATGCCATCGGTATTTTTCTAGCCTTAGTATGGGTTCGTGCGGACGGAGAGTCCTATACGTCCCTTGCCGTCCGTCAAGTGGCCTGGACAGTGCCATAAAACATTCCCCAAGGAGAAAAAAAGTAAACATAATATGTTAAAATTCTCTGCCCTCAAAGCATAAAGGTTTACAATTAAGTGGAATTTGATAGATTCGTATAAACTGATGTGCTGTAGATTGTACTTTCCTTGAATTTTTGGCACTTAAACATTTCAGTATCGGATGGTGTAACATTTTACTCAATAGGTTCAGGCGTTAAATTGATGAAGTCCGTTATATAATCATTAAATTACTTTACTCCTCTGCTTCAATATACCTATATAGAGGTAGAAAACACAAGACCTGGAATATGTTGTAAAAATAAATCTTCTATATATCGCGAACATTGTCATTATCGGTTTCACTCTGCCACATTAAAAAAATATATAAATTTGAAAATGACAGGCCAGTCAACAAAGCGAAAGAGTGCAAGCGTTTAATTTTATACTTTTAGGATAAATTTCATGATTTTGTATAGTATTAATTTCATTTTTATATACACGTGAAACATTATCATCGTATATTTTATAAACACAAAATCCTCAATATGTTACGTCCCAAACAACGTTACCTACAGCGAATAACACTGAACTTTCTTTTGTAAGGGCGAGTATATAACACGCTCCCCGTTACTTACGCTCTTACCTCGTACTTTACACACTACATGTGTTTTACGACACAATTTAGACGAAAGTACGTAGTGTCATGTACGTTAATATAAGGGAGTGCTTCTGAGCTGTTTCACTCTAGCACTTTTTATAAGCTCTATTTTAAAATCGCTCGTTTGAAATCGCTGTATTCGTCTTAAGTCATAATTAAATTTTCGGTCCTGGTATCATCAACCAGCTTCAACGTATTGAATTTTTTTTAACTACGTGCAAAAATATTATTTCAACGTTATTATTATAATAAAATTAAATACTTTAGCAGGGCATGTTCACCAAAAACCATTAACTTTTACTTAGTTTTATATAAAAAATATGTGCAAGAGTGTTATTAAGAGCAAATATATTTTATTTTTAAAAGTTTTGTTAAACGAGATTTTATAATATTTTCCATAAAGAAATCCCAATTTGCCAAGAGACAAATTTGTGATTTTATCCATTTTGTTATAATTGTCTCATAATTATACCCTTTTCTATATAAAAAATAGATAAATATGTCGCGCTAGGGAGAAAACACTGCGTCCCTATATCCTTACCACAATTCTGCTGCCTTGATTTTTGATATCGGCATCCCATTTGTGGCTCCGTGGCTGGTGGGACTTTTATTTCTTACCATAAGCTTTCGCTTTAATGCGAGGTTCTCATCAATATAAGGGAATTTAATATGTCTAAATAAATAAAAAATGAACGCTCGATGTAAGACGAACGATTTTAAAATAGATCCCCAGTAATCTGTTGTCCGGTGCGTCTCTGTGTGATGCTATTTCACGAAGCTTTTACACCTGTCTCTTTTATTAATACACAGGTATATATTATGTAATCTTAGTAGAAGATTACGTAGAGGTTTCTTTGGTAACAAAGCATGTAGAAGATAATCTCATGTTTGAAAACATAGAAAGAATGCTGCACGAAAGAACGACGAAACTGGTATATAATGCAAAAATGGATGTTGGTATCTGATTTCAAATATAACTATAATTAAATAATATAAATGTGCAGTCAACAGCAGTCACTAAGACCGTCAGAAATGGATCCATTATAGCTGTCGATCGATTTTATCGATTGAGTTAGTCTCTCGAATAATTTGTAGATATGGCCAACAAAGAAAAGATAATAGTTGCTAAGCCTGGTGAGGTAGGTATATCCCAGGCATATTAAAGCAATGAACCACGAACCCTAACAAGGTTCCTAAACAACCTAAAAATCTGAAAAATAAAGTACAATGAATCTGTTCAAAAGTTTTACTCATTGACTGATTTGAGTTTGGCATAGTGCGATGGAGGAAAAAGAAATATTGAGATATTGTAATATCATTTTATTCTCTTATTTCGATCGTGTTTCACTACGTGATGTCACGTGTATATCAGACGTATATGTCAAGTTACGGTATATTTCACTCTCATAAAATTCGAGATTTCCCTATTTCCTCTCTTCCCCCTTTCACAATGTGAACTTCGATAACTCAAACTTATTATTAACTTATTGCTTTATTGAAAGTACTATTTAAGATGATAAGGATCACTGATAAGGATACTACAATAATTAACCGATATGTTATATAAAATTGACATTATATTTTCTATAGTATAATATTTACAAAATATTAAAATTACTTATCTAACTAAGGTTTGTCTAAAATTATTCTGGCTAAAAAATATCCCTCAAATCATCGCCAATAGTAAAGGTCCTTTTTGTGTATTGTAATTGTTTGTAATAGTAATAGTGAGACTAATTTTTTGGGCGAGGTACAAACCCACCCTCCTATCACCAGACTTGTCAATATTTCATACTGTTCACCATTCAGTACAAAAGAAATTTATTTTTTATATTATTTAAACAGAAAGACATTGAAATATATATGTGTGTTAGGGTAAAATATTAATTAGGACAAATTACTTAAACCTAAACATTGCTGTGGTAAAAAAAATACATTCTCATTGTCAGATGCTCGTGCCACGGAGGAAAGCAGATAGTGGTTTATCTTATTTTTGATTACCTTGAAAGTTTGTGGACTGTGTAGTAGAAAACATACCTACTACATCAATTATACTTAAAATAAATAATTGTACATATAATATTGGGTTAAGAAAGATCAGCAGCTAATTAGGGAATCTACATTTGAAATTATTCTGTTACATTTTTGTCGAGTGAATATTTCTTAACCGACCTCAAAGAAGTAGGTTCTCAATTCGACCCATATGTATGCATGTTTGTATATTTTTGGGCGATTATCTCGCAAACCAATTTTGCTGCGGTTTACAACATAGTTTTGTCAGATTTAGAAGTAGCTTTTAGGTATACTCGTATTAACAGACTATTTTTTAATGAATTAGTCGCTATTGAGATAAGTATTATTTTTCACTTTTTTAAGTTTGAAAACGGTTCTATTTGTTTTTTCTATGTACTGTTGTCCTAAAGTAGCTGAAGTTGTAGTCGCAGCCATAATCGTAGCAAAGCAGTCGTAGCTGAGTCGAGCATGTGTGTACGCGTAGTAACAGAAGTACCGGTCTGAAGATCGGTTGATTTTTGGAGTTCAGGAAAATGTAAGACTAGACTATTTACCCACAATTAACTTGTTTTATTATATGCTTCTTTCAGTTTAAACTTAAATGTTTATTCTTAACAGACAATAAAAAGTTAACTGTTTGCAAATGTATATGATATTTTTTTAGCAGAGGTAAATGTACCACAGACGCTAGAATTGCACTTCTGAGACATATCTATGATGCTTGGGAGAATAAACAAGATGCTATCGGCATTTTTTGCGATCTGTCAAAAGCATTCGACTGCGTTAGTCATGAAACACTGTTGGGGAGTGTTTAGAGCATTATGGTGTGACGAAAAATTCACTTAATCTAATAAAATCATGTCTTTCTGCTAGAATTCAAAAAGTAATTAATGAAGCGAAATCTGCAGAGGCACCCATTACTATGGGCGTCCCTCAGGGATCGATAATAGGACCATTGCTTTTTGTAATTTACATTAATGATTTTCTTCACTTTACGAAGAATTTGTACAAGACAGTATTATTTGCTGATGACACCTCTTTAGTGTTTAAAGTTAAGAGAGGTAATGATTGTTTTGACGATGTAAATGATGCTCTCGACAATGTTCTACAGTAGTTTAATAGTAACAATTTAAAGCTTAATTCAAATAAAACGAAATGCATAAAGTTTGCATTACCTAATGTGAGATATGTTACCACACTTACATATAAATGTAAATAGTGAAAAGTTGAGTTGGTGGAATCGACAAAGTTCCTTGGTATTACACTGGATTCCCGATTGCAATGGGATCTTTTATATTGATAATTTGTCAAGTAGACTGAATTCTGCAGCATTTGCTGTTAAGAAAATTAGACAAATGTTGAAACGGCAACATTGGTATATTTTAGTTATTTTCATAGTGTAATGACGTGTGGTGTATATATTGTTGTGGGGTTCTGCGGCTAGCATTCAAAATATTTTTATTCTACAAAAGAGAGCTGCCCGCGCTATACGAGGGTCAAACTGAAAGTTCTTAGAACTGGCCACTTATAAACAATATAATAAAAAAATAATTCTCAAATTTGAAAATATAACTCTTTGCCAATATTACTGAGTATATAGTTCATTCATTTGTCATTTGTTTTACGATTTGGCGGCAAATTGAAAATTGTCTGTGTCACGTCATCATGAATTTAACACGAGAAAATTTTCGTGCAATGATTTTTTATGACTTTCGATGTCATTTAAGTCAACAAGAAAGTTATGATAGACTACGATTGGCCTTTCACGATGAAGCCCCATCTCGTGCGACTGTTTACAACTGGTTTAATGAGTTTAAACGTGGTCGCACTAATCTCACTGATGATTTACGTGAGGGACGGCCTTCTACGGCGACGACTGAAGATAACATCTGTGTTGTGCGGCGTATGATAGAGACTGACAAAAGAGTGACCTATCAACAGATTCGGACAAGCTTAGGCATCGGTATGAGTCAAGTGCACAAAATCCTCCACGAACATTTAGCGGTCAGGAAGCTTTGCGCCCGGTGGATACCTCATAATTTGACTGAGGCTCAAAAACTCCATCGTGTGGATTGGTGTCGTAAAATGATTGAAAGATTTAACGGAGGTGACTCAAATGCTGTGTTCGACATACTAACAGGTGACGAAAGCTGGATTTACTGTTATGATCCTAAAACCAAAAGACAATCTGCTCAGTGGGTGTTTCCTTTCGAGGAGTTGCCAACTAAAGTGAAGAGAGATCGAAGTGCGGGAAAAAAAATGGTGGCCTCGTTCTTTGGAAGGATAGGTCATTTTGCAACAATTGTGTTAGAGGATCAAAAAACAGTTTCTGCAGAATGGTACACTACCAATTGTTTGCCACTTGTCTTGGAAAAAGTTCGAGAGAAACGACCTCGCAGTAGGATCCTCCTTCACCACGACAACGCCTCGTCGCACACCGCCAAGCGAACGATCGACTATTTGGCGACATCAAACGTTGAATTACTGGGTCACCCGCCGTATAGCCCCGACCTCGCGCCTTGTGATTTTTATTTATTTCCAAAAATTAAAGAAAAACTTAAAGGAAAGCGGTTTATGAATGCTGAAGAAGCGGTGGCTGCGTATCGCGATGCCATTGAAGAGACCTCTAAGGACGAGTGGGCAAAGTGCTTTTCCCAGTGGTTCCATCGCATGCAGCGGTGTATTGACGTGAATGGACAATATTTTGAAAAGATATAATAAAACTAATAACTGGCTAATGTAATCAGTTTTTGATTTTCTAAGAACTTTCAGTTTGACCCTCGTATATAATTTACGGTCTAGAGAATCTCTCAGAGAAATATTTAAAGAAATAAATATTTTGACTGTTGCCTCTCAACACATTTGAGAAAATATTATGTACTCAAGAAAACATGACGATTCCTTCACAAAAAAAAAGTAGTGTTCATAATTTTAACACAAGGAATAAAAAAAACTTGCCGTTCTAAGCTTCAGACTTCAGAAAACCAGAGGATCATTTTTGGGTAAATGCATTGTTATGTTCAATAAAGTTCCACAAAATATAGTTGACCTACCCATAAATAAAATTAAAATTTATGTAAAGAACATACTTATGAGTAAAGGCTATTATAAAGTTGATGATTATTTTAAGGATCGCAATACATGGAATTAATAGCCTGCGCTTTGTTCTATAAAGACTAATTATATGTTCAACCTATGTCCTACAGACTTTGAAAGTTGTATTTATTATTGTAATAATACATTTTATTTTAGTAATGACACGCTTTATGTAAATATCATTACTTATGATAAAGAGCTGGTAAGTTTCGTTCGCTTGTTCTTCTTGTCAGCTAAAAGACGTCCTGAACAAGTGGTAGGGGGAAAAAAATTTTTTTGGACGATTCAAAAGTGCTTGTTACTAACCTACGTTAGTGCCTACTTGAATAAAGATATTTTAATTTTTCATTTTCATATAATCAAATAATTGAAATTATTTTAGTTAAAACATACTACAATCTTTATATTTATGTTGCCTTTTGAGAGGATTGTCATAATGAAAATGCGCTCACTTCCTGTAACATTAGCTTTAAACTCTCATTGATTTGCAAAATTATATAAGATTTGTATTGTTATTATTTTGTTATTACCTATTAAAAGTAACTGCGCTGTGATATTTCCTACGTAAAATGTGATTTTTCCCATGGGAAACGGATTTAGACTGGTATGTATTGAAGCTTATTTTTCACAATACGTACTTATGCGCTTATTGCGGTCATGGTTTAATTAACAATTACTTATTAACCTTATCTAAAAAGAAAGATATTCCATGTTCGACTTGTTTCTATGTTTTTAATTTTAATTCTTAAACATTTTTTTTTTTTTATATTTCACTTAAAAATTCTCTAGAACAAAATACGACGTTTTAAATCGTATTACCCACTGAATTATTAAAAATAATACAATTTAAAATTAAGCTAGTCTTACTTTATGATTATCCTTTTGGTAAATGAGTTATAAAAGCAACTTGTAAACTTTATCAAACATGATAGCCATCATAATAAGTGCACTAATTTGCTCCGAAGCATTTTACGATCTTTTTACGAGCGTCATGCGCTGTAACTCTCATGTCATATTGTTTAGAGGTAGTGTTCTACAAATTATTCAACGGATTTTATTATTTCACTCGAAAACATAACGAATATAACCCTAACGAAAGGTTTAACATGATACCATCACCATATTTTCAACGGCCAAAAAAACCTTAGTGAATGGTAACTGGTTGAGTTTTCCATATGAAAGACAACCCATTTTCCAGTTGTATCTAAAAAGAAACATATAATAATGAAACTATGGAATTGAAGATTAAACCATAGAAAAAAATCAAAACTACAGCTAATAACATCATTTTTTCTCGTAGTTTTGATTCAACTAGTTGTATTGTGAAAGGAAATGTTTAGTTTTTTTTTTTAACGAGTTAAAATCCACTTCAGCTCAGTGTTTGTAATAACGCAGTTTTCACACATGAGGGAAGTAGAGATTTGCTTTTCATGTATTCTCAATGCCAAATACAAGCACATGCTCACAGTAGTCTTTATACCAATTTACCAACAAAATTAAAACGTACAAAATGAGACTCAATCCGATAGTGGCACGCCCTTTAAGCTCCCATTTAACGTTTTCTATCTACAAAGGATTTTACTTAAATTTCCGTACTTTCTATTAGATTTCCTCTCTGACGAGCATGGAAAGGATGCTTAATTTTATTACCGTGGGCGTTTCATATGAAGTATGACGTGAGAAAGTTCATATAAATTCGATTTGCTGTTGCTGTGTGTGATAGTTCAATTCTTAGGAACTTGGCTGTTCTTTTGTTTGAATGAAAAGCCCACAAAAAAGTTTCTGTTTTTTTTAACTATTTGATAGAAAGCTTCTGCTTTTGTTTTATGCTCACAAGAGATCGCAATAGAGACATTATTTTGCTATCACTTTTTAAGTTTTTTAAATGTAATCTTTAGAGAAAAATCTAATATTTTCTCTGGTATTTAACACACAAGCCTTCTAAAAAAAATACTTTAATCTATCATGCTGCAAAATGTGTATTCCCGAGTGTTATGATGTTTGTTTTCACCAAATTACTATAATTTCAATAATGTTATTAAATATAGTTATTTTTTTTTTCTGAAATAGAGCAATTTAAAAATAAATTGTTATTGATTAATTTCCATAGCCATTACATTACTCTTTTCCTATTTGTTGCTCTATGGACTAGAACATAATTGTTTGTCATGACATGACTGTTTTGCTTATTACCAAATAAATATTACTCGAAAAAGAAAACGGACATTTTTATAATAAAAATACTGCCATTTAATGTTAATGCATAACAGTTGAATTGTGAAATTACAATACATATAGGTATTCAAATAGCTATTTGGTAAAACTGCTTTAGAGGTGTTTTTACAATATATGTCTCGTTTATTTTTAGGTAAGATGATTTGAAATAATAATTGCTGATGTTTCCTTTGATAAATATTTTACCTAATTTGTAAACAAGAGCTGGTGAGTGTCATCAAGTTAGAAATCATAGTCTTGTTGGATACTTTTCGAAAAGTTTTTATCTGTGTTTTTGTCTTTAATACTCTAAAATAGCCATAAAATCTAATATAGTACCACTCCATAGATTCCCATTACATGAATAAATGATCTATGTAAATAAAAATTTGCCAAAATGTTTGTACGCGCATAACTTCCAAAAGACGGCATCAAATTGAATGATTCTTTTTTATGTTCCTTATTATCAGGACAAGGATTGTATGTAAGAAAGTTTATATAAAGATATAATTTATCAAAACGGGTATATGGCGGTACGAAGTTCACCGGGTCAGCTAATAAATTATAAGAACATAAATAAATCTCGCAATTGTGTCGTACCTTTATTGTATTTATTTTTTCAATCTGATATTTTAGTAGTATTGTGCATTACTTGATTAATAGGTTTAATACCTTAAAGCAATATAAAAGCAAATACGAAAGAAACGCAACGATTACGAGAAGTGTAAGGTAGGTCATACCATACACCAACAATGGTGTCCTATCATGACCACGACCGCTTTGTCAACAGCGACACAACCGAGAAGGAGAAGTTTAGTATTCACTGCAAAAAATATGCATGAACAATTGTTCACATTGAAACAAAGAGGGAAATACTTTGGTAAAAATACCTAGCTGTAATCATTCGACAAACATGGACTCTGTAAGCTTCTGAATTTACTATCTTATTCGTCCATACTAATAACTAAGTTGATACTCCGGAGAGCTTAGTTATTAGCATTAGAAAAGACGAAATTTTCGTGAGTCGATTTGTACAAAGTATAATTTGAGATTGGAAAGTCTTCCGACACTGGCTCTTATCTGCCACTGTTTCTAATTACTCACTATAAGAAAAATATATAAAAAATATCGTGTTTTATAAGGGAACAATCCTCTTTCTCACAAGAAAAGTTTTGATTGAGTGCCGAATCTAACATTGTTTTCGTATTCCGTTATAAGTACTTTCAGTTAGACGGGAAATTTTTAACTCCTACAGCCGTTTACTCGAAAACCATCCAATAACTAACATTTTAAATTTAGTGTGGTTTCCACTAGAGGCGTCATTGTGAAATACATGGAAACAAATTGTGTCAAATATAGTTTTCGGAATTACGTACAGCATTGTTTTCGATTACTAAATAAGCGTAACAGCTACTACGTCTATAAATAAATAATTTGCCAAATAGCTATTATAAAACAATGGACTAATTCTTGTAATCGGTGTTGCGAAATAGAGTCTAATTTAATTGATCGATAGTATCAAAATATCCGAAACGAAAATATGAATAGTATAAGTAATAGTATAATTAAAGATAGATTGCTATCATATCACGACTTTGTAAGTGAAAAAAAAATATGGACATGAATAATCATGTTTATAAATACTCTTTTTTATTGTTATCTCCAATCAATGAAAATACTCGTAAGATCCACTTTCAAAAAATAAACCCGCTATTATAACATATAGTGATTTAAGAGTTCTTATCATTATAGCTTCAAAATTACCTGTCGGAAACAGAAATTGTTTGTTGTGGACAACCCTAGATCTTTCATGCAAGTGAGCTCACAACAAAACAACCCGTGTCAGTTTCCCAATTATATGTTTTTAATGAAACTGCAATATAATAGCTGAAACATGTAACTCCTTAACAAATATAGTTTTTGTAGCTAATTTGTGTATTAAATTTAAAACAAATATAAAATACAAAACTTGACTTGTCATTCCACTTATATGTAATTGCTATCGATTTCTGGAGTTTTGTTTATCTATTTCTGATTCACGTATGCTACTTCAGGTTGACAGCGTGGGTAGACGAAACATTTATCAAGGTGACAATCTGCGAGTTTCGGTAGACGAACAGCGTGAATCTTACGTGACTGGGGTGCTAACACTCTCCGTACACGTACTCCCCATCGCTATGTATATTTTACAGTACCATAAAAATATATTCTACGGAATACGAGCTCGCGCCTTGACATTGTTAGCCGTACCGAGCTCAGAAAATGTTATGAGTAAAAAATATATTCTGTCGATTCGGTGGGAGAGCTAGTTTCACTGTCTTACTTTTAATAATACATTTTCTTGACAGTAAATTGTTTAAGTTATATCAACTATGTGACATCAGAGTAGCTTTATGATTTCAGTAATAATTTTATATTATCACTGAATACTTTGTAAATATAATAAGTTAATAATGTCATCCCTATACTAACAAATCGTATACCGAATACCGTAGTATCTCTAAACAAAGATTTTTGGCCAATGTGTGGCCAGTGATGTCTTATGACACGGAGAAGTGGTTGCTTACTGTGAGTATCATAAATTGACTCAAAGTTACTTAGTAAGTAATGTAGAGGGCTATGATAGGAGTCACTCTGCGAGATCGCACAGAAATGAGAAGATTCGCAAATAAACCAAAGTAATCGATATATCCCAAAGAGTTGCTAATATGAAGAGGCAATGGGCCGAGCACGTAGCTCATAGGACTTTACTGCCCTAACAACTGTCTGGGTTGTTGGGACGATAAAGTCCTCGAGTGGTAACCACGGACAAGAAAACGGAGCGTAAGAAGGGTAAGAAGATCGCCGGGATCGATCGTCGTGGAAATGGGGGGAGAAGATGGAGGCTTTTTAGGTGTTATCCGGTTGTTATGATGATGTGGATTCCTTAATTTGTAGACTACAAACTTTGTTTGTTTTGAGATTTAATTGAAAGCAAAAGTTTTATTTTTGTTGCATTGAAAGTACAAATTTTTGTTATCACGTTGATTGTTTTGAACTTAATGAAACTGTATAAAATTATTTAGTTTTCAGTTAAGCTATCAAATTATTTTTAACAAGTTTAAAGTTTCATCCATAGATTTCTGATTTGGAAAAGATATTATCTGTTATTTTTGTAACTTATTAGGTTTCCTATAAGAAAATCTATGTTAGAAATGAAAAGAAAAAGAGAGATATACAGGTAATTTTCCAAGGCAACAGCTTAGTACCATATCGCAGTTCAGTGTATATAATGGATAGAGGAAAAACAAAAAATCACTACCATAAACGAGGTAATAGCGCTGTACTTTTTATACAAATAAACTTGCAAAGTGCTGTCTCAAAAATATAAAGACATCACTTGTACTAGAATACAACAATAAAATGTTTTTTCTCAAACTTCTGCTTTTTTTATAATGTTTTTATATCGTCTATCAAAAGGTAATCTTTCACTTTGTCAAACATTGTATAATCCTGTCCTTCAACTCAGACCAACTAAACTGAGCAACGGGTTGTGCAGAATGGAACTCGATGAAGGTTTTTATTCCAATCTGACCAACCGGTTGATCGCATATTATGTTTTGGGAAAAATATTCTATTCCGACCAACTGAACCGACCAATGAAACGAATCAACTAGTTTTCTTTCAAAAGGAAACACTTTTTAATTGGTTCGACAGGAATAATTTAATAATTTATTAATTTGTATTTTTTCCCACCCACAACTTTCGTTTTAAATCCTCACTAATGAACTGGCTACTATTATGAGAAATCCTTGTCTTGTTGACTGAAGTATTAAGTCATTGATTTTTTTTGTATAAATTGGTAAGTTTAATTTATTAAAAAATTTGAAAATTAATAATTATTCCTATTGATTTAACTGAAAGTTGTAACAAAAAAGTGAGAAATAATGCTTATCTTAAAGGCGGTGTAAACATTCAGAAAACTGTTATTGAAGTCGGACGGAGGTTTTCTGTTGGTTTTTTGAATATTTGATTTGGTTTGTTGCATATTTGGTTTAAATAATTGATTTGGTGTTGAAAAAGACTATCTAAATTTTAGCCTTATGTGAACACGGAACCTATAAAGTGTCCGAAACGTCATAAAAAAAATACAAACGCGATGAAACCGTTTTAAATTGTTTCATTTATGGATAGTGCTCGTGAAAACATAAGAAATCAGTATTATTTATCATTATTACAAAAAATATCTATATAAAAATGTATGTTAACATTTCGAAAGTCCTGGAGATGTTGTGTATTTTCAAGATATAATACATATTTCTAATACGTAAGTATTTGATATAAAATTTCAGAAAAATCAGTAAACACACATAAAAAACATGCATTAGTATCGAACATACCACTTTTCGATTTTGAAGTCGATGAATAAGTCGTACTGATGAGAATGAAAAATCGGTTGATCCGTTTGAAGTTGTGTGGATGGGAAAAAATTTAAATAAATAATATATTCCTATCGGATCTACCAAAAAAGTTGATTTGTTGACAAATAAAAATAGTTGATCTGTTTCGGTTGGTCGGTTTATTTGGTTAGAGTGGAAGGGCATTCATATTTTATAAGGGCTTCGAGATATTTCAAAATTTCGTTTTAATTTTTTTCTGTAATGTTGACCTTTTTCACTTGCACGTTTGATCGAAGCGGCCGTCGACATATCTGGAATCATATGAAAATACCGCGGAGAAACTGATAAAAGTAATGTTTCTGAGACCGAAATCAGCAATTGGTCGTGTTTCAAATGAACGAAAGCGACGCGAAGATTATCAAAAGTCAACCGACATAAATTGAGGAAGAAAAAAAGATTTGCAAGAGCCGACACAAAAACCTTTCACTTTCAACTTAAGCTTGTATAATATCATATTATTAAACGTATATTGAGAGTGTGTTATATATTTTTTTCTCAGCCCTAGCTGATGAACGTTGAACTAACAGCCCTATTTTGGCTTAACTCAATCATGAGATGCTAAATCTAGTATATTTGTAATAAAAAGGTTGTATTCGTAATATCATGACTGTGACTATGTTATATTCTCTATTTTTTAATAATATATATTATCCTCCTTCTGTGTTAAATAAAGGAATTTTAAAACATTTACCTACATCTCAGTTGACATAATTAATCTTTAATAACAGAACCTCTAAATATGAGTTAGTTTTGTTCCTGTAATTTTATTCGCTTACTCACAAACCTCTAACTGTCGAGCGGAGCGGTAATTGGAGTAGGTTATTGGAAACTCCTTGAAACTAAAGTATCGGTGGAGAGTAGAATTTGAAACTTTCCCGCTAACGAAGGCAGTCTTTTAATTTGGTTTCGTTTTAAGATTAGACTTGAAAACATCTTAGTCAGTAAATATTTCAGACCATTTTGAGCAAGTTCTTAACATTTAATATACTCACCGACTTCGGGTTATTAAATTAAAACTATAAATGGAAGAAGAAAAAAAAAACTCAAAGTGAAATCACAATTTACAAAATAAATTACTTTTCTTACTAATATTTCAAATCTTTCGCATTTTATGATATCATTTAATCAAATAATTACTGGGATCTTCACAAAATTACCTTAAAACAATATTCCTCTCACAAAATAATATTTAAGTAATTATTATAAACTTTTGAAATCCAACCCTTCGTTTAAGGACTACAAATGCCATTGTAAAAGCACTTATTCGTCATAATATTATTACTAGTATTTCTGCAAAAGGTTCGGCGCTCGTTATAACAAACATTAGGGCGATTATTATAGAAAGTCCGGGTCACATCCGATGTCCATTTTAATTATACCCATATATTTTTAATGGCAACACTATGGGCCCATCGTTAGTCATACCGCGACCTCTTTCTGTTGAGGTAATACTCTATTGTAATACTCGTATTATTGTCAAAGCCAACTACTTAAACTGCCAGTCGATTAAATGGCTAGCCGTCCAAGCTATCCCTTTAATTGAAATGTGCCATTCAACTGCAGTGCTAAACATCGATCAGCTGAGTAGCCAAATACTAAGTTCTACAATACTCCTATACGAAGCTCACCTCGCTGATTAACTGTAGATCACGATACAAGCCACAATTATTAATTATAATCTTCATTCCTAGAAACGGTATTAGTACAAGTAACTACATCATACGCGGATGACATAGGCTTAATGAAAAGTTATTGTTTATGATATTCGAGTATATATGCTTACTATTATGTAGAAAAATAAATAGTGTCATAAAGCAAGGTTTAATATTGCGTTGATATTAACAATACATCAGTTACGGTTGCAGATAGTTAGATTACACTCTGATCTGATATGAACCCTCCTCAATCTTCAAAACATTACCATCAAGTTTAAGTTTAAGTTCGCTAAGTCTGAGCGCTGCTTGTAATCTCACTTCTGGTATCAACCGTAAAATGTCCTTTATGATCAACCGTTTAAGCAACAGATTCCAATAGCCCCATCGAGCGTGATGGTCCACTTGCAGCCATAGTTGCTCGCTCGAGCGTTGAGTTTGCCAAATACGAGTATATAATTAATTTAGTCATTATACTTTAAAATAGATTCCCGTTTTAACTTTTTAGAATTGCTTTAGTTAATTTTCTGTTTACTTTTCTACACTTATATAGATGATTCTATTCATTATGATTTTATTAACCTTTTTTTTAATAACGCAGTGGTAATGCACCAGGGCTCTCTAACCACCTCGTCCTGGAAATGTTGAAACATGGTTGGCTTACCTGGTAAAACCCGCTGCGGAATATCCTCAATGAGAGGAAGGACCCGGCTTCCATCAAGGAGCCACCAAATCCAACCCCACAGGTTATATTAACTTTCTAGTATACAATTTGCCCACTTTATTTAAATGTTTCCATTTTCAATATAATTTATCTTTTTATGTCTATTGTTTTCATTTACATAAAAATCAGGCTTACGTATAAATTTTAACACACTCAAAACGTATAATTTAAACTGTCTGGTTGTCGAAATGAAGCCTCGCCCAAAGCTGCAACGTCGTTAGAGTGATTAATGGAGGAGAGGTGAGGGGCACGGGGAGGGTATTGGGACGAATCAACCTCCTCTAAATACGAGAAAGATGGCAGGAGCAGGTGCGGTACGTCCAATATCGTCACTCAAAGCTTCAGTCACTATGATTACATATTATTATAATGGACATTTTTCTGACAATCTCTTTTTGGTTCTAAATCTGAAGAATTAATAAGCACCACCGTCGATTGTGCGATTTGGAAGTAAAATTAATTTTTAAGGGATTCTAAATTAATCTTACTTTTTTGCATGAATATTATTAAGATATTTGATCACAATCACATTGATAGAGGGAAGTAACGTAAAATTAACTGATTTTGGAATGTAATCCTTATGATTTATTGGAAATACCTTCTTTAAATATTCCTGATAGTGGAAAATTTCTGAATTTCCAATGAGTTCTGGATATCAGTGATCAGTTTACGGTCGTCAACACCCACCAAACCCACCAATTACTACTGGGCTCTCATGGTGGACTATGGTCCATTCTCCCTATCTGATTTGATTCCTTCTATGGGCAAGGCTTGCTCCAGTGGATATATTAGGGGCTGGTGATGAAAATAATGATCAAAAGTTGGATTACTGTCCTCTACGATAATAATTTATGGATGTAACGCGCTGATGGATGTAATGAAATAAGAGTACCCACAATTTTTATTGTGCTCCTAATCACACCGTTGATATTTGCTGTTTGAATAAACAATACGGTTCGTAGAATCCTATTTTATAATCTACCATACCTTCGTACTCAGGCATGTATTAGTTAATAGTAAAATTAAGTAAGTACAAGTCTTGATTCATACACAAAATATCTAATACCACCGTGCACTATTAACATTAAGGAATTAGTAAATAACAAGATGTTAACAACTGTTATCAACAGATAAACAGATTGATCATACATACTAACAGCGCTCCGGTTTAACAAAATAGTTAATAATCCAGAAACTATATATGCGGTTGTACTGTCAACAGCACTTCAAGCTTTTTAAAATTGACGAATTTCTCCACTCGATATTAAACCTTAATATATTTCGGGTAGAGTTTCAATTCTATTGGGAAAATTTGACATTTTGTGGTAGCCTGACATACCCACAACCGTGTATTAGGTCAAATCCCTTGCAGCGTATGCAGACAGAGTCGAACGTTACAAAGCACAATCTTTACACAAGTTTTTTGCTTCCTTGACGTTAATTAATTTTTACATAAATGCGTATTGGTTCTAATTTCTTCTGATATATTTATTTACTAAAAATGTCTAGAAAGATATTATATTAATCGTTTCCGAATCTTATTTGAGAAGTATTAATTTTGTTAGGTTGTACTACTGTATGTATGTTAGCTGTTGCCCAACCGCAAAATGGAGTGGTCTAGTAAACCTTTCTAAATAAGAGAATCAACGCTATAAACCAACTGTGAGCAGAGATTAAACTCTAAACAAGTTTCATAGTGAATTCACTATGTATGTTGAGGTTGGCCTTTTACAAATACCATCGTCCAAATAGAGTATCCTTATTTTTTTATTCTTATACTTTTTTGTTCCTTTCATATACTCTTTTCAATCTGTTACACTTAAGTATGATAGAAAGATGATTTTGTATCCAGTATACCTATTATATAAAATGCGACAGGTTTATTACGTCTGGTTACAATAATTTACATCTATAAAAATCAATTGCTGTTCGTTTGTCTGGCTAAAACTCAAAAACGTCTGGGCCAATTTAATGTTTGGCGTGGTCCATGGAAGGTTTAAACGATAATAGATGATACGAAGTGCACCAAGTCATTTAGTATTAAATATTAATATTATAAAGAGATAAAGTTTCAAACTTTGTTTGTTTGTATGTAGGAGGTAATCTTCGGAAATACTTATGTCGATCATTATTTCACCTACAAGAAGCTGCATCATACGCGGGTGATATAGGCTATATTTACGTGGGCAAAGTCGCGAGAAACAGCTACTACTAAATAATTGTGCAATTCAAGATGGATCGCTCAAGATCTCGTAACTCAGCAAACCGTTAATATTTCTGTCACTGTCGTTTTTAGATTGAGTGGCTGAAAGATCGGAGCAACGTTTGAATTACTTTGAGAGTAAATTACTCTGAAACTATTTACACTTTTGTTCATTATAAATCTGGTTTAAAATCATTGAGTAGCTTAGCTAGGTAGCTTAGTGGATAAGCGACGCGACCTGTAATCTTTGTTGTTAAGTAACTTTCGTAACGGTCGACCACGGGATTGGTGATTAAATAAAATATTATCTAGACCTACTTCTCCGTTCACGTTAAGGTCCCGATTCCATTTGCAGTCGTTAATACCCTCCTATCCGCATTGGGCCATTCTCCTTAAACATCCATAAGGTGGCCTGAATCCTTGCAGTAGGGACGTAAGAGGGCTGAAAATGATTGTAGTATATTTGTTCATTATTAGTTTAGTTTATACAGATCTGATCCAGTCTCTGTATATTTTGGAATATTTTTTATGATTAAAGTCAGTTGGATAGTTTACCTATGAGTATCATAACAGGTAAACTACAATCCATAAGATGAAAATTTGTTCTAATAATTACATTTGATAAAATTCGCATTAATAATGTTATAGTATGCGTAATGGATTCGAGTGCCAGGGGCAACGTGGATTTTTTTGCATTTTTCATTAAGTATATAGATAATGTTATTCTAGTATTTATTGCAATTAAAATTCATTACGTCTAAGCTACTTAAAAGTCGTTTAAAATCCACTGTATTAATTCAAGAACACGTTGCATTGAAAATTATTTTAATTAGATCGCTAACGAATAGAGAAGTTGGGCACATTCTTGCTAATCGAACTTTCCCAAAGACTTAATAGAGAACATTAATAATCGAACAATTAACGAGTTCCAGTTCCGACTTTAGCAGTCGATACGGAACACGGCTTAAACTTTTTTTCATACTGATTTGTTAAAATAACTCGATTATTTATTTAGCATTTCTAGTATTATGAATAAGCACTTGCGCAAAAAAATTATGAAATAATTTTTGATAATTGCTCAAAATTAAAATTTTGATTTGTATGGGTTACCAGCTGGGGTTGAAAAATACACAATATAACCGTAAACTCTTATAATTACATTCTTTAGTTATCAGTTCATTAACAAAATAATGATTAAATATTTAAAACAAATGTGGAAAAGATTTACCTATTCTGATAAATTTTGATGTATTATTTTTTAAATTCTACAAAAAGAAATACTTTTGAAAACCATATCAATTTATAAGTAAGGCCTAATACGATGACGTCAAAATGAACTATGTTATTATTCCCCTAGTAACTTTTGACAGTGGGATAAAGTAAGTAGAACGAAAGAAAAGTCCAATACAATTTACTCGCCATTTTCTTTCTGTCGCAAATCTATGACGTTATAGAGCGTGACATCTCAAGCGTTCCTATTCACAAATTGCCAAAAGTTGGCCAAAAAAACATCCGCCATGTTGCGACATCCACGCCACTGCGGCGATAAGTCAAAACTTTTTGTTGTCTCCTGCGTCCCGCCTCTCGAATGGTGTAGAAATCGACGCATTTACTAAAGTGTCACGCTAACTTTTCCCATATGAATTAGAGCTAACTTTTTACAATCCCTCCTTCAAATCCACCCCCTCTCCTGTTGGCAAGTTTGACGACACTTTTCAATTCAGTATTACAATTTTGATTTCAGTTCCACTGAACAGAGATCTAAAAAAAAGTCGATTGATGAGAGAAAAAAAATTGATAATTCATTTTAGTATTTGTTTCACTTTACTACAGTATACGAGTGGCATTTAAGACTTTAGCAATTTTAAAATCGTCTTTTCTTTTGTCTTTTAGAAAAAATTACATAATCAACTTTCTCGGATGTTCAAGAGATAACTTACCTTATTCGCTTCTTTTACTCCTTGTAACCATCACCGCTAGATATACAATTCAAATTTGTTTAATCGAATAAGATTTCTTGTTTAAAAATGGTGATATTTTAATTCTACTGAATCTTCTGTATGCATTATTCTACTGTATTTTCGTCAGTAGTAATCTGATTATTATTAGAGATGTATTGGCATAGTTGTTACGAAAACATAACATTTTGTGATCTGCTGCGAATGTGTAAAGCCCTAAGCGTAGGTGTAAAAACCGTTAACTCGATATCTAATATTAGATAAATCGATAAGTGGTCCAAGTGGCAAGAAAAGGGAATCTTCCCGAGGGGGCATCGATTAAAAACCACACAAACTCAAAAGTTTAAACGGAAAATTAACAACTTTGGCTTCATTAGGGTTGTCTTTTGTAAAGTTTGGCTGTTGGCAAATTTTCGTGTCGAACCGACCCCCAACGCGCCGCCGCTCGACCGTTCGGGAATCGGCGGAATCTCGAAAGAAGCTCTTCCTCCCCCTCCCCACCACTTCCCCTCCATACCTAGAGTTATTTCGTAATTCACAATGAAGACACGATCGGTATTTCGATCGTTCTTAATTAGAAAGCTTGTGAACTGTGAGCGTTTATGTTATTCCGTTGAATAATTTACATTGTGAAGTCAATTTGAAGCCCGCGATGAAATAATGTTTTATTATTATAATTTATATTAAGACACCGTGAATTCCGGTGATTTATTTTCATTAACGACACAACTTTACGGCATATCGAAATAAAACAAAAATTATTTTAGGTCCTAACTAATTGATCTTATTGGTGAGGTAATATACAATGCGAATTTACTTTGTTACTAATGCCTTAGTAGACATTGGTAAATATTATATTAATCGATATTATCGCTTCTCTTTGTTTATTTCGATAATAACATGCGTTATATACTTGACACACAGTTACGTGGTAAGACCAAATTTAATTAAATTCGACGGTGAAAATAATATCATGTTACTTGCTTGCTGGATCCTCTAGCCAAAATTGAACCTGGAAACCAAGAGATTTCCTTGAAACCAATAACACCGAACAGCGATTACTATGAAACTACTATTATTATAATACAGATATAAAACATTTTAGCACAAATATATATAAGAAGATCTTTTAAAATAATACTAAGCCGTCGTTAAGCTTCAATAACATTTAGCCCATCACACATTAAGCAATAATAAAGTGAGCTCAGAAACGATGATCGTACAGCAATAAAACGGAAATAATCTCGTCATAAATGCATAAAGCATTTTAAGCGGCGATAACAATAACTGGCGGGGTCCCCTGAATAACAATTGCTGGAATGGTAGCGCATAAAGCGCTTTGTTGTATTAAATTTTTTCGGATGAGACGCGAGATTGCGTCGTAATGCGGAAATGAGGTGTTGACAATTCCCTTTTTTTTCTGTCCAAGGTCACGTCAACTGTTTTGTTGTTTGGACGCTTGTCCTTTATTCTTCGGGGCAATAAGTCAAAACTTTCCGGAGGCCAAACTTTTGCACCCCCGCCTATAATTTTTTTTTACTCGATGCTCAATTTCTCCGTCGTGTTTTTTACTCGAGGGCAGTTGTTATTAGACTTGTATCACTTTGGTTGCTCTGTAGCAATATTTGTGATATAATTTTACATTGTATCATGACAAATATTATTTTAATTAAAATAATTTATATATAAATATAAATAAGTGTAATCAAATATTAAATTATTCCGTGATGAATGGTCGTATCTTTTATACAGGGAATCCTAGTACAAGTTTGGTCTCTTAAGATGATTTAAGACTATTTCAATCTCCAAAATTGCATGTCTCTTCGCAAAATATACTTTATTTAAAATTGAATTTGTACATATATATGCGCAATATCTTAAATAAACTACTAACTAGAAAAACTTTTCAACAATCTCCAACTATGCTTTTCGTATATTTTTAAATTTGTATGAACAGTAACAAGAGATAATATGCAGTATATTTTAAAATATAGAAAACCTGCACCATAATCAAACAAATATTGTTATAAGATCACAAAGAAACCACAATAAATACAGTAAAAACTATTATATTAGGGGTTAAAGTATAAAATTGCCGTTTTATAGTAATAGGTTCCTTGCTTGCAATAGATTCTAGTGCAATAGATTCTATTGCAAGGATGGTTCAAGGTTTTCGAAAGAAACTTTTCTAATATGTTCTTCTTTTAAAAAATGTGAAACATTTGAATATCAACTTTCAGTTGTTTTTGTTATTCAACTTAGACAAGAAAAATGGATACTGCGAGAATTCGAGTGATTTTTGAATACGAGTTCCGACGCGGAAGTAACAGCCCGCAATATCAAAGTTGCGTTTGGGGAAGGGTCTGTTAAAGAACGCACCGTGCGATTTTGGTTTAAACACTTTCGTGATGGAAACTTCGACTTGAAGAACGAGCCACGAAGAAGACAGACCACACAGGTGAATAACGATGAATTAAGAGAGATGGTGGAAGCCGATCCTAGTCAAACTACCCAGGAATTAGCGGCATGGTTAACTTACTCATAATGTAGACTCATTTGCGTCAAACCAATAAAAAAAATATGAAAATGGGTGCCTCATGATTTGACTGATCTGCAGAAAGAAACGCGTGTTGAAACTTGTGTTACCTTATTGAATCGGTTCAGAAGGAATATTTAACTGAATTGTGACATATAATGAAAAGAGGATTCTTTATGATAACTGTAAAAGTAAAATGCAATGGCTGACCTTAAACGCCACAACAGTGCCCTAAAGCAAAACTTACCAATAAAAAGGTAATGGTAACTGTTTGGTGGTCTCAGCATGGTGTTATTCACTATAGTTTTTTCCGATCTGGTCAAGTAATAACGGCAGATGTTTATTATGCCGAACTCCGAACAGTTGGTAAAACTAGCAGTAAATCAGCCCCGACTCATGAATCGATCTTCACCATTATTGCTCCATGACAACGCGAGACCTCATACAGCACGAGAAACCGTTATGACCCTTCAGGAACTGCAGTTACAAATCATTCTTCATCCTCAGTATTCGCCAGACCTTGCTCCAACAGACTAGTATTTATTTCGTGTTTTGGACAATTATCTACGTGACTAGAAGGTTCTTCCCAAGAGGCAGTACAAAATGCTTTCACACAGTATGTGCAGTCTAGATCCTCAGAGTTCTATCGCAAAGGCATAAATGACCTATATAGATGACAGTAATGTATAGATAATAATGGGGATTAAATAAATTTATTAAAAATTTAAAAATAAACAATTTCGATTTTCAATACAAATCGGCAATTTCATACTTTACTCCTATTATTAAAATAATGTACTATTTCATTCACATCATACGAATGATTAAATCAAGTATCGTTCTTTTTTCAGTTCTGGTAGAGTTAATGTAATTCTAGAATTTCAATATAGCCCCTAATATTTCTTCGGCATAGTTCTTGTTACCAAATAACGACAGTAAAAATATTTGTCACGATTGACTTAAAAAGTAATGATTGTTAACTACTGGATTGCCATCACGTACCTTATATTTATGCGCCATGATCACGGAGTCATTATACTAATTATATTGAGTCTCACGTAGACAATATAATAGCTAAACACTATTGAGATGTTATAATCACGTTAAGCTTAGTAAATTTCTGGCCAAGAGTGTTAACGGTATTGTTTACATTCAACCGTATTAACACCATCTTGTATGCAGTACCCACTCGTCGGCTTTTAATAAAGTCGAGTGGAGACCGCTCCGTTGCAAATGCGCACCGCTTCCAGGGAATTCATTGGGAATTCTTCCCTTCTCGCACATTAGCTTAAAGTCTGTTCTACATTGAGTTTACTTCATTTTGGTATAAATACTTTGAGATAAAACTTGATGCTATTCCAAGAAATTAAACGAAAATGGAGAGCATCAAAAATATATGAAATTAACAATCCGAGAAATTCTTCAGCAGGTAATATTTCAGTTACAATCTAGTGGTAGATTAGTGATAAATTTAATAATCGCATACTTTACATTTTCATGTGTTTTGACAATTCAAACTCTAAATATGCTTGAATAAAAGTTCAATTTACCATGCACTCGTGTTAGTTTAAGCCTTTACAAAACCAGACCCCTATTCAAGCACCGTAGCATCTCGCAAGCAGGTTCTGTATTTAATAAACATAAATCCATTTGAATTCGGTACAAAGCGAACGTTACAAACGCGGCTTACAAAGATTTGTAACTGGCTTCATCGTAAATCCGTGTTCCAATGCTGCCTGTGAAGCTTACGAGTATTTAGCCAGCTATACTTTAGAGGAATTGTAACAAGCAACTTACGATGGTGCCGCTTCAGTAAATAAACAGAGTTAGACCCTTTAGTTAGAGTAATAGTCTGTAATAGTTTAGCTGAATGAACGGGTAGATTGTGTGGTATCACTATTTACTTATCGTAAAAGATTAAAAATATATTTATGATTTAATTCTTTTAAGCCTATATTCATTAAGAGTATACCATTGTAACTACAAAATTGGTCTACTCTTAAGTAAAAACAAATAACTATCACCGAAAACTATAGAACCTTTATATTTAAAGTGGTATTTATGACTATGAGTATACTTTAGTTTAATGTTATAATTAAGTTTATTTTTGGAGGCATTCAAAAACAAAAAGTTTTTTAAGTGTCACTATTTTAAAATCAAATAAAAGCGAATTCCACTAGGTATAGCATTATGCCAACATATAATTTATTAATAACGCAAAACATTATCAAAATATAACATACATTAACATTATTAAAAATATTTTATCCATTAAAATAATAAAATATCTCGTATTTAGATATGAAAACGTACGATGTTAATAATTTATACATATTTTCTAATAAAAATTGGAAAACTTTTTTCCAAAAGGACCAGGGGGAAAATACTTGATCATTTATTATTAAACATAGATCAAACAAAGTTGACAACATAGTTCTCCAGCAAAAGTGTAAAAATGGTTTATCCTATATCATATAACATTATAAATATCCGATATTAGTCCCGACTCAAGAATAGCCGCCCTTCAAACCTAATAAATAATGTATGCGAATAGCCAAAGTGGTGGAACGGTGTTCTCAATATATATTTCTTTTATGCTAATAAAGCTTTTGTATTTATTGTTGATGAATGTATTACCAGCCTCTAAAAGGGAAATATTATGAAATGTTTTCAAACAACACAATCGTTTTGTTAGTAATGTCATTTATATAAAACAACAAACGGTTTAGATAACTTGTTCGAATATATTATCCATAAGTATTAAAGAGTCTATAAATTTACTGTGCCAGTAAAACTGTGTAATATAACACGAATGCGATTCTATTGAGGATCCAGCATTACAAAGTACGTAAGTACGTATCAGATGCAATAATAATAACCTTCAACCGAACACTGCTTGAATGTATCTGGAGATTGTCAGTTTTCTACGAGTGGTGTCGAATTATGTAAATTACTACTAATGTTAACCTCACGACAGTGAGGTGTGTCACGACAAAGAGTGTACCTAATGCGAAAGAATAAACAACCAAATTCTTTCTCGATTTCATAATATTTATAGTTTTTTTATAATATTACCCAAATAATGTATGCTTTTATCTCTTACTAGCTGACCCAGTGAACTTCGTATCACTTACCTCTTAATAAAAACCATATAATAGGGTTATAATTATTATTTGGGTTTAAATTAATAATGTTTTCGTGCACTAATAACTATAATGGCGACAGTATGTCTTTTTTTTCACGTGCTGTCAAGACAAACCATAGATTGAAAAATATTGCGTAAACTGACCACTACACGACCATAAATATTGATCGTCAACTGAACGTTTGACAGCTAAGAACAGTTTGTATGGGAAAATCAAATTGTCGTTTTTAGTATTATACTCGCAATTTTGTCATATTTTCTCATCGTTTAAACCTTCCCAGGTCTTCCACGAATATTTCAAGACTAAAATTTGTGAAATCGGTTCAGCTGTTCTCGAGTTTTAGCGAGACTAAAGAACGGAAATTCATTTTTATTTATATATAGATAAGATTAATAGGGTAATAGGTTGGTACCATTAGCATTACGTTATACAGCTGTTAAGCCTCTAAATCATCACGAAACTGATCACGTTTGGGCCATGCATCAGATCAGCTGCACACAATGGTCTTTTACATTTACTTCCTATTATACTAGTAACTTTTAAACTATTACTACATATTATACTGGGCATTATATGTTTTAATGTTAATAATTATTTTATTTTAATATCCACACGTTAGGGTATATTTCGAGATCAAAACATAGAAATATGAACATTTAAAAATAAGAACTTCAATTATACTCAAACCGGTATAGAAATAATTTCTATTTATTTTATTTAGAGAAGGCGAATTAATTAAAACCTCTAATTGAAATTATGTCCGTTAGACCGTCGTTTAATTTTGTCAATAGAAGTTCTGTGACCAGAAAAAAAGGTTATTTTGTTGACTTAAAATCTTTCTCGTCGAAAAACACTTTTTAATCCAACCTGTGAATCTCTTTTGGATTTCGTGAAATTAATCACCTGACACCACGGAATTATAAAAAGGTATAATTTATGCTTGGTGAAGACAAAATGGGAGTCGGGTGCGAATGATTAAATGTACGACGCGAATCGCTTTAAATAAAGCCGTTCTATGCGTGTGAAATCCGATAAAAACGACTTAGTACTGCCCATGAAAAATAACTGCCTTAAAAGGTAAAGGCAGTTTTGCGACAAATGACAAACAATTATTCGCCATTTGTCGCAAAATTGCTGTAGATTTTTTTTGTCATTGCCCTTATATGTTTATTTATTTTATTTAGAAAATTTACAGCTTCAGTTACTCGTACATAATTAAGAACTAAGATCTCAATCAGCTTTTTACAAGTTTCCATAAACTGAAAAAAGAATTTATTTGTAATTGAAAATATAAAATAATAGAAAAACTGCTTACATTAACATGGAACATGAAATTGATTGTCTAGAAGTAATATAAACGCAACTGCAATAATTCTTTTCTCAACTCTTCTTGGAAAATATTTTGAAATTACATTTTATAAGATTAAAAATATAATAGTTCTTGTCTGTTTTTTTTGTGCTTTAAAGATTCGATGAACTTGATTAGATTATTTTCACCTTAAATTATCATAATATAACGTATCGGATATGACGGCGTGTCTCCACAGTACAACGAGTAATTAATCGTGCGAAGTGACGGATGCGGGTGACACGATTTAATTCAAGCCCCGGGACGCCTTGCTACAAACGCGTCACGCATGTAACACACAATAAAACGCATCAGCTGCTATGTCACTACGAATACGACCCTAATTGCAAGAGTCTAAAGCTCATTTATTATGATGTCAACGTCTCTTATCACAGGATATCTCGTATAGGTCAATGTCTTCACGAATTAATTAATTTCAACGTGAAGTGTAATACAAGCTTTATTTATGAAACATGTTGGAGGTATGACACTAACAAGGACTTGTTAGTTGATATTATTAACAGGTTTGCGGTTTTTATAATTGCGGGATCAACGAACAAAAAGCATTCTAGAAAGGGAATGACATCGTGATGTAGTTATATAGCTATCTAAAAGTATTGGATTTGAAAATAGGACATAGATAATTATTGGAATGATAATTATCTCCTGTGTGCGTGACTGTATCTCCTAATAATATGGAATTTGTAGAAACGTACGTAGACCGAATCTCACTTATATAGCATTTATTAAAAATTAAATTAATTTCAAACGTTAATATATCTGTAACCAAAACAAGTTTAGAGGGGTATAAATAAAAAGACTCATTTGTAGTCAAAGCAAACAAAAGCCGTTTAGGTATACAACTATAAAGTAAGAATTAATACGACATGGTTCCAAACAGGGACTGACGTAAAGGCTGCTGCGCCCTTTGAATAATGAAATGTCGCGAGCTGTAATTATTGTTTGTAACAGTGAACGACGCATCATAAATCTAACTAGCTAACTAGTCTCATTGCTGTTTAGGGAGGAATATTCATAACGCTCAATATTTATATTATGCTTTACGTAGAATACCGTAAAACTAGCATAATGTATGAAGTTTCTATAAGATTTATCAGTTCAGTAGAATGTGCTTCAATTTAGATTTATGATATTATTTTTATTTATTTTTGTTTTCAGCATTGATGCCTGCTTATTTGATAACCTTCAGGATAAAAGCTGCTTTTAAGAACTAATAAAACTGTATTCACATTCTCTCATTTCTTAATTTTAAAAGATACTTTTAAATAGATAGTTTGGCATTTTAATTTGACTATTGTAGTATAATCTAGCTACAATCAAAATTTTTATTCACAATTACTATATTTCATGAACTTTGGATGATGCTGGAACGACTATTGTTTATCAAGGCAATAATAAAAAATGCAACCCTTTTGTTTGAAAAATTAAACTGTGTTAGGCTGTACTCAAACTAGACTCCTTTTTGGAAGCCGTACAAGTGCTCTTCCAACTAAAATACCTAACTTAATAATAAGAGCCTTTGAATTCTTCTCTTTTATCCAAGTCTAGATAAACTTTTAGTTTGTTAAAGTTTATAGGTTACTTAATTATTATTACAGAGTTATATCCTTTTTGGATATGTCAACCGGGCCACGATACAATAGTACTAACTGATATACTCAAAGTTCATAGTGAAATCAAGCAACTACACTAAGTTCAACTTAACTGGAGTTGACGTTTTTTAAGATTTTTTTTTTCAATTGGTACTGATAAAATGCTTGGGATTGCCATCTGAATTATAAAATTTGAATTTTCAGTTAAATGGCTTCCTCACACGTTTCCAATCCGTTAGCAATGATGCAAATTTTTGAATTTTATTGCTGGTGAATTTACCCGAGTCAGCCTTTTTGCCAATTTACAGTTGCAAACGTGAAAATTCAGCTCGGCACAATGCTTTAGCAAATTATCCTGGGATCATAACATGGTAATGCTACCAATTTATTTCTCCGTCTTTCTGTTCCGTTTTTCCGTGATGTACATTTGGGCTGTTGTATCTTCTATAGTTCTAAATATTCGGTGGACTATTTGTGTAATTTAAAATTTATTGCAATTCCTCTCAAAGGTATAGTGACTCTTATATGTAACGTTTAAAGTCGTTACATATTATTTGAATTATTAAGAAAATTATAAAAACATACATTAATCTGTCCAAACACTAATATTACTTTAAACACTGATATTTATCAATAGCTTTTAAACATAATTGTGTCTAACGCTATCCTTAGCTGGGTTACCAAAAAATTACTATCTCGAGCTACTCCGTGCTTCGGAAGGCACGTTAAGCCGTTGGTCCCGGCTGCATTTGCAGTCGTTAATACCCTCCAATCCGCATTAAGCCAGCGTGGAGGGTCATGGCCCATCCTCCTTAACCATCCATAAGGAAGGCCTGAGCCCCTGCAGTGGGGACGTAAAAGGGCTAGTGATGCTATCCTTAGACAATGCCAAATAACTATATCGTTCATTCAATAGTTTCACAAGACGTCGCGATCGCCTTTGCTATTACATGTTAAATAGCTGTAGCGTGAATTTCGTCAAATTTAATTCCGGTATGCTACATTCGCTGATCCATTTAATTAACACTTTTAGATTTATCCTTATTCTACCAATAAATTACATAACAATCAAATGTTGATATGTTTTTGTATAGTATCGATAACCGTTAAAGATGAATAAATGAAATTTGTGAATTATTAGAATAAAATTGGTCGTCCTCCTAGATCAAGCATTTATTTTCAAGGCATGCTAACTTCTAAAAAGTATATAAATATAAATATGGACTAGACTCATAAGTTATAAAGTATTTACTTGACCATAATAACCAACGTCAAGTGAAAAGCGTATGCCTGCAAATTATGATAATTCTATTCAGAACGATTATCCAAGCAGATCTTTGATTCAACTTGCTCTGATCCCTTGGCGTCTCTGTAAAACTTTAATACTGAACAATGTTGTTTTCGGATAACGATTGATGCTAAAGCTTAAAAGATAAATAAATGACAGCCTATCTACTGATTGTGTTCAGAAATGGCAGTTCTCTAAGCCCTTTACTGCGAATTCAAAGGAAAATTTCTGCAAGATAGACGCCACATTGGTCATGACAATCGTTAAACGAATATAGCTCATAATACAATCACATAAAGTAGGTCCCCGGAATTGATTGATGACTACCGTGTAGTAAAGTTATAACTGGATTCCTTTCATAACAGGAACAATGAAGTGGAGCACAAAAGATCTCGGGAAACGGAAAGAAGTATTCCAAAGTAGGACTTGAGCAATTCTTTCATATTGTAGTGTTTATTTTTCTTTTCTACGTACTCTTAAAGCAGGGGACTGTCAAATTATAATCACCTTGTAAATAACAGTTAGACAAAGGAATAACGGTTTTACAATTTTCTTTTGAATCCTACAGGTGATAAAAATTTGTTCAGACGTTCCATCATGGTCGACTACAGATAGCTTATCATCAAAGGAAATCAATCAAGCAAGTATGGCACATCGTCATTTATTATTTTGTTTAATATTCTTTGAGCTGTCTATTTATTCCTTTTTTTCATTTAAATTTGGGTTTAGGTTTACTTCTTCTTGGAAAATGATATTTTGTTTTAGTTATAAAGAGGTTTGGTTTCCTTATGTATTTTTCAATATTTATACACAGTATTCTAACTCGTGGCTTAATAGAAATTTTCAACACTTTTCTTAATGAAGGAGTGTTTTTTTTATTTTATTTAATTATATATTCAGACCACTCCGAACCTTGAGTTTCCATTTTTTATACTTAATAATAAAAACGTAACTGTTTTTTTCTTACCTTTGATGATTCTCAGATGTTCATTCCTACAGCTAATCATAAACATTCAAGGTGGAACTGATTATAGCCTCAGGGTTTAATAAAAACGTAATAAAAAGAGAAAGTTTCTAAGGACCGAAGCGAACTAAAGACGAAGAAAAACCTCCAGATATACTTTATTCAAATAGAGCAAATAATTCACTGGGTGGTGTATAAGAGAGGGGCTGCTTAAATCTAACTTTTGAGATATTCGGAAAACTTGGCCGTCTGCCTTTGATATACTACATATTGCTTATTTGAATTTTGGAATTATTGTCATAATGTAAAATTACATATATATCGTAAGTAAATAAAAATATGTGAAGGCACTTTGAAATCATTTTATAATTTTCCGTCCTTTAGTTTCAAACCATTAACACATTTATGTGTGTACCTAGATTACAATATTCTAGGTACACACATAAAGTTATAGCCATTTCCCACATGAGTAGGCAGAGAAACTTCTACTTGCCAAAATTACCGCAACATAACAGTGACACTATGTCTTAAAGATCTTTACCTAGTATTACCATGAGCTTTAGTATGTTTCAAGTTCTACTAACTGTGGATTGCCACAGTGCATCGATAAGATCTCTTAAACAAGATATGCATCAAACTTTCAATCTTAATTTGTTTACTAAGTGTTAGCTTAAACTTCACAAGCACTTAAAAGTTGTTCACTTTTTATGAAACGATTCTGACTAAAATGTGTGTTCATCTGTACATAGGTGAATTAAGTACACCATTCCTAGACTTTTATTTAACACACACATACAGTTACATGACATAATCATGTAACTGTATGTGTATGTGTATGTTATAAATAAGTCTAGGAATATGTATGTATATGTATGTGCATGTGCCTTTTTGTCTTTCTTATATACAAATATTCCTTCTTTGCAATTTGTGGGAACATATTTTTGATCAATAAAATATTATCGGTATAAATTTATAAACAATAAATTCCTATTTCAATAAAAAATAAAATTGTGGAACAAAATGTCTTCTTTAAATAAGTATGAGAGATAAGATAGCAAATGTGTTTTAGTAGCTCAGTACGATTGCTAAGTTATTAACTAACTGTGTGGATCTGTAATTGGTTATCTGATGTATCTAACGATATTGTTAGATCATTTATGCAACCGTGGATCTAGCATGATAAAAAAAAAATGAAATAAAAAAATATAGCTGTTTATATGGTGCCGGTGAATGAACTCAAAATCTGAAAATACATATTCGTATTCGTTCCTTTCAACTAACTTTGTAAGTGTAATACACCGCTTACCTATAAATTATCTCTCAAAAGCAAATCATTCAAGTAATTGAAATTGAAATCAACTTGAAAAACTCATTAAAATAAATAACATTACCTAAGACATTACATTATAGTGTAAAAATACCGGGATCTTAAACTTCATACATCTATCATTGAATTCGCATCTGACGTAAGATTTGTTGCATGTCTTACGGAAATATTCGTTAGTAAGACATGCAACGAATTGACGCATCGACGGTTGACAGATCGCAAAACATCACGATATGTGCCAAGTGTGCCAATACTAATGCTCTTATCATCGAATCATTTTATACAATCGTCATTAATCAGCATGTTACTTTACAAAGTAACATGCACATAAGATATTCTTATCACTCCTGTGTCTATCGTCTATTTATCTAGTTATTGTTTCTTAGTCACTAAACCGAACAAAATTTAAGATAATAGATAAAATTTGTCATCCCATCATGATCTAGGTATAAATATAAAGCCAAATGTAAAAAAATATACTGACAAAAGTTAATACTCGTATTTACACATAAGAATAAATTATAAGTATTTCTTTTGTTTGTTGTTTGAAAATTAATCATCTCAATGTCTTAGTCAAACTGTTTTTGTCTACTTCTTGTTGACATCAAATATCAGTGTTAATCTTTTATTAATATTCAACGATAACGTGCCATTAAATGTCAAAGTCACCATTAAACATCGGTAACTAGGTCGTGACGCTGTCGGCTACTATCAAAGTGTATAATTCTGTCGATAGAACTTCGAAGGTTTTGGCAACAGGACAGAAATCTATAGATGATTAATGTGTTGATTCTATATCAAGGACGAGGTGTTGGATGTTACGGACTTTACTGAATTGATACGGAAAGACAGATTGTAAACAGCTGAATAGGGCCAAAGAAAAATATAAAAAAACTTTATTTGCTCGTTTCTCGACTAATGTACACGACAAGGTGCATAATTGGCTGTCCTCTAATAAGCATGTTGTTTATGAACTATTGTACAATAAGAACTAAGAATTATTAAATCAGATCGTTGAATGCTTTCAATATATAAATCAATTTGAGGAAACGAATTTCATATTCTCCTTAGTATTTAGTATTTGAAGTAATAAGAAGAAATTATGAACACATAGATATGTCTAAAGATTTAGATCATTCAAATTTTCAAATAAATAATCCCATGAAAACACATATAATGAAATAAGATATAAGTGAGCAAAAATTTGAATATTCTGAAATTGACAAAAGTAGAAATTTTCTTTCGAAAATGAACTTGAAAAAATCTTTAAAAATTCATGAACCACCGAACCGTACTCCAGGAACATTTCCTGCGTTTCCTTTTATAAGTATTTCAACATGATAAATGGTCCGGCCGCCTTATCTTCAAGCAAAAAATCATCGGAAAATACTACCTACTAGTTGAGCAAAAAGTCATTAACGATGCCCACTTGATCTCATGACTCTATTTCTTTTTGTGGAGGATTTTGAGGATTATATATTCTTAAAACTTCAATTTGTTATCTTTACATTGTTTAGATTTTTATCATCAAAAATCAAATTATATAAGAATGGAGTGGTATATAATAAATATACCATATTGATTCGCAGTAATCAATACTTTGAGCCTCGACAATGATAAGAAACTAATAGTTACGAACTTCAGACAGTATCGCAGATACAAGAAAGATTTTGCAACTCGTAAAAATGAAAGTTGCTGGAAAGAGGAAATCCTGGTTGCGTAATATAAGAGAAAAAAATTAAAATTCAGTTTCGCATTTCACGAGGCAGAATTAAAAATCGTTAATCTAAAAATACAGTGTTGTTGCGAGTTTTTAATAAGACGATTTTCCCGCAGAATTTCTCTTATAAGAAATTATTAAATGATTGATTGTATTTGACATGTCAAAGAAGATTTTCCTAGAACCAAGTTGGAATATAAATAGAAAATCTACCGTTATTTTATGGACCACGCAAACAAATTTATTTAATTATTTACTATCAATAACTGATGTGATAGTCTAAAAAGTCAACATTATCATGTTAACAATGGCTATATTATTCAATACTCGAGGGCGGTGTGACCTAACCGATTCATCAAGAATTAACAAAGCGGTTCTCTCAGCTTTCGCATTATCCGCTGACTCTACGTGACTCTACACAGCGTAGAGTAGCCATGAATGACGACAGATGGGTCAAGTTTTACGACGTGTCGATTTTATATTTCCAAATACAAAGTAAACTTTGTTTATTATCTTTTTCTAAGTGATATAAAGTCAGAGCATTTCCATAGAATTAAAAAGAAAACAGGATTATACCAATAGCAGCTACCATTTATGTTTTTACAGATATCTGATCTGTAAAATCGAAAAGTATTTTTGGTACATTAAATATACAATATTTTAATTTCTGTGATGCTCTAGAATTCTAGATGTTAATTGCTAATATAGCATCTAGACGTTATATTATAAATAAAAGGCAGATATTGGTTCAAGCTTTCCAACATTTACTTCCAAATTATTATGCTATTTTTAAATATGGTTCGTCAATCTACGAACTACTTCCCGCTGGAGCAGTAATTATATTACTTTTATAATTTTATTAAATACTTTTTCTTAAAAATGCAACCCTTAAAAGTATAATGTTTGACATATTATTTAACACTGTAATTTGTAATGAATCCTAAAATTATAAAGCAAATATTCAGGGACAATTAATGAACTGTCTGAATCAAGCCGTAAATATGGCTATGAAATATAATCCTGCACAGGAGAACATTATTTGAGTTCTATGATCTCTCAAAACTAAATTTCTCAAGAAAAAAAGGAACACAATATCCTGCAGTAGCTCTTATTTCTTTTAAAGATAGCTTTCATTTTTAATGTTCAAAGAATGAATACGTATTGTAATTTGAGCCCTTTTAATATCGGGAGAAGAGAAAATTGACTTGGAGACGAAATGTGTGCGCCCTCAATATCCAACCCTTGCTTCTACATACAGAACCTACTAGACATTAACAGTTTATTGCTCTTGTTGCAGTGACAACTCGTGAGTAAGTAAACAGCATAATAATAATAATATATCATTAGAATTGTTTGACATCTCATGAACAAAATTTCAGACTAGTTATGTAATGATTTATCCAATAGATAAATATATCACATGCATTTAAAAAAAAACATGTTTGTATTCTATTCTCTGTATAAACTTTTAAGTTTTTATTTCGTATATCCACGTCTATGTAATTTTCTTAAAAAGGTGCGTATTAAAATAACGATGTTATAATACCTTAACTTGTTTGATATATATTCTATAAAAATAATCAACATTTATTTTTATCGGTAAAAAAAAATCATTTCAATGTTAAAGTGAAATCTTTCTTTATTTTGGTAGCGCTTGTTCTTTTAACTATGAACAAAAGTTACTCCACAATATTTTATACTGATAACAACACTTACAAAATATAGGTACTATGTGACTATAATATTAATATTGAAACAGTAAGGTAATCAATATAGAAATAAACTGACGAAATGATTGGAATCCAAAATATTTAATCAAAAATACATCGATGACCTCCACAGCCGAGTGGTTTGCACACCTGTTTAAAGTTGTCGCCAATCTGATGTCCTGGGTTCGATTCTCTGTCGGGATCGATGAAAAATAGACTTTTATGTATTGTCTCGGGTCTGGGTGTTGTGGTATATTCGTCTTTCTGAAAGGACCATTAGTGGTTATTAAACACAGTGTTGTTAAATCACTTAACTAACTTCTCGAGAACGGTGTCTTGATTTACTGGTGCCAATTTTTTGATGCCTTTTTCATAAAAATATGGCTCAGTCACTCCTTCATAGCTAACACCACACCAAATCATGACTGAATTCGGGTAATAGCCACGCTGTACTCTTGTTGACTCGTGAAGCTTCTTTAGAGCTTTGAGCATAAATACAATAATTGTGTTTGTTAAAATATTATAGTTTCTCAATTAAATAAAATTAAATATAAATATTAGACAACATCACATACATTGCTCAGATTCCAAGATGAGTAGCTTAAGCCCCCGTATTATGGAGTATCTGAGACAACGAAGGTACCACAACACCCACACCCGAGACAATATAGACAAGTTCATTCTCTACATTGGCCCGACCGGGAATCGAACCCGGGACCTCAGAGATGGCGACACCATGAAACTGGCCTGCGAACCACTCGGCTACGGTTCTCAAAATCTCATCCGTAAACAATTTTTTTATGTGACGTCCCTTTGCGTACCGCTTAAGTACTTTTTTTGATTTTACTACCCTATTCTTTTTAAATTATTTGTTAAGAAGTGACCAGTGCATTTCTTTTATGCTGCAAGTCCTAAGTCATCTTTTAAAATACGCGATGTGGTTCTAGATGCTATCTTCATCTCCCGAGATAAAATCTTTTGCTTTCAGATAGGATTTCTTTGAATTCTTTCCCTTACTGCTTTGATCGCCTTTTCCGCCACGCGGACAACCAGATCTTTTTCTGTCACAAAACAGAGGAGGTTTCATTGTACGTATCAATAGGCCAGCACATAAACATTTGACTAATAGCAAGTGTATGGGGGGTTTTGAAAATTGTGTTTGGCTTCATACCTACTTTATGTAATGAAATCACAGCGATGCGGTTCTCTTTATCGCCCCACTCTATTTTAAAATAACTTTAAAATAATCTTTATTGGCGCGAAAATAAGAAAAGACATTGAACAATCATATAAAAATGACAGATTCAAAATCCAAAAGTAACATTTTGTTTATTTTTAATTCTAACATCATTTATGGCCATTAGGGTGGAGTATTTTAAGTTTCATAATTTTAAGTTTCCTGCCTTCTCAATCAGTGATCTATAGTAATGAAAATGTTCATGCAAAATTACAGCTTTCTAACTCATTATCTTGAGGTGGTGCATTAGGCATGAAGATAGATAAATAAGAAAAATAATAAATTACAAATAAAAATTAATTTCTGAAAATATCACAGATTATTTTACTGAATTTATACTCAAACCTACAATGAATAACTTTATGAAATTACCATAAAAATAAATTTTGACGTTTAGTATCTGAAGTGCCAATATCTTCTATCTGACGGAAATACTGAGATTTGGTGTAAAAAATATGTGTTTCTTGCCTGGATTTTATTCTAGTACGAATGAAACCATCTCTAACATCGGGTCAACAAACAGATGCCGAAGCCTCAGTTGGCAAGGGTACTTTTCAATATCAAACAATTTATCTCCAGATGCAATTTTGTAGTCATTTCCAAGTCGCTCTTTTTCATTGTTACAAGAGGTTCTGTTATCTTCTCTTTCGCTCATTGTATTAATTCATAAAAAATTGTCGCATCTATTTTATGGGTTCGAAGACCTCAATTTTTAAGTCAACACACTTATCACACTGTTTTCCTAAAGTGCCAATAAAAGTATTGGAGCCTGTAGTATTACCGTCAAGACTGGATAACAAATTGCGAAGTGGTAATTTATTTGCATGTAACTAGCACACAAACCATTGCCCCCTTGCAATTCAGATATTTTTTAATAAAACAGTAACTCCATTTGTCCGATCAATACTGGTCGGCAGTACCATCGCTTCTAATTGTCACCAAAGAAGAACGAAATTCATATCTATTTTCAAAATGACAATATTTTTCTCAATATCAGTCGAATCGAACTGTATTTTACGCGAATCGGATAGAAAGGTGACCGATGTATGTATTCAGAATTGGGTCCTGATATGATTGAAATATGTTCTTCAACTTTGATTTTCCTTTGAGATATATTATCAGCCTTAGTTATTGTCGAAGTTTTGTCCTTATGATTATCAAAATATTTCTCGGTATATACATTTACATGTTGCGATATCAAACAACTTATTTATTGAATCTTCGTAGCTTAGACAGGACTTGTTGATGGGTAATTTTATGGATAGATGCTTTACTCCAGATTGCTTCAATATTGGAAGCAATAATTTCACATAAACCTTTGACTGAAGCATCCTTTCCATTATTCAACTCTAAAATTTCGTTTCTTAATTATACTTAAGTAGTGTTTAATCACATCACAATACGTACGAAACATATTACCGCTGAATTTTATTGGATCACCCAATAAAGCACACCGCAAATCCTTACGCGTTTTAGGCATTTTTTATTAAATTTAACTTAACTTTACCACTATTTCAAAACCATAACGCTAGGCTTATAAGTAAAAATATTAGTTATTAGAAACTTTGATTTATTTGCACGAATAAAGCTTTTACATATGGTCATCAATTAATATCATAGGAGATTTGAAAAGAGCAAAAAAAAAAGATTTTAACTCTGGCCATATCGAGTATTTATATTTTTTTAATATTCTCAATGAAGCAATAAACACCATCGAAAATTCGCTAGAAACACGTTAATTTTCGTCATATAACGAACGTTCCATAGTCGTTACGAGGGGCGTTTTATAGATTTTCATCGGAACGTGATCTGAATTTTATATTCCATCGCATTATTCGTCTGGGCTGAGATGATTTTCCAAGCGTTTGTGTTATTTCAACCAATCATATAAACCTGTATGAGGTAGACATGTTCTGACTGTTCATTTAATAAATTTATTTGAAATATTAATGTACAGGTAAAATTATTGAACGGATTAAATTAATATTTATCACGGGTTCATTAGGAAAACATTTTGAGAACTTAAACATTTATAAGGAAAGCCTGAGCCTCTGTAGTGAGGACGTAAAAGAGCTGACAATGATAATAATTAGAGTATGAAGTACTCGTATGTTTGGAAATAAAAATGTAACTACCGAAGAATCGTGAAAAAAATGGTCATTAGATATAGATATAAAATAATTTATGTGTTATTCTACCAGGTATTAAAAGATAATATATGTATGGATACATTTTTGAAATAAGTTAATAGGAATGACGATTAATTTTTGTTTAAATGTCCGTCAGGTAATAAGGAATATTGAACAGGTGTTTTTTTTTAATTTTATGCATAATCACTTAATTACGCTGATACGTCAGCTTTTGTACATTTTCTACAAAACTGTGACGTTGCGAGCCAACACCAGTCAACTTTAATGCCTATTATCACAGCCATTTCTTGTTAAATTGAAGCGAATAAAAAATAAGTATCTAACGATGGGTACGTGGGGCCCTGAAGCCCATCGTCTTTATCAAGAGTTAAAAAAGAAACTTTTGACAGGTCGGGTGATCAGAAGGGTGGTTTGTACCTGCCAAAGAATTAGTTTGGCTATTCAAAGAGGAAACGCTTGCAGCCTTCTGGGTACCTTACCTGTTGGCAATGATCTGGGAGACATATTTTATTTAGTATAGTTATTATTTTAAGATATAGTTTAGATAAGTAGTTTTAATTTATTTTCATTATCGTTTGTACCTTAAATGCACACTAAAATAATATAATATACCCATGTTAAAAATATCATTATAATTTACTTCTTACACACCATACAAATTAAGTATCTAATGTTTTTCTATTATAAGACTAACGGACTAAAAAGACTTTCTTTTTTAGTCAACATCCCTATTAAGCCACTTAATTTAATACTTAATATGATGTCATTAAAGATTTTATTTCATGTTTTTGGCTTTCCATCATCATCTGTATCATGTGTGTATCATCGTCTGAAATATCATATACATTATAGTTGCCGAACAATCAAGATGTTACTATCTAATACCTCGATTATAAAAATATAAAAGGGCATTAAAAACTAAAAGGGAACAGCTGTAGTAACATACCGATCAAATTTTCCCTTCTTTCCCATATTTCTTAATTGGATAAAAACTGAAAACAGATCTTATTTCAAATAAATTCCGTTTCGTTAGCAATAATAATATAATTACAATGTGGCAAGCAAACCTATTAATTATTAATATTACCCATATAATTTGAAATAGAAATATTAAGTAGCTGGTTAAGTTTCTCAGTAAGGATATTAGACCCTGGCATGCCAGCCAATTCCTGCCCCAAGTGAAAATTGAAAATTGAGAATTTGGTGGACTAATGCCGGTGTCATTCATTACAGTTTTCTCATATCTCGCCAGACGATTACGGCAGACGTCTATAGTCAGCAGTTGCAAACCATGCTGAAAAAACAAGCTTTTAAACAATAGAGGCTGGTCAGTCGCTCTACGCCACTGCTACTTCACGACAATACTATACCACACTTAGAAGACCTTCAATTGGAACATTACATCTTAGATGTCTACAAATTAGACATCTAAGACATCCACCGTACTCCCCGGATCTTGCTCCAACAGATTACCATTTTTTTCGAAATTTGGATAACTTCTTGCAAGGGAAAAAATCAACTCCGATGGGGCAGTGCAAATCGTCTTCTAAGATTTCATTGATTCCCGTCCGAATGCTTTTTTTTTTGGTAAGGGGAATAATAAACTACCTATGAGATGGCAAAAGTGCATAGATAACAATGGTTTATACTTTGATTAAATAAATATATTATATTTAAAAATATTCGACTATTTGTTCCTCCCATACCAAACACCAATTTCATATCTAAGGACCTATATTTGTTAAATTTCACATTCACAATGCTTTACTGGAAAACATTCTGAATGAAAAATGTTAAAAAAATCTACTCTGAGATGGGATTCGAACCCACGACCTTTCACAATCCGGGCTCTAACTACTGAGCCACCTCTAACTACTTTTTCGCTACTTTTTTTTTTATGACATAGGGGGCAGACGAGCAGACGGATCACCTGATGGTAAGTGATTACCGTCGCCCATGGACACCTGCAACACCAGAGGGGCTACAAGCGCGCTGCCGGCCTTGCAAGGGAAGGGTTGAGGGGTAGAGGGAAGGGAACAGGGAGGGGTTGGGCCGCCGGTACCCTCACTCACACGACGAAACACAGCGCAAGGGTTGCTTCACGTCGGTTTTCTGTGAGGCCGTGGTATCACTCCGGTCGAGCCGGCCCATTCATGCCGAAGAAACTACAGATGAAGAATTGATATTGATGAAAATACGCTATAGCGAAAAAATAGCAAGTTCTTGAAAAATTCATCAGTCCTGTTAGGTGCTAGGTAGCTCAGTATTTAGAGCAGTCGCCCGGATTGCTTTTACAAATCCGGGCGACTGGACAAAGTGCATTTTTCAAGCATTGTTTAGTAAGAATAATAATACTACAGTTTATTATATTTGAAAAATATACATTCACAATGCTATACTGAAAAATATTCTTAGTGAAAAATGTTTAAAAAAACACTTCGCAATCCGGGCGACTGCTCTGTTTACAATTTGTTAAACTCTTTTAATTTTCCATTTTTATCCAAATATTTTTTTGGCCACTCGTCCTATAGAAAACTGCTTCACCTCCGCAGCGCAGACCGATCACGCCAACCAATATGCCATCGAACTTCTAACATTATGTACCTTTTGAACACAGCTCAATAACTTCAGTGCAAATAATCTTTTACAGTCTGACAGATATATTACCGTTACTATAAAGGTTCGAGTTTTGCTTTCGAGTTACAGAACTCTAAAACCTGGAGGCCTACTCGCTTTCTCGAAAACGAAATTTACGAACTTTTACGAACGAAAATAAAACTAAATTTCGCATGTAACGCTACTCTTTATCATTTTCGTATACACCAACGAATGTTCGATTCCAAAGACAATTTTCGTGATCGATTGGAGTGAATGGCGTTATTGGATTTCTTATAATGTCAAATTCCGGTTTTTACCGTAACTTGAAATATATAATATTAAACAATACATATATTACTTTTAAATAAAATTTTAGTGGCTAAACATTGTTTAAACATAAAATATTATAATAATATAACGAAAAATGTAGTATATTAATGAATTTAATTTTTCGTTACAACTGATCAAGACACTATAAAGAACTCTTTTATCCACAGTATTAACCGACATATTTACAAACAACCTTTCATTTATACGATGGCTATAATCAACGTATGGCTTCTTAAATATCGTAAATATCCGTATAATACAAACGATTCTCATCCCGCCAAAAGTTTTACAAGTTTTCACCAAACTGTCCAGTGTTTACTAATATTTAATTTAATTATTGTGAGTTCCGAAATTTATCTTGACAATTCAGTAAAAGACTTTATAAGTAAGTATGAAACTAATATTTAGTTTTTCGGCAAAAAAAGCTTTTTATCAGTCATATTTTTCAGGTATAATGGCATAGCCTATATGCCTCGTAAAATCTGTAATATTAATGACATTATTCTATAGGTATTTATCCACAATTCATACATAAAGCCAAAATAAACAATAAACTATTAGGTACTCACTGTCTCTTAATAAGATTCCTTTCATTTTGGTTTTGAGGGAATAATATATTTTCTTATAATACCTATCTGGTGAATTGAGGACAGTCTTAACCTCCTAACACCGTGAAACTGTTTGTTGGGCCATAGGCCCATCCATGTTTTGAGATACGAATCCTTGGTAACTACCTCGGGCATAAAAATTCAACGCTGTAAGAATCATAAAAATATGAAATGCATAATGGTAGGCATGCAATTTTTTTTATCAAGAACTACGATAAAATATCTTCCAAGTTTAATTGTGGACTCGATGGCATGAGATCTTGCCTGTGGACGCAGTAAAGGTATAATCTCCTGGCATAGTTCTTGAAATAATTCACAACTGAGTCTGTAATTACTTACAAACTCAGTGTTGAGAATATTTCTTATATTAAGGCTATTTCGAAGCCGCCGCCGATTTCTTCTACGGTCTAATCGTTCTTTATTGAGAGCTGACTCGATTAATAGTAATAAAGACACCATTTCGAAAATAAAAAATTGCTAACGAAAATGAAAAGGTAACATTTTTTACTTCGTCAATTTGAGGTAAGAATTCCGAACAATTAGATGTCAAACTCAAATGTTCGTTTTATCATTTCGTGAAATAGAGTAGGTTTAGAAAATAAATATGTCAAACATTTTCGTTCGTTGAATATTCGGAACGAACGTAATTGTGATAGGAAACGTCCGACATTTCGAACGATATTTCGTTTTTGGGTGAATTAGAGTAGGCTTCCTGATCCAAAAACAAATGAAACACATCGGCCCTTAAGCCTTTGCCATGTAACGCGAGAGAATCATGATCAGATATCTCGATCCCGCAGCTCACAGATCATTTGGCAATAGAGCAGTCGCAACCAGCCTAATTGCCCCCTCGGTTTCAGATATCGCGATGAAATTTGAGATAGGACACAGCCACGGTCATGAGCGAGGAGGGAATGACGTTAAAGTCAGAGTGGGATTAATGCATTTACTAACATAACTATTTCGCATGATGCGTTAAGAATTATTTACCAAATTCTCATTAGCCTTAAAGAATATAGAAAAGCAAAATGTTTCGTTGATATTGTTTCAAAAATATATAAACTTTATTTTATAACGAATTTATACAATTTCAATAAACTTTCTTACTTTCGTAATCATAAAGTTTGGTAGTAGCCCCACAGAAATAAATTGTTATACCAATTTCTGCAAGTTTCCCGCTCCGCATCTGTGCAAAACGTAAGTGTAAATATATCGTCTTCCCATTTTCGGCACGTCCGCACATATACCACTAATGACCGTAGTGATATATATGTGTATGTTCACATGTGCTGTGACCTACTCACCGAATATCTATTAGAAATACATATACTTAAACGATGACCTGACAGCAAAATAAAAAATATAGGATACTTTAATTAGTTTATAGTTCTTAGTAGCTACGTAGGTATTTATTTATGAGTTACCTATTTTCCCGCGACATTGCCCGCGTAAATTATAACTAAATAAGTAAACCAATAAATAAATAAGTAATCTTGCATTAATTTCTATTATTACGACAAGAGATCTACCGATTGTTAGTTTCTTGTAATAAATTATAAACCAATATAGCAAACATTTAGTTAGACATACATTAATAGCCTTATCTAAGTAAATGATTTGATTTAAAAAACTCAGTAGCGTTTAGTTTTCAGCGCATTCAACTAGGGATTTTTGTAAAAGCTGGTCATGGGATGGGTGACCAAAAAGTTATTATTTCGTATTTATATTTCATATTTGAGTTTCTCGTCTGAGCTTGCATGCTGATCGATGTCCTGTATATAATAGACGGGTGAAAATAGAAAGATGTTTAAAATAGACAAGCCATAAATCAGCACGCAATCTCAGGTAGGAATGATAAGCTGATGATATTCAAAATCTTACGTACATTCCTTCCTATTCCTTTTCGTAAATAGGACTAATCACCAAATTCTCATGACAATAAACAGACCCAAAAAAAAAGAGACTTTAATTAATGTTGTTTCTGTTATCTGGCTGTTTGAAATAATTGTTTTTCCTTTACTCTCCCAACATTCCACGCGCTTCGCTCATTATTATGTCCGTGGAATACACGAGGTTCCCGTTTCTCCCCCATGTCGTTAATGACCGTGCCGCAGGGTTAGCAATACGAGATAATCAGCAATCGACTTTGCGATTTTATATATCTGTTTGAAAACATTTTCGCATAGAATTCAGTTCTAATAAAATGGATAGGAAATGGTTTTTCTATTCGTTACTTGATCAGAATTATAAATACTTTAATAAAATTTAAAGGTTCTCCATTTGACTTCAAAATAGTATCAAACTAAACTTGATTTGACTTTGTAGTTAATTTGAAGTAACTTTTATTATTTGAAAGTGGATCCTCTTATTTTGTACTTTGAAACTGAATAAGTATATAAAAGGAAGTTTTATGAATTTAAATACGCTTTACGAATAAATACGTTACTGTTAATGACAGCAATGACGGTAGACTGTAGTTAATTATTAAAAGAATTTGCAAACAAATGGTTTTATATTTAAAGAATATGTACGTAAAACATTAGATACACAGACAGCAACAGTAAACAATAAAACAATAAGTGACAAAATCCCCACTGCAGGGGCTCAGGCCTTCCTTTTGGATGGTTAATTTGAATTTTATATGAAAATCAGCCCGTTGCGTTCAGTACTAGAATATTCATTATATATTCGCTTAAAGTGATTAAACCGTCATGGACGTTTGTGCAACTGACCGAAAGTTTAATAAATATCAAATTAAAAAATATATAGGAACACTTTTCTAAAGACACTGGCAAAGCTGTCGTCAACAATTACTAACATAAACGCATGTATTACATAAAAGTAAGTAAAACAAGCCACGCACACCTGTGCGTTCTATATTTAAGCAACCCTAAACGTAAGTCACGCGCTGATAATCACCAGTTCCATCTGTAGCAACGCCGTTTTGGCGGCGGCCATATTTCGGAATATTAAGATATTTACCGGTTATCGATATCAAGCTGCGATAAACCTAATAATTTATTAATATGTTTATGCTCGTGAAAAAATAATTTAGTAAAAACCTGAATACAACCATCATCATTGCTTACGGGTAAGGCGCCCAGAAGGTTGAGAGCGTTTCCTCTTTGATTAGCTAGACTGATTCTTTGGGCGAGGTATTAACTATCTTTTTGCCAATGACTTCGCCCGCGTGGTCATATAGTTATACTTAAAAACCTTCCTCTTGAATAAAGGATATATATTGAAAACCGCATTAAAACGCGTCGTGTAATTTAAAAGATTTCAGCGTACAGACACCGGGAAGCAACTTTGTTAGGTACTGGACAATGTATTACTCCCACCGTAATGTGTAAATAGAAATGGACTTCTGTTACGGAAATCAAAAACGGAGTTGACTTTTCGGTCAAAGACGACGAGATAAGAAAAGCTTATTTTCTTTATTGACATTACCGGAAATCGAATCCTAGATCGTGGCTACGACAGTTAGATATAACGATCGATAAAATGAAGGTACAAACCACATCAATGTCTTTTTTCAATATAAATGTTATGTTATGATTTAGAAAAAATACATTTATTTTCTTAATATATTTTTTTTGTTCTATCTATGTTGTGTGTTTGGTGTTATCAATAAAGTGTTATTATCTATGTATCTATCTTTATTAGGTCACTTTTTACCTTAAAATGGATATATATTCTAGCCATTTTCCCGCAATTTTGCACGCGTAAATTGTAGCCTATGTCAACCCCGTATGATAGAACTACATGTATGTGAAAGAATCTTCAAAATCGGTCCAGTAGATTTGGGGCTTATTCGATGCAAACAAGCAATCAAATCTTACCTCTGAATAATATTATGTACTATAAATAAGAATATTTATTTTCATCACTTGTCAGCACAAAAAAAAAAGTAGTAACATATTTAACTTGGATTATTTAGTGATAATATAGCTACAGCAAAAAATATCATAATTATATACATCCATAAATCTTCTCCCCCTCAATAGGATCTATAAACTCTTATCCATTCAACAGCCCCCTACTACACCTCGTTACGCATTACTTTACACAGGCTTTCAAAAAGATTTCAACTGGCACATCAACCATGTAACAGATATGCTGTTTTCATATGCACTTAAGGTTTATATTAGAGTGTTGCATGAAGTGTAATAGTGCATATATATGAAGCGAATGTGCCAACGTATTTGCTGTTTATATATGTAGGAGCTTTACAGTATAACGATTGAATCATGTTAGCGGCCAGGGATGAACAGTAACTCAGTTACCGTAACTGAAACTTTCAGATATTCTAAAGAAATGTGTCCGTGATCATATACTAAAAGTTTCATTTATAATCTGAGAAGCGGAGTCCATAATGTAATATAGAGACAAACCATAATGTCCTTACATAAAAATATACTTTCAGTAATTGAAACTATTCGTAACTAATCAATAATCCAAAATCATTTCATATCCGTATCTTTACCAATAATATTTTGCCTGTTTCTGTTGCATATCGTACCTTATCCGAAACAAGTGTAATATTGTGTTGTCTGAAGCTTTCATGGTCATTTACATTAGATGATAGTTTTCTACGAGATCGCTATCACGTGCCTTGTTTTTATTCAGTTCCCGATACTTCAGCGCTGTTGCAAGCGCCATGATCTATGTAATCTTATGATATGTATATCGGGAACTCAATAAAATGCAGTTATATGTAACAATTCCGTAGAAAACTCTCATCCTAAAGTATAATTTTACTTAAATACTCGAATCCGTATCCATATCCGAAATTTTATACCTTTTACACCCCTGTTTGCGATCTACGTAAATGGAAATGCAGTGAAATGTTGTACAACGAAGGGTGCCATTAATAAATGTTGCGTATCTGATGATGATATTATGATATCATTTTTCCCGGGGCTGCATGTGTATGAGGGAAACGTTGTATAACATAACCTTATGGAATATGTTTTAAATTCAAAAGAAAGAAGCTTTGGTAGAATAATATAACATTGACAATAATGTGTTTTTATTATTATTTATGTAACCTTTATGTGTCTCTGGTAGAATAAGTAAATAAATATGGCAACATTACATATATTGCTCAGTCAGTCATAATCTTTGATGATACGGTCATATGTAATTTTATTTAGGTCATATAGTATTAAAATTCTCTTTCTGAGTTGGCATTAAAAGGAAAATGATGGAGCTAGTATAACCAAAAAGGATGAAACCAAAAAGGACCCTTAAAAAAATTAAGACTAAAAATCTTAAGCCGTGTAGTTTTGTGAAATGGAAAGTATGTAGTTCATTAATAAGAATGTTAAAGAACAACCATAAGATAACCTGACATTATTTTTTGTTATATGCATGCAATAAATATAAACGTGTATAATTTCATTTAAATAAACGGAAAATAAAAATTTAAAATTTACATTAAAACGTATATTTTAGGAGCTCAATGGCACAGTCATTAGTATTTTCGCACTACAAGCCGGAGGAAAAGCAACTTACAATAACCCATCAAAAAGGCCAGTAACAAAAAAAATAATAATTCAAACTCCTCCGTGCTTCAGAAGGCAGGTGAAGTGTTTGATTTCTTATATTTTCGCGCGGGCGTATTTTGAACGGGTCTAGCGCGTTTATATTTGAATTCATGACGTTTCGGACCCTTTACAGGTTCCGTGCTTACTTAAGAGTTGTCTTACGCGACATATTATGCAAACACGTAAATATGTATACATATATAGCTTTGCTCTACATAAGATATGTAAACTTAATAACGGTGCGAACCATATGGTGTTGTCTTAGCAACATAATGGTTTTTTGATGGGATATGATTTACCGTAACGAACACAACATTATATTTTGAACACTGATTATATTTTTTCCCGTGTACTGCAATGAAGGTGTAGTTTTAACGATAGGCATTCCGAACCGAACGCGTAGAAGCTGTAACAGAGAAAAGTATTGTATTTTGTCGTCGTTATTTAATTCCAATTGAATAATAACCCTTATATTTTACATTGACTATGAAAATACAGTTTTGTTTTCCTTTGTTGCAGGGTTGGTGTGCATATTAAATTTATCTGCATCTCCGTGAGTAATACCCATTTGTAAAAAAATATATATTTCACCACATTGTTTTAAGCTTTGTCCAAACTAGAGTGCAAATAGCAACACAGTTTTAATTACCGTAATGGAAATATTTAAGTTTGTTTATAATGTTTTAAATAAACAAGTTATTTAAGTTCAAATTAATTTATTGAATACTGCGACTGTTATTAGTATTTTTAAAATTAATTTTGATTTATTTGTCATTTATTCTACTTTATTTTATTGAAATGAAAATATCTTTATTCAAGTAGGCTATTACAAGCACTTTTGAATCGTCAAAAAAAATTTTTTCCCTGCCATTTGTTCAGGACGTCTTATAGCTGACAAGAAGAACAAGCGAACGAAACTTACCAGCATTTTATCATAAGTAGTGACGTTTACATAAATCATGTCATTACCAAAATAATATGTATTATCACAATAATAAATACAACTTATACTTGGACATAGGTTGAACATTTAATTAGTCTTTATAGAACAAAGCGAAGGCTATTAATTCCATGCATTGCGATCCTTAAAATAATTATCAACTTCATAATAGCCTTTACTCATAAGTATGTTACTTACATGAATTTTAAATTTATTTATAGGTAGGTCAACTACATTTTGTGGAACTTTATTGAACATAGCAATACATTTACCCAGAAATGATCCTCTGGTTTTCTGAAGTCTGAAGCTTGGAACGGCAAGTTTATTTTTATTTCTTGTCTTAAGATTATGAACACTACTTTTTTTTGTGAAGGAATCGTAATGTTTTCATGCGTACATAATATTTTCATATATGTATTGAGAGGCAACAGTCAAAATATTTATTTCTTTATATTTTTCTCTGAGAGATTCTCTAGACCGTAAATTATATATAGCGCGGATAGCTCACTTTTGTAGAATAAAAATATCTTGAATGCTAGCCGCAGAACCCTACAACAAAAGACCATACGTCATTACACTATGAAAATAATTAAAATATATCAATCTTGCCGTTTCAACATTTGTCAAGAGTCTAATTTTCTTAACAGCAAATGCTGCAGAACTCAGTCTACTTGACAAATTATCAATATGAGGATCCCATTACAGTCAGGAATCTAGTGTAATACCAAGAAACTTTGTCGATTCCACCAAGTCAACTTTTTCACTATTTACATTTATAAGTGTTTTAATATGCCTCACATTAGGTAATGCAAACTTTATTCATTTTGTTTTATTTGAATTAAGCTTTCAATTATTACTATCAACTTTTTACTACTTTTAACTTTTTGAATTCTAGCAGAAAGATATGATTTTATTAGATTAAGTGAATTTTTCGTCACACCATAATTCTCTAATTTCCCCAACAGTGTTTCATGACTAAAGCAGTCGAATGCTTTTGACAGATCACAAAAAATGCCGATAGCATCTTGTTTATTCACCCAAGCATCATAGATATGTCTCAGAAGTGCAATTCCAGCGTCTGTGGTACATTTACCTCTGCTAAAACCGAACTGATTTTTATGAAGTTATTTATTTAACAAAAAGTGTGCAAGCAGTTAATTATAAATAATTTTCTCAAATACTTTACTAAGCGCTGGTAGTATAGATATTGGTCTGAAATAACTGGGATCAGACTTGTCACCCGCCTTGAAAAGTGGGATTATTTTACCATATTTCATTAAATCGGGAAAAGTTCCTTCATCAATGCATTTATTAAAAATAAAAGTTAATTGAGGCGCTATATATGGTATTATAGATTTAATAACCAAAGGTCGGTTTTTGACATTAATGGAATTTAATGTTTTAATAATTGAGTTAGCGTTAACATGTCTAAAATAAAATTCAGTATTGCACTTATCAACAACTGACTTTAGATGAGTAACTGCAAGTCTAGAACATGAACTAATATTTCTAGTGATTTCTATTGGTGTCTTAGAAAAGAATTTCTCAAATGTATCGGCAACGGCTTCATCTGTTTTAATTACTTTATTGTCAACCTTTAATGAGTATGTACGCATATTACATTTATTTTTCCCCGTTTCTTGATTTATGATAGTCCAGGTTGTTTTTATTTTAATTTTCTGAATTATAAATTTTTTCAGATATATATTTTGCTTCTTTATCTTGACATACCTAATATTCTATTACTCAGTTAATACATATTGTGATATTTACCTAATTTTAATTGAATCTAATTATCATTGTTAATTTTTTGGCTATATTTAACTTACTCGTGTTTTGGATCTTGTTTGTCCGTAAGTCAGCATGTTGTAACTAAATAAATATGTCGTTCATCAGATGGTATGCGTATTTAATAGAATCAGGCGTTACCTTGCGGAAGTTAATTAGTTCTACATCCAGTCAGCATCTGCAAGATCTAGTGTGCATCATCATCACTATGTGTTCATATCCTGCAAATGTATATGCACATTGTGCATTTGAAAGTAATGGACAATTGTCTATAATCTACCACAATCTATTTGAAATGTCATAGCAATTGCTATCGCGATGTTATTTTGAAAGATATTGAATGAACGGTAAGGTTTATTTGATGTTAATCGGAATTATCTAAGCAAAAGAATTGTGACAAATATCTTTGAAAACTATTGGAAAAATGTTAAATCAAATCTATTTTGTAAAAATTTATATCATTCAAGTTATCATTCGTTTCAAAAACGATTGTGTTTTTAAAAGTTAAACAATTCCATAAATCACTATCAAAACTACTATATGCTTGAAAGGGTTTGTGATAGATTTCAAAATTAGATAATTAGACCACAGTTCTTAAATTTTTACAGAATGTGGAAGTTGTTAATTACTACAGTTACAGATGGTACCAATCACTCGCGTAAATCAATTTGCAAAGTATTATCAAGAAGGTTTTTATCTTCACATAAAATACGATCAAATCTGAATCATTTAAAATTTCGTAATTATGAATTGCAAATATAATCATGTGTGCAAACGAAACGTATCATTCATTTGGATTCCATGTTTTGTCAATAATTTAAATGAAAGGGTTCCATTTGCTTAGTACTCAATTAATTAAACAAGCAAAATGTTTATCTACTGCTAATTATTTCTGTCAGATTTGCTTGTAATTCTGTATTACTTTACGAAAAACATGGCGATTATAGGGCCAGAGAAAACTGTGGAATATCGTTTAATGAATTTGCACATCCTTAGATTAAATCATGAATATTTATAATTAAATAAGTGGTTATGTCCACTTTATGATACAAAGCCTTTATAATGGATTTATCTTTACAAAGGAGCGATATTCAACACTCCTTCACAGTATCTCTTCTTTTATGCGCAGAGGCAACGGAAGTCTGGAAAAACTAATTGTAGTGAAAACTGCAACGATCGTTCACCAAACAAAATTGACCGAAACAGGTGATATACTTGTCATCGTCATAATATTACACAGTCGTGAGAGACACCCTGGACAGAAACGACTGTAGGCAAATTACTCGCACCTGACGCTGACCATAATCCTCATACATGAGGGACCGACTATGTGAGAGAGAAAATATCTCTTCGAACATAGGACGCGACGCCCGATTGTACTTAACTAAGTACCCGCCGTCGTCTCCCCATCTCTATTTCATTTGTTATATCGTTTTCTACTTTCCAGAGGCTTAAAACAGGAATAACGAGCTTTTGATGCACATATTTGTACTACAAGTTTTACATATTCTTTCTGATTTTCTTTTTATATTGCCACTTACACTACTCATTTAGTTAATCAGCTCTTAGATAGTTTTCATCATATCTGCCTTTCGACGGCCACTGCTGGGCATAAGTCTCCCCCATGGGTCACGATCTTAATTAGGTCGTCGGTCCACCTAGTTGGGGGACTAGCCACTGAGCGTCGTCCAGTACGTGGTCACGATGTCGAAACTTTTCCACCTCAACTTCCATCAGCTCTTTTCGCTATGTGTCTCGCCCACAGACACTTTGAGTGATGCCAGTTACATTTGTTCTCCTACAGATATCCTCGATTATTCGATGACATCGGTAAAAGCATTGCTTTCTTCGATGTCCACTGGGTGACTTTAAGTCTTCTCATGAGTCCCATAGTAAACGAATACGTTTCACTTCCATAGGTCATCACTGGCAACACACGTTACTGCACTGATATAAATCGAATGCGAAGTTTTCCTAGCTTTCCAAAATAACAAAAGTAATTAAAAGTAAATATTGTCATAACTAAGCATCGTCACCATAGATAAAAATGATAGGTACTTATTTTTCTACATTATGGAAACTAGGTATCAAATCAAACTCAGTGATAGGGACGGCAGTCTATCACAATCATTTATCAGCTACGGCGCCTCCGTTAAAAATTTCATTTAGGAGAATTTCCGTATTTATTTTGGTAAACATTTATTTCGTGCCACCTTCCAAGAGATAACAACTTGACCTACTTTTGCTAATAGAAAATCCCGTAAACTCAGACGAAGTGTGACAGCTTTCCAATATTCATTGATTCAAGTAAAAACTCCGAATTGAAACGTTACATGCACTTCGGCCTAATAATCGGTTTTGAATTTACTTTGTGTATAGTTGTTCACACAAGTCAAGTAGCTATACTGACATTAATAAGTAATCAAAATATTATTTAAGAAAATAAGTTAATCGAAAGAACTTTGAATCGTCCAACATTATTTACCTATTATTCTATAGCATTAATTATGATAATTATGAGCATAGTAGCTCTTGCAGTAGTAATGGCATTTAAATAATATTTCAACATAATTTATTTATTATTTGACATTAAAAGCCGATAAGAATGAAAGGCAAGATGTATAAAACGGCAGTGAGACCAGGAGGCCTACTCGCTTTCTCGGAAACGAAATTTCGTTTACGAACGAAATTAAAACGAAATTTCGCATGTAACGCTACTCTTTATCATTTTCGTATATACAAACGAATGTTCGATTCCAAAGACAGTTTTCGTGATCTGTTGGAGTAAATGGCGTTATTAGATTTCTTATAATGTTAATTTCGGTTTTTACCGTAACTTGAAATATATAATATTAAACAATACATATATTTCTTTTAAATAAAATTTTAGTGGCAAAACATTGTTTAAATAAAATATTATCATAATAAAAACTAAATATTTTAATGAATTTCATTTTTCGATACAACTAATCAAGACACTATAAAGAACTCTTTTATCGACAGTATTAACCGACATATTTAAAGACAACCTTTCATTTATACGATGGCTAAAATCAACGTACGGCAATCTTAAATATCCGTATAATACAAACGATTCTCATGTTTAGTGTTTACTAATATAAATTTATTATTGTGAGTTCCGACATTTTATCTTGACAAGTCAGTAAAAAACTTTATAAGTAAGTATGAAACTAATATTTAGTTTTTCGGCACAAAAAAAGGTTTCGTAATAAATTTTCTTTTTATCAGTCATATTTTTCAGTTATAATGGCATAGTCTATATGCCTCGTAAAATCTGTAATATTTATGACATAATTCTATACGTATTTATTCACAATTCATACATAAAGCCAAAATAAACAATAAACTATTAGTTACTCACTGTCGCTTAAGAAGATTCCTTTCATTTCAGTTTTGAGGGAATAATATATTTTCTTATCATACCTATCTGGTGAATTGAAGGCAGTCCTAACGTCCTAACACCGCGAAACTGTTTGTTGGGCCATAGCCCATCCATGTTTTGTATTGTAACTACCTCGGGCATAAAAATTCAACTTTGTAAGAATAAAAAAAATATGAAATGCATAATAGTAGTCATGCAATTTTTTTTTATCAAGAACTACGATAAAATATCTACCAACTTTAATTGTGGGCTCGATGGCATGAGATCTTGCCTGTGGACGCAGTAAAGGCTTGATCTCCTGGCATAGATCTTGAAATAATTCACAACTGAGTCTGTGATTACTTAAAACTCAGTGTCGGGAATATTTCTTCTATTAAGGCTATTTCGAAGCCGCCGCCGGTTTCTTCTACTGTCTAATCGTTCTTCACTGAGAGTGAACTCGATTAATAGTAATATAGATCCCATTTCGAAAATAAAAATTGCTGACGAAAATGAAAAGGTAACATTTTTTACTTCGTCAATTTGAGGTAAGAATTCCGAACATTTAGATGTCAAATTCAAATTTTCTTTTCGTTATTTCGTGAAATAGAGTAGGTTTGGAAAATAAATATGTCAAACTATTTTTTAATTATTTACGTCCGGAATTTCGAACGATATTTCGTTTTTCGGTGAATTAGAGTAGGCTTCCAGCTCTACTGTATGGTAGTGAAGTATGGGCAACTAAAAATATACACGAGCGGAAGTTGTGCACTACTGAAATACGTATGCTGACATGATCTGGTGGAGTGACATTTAGGGACAGAATATACAACAAATATATACGAGGAAGCATTATTGTTGCACATATAAATTACAACACGTGAAGTATAGCTCAGATGGTAGGGTCACATGATGAGAAGAATGTTGTGAGTAAACGCCTTTCCATGGCTACAAAAAAAAAAGGGGAAGGGGAAGACTTAAAACAACCTGACTGGCAAACGTCCATAAGAATAAGAAGAGCCTCAGACTTAAAGGAGAGGATACCAGTCAGCGTACTACATGGCGCCGCATAATAAGAAAATCTCGTATAACGGGAAAAGGCGAGGACATAAAAAAGTTGCAATATATTAATTTTCTAAAATTTCAAATTAAATAATATTTCCACTGTATTGACAATTAAGTAACACTAACTTTACTTATTAATGGCGCCTGGTTCATATGTAAGTCGAATTCCTCTTGGTGTACTCACTCTCCCCATTTTCGAGCTAAAATACAGTCTACTAGTTTATTCGTACCACTGATTTTATAAGTTACCAAGTAGATTATTTTTAATTAATTTTACCTTTTCGGCTTACACAACAAGCAGCTTTAATTACAAAAAGCTAAATCCGGAATGATCCTATCAAAATATTGCAAGGAGTCTTATTATAAAATCCATCATATTTTGTTCTCCGAGCATGAAGTTAATTAAGGTTTTTAAGTTTATTTTTTCCCCAAAGTTATTTTGTAAACCTAGAAGTTGTAGAATTCTTACTAGTATGTAATTTATTAAAACCTATTTTACTGAATTTGGTAGAAAAATCATGAATAAATTAATTGCCTATTGTTATGTTGGATTTGTTCATTACCTTTTATTAGGAGAATGTGAGAGATTTCGATGTATTTTGACTTTCTCCGCCTTTTACATTCTACCTGCCTACGCCATGACTGTGATAATTCTAAGAACCTTTTGTGAACTGTCCATAATCTTATCAGGAAAGTGCAGTGTATATACGCTATACAGATGTAAAAATAGGAAAGAAGCACGTGACTCGTATTGTGGTTCTTCATCAAAGTTGGGTAATGATTTTATAACAAAGAAAGAATCATCATCATGACATCATCACCAGCCTATTTCCTAGATGGAACCATATCGTAAAGAAAGAATGAGCGATGACCCACAAAGCATTTTCAGTGCGTATCGGTGGGTTATAAGGCTGCAGCTGCAGAAGGGACCAATGACGCCTTCCGGGACACAGAGGAGTTCGAGATAGTAAATTTTTGGTTACCCTTCCTATGACTGGTCCTTGCGAAAGTAACTAAACAACCGTAATTTAGACTGATCACACTAGCCACTGCGTCGTCGATCTGTAAAAAAGAATACTTATCCTGAAATACGATTAATACGATCTACATCTTCTTTTGACTGATAAGAAGAACGAGCAAGAAACTCACTAGCTCTAATAGGAGTAATGACATTTACATAAACCATGTCATTACCAGTTCAATACATTATAAATAGAGAGAGAGAAAAAAATGGTCTTATAATGATAACATAATCATTTAATAATAATGGAAACAAGATAATTTTTGATATATAATAAGTTTAGATGTAATCACCTATCCAGTTCATCTCAAGTCCAAGCGTTCTCATCTGTTATATACCTTAAAATAAGTATTTTTTTAATAGTAGATTTAAACTGCATGATATCTAATTCTATAATCTCACAAAATCCCTTCCTTCCCTTGTTAAATAGAAATTTCCTGAATATTTTAACCGCGTTTCTATTTACTTCTTTTTACGCTTTTGTTTAGGTTTTGAAAACTATTTTATTTATTTTTTAATCTTATTCTATTTGTCTTTTCACTATTAACAATTTTCACTTGTTGTGCTAGTATGTCTTAATTTCTTTCATTGCAAGCATTTTTAGGACACATCTTACGCAGATATTTTGTTTGTTATATTAAAGTATTCCATTTTATTCATCAATTCATTAACAAAAATATTTACTTATAACGTTCATTAAAATTAAAATATATCTTAGTAATGTTTTAAATAGCTTTTAAACTAAGTAGTGTCACACCCTTGTTTAAGCGTGCAAGTTATTAATTACTCCAATGGCGGATCTTTCACAGCTTATCAACTAGCAACCATATCTATGTTATTTTTCGTCGATAGTCAGGGTTTGTTTTAATTTGTAAAACGAATAATTTCAAAATGGATATGTTTGAAATCGATAATAATGAACGCGTATCAATATCCGTAACACAAGCGTATAATGATGCTTAGTTTAGGATAATTGGGTTTCGATTAACTATGGGAAGTTTTATAATATGTGAATAAGCTATTTTCCCGCGGGCTTCACCTACGTAAAATTAGCTTACCCTGTAGGTAATAGAATTTTTAAAATTGGCCCAGTAGTATCAGTGCTTATTCAATGCAAAGAAACAGACAATATTTTCTCCTTATAATATTAGTATAGACCGCACTCCAGTTTCTTTGGTACCTAAAATTGATGTATACGTTTATTTAGTTTCCACTCACATGGATAAGAATGAAGTCATAGAGGGGATTAAGCAGGGCTATAATAAATTAACAGGCATTGTCAGAAATATATTAATTGAAAGTTACTCATAAATATATAATATAAGAATTAGTAAACTGATATAAAATGTCACTGTCATACAAATGCTATTAACTACAAATTCATTAGGCTTGAATAATTCAAGATTTTTAAGGTACCTTCTGTCTTAATTCTGGCATATCGGTACTCCCACTCTCTTTTTTTATTAAAACGTAATTTAAGTTATTACTGAAATTAAAAGTAATTAGATTTTTAATTGTGTGTATCATTTTTTTTTTCTTAACTCGTTGGCGCAATAGCCTCTACAAAGAAAATGGGCAAAATTTTAGGAAAACTTAACACTAACAATTGGAACAAAAAACACCGAGTAAACACACTTATATTATAAAACACCTTTTTTCTTCACCACCAGTCGGGAGCTCGCACCCATTTTATTTTCATTGTGAATTTTGAAATAAAACCAATTATAGGGATGAGGACTGTGTAAAAAAGAAATTCTATTTAATTAGTTTTTTTTGCTTCAATCTTACAGGAAATGGCGTAGATAATAAATAGATAATAAAGTTGAGGACTGAGGCTTGCTACGCCACAAGTAGAGGTATGTAGATAATGTACAAAGGTGTGATGTCATTTGACATTTCAACTCATATTTATTGTTAAAAAATATAAAAAACACGTGTTTATTATTTGAAATATAAGAATTAGTAAAATTTATTTAAATAAACAAATATTTGTGATTATTTTATTACCCACCGAAAAAGAGTTCATAAATACAGTTCTTGCAATGACTTTGACACTGATGATTCTTTTTTCAATTCCATGTTTTATGACATAAAACGTACGTAGGATTTTCATCCAGTGTTTGCAGAATAAAAAATATACCCTTCATCAGTTAATAAATGCTTAAGTAGCGTTTATAAATAAGAAATATAATAATGACTACTTAAGAAGTAGTGATTAGTTTATCAGAAGCTAAGAATTTGTGTGGTTATTATATGTAAGGCTGATTGTGTTTACCTGTTGTTAAGATTATATGTAAATTTTGTTTCTCTGCTATCTGAAACCTTCACCATTCATTAACCGCTCGACTATGACTACAGTAGGATAGGTGTATGAGAGTGAGGGATATATATATATATATATTTTCGACCTAACATGAGAATTATTTGAATTTAATAGATAAGATAAAATTTACAAATTTATCACAGCGAAACCTCAAATTCTTTGTCATTCCACAAATTTTAGAACAATTTCATTTTACTCAGTGAATAAGTTCAGAGGTATCTCTTCCAATTTAATTAACTCGTTCTTTATTAGAGTTTCCCAATTAGGATTCTAGATCAAAGGATGCATGATTTCAATGTAAACAATTGCTGTACGCGGTAGCTATAACGTAATTTACTGAGGAAGGTTTCTCGACTTTTTGATCTTCCATTGGAAAATCATTACGGTAATTACATATTATGATTTTATCTAAAATAAGTTTCAACGTAAAATTAATCATATCTACTAACTTATAATAAGGCATGGCTTAAGAGGAAACGTCTGATATTACGAATCACCTTAGCAAATTAGTTTAATTCCAAATTAACATTTTTTTCTTTTATACCTTAACTCATTTGTGAGCTTTATATGCAAATGCCTAGCGCAAGGCACCGCCTAACGCATGTCATGACTTTAGACATTGCTTATGCCCGTTTTCAGTCGCCTAAATCCACTTAGGAGTCGCCTTAATCTGTCGTCGAAATTAGTTTTACCATCGATTAGGAACCATCTAACGAAATTAAGCAATATCTAAAGTTATGATTCTCGTTATGCGGCGCTTTGCGCTAGGCGTTTGCGTCAATGACAAGGTATAAAATAAAAAAGAAATAATTGGAATTAAACTAGTCTACTTAGGCGATTCGTAATATATCGGTATCTAAGAAAAATATTATTCGAATGGCCAATCTTAACAAAATTGTGTTATTAGTGTTATAATTTATGTGTTTCTGTATATGCAATTATAAATATGTGTTCCATATCTAAGGTGAGTAGAAACTAAGTTTATACATAACTACTGCTAGATTAATATCATTCAATGAAACAAAATTTTGCATAAAAAAGTTGTAATAATAAATTTATATCACACAACACAGTTGTAAAAATATGATAAAAATAAGTTGAAGGTATAATATGTAAGTGCATACACACAACTTACTTAAGTAAATCTTAGAAAAAAATTTATCCAACTGTGTTATCTGTTGTCAAATAAATTTAAAATTTTCTCATTTTTAAATAAAATTTAATATTACCTACCTATATATAACATTGTTTTCATGGTTCAAAGAAAACAAATACCTATGTCACAAGGTATTTTATTAATAGGAGTAAACAGCTTTCTTTGTTTTTTCTTAATACTACCTAACTATAAGACAAAACTGTAATTGCGTTTCCTAGTTAAGCTATGTTTTATTCTAGGTTAAAGAAAATATCGTTAAGTAACTAGGTCGTTAAGTCATAGCTGAAATGCATTTTCAACGTGGGCGATTCCTAAATATTAAGACGCTAGATTTGTGCGGCTCCTAAATTTAATAAATTATCAATATAATAGCGGTAAATATTGAAATTATATCAAATTTTTTGCTGAAAATATTACCTACGTGTTCCAAAATTTTTAGTGCATGTTGAAATCACACAAAATCTATAGGTGCTTTAAGTATCATATATTGTATTGAACAAGAAAAGCTGCAAGCAATAACTACTATTATTGTAAAATATGTATGTGTAAAATATTGACAAATTTTTTGATTTTGTACCTCAATCCCAGAATTTAGAATTCGTTGGGAAAATGTGAAATGTAGAAACATGTTGCACCTGCTTTATGATCATTGGAAAAGACAATAATCAGTTTTTTTTTATTAACATAAATTTTATTTGTTTTATTTATTAGTTAAATATAAGTTCTCATTGTTTTGGTTTTTATTATTACAAGTAAAGATTTAATAAAATCAGATGTTATTTTGCTACTGTTTTACCTTCCTTACACAGCTTCCACACCCAGACAGTATCTGCAAGTACTTCAAGAACTTGGAAGACCTGCTGTATACTATGTATAATCGCAATAAATCTCGAAAAAAATAACTACTCTACTAGTATTTTGCTCTTTAAGGTAATTCCGGAATATATTTATATAAATTTATAGCCTACCTTTTTTATTTTAGGCATATCTCCTAACACACAAATAATACACACATGATTTTCATATGTGCTCAGACCTCGGTCGTTTATTTAATCAAGTTTTATTGTTTTTTGTAGAGTAATCAATAAATAAACTGTATATTTGGAGTAGAAATTAAAACTGCATACCGGGATATACGCCTCAAATGCCGTATATATATATGCCCCAGGCTATATATATAGGGATAGATGCTCTTGGGGGGATAGATGACCTTTGCAAGAAAACTAACATTTTATTCAATACTATTTTTATTTTGTCGTTATTTATTGTCAATTTTCAAAGTTCACAAAAATAAAGTTTTACATTGGTACGTAAAACAAAACAAGTTAACACATAAAATTAGGTACCTATATTAGAAATAACGTAATCCTTATCTAGGTAATCACAGTAACAAAGAGGTATTCTAATTAGGTAAAACATTTAAGAGATCAATTGGATGAAGCAACTACCTACTTAGGTAACTGAACAGGAACATTATTAAACATTTCAATTAAAACGCTATAGAGATCAATCAACTCTAAAAATATTATCATATTCAAATTTGCAAAACTTCAATCATCCATGATAATACTTTCCTATTTAACTATATATAGACAACACTTAAAATTTCTACCAAAATTCAGAAGACATCATCTCAGGTACAAAATATAATCAACATTAAATAAGGATACTAAACTACAAAATTATTTAGTCATCTTTGCAGCAATGATCTTGATTCGCCCACATTTGTTTGCGTAATTTTCATCATTAGAACTATATATTTAATCAGACTGCTTGTTTGTTATCTCTTTGGTTTTGGCGTGTTTTTCTTTCTTTCTCTTATTTATTTTTACAGTTTTACCGTCATTGTATTCATTCTCTTTTTTTCATTTGCCTATCTTGCATTTCTGCCATAGCTGCAGCTAATGTTTCCTTGGTCCAAGTAATGACACGCGGTTGGATCCCAATCTTACGCTTATATTTTCGGGGCATTTTCAATCTGAAACATATAATAAACATTAAAATATTGCAAGGGATAGACGCCCTTAGGGCCATATATCCCAAAATTTTATCGGGGCACATATCCATATTCGCAGGGGTAGATGCCTTCTATAAAAAGGAAGACAGATACTATTATTTTATCATTAAAATGCAATTGATAACAATTTACACACCCTACTCTTTATTTAGAAGTTAAAACAAACTTACTTGAAACATCCAAAGTTATAGTGGAACGAAAATCACTCGCGAAGTAAAATTATGCCTTCTAATCTTGTCGCTGTTATATCGATAGGCTACGTATAACCGCACGCGCCAACTTTTTGTGGCAGACTGAAGTGAGGGGGGAGTGCGTTCATATTATAAGACAATCTCATACTTGCGCATGTTAGTATTCACGTAGTCGATTCGAGGCTTCTATCCCGCTTGGGCTTATATCCCGGACTTACCCTATTATGAGCATCTTTGAGTGCCAAGAAAAAAGTTCGATTATTTATGTAGAAAATAATGCAATATAATCTGTTCTAACTGAAAACAATGATATATAAATATTTTTATTGTAATATCATTGACTGAAAAATTAGCATATTTAGGTGCACTTTACAAAAAGTAAGTTCTTTTTTAATGTATTCATGGAACCTGTAGCTTACAGATGTAAGCTATATAATTTTGACTTGATTATTTTTGGGAGACTAGTCTCTTGAAAAAATATAAAGGAAGAAATGTCCACCAATGAACATTTCTTCCTATATATTTATATCAATCAAATCAATATTATATAAAAACACGTACATATGTACACATAGATAAGTATATTTTGTGAGGAGAATTAAAAATATATTATTATTAGTTTAATATTCAAAAGCACACTGGCTTTTGATAAAAGTTAATGCGATTCTCGCACACAACATTAATGTTTATTTATCACCCTGATAATTTTTGATCCCTAATTTAAAATTTCTAATTAAAATTTTCCTTAAAAATATAATTAAATAAAATTCTCTCGATAGTTATGTATCATTGATTTCAATCTGGGTGCAAATATTCGTCGATTTATTACACGTTCCACGTGTATTGGTACCATTTGTCATGATTGTAGCTTGTAATTCTTTGTCCTGTACTATATTTATTCTAGTTTAAGTATTATAGATTACCAGCTATATTATGTTTTTATTTTCACCGTGTGTAAGTGGATATTAAACAATGTTATTCCAAGAGATGTTTCTAATAAACTGTTATTGTATAAACAACGAAAACAGATAATCTTCTTCATTCTTATTCTATTCAGTATAATTTACCTGGAATTTTCTTCATAGACAAATATAAAGTAAGTTTCTCTCTTGTTACGTGTTTATTTCAGGTGCCCCACACAATATAAGTTTTTTTACCGTATTATAACAACTAGTTATTGGTAGAGAACTTACCTCTATTATTACAGGAATATCTAATCTTTAAGGAGTATTTTACTGGGACAAAAATCAAGGATTATTTGATTTATTCCCTCATAACTTCTAAATTACTTAAAAAAATGGGATAACTGAAGTATTATTGGAACAGTTTTAATATTACTTTACATGCTCTTTTAATTCAAATAAAAAAATGTTGTGAAAACTTCAAACCCCAAGCCGACATTACGCATAGATTTTTGATTACGTTTATTGATACTTTGATTTCATCCATAAATATTGAAAAATGTTTATTCTTAATAATATTAGGTACATGAGTTTTACTTGAATAAAGGATGTGTTTAAATATTTTACGATTCAAAGAATGAATGGAAATTTTTATTCTTCTGAAAGTATACGTATTATTGTTCTTTCGAAACACTCAAGAGATCAAATTCGTAGACCGATTTTGTTTTCTTCAATAGATTTATATTTATCTTGTTGCGATGACTTAAGATTAATAAATTTTAATGGAAAATAATAGAAATATCATTGAGTTTTTAATGTTAATAATGTGTAAAAGTTAAATAAAATTAATTCCTAATTGTACCCACGTCTCACAGGTGAGAACAGCGTTTAGGTGTTAGCCACTCTAAATATTCGAAACCAAAACTCCATCTTAACCCCGCGGACGGATAAGCAAATAAAGGAAAGACATGTTTAGGATATAGATTTAAAAAATGTATATTTGTACCATATACAATAACGCTGAAAATCATAAAACAACTCCAAACTGTCAATAGAAAATAGAAATCCAATAATTAAAAAAGGTTGCTATCAGTAACAATCCTCAAACACCATCTATTCTGTTCATCCAATTTCGAGTTTTAATGAGACTTACAAACATCATTACATATTATATAATTTAATGCGAAGTCCACATGCTAGTCACAAAGTGTTAACTGAATAAATATTGTATATAAAAACCTATTCAATAAGGTACATTTTCATTTGTCTCTCAAGTTGACAATACCTTTTGTTATTTTCATCTAACTTGGCAATACGCTTGGTAGTTACATAAGATCTTAATAATTTGTGAACGATTTAAAATCGACGCGATATGTTAGCAGTTAAAATTCGAAGTATTGTAATTCAATTAATTGACTAGTCTTGTTAATTTATTTCTCCTTGGCTTTATTAGTATAATATTTGGTATTATGATAGTTAAAGTGAGTGACGTGATCACAACATTTTGTGAAACATTTTTGCAATAATATAGTCTAAAATGTCACGCGTAAGTATCAAGAAAATACATAATACGACTGATAATGTAGTAAATTATGAGGTTCAAAAACTGTCCTCAATCTTTAGCTACTTAATTTCGGTATTTATAACAAAAACAAAGGCGTAATAATATATTTTCGCTTCGGACTTGCTTGTACGTAGTCTAGATTCTTTATGAGTTCATCGAGTTGATCGAATAGTCTCAAAGTAGGTACTGAAACTATTGAAAGTAATCCCATTAGTAACTAGTCGGCATATTTCACCTAACAGTTATTTTCAATAACCTATTAACCATAAATCACTCATACCTAATAAATCATAACTTGACACTAGCTAAAAGTATTTTATAACTAAGCGCAAATAAAATAGTTTAAGACAAGAAATTGGTTATTACTAAACAAGCTTTGTTATTTACAAGATCTATATCTGACCTCTTAAAAGAATGTATCGTACTGATAGATAACATTAAATTTTTCCGAGAAGGAAAGAACAGATTGATCAGTGACATCGAATTAATAATCTGTCCACATAACTCTATAAATAAAGGAGAAATACAGGAGTTTTTATGGATAGGACTTATCACACCGCAAAAAAGACGCACCATGCCGGCCTGGGGCTGCAGTCTCGACATTAATAGCGATACGATCGCAAAGTATCGAATGTCAAATATTAACGAAAATAATTGTTTGCGGTAACGATCGTTACTTCAAATGCAAGTCTCTATTACCGAGTTACCGAGCAAAATCGTAAACTATGCAGACGATAACATATCGAAAATCTGTATTCATAGTGCAGTTTCCTAAAGGAGAAAATGTTGCCTCTGACAAAAGTATTTTAAATCTAAGGAAATCAAAACAACGTATTTTGTTTATAAGTAATGATTTCATGTTCAATTTAGCAAATAAATATAATAAAAAAATGCGTACTAGTAAATGATTGCTTTCTATTTATTTTATAAGTATAATTAATTATCAAATGTGTTAAATCAATTTGATTATAATTGGAAATTAAAATTTGTTTCCTTGCAACATCTTGATGTCATCGATGTGTCAAAACATTATTGTTTATTACGATTACGCTGTTTAGGACATCATCGCCATCTTTCATTCATTTCATTTTCATTTTACATGTAGAAATTTATTTATTCACTTGACATTGGCAGAATTGTGCGAAATGCGCAGATAAGCCATTAATAAAAGAAGAAGAAGAAGATTACGCTGTTTAGTGAAAAACTTCACATAATTTATTGAAATAATTTGTGTTGTGAGTCATGGTGGGAGATTCAGATGCGGAGTCACACGTACAGCAGGCTCCGCGTGCTCCAAATATTGAACCTGTTTGAAGTTCTTTTTGAATATAAAATATTGCTAAGTATGCACTTTTTTGAATTCACTGTGCTTGATTAATATTATGATATGATTTTTACTTCTCTTCTCTTAGAATATATTACTAACGTAATGCTATTTATTATTTTAGTATGTATTAGCAATATGGCTCCCAATACTCAAAATGAGGTGCAGTCAAGAAGGAAGAGAAGTTAGTACAATCTTCATGTTTATTGTTCATACTGCGATGAATATAATAAATATTTATAATGATAAATATTTTTAAACTGTTTTTTAGACCTCAATTCTCGCCGAAGTGTTGCAGAGCAACACGATTCGGCCACACTCAATTTCTCGCCATTGGTCAAGTCAAATGCGGAATCAATGAAGGTATGTTTACACAATCTTTATTAAATGTGATTTTGTTGTGTATTTGAAATGAATTAATTAATAATAGATAAACAAGAAATACCCAAAAACATTATAATTATATCAAATTCTATATATGGGTAAAGGGAGTCCCGCATTTATTTAGTTTATTTGTTATAGATGCTGGCAGCTGCATCAAAATTACAGACAGAGGCTGCAATGAAGCAGGCCGAAGCTTCATTGATTTATGCACAGGCAATGAGTAAAATAAGGGATGCATTTTGCTTCTGGCCCAAAATAAATAAAAGTGAATTTACAACTTATATGGTCGTTTTTAATTTGTACACCTACCTACATAAAAGATATTGAAATAAAAAATAATCTTAGGTATAAAAACATTAGATCAATATTTTGCTAATTCTATATAGCATAAGAAATTCCGTCTCATCTAAAGCCAAAGGATTTTGGAGACATCGCCTGTTTCCGGCTATTTGCCGTCGCCTCACCATTAGGTGTCGATGTTCAAGCACTGTTAAATCTAATGCTAAATATGCTTCAGCCATCACGTTTTAAATATCTTTTTGACTAAATTTTCGATATAAATACCTCGAAATACCGTAAAATATCGAAAGAAATATTATTAGCGATCGCAAAAGTCACTTATCGAGCTGTCAAATTTGGTCGCTAAGGAGCTAGCGAAATTCGTTAATTTGACAGTTGAACTCGCTACGCTACCGACAAAAATCGATAACTTTAAATGTAGAGACTTGCAATATTCGTTAAATTACGAACGCTATGAGTTAGCGACCGAATTCGGTGACATTGCGTTCGCAAACTGTGTCGAGACTACCGCCCCTGTTTATAAAAGATTGTTTACGATTGCAATTGCAATTGAGACCTAAAGGTCATATTTTTATAGGTATTGCTAATATGCCTTCAGAAGTATAAAAATGCTTGAGACAATACATACTTGACCACCCATCCCATGACTGGCACTTGGGACGGTTGCTTAATTCGAACGCTTATCTTATATTCTTTACAGACATAAAATTATTCAAGTTTATCTTAAAAAAAATATACTTTAAAGAGCTTTAGACTTGCCATCGAATTTTGTCTGTCTAATAACAATTGTAAAGTGTTCAGCATGCATAAAATAAATCTCATTATTATTAATGCCACATCCAACTGATAGCTTCACGTGAATATCTTTAGAAATTAATTAAGTCAAGTAATCCCACTTAATAACGGCAAAGGCAAAACTTTATCCACTACAATGTTGTATTATACATATCGCAAATTTTATCGATACAGTCTTTTTGTGTAATTTTAGCAGAACCTTGTAAATGTTTACTAAAATAATTTTATTGATAAGGACCAAATTATTAGCTCACTTTACTATTATAACCAAGGCATCTAAATAATAATTCTAATTGAAATCAATACCAGTTATTAACGCTATATTAACTTTCATTTTATTTGATAAATTTTGCGTTTACAATGCATATTTGCATAATTTATCTTTCAACGTCAACAAATTTATCGATATAATAATAACATTCGATATCTACACCTATGCAGCACTACCCCGGAGATTGCCCACTTAAAGGACTCCTTACCTTAGTAAAACTTTAAATTTAACCTTACCACGCGTAATCACATAAACAGAACATGTCCCTTATAGGGATTACAGAGGCCCACAAATCCCTCTGGGGACTATTTAGGGGTACCACTCGGCTGCTCTTTAAGAGAGTACTGTTTCAAAGGTCCCCAATTAAAAGGCCCTATTGGAGCTTCAATCTATTATATTTGTTGGCTTTCCTATTTTGGGCATTCTGATTAAATTCTTGCAACATTTTTAAAGTTAATATCCCGTTTTAAAAGCTCCGTAATAAAAATACAAAGCAATCGAATGTCAATCAGAAAACGAAAAAAAAAATGTTCTGCGCTTAAGATAGATAAGTAAGTATCTTTTTTTGGACTTATCATTATTATATATCTATAATTATTCCTCCCACTGGTATTATTTGACAAAAAATAAGGTCTAAAAAGGAAGTAAATTTAGAAACGTAATTCTTCCGAATGAAACTATTTACTATCATGAAACTATTTTATAGTAAATCCTCTGCTCACTTCTCTTGGCTAGTTATTATTGAATTATCGTTTTACCTGTGATGCATTTTTCTGAATATAAAAAAGCAAAAATTACCACATAAATTTTCAAAAAGTTTTTAGAAATGGGATTGTGACCGATAACAAATATTTTTGTATTGTGTTTTTATTTATATTTATACATATTATTTATACGATTAACATGACATCTGAAAGCCTATTATATTTTTACCAAAAACAATGACTTCAGGTAAATGATTTTCCATTAATTTATGATGCAAAGGAGGTAAGACTTGTCGCTCTGATGCACAAATAGTCTTCACGAATATAATTTTAACAAAATTATATGAACGATCCAAATCCAAAATTTAAATAGAATAGGTGTATGTATCGTAGTACAGAAAAGAGGACGAATCAGTTCACGATACATGGACAACTTTGAGTGCGAACCTTGATATTATAAGACACGATTCCATTATTGTTAGCCAAAATTATTGTACTGTAAAAAATGTGGTATAGAAACATTTATATCACAAAACATTGTTCATAGAACACAGACTTAATCTAATATTGAGACACGCAACAAAACTGGTGCAAATAAACGAAAGAACAATATTTCTTTATACTGAATCACTCGTAAGGGTGGGAAATCGGATACAGTACATCAAACTTTACTGTTACAATCGAAAACAGGAAGAATTGCAACCGTAATAAAGTACCAAATTGAACGATAAAGTGTATGTCGCGTGGAATACACGGCCATAAATTATTGTGACGCTCGCAGTGTTTGTAATTGAGATTTTTTTTTATTGTTACAATATGCTTAACACGAACTGCAAATTTTACACGCAATTTAATAAGTGTTTATTATTTTATATTACAATAGCATAATAAAATGATCTGAATGATTTAGTGGCCAGCACGATTTACGTTAGGTTAAATAACTTCTACCGGTAATTGAGGGAGTTATTATAAACTTGTTATCTTCAGCTCCTATATACATTTTGGTCCCGTCCTTAACATTCAGCAGTAGGTATATTGGGTCTGTATTATAGACAATGACCGTTTTTTCTTTAAGACAAATGCCACTCGACTTCTGACCACATTAATAGGCTGATGACAATGAAGGATTCCCGTTTATGGTTTAATTAGTATTTTGTAAAATCTATGGTATGATTAATGATGTAGTCATGATAAACCCACAATAAAAAATACGATTCATAACGCTTGTTTATCGTATAAGATATTTCAGTTCCATAATAAAACCTTCGTTTAATGTTATGTAACAAGTTTCGATCTAATTATAATTAAATAAGGACTCCTTACACAATATGTATCCATTTGTGAGGCTCGTTCACGCCCCGCGGGCTACATGCAAACTGTTTTAGTTCCTTAGTTCAGACAACTTACCGCAATTTCTCGTAGAAATTAAAACCTATTTCAAGGTGTTATTTGAGTACGATTAAAAGATATAAGCTTTTCATAATGACACGTTATTCATTGAAATAACGTTAATCCTCAGAAATTATGTGCTAGAGAACAAGATTGAATTTGTTATATGCACGAGTATGTATTGTCTGTGACATACCCCTTTTTGCTTTCTCTGTTCTGGCACCCAAGATATACGAACACGTAGGTAAAATTATAAAGTTGTAAAAATATTGATTGCTTAATATAACATAACTGTACGTTATAATATATGTATACGTTATATTATTAACGGCACCTAGAGGGCCAAAAAATGGACTTTTAATATTAACACATTAAGATAATAATGCGATTTTATGACTCAAAATCAGTTTATTTAGAAGTGAACTTTAGTAATATTGCAAATTCGTGCTTTACGTTTCACTATCCAAACTACCCTATCATCAAGTATGTTTAAAGTTGTATTATTTTGGCTTTAATACAACTACGAGTATAGTTTATTGAATATCGTATAAAATTGTAAATTTAGTGTCAGTTTGTTCATTTCGTAACAAAAAATAAAATGGCACGGCATAAATGTGATAGCCAGAAATTTTACAGATAATTCTTTGCTTTTCACTAATAAAATAATATTGTACGACTACGCCTGCCGCAGTAGGTACATGGTTTATAAAGCAACAAAGGATAACTATTATTGTATCATATTTCCTCGAAATTTATCCAGTTGTTTTCCGTGAAAATGTTTAATCATAACTGATTCCCTTTTATATCTGTTTCATAAAATCATACCTACTTGTTGATCTATATTACTGACTATGATTAATTTGGTATTTTTTGAATAAAATAAGGTTAACGGCATAGTCTGCATGAAAATATCAAACATTTACAAACCTAATACTATATGGAAAAATTTATGTATTGTTACATTTTTATGTGTATACATTTTAACAGTGGTATAATTTATAAAACTAGACTAAAAATGAATAAAATAATAATTAAATACAGAATAAAATTATATTGGAAAAGGAATATTGTTTTGTTTTTATGAATTATTGAGGAACAAACAGTTTTATACATTTTACGAGCGTAAAATATTAACAAAAAGTAAACCTACAGTTCCCTATATTACATTATTTAAAATACATTTCAACTATTGAAAATTAACTCTCTATAAAAATAGATTTTATTACTACATACTATACATTCCATAAAAAAAATATCGCGGGTCCCTTGCCTAGAACATTACACCAAACATGCCGTTAAACTCAGTGATTTTTTTTAGTAATTTTAGCAATCTTGGAACGTTCCTGACGCACAAAGCAACATTAATCCATCTAACAACACGCCTCAGCGTGAACTGTTAGTGTAGGTTCCCTGTCAATTGCAGTAGGAGTGATAGAAATTTCAATAATCACAAAATAAATTAAATTGATTATTATTATAAAATTACCAAAATTTGGGTGCAATCATCTTTTTCATCAACCTTTGATACATATTTGTACACAATATTATTAAGTGATAGATTCACTTAACTGAGAAACTTGCCATTTGCAATATTATCAAATGCTACTTTGGAATTATTTTCTATCGAGTGGAGTTACAAACACAAGATCAAATATAAGCACAATTTTTTGGAGATAAAATGAGCTATAGTTATCCCGTGAATTATTACGACTCATGCTCAATTTTAATTGGTTCAAGACAATACAAGTAGCTATAATATCCTGGTAAAAACAATATTAAAACTATTGTTAATACAAAATGCTTAAAAAATCCACTTGGTCCCTGGCACCCTGAGTAAGAATGTTCATCTGTTCTCTTATAACTTCGAAACTACACATCGTAACTGGACAAATGAGTATCATTAGAAGCGTCTTGTTTATCCACGTACTATAAGCTAAGTGACGTTACATTAAATTGCACAACAGCACCCTCTAGAAAGCATAAAGTAAGAAACCTAATAAATCACGGAATGATTAAATAATATCTTTTTAAAATAAAAGTGCATGACAATAAGTTATTTTATAGCGATAGCTATAAAATAGCGATATATCATAATAGTGATGACCAAAGGATAGCATAGTCGTATGCCACAACAGTTTGTTTTGTTATGATCAGTGGCAAACGACTACTTACGTATATACTTGTCGAAATATTCGCAAAGGTAAATAATACTTTACGATCGACTTCTTTCAACAAGAGATAACAAACAGAGTTCCAAAAGAGATTTACAAATTAAACGGGGAGGAGAAAACCTTCGGCTTAAATAGATTTCCCTTTGTGCGGGCTTGTGAGTATTGTGTCTGCTTCGGTGACGAGCTCCGCAAAATGGATTCCAGCAAACAACTCAACATAGACTTCTTATGTAATTTCTAACGTTATATTTTTACACGAGATCCATTACAGAGTTACATAAAAAGTTGTATGTAACACACGAATCAATGTTACGTAACATATATTTTATGCTAGTGACCAAATTTGTAGTGTTTTGTAACTGTTGATACTTCAGTATGTGGATGTAAAAAGTCACTCAGTACCTATGGAGGTTTGGACAGTAAATGACGGCAGCACTTTGAGAAGTACACAGATTTTTTGCTAAGTTGCAATGAATTCGTATTACTATTGAATTTAGGTTCTGCTTAGCCTCTACTTACCTTTACTTTGGTTGACCTTGACTTGCTTTACTTTGGGAGTGGGTGCCATTCCTTCTCGGGGATTGAACGTTTTTTTTTTAAATAGGCCGTACCACGTCATTTCTTTAGTACAACGTTTAGTACTTTAGTATGTTGCACAAGTTTTCTAGTAGTGTACTACAATGAAGTTGTTATAAAAATTATAATACTTTGCTTTTTTAAATAATATAATAATTAATGTTAGAAATGATAATATGTGGGTGTTTAATATTGAAATGCGATATTTATCATAAAAACAAATAATAAAGAGCTTAATGTTATATACAATGGTCTTCTAAATTTTAACTTTGAAATTTAGACAATATTAAATTCATTCGGTTACTTACCTACTCGGAGGACTTTGTCAGGAGAAATCTGTTTTAGAGCTGTACAGGAGCGGCAAATGAGCTTTTCGTTGACAATGATAAATAAAGCTTTGTAAATCGCCCTCTTTCAGGAAATACATTCCAGTATAATGTTTCTCGCTATTCAGTTTAATGAATAATTTTAAGCATTTATCAAGAATACTTTAAAAGTTGTAGTATTTGAAATATTTTCCTAGTCCTCGAACGAGTGTCTCGCACGTTAATTGAAAGGTGTTGACTCCTGTTCAGGTTGGAGTAGAAAATAAAATTTCGTAAATTCTCGAGTCTGGATTTTGTGGTACTTTCGTTGTTTCAGGTATCCATAATACATGTAAAGTACATTTAGCTACTTAAATTGGGATTTGAGCAATCTATGTGATGATGATAACGTAAATTTTAATATAAAAAACGATAACAATTTAAGATTTTAAATAAATAAGATTTTATGAGTAGATTTTAATGGTTAACGTATTTTTTTATCAAAATTAATAAAACAACATCATTAATATTCTCCGAATCCCATCATAAAGTACGATAGGGTTATATTTCCCGGAGAATTTTTAAACGATAATATTGAGGGATTTTTTATTTTAATTTCAAATAATTCTGTCTTCTGATGAGTATGAGTCTTCTGATGGATCGTCCATGTTTCGGCTACATACAAGAAGATAGGTAACATCAGACATATCGTTAAGTAAACTTTAGTATTTTTATTTATGCGGCAATCTTTCCAAATATTGTGGTCATTTTCACGGCTGTTCGTGTTACTGCGCATCGTCTTTCGATCTCTTCCTCACAGCTTCCAGTATTTGTGATTGTGGGCTCTAGACAGATAACTCTGATCAACTTCACAATTGGCTACTTTATGTAAATCCGACCGATTTTTAGTCTTGTGATCCACTATAATAATTATATTTTTATCTCGGTAAATAGTGAGACCAAACTCAAAGCTCGAAACAAGTTTTCCAGAAGTGAAAGAAACTATTATATATCTTCTTGCCACTCTCCTTGCGACGAGCATTGACTGAAGTGTTAATAAGACTCAAGAGACACGTATTTTTCGACAATTTATGACCCAATGGAGGTAGTATATGACAGTGCTTGCAATTCACAGGTAACCTTAATAACAAAATATCATTTTAATTTTTACAAGTTATAATTATTATTCTAGAATGTTGGTCCGTAATATCACAGGCGTTTGTAAACAAAACAGTAAAATAAGCATGAGAGCTTTAACCGATTCCAATATCCTGGAGACTCATCCTCAAGATATTGCCGATAAAATGCACAATTTCGAGGAATGTTAAATCAGCATTACATACTTTAATTATATTATCAGTGTATCGTTTAGTAAATTTTATTACGTCTTGAAGTTTACTAAGAAGAATTAATAACGTCCACGTTTCGATTTATACGCCCCTCTTGATTTCTAGAAAACTAACACAAATACGTTTAAATTACACTCCAAGTTAAAATTGGTAAATCTATAGCAGAACCTCAATTAAAATTGTTTATAAGACAGCACTACTTTACACCATCATCATCATCAGAAGCCTATAAATGTCTCCACAGCTAGGGCAGAGGCCTTCGTTATGAATGGAATGAATCCCACCACGAGGGCCCAATGTGGGTATTAACAATATCACGAACGAATTGATAGTTAGGTTTTTCACCACCCTATATTTCCCGATGTTTCGACCGGATTACACCGACCATAGTATAATGCAACGCGAAAGTTTAAAAGTTTATATTAGACAGTAGATGCAGTCTGGACCGTAAGTTTAACATGTCTTCCGAAGTACAGAGGAGCTCGAGATAATAAATTTTCGGTCACCCATCCAATGACTGGCCCTCGCAAGAGCTGCTTAACAACTGTACCGAAGACCGAGTGCACTATCCACTGCTACACTACCATACTTCACTACTTTACATATCTCTAACTTTTCCGTCAGTGTTTTCATCTAGCATCGGCATAACATATCTGTGTTTTTTTTCGCTTCCACGGACTCCTCAAAAAAGTACCCGTCAATCATAGCTGTGTCGAAACAAAGGTGGTAGTCGTTTGAGGTTTCTGCAATCAATTCCAGTTACCTCAGTGGTTTTGCTGTGACAATTTAACGAGTCCCTTTGCACTCATTTCAGTAGCGTAGTCGGGATTATTTTCTTTGTCAAAGCAAAATAAATTCAAGAAAATAAAAAAGTGTTTAAATAAAAAAGAAAAGAAAGTAAAAAACATATTTGATCATCCAAGCAATACTGACAGACGATAGCTTATCTTCATGTCATCCTATGCAATAGAGGTGGGAACTAATTTTGTTAATATACGTTGTTTACTTCGCAAAAATAAAAAAAATGCAAAAACAAATAAAATAATATCAAACATATAAATGTGTTGATAAGCGCAAAACTCAAGAAAGATTGGACCAATTTAGATATTTCTAAAAATTTTTGAAGTCCGAGGAAGGTTAAAAAATTTAGAAAGGAGATAGGGAAATATCTGCTGTATTCAAAAGTTGCAATAAGTGTAGCGATCTAAAAAACTCGTATGGTTTGTATTAGTTTCTATGCAGATCATATGCTGACAATTTGTTATAATTTGAGGTTCTAATTGACGTGAGAGTATTAACATACATATCTTAACGATGCTTCGTGAAGTTAACACAATTTTTGTTTTGGTATTCTGAAAACGATACAGTTTTTGAAATAAACCAATATATTGGATATTTTACGTCATCTAATTTAAGGGTTCCGTACCAAAGGTAAATAAATACAGAACCCTATTACTAAGACTCCGTAGTCCGTCCGTCTGTTCCCAGGTTTTATTTCATAATCCGTGATAGCGAGATAGTTGAAGTTTTTGCAGCTGTTGGTGCTATAACAACAAATAAATAAACAGAATAAAATAAATATTTACAAGGGCTTTTATATAAAAATGTCTTTTTTTCCGCTTTTTAAAGATAATGTACGGAACCTTTCTTGCGCGATTCCGACTCGCATGTGGTAGGTTTTTGTACTCAAGTTTTGTGTATCTTCTTTGAATTTGAATTACAATGTTAATATTTATTATACAATTATTCTTTCCCAAGGTATCGATACTATTTGTTAGGTATAATGATTCACTAAACCATTTTATAAAGCAAAGTGTTGTTAGTGTTAAAGATAACGATACGTATCCTATCCATAGACCTGTTATCGTATGCTCAGAGTACTGCCTTTAAGCTAGCTATACACACGCAGATGTGAGCGGCAGATCTGTATAAATAGTTATCTGACGGGTAAAGGCACGGATGCGTCTGCCCGTCGCCTATGCAATCTCTATAGCTCCTGTGATATGACGTCGCTTTTAACAAAGTCGTGATTACTACTGATGCGCAAGACCAACACGAGACCGTACATAGCGAGGTAATGGATCAGATCTGAGAGGCGTCCGCCGGGCACATCGTGCGTGTATGGCTAGTTATCGTTTTAAATATTTGTCTACAGCGTCTCGTACAACTAAATGAAATACTTCGCGGAAACAATACAGAGCTCTATGGACAGGGATATGTATCGTTTACTTTCAACACTCACGTAATTTTATCTTTGTTTGGCCATGCCTCAAGAATATGTTTATTGTAACTTTTATTCATTATGCATCGTAATAAATTATATATATTTTTCAACTGCCTTTGCAATTTTACTCAAAAGAATATTATAATGAAAGTGTCAGAAACTATTTGGCAAATCCAATATTAAGTAAAGAATTATTTATGACATTCGAATAAGGGTCAAATTATTTGAGTGGTCAGACGGGCAGATACCTATTTTTTTCAAATGTTATTACAGCTTGGTCTAGACATTTAAGAAATTCATTTCTTGATCTCATGTTCTACTTTTTCATGTTTAATAAATGTATAAACATATATTTACTTTGTATTAGCAATAACAATAAAAAAGGTATATTCAATAATAGTATTAGACATATAGAAAATATTGTTTTTCTAATAAAAATACCTGCAAATACGAAGTTAAGTTTTGAACATCGGCAATATTAATTCTTAATAAGTACAAATAATATTTGCGGAATATATATACTTTAGTCACAAATCTGACTAATAATGTAAATTATATAAAGATGCACAATATACACGCTCTTATTGCAGTGAGCACATAAAGCGAACAGATGACTATGAAGTTTTTCGACACCCTGAGTACACCATAAGGTCACCATAAGGTATCATACAATCGCAGCATGAGAGATGCGGAATGTCTTACACATACGGTCTTTATAAAAGAGAAAGTTGTTAGAATGCATATCTGATTATTGGTGTTCCTCTTATTCTAGGAAGGCGAACATTAAATTGTTGCGCTCATTCCATGAGCGTATTGTATTACTTGGAATGAGCTAGACATCAAGAACATATATTTATTTATTTATTAGTAAGGCATGCTTAGAACTCGACATATTTAAAAAAAAAACAGATATGTAAGCCTTTACAAGCATACACAACAACTTGTGTAAGAAGTTTAACTTAAAGATAAAACATACAAATTATAAAATAAAATTAATATATCAAACATAAAGAGAAAAATTTCTTTATCATTTTGATTAAAAAAACACAAGACTCAATAAAAAGCTTTTTGAAGCTATTTGTGAATCGAAAAAAATATACGGGTAGGTAGATTTCTTATTTAAATTATTGTAACTATTTAAAATTCTAGCTAAGGAATAATGTAGGCCAAGATTTGTTTTACATCGGGTTAAGTTGAAAGTTTTTGTAAAGGGCTTCTCGGGACAATTACGTGGGATAGTAATGTTGATGGCGGTCAGCAAATCAGGATATGATATTTTATCATTCATGATTTTGTGCAGAAATAATAATTCGGATACAGTGCGACCAAAGAAAGAAAATCGCATATTGTAAGGAGCCCTATGATGTATATCGGTTGACTAAAAATGCTAGATGTCTCATGAAGGCTGTTTGAATGCTTTCAATGCTCTGTGATCATTTATCATATACGGGATTACAGGCAACAAAGGCAAATTCAAGTCTACTACCGACAATACTGTTATACAAAATATTTTTTTGTTTTCTGTAGCAGAAATCCTTGTGGATTACCTTTAAGAAAACCAAATGTTTGAGCTGATTTAGTGACAACTGATCCACCGATTTCGAAGACCTTTAACTTATTTGACAGAATAGAATGATTAACCTTGTCAAAAGCATTACTAAAGTCAGTGTATATAATATCAACCTGCTTGCTTACATCAATAGCTGTAGAGATATTAAAGTTAAACACTTCACTGGGTTTAGGTAAAAGTCCATGGCAGAAATTTACAGAAAGAGGAATTGTCAACATAATGCTAGGGTGATGAATGTCAATCTTGCTGAAAATACCGAATGGTTCTGATACATATACATTTTGTATATTACTCAAGGCTGTCTAGAATTCTTCTGGATTCATTCAAAACATTATTATATTGATATAATTCATTTAAAACCATAAAATCAACAAGAGAATACTCCAAGGGCTTATTTTAATTTGTTGGTGTTATATAAACTTTATTTTTATTACATTTCCAATTTATGAAGTTGAGATAAAAATTACCTACTATATCAGGGTTCTTCAAAAACATCTAATCCCTTCTTCTAAAAGAGAGGGGATGCACGGAGGGCGTTGAGTTGGTATGCCATCTATGTTTAACACGACTAACCTTCGCACAGGTCCGTGTGGATGGAGAGTCCTCTACATCTCCTGCCGCCTATCAAGCAGCGGAAATAGTTTACTACTTTATAAAATGCTCCGTTAATGGCACAATTTGATAAAAATCTGCAGTCGTAGATAGAACATACTAAACATTGCGCCAACGCGTTCTGTTTTCAACACTAACATAATAAAACTTCCACGAGCTTTGTTATACGAGAGAAAACTCTCTAATAATACTGTAAAAACATTTAAGAGAAGCGTGCATACAGGGAAACCTCAAGTAAACAAGGAATATGTAACAAAAACTCGAGTTTCAAACACGTCGTGCGGATAGAAAGTAAGTTTCTTTAAAACAAAACCTTAACAAGACTCTTATGCGATCTTTTAAGAGATTAACAACTATAACTGGCTTTCCTGTTAAGTTTTCCATTTTGAGTTTAAAGTGTCTAAATTATATACCAAATTTTTGAAGACATCATGTTGGCTTTATCAGTCGAATCTCAAACTGAAATTCTAGCAGTTTTTTTGCACGTAAAAATTTGTAATAGATGAAAATCTTCACAAATCCATCAATTACGACGTCTTAAGTTTGGTTTCTAATATTTTCAACACAATATATATGTAAAAGAACTATGGTCTAGTGTAATATAAATAAAACATATTAAAAGCAAATACAAATAAAGATAATAAATATAAAACGTTTCACATTCTCGCTTACCGTTTGTAAACTTTTAATATTATTTTAACGCTTAACGGAGAATATTCTAAACCCCGTTTAATTCCGTAAAAACATACCGCTTACAAAGAGCACGGGCTCACATTAAACACGTAAACACGTACCGTGCCCGACGCTAGTGCTGCGCCACATTGAAATGCGTTTCGTGTCATATTACACGGAATTCGTATGCATGAAAATTGTACTCTTGCAAATAAAATAGTTTTTGTTAATTCCTCTCCAGTAGTGGTAAGAAAATGTACTTGCGTGTAACCACTAATATTTTTGTACTTTCCGAATATTAACTAACCGTTAAGTATTGATTATGTGTATCTATGATTTTGAGTAGCTCCGTGGCGTAGATGATCAGCGCCGAGGGGCCGCGATTGATGTTGTTAAACAGCTTTCGCAAAAGTCGGTCACGGGATAGGTGACCAAAAAGTTATTATCTCGGTCTACTCCGTGCTTAGGAAGGTATGTAAAGCAGCTGGTCCCGCTTCATTTGTACTCGTTAATACCCTGAAATCCGCATAGGGGCAGCGTAGATTATCTCTTTTTTAACCCATAACAGCAGTTTAAGTTAAGATTTCCTCTTTCTTGGTATAGTGAAACTTTAACCAGCGAAGCTTAAGCAGTTATAGTTAACAGTTAAAGTTATAACGTCAAAACCATTGCCAAATGATAACTCATTAATATTTTTAATACAAAATGCTTAAAAAATCCACTTGGTCGCTGGCACCATGATATGGGAATCGAACCCACGACCTAAAATTTTGTTAAGTGTCGACGTGAGATATCTCTACTCAGACATGTACATAGCGTACTGGCAAAATGCATGCATCAGATTATATCTGAGCGTCTCGTGTTGCACATAAATCTTTAATGCCTTGGTAGCAGGTGTTGTCTCGTCAGATTATAATATTTTTGTTACCTTTTTCAGTTTATACGTTTCACTTTGGGAATAGACGAACTAACTGTTAACATCATGGTGTTCCGAATAATGAAGATGACATATTCCTAGTACTTATATATATATATATATATTTATTATTTAATCTTTTTGCCTATTAAATAACAAATGGCTTCTTTCATTGATGATTGGATACCGGGAATGTCTGTAAGGACCGCTTTTTCATCTCATTAATTATTTTATGCTTTATTTATTAATAATAAAATTTATTTTACATCGCACTAAGTAGTGCAGTGTCTTTTTAATGAAAATTTAGCAAAACATAAGAACATTTTATCTTGGATTCATAGAGGACAAGACAGTATTTATCACTGAATAAGTACCTTCACACCTAAATAAAATCCGATCATGTTCTTAGTGCTAAAATCGCAAAATTTTGCAATAAAGCTAAAGCTGATATGATATTTTTTGGTTAGTATAAAAAAAACACAAAACAAACCAAGCTCAGTAATTCACCCACACTTCAACGATTCTTAAGCAAAGCAAATTGAATTAAACCCCCGTTTCATCTCAACGGGCGTAATCATATCAGTTAAGAAAAACTGCTCGGCATGTGATAAGGGCCGGTTCTCCAACGCTAAAAAATTCAATTCGAAATAACCCCGCGCGAGGACGAGCGCTAAATTTTATTTAACAGCCGAGCTTAAAGAAATTCCCGTCCTGTCGACTTGTTTATCTAAGGAACGCAAGTTTTGAGAAGTAGCGATTCAAACATTGAATACTCATATTTTTTTAGGAATTAAGATCACTAATGGAAGAATCAAGAGTTTAGAAAGATTTGGTAAAATGAAAGCAAAATCGAATGAAATATAAAATTTAAATGTTCGTTAAATAGTTAATATCTGGGAAAGCTATAGCAATGCAAACAGCTCACTTATTTAGTATACCGCCTGTCCGGGTCGCTGGAGGTTTAATCCAGCTGTTGTGTCCGATGCGCGAGCGGCGTTCGGACACTGTTCTTTTTTTATTGATATTTTTCAATAGAGACTTCAATAAAGATGGCTGAACTCATAACGCATATATGGTGAGTTTTGGAAGCCTATGCACTGCCTTACAGAATTAAAATAAACTAAGACAAATATTTTGGAGTCTATGCGTCTATGCAACTCTTGGTAGCCAGAGATATATCTAGTATTGCCGGACTTCTCAAATACTCTTTGACATCTCAAAAAAAGGAGTCAAGATTTTAGGAAGCTGGATAAAAAGGAAATTTGTTTTACATTTTAATATGTGCGTTAGTGCCTTTAAACTATCTTTTCTCTTATTATATATTCTATCATCAGAGCTCATCGGTTACTTTTTATTGCTTGCACCATCTCCGTAACATAACAGCTCCCTTGTATTAAGCCATAAATTAATTTCCCGTTCAGGCAAGACTTGGTAATGAGGTGCAGTGGAGATATTTCCACATATTTCTTACAATCTCGCCGGGGGAAAAAGATTGGCGATGAATTTCATGCTGATCTCCTTAATCCTATTTTACAGCGGCCCTAGTTCATTTACAAACGGCTCAGATAAGCTACGGTTCAGATTGTCGAGTTCTTTTTTTGTTTTCGTCAGTAACGATGCCTGATATTATCTGTTATTTCATTGATTCTTCGGCATCGAGAGTTTTGGGGGACACTTTATTACACCCCGCAATGATAATATTGTCATTCGTTTTTGAAGATTTCGTAGCATCTTCTTACTTTCTGATAGGACAGTATGATAACTTACTCGACAGATAAAGTCATTTGTCGTTGCAAATTTATTATGACGACAATATGATTTTAACACCCATTTTCACTCAACTAAAACAAGACGCTATGTCTTGTTTTTACCTAGGGAATGCCAAAGCTTACGAATCGTCTAAGTAGATTAATTTAATTCCAAATATATTTTTCGTTTTATCTCTTGACACATTTGTTACCTGTCATATTACGCAAACGCCTAGCGTAAGGCGCCTCATAATGAATGTCATAACTTCAGACATTACATAAATATTGTTAGGTGGTTCCTAGTCATTCGCGAAAAGCATCTTCACCTACGGAGATTCCTACATATATAAGCGACAGATTTGGGTGACTCTTAGGTTTAGTGAAAACGGACATTATTATATTTAGTAATAATATCAAATTAATTTATCTTTTAATACTGATTATATGATTTTAATACTGATATCAACAAGATTTACATATCCATATGCCTTAAAAACTTTAAAATTAGATACGTTACATTTTATTATTTGCATATGTATATAATAACGAAGTAGGGTGACGGCGAAGATGGTATAGCTACTACTGGTGCGAAAATAAAACAATAAGATCCTTTTCAAGGTTTTCGTTAAATTCGGTGTCGGTAATAATAAGTACAAACATCAATATCAAAAACAAAACCAAATATTTATCAAAATATTTAATAAAGCTATCAAAACAAAGATAAGTATAAAAAGAGGTCGGTCCAACTACCGGGCCTCAACAATATAGGTGTATGCAGAGATACAAATTACAAAAGGTTAGATTTTGTTAACGAACAACAGTACACGATCATCCATTGATACAGTCTAATGATCCGCAAAATGAAATCACCAGAGTAAAGGGCTGAAATCGCATTAAAACCCGAAGCGTCGCCAACAAAAAAGGTTTAGCCTCCAATTATTACCCATTCGCTATCTGTCTTACACGGGCCGGGGCGCAAAAAAGGGACAGGAAAACGACAAAAAGGCCCTGCGATAATGGCCCGCACTACGTACAGCCTCCAGCCACTTTAGGGCTTAGTACAATGAGTGAGCTTGAACGATAATCGACGTTTTATAAGAATCAGTACAGGCCTGTTACAACACGCGACCTTTCACAAGACCCCGCGGGCATAATGGAGCCCTCATTAGGGCCACTCTGTAACCTTTTAAGGCAAATTCTAACATACTAGAGATTCACGTCACTTATATTTACTTATAAAACTTATACAACTTACTTATACAGCTATTCAAGAGGAGATTATCTTAAACGAATTTGAGTTAAAAGTTTCATTTATATATATATATATATTTTTAACAAATCACGTCGTTAAACTTGTGCCTTGAATTACAAATGAACGCTTGACGCCTTTTTCAAACGCACAATCATCTCAATAGATACCGTTGCAGATAGTAGAGGAATTTGATAAGCACCTTTCGTAAAAAGGCCGATTTACTTAATGTAAGATAAAATTTAGACATCCGCACGGTAACAGGGAGTTTGTTCTAGAAAATTCCTTTTAGAAGTGGAAAATTCGAGCTCCGAGTGAAGCACTCAACGGGACGCTAATGGCGTCGCTTTAAAGGAAACGAAAATAATAAATTATTGACATCAGTCTTTTATATCATGCTTTAAAAATTATCATTTTATCTTTTATATATATATTTATTTATGCTATAAATAATGTTTTTTTATAGTATAAAAAAATATAAATTATAAAAGTCGTATCAGTTTTCATTGGCATAGTATATAAGAATGGAAATACACTATTCTTCATGAAAAAAGTAAAGAAACAATACATAAAATGTAATAAATAAAAATGTCCATAACCAGCTCTCAGTTTCATCGTCAGTCTGGTGCAATCCACATATAGACGTCGGCCTCTCCTAAGGTTCGCTACAATATCATAAACTCACGCATTTTCATCCTTCCACTGTCGTCTTGTTGTGGAGTGTCCGAAATATTCAAATAGAAAGTGCAATTTATATAATATTAGTGTAATTGTAAAATAATGACTTAGAAAATAAACATAACTCCTTATAGGATTGTGTTCCACGTTAGTTTGCAAACAGAACTTCAAATTAAACTATTCAGTTAAGTAATTGTACAAGCTTGTGGTATTCGTGTGGCTCTAACGATCATTGCATGTGGTTCTCAGAACTAACAGGACAGATATACACGTAACTTAAGTATAGAGATGCAACAAAGGAGGCATCGTATGAGATAACAAGGGAGAGAAGTAGCGGCCCCATTACAGAGCCTTGAGGTACTCCACTCTTTAATGAACACTACGACAAGTTTAAAGTATTCTCGTTTGTAAGTACACTTTTGTTAGTCTTTTCATATTTTCATTAAAAACCCTTTGAAATATTTTATGTTCATATGTTTAAAAAGTAAAGATTTTAACAGGTAAAAACAATTTGGTGTTCTAGTTACGTAACAAGTTCCAATGTCTTGATTACAAATGCATTATTAAAAAAAAATATCCATTAATCAGTTCACTTGAAGCATTTGATGACACAGTAGTTAATGGATTTTATCTACGATTGTGGAGGTCAAGTGATTTTCACTATGGGAGGTTATAAGACAGGGAACCTATTTTTACTATAATCACGATACCCTGTTAATTAACAGATTCTACCGGAAAAAGCAAGTAATTTCTAATATACCAACATATTGGTAATTTAAATAGTTTTAATTTATCTTTTTTTATAAGATATTGATGTTAAAATACGTTCTTGGTTATATAGAGAAAGTTTATTGACTGATATAAAATAATAACGATTCGAAAAATTACAGTATCTACACATTTAAAAGCTAATAAAAAGATTTAAAAGAATGTAAATAAAAACTGGCAGTAGGTTGAACTGTGCCAAGTGGCGATTTATACAGAGACTGCCTGGCGACTGGCAATAATCTAACATTGGCAGCATTCCGAACGAAGTAAAGTACCTTGTGTTAGGGATATTAAGTTTAGTCGTTGTGATTCCGAAAAATTTGATGCATTGATTTTACAGAATTTAATGCTAATCAAATTTATGATAAAGATTAAAAAAATACTCTTACTTTAATCGTTTTTTTCTTCCATAAAGAGATTATAGTAGTGTATACTACTACTATAATCTCTTTTAACGCTTAACGAAAATTCATCATATCATATATTTATAATAAAGAACCTGCTTTTTGGTGAATTAAAGTTTTAGGTGACGAAGAGTAATGACTAATTTTATTTATTTCGTTGCTACATAATATTATTCGACTTAAAGGGATTTCAGTGTAAAACAAAATGGTGCCCTAAGCAATTTTGTAACAAATTATTAAGATACATAGGCATATTAGTGCTAAACTAACTCTCGGATCGATTTAATCACAAGCCTCTTCAAACTAATGGTGGGTTCCACTTAATGTACCTACAAATAGAATGTCGGATTCTAATCTGGACAGGGATTAGGCCGGGATTGAGGGGTCATTGAACTAAAACCTCTCTAAGGACCCTCGACGCTATTGTTCCAGAAAATGATTCAGGACAGATTAAATGCCTAAGTTCACCGGTAATTACTTTATTTATATTTTGATACGATAAAGCCTAACATTAATTTTGTATAATAAACATAAATCATCTTTATCCCACTATTTGTTTATTTTTTTATTTGAATAAGCTTTAAGCACTTTAAAGATAAAGGAATGATTAATTTTATGTTTTATGATTAAATTTTTTGGCCAAGATATATCAGTAAATATTTGAAACTTTGTAAAGTCATAACACAATCCAAATTTCTCCATCCATTCTAATCGGCCCAATAATTTTGTGGACAAGGCCAGAAAGTTTAATTAAACATTGCTCCACTAATGAATCTTTATGGAAGACAATGGCTCTTGTTCTCGAAAGTTCTTCCACTAAAGCAGTCATTTACCAATTAGCGGAAAAACTTCTACAGTAATAAAAATTTAAGGTTTAGTGAAGCAAGCTGTTATACAAAAGCATCGCATTTCCATTACTCGCCAGTTCTTCGGTTGCTTTAAACCAATGAGATTTAAATCTAGCTTCTTTTGCTAGATTAAACTGTAAAATCTGAATTGCTGCTTTTATTACCGGTCGCTTTTAAAGGCCACCTGCACCTGCAAATATATATTTTACGCTCTGTTTGCTCAGTATTTGTAATTATGAAAAACATTTTCAATATTTTATATTTTCTTGGCCATGTATGTGTAATTCCTGACAAAGTACAAATTAACGACATTTATTATATACTTCAGTTTATTTTATTTTTAATGATTCTACTTAAGTTAGATTTATGACCGTTATTAAGCGACATATTTGTAATAATTTATTATTTTTATGTTTGCCTAATTACTATAAAAATGGCGCCTTACTAATATATAAAGCCAACGTTTATGGCATTACGCAACGCCTAAACTGTGAATTTAAGCGTGGAATTTTCATAATTCATTGACCATCTATCTCCCAATTGTGAGGTAATCCTTCAAATTAGTGAAGGTAACGAATGCCAACCTTACAAAGGAACATAATTCAAATTCATGCTAACGTCACAACATTTTACAGCTCTCGCTTTTCCATCCAACACAATGGTGACACCCGGTATCCTACCCACGTGTCTCTCGGGACCATGTTTGACAAATAGAGGTCTCGTGCACCGAATTTAGCTCGAAAAAAATTGTCGCGGAACGAGGCTCACCATCTACTATGAACCTACATCACCACCATTTTTTACGGAACCTCCATGTTACCTTCACAATGAAAGTTACAGACTAGGAAAAGACGAGTAGCGGACCTTTCGGAGCTCAATAATTTTTGGCGTATATACGACGACTGTAATAAAGTAAATTGCTAGTATTTGCTATAGTACGAATTCGGAGCAACGACGATCTTTATGGTACCAATAATGTTATAGGCAGGTAACGCTCTGTTTCGATGTACAAATGGTCGGTTCATTGTTTTACGACGTCATTGGTTAGTTAGCTAATCCCAATAGTATCTATCTATATAGTTGTAGATCCAAAATTAGAAACAAATATTGATTTATTTCTAATTTTGGACCTACAATTATATAGATATCTATGAAGTGATTGTTTTAGATATTTTGAATATTAAGAACTAGTTATTTGGTTGATGTTAAGATATTTTATTTTCACACAATTTTTTTTTACGAAACATTAATTTGGTTGTTTTATATTCACCATCTTTGAACAAAATTTTAATGAAGCGAACATTACAAATGTAGGCATGACTCGTTATTGGTAAATTTTTGGCCTGCAAAATAAACCGCACATGTCAGTAAACAAAGATTAATGCGTCATTCTGAAAAGTGATGATACTCAATCTACATCTAAGTTAGCACTTTCCGTTTCATATTATTTATCTATCTAAATAGGAAATATCAGTTACTAGATATACTATACCCACGGAAAATATACAATGTAATACATTTTTTATAGAATTGAAGAATACACATTTTAATAAACAATTCGGATAGACTTAGAAGAAGGATGCTAAGAAATGGTAACCATCTCATTTATTGGAGCATTACTAATTAAGAGGATCAATAATATTCTATAGACAATGTTGTTACAATACAACGCTTGCTCACGCAATAACTTGTCCAGCAAGATGTCCGGAATTAATTATTTTGACATCAAGAAAAAATAATGGCCACGGTAATTAAATTATATTTTATTTCCGTTTAATTAGATATGTGTTTTTTATTTTACCATTAATTTGAAATCCACAAAAGAGCTTTTTTATAAGTATTTCTCTCATTAGATGGAATTTATAATTATTCATACTGATATAATAAAACGCCAAAATTTTGTCTTATGTTAGTATTATATAGACTCTCTAACTAATTCTGAAAATCTAGTGACCAAGACTATAATTTAATTAACGCGGGCGAAAACGCTGGAAAATGGCAAATTTTCAATAAATGTATTAATTTATGTATGTGGGAAGCAAAACACAGAGCAAGAAACGAAGCAGCAGCAGTACTTTGCAACTAACTTGCAAGAATCTGGCATGAAGAGATAGTGTTTATCGTAAGTCCAAAACTCTCGTAGTGCTAGATATTACTTGTAAATTTTTAAAATGAACTTCATGAGCTGTTCATTCAATATATGATTCATTAATAATTGCTATAGGCATACATTAATTGGGTCTCTGTAACTCACAATAACATTAATAGCCGAATATCGCCGAGTGGCGGATGTTTACGAGCTCATCAATCGTGGGGGCCACTAATTTACTTTATTTACGACCAACGATGTCAGTGCGCAACGACCCCGTGTTTCTTGCGATCTTTTACGACTGTCTCGTAACTGTCTCTGATTTGAAATTGGTATACGCTCAGATTACTCTAGTTTCTTCAATTTTTTTCAAACAACCTTGTTTTTAATAAATAATGACAAAAACATGAAAATGTGCTTTATAACACCAAAGGTAACGAGTACCTGAGAAAAGTCCTGCTAAGGGCCAGTTTTTTGATCCGTGCTTAACTCAACCATTTGTTAAAATCGTTGACATATGGTTAAATATCAGAAAAATATATTTTTTGATTAATAGTTATCCTAACCAATTGTCAGAATTACAACCATTTGTCAAAAAATTTAATCATCACTGGAAGCTAGGTTAAGTAAGGGCCAGTTTTTTGATCCGTAGTCAAATGTCATTTCACCATTTGTTAACTTGACTATAGTTAAAACATTAACAAGTTGTTAACTCGCTTTTTCGTTTTTTGATGCCAAATTAAACCATAGCCAAATTTAACCACTGGCCAATTTGTTGCCAGCACAATGAGTCCTTTTTTCGCTATACATTGACATGGGTAATTTTTTTCTGGGTGACAACACTAATGGTTTGAATGAACGGAACGAACTATATACCATTTTTGACATTAGGATTTTGTTCTAAATATCAAATAGACGAAAGAAATCTATTGATTATCAAACAGTGTGGATGTTTATGGTTGTTCTGTTGTGTGCACTATGTGTTATTTTTCAGGAAACATAAGGCAATTTCTTTAATAATGTTAGAAAGCAACAAAGATTTTTTTTTCCAGTTATTTTAAACTTAAAGTTATTTTAAAGTTTTTTTATAAAAAGAATATATTTGTTTTTTATTTATTTTATAGAGAAATACGTGAGAAGAATATAGTTGAGTTAAGCACGGATCAAAAAACTGACTCTAAATGACCAATGGTTAAAAGAACAGATGTACAACTGCGTTGTATTTACTTGGTCCCTTGTTATTGTTTTACGTTGTTTTTATAACCTACATGATTTCATAGTGAATTTGGATATTAGCTATTTTTGGGATTTCGTTTTATGATGCAATTTCATAGGAAAATATTCGTTGTCATTTTTGGGTTATAGGGTTATTGAAAATAAGTTATATTTTTATATAAAATATTTTTTCTTGTTTCCACGGGCATATGCCAAATTATTGATGAACCTGTGGCAACACTGGCGTGTACGGTTGTCAAATCGTTACAGCTGATTTAATTTTATTTAAAATTTAATTTAAATTAAATAAATCGCGATATTTATTAATATTAGTTTTGTGAAAGTGAAAACAAAGCCTTAAGTGTTGATAATTGATCTTACCATGTAAATATAATCGCTTACATTCAAATAATCGTGCCAGACAAATATGTAACGTCTATCTGTCGGAGAAGATAAAGACGAAAAACAAACAAAAATCTATCAAGAAAAGATATAATTGTGGACTGCTGCATCACAAACCGGGAAATTTGATTCAATATGTTGACCCGTAAGGCTGCTGCACAAAATACAGAAATGCAGTTAAGGCAAGCACTACAGGAGCTAAAGGATTCAAAGGACACATGTAACCAGTTACTACAGGAACGAGATGAAAGTGAAGAAGAAATCAAACGTATTATTGGTCGGAACTCACAACTGAAGAGTGAGCTTGGTGAACTGCATACTGAGCATATAGAAGTAATGCATCAAAGGGACCATTTTAAGGATGCGCTCAGTACTCTCAAAGAAGAATTAAATACTCATGAGAGGGTACTCAACCGCATCACAGAACTGGAACAGGAGCTCAACTTGGCCAATAATAAAATAGAACTACTGCTCAAACAACAAAAAGAACATGAAGCAGAATACACCCAAAGTCTTTTTGAAGAACTGGTAGCATCACCTGGAGGTCAGTCGATGAGGCATCAACTAACAGCCTGTGATATACACTCTAAGAGTCAGATCAATTTTAATTTAAGTACTAGGAAACTTAAGAAATATATTAAAATTGGAAAAGTTATCCAGAAAACTGAGAGATTGATAAAGAAGAATAATTGTTTTTATAAAAATATTGCCTTGAGGAAACAACGCAGTAGTCTGATGGATTCTTTGGAAATATATAGTGATAAATTATGTGAAACTCGGCAGATGTATGACCGGGATACAAAAAAATTTCAATTTGAAATAAAAAAATTACATGAATCAATAGAATTAATACAAAATAAATATTTAGTTGCACAGTCTCAGATTGATGAGCATATTAGGTCTGCCACAGAGTTGGTTAACCTATGCAATTACAATGCTGACCGTTACCATTCACTGTTAAATAATAAACAATTAATTAACAAAACAAATAACAGCTTTAGTAACAATAACAATAATAATATTCAGAAACAATTTATAAATACAGTTACACAGAAACCCTGTCAGTCATCTGCCCACCAGTCACAACTGTTTACTCAGGTACCTGTTCAGTCATCTGTTACTGATGACTGCTCCCCATCACAATTTTCCCAACGTCACAGAATAAATTCACAAAATTATAAAAATAATATTTTAATGTTCAGTGATGAAATTGGCAGAAACATGGGCCGTTTGCTATTCGATAAGGGCCATTCAACATTAAACTTCTGTATGCCTAATTCCTCTTTTAGTGATATTTTGGAAAAAGCAATTAAACAAAACTACAGCGAAAATACCACTTTATTGTTTTTTATTGGCAATAGAGGTACTTTGAACAAACATAAATTATTGAAATATATAAACGAATTAAATACATTAAGTGTTGGGAAAGTCGTGATTTTTACGTTGCCGTATTGCAATAGTTTGTCCAATGAAGAAAATAATTTGCGATACAAATTGAATATGACATTGCACACTATATGCAATACTGCAAAGTTTCATGTCATTGACACTAACAAGTATGTTAGAAAATTTTATTTGACTAAAGATAAATATTATCTTTCCAATTATTATAAGAGACAAATAGCTATTTCGCTATCATATTTTTTTTCTATAACAGCCAAAAATTTGGCTAACCAGAGTGCTCCTATTGAGCACTCTTCTATTGACATGACTGTCAGTAATAATCCTACTGACATTGCGACAAATTCGTCTTTAAATTAGATACTAAGACAACAGAGGATTCCTCTTGCTTGCTATTGAATAGTCAAAGTAATAATGGAACCAAGAGTTTTTCAGTCATCAACCTAGTGCACCAAAATGTTCAAGGAATGTTGAGCAAAGAGTTAGAAGTGGAATTATTCATGAACTGTAACAATGTTGATTTTTTCTGTATTACGGAACATTGGTTAACAAGTTATAATTGCATTTTTAACTTCAATAATCACCTGGTTGGTAGCGCGTTCATTAGGAAAAACGCAATGCGTGGTGGCGCACTAATTTTATTAAATAAAAAGTTTAAATTTAAAGAACGTAGAGATATAGTGAGCCTATCGGTTGAGGAAATAATAGAGATTGCCTGTATAGAGCTGGACCAGCTGATTGTACTGAGCGTATATAGACCTCCTTCAAGTTTAGTTTCTCATTATGATCTCTTTGAAACTGTTATGGATGAAGCATTAAAAAAGGTATATAGCAAAGGCAAACGATTAGTGATTGGGGGTGATTTTAACGTTGATTTATTAGGAAACTCCAATTCATGTACAAGACTTGTAAATCTATTTATGTCCTATAATCTTGCGCACATGTTTAAGGAGCCTACTAGAGTAACTGCTACTTCGTCCACATGTATTGACAACATTTTTACAGATCTAGTACCACTTTCAAGACAGATAATTAAACAACTACCGTCAGATCATTTTGGACAACTAGTTAGCTTTCCGCATAAATGTACGTTTGTGGCTAGGAGAGACATTACAGTTGTGTCAAAAAGTATGAGTCGCTTGGAACGTTTTAAAAATCAATTAGATAGTAAATTGTATCATTTGAAACATAATAGTAATCCCAATGATTTGTACAAAGATTTCTTTGATGTTTATTGTACAGAATTCAATAAGATTTTTGTCCCAAAAAAAATAAGTATTAGTAATCCTATAACTTTTAGTGTGTGGGCTACACCAGGAATCTACAAAAGCAGAAAAAGGCTCTATGAACTATATGATGAACGTAATTATAACACAAGTGAGGACTTCAAAGAATATGTACGAAATTACTCTAAATTATTTAAAAAAGTGTGTCGTTTAGCCAAATGTAATTATTTAAATGCAAAAATTGAAAATAGTAAAGACAAAGTTAAAATGACGTGGAATATCATAAATAGTGAAACTGGAAGAGAAAAATCCCGGAATATAAATTTTAATTTAAACATTGATAATAAAAAAGTAACATCAGATCTTGAAGTTGCTACAGTATTTGAAAATTTATTTACTGAAATTCCAGTCTTAATTACACAATCTTTGAATTCCTCTTCCACTGTTGCTGAATCTATTTTAAAGGCAAGTTTAAATAATTCTAATAGCCAATTTAAGTTTCAACACATTGATTTTAAAGATATAATAAAATCTTTTAATCAGCTAAAGAAAACGAAAACTGCTGATTTATGGGGTAATTCCATTGAAGTTTCTAAATCGGTAATTGAGACAATAGCTCCAATCTTAGCTTATATATTTAATGAATGTACTGATTGTGGTATTTTTCCTGAGCTCATGAAATATAGTAAAATTATTCCTTTACATAAATCGGGTAGCACATCTGACCCTACTAACTTTAGACCTATATCCGTGCTACCTACGTTTAGTAAGATTTTTGAAAAAATCATGCTGGATCAAATACAAACGTACTTTTACAAGAATAAGCTTATGAATCGACAACAATTTGGTTTTACAAGGGGTCGCTCGACAACCGAAGCCGGTGTCGAGTTAATACAAGAAATTTTTAATGCCTGGGAGGATTCACATGATGCGTTAGGTGTTTTCTGTGACCTATCTAAGGCATTTGATTGTGTTTTTCATGAAACATTGATTAGGAAACTGCATTTTTATGGATTTAGAGATAACTCATTGGATTTTATTGTCTCATACTTGACTGACAGAGTACAGAGGGTTGATATCAATGGCAAAAGATCCCCTGGATCGAAAATTAAGATGGGCGTTCCGCAGGGCTCAATACTTGGTCCTTTCTTGTTTTTGATTTACATAAATGACTTGCCTTATTTCGTAAGGGATGATCACGAAATAGTTTTGTTTGCGGATGACACTTCACTCTTGTTTAAAATTAAAAGAGGGTTACCTCTAAATGACGATGTGAACAATTCTATCGCTAAAGTAGTACATTGGTTTAATGTAAATAATCTTCTCCTTAATGAAGGAAAAACAAAATGCTTAAAATTTGTACTACCTAATGTTAAAAAAGTAGATATAAATGTTAATGTAAAAGATAAGAACATGGGCCTTGTGGATACCACAGTATTTTTAGGAATAACATTAGATTCTAAACTACAGTGGGGCCCACATATTGATAGATTGTCGAGTAGACTTAGCTCTGCAGCATATGCCGTAATGAAGATACGTAGGTTAACTGACATAGATACTGCCAGATTAGTATACTTCAGTTACTTTCATAGTGTTATGTCATACGGTATCCTATTGTGGGGAAATGCTGCCGACATACAAACAATTTTTGTGCTTCAGAAAAGAGCAATTCGATCAATTTATAATCTTAGGATTAGGGACTCTTTAAGGGAGAAATTTAAGGAAATAGACATTATGACTGTTGCTTCTCAATACATATACGAGAACTTAATGTACGTTCGTAAAAATATTAGTTTGTTTTCTATTAAAAGTGATGTACACAATTTTAATACAAGAAATAAAAATAAATTAACGGTGCCTGTCACTAGACTGCAAAAAGTTAATAACTCTTTCAAGGGTCTTTGTGTGCGCTTCTACAATAAGGTCCCAAGCAAAATACAACAATTAGATATCATGCAGTTTAAATCTACTATTAAAAAAATACTTATTAAAAAAGCTTATTATAAGGTATCCGATTATGTAACAGATAAGAACGCTTGGACTTGAGATGATCCAGCAACTGGATAGGTGATTACTTCTAAACTCATTATCTTGTTTCCATTATTATTAAATGATTATGTTATTATTATAAGACCATAGTTTTTTTTTTTTTATCTCTGTTTATAATGTATTGATCTGGTAATGACATGGTTTTTGTAAATGTCATTACTCATATTAGAGCTGGTGAGTTTCTTGCTCGTTCTTCTTATCAGCCAAAAGACGTCCTGAACGAGTGGTAGGGAAAAAATGTTGGACGATTCAAAAGTACTTTTAAGAAGTCTATTTGAATAAAGATTATTTTGACTTTGACTTTGATTCAATTATTAAAAATCTTATAAAATCCACGAATAGACAATACAAAAGGTAAATATGCCTATAGTACATAAAATACATAGTCCTCGATTTATTTTCCAACATAACAATCCCACCTTGGATACTAGATACTATATTCTTTTCACATATTTCTCTAAAAGATAAACAAAAAACAAATATATGCTTTTTAAAAAAAGTTAAGTTTAAAATAACTGGAAAAAAATATCTTTGTTGCTTTCTAACATTATTAAAGAAATTGCCTTATATTTCCTGAAAAATAACACATAGTGCACACAACAGAACAATCATAAACATCCACATTGTTTGATAATCTATAGATTTCTTTCGTCTATTTGATATTTGGAACAAAATCCTAATGTCAAAAATGGTATATAGTTCGCTCCGTTCATTCAAACCGTTAGTGTTGTCACCCAGAAAAAAATTACCCATGTCAATGTATAGCGAAAAAAGGACTCATTGTGCTGGCAACAAATTGGCCAGTGGTTAAATTTGGCTATGGTTTAATTTGGCATCAAAAAACGAAAAAGCGAGTTATCAACTTGTTAATGTTTTAACTATAGTCTAGGTAATAAATGGTGAAATGACATTTGACTACGGATCAAAAAACTGGCCCTAAGGCGTCCATGTTTGCGTTAGCTTAATTGGTAGAGCAATCATCCGGTTGACGCAAGCTTAAGAGTTAAAATCTCATCTCGAGCACCTGAGACTATCTGTTAAATATGTTAAAAGGTATCTCCTTCACTTTAATTATAGATTTTGCTTATATTTTTAGCTACTGTAAGCAAGAAAATTTTTTTTTAAAGTATGAACGATGAAAAGAAAATATCTACCGAACATAAACATTAAACTTTGTTCATATGACCAACATATTGTTATTTAGAAGTCAATGAACTAAGATTACCTTCCAAGAAGAAACTTTAATATTACTCGCTATTTATAACGTAATTGAAAATATGCTTGTTATAAATGAGACATAAAATAATAATTCTTCAATAGACTAAAGTCAGTCTTCAATTTTACCATTGTGAAAGTAGAAAGGCGAACTTTTTGGTTTAAGTAGAATATTGGCGTGATTTTTCAAATCAGAAAATAAAACGCCATTTAGTAGATTGAATAACTGAAAAAATGAAAGGGATTCAAGACAGATAATCTGTCGCATCACAAAAGTGCTAATAATTTTGTATCATGATTTAATCATATGAACTTAATTTTATGCTGAATCTTTAGGAGGCGTACTTTAAGAAATGATTTTTGGTCACTTTTTTTGTATAAAATACAATATCAAAAGAATTAAAAAACATGAATCTGTTGTATAATTAGTTAAGTAATATAACTGGCTTATAAAGATACGTAATACATAGTTTATGTTTATCTGTTATCTATATCTGCAATACCAAAGACTTTCACTTTATAAACAGCGTATGGATAAATCTTGAAGAATTAATTTATGATCAGAGTTCACTTGGCTTTCTGGACCTACTAGTTCTTTTTAGCAATAACTATATCTTACTTTCGGAGGAATGTTAGATGTTCTTTTTGCTCCATTATTAATTTTTTCTCATCAGTTTATTCTGATGAACTAAGGTTTGGGTTACCACAACCATGGTAATATTAAGTATGTTTGATCAACTGAGTCCTCTTTGTTCAATATCAGACCAGATATAATATAAATCAATATAATGAAAATTCAAAGATAAGTTGAATGAGAAATCTTATTTTATTCCAGAGTTCCACAAACATGAGAAGGAGAATGTGAGTCGACTCAACTGTCATGATCCAGCTAGCATCAGTGTGGCGGAGAGGATGTGATCAGACACCCTAAGCGCTATGACGAACAATATGCTGCTCTCCCTGTTGCTACATTGCTTCTGCGTTGCCACAACGGCTTCAATTCCCAGTGGAGGTAGGTGAATTACTGATCATTTAATTTTTATATATACATTATATTTTTATCACGTTTGTACTGAATATCTTGAAGACATTTATATGAAAATCTGAATAGGATTTTAGTTGAGTTACTAGAACTTAAAGCTTACTTATCAAAGTTACGTTTCAAACATATATAAGATTTACATCTTTTATTAAACGTACGTTACGTTCCAAATACTACAAGGTTCGAGCCCAACCCTTATACTGAATTGCCGTAAGCATTATAAAAGGCAATTAAAGCACCTAAACCACGGCATTATCATTTTATTGCTACCCCGAAGGTTCTCGACCAATTTCTGTTTTAGTCGTGGTTACCTTGAACCCAATAAACTTTGTATGACAACTTTTTTAATTAATACAATCGTTGTAATTGAATTTTTGAGGCGCTGGTTTAAGCTGGTTCGGGTTTGAGGTAATGTTTGGTTAGAAAACTAAGTGATTTCTTACTGAATTTAATAAATAAGAATAATGCACGACATTAATTATTTCAGGCTGATGAGATTTAATTAAATTTAAAATGACTCAATTTTTTAAAGATGCTCATAGTGATTACTTAACGACCTCCATTCGTAGCCGAGTGGTTCGCACGCCGGTTTCAAGGTCCCAGATTCGATTCCCGGTTAAATCAATGAACGAGTACCTATATAATAATAGGTTTTGTGATCGTCTCAGAAAATCAATAATACAGTTGTATTAGCTACTCATCTTGGAATTTAAGTAAGAATGTGATGTTGTCTAATACTTATTTATTATTTACATGTAAACATAGTTATATTTTGCATTTTTACTTGGCGGGCAGAGAGGATTAAATACCACAAGGCACGGTCATTCCACACATCTTTCGCTTCCTCGACATATTCGTACTCGTAGGTTCTTATGAAAACTCTCTTCATGCTCCGACTACAATACGCGATCAAACCAACTATTGCGTTGTAACTATAAAAGTTTCATCATTCATTTGTCTGACATTCTAGCTTCAATTAGGATCGATTGCAAAAAAACTTACTAAGGATTAAAGGTATTCAGAGTTTAATATATCATTATCGAACTTTTGACGATCAAAGCTAATGTAACTATGGCGTTTCATTATTAAAGTTTCGTGTAGATGTAGATAGTTGTAATACAGGACGTGCTTGGTGGGAATGCTTCTCAGTAGTTCCATTCTTATTACCCCTACAAGACTAACATATGTAATAACGTTGCGTTCCCAACAAATAATGATTTTTAAATACATATATTATTGCTGGTTAACACTTGCTTGATATTTTGAACCTTTTATTTTTAACGACGAAGTGTGAAGTGAATTTAGGTTAATAAAAATAACAGCTACTAACATACACTGCACAAATTATTCTGATGTTATTTTTATAATTTATTATAATATATTTTTTTTATAAGGTTGTATATTTTTTTAACAAAATTGATCAATTGATTCTTTTTTAATATTTTATTTCCAATGAAATCCACATGTAGATTAAGAAAAATAAATCAACTAGTAGACTTTCTAAATGAATTGCAGTCTTATCTAATTATTGTTTCTTTCTATGTGTCTTAATATACCCATCTATCTAGGTAAATAGAAACAGAACTCCTAAAAATTAAAAAAGAACTAAGTGGATTCCGTATTTAGATTATATTCTTCAATGTATTGTCAATCAAGTAGAATCAATCTCAAAGGCGTTTCCTACTCATCTGGTTAGGCTCAAATGCTCGTTCGCTCGCCATTCAGAACTAATCACTCGGAACTAATATCATATGAGTGATTTCTTCCTAAGTATGTCGCAGATAAATTCTTTACTTTACAATATAGAACCTTATTTGTACAGGGTAAAGTTGAGTACCGGAGCGGCGCACCGCAAACGGCTTGTTGGCTTTACGTGATTATTTCAAGCAAGCGATTTGATGCAGTTATAAAACGATAACGCGGTTTTAACATCACCGAAGGGAAATTTACAATGTTATTACGTTGTTTCAAATATATACTTAAACGTGAAAAATTTATGTCTTCCGTTCTAGTTTTATGATAATGGTATACAAATGATCTTTAATAAGTACAGAATTAAGTTTATTATGTAAACAATAATTTTTATTATGATATAATATACCTGGGTATTACGAATACGAGTCTGGAGATTTATATACAAAATTTTATTATTCCTACTAACCTAGTTCGAAATAAAATTGTCTATAATATGCAATTATATGAACTATCTCATAATGACATCTATGACAGTATTTCTGAAATATTTTTAGTTATTGAAAAAATTTTGACGAAATTTGATTTAGAAAAAATAAGTTAAAGAACTAAGACACGACTACAGCTAAATCACGCTCTAAAAAGTTTGTAACAAGAAATTTAATTTATAGCGATATTTATAATTGCGATAACAAAAGACAGCGTAGTCGTATGCCACAACAACCTGTTTTGTTATGATTAATGAAATACAACTGTATTCCACTGATCACGCTGTCCTTTGGTCATCGTTGTTATAATATTTTTTATTTAATTGTTTTGTGAGTATTAAAGTAAAATCGTAAGCAAAAGCTATGAATATATAGACTACTTAAGCCCTTTCATTTACCCTACATGGAATGATTGAATAATATTTTTGTTAAGTTTCTTACTTTATGCTCTCTAGAGGACGCTGTTGCAAATATAATGTAACGTTACGTAGCCTTTAGCACGCGGGCAACTAAGACGCTTCTAATGATATCTCATTTGTCCATTTACGATAAATAATTTCGAAGTCATAAGGGAATAGATGAACATTCATACATACCGGCCAAAATCCTTTTAAATTTAAATCATAACCCGCTTCGCCGTAATCGAGTTGAATTACAGCAAAAAAGCATAAATACTGAACTATATAGTAGTCCAAGCGTAAATATAATCAAAGTGGATCTATTTCTTTTCCAATATTACATAATATGGAATGGGGGTAAACTCTTTTAAGATGAAAGGTCTTCAGGGGCTCAAGATCAGCCCCTTTTTCAGGCGAAATTACAGAAACATCTCTTTTGCAGACTTAGCCGTTTCTGAAGTTAAGAGAACCACAGTGGGATCAATAGAACGTGTGGCACGGGCCAAGTTACAAGTTAATATAGCTTTGTTAAATATATTAATTGGAATTTTATCATCAATATAAACACATGTACTTAAAATCTTAATTGCTAAGCTAAGACGCCATAGTGACTTTTAGTAACAATATGAGCTAGATTTAAGATTAGGACATGACTTAACAGTCTGCTGACAAGATCGAAAAACTCAAAAATTTGTTGAATTTGATATTATACACTGCTTGCCACAGCAAAGAAAATCCTCAAAAGCTCTTTACTCAAAGAGTAAACACACTGATTTTAGATTTTATTAATCAAAATATTTGAGATTGAACCTTTTATTCGCGTCTTCAATAAATCCATAAAACAAAATTTTACAGGTTTTGCTAACTACAGCTAAAATTGCTAACAACTTACGAATAATCAATTATAGGAAGTTTTTGATATTTGAATACTGTATTGATTGAACCCTTGCATTTAAAAACTCAGACGAAAATGAACTCAAAGCATGCTATATTTTTCACGGTTTTATAAAGAATCAATAAAGACACGTTATGATTATTAAAATACAGCATATTGCAAGCAATCGTTTATTTATTAAATTTATATCGTGTTTAAAATTTCATTTGCAAGTTTACAAATTCAATTATACTCATGATTCCGCTGTCTCTTCTGCATTGTACTACTAAGAGATAAAAAAACAAAGGGTTGTACCCAAAAATCAGTTGAGTTCCCGAAGGATCAAAGGGACCCAAGTCCTTGTGTTTCGATTAGCATTCAAACTTCTTCTGTTACAGTGCTCGGCTTATTTGCCTGTGAAATGTTTTACCCTGACTTATTTTTATCACTTAACGTGAAATAAGTAACATGTGTAGCACTTTTTGTTTACTAAAACAGATTTTATCCTTTATTTACAACATTCACTACTGAGAATCCTTAATTTACAATAACTGCTATTTTGACATTTATCTCAAAAAGTCCTGAAAAAGAAAACTGTGGTAACTAAGTTCATTTTGTTTTCAAGTATTATTCATTTCTTTTGCTTTAGATCATTTATGAATCAATTGGCCGCTAATACATTTTTCTAGATTGATCAATGATTTGTTAATTTTTAAATTTCCCTGTATTTTTCAGTCTTTCATTTGAAAATTTTACGGTTTTTGAAAAAGCAACTAAATCGGACTAAAACCCAATATGCGCTCTGAAGTAGGGAAAAAGTAACAAGTGCTTGAAAAATTCGTCAGTCCAGCTAGGTTCTGGTTAGCTCAGTGGTTAGAGCAGTCGCCCGGATAACGAAAGGTTATGAGTTCGAGTCCCATCTCAGAGTGCCAGGGACAAAGTGGCCTTATTAAACATTTTTCAGTATAGCATTTTGAATGCAAAATTGATCAAACATAATAATTAAAACAAATTTTCATCTTTATCTAAAGTTTAAATATTTGTAACTAAATAATTCGAAGTTTCAAAAGTCCTTTAAGAGAAGGGAGATCATATTTGAATTTCAACTGATCTATTGTGTATTAAAACTTTTCAATATTAATGGAATAGTTTATATTTGTATTCGATCCAATAGACAGCTAAAATAACTCTAACACAATACATATATTTACTTATATACAGATCGATATCGCTTTAAGTTTATAGACGACTTTCTGAAGTCATTAGTTTTGTCAGTTTCCATATCTTCACATTATCTTGTCAACAAACAAGTCAATTACAGTTGTTTAGATAATTACACTATTTGATTTTTTCAATTTAGAGAAACTTATTGTTAAATTATCTCAAATTTCTTTAAATTTAATTAATACATACAGGCTCCTGTTAGTCAGTAAGTACTAGTATACAAAAAATTTATATAAATTTGGAAAAATGACATTTGTTTTCTGAAAAAAAGTAAAAGTATTTTTTTAACAGAACATGATACATATATATTTATAGCTAAAATTCCAAGATTAGCAGTAAAATCCCTGGTATTATGAAATATCTTAAACAATCTGTATATTGACCCAAACGGGGGCCGAACCCGAGATCTCAGAGATGGATTAAAACCACCACTTGTTTTTTTACACAATATTATTTTATTAATTTTTGATTGAAATTGCCGTATGAATTATCGAGTGTCTGGAATCCTGTGAATACATCAAAAACTGAAAAATTCGATTTGGTCGAAGACAGAAAACTAAAAACTGGGCAGTACAAAAAAATCACGTTTATTGTATGGGAGCCCCTTTTAATGTTTGTTTACTTTTAATTTAATTTATTTTTAAAGTTATTATATAAATACATATTCTGTAAATTCTTCAAGTCTCGATTTGTTGTCGTTATCAATATCGAGCAAAAACAAGCTAAAAAATCACGTTTGTTGTATGGGAGCCCACTGGAATATATTCTGGTTTTTAGTATTTTTTTGATGAACTAGTAACAGAAATACATCATCTATATAAATTTCAATCGTCTAACTTTCACGATTCATAAAATACAGCCTGGCGACAGACAGACAGAGAAGTCTTAGTAATTAAGTTCCCGTTTTAGCCTTTTGGTACGGATAAGTATATAAAAATGTGTCATTTTCCGATAAGTGAATCTTGTATGTCAAATACAGATGCGAGTTAATGTTGACTAAGTAAACAGTGGTACGATATATCTGCCAATAACAATAGTTGCTTCACCCACCCACAGAGTTTGGTTACTTTAAAATCGCTTGAAACAACGCCGAAATATCGGAGACTATATAAAAATACGATACATGGTAGCAATTCCATAAATAACTATTCCAATCCTCATGTATACTGTATAGGGACATCGATGCATTTTTTTTTTCATATAAATGTCTGTTACATTTGTCAATCAAACAACCTTTAACGTAACCTAAAATTAGCATAAACGAAACGTAACATCAGCAAATTGACCAAATGCTTTGTAAATATTTTATAGTAAAACCACAAAACTGTCAATCATTTGAAATCAGAAGTTCAAAGCTGGTTAGCATTGAAACTTAATCAAAGCGCAGTCCTTTTTAGATCATTAGTCGTATACGAGCCTAATACGACTAATGATCGAGTAGCGGGGTACTGCGTGGCACTAGCTTCTAATCGATATGCCACCTGAATGTTTATTGAGGACAGCTGAATCACGCCCCAACCAGCCCAAGATTAACTGAGCTTTGACGCCTCTTAAAGTTTTATTAGTGTTTGGGAAAGGATTAGCCATAGTGTTGGCTGTGTCATGTGAAATTTTAGGTTTGATTTCTCTTTATTTATACTTGGTAAAACAGTTTTTGTACTTGTATTATGATGAGAGAAAAGAATTATATATTAGATGTTTGTGATGTAAAAATGACAAAGTGATGAATTATCTTTTATTATTTAACAACTTATTGTTATTGATAACAGAAATATCATGAAAAGAACTTAATATAAACAGCATGTAATGTCTATAAGAATTAACTAAATATAATTCTTATAGTCATTACATGCTTGTTATATATGGATAATATAGCATCTATAAATAAAGACGATCTTTCATATATCGTTAACAATCTTATTACAGTCTTATTAATACATATCTTTCACATACAATAATTTAAAATATCTGATTAGAAAGCTTGTTAAAGTCGTCCATCCAATACAACAGTTGATAAAGATAATATTTATGCAAAAACACTATATTTTTATAACTTTTAATTATAGACTTTCTTCCTGTTTATATTTTTTTATGGTATATTTTCTTTACAACTATTATCATCGGCGGAATCTGCAACTGATATCTTTGATAATCATTACGAACATCTTCAATAAAGCATCGATTCTCCTGCGTGCGTAACCCGAAATGGATCACTGATATCGTACCGAAAAGCGCAGGTGTGATTTACGGCATCTAATATATCGTGACGTACACGTGACAGATGGTACCTCCCTAGAATAAGATAGGCACTTTATTGGCCGTTCGTGTTTGCGATTCAGGATACTATGTCGGATTTGTATGAGATTTCGTGATCATGTTTGATGATATCCCTCGAATAAGCTTTATTACCGATTATGGCTTATTTGTTAGTTTTAGGGTTTATTGATCCTATGTAGTGCGGATTTGTTTATAAGGACGTAATGTATTTTATTACCGAAGTAGATAAAACTATTAAATTTGAAATTTTGATTAGTGCGTTAGTTTGTGTTGCTTCAACACACGAGTAAATTTTGAATAAATCTATACCAATATTATAAGGTGGCGAAGTGGATAAGCGCCGCGGCCCACGATCGTAGTCGTTAAGCAACTTTCGCAAGGGTCGGTCACGGGATGGGTGACCAAAAAATTATTATCTCGAGCTACTCCGTGCTTCGGAAGGCACGTTAAGCCGTTGGTCCCGGCTGCATTTGCAGTCGTTAATACCCTCCAATTGGGCCAGCGTGGAGGGTCATGGCCCATCCTCCTTAACCATCCATAAGGAAGGTCTGAGCCCCTGCAGTGGAGACGTAAAAAGGGCTGGTGATGAATATTATAAAGGGGAAAGATTTAATTGTCTGTTTGCAACGAACAGGCTCCGAAACTATTGAACCGATTTTAAAAATTCATTCATCTACGGGAAGCGCCATTATATGCGGTGAATATAGGCTATATTTTATCCTGAAAAAACAGTAAATAGAGGAATGAAAGTGGATGCATGTACGTATATGGAATTTAAACATTGTTATAGTAACCATTGTTTACTATTTAATTTGCCATTTTAATTATATCCGTCGTGATATGAATCAATTTCCAAATTAAATTCCCTAGGATTCGAGGAAAGGTGGTTTTCAAATACTTATAAATTACTTAATACTAATGAAATATCCTGCTAAATTCTGTACAAATGTAAGTACAACCACAATTATATTCAACTTGTGTATAAGTAATACAAACACACTGCTTGATTTGTAAATAATATGAGTTTTAATTATGAAATGGTCGGTAAGTATGTGTAAATAGGCGGTCCTAAGTACTTTAGGTTATATTAAACTTTTATTTTTAATGAAATACCTACATTAAATATTCAAAAAATATTCAAACTATTTAAATTAATATATTTTTAAAATGTTTTTGATATATTCTTTTATCTATGATCTAAATGAAAAAGGTCAGTTTTTGTATTTAAAAATATCTATGCACTTATGTAACAAAATGATGTTAGGAATATCCTGCAACATTGAAAAATGTTCACACATTAAAAACTGATTTTTAAAGCACATTCATTTGTGAAAGTTTATTTCACAATCAAGTCTTTTAGGTCCCCACTGCAAGGGACTGCAAATCTAGCCTGGACTAACGGCTGAACGTGGCTTTCGAAGCACGGAGCAGCTCTGGATAATAATTATTTGGTCACCCATCCCGTGACCGCCCTATGCGAATGTTGCTTAACAGCGACGATCGCGGGCCGCGGCACTTATCCACCCTGCCTCCGAGCTACTAAAATTGTGAAAATTTAATTAAAAACCATAAAATGCGCATCAGTGTTTTCGTTCCATCACACAGAGTGTCGGTAATATTCTTAACCAAACAACAGTTTAAGACGTCGTTACGCTGCGTCGCATCTAATAACAGCGATAATAACAGTCTCGTTATATCGTTAACGGTCGAGAAAACATTTTGTCGGCGCTGAGTTGGCCGAAATAGGTGTTATGTAGATATAAGGTCTTAATTTTAACGCTATGTAGATAGATGCCCATTGTACACATAACGCTTTGTCATCAATTTTATGAGTGAACCAAAATGGAGGCTTCGATTTAGACCGATATATACACAGAACAGAAAAAAGAGGATATTGGGTACCTACATATATATTCTCTTTTAGAGATGAATCTGTTCTTCATGTCGACAATTTAAGTATCGATAAAAACATAGGATAGAAACGTGCCTATTGATTGTCCACTGATCATCATCACCAGCCTATTAATGTTCCCAATGCTGGGGCTCATGCCTTCCTTATGGGTGGAATCAAATCAAATCGAATAGGGAGACTGGGACATGACCCATCACCGAAGCCCAGTAGTCACAGGGGGGGGGGGTTGGAGACCGAGCCTTTTTGTAGGTGTTGACTACAGCAGATGCCGCCAGTGCCAACAGCTTCACTTTCCGTTTTCCGTAAATTTTTGGTCACCCACTGCATACAATAATTTCTCTTGAATCACCCTGTATATTGATGAAAACCGCATTAACATCCGATGTGTAGTTTGAAAATCTGTGTTGTGTAGTTTGGTAGCGACTGTGTTTCATACTATGTGTAGATTATTAATTATAAGAGTTTACAAACAGTTTTGTGAGAAACGAGAATTAAAAAATTACAATTTTTTCATATTTTATTTCGCATGATTTATAGCTATCTGTCCTCTATCTGTATTGTTCCTTGTTTTTTTATTTTCTCATCAGCTTATGCAAACTCTTAACAATGTTCAAAATGTTAACGTTATTTTTTTTCCATCAAAATAAACAACATTTACTTTGTCCACAATAAAATACATGATTAACAAAGTTTCGCAAGCTCACATGTTTTATTTTAGATTTTAAACACAATTTTTGCTTCTCGGCCACTTTTTGATCGCCGAGACCTTTAAAAGTTTAATGTTAACAGTTATAAGTGGTGTAAATTATTTAATCTATTATTAAAATATATTTTTTGAATGCTTTTATTAAAACGACTGTAATGATTTCAATGGTGAATATCTATTGTGTACATAACAAATCACATTTTAATAGATTATTACAAAGTCGTGTATCGTAAGTAAGGGCTGTGTTTTGCAGCACTGGTTTTCATAAAGGATTTATAATATATCGGTATTTAAATTGCAATAATTTACAGTCCTGCGATTCTGTTAAAATCCAAACCCGAATTCAAATCCACTCAGGTATCCGAATTCACTTTAAAAAGCGGCATCCGCTCAATCTTGAATTGTTTACAACGTTTCGTGGCATAAGTGAAAAGAGTTTCTAAATCACGTATAATCAAACAAATTTGTTTTGTATTTTTATACAATAAATGGAATCAATAGAATCGCTTTCCTGTTTAACTATTTAATAAATTAGGCGTTGTATTGCAGAAGTCCATCGCTATAACCGTAAAACTATGATATCTAGCAACATCTACACCCAGTCATCCGCAAAGCCCTGCTCTGCACCACCCGCACACAAACAAATGACAGATTCGTTTAACACCATAGGTTTTTTGAACCCTTTAAAAACCTGATCAAGACCAAACATTTGAAGAGAAATATCTTCTCATTATTTGAAAAGGATTATGTTCATTCAGTGAGTTACTGAATGGCTATATCATTGTGCGATAAATATCTCATAAAATATTAAGAACAACATATACATAAACTCATAAAATATTAATAGCAACATACACATATAAATTTAGTGTTTGTCTATATTATCAAATCTCCCCAACCAGGTAAAGTTATGCGCACACACGCCATTATTTGGCAAGCACGGATTGTAGTTTAGGAGACACACATATTTTAATGACAGTGTTAGAAAAGTTGAATATTAAAAAAAAACATATGCTGTTTTGATACATACTAATAGACCCACGATTTGTTAAGAATTTTCTATCTTAATAAATATGTACTTAATACATGTGTATATGAAAATATGACTCTTTCTTAACAATATTAAGAAGGCTTTACATATTTCATACAATTAACTCTTAACGAATTTTTGTAGCATAAAAGATTTTTTTCTATACTTATAACTACTCGCCAGTAGAAACATTATTGTGACTATAGATTTTTTCTTACTAGACTTTTTATATACTTTATACATGTTTCTTTTTTATTTTTTAGATATTTTTAGCTTGACTTAGTTTATATTTACAAACAACGATATTTAGAAGTCTATCTCCTTGCCTATGCACTCCCTAAATACACAAACCAGTTTATTTCTTTTATTAGCTTTTGTTTGTGGAAATTATTAAGGCAGAGGTCACCGGAACAATGCTTTTATTATCTTTTTAAAAACAAAATAAATTACTGAAAAACATTCGCTGTGTTTGTTCGCATTTGAGTTGAACAGTCAAAATTTATTTTGTTGAATTCTATCTACTTAATTTCTTTTAACGCCTTATTCACACTAATACACACACACACACACACACACATATATATATATATATATATACATCTATTGTTAATGTTATTATTGATCTATATCGAATAAAAATTATTGGCGATTGAACAGCAGGCCCGACTGTGTAACGCCGAGTTGGCTAATTTACCAGAAAGGCGTGGTGAAATTTTAGTTAGTATTTTTTTTTTTACTTCATTGAAATATAAAATGAAAATTTAAATACTATATTCTTTACACCCGTAAACCTAGTTTTTTTTTCCTTTATTGGACCAACAAAGAGTTTCACAATGAAATTGTTTAATAATACATTACTTATATGATGGACATTAAGATTAAATGTATCAATATTCACAAAGCATTTGTTTTATGTGTCGGTAAGAGGATACAAGGGCGAAAAAAATAATTTAAGCTTGCGGGATGCTCGTTTGCGAGGTGTAACATATTACCTACAATATATATATTCTATGGTAATATTTGTTGTGGTTCTGTACATTCTCATTATATATTTTTTAACATAGTATTTTAGTAATGAAATAACAGCTTCCGTTAAATTAATAGTACTAACAATTCCGTGACAGTATCAGTCAGTATATTATAATCAACCACCAAGACAGGAGTAAATCTATTATATTATATTATACACGAAAACAACTACATTTTTTATATTATTTTCAACAACAGTAATACAAAGCTAAAGTATTACAAAATCAAATTAAGATTTGACAGCTTAGTTAAGGGACTAGTACATCAGAGTTGACACGAATAGCATACAAATATTTAATTAAAATATAGTACCTACTATTTTTTTTAAATTATACGTGTATACGAAATAGGTTTTATTGAACTCATGCGCGACATGGTATTGCTATTAGTCAACCGGTTTGGTGTAGGTTCTATAATTCTGTTAATAAAAATAATTCTGTACTACTGTTTAAACAGGTTGATGTTGGTACGTGCCTGATCAAACATAAAATAGTTTTTTTTAGTTAGTTGTTAGGACAGTTCAATTTATTTATATTTTGCCAATTATTACGATCGAGTTCGCTTCGTTATGTATTATTATTGTAACGAGTTACTGTTTGTCGAGTTGCAGGTTATTACTGTGAGGTAATGATCCGCCAGTTTAGTCGCGGCCGCTGTACAGTAAGTGTATATACACTTATGCCACATTCTAGGCCGTGATTGTACATAATATCTAAACATTCGTTATTTATGCTAGTTGGTGATTTCGGATTGATATTGATGTCAACAGGTACAATTAGGTCGCGAGTCAAGTACGAGTTATTAAGTTCTCTAATAAAGTGCTTCTTAGAATCACTCGGCGATCTATAAACAAACGGAAATGTTGCGTTGTGATCATTTCTGTTTTAAATTTATATTTATCGAGGGAGTCCTACAAATATTATAAAGGCGACAGTTAGTAGATTTGGATGTTTAGATGATGATGATATTTGGTATACAGGCAATTCTTAGTCCGGATTAACATATAGGCTACTTTTTATCTCACTAAAAGGTTCCCTAGGGATAGAATTACCTCCAGGGGCACCTATTTTTGTGAACGCTGAAAAAGATATACGAATGCCTTTTGAGGAAAAGTTGAAGAGCTTTCAATTATCTATAAAAAGTCGGCGATGGCATCTATGTGCTAAGGTTTTGCCACAAAAGTAAAATATTTTATCCGTCTTTAAACGATTATTTGAGTAGGTGATATTAAATATTATCAAAACGCATACTTATTTTGATAAATCTAAGACAATTTGTAAGACAATTTGTATGGGCATTATGTATCTTAGAAAATCTAAGATACATAATGCCCATACAAATTGTCTTTTACAACAAATAAACTGGATGAAAAGTTAAGATTTTACTACGATGTTTTTGAGAAAATAAAATTACGTGTACTTATATTGCCGATTATCTAAATACTATTTTGTGTGCATGTATCTGTTACTATTTACCAGCATATTTTTTTAAATGATTGTGATAAACGAAGGGAAGTTACGATAAAAGCCGTAAGCTAAATTACAATTCAGACAATCTCATTGTCAGAAACTCGAAAGATTACTTACATAATCAAATAAACAAGAGCTCTGTGCATAAGTTTTGGTATTAAATGAAAACGACATTGTCAAAAAACTAGTTAAGTGCGAGTCGAACTTTCGCAAGAAGGGTTCCTTACCGGAAAGGAGAAAAAAAACACGTTGGTAAATTTCTACAGTCTAACTATTATACGTTCGCTAAATACATGGTGACAGACGGACAGACAGACGGAGGGATGGACAGCGGAGTCTTAGTAATAGGATTCCGTTTTTCCCTTTGATTATGGAACTCCATAAAGTTACTATATAGTCCTCCTCCCCAAGAAAGCTTGAATTTGTCATAATAAGGATTATTTTACGAATTTTTTTTTTTGAGTTCCTATGTGACAATCACCAGAGCAATTACATCTTACTAGTACCAATAGGTTTTGAGCTAAACCGTGGACGGACGGACTGACAGACGGACATATAAGAGTTTCTTGTTTACTACGGAACTCTAAAACACTTTGAAACTTCCTACGAAAACGATTGAGTACGTTCCAAAATTCATGTTATTGTATTGTTACAGTTGTTTAGAAATAAGTTAACAAATTATGTAGAATTGTAGAAAAAAGAAGCCGAAAAAAATTTAGATTACTTTTTGTTTGTGCTAACAAACTATTACATAATGTAAGGAACTTGGTCAATTAACTTTGAAATAACCACCTAAATAAACTTGCTCATTGACCCCAGTGTGTGAAGTCTCGGGCTGTGGAGGTCAACAAACGTTATCTTTGATCTGCTATCACAACTCAACATCTGATAACAAACGATCAATTTGATCTTGGTTGACTTGACCTTTCAATATTAGGTCCTTACATATGAAATTGGTGGTTTGTCGAACTGGGCACTATAATCATAAATTTCTCCTGCTTGGTTGGGAATTCCAAATTCAGATTTATACAGCCATTTACACATGTATTTGAGTTTTGTTAGGCGGCATTCATTTGTTTTTTGTTTTCTTCTGTTTGTCCTATTTACGTCACCCAGTATAAAAAATGGAAAACTTGAAATATCGTGTTATTTATGAGTACGAGTTCCACCGTGGTACCAGTGCAGCGGAAACGGCTCAAAGGGTTAATGATGTGTATGGCGATTGTATCGTAAATGAAAACACAGTGTGTTTTTGGTTCCAACGTTTTCGTTCTAGAAATTTCGACCTGCATAACAAGCCCCTTGGACGGCCGGAGACCCAAGTTAATAATGAAGAAATGAAGGCTATTGTGGAAGCGGATACATCGCAAACCACGTCCGAGTTAGCTGCAGGCTGCGGTGTTAGTCATAAATTTGTTTTAATCCACTTGAAGCAAATTGGAAAGATTAAAAAACTTGAAAGGCTTCGACTGCTGCTTTACATTACTTAACCGGTATAATAATGAAGGGTTTTTGAATCGAATCATTACTTGTGATGAAAAGTGGAATCTCTACGATAATCGGAAGCGCTCATCACAATAGTTGGATCCTGGCAGGCTAGCCTAATCCTGCCCCAAGCGAAAATTGACCCCAAAAAATTACCTTTAAGCATTTGGTAGAATAGTGCCGGTGTCATTCATTACAGTTTTCTCAAATCTGGCCAAACGATTACGGCAGTCGTATATTATCAGCAATTGCAAACCATGCTGGAAAAACTAACTGTTAAACAACCGAGGCTGGTCAATCAAATCACGACAGCTCTAGACCACACACTGGGCAACAGACGGCTACCAAATTAGAAGAGATTCAATTGTAATGTCTAAGACATCTACCGTACTCCCTGGACCTTGCTCCAACAGATTACCATTTTTTCCGAAATTTGGATAACTTCTTGCAAGGGAAAAAAATCAACTCCGATGGGGCAGCGCAAACTGCATTTAAAGATTTTATTGATTCCTGTCCGAATGGTTTTTTTAGTAAGGACATCAATGAACTACCTATGAGATGGAAAAAGTGCATAGATAATAATGGTTTATACTTTGATTAAACAAATATATTATATTAAAAAATATTCGACTTTTTGTTCCTCCCATACCAAACACCAATTTCATATGCAAGGACCTAATATTATAAGAAAAATATGAACGTTAAAATATAATTTTCCTACCATCAGTCTGTTGATGTCCCCAGTGCTGGGGCACAGATCATACCTATGAAAAAAAAAAGAAAAATGTTTATTTCCAGCAACCAAGTTTTTGTATGTTTGTTACAAATGAAAGGTAGAAGAAGAGACCTGTAATGAGCAAACACTGTAAACTCTAGATGCAATTGACATGTTTCTATTGATTTTTACACCAACGCTATCTTTTCAGTCAACTCTCATTCTTAGACTAAGACTGCTGCTCTTATAAAATACAGTCTTCTAACGCTTAAAAGTAGTCTCCTCATTATCGTCCATGACCCACCACGTGTTCGTATAGCGGAATGGTAGATGTTAATAACAGCTTATATAAATGAAACTAATGGTTTGACTTTATTACATAACATGGAGAGCTCGACATCAAAAATTATGGTCATCTATCCTATAACCGGTCTTTGAGATAGTTTCTAAACTTCTGCATTATAAACGGAACGCGCTTACTCTAAATTTCCTCTAACCTTACCTTTGCAATAAGTTATTTAACTTATATGACACCCACCTTTGATATGACGCAGAGGAAATGAGTTACGCACTATCTCTGCCAACTGACGGGATGGCATGTGGGACTTTCTAACATACTCCCTTGAAAATTTGCGCAGTGGCAATATCGTAACCAGTAGTAGAGGTTAATCCGAGGTGCGATTATTGCTAGTAGTGTCCCACACATCCCCTTAAATTGTCAAAGATATACCTTGTTAAATTATTACTACTAGAGGTATTAATAAGATTACTTTATTTGGAAATTTGTACCAATAATTACTTTTATACTAGAAGAAGAAGAATAGGCTTGTAGGTATCTGTATGATTAGTATTTACTTAATTGGAAACAAGATGGATGACTTAAACTACGTACAAGGCGTGGGAATAGTTCAGGTTAATAAATTATTATGAAGCTTGATTTGATAATATAACGTGAGGTCCTGCATCTGTCTAAGATGTATGGGGATAAGATAATTATATATTTAGTTTTAACAATCAAATATAACAATGATGAAAGGCTAAATTAAACTTATTTATATAAATATCAAGGGGTAAAATTCTTTACGTAATTTGTAATCCAAAAATGAAACCGGCCCCATGTGTATTACATATATTTTCCAGACATAGCTGATGTTTAGCTTTATCTTAAATATAACTTTGCTCAATCCTTACAGGAAGAACATGATAATAATAAATAAATATTTTAAAATGCACGCTAGTAATTTTGGGTACCATGTTCCGTTAATTTATTCAGAAACTTTCGTAACACGATGGGATCGTGTAAAATACGACTCACCCTGTATAGTCCACGTAAAAGTGCGATGCGAAATGTTGTACTGCACTCCAAGGGGCCGTAAAGGGACCTGGGATGCCCATTAGGGGACCAACCTGTTTTCAGAACATCTACGTGCTGTCACTGAGAGGGATGTTTGTTTCATTGTATTTTTCTTCACCGTGATTACGTTTCAGTTTAATAAAAAAATATTTATTATTAACGACCTCCATGGCCAAGTGGCTCTCACACTAGTTTCAAGTTGTCGCCATCTCTGAGGTTCTGAGTGCGATTCTCTCTCGGGTGACAACGATCTCTGCTATATTCTTGACTTTACGAAATCGTAGTATATATAATATTCCGTATATATAATAACTTAGATCAATTGTAATTTAATGCAAAAAAATTAATTGAATACACCCAAAGTTGGTAAATTCCGAAAGGGTTTAGCCGGATACGTATGACGAGTCGGCCCCCAAATGGGAATCGATATTGAAACTTATGTTTTAATATCGACTTGATGTTCAAACACGATTTATGTACTTTTCGCGACCGACTTCCGCTTTGACCTTGAGATAGAGAGCAAAATATCCGTATGCTTGACTATTACTGAATGTGATATATCTCTAAAGCTAATTAAGATAAAGAAGTGAAACTAACGCGAGGTGTTAGGTTACATTACAGAGTATATCACATATATTTTTTTATAATTTTTAGAATAAAAAATTACATTAAAAAAATAAAAAATAAAAAAATCATGTTTTTTTTTCTGAGTTCTCTGTGACTTACAATCACGAAATTAATATATGTTATGCTCCTTTGTGTGCTCTATTACCCATAAAAATTGCGTGAAAAAAAAGTTGGTGCAACACAACGAAAAAAAATTATATGTGATTTCTGTCTTATGGTATACCCCTGTATTATAAGGTTTTCACATTACATGATTGATTTTTTTTCGAAATTTCACATCAGCTTGTTTTAAAACATAAGTAACTAGTCTTAAGAGATGGGATAATAGTTAAAAAAGAAATGAAAAAAAAAAACAGCCAGTGTTCAATACTTATTATTATTACTTTTTCGTGTCTATCAAAATACAAGAAACAAAATATTAATCATCGTCACTGTTGTAATTAATTACAATCGGAACACTTTGAGTCGCAAATAACTTGGTTAGGACCTCAGCAGGACGTCAATTTGGACAAATATCATCCATATGATAGATAATAAATAATAGCTGCTACATGAGAACAGCATCCCACTGTACGTTTGCCATTGTGGCAATCACAGCAATAACGAAGAATACTATTGTAGTCATTACCTTCGGAAATATAGTGAATGTAAATTCGATAGACTTTTCTATTTATATGTCTTGATTTTACTTCTGCTTTGATGATATTAGGTGCTGATTTCACATATTGTACTGAGAGATTATTTTGATCGTCCATTATTTCGGCCAAGTTAAATGCTGCACATTTAGAAGTAGAAGCTTTTTTGTTAATATATGGGATAAGTCGACACTTCTTACAAAAAATATCATTAACTATTACGATTTTATTCAAACAGTCACTAAACACTTTAGCTTCTTCTTCATTCTTTATAATTTTTTTATAACCAGAAATCTTACACAGGTACTTGTTACAATTTTTACACTTTCTCGACATTATTACTTAATAATGATTTGGTTCGTTAGTTAATAATTTCAAAATGCTGATACAAAATACCTATGACAGAATTTGAGTCCCAAACTGCCTTCTTGTATTACACAAATCACTGCTACTTTAGCTAAACAAACGATGCAGTAAACAGCTCGATAACAAGTTCGAACTTGTTTGTTTATACACTCACACTACAAGGCGCGAATCACATATAATTTTTTTTCGTTGTGTTGCACCAACTTTATTTTCACGCAATTTTTATGGGTGATAGAGCACACAAAGGAGCATAACATATATTAATTTCGTGATTGTAAGTCACAGAGAACTCAGAAAAAAAAACATGATTTTTTTATTTTTTATTTTTTTAATGTAATTTTTTATTCTAAAAATTATAAAAAAAATATATGTGATATACTCTGTAATGTAACCTAACACCTCGCGTTAGTTTCACTTCTTTATCTTAATTAGCTTCAGAGATATATCACATTCAGTAATAGTCAAGCATACGGATATTTTGCTCTCTATCTCAAGGTCAAAGCGGAATTCGGTCGCGAAAAGTACATAAATCGTGTTTGAACATCAAGTCTATATTAAAACATAAGTTTCAATATCGATTCCCATTTGGGGGCCGACTCGTCATACGTATCCGGCTAAACCCTTTTGTACAATGAAGTTCTAACAAATATCAAAACTAAACGTAGAAAAATTTGATCATGTAGTACGTTTACATGGTTTAAAGTTCTATCCTAAGACCTAAAACATGTATTATCATTATAATTTCATAAATCTGTTACATATAAAAAAAAAATCTGAAACTGATCTACAATACATTTCTTGCGACTTCACGACATTTTCCGAGCTCTTTATTAAATTGCACGGTTTGCCGCATACGAAAGCTTAGTACGTGGTTCCCTTTAAAAATTCAACCAGGTTCAGATTTCTGATCCGATTACGGAGTAGGTTTATAGCTCAATTATTCCAGAGGCAAGTGCGATGGTGTTAACTGGATTCAGGCTCACCGATTTGAAGGCGTGACTGGAAAATTTTGGGGTTGTAAATGAAAGGTTTTATGGAACACTGTTAAGCGAATAATTATAGTGTGTGTGTTAAAATTATTTATTTTATATAAAAAGTTATAATACAAATATTAATGAAAATTAACATAATTACAAAATTGTAAGATAGATATTATGTGTCTAAACGAGAAACTATTATCTTGTAATATTTCTTTTATGTATTTTGAGATTTGAAAAGCCGAAATTTCTAAATTTTCTCACCATGTTTATAAAAGTTCTATAATGAGTGAAATTAATAAATCCTTCTCGGCAGAGAGCATCTATAAAACCACTCTACCTATCTTTAAAATGCATCGCGGCAAAAGAATGCGAGCTGAAAACTTGTCCATAAAATTAATCAACTTCAAAGAAGAAATATAAAAATCAAGCAGTCACAATTAAATGAACTTGTAGCTGAATTAAGGGAAATTCAATCAAGTAACAGCCTAAAATGAATAGTTCCGAAAAAAAATACATGGCCATTACAGGAAAGAAGGAGAGAATATATTGATATCCTCGAAAATGAAATTGAAAAATTACAAAGAATTGACCGGAAAACATGTATTGGATTAAAAAATGTGCCGCGAAAGTAACAAGAAAATACAAATGACTTAATTACTATGTTTAGGTAACCATAGCAATTAAGTCATTTGTATTATCTAAATATATCTATCTAGCTCTAAATATAAACTTAATAATGAAGCCTAGTGCTATAAAGGATATATTTAAAATACAAACAAGAAAAACTGGGACTCGAAATTAACCAATAGTTGTGAACTTAAGGATGGACTATGTTATGCCCTCGCGTTATAACGGAAACGCCGATGCAGCAAATACCTCGATTACCTGAAATAAATAATAAATTGCGACAGCGCCGTCACGAGGCGCTGACTCGACAACACGTGAGGCATCGGGTCGCAACCTGCGGCTAACGCAAGAATTTCTGTTCACTTTGATTCTTACATCGAACATTGTCAATAGCTTTTAATTATAATAAAATTAATTGTAATTTTTCTTATCTTTAATAAATTTCTTTGGGGAAAATCATTTTTTTTGCATCCTACGCTGCCGTCGTCCTTAATTGGCGCAGTCGGTAGGATATTCGCGGTCGGTTTCGGGCTACATAAGAAGATTTCCGTACGCACGAGCCGCCCGAGTGGCTATCAAGTCGCGTTCGAATATCCTGAACCTAAGGCGAATAGCGGCGCAGGAGTATCCAGAAATCGATACGGCAAAGGTACCTAGAAGAAGCATGAAATTGTAAGTACACTTGAATCTTTCATGTGTTGCTTTTCCTAGTATAATCCTTTTATTTTCCTAGTGTGTAAATTTCCTTCCAAAATTTTCCATCCCAGGCAATCGGGGGCCGTTTCCCCTAGATTAGATAGACAAAATAGGTTAGACGAGTTTAGAAATTTAGATATAAGTTCAGAGGAAACGTGCGAATCGGCGCAATTTATCTCATATAGTAATAAAATGGCAGACTCCATAGACGAAATTTTTAAATCATTAAGGCTACTCCCAGAATTCGACGGGAACCCTAATGTTTTAACACGGTTTATTCGCCTATGCGATCAACTAGTTCTAAGGCATGTAAAGATCGACCCTGGACACGATTTTGAGAACCAGGCCTTGCTAAACGGAATATTAAATAAAATCACGGGGCCCGCCGCCCGTCTTATTAATTCAAACGGGATCCCTAGTGACTGGCAAGGAATTAAAAATGCCCTAATAAATAACTTTGCCGATCAACGCGACGAAACGGCGCTATATAACGACTTAGCATTACAATCTCAGGGCAATCACACCCCACAAGAATTTTATGAACGCTGTCAGACTCTTTTCAGCACAATAATGACATATGTTACATTGCATGATTTTGTAGATAGTACAATTGAGGCCAAACGTCAACTGTATAAAAAATTAACATTACAGTCTTACTTACGCGGATTAAAAGAACCATTAGGTTCGCGTATTAGATGTATGCGTCCCCAATCTATAGAACAGGCGTTAGAATTCGTACAAGAGGAAATTAATATTTTGTATATGCAACAACGAAACGATAATTTACCAGATAAGAAAGCAACCCCAAATATATTGAATCAACTTCCTGCTAAGTCTTATTATAACCCACCAGTTTATATGCCACCTAACAAACCTTTCAATTTTAACATGCCAGGTCCTTCCCGACCTCATCCTATTCAAATGATGCCACCCTCTCAACAATGGAGATCGAACCCCATTCAACCGCAAATGAACCGTGGACCAACTAGAACACAGCAGATGTTCAGAGCTTTACCACCGAACTATAACCCGCAAAGCAACATATTTAGAGTCCCTAATAGAAATTATGCATTCCCCTCCACTTCACAGGCACCGAAACCTATGAGCGGTGTAAGTAATTTTGTTACGAAACCTTTACCACCCAGTGGACATGATTGGCGAAAATTTGGCAATCCCCCACCTAGCAACTATTTTAAAACCAAAGAAATTAATTATAATCAGTGTAACGACTATGAATACGGGTCTTACTATGATAACAACTCCGATTACAGTTACGGTGAACCGGAGTGTTATTACGATAACAGTGAATATCCATATAATTATAATTATGATCCTTATTACTATCCAGAAATAAATAGTTTAGAGAACAGTGACGAACAATCAGAGGAAACTACCCCATCGTGTAACGTTGAGGTTTTTCAGAAAACATGCCGATCCGACAAACCAAAATAGAACTTAACTTACAGACACAAAGACAGTTACCATATATAAAAATATCTGATCCACCATTAAAACTACTTATAGATACCGGAGCTAACCAGTCTTTCATCAGCCCGGCGGCAGTTGAAAAATATTTTTCGTGTGTTCCATTAAAGTACGAACCATTTGAGGTTGTCAATGTTCACGCAGTGAGTAAGTGTGACTATTCTATAACATTGCCGTGTTTCCCGGAATTCCAGGACACAGACAGCGTCACATTTTACGTTTATAAATTTCACGATTATTTTGATGGACTCATCGGGTTCGATTTGTTAAATAAATGGGAATCGTCTATCGACTTTAAAAATAAGACTCTTATTACTCGTTACGCTAATAATCCTATTCACGTTTACGACTCGCGAAACGTAAATTTGTACGAAGATATTATTCCGGCCCATTCATCTAAATTAATAAGGTTACCAATAAATTCTTGTGACGGTGAAGTATTTATCCCAGAACAGATTTTATCTAATTGTATCATAGGTGAGTGTCTTACAAATGTTAGAAATAGTCGCGGAATTATCGAAGTTACCAATCCCACTCAACACGACATTATTTTTTCGGTAGATCGTCACCTTAACGCTGAACTATACAATATCGAGTACACATGTACCAAGCCACCTGCTACGACGTCGGATAGTGCTACGAATATCGAGCCTTCTCATTGGTGCTCATATAATATCGAGACATTACGTCATTCGCGCGCTACGGATTTGACTACGCGTGCTACAGAAGTGCTCTCGCGACTACGAACAAATCATTTAAATGCGGAAGAACGCGCGAACTTAGAAAATTTATGCGCTCATTACGCGGACGTATTTTATATTGAAGGAGAAAAATTAACATTTACTAATCAGATAAAACATTCTATTAAAACTACTGACGAGGTACCGGTCTACACTAAGTCTTATCGCTATCCATACGTGCATAGGCAGGAAGTTAGAGATCAGATTAGCAAAATGTTAGAACAGGGAATCATTAGACCATCTCAATCGGCTTGGAGTTCACCAATCTGGGTGGTTCCCAAGAAAGCTGACGCATCCGGCAAAACTAAATGGCGCCTTGTTGTAGATTTTCGTAAATTAAATGAAAAAACAATCGACGATAAATATCCGATCCCTAACATCACCGACATATTAGATAAATTGGGCAACTGCCAATATTTTACTACGTTAGATCTTGCTAGTGGATTCTATCAGGTCGAAATGGAACCTTCAGATATACCGAAAACTGCATTTAACGTCGAACACGGCCATTTTGAATTTTTAAGAATGCCTATGGGCTTAAAGAATTCTCCGAGTACTTTCCAACGGGTAATGGACAATGTCCTTAGAGGGCTCCAAAACGTTATTTGTCTAGTTTACCTTGATGACGTTATTATATTTAGTACGTCATTACAGGAGCACATTGTCAATTTAGAAAAAGTTTTTAAAAGACTACGCGATTCTAACTTTAAGATACAGATGGACAAGTCCGAGTTCCTCAAACTCGAGACTTCATATTTAGGTCATGTTATTAGCAAGGATGGCATTAAGCCCAATCCTGACAAAATTGAAGCTATAAAGAAATATCCATTACCAAAAACTCCAACCGAGATTAAGAGATTTTTAGGCTTATTGGGTTACTATCGTAAATTTATACCGGATTTCGCGAAGATAACTAAACCTCTAACGACGTGTTTGAAAAAAGGCTCTAAAATAACGCTAGATCAAAATTATATAAATTGTTTCGAAAAATGTAAATTATTGCTTACTAATGATCCCATCTTACAGTATCCGGACTTCTCTAAAGATTTTATCTTAACAACAGACGCCTCTAATTTAGCAATAGGCGCCGTGTTATCGCAAGGCCCTATCAATAGTGACAAACCTATTGCGTACGCATCTCGGACTTTGAATACCAGTGAAATAAATTACAGCACCATTGAAAAAGAATTGTTAGCCATTGTATGGGCAACAAAATACTTTCGTCCGTATCTTTTTGGCCGTAAATTTAAGATTATCACAGATCATAAGCCTTTGCAATGGGTTATGAATCTTAAAGAACCAAACTCACGTCTCACACGTTGGAGACTTAAATTAAGCGAATTTGATTTTACCGTCATATATAAGCAAGGAAAATGTAACACAAATGCCGATGCTCTGTCTCGTATAGAAATATATAACGAGGAAATAAGCTCAATGGTAGTCAACCCTACTGAGAAAGCCCCTTCATTACCTAACTCAGATACAGTAACAGTTCATACCGACGCGGAAAACCCCATACTCGAAGTGCCTATTACAGATGACCCATTGAATAAATTTCACAGACAGATTTGTTTTACAGTAGTCGGCGATATTAAAGGAAAAACGACGGTATCGAAACCTTTCGAGAGTCATACGCGTACAGCTATTCAGTTATCTAAATCTAATCTCGAACAAGATGTAGTCAGTGCAATCAAAGAATACGTAAATCCCAAAGTTAAAACCGGTATTATAATACATCCTCCGTTAGAAATGTATTCCATTATACCAATTATCCAAAATAACTTTAAATGTTCCGCTATGAGTTTAGTACTAACGAAAATTGAACTTGAGAATGTTAAAGAGTATTTACGTCAGCAAGAGATCATTCAAAAATACCACGAAGGTAAGACTAATCATCGCGGTATTACTGAGTGTTATCTAGCTTTATCTAAAAAATATTTTTGGCCAAAAATGAAGGAAAATATCGCGAAATATATTAATGAATGTAACATATGTGGTCAAGCGAAATACGACCGAAATCCGATTAAACAACAGTTTCATATCGTACCTCCACCAACAAAACCATTTGAAATTATACATTTAGATCTATTTACAGTAGAAACCGAAAAATATCTTACTTTAGTAGACGCGTTTTCTAAATACAGTCAGGCGTATCATCTCAGAGATGGCACAGCTATAAGTGTAGTCCAGGCTTTATTGAAGTTTTGTACACATCACGGCATTCCAACTATAGTAGTATCAGATCGTGGGACAGAATTCACGAACCAATTATTTTTAGAGTTTACCCGTGTTCATAAAATACAGCATCATAAAATCTTAGCACACGCTCCAAATGAAAATGGAATAGTAGAACGTTTCCACTCTACACTTTTAGAGCATTTACGTTTACTTAAACTGAACCATCGCGCCGAATCTGTAGTTAATTTAATGTCATATGCTATTCTCGCATACAATAGCTCGATACATAGCTTTACTAAGTGCAGGCCGTTAGACGTTATAACTGGTCATTTCGACCCTCGTGATCCTTTAGATATCGAACTGTCTGGACATCTTCTACAGCAATACATAATAGATCACCGAAACAAAATGAGTAAATTATATGAAATGATACAAGAATCATCCTTACAACGTCGTACCGATATTATAGAAAATCGTAATAAGAATAGAGAGCCTGAGGAAACTTATAACCCAGAACAAAACATTTTCATTAAAAACCCTATGGCTAGCCGCCAAAAGCTTGCACCTCGCTATACTCACGATACTATATTAGCTGATCTCCCGATTCATATTTACTCTAAGAAAAAGCGCGGTCCCGTAGCAAAATCTAGGCTTAAGAGAGTCCCTAACAGCGCTCGCTTGTTACAGGATAATAACGGTGGTCCTGCTACAAGCAATGGGAATGGCGCAAGAGATAACACTTGACAGCCTGGAAGACGGTCCGGGTATCCTTCCATTTAAATTAGGCCCTTCAAAAATAATTTCTAATTATCACGCATTTTTACAATTTATAGATATAGCTTACATTAGGTCTAAAGTTAATCTCGTGAAATTACAGTTAAATGAAGTTCGGCCTCAGTTAAATAACAAAACTATGTCTTTATATGAACCACATATAGATTATCTTAGTAACAAGCTAGGAAAAGTTTCTGAACAGTTACACACTTTTGAAACTGGTAGAGTCAAGAGAGGATTAATTGATGGACTAGGATCTGTAATAAAAAGTATATCGGGAAATCTCGATTATAAAGACGCTATTTATTACGATAACGCCATAAAAACTATTCAGAATAATGAGGAAAAATTAGTCTCTGAATATAACAATCACATAAGTTTGACTAAAGAATGGATTTCTGAACATTCCATAATATTAAGTAATATAACTAATAATCAGAATAAAATTCAACAAATACTAAATTTAATAATGGAAAGTGAAGCTAACAGAGAAACCGAATTAATAAAGTATGCCCGTCTGGCACAATTACTATTAATATTAAGTGATAACATAGAAGATTTGACAGAGGAGTTAGTTAAGATAGAAAATTTCGTAGCTTTTATACATACATCTAGTACTCACCATTCAATGTTAAGTTTAAATACAATAAAATCTATGTTAATTAAGATGAAAACTATATATAATAAAGACGAGATCATAGATATGAATCTTAGAGATTACTATGACGTCATTAAGTTAGGTTCTTATTATACTAATAATGGGATAGTTATAGTTTATAAGATGCCGATTGCCTCTCCAAATACCTATATACTTTATAAATTATCTATAGTTCCTAATAGAAACCACACGATTCTTATCCCATCCTTACCTTTCATTGCGATACATAGAAATGATTTCGTGTACATAGAGACAGAATGTCCGAAGTCGAACACTTGGTACCTCTGCGAGATGAAGATCAACTATCGGACTCGAGATCAAACAGATTGCATCCACAGCCTCATCACCACCCAAAAACTGGACAAGACATGCCTGCCAACTTCAGTTCTATTAGACAAGGAAGCACTAGAACAACTGGACGACAAACACTACGTAGTCGCCTTTCCTAAGCCAACGAAAATCCAGACGTCCTGTGGGAAGACTACATATACTACGCTTCAGGGAAGTTACTTAGCAACGATTCCATCTGGATGTTACATGTATACGACGGAGTTCACAATCTCGAATAGCAACGATCGTATAAAAGGAACAGCAATAAAAATTACCAATTTGCCACAGTTATTGGATAATCCGTCAGCATCACTGAAACCAACGATCAAATTGAATTCCATTAACTTAGAAAACCTTCACGCCAGCAACAGTAAAATATCTATGCAGCATCCAATCGACATAAGAACAATTGAAGAGCCCAGTATCTACCACACTACGATACCGTTCTATATAATCATGTTAAGTGCAGCTGTACTCCTTATCTACATCATTATACGAAGATTCTGTGTAAAACAACGAGAAAAAGGGAACAAATCTAAAGACGCATCTCAGGAAATTTATACAGAAATACCAGAAGATAAACGAGATGCACCAACCCACATTGCAGCAACATTCTCGAAGAAAATTCTCAATAGTTGCTGATCTTCGGGGGGAGGTGTTATGCCCTCGCGTTATAACGGAAACGCCGATGCAGCAAATACCTCGATTACCTGAAATAAATAATAAATTGCGACAGCGCCGTCACGAGGCGCTGACTCGACAACACGTGAGGCATCGGGTCGCAACCTGCGGCTAACGCAAGAATTTCTGTTCACTTTGATTCTTACATCGAACATTGTCAATAGCTTTTAATTATAATAAAATTAATTGTAATTTTTCTTATCTTTAATAAATTTCTTTGGGGAAAATCATTTTTTTTGCATCCTACGCTGCCGTCGTCCTTAATTACTACTTGTAAAGGTCAAAAATATCAATGTCACCTCAAAAAAAAAACAAATCACAAACAAAACACCAAACTCTAAAAAACAGCTAATTACAAAGAGTGCTAGACTATTTTTCTTGACCCGGGACGTAGTTAGGAACCAGAAATATAAACCTTGCTGGACATCCTTCGGCAAAGTCTTTTTGAGAGAAAATGATACTTCATGATATGATAATTCAGATTACTAGTGAAGCACAAATATGTCACCTTCTTCGAGTTTAAATGACTATTAAGTGAAATTGAAATTGTGTTAAATTGTTTATCTATCCTCAATGGAAAATAAACCTGAACATAGAAACATAAAAACTAAAAGTGTATGTACTTTTGTTTTATTTACTCAGTATTATTCATATATGTACTGTATTATTTAATAGCGTAGTGAATTTGGAAAGATTTATATTTGAATTTCTCATTACTTAACTAAAAAATATATTTAAAAATACTTAATATGAAAAATCTGTATGTTTTTTTTTTTTGTGAAGCTGGATATTCTATTGTGCATTTTGTGTTTGAATATTATTCAGCATGGGAAAAGACAAACATACCTCTAATATCATTCAACAAATAGTATATTCAAAAAATATATATTTAGTGTTATCTTGATTTGAAAACATATATGAAGATAAAAAACATATATGTGTATTTGTTTTTGTATAAGAATGAATGTTTTTTTGATATGATATTCTATTTTAAAGAACTTGTAGTGTATATTATATCATTTTATCAGACATATTACACAATTAGGAACATAGATCTACAATGTCTTTAAAAATACATACTGTGTGAAAGCATTTTGTACTGCCTCCTGGGAAAAAAAACTTCTTGTCACATAGATAATTGTCCTAATAACGAAAAAAAATGGTAGTCCGTTGGAGCAAGGTCTGGCGACTCCTTATTCGCCTATGACGAATAGTTTCTAACTGCAGTTCCTGAAGGGTCAAAACGGTTTCTCGTGCTGTATGAGGTCTCGCGTTGTCATGAAGCAATAATGGTAAAAATCGATTCATGAGTACTGTTTGACTGCTAGTTTTGCCAACATTGTTCGGAGTTCGGCACAATAGACATCTGCAGTTATTGCATGATCAGCTCTGAGAAAACTATAGTGAATAACACCATGCTGAGACCACCAAACAGTTACCATTACCTTTTTATTGGTAAGTTCTGCTTTAGAATACTGTTGTGGCGTTTGACCTGGGGTCAGCTATGCATTTTTCTTTTACGGTTATCATAAAGAATCCACTTTAACCGATTTAACAAGGCACCACAAGTTTCAACACGCATTTCTTTCTGCAGATCAGTCATGAGGCACCCATTTGTCGTATTTTTTTATTTTATCGATTTGACCCAAATTAGTCAATATTGTGGGTAACGTAACGTTAAACCATGCCGCTAATTCCTGGGTAGTTTGACTAGGATCGGCTTCCACCATCTCTCTTAATTTAACGTTATTCACCTGTGTGGGCAGTTTTCCTCGTGGCTCGTTCTTCAAATCGAAGTTTCCATCACGAATGCATTTAAACCAAAATCACACATTACGTTCATTAGCAGACCCCTCTCCAAATGCAACATTGATATTGCGGGCTACTTCTACCACGTTACTTCCGCGTCGGAACTCGTATTCAAAATTCACTCGAATTTTCTCAGTATCCATCTTTCTTGTCTAAGTTGAATAACAAAAATACTTGAAAGTCGATATTCAAATGTTTCAGTTTTTTAAATAGAATAACATCATAGAAACCTTGTGAAGAAAATTTCTTTCGAAAACTTCAAACCATGTAGATTCTATGTTAGTTCAAGGAACCTATTACTATAAAACGGAAATTTCATACTTTAACTCTAATATTTTCATTTTGACAGTGTATTGACTTGATTCAAATAAACAAGTACCTACATTAGAAAATTACAACAGAAAGTTTTATTGAGCATTAAATAATCATCTCGAGTTTGATATAAATGTTAAACTAATAGTTAATTTTGTAGAACGGAATAACAGATTAAAATACTTAAAGATATTGGCTTCACATGGTTTACTCCTTGGCCATTAGCTACCCACTAGGGGAAAGAGTTGGCTTGATCATATTGCCTTAAAGTTAGAGAAAATTAAAAACGCTTCAAATGTTGCAATTCTTAACAGATCACTACATGGTGACTCTAAAGGATCGAATCTAAGAAATGAAAGATCTTCCAAATCGAATATTTGTAATTATGGAAACTATGAAAATACATACACAGCACTTATCAGTAATGACATTTCTTATTTTCATACATGTAATGATCCAAATATATTAGGAAATAAACTTGTAAATATGATAAAGACAGACAAACTGAAAACACAATATAATAAGAAAAAAATTAAGGACTCGACAATAAACAACAAAGTGCTGTGGTCCACAGTAAATGAAGTAAATAATTTCAGAAATCCAAAGACTAGAAAATCATATCTCCTTAATTTATTACCAAACCCCATAGATTTGATAAACCGTGTAAATCAATGTTTCATTAGTGTTGGAAGTACTTTAGCTGAGAAATTGTTTCTAACTTTAGTGTACAATTGAATAGGGCGAATGCTACTATACAAACATCGTCATTCGTTCCGATGAAAACAGACCCTAAAAAAGTAAAAGGGATTCTTATAACTCTTGATTCTTCTAGTTCTCCTGGTTAGGATGCCATTCAAATGAAATTTTTTAAGCAAGCTAGAGATTTTTTTGTTCCAATTATAAGTCGATTAGCTAATTTGTGTTTTGTTATGGGGAAATTCCCTGTGGTTTTTATTCGTTCTATTATTACACCGGTCACATAAGAGTAGAGATGTAAGGGTGTTTCTTCCGAAATTGAACTTCCGCTTTGATACATCCGTTAATATTGTTCTTCAAAAATAGTTAAAACTGATTTATACATATTTTTAAATCGGTGACATCAATCTAATACGATATTGGATTCGATATAGATTTTAAAATTTTAAAAAATTCAGTTAAGATTAATTATTTCTGAATAGCAATAATGAAAGATATATCAAACCCGAAGTTGAATTTCCGAAGAAACACTCGTAAGTGATATTAATAATTCTGTACTTCCTAGTCCTATTTTGTACGTACTAAATATATCTGTATTCTCCTGCTTCTTTAAAATACTGGAGAAATTATTGAAAAAAAAAAGACTTAAAGTGCCTTCCGAAGCACAGAAAAGATCTAGATAATAATTTTTTGGTTACCTATCCTGTGATTAACAACATATTGCAGATCGAGCACGCTTAACGACTGCGCCATCGATGTCCGCCAATCAAGTAACATAAACTTTAAAATATATATATCAATCAATAATACAAAACACAAGCGAGAAATTGATGAATTTGTAAAATACGAGCTAAAATTACATGAATTGTGAACTACGACAATTTTGTTTTCCTTCTAATTGGACTTGCGTCATATTTATCATCTTAATCGCCGGATGTCATCAGAAAGATCCTCATTTTAAGAGCCTTTGTGCCCGTGGCTCTTTCATTAGAGATCCCTAAACTCCCGAATTTTCCCGTCTGGAGGATTAAGTGGACCCCTGTCAACTGGATGTCGCTCTCAGATGGATTCTATAAGAGGATAGCAAGTACTCGCATCCGTACCTTTGTTGCTTCCGCTTGCTTCCACAAGATTTTCTGAACTATAGAAAGCATTGCTTTCTAATTTTGTCTATACTTGTGAGTATTTTTAGAGACACTGTTGGATATCTTGTTTCATTCTAAATTATACCTCCCTAAAATTGATAAGCGTAGGCATTAAGAGGCAAAAAAATATCATCTATTCAACAAATTTTAATCACAACAGTTCATAGATTTTCATTATTGTAGAGAGACTACGTTCTAAGATAACAACAAAATAGATTTTCTTTGATAAACCTTTTCAAGAACATTACAACTGTCTACTTAGTTAAAACAAATATTTTTAATTTTCCATCGTAAAGTGGATTTTAAATAAAGCCTTTTCATAACGGTAGAGAGCTATCATTGTTTATTTTGATTGTAAGCTTCATAAAATATAAGTTAATTAAATATACAGGTATTCTTAGTCACATTTCAATGATATACATCGAATACGATATTGAAATTGTACCTTGTTGAATTTGTACTATTAAATATTTGCTTAAATGTCCACCAAGAGATATCAGCAATGAATACATTATGCATACACGTAACGACGTCACTTCTCATAAAAGGCTAAACCTTATCAGATAGCATCGCACAGCCCATCTCCTGTGGTCCATAAAGCTTCATTCACGCCCCGGCCGAACAGCCTGATTCTCACAAATACCACTTATACTAAATTTATTTTGTGTACCACACATAAATAAGACAGTGTAGGGTGAATGCTATATAGGGTCGGTTCGTTCAAATTTACTCAAAGTAGAAAATTTCTGAGAAACAAAAACCTTATTGCAAACGAATGATACCCCATATCTTTATATTACATATATTCGTCGTTTTATTTTCTACTATAAATATCAAAATAATAAAAAAAAATAATTTCTAAGTACGTATTTAAATAAAAAGTACTCCGACATTGATTATGCAGTTTGGAAGTGCTTTGCACATTTGAAACGCCAACTCACATACTCATTTCTAAATGTGTTAAAAGGTTCAAATAATTGACAACCCTTGAGATGAATTGGAAACGAGGACGCCCCAAGTCGGATAAGTTTAACATGAGAACGGCTTTTGTCGTGATTTCCGAGTGGCTGCGACGAATGGCAAAGGACACAGTATGTCTGAATACGCTTCATATTGTATCTGCATTTTATTATTATTCTGTATTGTGTAAAAGGATCATTACAAAGTTTGAGTAGAATATTCTTCATTTCTGCGTTACATTCTAAATCAGATTTCTGATTCGACAAATGATAACCGAAAATCTTATATTTTCACGCGCACTATCCATAAGTGAAACAACTTATAAACGGTTTCATCACGTTTGTTTAAAAGTTGTTTCATAAAGGATAACTTATGACTTATTTATCTAAAATGTAGTGAATTTTGTGATCAAACAGTAGCCAGTCGTGTTGATCATATAACTTTTTGAATGTTATAAAAACTACTTCTGCACGTAAGTGAAGTTTGGTTAATGAGTTTAAACTGTCTCTCAACTCAAGTTGCTGAGGAAACTCAAAAATTATTTTGATTCAGATTCATGTAAAAATTTATTTATTCATGTAAAAACACGAATGCAAACATTTATGGGTGTGGCGACAGCCTATCGAATACAAAGCCTCCGCGCGGTAACTATTAAACCATGCAAGATTTATTTTGCATGATATAATAATTTACCGCTATTCTAATCGCCGAAAGAATAGGAGTACGTTACAGATATTACATTTAAGAGACATCTTCGTTTTTAAAAGCGAATTCATATAAAATATTAGTGTTATTAAATCTTCAAGTTAAAACTATTAACGACGCAATGAAGAACCTCTAACCCTTTTTTTCGCATCGTCACATTCTCAACTAAGTTTTAATGCATACTTTTCGAAATTTCGATTTCTGATAATAAACATCATATGTAAAATTCTGTCGACTCTAAAAATACACCTCTGAATCCTATCTAGGTAATGAATACACCGCTGGATCCTATCTAGGACATTCGATACGAAAAAAATCAACTTCGGCATCAACAGTGATGGTTTACATAAACTGTTGAGCAAATCTGGGCTTTGCAGATAATCCGTCTACGTGACCCACAGAGGGGCCGTGAAAATTCAATTAAAACTTCGCTTATGTTCACAACACGGTGGGCGACAGTCTCTGAGTTGGCAAACATCAAGTTATTCAAAATAATGTGGGAGATTTTTTTGATATGGTGTTTGGGCGGGAGAGGTTTGCGTTATAGCTTTTTCTAAACCCACTTTATGGGATTGTTTTGAATGTTCTATTTTGGGATATTGCTATTTTAGTATAACTTTAATACGTGTAGATATCATATATAGTATATGATTCCTATAAGTATATATATATATATATTTTAAAATCATACACATATAATTTTTAAATTTTTATCATCGATGTTAATATAACCGAAACTGCAGATACATATAAACTCCGTAACGAATATATAAAATTTTGTACTGACTACATATTTTTCTTGTATGTGAATCAATTTGTCTGTTTATTACTTGCCACCGTGATACTTTAGTTTACCAATAAAATAAGGCGTCTTCGCAGCCAACATTAATAATAATAAGAAGCCTTTTAACAAACGATGCCACATGACAAAGGATCCTACTGTGCGAACTGTTCGAGTACGAAATTTATATGTTGCTCGATCAGTAAATTACCCTGAGGGTTGAATACTTTCACAACATTGTTGGACCATGGATCCCTTTGCTTTATTGAGTTGAATGAATTAAAAAGTAAAAATACGCAAATTTCAAATTGTTTTAGCTGCTCATCTAGGGAACGTTTTAAACTATATTTTACCAAGCTCGTGTTATTTCTAGATATTTCATTGTTTCAATAATTTATATTTAACAAACTAATTGGTCGATTGCCATGAAAATATTAATTTCGAATGAAATTATATACAAGATAATGCACTAATTCTGGCTATCAATATTTAGCGACGTCTACAAACAACTATTACTTGCAATATATTTGTGTATCATAGTGTACTTAAGTACTAATCAGATATCAATGCCGTACACTGCTCACACATATAACAATTCTTAGACCCATCACACACAATCACTCTACACATATTTAACCCTAGACTAGATTAATTATGGGAAGCTCGATAGCGCAGTGGTTAACGCATTGGGTCTGCTGAGACGAGGAAGTTAAGAACATTCGCAAAGGCAGATTAAAGGACGGACGATCTAAAACTTATTAAAACTAGCTATATCGTGCTACGAAAAGCACGTTAAGTTATTCTTACCTGCATCTGCAGTTATTAACACCCACCAATTAGTACTAGGGCCCCGTGGTGGGTCATGGCCCATTCTCCTTATCCGATTTGATTCGTTTCCATCCATAGGGAAAACCTGTGCCCCACCAATGGAAATATTAATTGGCTAAAGATGATACAATACATCTTCCAATATCGTGTGTGAAAGAATATCGTAATTTTTCAGTTTATTGTATCTATTAATGTTTCCAAAAATTGACCCCAAAAAATTTATCACTTTAATGAACCTAACCAATTCTTCTAAAAGTATAATAATATTTAGGGTTACCTCTAACTAGAGCTTAAATACGAACTATTTAACAAACATAAAAACAACTTTCTAACGGATTCTACAATTACTAGTTTTTAAATTGTAAGATAAAAGTTATCATAGTAGGTTTTATCTTACATTTTAAAATTTAAGTATAGTACATCAAAATATAAGAAACTAAAAAAATACATTAATGTGACAACCCTGAGGCTAACAGCGACCACATAGCCGTTAATGAGCTCGCTAATTATTTGCAGTGCAATTAAGTATAAAATACTGCACTAATGTTCTGTGGATAAATATTAATGTAAAACAAGCAAATTAAAATAATATAACACAATAATAAATAAAACCCAATTATGTTTATTGTCATCAGTAGGATTACGTATTCGATTTTCTTTAGAGTGAATATTGAACAAAAAAACAATGTCAGTTTGAGATTCGAGCAAATAAGTTCACTTCATCTGATAATAGAGTACAAGCGCGAAGTGTCACATTTAAGTGTATTGTATAATATATTTCAGGCGTATTCTACAACTATACTTGTTATAATAGTGTATATATATCGTCCTATAATGTAATAATAATAATATAGTAATAATAATAATGGCATATTGTATAATTATAATATAATAACAATATTAGGTAATATTTCTAAAAAGCGTTTGTAGGTAATTTTTGGTCTTTTGAGGGTGATCTACAGAAATACTATTCAGATCATGACAAATTTTTCACCCACAAGAAATAATATCATGCGCTTGTGACAGACTAATCGCGCAATAACAACTAGTATCTAAAAAATTAAATTAAAGGTTCTTGTTCAGATTTCACAAAACCAGTTGTGCTATTGAATATACTCCCTATATTGTTAGAGTTGTAATAGCAATAGTGTTTTCTGTTTATGACATGAATATTAATACTTAAAATAATTAAATAAAGCTTATTTTGATTATAAGTACTTTAATGTTAACATTATGAACTTGTCTTGCATAAAATTAGGTTAATATGTTGTTATATTTCTTTTGCTCATATATATCTCATAGTTTTTGTAATTATTTGTATTTATTTTTTCTGTTAATTATATTTACGTTTTTGTTCTCATAAAGATGGATCTAATAGCCCAAACACGTGCAGTTGCGTCATTTCATCACTAAGTTCCTATGACCACCTGCCGACTTCATCATCATATCAGCTTACTGGTACCATAATATGTCAATTGACTTACATGTCTAAGAAATTTTAGATCTTTCGGACATTGGGAAGTGGGCCGAATTTGATTTCCAAGATTTGCGCATTAACTAACATACTGACAAGGCAAGTGAAATATAAGCTTAATAAGAAAAACTAATAATTAAAAGGCCTGGTATTCACTTTCACGCAAGTATTCTGCCGCTGACAGTATCCAATGAGTTGTTACTCATTGCTCTAATTGTTACGAACTCCAAATTGCATTATTTTGTAAGTTAATCATATAAGCAATGTGGTAAATTATAACAACCGAACATTTAAATTACTGAATACAAATACATCAACAAAGCGTTTCTGTATAAATCACCATTAACGAATTCCAATCGCAAATAAATAATATCGTTTGTAACATTATCAAAATTAATTATTGATTTCCAATGAACTGTGTGAGTTGCATAGTGTTTTTATTTATTATTACACGGTTAACAGTATCGAGTTATATGAATTATGTCTCTCGCCACTTGATTTTGAGCCTATTCCGTCATGCCATAAAACGTGGATTTAAAAAATTGGCCACTTAAAGCGAATTGACAATGACAGTAGAGGAAACGAAACGTATATTGAGACGTATTACCTATACCTATTCAACTAAAATTATTCCTGCTTAAATAATAAGACAAAATTTATCTACATGCGACACAAAATATATTTTTAGATCCGTTTAGAAGTCCGTTATATTTCGTTATGACGTAGATATATAGAAATAAAATTATCAAACCAGTTTTCGTTCGATAAATATTTGTTACATTTATTTTTGTATATTAGACGTTTGAATGGATTGATTGCTTTGGTAAAGTACCTACACAAGTTTATATAAACGTCTTTAGAAAATGCGAACTTTCTTGTGCCGATTTTGCTTGTAAGCATAAAGATGTTCTGAATGCGTGGTACAAAAACAATGTATGATTCATAAGTTGTTTGCGATAATTTTATTTATAAAGACAGTTTTGTTTCAGTTAGTTCGTTAACGAAATTATTTGTGACATATCGAATATATTATAATTTATTAACAATTTTTTACAATTGTATTTGAATGGTACAAAGCAAAGTAAAATAAAAAAATTCATAAAAACAAAACATTACACAAAAATTCAATGTCATCTAAATTATCTAACTATTCAACAATATGTTAACTGTTTATTTCAAATTAAATAAATTTATTCACTTTTCGTCATTCAGATAAAACTAAAATGCGAGTATCTGCATTGGGTCACGGATAACGCCCCATGGAGACCGCAACCACACATGATTTCAAGCTTCGCTAAAATCGTTGGATTTCATTTAATCTCTTATATATATTTGAGCAATTTAATTAATTTGGGGAGATTATTAACAAACGCATGATCTAAATTAATTGTATACGTTTGTGTATTAATCCTAAGTAATAGATTTATTCAGATACTTCAGATATCAAAGATAATAAATAGCAGATGAGCTAACAAGATAAGTTTTAAACTTTTCTACGTTTGTAAGTATCTCGACAATTAAGCTAACTTTCATTGGTTTAATATAATAATAATATATTTTATTTTCAGCTGACAATAGTTACTGATATTATCTTTGTCGTAAATAGACTTACAGCAGGTTTCTAGATTGAGGAACTTACAAAATCTCAACCGCTTATTCTCAATAACTTATTTTTTTTCGTTAAGGCAAAAAGTCTTAGTTTTATCAAACTGCCATCTACTGATCATTACAAAACAAAAATCAATAACGAAAACATTTAAGTACAGTTTGATACGTGTTTGATTAACTTTATATTCTCAATTAAGTAATCGAGTGTTAGAATTAATTATTTAATGAGCTAGAAGAGCACATCGATTTCTTATAGAGTTATAGAGTTAGGGGAAGGTTTAAGGTGTATTAACCGACAAAAAATGGGGGTTCGCACTTTAACTCATGTTGTATGTATTGTCCGCAATTATCTCGCGTTTTGCTGAACCGATTTTAAAGCGATTTTTAGAAAAGTATTTTTAATGTTATCTATTATATAAAATACTACAAAGCATGGAATAAAAACTTTTTTAATAGAACTGACTTCAAACTTTAAAAAAGATGAAAAATAGTACTATTCAATAAGATGCTATTGAAGTCGGGCATATATCATTCCCCCCCCCCTCGAGTAGTTCGGTGGGGTAGTGGATATGCGCCGCGCCCCACGATCGTTGTCGTTAAGCAACTTTCGCAAGGGTCAGTCACAGGATGGGTGACCAAAAAATTACTATCTCGAGTTACTCCGTGCTTCGGAAGGCACGTTAAATTGTTGGTCCAAGTTGCATTTGCAGTCATTAATACCCTCCAATACGCACTGGGCCAGCGTGGAGGCTCATGGCCCATCCTTCTTAACCATCCATAAGGAAGGCTTGAGCCCCTGCAGTGGGGACGTAAAAGGGCTGATGATGATGATGATGATGACATATCATTTGATTATTAACCTATAGAAAACCTCCGCCCGAATTTAATATTTTCTTGAATTAGTTGCTTTTGAGATAAGTATTATTTTTCACTTTTTTAAGTTTGAAGTTGGTTCTATTTGTTTTTCAAAGTTTTTTGTGATAATATTTATATTTAAACAATTTCGATTACTCAGTTTACTATTTATATATAAACATTTTACATTTTGAATTTAATTCTGTTATAAGTAAATAAATTGTATTTTAAACACAGAGTAAAAACACGGAACACTCCCTGAAAATGCTTTTACGAAAGTACCTATGTAACGAAAAAGGGCCGTGATAAAATCAAAAGAGACACATTTTTCTCTAATGATACACTCACAGACTCACCAACAGTCTATATGGTGTGATAAAATCGTACACGAGTACTAAATATCACTGAGTATACCACTGACGGAGCAGCTATCAAAACAATTTCGAACCTTATATCAATTGTACCAAGGGAAAATGATTCCTCCGCTGAGTTTGCAGAGCCCCAGCTCACAGTTGACATAAGCCTATCTGCATACAAATTATAAACCGACTTACATGTGTTGAACAGATCTAAACCTTAGTCGGTCGTTTCACAGTGGTAAATCGTTCATTTTGCTTCGAGGGCCAACCCATGTCGAGATGTCATAACGTAAGTTGACAGATGTTGAGTGCCGAACGCAGAGCGATATTGTTGTTCTATGGAGGTTGGTCAAGACTGTAGTGATTGCTATGTCTTATTGTTGGCACCGTCGGGGCCTTAGAAATGATTTATGAAGCCTCGCCATTGTTTGGTATTCGTTGGGTAACCCCTGCGATTTCATTCTAACATGAATATAGTTTCTTTAAGATAGAAATATTGATAAAATTGTAGACTGCCCTTGGAAGCCCCGTTTATGCGCACTCTGAGATCCCATCTCCGATTGCCAGGGACAAAGTGGATTTTTAAGCATTTTTGAGTAAGAAAAAAATACCAGTATACCATTCTGAATGTGCAATTAATCAAATATAATAATTGAAAATGTTTATTACTAAGAGCATAAAAAAGAAGAAAATAAATATCTTCGACATTACCATATTAAGGATTTTACTTTAGTCTACGAGTTCTCTCAAAAATACAAGTAAAATTATTGCAGTATCATGAAATTAAACAACATTCATAAATATTTTATATACTTAAAAAAAACTCGTAACTTTAGATTATGTATAACATCTTTATCAACGTTTTGAGCTTCAACAAGCATTTGAGCATTTTTCGCATGAATAATTCCGTCGTATAATATTTCAAAAACCCATGGACCCCCATGTCTGCACTCGAGTGCTGTCGAGTTTGATGGTTTTGTTGAATCGTTTGGAACGATACTCTGTCATCTATAGCTAGTGGCACTTCATCACGGTACGCTGCCGTTATTATTTTGACCATTTTTATACGGTAGTATTTTGTTGCTTTGAAATATTCAACAACCGCTATGAAGACTGAAGTGGCTGTTGAGTTTCAAATAAAAGAACACCAATAAAATATCGATATAATGAACACGAATAACAATCAAACGCAAGCTGTTTATTGTTACCAATTAACTCAACACTCGAGATCACTAAAAAGATTTGTACATTTTTTTATAGTACAATATGGTCATTTTGGAGAAGAAGAGAAAAATGTATACCTACAGATTAACCTCTTAAAGGTAACAAAGGTCTTATAGAGCTGTTTGATAGAGATCTCATTATCTGCATAATGAATGAGTTTCGAGAATCAATGGAAGGATGTTTGGATTGAGAGGTGCAGGTTGGTTGGGGAAATTGGGTTTTGTGTATTTCCAATCAGATGAAACGGTGTTTTCAAATACGACCAACCAAAACTTTGAATTGAATTTAATAGTTCTGAAACTATAATTATCTACTAACATTTAATTTAGGTAAGCACGAGTTATAAAATGACACACGTTGTTCAATATCACTTATTGCACGTAGTTAAACGAGGCTTCTTCAAGACGCTGTGGTTATTGCGTTGAATATATCACAAATTCTGTTTTGTTATTTTTGAAAAAAATTATAAAAATTATTGGCAAAGTAAATTCTCAGCTTTCGCTAATAAATCTGATTTATCATAAGATAAATCATCACATAGAAAAGTGTATATACTAGTAAGTTAGTACTCAGTTTATTGTTAAATATTTAAATGCGTACTATAGTAGAGAGAAAGAAAATCTTAAAATTCAATCACTATTTGATATAACAAAGTGCAGTAGCAGTGAAAATTGCCAGGAAAAAGAGGAATCTCTCTTTTGATACTCAAAGTAATATTCAGTATTCCATTGAGGCAAAAGTAATATCGGTACTAACGTTCCCTTCTTTCAAAGAGGCGCTTTTTAGCAAATAATGCAGAATATAAAACGTAAAAATGTGTTTTGGTTATTAAGATTGCGGAATTCGATATCGTGACTGTTTAATGAAAATATGTCGATTATACAAAAAAATGCTTTTCAGTTATCATGATCTTCGTGATTTTATAAAGTCCTTTCTGTAAAATACAGTCTTCTCTATATATACACGCGTTGAGGCCAAATGACAGTGACTGATTATTCTGTTGAGTACATAAAAGTTATATTTCTGTCTTCTTGCCGACCTTTGTGGGGTAGGCATAAATTACCAAGTGCCACAAGACACAATCTCAATGTACATTTCTTGTCTCCTATAGTTTCACTACTCTTTAATTCCGCATACACGCTCGCCATAGCTATAAAAACCATAGCTTCTGACATCACTTTCAAGCAGCACACGATCGATTTAATGATTAAAGGTGAGTCTTAGCCTTTCTCAGCTTCTTTCGCGTTGTACATCAGTCTTGTCATTCCTTTATCTTGAATGCTTCCTACATATCCGAATCAATAGAGCATGCTTTTGTACTATATTTCAGGTCAAATTTGTTTCTTATTTCTTCATTGCGAATGCGGTCTTTGGTTATTCCGCAATTCAATAGAAGAAACGCATCTCTACTGCCTGAATTCTGTTTGTATACTCTCTTTGTCTTTCTTAACTGTTGCTACCATACATTAAAATGGGATCAGCACCATATTGTATATAGCGCTTTTCTGCCTCAAAAATTTGACTGTCGACAAATCTTCCCAACGCTCTCTTGACACTTTAGAGTAGCTTCCATACCTGTTAAAGACACGTCCAAGATAATAAAAATTACTCTCGTGTTCCAGTACAACAATCGTTATCCTTACATGTGTTCTGATATCGACCGTTTCTTTTTTCTTCGTATTTAAATGTAAGCTATTTTCATACATATATAAAAGCTCAATATATAATTTTATGATTGTCCGATGGACTATCTTTGTTAAATTTGTTTAACCGCTGTTAAAAATCTAAACACTACCCATGGCATTACTATTATATTCATACTTTCGTCTAATAATATCACTATATTAAGAACTGAAACTAAAGTATTTCAAAACTTAAAATAAGAAATCTGTCTTATTTTCTGGTATTATAAATTATGTAAAATATCTGTTTGTGAATGCTTCATATATAATCATATGCGAATATATTTTTTTTTGTTTTGTCAATATTAAGAGTCTGTGTTGATAATGGTGGCTTATTCAAAACACCAATGCAATGGGAGCTGAGGTCAACAAAAATATGTGCATTTGATCAATATTTCATTCACAATGCACAATTTGTTTTATGAGTTTTTTTTTCTTTTATTTATCTATATTGCGTCTTTGATGTGTGTTGTAAAAATAAAATTTCTTTACTATTTATTACAAAATAATTAATAGTAAAAATTTGTTTGTTAGCATTGTAAAGCTTAACCGAGGGCGAAGTTGCAAGAACAGCTATTTTTTTAATAATATGCTCGTATTTAAAAAAAATATGTGATTGTCAACTGACATATAAATAACATTTATTTGTTTCGATATAATTTGGAATTTAAATTAAAAACCGTCAGGCCATCGCTGGCCCACACGTATGTTAGCCAGCGACCTCTATGAATATTAATACAGGAATGATACACGTACGCATATTTATCGCGAACCTTTTAATAATGCATGATGTACCGAATTTACTGTTATCGTATTCAAAGCTAAGGACTTTTGGAAGAAATACTGTTGTATAAAGCACTTTTGTAGATTCCTCTCAAAGAGGTACGTTTTATTTCCGAAATAAGAATCGTCGAAAACCACATTCATTAATCATATACTAAATTTAGAAATTAAAGACATTGTTTTAAAGAAATCAAAAATGAAACCAGCAAGAAAAAGAAGATAGATAAGAAGTTTATTTTCTATTCTGTATCTTAAAATCAGATCCAAAATATAAAATAAGTAAATTAACATTTGCTCACATATTTTTTATTTATTAAATATATGTCGGAAGGGTAGTCAGAACGAAGCCCAAATAGATCGTCCATATCGGAAGACTATCTTTAAAATAACACTGCAGGCGTATATAACAACGTGCATTTGTTCCATTTTATCACTTTTCATACGAAAATATAACGAGATGAGCGTGACGTCGTCGGATGTCTTTACTCCTCGGCGTTCGGAAACAGAATGTGTGTAAAAATGGCGGCAATTTGGTTTTTGTTAATGAACTGTCAAAGTCAGAGCCACCATTCTAATAAAATTAAAAGTATCGATGATCACGCTCTCTCTACAATCGAGTAATTAAGTATTCGAGTAACTAGCAATTAAAATAAAAGAAACTAAATCAAACGATCTTCGTAAAGATGATGCGACATATATTTGTAAGTTTTATATATAGTTAATTTTAAACTGAGAAACTTGAATATTTTACAAAATTGAATGAAAATAAAATATAATGTAAAATCAAAAAAAAAAGTAAAGCATGCGAAAATGAAATACGAAAAATATCTTACGTTAAGTTTACCAAGTCAGAATAATAAGATTATACCATAAAAATTTTAAGGTCTACAAAACACGGTTTCCAAAGAGCTCGCTCTTAATACCCTATCTACAAACTAAAATTCTCAACCACCGATAGATTTCCATAATGTGCATTAAAAACTAATCCCGCAACTGGCTCAACAGATTCTAACGATGGGGCTTTCTCTGTAATAACTGCAGCAATTATTGAAATTGCTACTCCTGAAGCGTTGCCAACAGGAACAGGCCAAAAACACTCGTCAACAGCCTCCGAGGTTGCAACGATATTAAGCATATATTCAGCTCTAACGCAAGGAAACACGGTCTGCATTATTATACTCATTAGTTATTCCATTACGTGTAAAATTTACAACAAGCTTCATTAAAAGTTGGCCCCTTTCCAACGTGTGGACGAGAGTTAAGCACGATTTAACTGATTACATTTGTTAGTTCCGTTTACAATAATTGTTTTGAATTTCATAAATAAGCTTCGGAGTTCTAATGCAAGAAATTATGCCATCATTCTTTCTTGTCCTGTATAATGAACTATTGATATTCATCAGTATGTTTACCAATAGTTATCTGCTGGATAGCATAGTTATGTAACTGCCTGTTTGAATGGGCAGATTTTATTTATCATTAATGAAACCTGCTTCTTGAAAAATTAAAAACCCTATTTGCTATTTCAAAAGAAGGTTAATAGAGAAAGCCGATGAACCAAACTATTCTCTTACTCGTATTGCAATGAAAACGTTTAGAATACGGTTTGTATTATGAATTTATCATAGATATGTGGCCAGTTTATATAGTGATTTTATTATTATTTTTATTATTTGTATAAATTTTTTATTCTTATTTTTTGACATTGACTGATGGCATTTAAATTGTAATTGTATCTGTCGGCGGGTAGTGAGAAGGGGCTATTACGAAACCCAAATAGATCGTCCATATCGGAGGACTATCTTTAAAATAACACAGCAGGTGTGTACACCAACGTGGATTTATTCCATTTTATCACTTTTCATACGAAAATATAACAAGATGAGTGTGATGTCGTCGGATGTCTTTACTCCTCGGCGATCGGAAACAGAACGTCTGCCAAAATGGCGGCAACTTGCTTTTTGTTAACGAACTGTCAAAGTCAGTGTCTCCATTCTAATAAAATTAAAAGTATCGATGATCTAGCAATTAAAAAAAAAGAAACTAAATCAAACGATCATTGTAAAGCTGATGCGACATTTCATTTTATTTTATGTCTGTAATATAATGTATGTTTGATTCTTTATGTTATTTTAATTAAATATTTTCTTATTTCGACTTTATTGATGTATCTTATAACTGACTTTTGCTATAGTTTTGTTTTTTTTTTGTTGTCGTGTATATTTGGTCAATTGTTGTTAATTTCGGCCTCGCTCACCTTGACTGGGTGATTTCGATGCACCGAGCCTTGACCATTTTCTAACCGCTACACACAGGTGCATCATGATTAATAATTTCTTTGATTTTACTTTTTTGTGTGATTTAAAACTTTGTCGATGTAATTGTGTGTAGTTATTAATAATAAACGTTTTACCTATTTATCAGATCGTAGAATTGATCAATTCATGATGTGGCCGTCTATATCATAAAATGGTCGATTTCATGAAATGGAAAAATTTGCTTCCCATGTCATGATGTGGCCTGGCCAGATCAATGAATAATCTATGTTTAAAGATATGGGTAGCCTTTCCAATGACTACTGTTGGATTTCTAAATATTGCAGTTTATTATATATATTTTGATCTAGATCCGGAGGATAATAAAAATATATTAGAGTATATTAAAGTTTTTGAGATATAGATTAAAGTAAACATTCTGTATGATTCACTGTAGATCATGTGATAGGTTAGAAATTTCGAGGTAATTTTTTCTCTAACTATAGAAAAACAATGCTACTTGTATCCCAAACTTAAGAATCCGTAATGAATAATGAGTTCCTTTTCACAACAGTAAAATCAGAGAAATTTGTGATGCCACACTTTACAAATAGGACGGACGGAACAGACGGAATGAAAAACAAAAATAATGAGGCTACTGCAATCTAATCAACGGCACCCATGGTGTTGTTGAGTGCAAAGCAAACGATGCGAGGTACAAAGAGCCTCCAGCAAAATCAACTGAAGCTCTATTTATGAATCACTCGTATGATATCGTATACGAAATAAGTTACATTTTACTCTTAAATTACACGACGCTATTTTTCTACATTATAGTATTACCAATGTAATTTGAAATATTCAACCTCAGTAGTTTCTCGGACAAAAAAAAACGAATACATTATTGCATATAAAATTTACCAGCCAAGTACCCAACATTTTATATATTTTTTTTTTAATATTTAGCTATAGATTTCTTTTAAGACTTTTTGTAATCTATACTAACAGACCAGATTGCTGTAATTGTTTTTTTCAAAATTTTAGGCCTTTTAATTTGTGGTTATCATGTTATTGCGGTCGGAGATCAAGGGAAAGAATTTTTTATGATTAATTACTATAATATTTCTAATATATTTGACATCATCACAATAAACCCTTTCTTTTGATGTATTCATTTTCTCACGCTACAATTTGCGAAACTATTGTTTTCTAATTAATAACAGTTCATGTTATTTTTTTTACGTTGCATAACTTTTGGTCACCGACTTACATAAGTGCACCAAAATAAAATAGTTTGTAAAAGTTTCTCAAAGGTCAAGTAATTTCGGAGAAAATCAGCTACGAGAAAACTATTAAAAGAAACAACTGAGTTCTGTTCTTACTTTTTTTAAGCTATTGCATAGCTTTTATCGCGGGCTTTGAGCGCGGCGACCAAATCGAGAAATTTCGTAACGAAATATACCTAACACCCCCACTCCGATCGGCACAGCGGTGCAACGTCGCGGGTACGAAGCTCGCACGGAACGAGACGAGCTGCTCCGAAATCGGACGAAACGTAAGCAGCTGTTTGTGAGAAAGTATATAGATGTATAGATATCTATGATCTACGTACAACAGTGAATAGCTGTGTGCGTAAAATTTGTGTACAATATATTTATTCAAATTTATTTTCTTATCGGTCACCACGCTCAAAAAAAACTGCATAAATATTATAATTGCAAAAGTAATAAAAAATGCTATGCAATAGCTTATTTTTGTTTATAAAAAATGATTCCTTGACTTAATCACGTCGGCATAAACGCAATTCAATGTGACGCGATCGTAATCGATTGAAATTCTTTTTTCATAAAAGCGTACCAGATTTATTTATTCACCCGCAAAAATCAACTATGACGTTTTAATATAACGGTGAAAAATGTTATTTAAATTTGTCTTAATGAAATAATTACCTTTCATTTAATATTAAGATGCAAATTGACGCCATATAATCACAAGTGATCCAGTATAATACACTCAAAAATACTTCTGCGTCATTAGTATAAAGGCTTGATTTATCTTAGCAGTTGGAATACCGCAGCGTTGAAGAATATTATTAATTCTGGTTGCTAATGCATTATTGCTACTTTCGTCGTTGAAACTTACTTTCGTAAAAATACGTTACTGTACATTATTAACCACGTTTACCGTCCTTTTTCAGTTAGACCTGTTTTAATGGTATTTATGTGTAAAACATCTTCATATAATTTTCATCTTATTGCGTTTTGTATTCGACTTTGTTTTAAGTTTTTGTTTTTACATTTGAAGAAACATACTTAGGAATTGTAACGTCATACAATAGTAATAAAGACAACATGGATATTTAATTAATTGAGATAGCGAAGATACACAATTATAAACTTTTAAACTTTGTTGTTGCATTATATTAGATTGTATAAAACGGGCATAAGCTTTCATTATAAATATTATTAATGACGTTACATAAAATCCACCCGAATAATATTAAAAACAAATATTTCTTATTTCGTATCTAGATAGATGAAATTAATTAGAGCTGACACCATCGACGGTATATAAACGTAATTAACAAAGTGCATTTAGAGCGTCACAAATTTTGATGCAAAACGCGAACATCCACAAACAGATGCGGGTTCTGTCAATTAACTCGACACTCGTACACGAGAACGGGTGACGGCAGCCATCCCAAAATAAAATAGCCTTATGCCTCTGGGGATAGACAGTATATTTCATTGACACTTTAACGGGGTTTAGCAGCGCTCAAGCATTGCCGATAACACGCGTATTGAATTCGTATTTCTCTGTGCTGATTTCGCGAGAATTAACAATACCGTGAAATGCAATGTCAGTTCAATTGAAGTTTTAACATATTGTATTGATTGTATTGAATAGTTGTGTTCACAAAGAGTCCAATTAAATATATACAGAGGTAGACGCATTTTAATCTAGATAATGCATTAGTAATTTACGATATTACTTAGTAATTTACATATTAGTGATTATTCTATACTAATATTATAAAGAGGTAAAGTTTATAACTTTGTTTTGTTTGTAATGGGAAATACCGATTAGACATAAAAATTCTATCACCTATGGGCAATCGATATCAATTTGTTTAGTTATAATTTTATAAAAGGGTAATTTATAATATATATTTTTTTACAACATGAGCTACTAAATTCAAACGTGGATAAAATACCGTTGGTATCAATGCATTTAACAATAAAGACGGTATTATTCTCTATGAATCATAAAAATACCGTCTCATTCAAAATTGTTTTTATTTTTATTATTATATTGCTTTAAACAGTTGATAGTTTCAATCCCATTCAGAATTTCTTATGGTTGTAGAGAAGAATGGGAACAAATAATCCTAGTACATTTCATAGCGTAACCGTAACTTACGTTTTTCTATTATTATTGGAACTTTGTCTAATGCAGTGTTTGTATACACACAAACGATCACGGTAGAAGCACACCTCTGTGTCCCGCTCTATAAAGCTTCGGGACAAAGCGATGGCACCGTGGGACAAAGGGACGTCGCTCTGTGCATCACTATTGACGAGGGAATAGAAGCGGTGCGTTTTGCCTTTGTGCCTGTGAGTTGGTAAAATCATTAGGAGATGCCTTTTTTGCCTTTGACGAACCGAGGTACAATAGATATATGTCTTTTTATTTATTTACGAGGTCTGCCAAAATTATAACAAATCTAACTTTTCTGACAGAAAAAAAAAATCATATTTCGCAGAATATCTTCGGCATTATTTATAAAGCATTTATCCTAAACCTAAATCATGCTCAAGGCAATAAAAATATCCATATCTTATTTGAATTAAAAATTATTATATTCTTAAGAAAATTAATTAAAACTTGGTTAAAGTTTAATTCCATTAACGCTAATTCAATGCTAACTTAACATCAAAAGGAAGTTTGCTTCAATCAAAAAGTGTCACTAGGATGCAAAACTTGGACAATCTCCGAGTATTTTCATTCAAGGATTAGTTACTCAAGTTACGTTCTTGGAATGACAAAGGAAATTTAGTTAACAGCTTCTTTTGGTGAGTGCAGTTTCGAATGGATCGTGCGGGAGCTGAAATATTTTCAGATAAGAATAAGTAAGTTGTCTAGGATATTCAAATATCTTCCCCTTATAATTCAATGCTTAATTCCTGAACTGCTTTTTTGAAGACTGACAGTAATTATTATAACTATAAGTGCACAAGCGGCAATGAACATCGCAACCATCACCAACTATTACTCTACACGTGTTTCGTTCCTACACAGAGCGTTAGATTTTACACAGTACACAGTACTAAAGACTCGATAGATGATCTTATTATTTAATGATTCTAAGCAATGTAATGAATGTCTGTGAATATATCGTCTTAGAAAAAAATCAAAATCCTGACTTAACTATCTTCATTTTCTAGTAATTTTAAATTAATAACTAACAAGTGACCAAAAAAAGTTGCATAACCATAAAAACATTATCTTGAGCTCTTCAAATCTTTTGTTTCGGCTGCATCTGGAATCCTTAGCAACCTAACAATCCACATTAAGTCCGCGTGGTGGCTCATTGCTGTTCATTCACTCCGTGGGAATACGTCTACCCCAACTGTGCGGATGATAACAAGCGACCAGAAAACTATTGCTTTATGACACGGCCTCAAGAGAAGTCTTTTTCTTCCTTTACATTAATTACTATTTTCCTGTGTATTCACCAATTTTAATGTTATTGATGCAAAACCATCATTAAAATTTGACATTCTGTATTTTAATTAATTTTATGGTAAATCTAACAGCGCTTTGAGTAATATAATACTGGACACAAATCACTAAGACGAGCGAACTAGATACCTTGCAAATTCGATCATATATCACAGAAGTGAATTTAGCAAATCCCGATCCTATTCCGTTCAGGGTCCCTCACGAGGAATGGGCGAATGGAGGAGAGAGGTGTGAGACACTACCGGAAGTAATTACACACTTCCTGTGCCACGCTGTGTCACTTACGGGGCATTAATTTGGCAAGTTTACAAGAACCCCCCACTGTTAAATCGGGTTACTATGTGCCTTTGACCTATTCAGGGCAATATAAGACTCGACAATCGTTTAAGTGCTTTGGTTAAATCTTATTACTTTATCAGAAAAACCTTATTGTAACTTGATTGGTGCCATTTCTGCTGTACCACACAACAAACTTTATCCAACTAAAAATTCTTATATGATTCTTTGTTTATATTAACGTTATTCCGTAGTCACAGAATGGCCTTTCGTGAATTCAATGTTGCTCCCTTGGTCAATGTTGTTAAATATAATTAACTTATCCACCCCACGTAATCCTGGTATATAACAATATTACACCTTATATATCTACATAACGCGTCAAATAGAGCCAAAGCCTCTAATTACTCAATTATACTTGATGAAAAAATCTACTTACTTCACAGGTAACTTCGAGATTTGATGTGTAGGTAATATGAAATTCAGTTTATTCATCTATTCAAATCTGCTATTTATAAAGTCTCGATTACAAAAAGAGGCAACGATATCGTCGCTCCTTTGTCTGTACTGCCTTTGTACCCTGGAGAAATAGAACGTCTGTTTTTTTTTCAACTATTACTGTCAATATAAATACTTTGTATTGAAATATATTTTGTTTGCCTACTTATTGCTTTTAATATCTATATGATAATTTATTATCATTAGAAACTACATTAAATAAAAGAGAAAATAATTAATGATATTACTTTAAAAGCCTCCTGAATAGTTTAGAAATTACTTATATTTAGACAGAACTTAAGTAAAATTAAAGTTTATTCGCATTAAAATATTAAATTGAAAGGTTCATCTTTAATCTAAGTTTACAGTTATTTTGTGCCACTAAGTTTCTAGGTTATCTGGGGATTTAAGGTTTCGTGGTCCATTTTTTATATTTTGATCAACTTTGCATTCACAATACAATACTGAAAAATTTAAATAAAAATGTTTAAAAAATCCACGGGTTCCAGGAACTCTGAGATGCGACTCTCACCTCTTAATTTTAATATTTTAAAGAAAGTTTATAATATTTGAAAATATATTTCTTGCGGCTGATTGGGTGGATTACCTGAACATTGATGATAATACTATTATATTAAATATAAGCGTATTTTTTTTATTTTATATAAAAAGAAACAAGTGCTTGAAAAATTCGTCAGTCCGGTTAGGTTCTAGGTAGCTTATTGGTTAGATCAGTCACCTGGATTGCGAAAGGTCGCGGGTTCGAGTTCCATCTCAGAGTAGCTGGGCCAAGTGGATTTATTTAGCCATTTTAATTAAGAATATTTTTAGAAGTAAACTTAAAGTGATTAGAGGGTATCTTAGTATTTTCATTGATCTACCCGGTTTTAATGTAGCTAGGTCAAATGCGAGTATGAGACAATGCTCGTGGGATTATTCCTGCGTTCAAAACAAATGCAGGTATACCCTTTATGATTTTAATTTTATTAATATCTAAAAAAGTTAAAATATTCATAGATAGGACTGATTACGTATTTAAATAAATAACATTGATGTCATAAAAATAAGATTAATTAATTATTACGCTAGCTGACCTCGCAAACTTAGAATTTATAAATGTAAAGTCACGTATGACCTGTCTTTATCTGACTTTACTTCTATTATGATATTATAATTATTGTTAATGCGCGCAGAATTATTATTCACACAATCTCAATGCTGTGTGCACCTTAATAAGGTCATGAATTTATATATTTCTAATTTTTATACTTACTCTGCTGTTCTAAGCGAAGACAAGTCCATCGAATTAAAAATCAGTTCAGACACAATATGCTCGAAAACAGTAATTAAAAATTACAAAACATCGTATATGTAAGGATTCTAATACTTTGCGGTCTAATGTTGGGAATGAGAACTTTTACAAGATTTGTAATCGTTTGCGGTTAAATATGAAAAATTATAGTTTTTGACGTTAGGTTTTGAGTAAAACGCTATCCTGTCCTTATGTCTCAGTGACTGATCTGTCATTTCAACTGCTGTTTATCTATATGTCATTAACGTAAACATCATCAACAGCCTATTAATATCCCCACTACTGGGGTGTGTCATGGCTCATTCTCTCTATACGTTCCAATTACGTTTTAGACCTGTGGGTCTATGGATGGAATCAAAACTTATAGAGTGAACGAGCCATAGCCACACGGACCCAGTGCAAGTGAAGCCGGGATCTTCGCCTAGCGAGACGTGCTTAACTCCCATATCACGAACAGAACGCACTAACCACGACTGCATCTCTATGCATAAACAAGAAACACCAAAGAACATATCCATTTAACATCATAGTGAACAGTCATTATAAAACTTGCCTACATAATCGGCCTTTCAAATCCAAGCCTCTAGAAGTTTCGATTTCAAATGCGACGCCATGTCAGCTTGTCGAACTTTTGTCTGTCGTCGACACAACGGAAACTTTCCAACCGATCGGGCTCTGGCCGTTGAAACGCTTCTATTGGAGTGCTATTTGAGCTCGTGAATGTCTTTAGCGATTTTTTTATAGATGCTATTGACTTCTATTCTAAGAATACGGATAATAACTAATTTTTTTGTATATCTGTCCGTTGAGTAGATTATTGAAGAATATTACCTTTGTGCATTTTTTACATAGTTGTGACGTAGCGAGCCCTCACTCTTCAACTTTAATGCCTATAGTCTAAGCCATTTCTTGTTGAAGTGAAGTAAGAAATAATTATCTAAAATTTTCTTACACTAAGGGACTAAATATATTTCTTTTTTTTTTACCGAGGCGTCATCCCTTTTAAAAGTACCGACAAAAATTGCCTAACCTTTTTAGTAATTAACTTATATTTCTAAAATTTCCAGTAACCATTAAATAGATAATTATCAACAATAAAATATATATTTTATTCAAATTCACCGCCCTTTTTTTAAATACAGGCTCAGCTCTAATCAGTCCATAAAGAATAATACAGCGGGTTGAGGTCGGGGCTGGAGGAGGGCCACTCTTCCGCCACGATGAAGGCCGGCACATTCTTCCTCAACCAAGCTTGAGTGCTTTTTGCCTATGGGATGGCACCGAGTCTTGCTGAAAAACCCAATCCTTATTGTGAAATAACGTATCAGAAAGGGGTTTTCACCACGGGCTCTAAAATGTCACTCTGATAATTATAGGCTTTCACCTTGTTGGCATAAATGGAGCAGAGCGATACCTTCATACGAAACTCCCCACCTTACCATCACACTAGCCGGATGATGAGTGCGCGAGACTATCCGTGCAGAAGCCAGGACATCCTTGCTACTTGCAAGAGAAACTCATATGCTATGTGCGTTAAAATATTTAATAACTTACCTGAAAATTTTAAGAAATTGCCGCTATCGACATTTAAGCGTGAACTGCACCAATGGCTACAGCAAAAGTGTTTTTATTGTATCAATGAATATTTAGACAAGAGACATAAAATTTGACATTTTAGTTAATTATAATAAATGATAAATATGAGTATCTCCAATTCGCAATATTGACATTACTATATTATGAATCAATTAAACAAATGACATAAAGATTTGAATTCATTAATTATAATAAATTACAAGATGCTATATCCGTAAATTTATTATTAACATTGTTAATTGTATTAAGATTGTATGTGTGATTCTGATTGCTTATTTTAATGGTATCTGATGGACTTGCTAATTGTTACATATTATTTTTGTATGACTATTAATTCAATAATTATCATTTTTAATATTATTTGAAAATTTTTGCATGCTATTTATAGCGAAATGTGCCTGAACTATTATTTTGCTAATATCTTTATTGTAAACCGCATTTCTAGCAATTAAATTACTCACTCACTCACTCACTACTCTTAGCGTACACTTTATTGTTCTGTCGGTTGAACTTTTCTTCGACAGGAAAAATTTTCTCGTCGTTAAAGAGTATCTTCCTGGAATCATGTCTCCTCAGCAGCAATAGACAACGTTTGCGTCATAACTGACAAAGGCGATCGTTTTATAATTGAACTTTTCTATGACTATAGGTCATTAACTTAAGATCATATTTCAGTAATCTGTTCACTTAAACGCGCTAAATATAAGTCTGCAGTCTGCAGTCGAGTTTCTTATGAGTACGGCATGGAATTTGGCGAAGTCGCTCACGGATGATTTTGAAGTTCGCAGGCGTCCGCAATGAGCGTGGCCGACTACTTCTATGGCGATCTTGTGGAGGACTTGTCTCTTTGTACCGCTGTATTGTGTAATAGACGTAGTTACGACGTACATGAAAACTTTTCAGCTCGCGGAAAATCTGCATCGGTTTTTTTCCCGCCTTAAATAGCAAAATGACAGTTGCACGTAATGTTTCGTTCCCGAGACGAGACCCCATATCACGAGAAAATATAAACAAATGAATTTGCGATACAAATAAATTAAAAGTTAACATTTCTAATTCGCAATCAGTAAAATAAATAAGTAACAGCCAGTAACATGTTATTTTATTTTTTCAGTAAAAAGTTTGTCTCAAATCTTATGAACACACGAGGTAAATTGTTGAAAGTGACAAAAATATTTGAATTAAGCTAATGAATAAAAGCTTCAGGTGATTTATATAAACTTCGAATACTACGAAAGTACCTATGCGAGCATTTTGTTATAAGAATAATGAAACAGGAAAAAATAATTTAGATGTTATGGTTAATGTATTATACATTATACATTACATTATATTACACATTACATTACATTATACATTATTATACATTACATTACATACATTACATTACATTATACATTATTATACATTATTTTCTTCTTACAACTTATTTCAATGAGTTCGTGTTCTATATTTTGGAGAATATCGTCTTTTTTGGAAGTAACAATCAACTTTTGCTCGTCGTTTTATATATTATTAAAAATATAATTACTTATAATGTATCAAGGCTATTACTCGTAAAGTCCCCACTGTTTTGGCTCAGGCTTTCCCAATAGGTAAAATAGAAAGAAATCCAATAGGGAGAATGGGCCTTAACCCAACATGCCTATTGGTGGATATTAATGACTGCAGATGCAGCCAGGGCCAATGACTTACTTTTCGAGGCACAGTATTACTGCATTTTTAGGAGAAACTTTCAAAGTTTTTATTTAAAATGTAAAATATTACAAATAGTTAAAAGTCATATCGGAGTGAGATTAAGTGAAAAGCATACTATGTGTAACCCCTTGTCCTATTGATAGACGATCAGGAAGATATAAGAAGTGATTAAGTTTATAAAATTTTCAATTAATTAGATTTCGTGAATTTTTTTATTTCGTTATTAAATGACTTATTGGTGTTTTTTTTATTGATGTCAATATGGATAATTTTCTCCACATAAGTGAAATTATTTGATTTAATGGGTTCTGTTCTGTAAATTAATTAATTTGTTTTATAATTACATTTTAAGATAGTAGAAATCTATTTAAATTAAAAGTAGATTGATGGTTCAATAAAAAGATATTACAAAAATACAAATTTAAAGATAATATGTTTCACATTAAATTCGATTTCCTATCCAATTACAACAGTTATTCTATTGGAAAAGCGAATAATACGTGTAATTACATTATCGCTTTATTTCTTATTTTTTTTTTTTATTCTTTAAATTAAAATGCAAATTACTATTAAGGTTTCCATTGTAATAAACAAATCATCAATGTCACGCTGACTCAACGTACACGCGACGTCGACGTCGACGTGACGGTGACGTGACGACTGCACAAAATGGCGCGACTACCCTAACATAACCCGTCCATTGCCACACATCGTATTCTATACACATTGTTACGTTGCGGATCATAATGACCTGTATCAAAATTATAGATAAATTCAGCTAATTGTCATCACTAATTTAGAGATTTGGTAATATCATGTTGTTTTAAAATATTTCTACTGTATTATTCAATTTATTTTGGAATTAATAAAGAGTAAACGAGATATTTGAACTCTGAACAATAGATTGTTTTTATTTCCTACAACACTTTCCGACAATATTTTACTTCACATTCGAACCCCGTCGAGAGAGTAATGACTAGAGATAGACCCTTTTCTTATTAACGCATGATTACACATTGATTATTTATCGTGTCTAGACATTGGGGAAACCAATTTGTCATTCCGACAAGGGGATCATGTAATATAATGGAGTTTTCAAAAACACATTCTGCGGCTTATAATCTATAAATGGTCTTTTTGTTGTTTATCGTAATGTTGTCAATGAATGACATAATATTAGAAATATCGATTACTTGACGTGAAAGTCCAATGCCTTCTACAATCCAGACGATTGCCTCAACCACGAACATACATATTATAAGTATTTTTATTTTAATAATTTGACTACAAATTGTCGAATTTTATAGTTTCCATTTTTATCTACACACTCAGTAGAAATAACATAGTCCCCAAAGGCTATTTTTTTATTTTAGTTACTATCAGAGAACGTTAAAACACATTATTTTATCGTTATCGTTCATTTTACGTAATTTAAAAAAGTAATCTTCTATTGAGAAAACAGAAAAAAATTATATGAAATCAAAACTCAGCAAAAGAAATAAAAGAACATATTTGCTTAATTTAAAAAATCTGAAAATGTCCCAGTTTTATCATCGATATTCAATTGTGTACAGGAAGACCCTGTCGGTGTCATTTTGCAAAAAATTTTAACCGGTGCACATTCACGATGTTAATTGTCATTCGGGCTATCGGGACAAATGACAGGGACAATTTAGCGCCGTCAAAAACGCCGCCGCAACCGACGCGGTTGACTGGTCAAACCCGTTTAGCTGATGCTCCAATTTGAGGGTTAACGCATTTAAAGCTTTAGGATTTATAATTATTTTCTGAAAATATTTTTGTATGCGACTAAATTGAAAATTACATAATAGTTTTTTGTATTATTTTTTTTTATTTGTTAAAGAGTGATAATTACACAATGTAGATAAATAAGCCAAATGATGCCCTGAATAGGTTACAAAATATTGGACGTTTCTAAATTGCTTTCGATAAACTTATTTGTAATTTATTTTGTATGTAATTCCAACAATAGATCATTATAGGCCCGTTGAACGCTTTAATGGTATTAGAAAAACACAATACATACAAGCAGTTTACAAATCCATTCATTGAGTTTTTTAACGAAACACAAAGAATGTACCATTTCATTTAATTATATTTGTTCATTACTAGTCGTTTTTAAAAGGACTATACTATATATATTATTTATGCAATGTTATAAAGAGCTTAATGTTGAGAACTCATTTATTCTTCTTTTTAAAATTTTAATATAATACAACCATAGATTTGATATGTGGCCAGCTACGTCGGTGACATGTTCGCCCCCGGTGTGACAACACAATAATTTAGGGTCATCAACGTAACAAACTACACTAGATATGAAAATGAATATAAATAATAATGGTAGCATAACTACGAGTAGTTTGCGGACAAGACGACGCAAAATTCCGGCCTTAATGGCCACTTCTACGACTCTGACTACGCGGTGCTTGCCCGGAAACGTTCGGGTGACCCGCCCATGTGGCCAATATTCCAGGTGGAAGCGAAGATACTGCGAGGTATTAATGCAGGTAGATATTCGCGAGTCCAGCGCGACCAAAACTGATCCACCAATCGCAATCCTGTGTAAAAAATCAAAAGGTGTAATAGACTCCTCATTATTAGGGTCGACACTAACATGGGTGAGTTTACTAAGCTCTACGCATCCAAAAGGACATCCTATCAAGCAGAATGTTGCGTCAAGGTTATTGAGAGTGCGGTCTTGAAAATAAAGCTCTATTGTCTGGCACCACTTCGTTGGATACTCAACTATTCTTCTTTTTATCATTTAAATATAATACAACCACAGCTTTGATATGTGACTTACTACGTCGGTGACACTTGTCGTAACTTACCTTTCGTATCGTTTTCATTCCTTAGATTCATATCACTAATTTTGCTCATATCGATCAACTTTTTAGTGTTTTCCATTTATATTCTTTATTTTCTCCATTCTATAACTGAGGACCTTCAATTTTATACCTGTAACCATTAAAATTCTGTAATATACACTTATCCAAACCTTTGCGAACTTTCATCCTATGTTTTTTACTGCTTACACTAATGTGAACCCTTACCTGTAGCTTTCATAGTTTTTCGTTATACATTTTACGAATTCTAATCATATTAAAGTACTTAATTATATTATATTACACAATTTATCGCTAATTTTAATTGTTTTGACAGAATTGACATCAAAGTTTTTCTTCGTTGCTATGGTTATATTTTATACTCTTCATGAAAATTGACTCATAGTTTGTCAGTTTTAGGCATTGAAACTCTGTAGTTTTTGAATTTTTAGGGTTCTAATTTGAAATCATTTATTTCCAAATTTGAGTTCGTCTTCAGGTATATAAAGCCTCGCCCAAATAGTTCTGCATCACTTCAACGGCAACAGTTGCCAAGTTAGCTTTTTGGAGCTCGTACAGAGCTAGCCAAATTCTTAAAAGGCTTATTTCCCGGGGCCGACTGCCCCGGGAACTCTTCAGAGTTACGGTCTCAAAGCCATTTGACACCATTTTGGCTATAATTAAATAAACACTAACATTATTCTACTTCCTTCACCACTTTCAAGTTAAGACGGAAATACATTCTCCTGAAGCTGTCTTCGAATCTTCATCTGGAGGCCTGAGCTATTGATTCATTCTGGGCTATAAAAGAAACATATGTTCGACACGTTGAGTGACGCGTCGTTGAGAAGGTGCTCCTGAACTTCGCCGCTGATCCACGACCCTTCACCAGAAGCCTACCATTGACGACAACAATTTCTACGTTAGCGGAACACAACTTCACCGCTGACCTCCGGCCCATCACCTTAACACTTACGCTGACGACGGATCTACGTTGACGCAACGGACTTCACCGCTGACCCACGCCCCTTCACCAGATCACCTACACTGACACTCTCACTCTCACTACTTCACTTCTCACCTCACCGGTCACCTCGTCCCTTTTATTTATTTTTTATTTAATGTAAATAAATTATTTTATTAAATTTATCATCTTTTAGTTCTTTTTATTTCTTGTTTCATAACACACTTAATATAGACATTTAACATTTCAGAAATTTATTTAGTTAATTCAACGTCAACATCAACAGCTCATTAATGACCCCACTGATTAGGCACTCCTTGTAGAATACTGAGCTTACCTTTCCGGGTAAGGTAAACCACAGAGCATTTTTTCAGCTAGACAAATTCATACTAACCTGCCTTTTTTAGGGCGCGGTGGCTGAAGAATCCTGATTTGAGTCTTAATGTCCATTTCTCCTGCGTTGTAAAAAAAGTCTTCCCTATGGAAGAAACCATATAGGTAATAAGCTACATATTACCATGCGGTTATAAGTACTGTTTCGTAGGTAATAACAACTTAAACTGATACAAGTGGTATAATAATCCTTTCGAATCACGGAAAAACTAAAGATTTTGATGATCTACGTAGCAGAGTGATTTGTTCGTTTCAAGGTGTCGCCATCTCAGGTCCCGCGTTTGATTTTCAATCGGGCCGATATAGTAAAAGGACTTTTCTATACTGTCTTGGTTCTTAGTACCTTTGTCTCAAATACTACATAATATGGCAGCTTTAGATGCTTATCTTGGAATCTGAGAAATATTTGTTATGTTATCTTATATTCATTTAAAAAAGATGTACAATTTTTGTTTACCCGTCTTACAACAGTTTTAAACAAATATTCTCAATCTTTGCAATCACAGATAGAAACTATAGTGCTATTGAATATTTTACTCAACTACGTAATTAGCGTAAGCTTATCAAATGGAATCTTTATTACGTATTTAAATCTTATTTTATTTAAAAAACTAATAAGTAATAGGAAAATAGAAAATTTTCTCAAAAGGTAAATATATTTTGAACTTGTTTCTCAGCTTTTTGTAATATTAATTACTATTTAATATATTTGATCAATTTTGCATTCATAATGCTTTACTGAAAATTTGTAAAATAGTCCATTTTGTTCCATCTCAGAATGCCATAAATTTTTAAGCGTTTTTCAGTAAGAATAAATTACTTTTTTTAATTTCCTTTGTTATTTAGGTTTTTAATATTTGTTCGTGGTTGACAGTTATCTTTATTATTAGCTAAGCCATATTATTATGTATTTCCAAATAAAATGTAGAACTCGATAAAAGTATATAAGCTTATTATATTGTCCAAGATTATAATGTCAAACCGAACTCACGTATGTCGATAATATGTAACTAAAAGTATATACCGCAAAAAAAAAAGCATATTTAGGATCAAGAAAGTGTTCAACCCTGCAACATGGGTCGGTAACACGACGCGACGTTTGCTACCAGTCCGATGTCACTCACAAAACTGACACTTCGGATATGAGATATTTGGGTTAAGCGGATGTTTCTATACCATTTTTGAATAAATGAATATAAAGACAATAGAAGCAATAGGTCTTTTTTTATCAACAATAAAACAAATAAATTTCATATGTGAAGAAAATCTTTTAGCGGTTATTTTACTCTTTTACTTTGTTTAAGTTTAGGTTTGTATGTTGACAAAATTATGTTTAAGTTTATTAGACTTATTTACAATGCACGTCGATTCTATATAAAATTACACTCGTTATAATGACATCTATTATTTGAGCATATTAACACATTTTAACCGTTTAAACTTGTGGTCTAAAGTCATCGATAAACTACGAAATTTGCAAAGTATCTAGGATGTTGAAAAGTTACTTTATTGAATAAGTACCCAGAAATAAAATACAAAATTGAACAGTCTTGCTATTTGAACTTGCTACTTAAATTCGTTTTCGGCACAATTCGGAATATTACTCGATTAAGCTATTTTTAAAAGGAATTTTCCATCGTTCGCGCGGTCGATCGCTGAAGAGAACTGACGTTACTACTAACGCGACGTCAGTTATAAAACTGACGCGTCGTATATGAAACTTCAGAGAGGACCGGACAGTTTGAATGACATCTTACATTTTTTTTTTTGAAACGACGATATATTTAATGAATGCCTGTTCAATTACATTTTTTATAATAAATTGTCTGACACGTGTATTAGTATACATAGATGAGATAGTATTAGGGATATAACTTCAATAAGTTGGAAAAGATAAAAAATATGGATATTTTTTTAACTGAATAGCTTTTATCATGTGAGCAAACTAGTACAACAAAGTATAAGGAATGGTTACTTTCATTGTTAAAAATAAGCTAATATAGTTCAATAATAACGTTGGGCCACGTTGGACCACATTGGTGGGTTTCAAAATAAAAATGCAGGAATAGTCTTGTATGATTTTTATAGGTAAAGATAAAAAAAAACTGTAACAAATAGATAACAAATAATTGTATTTTTTTGATATGCAAAATACGATATATTGTAATCAATTCATTTTCTTATAGTCTATACTAACAATATAAAGAGAAAAGATTGCTTTTTTTCGTCTAATAGGCTCCGAAAGTACAGAACCGATCCAAAAATTGCGCGAGTACAGTCGCAAAAAACAGTGTACAATTAATATGCACAAAAGAAACAAATATAAAGAACCTAGTACAATATGAACGGTGTGAGTTCTACCATTATTTTATAAATCCTATTTACACTATACAAATACGGAAAAGTTCCCCTTTTTACAGAAAAACCGTGAAAAAGAAGGTTAAATTACAGGAGCAAGTCTGTTAATTATTGCTGCGAATTAAAATGATATATATGCGGGGAGAGTGAGGAATTTCCCTTGGAAGTGGGAGTTGCAAACATGGCTTTTTTTTTGTATCCTACTTTCTTTTATACAATGGAAATAAATCAAGTACTTGTAATATCTTTACTCATCTTTATATTAGGTACACTTTTGAAAACGCCAAGCCAATCTCCTAGTAGATCTGAGATTTACAAGACCTGTTCAAAATTGATACCATTTCAGCAGAAATTTCAGTATTCCATATAAGGGACATGGCTTCTTTCCTATGCAGCTTTAACATACTTTGTAATTATTAAAAATAAAAAAAAACGTCATGTCACAAAACCATCTCGTCCCGTATTGCCACAGCGTATTGATTTAGTTCTAGTTGTTCCAATCGGGATATAACACTTTTTTATTTATTTATTTATTTTCATAGGTGAATCAACAGTTATTGAAACAAAAATGTTAACAATTATCAAACATAGAACCAATTACAGATTCGCACAAATAGTCACTAATTAACTCTGTGACACTCAAACCAATGAATCCAGTAAGATAGTTAAAAAAAAATACATTATATAATAAAAACATTAAGAAGTGAGCAGTTTCACAATATTTTGCCTTATTAAGTTACAACTTGAGTTGAATAATTCCAAATCAATTATATCACACAAGTCATTGACGCACCTGCCCGTACGAAGCAACTTTTATAACGAAGTAATGTTTGTTTTAAAACGATGCTCACAATTCAATATACTTCTATTTTTACATTATTTCTTAATTTGATTCTTTCGTCACTTTCATTTTAAATTAAGATCTTAATATATATATATAAGACAAAGGTGTCTAATAAAAATTTTGAAATCTAGAAATTAAACCCATGTGTTGCTCTGAAAAAACAAAGATTTATTTTGATATTTTTATACTTCAATACAAAATAAAACTACCTAAGTGTATATAACCTACCTGAAAAAACAAAGAAACGACATTTAAGGTCTATTCTTCGATTTCTTTACTTAATCTATAATGTAAATTCACTTTCGCACTATACCTAATGAAAATCAAAATGTCTACTTTGCCTGCTTTATCATTATCGTTCAGATAGCGCCATCTTTCAATCTATTCGGACAACAGTTTATCGTCTCCTGTCTGCTGACATTAAAAAGTGCGCCAAAGTTTAAATATACAAAGGAATCTTATTCCTTTACATATATATATACAAAAAAAAAATAGAATGCACATAATATTTCGACTGAAACTGTTTTCCAAAATTGAATGAAACAAATATTTTGTGAATAAAATAATTATATTTATGAATATAATAATGGCGTGATTAGAGTTATTAAAGTATTTGTCTATTAGACGTTTAAATCACACGTAGTTTTTTTTTCCTTTCTTTTCGTGTAATTGTATTTTTCGTCCGTTCTTAATACTCAGTAAAATATTGTAAGGAATCTCATTAAAATTTAAATGTGAACTTGTGGTCTGTCGTCGAGATGTAAATTAGATTTTGTGGGTTTTACTCGAATCGGGGTAATTTGGTACCGACCGACCGCCCTCACAAGAAAATTGCCTTTGTAAGGTAATACTTGTATTAAAAATAGTCTAATTTAGTTGATAATTTGTACACCGTGGAAAGAACGGAATTTTACACGTGGAAGTGCTCATAATAATAATTCAAAAATACCTCGGTACTTTTAAAATTACTAATGAAATAATTTATATTTTTTGAAATGGTATAGGTACGCCTACGGTTTTACAGCCTCTGTTCAATAGTATGAATTGGTAATACTAAATACAATCTTATTACAAAACTTCGACGTTATACTTTGTTTATTAATAACATTACTAAGGCCTTTTTTTAGAAATTTTTGTTATTTGTTCATTAGAAGTCTTAAACCCGAAATTAGCAGCAATTACGCTCAGTAGCCGCGTGGTTCGCACGCCGGTATCAAGGTGTCGCCATCTCTGAGATCGATTTCCATTCGATTCCCGTTCAGGTAAATGTAGGTCAGGTCTGGAATGTTTTGGTACCTTCGTTGTCTCAGATACTCCATAACACGGATACTTTAGCTACTCATATTGTAATCTAGAGCAATGTATGTGATGTTGCCTCATATTTATTTTATTACATATCAATACAACATTATTCCTTCACAGTAAAAATGAAACAAAGCGAAACGTTAAATTGTCTCGTTTACTTTGCAACTGAGTAAACACATCAGCGTCTCGGTGCAACGTCTCAGCCAATAACGATTATCGTTAACGTTATATTGGATCGTTATTATCCTTGCCTACTGAAGAGAGAACGACACTAGAGTACGACTAGTGGCTTAGATTTGTTAAAAGAAAAACTAAGTGTGATAAACTATGAATTGTCATACTTTATCTCGCTGTTCTTCTTTTGAAATTTTATTCTACTATTGTCTGAACTGAAAAATGATTCGTTCAAAGACAATGAACTAAAATGAAATGAATGTTCTTTGTATAGGGCATAAAAGCACTTTTGAATCGTCCGTCTTAATTATTTTGTCTGCCACCAAGACAAATATTAGACATGTATATTTACGCGTTTTTAAATCTTGTAACATATTTTGGCTACGCTCATTATAATAAAAAGTTTCCGCTGGCGCTTTACTGCGTAAATTAATTGGTATCAGATTGAATCATATGCACTTAATCTTCAATATAATTGTAGATACTTCGCAAGTGCTCTTAATGAATCATTTTATATACTTTTTTTGTCCAAAAAATACATATTTTTTACATGCAAAAAATTACATCATCAAGCGCACACAAAAGCCCTTTCGGGTTTATCAGAGGCGGTAGAGTTCGGATACGATCATGCTAAAGTAATTACAATATTTTTTTAAAGTAAATAAGGTAGTGACATAACTCAATTTTATTATTCAACAATGCAATTGACAGAAAGTACACCAAGCAAACTCAATTAATCTTACTTAGCAAAAGATAAGAGCAAAAATTTATTTAGAGCGTTATCATTATTGCCTATATAATTACGCTTATTCACATAATAAAATACAGATTCAACAGATATTTTCAGTTTCTTTCTATAATAGTTATTAAATTTAGGTAACACATATTTCTTTGAATTTTGTAACTTTCTCAATATCTTGGGTCGAGTATTGGCAATAAAATTAATAATATTGTGATGTTCATCAATCAATATGGCGAGCCTCACATTACACATATATTGGTAACACCCCACAATACTTAAATAAATCTAAATTATTTATAAAGTTTGTTTCTTTTTTTTCGGAACTATTTTAATAAAAAGCATTCTCTAGAATTATTTTAATAGTATTTCAAAGAAGTGCTATTGAAATGTTTTCATTTTGTTAAGCTCTTTTACAGTCTGTTCTTTTATAATTATTCGCTCCTTATCTAAAGTCAGTTAAATTTAAATAGTGTTTATTTAAAAAGTACTGTGTGAACTGACTAACAACAGTCATATTTTCATTTTGATTCGTTAATTGAAGTAAAAATAATTATGAATTGTCAGCATGCAAAAAATTCGTTGAAGTAGATGGCATAACGAGAACTAGAGCGATGCAAATAATAAATATATTGCCTCCAGTTGTCATTTCAAAAAGTTGTTCTTATAAGCTAATATGGTTTGATTTATATTACCTTTTTTAAATAAAACAGACAACAGGGTAGAATAATAAACCCATATTCAACTCAAATTATACAAATTCAGTTACTCTGTTCATCAAATCACTTCTCATTCTAACACTAATTATTTTATCCTAGATTGCCGATTACAATTTACAGCAATCAATTAAGCGTCAATCAATTAGACTTTGATAGACGAATGTTTGTCCTAGACATCTGAATTTCCAAATTGGAATACGCCAATTAGCATCTGAGATCCTTTTATCAATGGTGTTATGTGTTGTCGACGGTAAAGCCGTGTTCCCACTGTGTCTTCATTACCGGTTAAATTATAGTCGATAACTATCGTCTCTAGCTGTGTTTCAATTAGATATTGATTCTTAATGAAAATGCTTAAAAACTCTTTCCCTAGTACACTGAGATGATATGACATAGATCTCTATTAGGCTAGATCTCTATTATATGACATAGATCTACCTTTTGCATCTTGTCATTTTACACATCAGTCATCGAGGCGGTTTTACCATCGTCGTTCGGAAGGATGGTACACGATTAGCCTTTAGGTTATTTTTTCAAATAACCTGTCGTCACTGCAAAATAAAACCTAGATGACAATTGATCACATTATCCTATATATAAATCATCCTATATATAAATCATCCTATATATAAATCATCCTATATATGTATCAACAAACGTATGACACCTACTGCTGAGCATAGGCATCACCATAGCTCTCCAACACAATCGGTCCTTCGCTGTTCACATCCAGACTTCTATATTATTTATTACAGAAATTCTTCAACATTATCTCAACGCTAAGATACAAGTTGTTTAGTTCCTAATAATGCCAATAACATTTTTCCTTTGATATAGTTATAAATCAAATATATACATTTTTTTAAAACTATTTTACAACCACAAATATGCATTATATATACTGTGTTTTTCTATTGTGTATTATAATTTTCCAAAAACCTCACAATAGATTGCTTAAAAAACGTTAAGTTCCAATGAATAAATAAATAGTCCCTATGAAGTATTAAATAATCGACTATAGTTGCAAGAATCATGCCTGAACCGCTCGCTTCAAGGCTTGTTAGCTCTTCTAGCTTTGTATCCAGAGCACCGCCTCTTCAGCCAAATAAGCATTCAATAAGTATACCTTTTGTGATTCTTCGGAGGAGATCCGTAGATATATATCAACTACAATATATAAACTATATTAACCGCTGGATATCCTTGGGCCTTATAAAAATAAGCTTCGATGCACGACTATTTATCATCACGATAAAATGCGAATCGGGGAAGTATAGGCCCTAACGCTGTTTGCGTTACTCAAAAGCAATTATTTGCAAAACAAAGATTTCGTTAATTAATATAACCTTTACAAATTTAGCGTTAGAAGCCTCTATTGTTGTTTACAATTACTTTGAAATTTAAAGGTTCTTGACAAGGGCGATTTATATATGATTAAATTTCGTTTGCTGCCAAATCTAAATTTAATGAAATTAGCATTTTACGGGATCCAATTTATCAGCTCTTCTATAATATTGTCTAGACAAAAATAAAATTTTGATGAAGATAGTATAATAGAATCGTTGTAATTTCTCTAAAGTAAAGCAAACAAAGTAACTTAAATATAAAATAACTTTTTATAAAAACTAGATCGCATATCATTTAATTAATAACCTACAGGAAATCTCCGCCCGACTTCAATAGCATTTTCTTGAATAAGTCGCTTTTGAGATGAGTAGTATTTGTCACTGTAAAAAGTTTGAAGTGTATATCTCGTTTGAAGTGTAAGTTTATATCTCGACGTATATTTTTTTTCAAATAATCTATATTCATATTTTAAGAACGAAAGATTTGATTGCTTGTTTGTTTGCATAGGATAGGCCTCGAAAGTATTGGACTGATTAATAAAAATGTTTCATCTACGGGATGCTACATAATACGCAGCAAAGATGGGCTATAATTTACGCAGGCGGGGAAACATCTAGTTTGATAGAAATTTGTTCACAATTCGACAAGAAATCGATGAACATACCTACCCTTATATATATACTTTACTCATTGATACCTACTATATATGAATTTCATAAAAAAATATAAATCAAATAGTAAAGTATGTATTGGGTTGGCACAAAAGTAATGAGACATACTAGAAAAATCTATAACATTTCCATTTTAAAATCAATTTTTTCGATAATATTCTAGAATGTAGTAGAACATTCTAGGTACTTCTGGTGTAGGGTATATAAAGCCGCGCTCGCGATTTGTTTAGTCAGTTTGAAGAAAAATGGACGAGCGACAAGTTCGAACACTATACTTATACGAGTACTTGTTAAGCCACAGTGCGCGTGCTGCGGCTGACAATATCAACAATGCATTAGGCGCTGGAAGTACAAGCCATGCGACGGTGTCCCGATGGTTTGACCGTTTTAAATCAGGAGACAGGAGCCTTGAAAGTCAGCCACGCTCAGGGCGACCACCCGCAGTGAATGATGACGATTTGCGCCGCGAACTGCAGTTGAATCCGGATGCTACCACTCGTGAATTGGCGGAAGCACTTAAATGCAGTCACCACGCCGTGGAACACCATCTGCATGAGCTTGGTTATCGAAAAGTTTTGGCTCGGTGGGTACCGCACATCCTTACAGACGCCAGACGTGCAGTCCGTGTCGCTGTCAGTCACTTTTACTGCGACCCCGACGTAAAGAGTTTTTGTCAGATCTGGTTACTGCAGATGAATCATAGATTTATTACGAGAACTATACACGTCATGCTTTTTGGCTGCCTCGAGAAGAAACGCCACCAACTCAACCGAAGCCGAGTCAAAAGAACCGCCGAAAAATTCTGCTTTGCTGTTTCTGGGATGCGCAAGGCATACTGTTTTATGAGCTATTACACAATGAAACTATAAACGCTGACAAATATTCAACCCAGCTTACCAAATTATCTGCCGCTATCAAGAAAAAACGACGAAGACGAGTCAATGTAGTTTTACTGCACGATAACGCTCGACCTCACGTCACATCTGTGGTTCGCCAACAGTTGGAGAACTTGGGCTGGGAGACGATACTCCACCCACCTTATTCCCCAGACCTCGCCCCATCAGACTACCATTTGTTTAGAGCCCTGAAACAGCATTTGCGGGGTAAACAATTTAATGATTTCTCTGACGTAGAGGCGGAGTTGAACAACTTTTTCGAGGCACAGCCATCAGAGTTCTAGGCAAAAGGCATCCAAACTTTGCCGGATCGTTGGCAAGGAGTCTTAGATACTAATGGTAATTATTTATTTATTTATTTATTTAACACTTTATTGCACAAATAAAAAGTAAAAATAAATACATTGCAAGGAACAAAAGAAAAAAAAAATAATTACATCATTGACTAAACTTTTTTTATTGTAATAATAATAAAAAAAAGTAAAAATTTAAACCAAGTGTCTGGCCAGATCGTAGAATTGACCAATTCATGATACGGCCGGTTATTTCATGAAATGGAAAAGACTTGCTGTCCACATCCTCATATGGCCTGGCCAGATCAATAAATAATTTCTACTTAATGATATGGGCTGCTAATCGTATGACTGCTGAATGATGTAGCCATTAGTGATTTTATTAGTGATCATATTAGTGATCATATTAGTGATCATATCGTTAAATAATTACATTAGTCTCAGTAAGAGGCGCTGATGTTGCATTGTTCTTGTGAGACATGATGTATTTTCATTTTACTACTGTAGGTAGAACTAAAGGTAGGAAGCGTAGCGTATCGATCGTATTAACTTTCGAGGTTATTTTTTTTTCAGACCACAAAATAATACATCTAACGTATAAACAAGTTTGTTCAAGATAACTATTTTGGAGATTAGGAATGATGAATTATGCGTTCTTAAATCGAATTATACAAAATGCCCGATATTCTAAACTATTGTCCATTTTACCTCATCATCAGTTACGTCCCCACTGCAGGGACTCAGGCCTTTCTTATGGATGAGTTATGACCCTCCACTGGGGCCCAATGCGGATTGGAGTGTATTAACGACCGCAGATTCAGCCGGGACGAGCGTACCTTCCATAGCAAGTTGTAATTCAAACATAATGATTTGGACACCCATCCTGTGACCGATCTAACTTTGTGAAATGCTTTGAAAGCTTTGCTACGTTAACCTCAACTCAGTATAAGTACTGGTATTTTGTTAAGGTTAACAGTGACAGTACAGACTATAAAAAGCATCACTAAATTTAAAAAGACAGGCTGTACTGACTATATCCCCTAGCCTTAATAATTAAATAACTACTACTGCTATTGTCAACGTCAGGTCACAATTTATTAAAAAATAACTGCTGCTATGAAATAAATCCCAAGCTACAATATGTCGAAAATACAGCAGCAAAGTATACAAATATTTAAAATGTACACCTATTAATAATTTTGTATTAAATATATTATGCAGAAGTGACAAGTAGCTACGTAACAATCAAAATGTGGATGACACTGACGGTACGATGATAGTAACGGTTGAGATTTCGAATAAATAAGGGTACTCTCTTTTAAATCCGTATTTGAAATACGGTCTCCAAAAATATCCTATAAGCTTTCCATCCTTAATATTAGTCTCACAAAAAAGCTCACCGTACAGTTAATCTTCATAATAATATTTTGACTTCATTTTCCCTATTATATTATAAGAGAGCCATATTTCTCTCCACTTTTTTAGCCTACATTTATGTCAGCTAAATCGTTCGCAAACTCTGAAATATGTTCACGGCGATTCTTTCTACTCCCGATCAGATCATTTGTTTTTACAATTGTGGACCAATCGGAAGGAGAGTTGCTAAGGAAAACAAAACTGCTGGCAACTAACATGTGGTGATACATTGAGTGGCGGTGCAGACGAGCGTCAAAACCGCTGCAATTAAATATTAAACAAAATTCAACCAATACTTTTTAATTCAGTGTAACTGAATTCAACAAAAATTAAACACGTTAATTTATTTATATTTCATCAGTTTGATAATGATTATTAGTTTGTCAAATAATATATATACGAATATTAAATTGACCTATTAATTTTTGATTCTCGCCACGGGTTTGTTTGGTTAGCACGTGTGTTTTGAGAGTTTTAAGAATTTTAAAAGTTTTAAGTGTTTCCGAGTGATTGTTGTGACTTGTGTGTTTGATTTTGTATAGTTGTGCCATCCTTGTGTTCGTAATCAGGTTTGTGTTGTACTTGTTATAAATTTTCCAGACCTAAAGATGGAAAGAAATAAACCGCCCGATCCTGACCCCCCTGACACCCAATTCTCCCTATCCCAAAACCCACTGTCACAATTTGCCGACGTTATCTGTAGTATTACAGACATGGATGTGTCCCAAAGCACTCGAAAACGCCCCAATGCTGAAGAAACCACTACCCCTACCCCACCAAGTAAACAGCCCAAAAGCCAAATCGGTCGCGTACGATACTCGGCCGTGGATAAAGGTCCTTACATCGTGCACGTCTCTCGATTGGAAGCTACGCCAAACGCAGGCACCACGTTACATCCCGTCAATTTTGGTAAGTTTTTAATCTTTAACAAAATTGCAAATATTCGTCGTGATGGAGTAAACAAAGTTGGCAGAAACCGCGTCTCAGTAGAATTTACTTCTCCCCAGGATGCAAATGCATTCCTTGTTAATAATGTTCTGTCTAAACATAGCTACTCAGCATCCATCCCTACCTTTAACATCACTCGGATGGGTGTTATTTCTGGAGTCCCCACGGATATCTCAGAAGAAGAAGCCTTATCCTTTTTGTCTGTACCTACAGGATGTGGTAAAATTCTAAAGGTCCGACGCATTAGTAGGAAAACATACAATGACGGTGTAGCCGATTGGAAACCAACAGAGACTTGCGTTATCACTTTTGATGGCCAAGTTCTACCTCCCAGAGTATACTGTTGTTACACTTCGCTCCCAGTTGTACAGTACATTTATCCGACTATACAGTGCCGTAAATGTTGTAGATTTGGACATGTGGCGAACCTATGTCGTTCAAAACCACGCTGCTGTAAGTGTGGACACGATCACCGGGGTGATCGTGTCATGGTTGCAACATTTCTGAAGGCGAGGCTTTCTGTGTGCTTTGCTCGGGCAACCACTTTGCCAATAGCAAGTCATGCCCTGAGCTTGGCAGACAGAAGACTATTATGGCTGAGAAGTCAATCCCATATGTGGAGGCTAGCAAAATAGTTCCGATTCCTTCCCGAAACTATGCTAATGCTACCAAATCCCAGTCATACCGCAAAACAGTCACGCTTAATCCCAAGACTCATGCCCCACTTTCCCCTTCTTATAATATAAGTACCGACAATGATTTAATAAGACCTCCCCAACCCACACAGCCCAATGGCTGCGCCCTCAATCTAAATAGTACTCCACTTAACAAAGACATCTCCCTTGTTGAACTCCTTGTCAAATTATTACCTTCCCTTATCTCTTCTACTTTTAACTCTCAATCACCGTTCAACGTTGCCGATGAACTTATCAAAATTCTTTTACAAATTAAAAATGGCGCCCAGCCAAGTATTTCTACAATGGAATGTGAGGAGCGTGTTTCATAAGAAGCACGACCTCATATTCCTTCTTAACAAATACAAACCTCTTGCTTGTTCCATAGCTGAGACTTGGTTCACCCCAAGTCTTAGCTTCCGTATACCCTATTACAATGTCCTCAGATGTGACAGACCCGACGGATATGGAGGCTCGGCTCTTTTTGTTAACAATCGGGTACCACTATTGCCATTATCTATGCCTTCACTTACAGGTGACATGAGTATTGTATCTGGAAAGATGGAAGGTATCACAGTATTCTCAATATATATTGCTCATCCACAACACAACTTTTTAACTATTTTAAGAAACATACTTTCCAATGTTCAAGGTCCTGTAATGGTCATGGGTAACTTTAACTGTCATCATTATAGATGGGGATCTGAGCATTGTGATGCGTTTGGTTCAGCTCTGGTTGAGATACTAGATGATTTGGACCTTTGTATATTAAACAATGGTTGCCCAACACGCAGGTCTCCCCCTGGTCAGCAGAGGAGTTGCGTTGACATAACATTCTGCTCTGTTGAATTAGCAGCTTCAGCTCATTGGGAATGTACAACCTTGTCGCATGGTAGTGACCATTACCCCATTGTCATTTCTTTAATTAACAGAACTTATTTAGAAAAAGCTTCACCTCCACTTTTGAAGTACAGCCTGTCCAAACCAGATTGGTCTAGGTTCGCTTCATTACTGGAGGAGAAAATTGATACTCTTCCAAATTTAAATTCAAGTTTATCCGACCCTTCTGATCACCGTCATGCCAAGCATTGCTATGATGGATTTGTTGGAGCAGTTACTTCTAGTGCAGATTCTTGCTTCCCATTAAAAAATAGCGCCCGGAACAAAATCCCGTCACCTCCATGGTGGGACCAAGAATGCACGTCAGCAGTTAGGCTGAGAAACGAGTCTGAAAGACATTATAATAGGGAGATGACCGCCCAAAATCTTATGATGTACTTACAAGTTTGTGCCCGAACCAAACGTCTTCTCCGTAAGAAAAAACGTGCAGGTTGGGTGAAGTTTTGTACATCCTTGTCCCCGTCCACTCCAATTTCAGTAGTGTGGAAGAACATCAACAGATTTAGATGTGGTTGCTCACCGTCAATATCCTCACCAATTACTAGGGAAACAGCGGAATTATTTTTTGACAAAATAGCCCCACCATATGTTCCACTCGCGTCTGAATACCATAGTGCTCCTTTAAATACTATATCCACTGATCCCTTTGATGCACCATTTACTTTGAAGGAGCTGAACATGGTACTCAACCATGTCCATGACTCGGCACCTGGTAGCGATGGTGTGATATACTCCTTTATAAAACAGTCTGGAGATAAAGCTAAAGCATACTTCCTTAATATTATAAATTTCTGCTACGATCGCGGCTGGATTCCAAATCAGTGGAAACTACAAATTATTATCCCTTTGTTGAAACCAGGCAAACATGCAGATGATCCGAATGGCCTTAGACCTATTGCTCTGTCCTCAGTCTTAGCTAAACTTATGGAGCATCTTATTAAGAACCGACTTGAGTGGATAGTTGAATCCAGAGATTTACTGCCAAACCATCAATTTGGCTTTAGAAAAGGACTTAGCACAATGGACAGTGTTGGCATTTTAGTCACTGATATTCGTCTAGCATTTTCTAAAAACGAGTCTGTCGTCGCAACCTTTTTAGACATCTCATCCGCATATGATAACGTTCTTCTTCCCGTCCTCAGGCAGAAACTGCACCAGCTGAGCATCCCGGTAAAGATGATCGAATGCATATGCGAACTATTATATTGTCGCTCATTGGCTTTGAGGGTCCAGGGAGAGGAATTTGATGGACGGCTGACCTGGAAGGGTCTCCCGCAGGGCTTCGTCCTCAGCCCCATTTTGTACAATCTGTACACAGCTGAAATCGGCTCCTGTCTCAATAATAACTGCTACATCCTTCAGTATGCCGATGACTTAGTCCTGTACGTATCAGATTCTTCTATCGTTGACGCCGCATCGTCCCTGTGCTTCTCTCTGGACTCTTTAAATCACTGGCTGCTAGACCACGGCCTATCATTATCTGCGCCAAAGAGCTCTGCAGTAGTCTTTTCTCGCAAAAGAACTATCCCTCCCATCACAATAACCATTTCGGGTAAAACTATTCCACTATCAAACAAAGCAAAATTTTTAGGTGTATTTTTGGATTCAAAATTAACAGGTAAGTTCCACATAAATTTCTTAATTAAAAAATGCGAACGTGTCATTTCCATTCTTAAAGTTCTTGCGGGTGTATGGTGGGATGCCCACCCTTATACTATGAAATTAATATACAACGCCTTAGTGCGCAGCATCTTAGATTATGGCACATTTCATCTAATCCCATGTAACAAAGGTGCTTTGGCAGGACTAGATAGAATTCAGTCTGAGTGCCTTCGGATCATCTCTGGGTGTATGAAGTCTTCCCCCGTTAACGCGTTGCAGGTCGAGTGCGCCGAACCACCCCTAGCCCTGAGACGGCAATATCTAGCTTCACGATTTACGTCTAGGATTATTTGTAGATCCTCCCATCCCCTTATCCTAAAACTGAATGAATTAAATAACATATGCAGATCCTCAAGCTACTGGAAAAACAAGGAACTCCCCCTAATCCTTAAATACTTTCGTATTAATAAAAATTTTGAATGTCCGACCGTCCAATATCCCAAACTACCCCTTTTTAATTTTGAATATGAAGTTTTATGTTACACACCAAAAATTTTCTACAACATCGGCATATCTAAAAATTCTCCTTCGGCGGACTCCACCTTCAACGCGGTGGTGGATGAGCGATGGAATGAATTTCAGAAATTTTTCACTGATGCTTCAAAATTCTCTGACTCTAGTTATACTGGAGCTGCTGTTTACTATCAAAGCTCCAGAATCATCCTACAATTTAAGTGCCCCAAGGAGTCTTCTGTGTTTACGGGCGAATGTGTGGCTTTACTAGAAACTTGTCTTTTTATAGAATCACACCATAACATCGACAAAGCCGTAATTTTCACAGACTCCCTTAGCTGCTTACAAGCTTTGGTCCAAAACCCCTTCAGAAGTAAATTGCACAGCCCCCTAATTTTTAAAATTAAAAAATCCCTGCTTTCGTGTCAAAATAATCGAAAAGAAGTCCAGCTAGTTTGGATACCTAGTCATTGTGGCATCAAAGGTAACGAGTGTGCTGATACCTTGGCCAAAGACGCTTGTACATCATCCACAGCTGACCTGTCATATAATTTTAATCAGGGGTACGACCTAATTAACCTGCCTAAAGCAAGTCTTCAAAGTGCTTGGCAGGAACAGTGGAATACCACTGGTAAAAAGAAGGGTAAGTTCTACTACGCAGTACAACCAACAATTAAGCCTAAACCTTGGTTCTACCCTTTCAAGAAAGTGTCCAAACCAGTCATTTCCGTTCTATGCAGAATCCGCTTAGGGTTCTGCTGTACTCCTGTCTTCTTAGAAAAAATTCGTGTTCGTGACTCCTCCTTATGCGAGTGTGGTTTAGAAGAAGGTACTTTGGAACACATATTTTTCCAGTGCTCAAACAACGTCCCTTCTTTAAATCTATATCGCCATCTCCCGAAACTCAAAATTCCCCTCCCAATTAATGTCCCCGCCCTCCTTACATATCCCTCTCCAGACCTACTTGTGGCGTTGATGACCTTCATCCGTCACAATAATATCAAATTATGAGCTCTAACTTCTATGTAATTGTGGTTATGTGTATATATTTAATGTTCTTACAATTATAATATTTATGTATTTTTATTTTTTGTTTGTTTCAGTCCAGTACTAACACAAAAAGTCCAACTGTATAAATCGAAGATTTATACAATTAAAGACACTTCGTTTCCAGCTTACGAATCCTTTGTGTCCATATTAATATACTTGCTTGTCCAATCTACTTCCGACATTGGCAGAATAGTCGACACCGGCTCTATTTGCCATCAATAAAAATAGAATAGAATAGACCTATTAATTTAATGTTTTAAAATACAGTTTTGAATTTACTTTATGTTTTATTAATATTATGAACTGCAGAAATTTTTAAATTTCATGTTATGAAAGAGTAAATTCCTGCTATCAAAAGCAAAGGCTTATCTTAACCGGAATTCATAATGATACTTACTACATAAACTTTGATTAATATAAATGTAGCTCAACTTTTGAATCAATTAATTAGTAACTGGTATTAACACAGGGAACTAAATAGTAATAAAATATTAAGATGATTTTTAAACGTGTCGTTCGAACCGCTTCCGTTTGTTAGCACGCCAAGTGACAACGTATTCACGTCACGGCCACATCAAGCCATTTATTTCCAAGTCTTGTGGGTTTCAATTCATTTTTCCCCCGAAACCATTTCATCATTTTTTATTTTCCTCTTCTTTTTGGAATGTTGATAGAGAGCGTACATTCGATCATGAGATTCGGAAATGGCTGCAATTGGTTTTATTGTTCTACAAATAAGGAAATCCGAATTTGTAATGGAGGATAGCTTCTTTTAAGTACACTGATAGTTTTGAAAAGGAGCAATAAAATCAATTTTTACCTTACATGTCGTAAATGAATAAGTTACATAAGAGCTGTGACGATCGTAGTTACTGAGGTTATGAACAAATTGGTTAAATTTGAACAATAATTCAGAAAACTTCGAATTATTTTTTTTTTATTCTAAGACTGGGTTGACATTTGGCCACTATCTGACCTGACGGTGAGTAAGACATTGCGTCAGATGGTATATGCCTGCCTACCCAGGAAGTGCCTACTCCACATCCCTTGTAGGGTAGGCAAAAAGGACTTAAAACTACATATCACGGGCAAAGATACATCTTTCGATTGATTTGATCATGGTGTATTGTGACCTTCCTCAGCTTCTAAGTCCTTCCACTTTAGCGTTGTATATCACTTTTGAGATTCCATCCATGTGTACGTACAGAGTATGTTTTTTTTTTTATTTTTTACATGGGAGGTATCTTTTAAGTCAATTCTCTTTCTTATATCTTCATTAAGAAGGCGGTTAATATCAAATCGTTTTTATAAATTTGTTATGATCATCTCAGCGAAGATTTTATTCATATGATTTTATACTATAGTTTAATACCACAAACGAGTTCTCTAGATATCATACAAATCTTTTTGGTACCTTATTAACCTTTTGTTACTAAAAATATCTTTTATATTTTTCCATTTATTTTATTCACGAATAAGCACCACTGCAAACCACTCGCCACAGCAATAAGACCGTGGCAATGAGGCAGATTTACTTGACAAATGAACGAGGCAAACTGTAACGACGCTTCTACACTGACATAATAAAACTGTACATTAAAACTTTTCCTATGGGAATCGAACTTTAAATGTCGCATTGTGTGTTTATACTAGTCTTATTCTAATAATATATTCCTATTATTTATGTAATTTCAAGAAATAGTTTAGTATTTGGCTAATAGAGGAAAATTGATAATTTATACAAACAAATAAGTAAAACAAACTTTATGTATATTGACGAAGAAGAATATACGAACTCCCTGAATAGTAAATCAATACTAAGATTATAACAGGTAAAGTTTCCTTATTTGTTTGTTTGGTTGTCAATCTTCGACAACACTGATCCGATCAGAACATTATTTCACTTACGGGAAGCTAAATGATGCGTGGATTACATAGGCGATTATTTACGCGGGCAAAGTCACGGGAAAATAGATACTATATCGTATGATATAGTACATCGTAGTTATAACCTTTTTTTTTGTTTTTCACCGTAACGAACAAAATATTAAATATGTGTATGTGGAGGAATACAAAGTGAAAGTCAATCAATTTTGATGTACGCGGCTTCTTAACTCACTCTTGTAATTTATTACACATAGGCATTTATTATAAACTATCTTTCGCCAGCTGCTTCGCCCGCGTAGTCCCTAGGAAAATGTTTAGTGGTATAAAAGTTATCCTTTTATCTAAGTCAGCTAATACCCTATCTGTACACCAAATTTCATTAAAATCCGTTCAGTAGTTTGGACGTGATTGACGGACAAATATCCAAACATTCATCAAAGAAACTTTCACATTTATAATACTCGTATAATATTAATAGGATTTATAACGTTTATAATAAATAATATCGTCTGCTATGGTCTAACTATTAAGAAGGCAACTACTCATTAACAATCCATTAACAGCAGTCGAATTGAGATAACATCGAATAAGGTTTATTGACTAACGCTAGCTAACTAACTAACTAATATTTGCTTATAACGCAATCATATCAGTGTTAGCAAATAAGTCATTTGACCATGAACACAATACGATTGATCTATTAAATGTGCCTAACGTAACGAGATGAAATCAACGGCCTGATTAGTGAGATAGGTAGAAATGAAAAAATTAATAGAATGATCGCTCACAAACAATTATTGTAAAGTTTCTCTATGATATACCTCGGGTAAATATGATAATACAAACATTTATTAATGTTCAGTTTATAAATATATATATTTAAATAATGAATTTGTATATAGGTAGTTAAATTTGAAGGGCAACTTTTTAGTTTTTTAATCGAAATAATAAAAAAAAAAATACGTCATGGACTTAGGACGTACGATGTAGTTATTTCATTATTGATTCTAGTTTAATTTTTAACCTACCCAATCTTTCTTTATTCCACAACTATAACCAAGTGAGCTACCCAAGACCAAAGTAGATCAATGTAAGCTGCTGTGCCGCAATCTGAGCTTAATATAAATTTTCAAGCCCTTCTTTCACTGCTAGTGTGTCCATTTCAATTGAGTTGTCGCCCTGATTGCGATGGGACATGTTTTAACACGTCTTGGGCACCAGGAACTTTGAGATTTTAAAATATTTTTGCCTATCTGATTTTGAGTAGGAACTCCTCTTAACTCAACAACGTGAACTGGTCTACCAAACAACGAATCATCCTTGAATTATAGCATTCATTTTATCTAAAGCCCATTTCACAAGTTAAATGGAGTTGTCAATTTGAGCGACGCGAATCGTGTGTTCTGTTTAGAATTTTTGAATTTATGCAGATTGTTGGGAACAGACGTCGCGTCGGCAGAATTTGCTTGTATGAGGTTTTGATGACGAAACTAGAAGCTATTATGAAACGGAAACAGGTGGGGATCTGGTTTAAGAGAGGAGGTTCGATGTCAATCGGATTCAGATCATAATACTATGTTCAGAAATATCATCACACACTTATCTTGCAGATATTCTTAGTAATATTTTGAATTAAATATTTCTTTTACTATCATAAACATTATTCTTCCATGCGTTAATTCAACAAGATTTTGACCAGAAAAGCTTTAACTTTTCTGGTCAGAATCCTCGTTTCTAAACATAAATTAACTACTTGTGATTATCCAAAGTGATTAAATAAGTAAATTATTATTTAAATTTCAATATTTAATACTTTAAAATTTATAATGCATTATTGGTGACTGAAAATAAAATTACTGCCATGACTTGGTAGGTCGATAGCAATTACAGATGCTCAGACAAGATTCCGTTACTGCGTGATAAAATGACGGCGATCAAACTCCTCGGAGAGACCTCCGTCTCATTCCAACATCCTTCAACGTCACAAAAAACCTCCCAGTAGTCCCGCCAGTAATTACGTCATCTTATTTTTGGGCTTTCGCTTACTAAGCGATACTTGATACTTCAACCGAGTCCCCTCCGTGTTTGAGTTGAGGTTTCTCTTGACGATTTATATAAAGAGCGAAATTTTGCGCTAATTTCATGCGAAACTTGATGCGGAACTTTGTCGGAAGCCTAACTTTACCAATTAAAATGGATTCGATTTATTTTTGTGTAAATGCCTCTCAATAGAATCATGTTCGCGGTACGGCTTACAAAAATCACTTTGGATTTATTGAGACTTTTCGATTTATCGACCGCCGCCCCAGCTGACTTCGGCAATACGGAGATTTATGTGTTAAGATTGACGATGTTCAATGGGTATAAATTTATGTGCTGTATATAGGATCTACCCATTAAAAAGAGAAAGTGATATATATCTTGATTCGTTTGTTTACTTTTCTGTAAGCAAATATGTAAAGTAATTCTAACCTTTTAAGGAACTTGATTTCCTGTGTGGTAGCATGGATTTTGGTGAGATGTCCCGTTCAAATATTAATTTACAAACACATCTAACCCGTTTGAAAAGCATTTTGAATTTTTTTAAATCATGTACAGTTTTTAATACGTAAATTCATATTTGGCAACAAAACAATTTAATAAAAAAAATCTTTTAAGAATTTCATATTGTATTCATTGTTCGTCGTATTTTTTGCTCCCTTTTTGAACCTGTTCAGAAAAAGCCGTTCTTTATGTATTTATTATACCCGGACGTTGATAAATGATTGTTGTCCTACCTAGAGTTTGTTTGCTACTATTACTTTTGTTGTTAATATATAAAGTAAATATGAAGATGCGTAAAGGTGAATCAATTTCAAATATTGATATGAAAGAATAACTCATATAGTCTGAAAGTGCATAATCAAACATATAACTAAATTACTTTGGCTGCTTGATAATTTTGTCCAAATATTAAAGCATCATTAAATGTGAGTTTATAATATAAAATAATTAAGTTTAGATATTACTACTGTTACTTTAAACGACATGAAATAGCCGGTTTTTAATGCTCCTAATTCGATCTCTTACTTTATTCTCTGCTGCACTTTTATCATCTACAAATAATTAAAAAAAAAGTATAACTATAAAATTTTATGAATTAAAGTTTCTATCAACTAACTACAAACTAACAAATATGAAATCTCGAATAGATTTCATAGAGAAGAAAACATCGGAAAACAGATAAGCGCCCAACTAAAACTCTCATAAACAAATCTCATTTTTGACACTTTCGAGGAAGTGAAACCTTTCAAGACCATAAATCATAACGGGCCACCACTCTCACATGCACTACATAAATATTATGAACATAAATTACAGTAAGCTCAAGCGTTAAGGATTGCTATAAAGAAAGCCAAGTCACAAGGAGCTTACATGCGAGTGATTCCTCTTGCAAATAGCGCCTTTCTGCGACGATAGCGGTGAATTTATTCCCGCAATGCAAATGCAGTACGGTTGCGATGCGGAGGAAAAATTACTGGGTCTGACCTTTTACATTTTCTTGTTGCTTCCCCTTTTTAAAATTGCTTGATGATAATAAGTGTTCGTAAATGAAGTTGGCAATCTTTATTACTTGCCTGTGAGTCTGGAGTTTTTTGGACCTATTTTTGAAAGAACGTGTAAATTATCTAAGATAAGTGATGTGAAGTGGTTACTGGCATAATATGTGAGATTACAAGTCCCAGGTCCACTAGAAGGCCCCTGAAGGTCTACTCTGTTTTTTCGTTAACGATATTTCGTCTATTTTCGTAACGTTAATAATGATACCGAAGAAACTAATTTATGTTTTAACGAGAAATTAATGAGAAAATCAGCAAAGCAAATCTGATCAATGCTGAATATCGAGGTTAAAGAAAACAGCTTAAAGAAGAGGAATCAGATTTTATATTCTTATTGGAATGCCCATTATTATGTATATCTTTCTGATCAAAAGACTTTTAAGGTTTGGATTTAGTATGTATAAATTCACGTTGAATAGCCGTTTCTACGTAAACAACAAGAATAATAAGGCTCACAACGTATAAACAAAAAGGCCGCTAAACAAATAGCTGCAAGATTTTTTCCTTTCCCACCATGGCAACAATGGCAGAAAATCATTATCTTCAGCCATTTTAATATCCCGAATCGAATGGGGGGAATGGGCCATGACCCATCACGCGGCCCATTGGGGATTGGTGGCTGTTAAAGATTGGAGATACAACCACGATCAACGGCTTAATGCCTTTAGAAACACGCAGCAATAATTTTTTTGTCACTTGTCCCTTGACCGACCCTTGCGAAATTAGTGGAACCTCCTCAGGCCAAACACGCGAATATTATGAGTACTAGCAAAGAAATACTCTATCGTAGAAATTCAAGTCTTCTTCGTCAACTACATAGCGAGAAATGTGAATTTTAGATAAGTATTTCTTACAACTGAGAATTTCAACTGTACATTGCAAGGATAATCCTCAGTGGATGCGAGCTCTTCCAGCAGCGCAATACATGTTACATGCAGTCGATTGTGTAATATTTGAATTCGATTTTCTACACTGAAAGTTTTACTGCACTGTAATGTTATTGATATTTTGTATTTTATAAAACGGCTATTTCGATTATAGATTGGTTAAATTCACAAGGATATTTATTTTATTGTACTTATATAGTAATAGTGCATTCAAGATGCTAAAATAGAAATTCCACATTTTATTTTTTTTTATTTTTACAACACATTAAATCAAGTGTATGACTTGAACTCGAATCACCAACCTCTAGCTAACCGTATGAATAATCTTTCAACTTAGCTTCCAGAGATTCAACAAGACTGTGTTTCTCAAATATTTGTATTTTGACTGGTAGATTACATAGCTCCGTCAATGTTTAGGATAGCGAATTTACTAGCCTTAAGCATTTTTACAATGTATTGTATGTATAATATATTTTTAACGATCTCCGTGGTTTTGCCATCTCTGAAATGTCAGATTCGATCTATCTACACCCCTCAGTGTGTGGTGTGAGTTATAACAAGTACGGTGACTTGTTGAATAAATAATCATTGATATCTTAATGACCACTTTACTGTGGAGATTCCACAAACTCGCACCATGCGATTCGCTTCTACATTCATCGTGCGAACTGCGAAGCTGTGGAATTCGCTACCGGACTCGCTGTTTCCGTACAAATACAATCTGGGAATCTTCGAGTCAAAAGTGAATCGGCTTACCATCAGGTGATTTGTGGTCAAGTGCTGGCCTATCTAGAATAAAAAAAAAGATCAAAGTGTTAATGCTTGAAAGTTTGGTGGAAGTCAATTTTACATACTTATAATAACGGGTATTAGACGCGATTTTTTGTTAACCCGTTATTATAAGTATGTAATAATGTAGCGCGATAGTTTAAAAGTGAATAAAGTCAGTTTTGTATATTCTTACGTAGATTGCTTCTTTGAACTCACCTTGGAACTCCCAAAATAGAAAATTCTAATTCAAATTTCGCTGGAAACTAACAAACAACAATATCTATTCGCATTTGCTTCAGTTACATACGTTTTGAAATGCTCCATCTAGTAGATCTCTAATGGATTAAGTCTGTCAGTTATTCACATGCAGCCTTCCAGTGCACTGGACTTAAATGCTCTTTACGGTTACCTATAATAATTATACTGTACAGTCCATTGCGATATTCTAAGTCTAGGATGCAAACAAAATAATAATCTAAGCAATTATGGGAATGAGAACTTAAAAAGAATCAAATTCTCTTTAAAACGTATGATTGAATCTCATAAAGAACATGGTAGAATTAATTGCTGATGCAGTTCAATGGCCTGTTGAATAATCAGTTAAAAAATAGGTAAATGTGTTATGGTTGGTTTTCAGATAGTTAAAAACAGTGATTTATGTAAGGTGGTCTTACCATAAATTATAAGTGTCATGCAATACTGAGAAAGGCATAAAAGTATGTTGGTGGCCACGAATTACAGCCCTAGTTTCAAATATACGTATCACTTTATTCCTTGGATACATACTCATCGCGGGTAATTTATATGTCGGAAACATAAAATAAACAGAGCAGGTGCTCTTTTAGCCCGATCAGCACTTGATCACCGAATCACAGTTGCTCATTCAATATTTTTTTTGAAGAGATCCAAAATAATAAAATCCAAATATGTACTTTTCATTTATTTCACATTACAAGTTGACAAATTCCAAAAAATACATAACATAATTCACGTAAACAAAATTTCATGAAAATCGTTTGTGAGATTCAGATTAGATATAGATAATACGAGAATTTCTAGTTTAAAAGTATTAGATAGATAAGCTAAATCTTAGTTTTCTTAAATTATAAAACGTAACATAATACTAAGTAGGTGAGTTAAATTTTGCTCCCTTTGAAACATGAGTAAGCAGACTTATAATGAAGCCATTTTTGACATAACAATAATCGTGAAACTTAAATCACTAAAATCTCTACAGTGAAAGTTTGAGGGGTCATTGAAAGAGCACCTTGAAAAATCAAACAATAAGCATCCTCTTTCGAGCCCTCTCTTAAAGTTCATCTTTGATACAATCAGTATGGACCCGGAATCAATAGTAACACTCGACTCGTTCCGTCGCTAAGTAACCCAGTAAAGGATAACTTAAGAAGAAACGTAAACAATAATCATTAAAAGTCATTGTAACACAAACAAATGAAATGCAATTATTAAGCTGAAATTTATTATTAAGTATTTATTAGGCTTAATTTGGATGATAATGCATGATTACCAAATTTTAACTTGTGGGTGGCTGTACTATGGTAATTGCACCCAGTACTCCGATTTCAGAACGTGTGAAATGAAAAACAATAGTTTAAATAACATTCAACGCGTAGTCAGACAAATACATACAATCGTATAGAGCGAGCGAACGATGTGCATTTTACGTCGTGGTTAGACTCACACTGGCGATCTTAATCTATGCTGGCGAAAGGTGTGTCAATTACGAGTACTTGTTTTCAATAAACATAGCTATTGTTGCAAAAAACAAACGAACAATAAGATGACATTAAGTAGCTAGTACAGCGCGTAAGATATACTTGAGCGTGGTTAATCGTATGCGTTTTATATTTTGCATTATTTTAATGTATTAAAATTTATACCTTTATCGTAAAAAATATTGTATTGATAAATTATGTTAATATGTAGATATAGGTAATTTTTAAGGTTTTTATAGAATAAGCTTGTTTATAAGTATGTATAGTATAAGTATATGTTGTAGTATAAATTTTTATTGTTTTCATTAATGTAAATAAATTAATTGATTTTGAATAAATATATATATGTAGATAATATATAAATACGTATTAGGTTGGGGAAAAGGTTTTCCCATATCGAAAGTAATAAAATCTTTCTAGTTATACCATTTGTACATATCTGGCTGGTTTCACTATCATTAAAAAGTTTGAATTTTAAAGAATTTAACTCCAAAATTAAATTAAGAAAATGTGTGATTTTCATTTGTTTTTCTTACTGTCAAAATGAGTGAATCTAATGAAGAAATTCGATACATTTAAATTTTTATTACAAAAAAAGTAAAAATGCAATCATGCCGCATAAAAAATTGTGACCATTATGGACCTAGTGCAGTTTCTGTGAGAGTAGCACAAATTTGGTTTTAGCGTTTTCAGTCCGCAAATTTTGATGTCAAAGTTGCACGTCGCTCCGGTCGCCTTGTTAAAATAGATGCCATTTTTAAAAAAGTTGAGCAAGGACGGCGTGTTAGTAGTTACGACGTAGCTGAAGAACTATCGATTGACCACAAACAGTTACTTCACGAGTTCACTGAAAGAAACCTAATGAACCGTGTACTCATTTGTGATTCTTTATTACCGCGTATGACACCGACCCATTTTTGAAGACGCTAATAACTGGTGATGAAAAGTGAATCAGTACGTCAAAAACATGCGAAAAAGGTCGTGGTTAAATTTCGGCCAGACTTCTTAGACTATGGCGAAACCCGAGTAAACTCGCAACAAGGTGATGCTATATATATGGTGGAATTGGAAGGGCAATATTTATTATCACCAGGTAAACTCATCGATACTAAACTCTACTGCGAACAACTGATGAGATTAAAGGAAGAAGTTGAGAGAAAGTGGCCAGAATTAATCAATAGAATAGGTGTGGTTTTTCATCATTATAAAGTTAGACTCTCAGCAAAAATTGAAAGAGTTTGGCTGGAAGGTGTTAATACATCTTCCGTATAGTCCTGATCTTGCACTTTCAGATTTCCACCTGTTTTGGTCTCTTCAGAATTCTTTAGGCAGTATCAGGTTAAAATCACGTAAGCACTGCCAAAACCTTTGATCAGAAGACCCAAAATTTATATAGCAATGATCATGTCCTTACCTACAAGATAGTAAAAATTATCGATCAAAATAGTACCTACATACTTTAGTTAAATGTATAAATATATATTTTTTTTGTTTCATAAAAATGCGAAGAAACTTTCCCCGACCTATTAATTAGAGACGCCACAAACTCAATTGGTTCAAATCCAATAGTTTCAAATAAATAAGCTGCGGCAAACGAAAAGAAAACCGAGTAAGCTTAAATGGGTTTCGTTTTTAATGTTTATTATTCTGATGTGACGTACCTTTCTGGATGTAATTATATTATAGTAGAATGGGTCTTAACTCACCATGCAGGCCCAGTGCAGTGGGAGCTAATGACTCCAGATGTGGACCAACGTCTTAACCTATTTTTGTGTCGTAGAAGTAATGCTTCATGCAGCGTCTCTGCCGCTTGACAGGCGGTAGAGGATGTGTGGGACCCTCCATCCACATGCCCAAAGGCTGGTCAAAACGTGGATTGTATACCCACTGAACTCCCTTCGATGTACCCTTACTTTTGGGGAAAGGGACTGGTATTCAACAGGGACTGGTCCACTCCCAGCCCCCGATCCAGAGCATGGAGGAGCTAGATATAATAAATTTCTGGTCATACATCCAATGACCCGCCGTTGTGGTTTTATCTCAGTACTCCGGACTGAATGCGCGTTTCACCTGCGCTAGCAAATATTAAATGGTAGACGTAAAGGCCAGGCATCATAGGTGACCGAAAAATCTGACTCTCCCGCGCTTCAGAAGTCACGACTTCAAACGATGTGTTTAATGGCAACTGATTCGCACTGGAACCACATGTTAGGTTATAGTCAGTTCTCCATATTTTATCTAAAAACCAGTGGATGTATAGAACTTTTATGATGATTTTATGATCAGCAAAGCAGTTTCCGTCTGAAGATGTCGCAAACATAGGTAAACTTTTTATTTAAAATATTCAATATAATTCAATATGATTTTGTTTTTCAATATAAAAGTGATTGAGAAACTTAAATCTATTAAATATTTAATAATTAAATTAAAATCATCATTTTGTGTCAATAAATTTTTAATTAGAATAAACTGATTTCATGTGTTCATATCGGCATAACTTAAATTTAACGATAGACCCGAAATCGTTAAATCAAGTTTACAATTTTACGAGATTTTATTTATCTTGGTTTTGTGCTGACCCAAAATTTCATAGAAATATTAATATTGAATCTGATCTGATGATGGAGTCGGAAGGCCATCCGACATCTGTAGTTTAGCGAATCAACTCCATGGAGTTTGGGATTGTTCGATTTGTCTTAGTAACAACGTTTATCTAGAGATAATACTGCGTTGTCAATTCTGTAAACAACTAAACTTCAAAGATAAAGTTATTATATTATAGTACACAGGAGGGTAAGTAGATATTATGCACGTGACTGCGAATTATCATTGAAATGAAATTTAAAATAAGAAATATTGTGAACAATTTAGAGAGTGGCAAAACAGAGTTTGCATCAATATTTGTAGTTTCATTAACGCATGCCGTGACAGCTTGTAAATAAAACAACACATAAACATGAGCGACATATGATTTGTATTTAGTATTTTAATATGAATACGTTTTTGTAAGTTGTCCTAATAAATAATGAATATGAATAATACTAATGAATATGGAACTACGAGGTGGTCACAGAAAATTTTCGACTGACGCTATCCCGACTCGATGGTTCGATTAGTTTGGCATTAAGAGCTTAGAGTTAGCTTGGGGGTAGAATGGATGAAAATCCTTTCTTAGCGGATGCCTACGTCATAACATCTACCTGCATGCCAAATTTCAACCCGATCCGTCCAGTGGCTTGGGCTGTGCGTTGATAGATCACTATGTTAAATATATTTTTTAATATATATTTTATGTCAGTCAGTCACCTTTGAGTTATATATATTTAGATTTGTATTAGCATATTAAAAATCATAAATTTTTCTTATTTTAATATTATTCCAAAGTGAAGCGGATATAAGGTAAGCGAATAGTTAACATAAATATTTATTTTACTATATTTTAGATATAATTTAGAAAATTATAACAATTAGAAATATTTTGCATAATCTGAATTGTGATATTTGTCTTATAGAAAAAGAGTTCATAATTTGACAGCCCCAGGTATACAATATGGAATAATCTAGTCTTACCAATTCTAAGATGGATAGCTTAATTAGTTAGTGCTGTTGCGTAAATCGTGAAAGCTTAAAGCTTTGACTCTAGTCTCATCAAGGGCACCTGAGACTCTCTAATCTTTAATATGTTTATTAAAAAATAATCAAAGACTAAGTTTATAAATAAAATAATTGGTTGGTTTACGATACGATTACGATTGATTGGTTAACATCCGTTTTCATTGTATCTGACGCTTGATCAATAACAGTCCCTATTACATTAATAATAGATCCTATTAAATTCAGAACGGTTGACTGCTTTGATCCCGGTAACTTGGCAACGAATCGATATCACTATTTGAATATTGATGTTACGTTTGCTTAGTAGAGGTTAAGCCTTAAGGCCAGATTTACAATTTCAGTGAACTTCCAAAGATCACACTAACAAGTTTGAAGAAAGTAGGATAATTGTAAGAAACAAGAACCAAAAAATATTTACTTTAATTGTAGAATACATAAAAATCTCAAGTCCTTTTAGGCATAAAATTGAGAATTACGAAAAAACTACTGAACGAATAATTCTTCAAAATATACCATTTTATAGAACATTTAATTTAATTTTTTTTCTTAATATTAAATATTTTAACAATTATGTAGTATTTTTCAAGCGCGGATGATGTGGTAAGGAAGCACTATGTTTCCGCTAATCAACGATCACTAGCGTTTACCATCGCCTTAAATCTCCTTTATGCTTACAATTGTTAAAATAATATAATCAGTTTCAATTTAACCTAATTAATATTGATAGTTTATTAAAAGTACCACTTTGATGTTATATTGCAAGTAAATGGCATAAGCGTAATATTGAAATAAGGTACTCTGATCTTATGTTTAAATTAGTACTACGGTGGGCTACCAGAGACTTCAGATTATCAAATCTTATTTCACGCGCCTGAGTCTGTTATACCTATTTGTTTTTGTTGTATGATTAAATATTATACATAAAAAAAATATTAAGAATAATACAAATAGGAAAGATTTTACTGTATATTTATATGTATTTTGCGTTTGAATAGGGTCGGAAACTACTGGACCGATTTTGAAAATTCTTTCACCCACGGGAGGCTACGTTACATGCGAGTAATATAAGCTATAATTTACACGACCAATTCGCAAAAAGCAGCTTCTATGAAATAATAAACGTATGAATTTATATACTATAACTGTGGATATAAACGAATATTGATATCGAGTATTCGATCCAAAGATAACTTTTCCCTAGTTAGACAAGACTTTAATTATCTCAACATTTTTTCCTTTTAATTCAAAATATTTTCTTCCTTTTAATGTATACTAATATCATAAAGATGAAGAGTTTGTTTGTTTGAACGCGCTAATCTCAGGAACTACTGGATCGAATTGAAAAATTCTTTTTGTGTTGAATAGACCATTTATCGAGGAAGGCTATATAACATCACGCTGCAACTATTAGGAGCGAAGAAATAATGGAAAACGCGGACGAAGTCGCTGGCGGCCACTAGTTCAAAATATACACAACAAAAATTACTGGCATTAATAGAATTCTGATTCTTTTAAAATATAAGATATCTCCTAAAGAGACAGATTTCAAGATTTATATTTCAATGCTGTAATTCAACTTTGTCAGCTATATTTCGGAAACGTGATCCTTTAGAAAATTTTGTTTGTTGTAATTTACGTTTCTATTGTCCAGTTATTGATTTATATAACTTTGTAAAAGGGAAGCTAATTTATTAAACAAATATCTAGCACACAAGTTAACCAAACAATTTATATTTACTAACTAACGGATGCTTTATTTTCCAATAATTTTATCAAACTATATATTCTATTCTGTTCTTTATATTTACGGAAAATCCCTTGCTGGGTAGACAAAGAGGATTGTATACATGTTCCTTACTTATGTTCTTCGACGTTCATTACTCTTTTTATATACTACTTATACGGATTAAAATGACACACGGAAGTCTATTCTACTTCGCCGAAAACGAACTTTCGTCTGTTTTCGCATAGTTATTACGACTCCAAAGAAACGTATTTTTATGAAACAACGGAGGTGACCTGACACTGTCTCTGATACACAAATAATCGTCACGGATTTTTTTTTTATAAATACATTATTACCATGACCTCGTTTGTCATGTTATGTATAGTATGCAATCATTTTGATTCAACAATTGAATTTTTTAATTTCCATAAAATCGTTTCTATATACATAAACATATGCTTTTAACAGTGTCAAATAGTAGAAAACCAATATAATATTAATTAAAGTTATTTTAGATTCATAGGTTAAACACCATTTGCTTTAAACCGTTTAAATGAAGGAAATAAATAAACGAGGAAATTCCCTGAACATAAGTTAACAAGAAGCTTGTAAGCCACAGGCGGACTTGTGTTAGGAAACTTCCAAATCACCAGCAAGTTCTCGCTTAGAAACTTCTGGTACGTTTTGTAAGGGAGCTTCGATGAGATCGCTCAATTTACGTCAATTACTAGGTACGGAAAGCGGGATAAATGGAAATATTGAAATCATACCACCTATGCACGTCAGCGTTATCGAGTTTTCTACCTTACGTCTCTCTGATAATGCTCATTTCCGAATGGAAATGGTATACAGGCTACCGAGAATAGTAATGTGAAACTTCAGCCATTTAATAATACCGACATCGCTGATTTGTTTTTTTTTTCTTAAAAGTTAACAAGTTCTTATTGATGTTAAAATGTTGATTAAGCTTTGATACCTACTGTAATTATAGAAGCCACGGACGAAAGTTGCTGATATCTTTGTTCGAAATCAGGGTAATTAAAAGTTACCTACTCCAGACTTTTTATGTCCATTATTTACATAAAATTTCTATCGATACTTTTTATATAAATATATCTGAATAATAAAAAAATAAACTTTTTTAATTTTAAACGAAGATCTTTTTTATTATTTAACTTAAAAGGTCGATAACGCGGTGGTTAGCGCTAACGGTCTGCGATGTAGAGACATCCATCTCTACATCGCAGACCATTAGCGAACAGTCGTGGGATGGGTTAACATAGATTTACTATCTCAAACTTCTCCATGTTTTGAAAGGCAAGATCCGGGAGAAAAATTGGTCTCAGCTGCGTCTGCCGTCGTTAACCTATAACACATGATGCGATCTATCTAAGCGCTCCCTTGCGCATGCGATCACTGATGAAATAAGACAAACATGTTCCGAGTTGCGTGATGTAGTGAATATTTTGTTGCACCTCTTTCGATACTTGTTTTTGGTCAATATTTGATCCTCTGTGGAAATATAAATCACCAATTTATTCATCAAAACTCGTGACAATTCCATAGTAGAGTTTATTTTGTTTCCGCAGCAAAGCCCTGTATTTTCTCAAATCGCATCTGGAATTCCGGAAGTGGATAGATTAATATCCACTACTCCTCACTGAGGCTATCTAGGCCAAGGCTCGCTCTTGCTATTAGACATCATTGGGGACGTTAATAATCATCATCATCACCAGCTTATTCATGATAAGGGGGTCAGGCCTTTCGCTATGGATATATTCGAATAGAGAGCAAAGTTCATGACACACCACAGGTGCTCAGCGCGGTTCAGTGGCTATTAACGACACAAATGCAGCCGAGGCTAACAGCTTTAAGTGTGTAATAATTATTTTTGGGCACCCATCCTATGATCGGCCATGACCCATGACCGGAAGTTGCTAAACAATTTATCGCAGATCGAGTACGCTGACCACTGCGCCATCGAGCTGCTAATAAGCTAATGAATAAACCACGTATTCTTAAAAAAATATATAATTAACTTCCTTATCGATATAAATCTATAGTCGATATCGACGTCATCCCACCCCTGAAAAGTAAGCCGTACTTTTGAAATATTCATCTTTGGCCTTTCTACGTCTCTTTGTGTTCGCATTTTACACCCCGCGTCAATTCCTCCTCGTGTCGATTCTCTTTTGAGTCTTTATTGGTTGTACTTTTGTATTTTCAGAGGTTTTCTTTGCTAACGTAAGTTATGGCATCATGATAAATAATATCTTGATTTCTTGCTTCATATTTTATTCTTTTGAATTCTGACATTATACACTCATATTCGTTATAAAGATATCGTACTTATACCAAGCACTATAATATTTTCGTAGATTGAAATAAGCCTTTAAGCATATATGTTCCAAATGACTAGTATATAGTATTAGCTGTTAATAACTAATATAGAATAATAATAAAAATGCGCACCAAATCACATTTTTTTCATATAAATGTACAATTATTTTACGTATAAGAACCAGTTTTATTTTAAAACAAACATTAAATAATAACCAAACAATGTCTATTTTTCAGGTAAGAAGCTGAGGGGAAAGACACGAGGTAAACATTTAACTAGGAATCATAATAATACTTGAACAAACAAGTTGGAAATGAAAAGTTACGATTTATGTTAGAGAGGTGTACACCCCCCCTCCCTCCCTTCTCCGGGCTACATGATAAACTTTAAATTGGTATTCACTCAGACAACCGGAGTTTCAATCGTCAAACAAGTACATATTACCAGCCAGATATGTATTTGGTAAGCTATAGGTAACGGTGGCCATTATATTATTATACCGCCTTTGATTGAATATTTTAGTTACTTGATCCAATAAGTTTATATTATTATAAATCTTAGGAGTATGATAACGTAGTTATTAGTGCATTCGATCTGTAATCGAAGGATAAACGACTTTAGGAAGGACCATAGGATAGGCTGCCAAGCCAAAAATATATTACCTCAAGCTTCTAAAGTATAAGCAGTTGCATCTGCAACTGTTAATACTCACCTTTTTTATCGTAGGGGAATGCTTTATGCACTGTCCCGTCGCTTGAAAGTCAGCAGGGGTTGAGTGGGACTCTCCACCTGCATGGATCCATTCGACGACTATTCAAAAAGAGAGTAGTATACCCCCTAAATACACTGCATGCACTCTCTCTCTTCGGGGGAAGAATATATCACTGAAATATACTCAAAGAAATACTCAAAATGATTATCTGACACATTAAAGCCCTCCGTGCGTCCCTGGCGAGCACACAACGCAACTCCGTCCGTCACATTATGCGAGTACGCAGCTCACGTATTCCTGTTGGGTTTTCTTTCACTTTGTAAAGTATTATTGTTCAGAATTTGTGTACGTGATATGAAAGCAAAATGTTTCACGCGACATATCACTCATTCCCGTATCGATGTCATCGGGAAAAGACAATATTGTATTAAGAACAAACACGAGTTCACTAACGAACCTGCCTTTTATTTCGTCGTTTCATTGTTTGGATTCTATATCGTGTAATAGAAGGGATAAATGAAATGAATGCGAACGAATCTTCAGTGCGTTTCGTTTGCTTTAACAATTTTTGAATCAGTACTTCATCAATATTTGATTGGATTTATTAACATTAGGTATTGTCTCGGGAACTGTATTTTATGAGTTTAATTTACCATTGAATCTAATATAAATTTATTCTCTGATAATATATATGGCCACCTAGCCATTTCGATTTTGACTATATGACGAGTAACTATGGTTTTTAATGGAGATCGTCTTAGGAACGAGATCTACATATTTATTATCTAAACTAATAGTTTGTTTGTTTGAATTAACTAAAATCAGAAACTACTGGTTCGAATTGAATTATTTTTTGTTTTCATAATTTTTCATTGAGCATGTTATATTAATTTAACTTTAATAATTTGTCTTTTTAGTTTAAATTTCATATTTTCATAATTTGTTTTTTGTTGTCTTAAGTTTAACGTGTTATACAAGAATGTTGTGTATGCTTATAAAGGCTTGCATATCAGTATCTCTATTTTGAAATATTTTTTAAAAATTATTTATTTATTTATTTGAGCAACCAACAAGGTCAAACACTGTACATGCAAATAAATTAATAATTTATAATAAAGACAATGTGCTGCCTTAATTAAAGGTTACCATGACATACATATGAAAATGTAACCTGGAAGCTCGTGGCCCCAACAATAAACAAGCTTAAATGTAATTACAGCATAACATACTTTTTAAATTAAAAGTAAAGAAACTTAATAGGTTAAATCTAATAGTGACTATAGTTAATATAATATTGCCATTGACATCAAGCTACACATTTAATGAAAATTTTTTTTTCTTAATTATTATATTATGCCAATTATGCCAATTTAAAGGCAAATACAAATTTTAAGACTCGAAGCTAAACTGTTACAAAACAAATAATAATAACGGAACAAAGTGCGCCCATAGATGACAACACTTAATCGACATATGTTGTTGAGATGTTTTTTAAAGCTTGACAATTTAAATCTAAATGATAAGTAAGTTTAGCTATAAGTATACATAATAATATAACATAGTGAATATTTTTTTAATAGGTTATTTTATTGTTATTTATAAAGAATTTCAGTCTTATTTACCATTGCCATTTTACATTAGTATGTTATTGTAAAATTGTGCTCCGCCCCTAATATGTGCAAGAACTACCAACTAGGTTACTCTTTACGACTGGTCGGGTAGATGTCGTATAACAATATTGTAGACCTGTAACAGTATGGCGGGCGTGAGTGCGCTGTCCCCAGGGAAGCGGGATTGTGTGCCGTAACATACCGCTGTAAAGAGCACGAGGGACATAGCAAACCTTTCTTTATAATGACGCTCTTATTTACTGTTTGTATTCTGAAAAATATATTAACTAATAACTTGTCGATCTTCGCATTTGATTGATCGTCTCTCGCCAATTTTAGGGGTCACCATCTCTGAGCGTGTTCGATTAGCAGTCGAGTTAATGTAGAAAAAGAAATCTATATTGTCTAGGGGCAGGGTTTTGTATTGCCTTCATCGTCACAGATACTCTATAATACAAGGGCTTTATCTAATAAACTCGAGATCTGAGAAACGTATGTGATGTTGTCTGATAAAAAAAAAACTTCACATACGTTGTTTATATTACAAATGAAGTAGCATTTGCATTATGGAAATCTGAACCAACGGTGGTAGCAAAAACATCTAGGCCCAAGGCAATACAGTCAAGTTAATTTTCTTTATTGACCCAACCAAAAACGGAATCCGAAAATCTCTGATATGGCGATATCGTCAAATCAGAGGCGGCATAGGAAAAAAATTTTATCTGGCAGCGGCTTTAAACTTTCGTATTCATAGTACAATTTTTAAAATTATTTTACACTTAGAATATTTACCGAAAGTAATCCAATAAAAATTCTAACACAATTGAAACAGAAGTTTCGTTTTACATCATAATAACTGTAAACCTGTATCCTATACCTGATTGCGACAAATTTTACGCATTAAATGTCAAAGTACTTTCCTATGACTTTTGTTATGTTGACATAATTTTGTATAGAAAAGGATACTAAAAAAAATACCACTTTAGATTTTTTTTATAACTCAGTTGGAGATTTTGTGAAGGTTATTGTTTTCAACTAAGAGCGACATTAATATACTCATAGGTAGAAAAACATTATCCAACATAATTTCGTAGATTAGGAATATTACTGAAAAAATAGCTCGCACGTTAAAACAACATAAATAAACTCTGATACTTTAAATTAATAAAACGTAACGAAGTCGTTTCTCTCGTAAGAAATTCATCTAAAATAGTAGCTTGAGGTATAGTCCATAGCCTGTGGCATAGTCCGTAGTTAGATCGTAATTCGTAGTCACTTTTGTGAGTACGCCCAAGAAAACTTCTATTATTATTTTGTATAAACAAAAATTTACGGGTGTCCATAGATAGATAGATCAATGATTTATACGATAAATGCTCAAAAGAAGAAAATCAGATTTGTTATTGTTAGATAATCGAAAGAATACCCACTTCACATTATTAAAATAAATATTAAACAGTCACAAGCAAGCGGCGGCTACACGAGGCAACTACTGTCCAAGACAGATAGATTATATGAATGGTTAACACACAGTCTTAGATGTAAGAATTTAAGGGACAGTTAACAAATTAATAGTTAAATAGGAAGTAACGTTCGGGATTACAAAAAGGAATTGTAAAACTGCAGCAATAATTTAATACGGTTTGATGGCAAATAATTTAAATATCATAGTATTTTGACGCACATTACCAAAAGATTAATAGGTGTATAGATGGAATCCACAGCCCACATTTACGGACTACCAACCTCTTTATATCGTTCACCGCACAAACGCTGGGGAATATATATGAAATCTTCCCGTCCATCAGTGGAAAAAAGCTTCCTAATAGAATTGACGCGTCGTTGAACCGCGTCGGTATATATCACGGATTCTACTGGCGGTGTATTCTACTGCGATGGGAATTCAATTACGTCACGAATTACGTGCGGTGAGCCTTAAATTATTGCCGGTTTAAATAATACACGCTCTCTTTATTACACGTTATTTTTGATCGCTGGCCCCTTCATGCCTCTGAGTTATGGTTGAAAAGAAAGATGAACAAAGGTGTGTCAAGTATGAAAAAAATTGATGACAAAATCGTTAAGTGTGAAAGGATGAGGCCAAGTACAAATTTGGTTACCTTGACATATGAATATTTGTCTTCAATATATGAATTATATTATTAGCGCGTGATGGACACCTCTATGCATTTATTACTGCTGGAAATATAGACACAGAAAACTGAATTCATATACACATATATATAACACACAAATCATAATATCTACAAACAATGAATTTACAGCAAAAGGTTTCTCCTTATTTTGGAACATTTACCAGAAATGTAATATTTCTGAAATTTTACATTATAGGCAAATTTTTAAGCATTAATGACTTATTGAGTCGAGAATTTACCTATGATTGAACATTTCAGATGTTACAAGTTTTATCGACTTGTGCATTGTATATGCTCAGTTTTCTTACTTACGTAAAAGTAATGCTCGACTATTTGTTATGTGATGAAGCATTTGCATCTAATGTAAAGTTAGTACATTACATGCAAATGCTGCAAGTGAAATTGCACCTCAAGTTTATTATTTAAATATTGTGTTTTATATATGCCAATACCCCGTCTTAAGCACAACAGGCGCCCTGGTGCAACAGTGCTTTGGTGCCCTCCCCCCCACCAATATAAGGAAATAATTTTGAAAAAGACTAGTTGTTCAGTCTTAGCAGTTGAAAAATTAAAAAATTGCATTACCTAAGTCATAGATGAGTAGGTACAACAAGATTAGACTATCAGCCCGACAACGCACGGCGCCCGTGTGCAGTGCACCCCCTGCACCATGGGTAAAGACAGGCCTGTCTAATACAATAGTTATTTGATATATAATATCTATATACGTTAACGGAATCTGGTAACAACGGAGTAAAATAATGATCTTCAATTCTCACTAAAATCATTCAATGACAAGGTAAAGTATTACCTAACATAAAATCTTTAATACATCACAGTTTCATCTACATTGGCGTCATGCCAGAAATCTAAAACAAGACTATGCGAATGTCATTGCCGATGGCTGTGAAAAAAATATAAAAAAAAGATGGTGTCGAAATTGCAACATGTCCGCTCGTAGTAAAGTGAATTGATGGTGCGAGCGACGGACGCGTTCCTCGTCGCGTCAGTAAATGGAACTGTAGTGTTGTGCAGCTATCGATAAATGAACGGGAAAAACTGTCGGTATTTTAAGGTTGGACGTAAACACAACAGAGAAAACTAAACGAGATCAACGCGTTCGTCAATAATATAGGCACATAAAATAGCGTATAGCAAGCTAAAAACTATTTTTATTAATAATTCTCAAACCAATACGATTATTGCTTTCTAATATTTTAAATACATATTTTGGTCCTCTCTATCTCTCTCTTACTCTGTAGCCAGTCCCGCGTTACTGAGGTTCATGATGACTAGAACTCTGGAACTTTGACTTTTTATTGTGTCGTAGGAGGAAAGATTCATGCACAGTCCTTGTTTTATATTTGTGTTTGAAAAGCGACAAATGGAAAACGCGGATGGCATACCCACTAAGCCTTCTCCGATGCACCTTGACTTATGGGGGAAGGACAAAAGACTAAGCAGAGACTGAAAATAAATTTAAATATAAATTTATATCCATCTATAAAAAATTTCACATTCATATTATAAATGTGAAATTTTATATAGATGGATATAAATTTATATTTAAATTTATTTTTATTTATTTACTGCTACAAATGTATAATGATTAAACTTGACACACTATCAAATGTTTATTATTTGTAAATAGAGCTCAATACCCTTTGTTTATTTCATTCCATAATGTATAAACCTACTGAATATATTACAAAAAATTATGATATCATTATTGACCTCGTTGACCACAGCAATTAGAAAAGGAGAGGATACTGCTTTGTAATTTTTTTCAGTTTATCTATAGTAAAATTGATATAATTTAGTACGCGGGTGAGGACGGTACCGTGACTTTAAAATGATGTTCGTTCAGTTTCAATTAATAAAGAAGATATTTTATTTTACGCCATTGTCCGCTGCTTTAGGCCTAGTGCTGTCATTACAATATTGTATATGTTTTAATACATATGTATAGTAAACAGAATGGTATTAATTTTAGAGTGAGCAAAGAGACTGAAAAGTTCGCTTATTAACTTGGCTGAGTAAATAAATGAATCTTGAATTAGAGAGATAAAAATACCCTGCTTCTTCAATTTCTGTAAGCCTATTCATGACTTTATGTAACATAATTTGATATAATGTTGTGTATCAGCCATTTGACTACAAATATGTGTAATTGGCTAAAAGGACGCGTATATGTAATTACAAAAAAGAAAACAACATACGCCAGGGTACTAGAAGACCGGACCGAGGGGTGTGGAGCAGTCTCTGCTTAGTCTTTTGTCCTTCCCCCATAAGTCAAGGTGCATCGGAGAAGGCTTAGTGGGTATGCCATCCGCGTTTTCCATTTGTCGCTTTTCAAACACAAATATAAAACAAGGACTGTGCATGAATCTTTCCTCCTACGACACAATAAAAAGTCAAAGTTCCAGAGTTCTAGTCATCATGAACCTCAGTAACGCGGGACTGGCTACAGAGTAAGAGAGAGATAGAGAGGACCAAAATATGTATTTAAAATATTAGAAAGCAATAATCGTATTGGTTTGAGAATTATTAATAAAAATAGTTTTTAGCTTGCTATACGCTATTTTATGTGCCTATATTATTGACGAACGCGTTGATCTCGTTTAGTTTTCTCTGTTGTGTTTACGTCCAACCTTAAAATACCGACAGTTTTTCCCGTTCATTTATCGATAGCTGCACAACACTACAGTTCCATTTACTGACGCGACGAGGAACGCGTCCGTCGCTCGCACCATCAATTCACTTTACTACGAGCGGACATGTTGCAATTTCGACACCATCTTTTTTTTATATTTTTTTCACAGCCATCGGCAATGACATTCGCATAGTCTTGTTTTAGATTTCTGGCATGACGCCAATGTAGATGAAACTGTGATGTATTAAAGATTTTATGTTAGGTAATACTTTACCTTGTCATTGAATGATTTTAGTGAGAATTGAAGATCATTATTTTACTCCGTTGTTACCAGATTCCGTTAACGTATATAGATATTATATATCAAATAACTATTGTATTAGACAGGCCTGTCTTTACCCATGGTGCAGGGGGTGCACTGCACACGGGCGCCGTGCGTTGTCGGGCTGATAGTCTAATCTTGTTGTACCTACTCATCTATGACTTAGGTAATGCAATTTTTTAATTTTTCAACTGCTAAGACTGAACAACTAGTCTTTTTCAAAATTATTTCCTTATATTGGTGGGGGGGAGGGCACCAAAGCACTGTTGCACCAGGGCGCCTGTTGTGCTTAAGACGGGGTATTGGCATATATAAAACACAATATTTAAATAATAAACTTGAGGTGCAATTTCACTTGCAGCATTTGCATGTAATGTACTAACTTTACATTAGATGCAAATGCTTCATCACATAACAAATAGTCGAGCATTACTTTTACGTAAGTAAGAAAACTGAGCATATACAATGCACAAGTCGATAAAACTTGTAACATCTGAAATGTTCAATCATAGGTAAATTCTCGACTCAATAAGTCATTAATGCTTAAAAATTTGCCTATAATGTAAAATTTCAGAAATATTACATTTCTGGTAAATGTTCCAAAATAAGGAGAAACCTTTTGCTGTAAATTCATTGTTTGTAGATATTATGATTTGTGTGTTATATATATGTGTATATGAATTCAGTTTTCTGTGTCTATATTTCCAGCAGTAATAAATGCATAGAGGTGTCCATCACGCGCTAATAATATAGTTCATATATTGAAGACAAATATTCATATGTCAAGGTAACCAAATTTGTACTTGGCCTCATCCTTTCACACTTAACGATTTTGTCATCAATTTTTTTCATACTTGACACACCTTTGTTCATCTTTCTTTTCAACCATAACTCAGAGGCATGAAGGGGCCAGCGATCAAAAATAACGTGTAATAAAGAGAGCGTGTATTATTTAAACCGGCAATAATTTAAGGCTCACCGCACGTAATTCGTGACGTAATTGAATTCCCATCGCAGTAGAATACACCGCCAGTAGAATCCGTGATATATACCGACGCGGTTCAACGACGCGTCAATTCTATTAGGAAGCTTTTTTCCACTGATGGACGGGAAGATTTCATATATATTCCCCAGCGTTTGTGCGGTGAACGATATAAAGAGGTTGGTAGTCCGTAAATGTGGGCTGTGGATTCCATCTATACACCTATTAATCTTTTGGTAATGTGCGTCAAAATATGAAAATGTGAAATTTTATATAGATGGATGTGTTTGTTACTCCCTCATGCAAAAACTTCTAAATGGAATTTGATAAATTTTGGTACATGGATAATTTTGAGTCTTAATGATGGCTATTTTTTATCCCAACTACAGGTTCTCTAGGGATAAATGTATTGTCGTGTCAGCTTGTACATTTCCTTAAAAAAAAAACTTTGCATTAGCAATAGTTTTATAGTTTATGCTTTTGTATCCATGCGCGGCTTGAATGCGGTTAAAAAATTGATATTTTAGTACTATAAATAACTATAACGAAAATTTATGTAAACTCTTGACTGGATCAATAAACCTTTCAGAGACTAAATCTCCGATTTGATTGTGGTTGAAACACATCGCATAACACAGCTCCAACCTTCGCAACCGGTTGCCAAAATTTACCGCTCTCATATCGTAATTATCCCCCACAACTATAGCACTTTTCACATAATTTCCAACTAAGCTCTCGAAAATCTGCCGTTGAGCCGTTAAATTATGTTATATGTTTGAATTTCTGTATTTAATGTGTTTGTTGTGGCAATGTATTATTGCCTTATATTGTACTGATTCCCTCTAATGATAACTTAATGACATTGTAACATTAGTTTCATATTTACGGGTTAGTTTCTGAGTTTTGTACTCATTTAGAAGAGGTAATAATAATTTACATAAACTTTCTTTTATTTTACTTTCTTTACACTTTTAAATAAACTTAAAAGTTACTAATCATATAAAATGGATTTTTTTACACGCAAAGATTTCTAAACGGAATTTGATGAATATTAGTATATAAATATTTTGAACCTGAATGATGTTTTTTTTATTCCAACTAACGGTTCTCTACGGATAAATGTAGATACTGTCTAGTCGGCTTGTAAATCACACGGACGAAATCCTGATGGGAAGCTTGTAGTTTTTGTAAAACACAACTAAAGAAGTCTATTTAACTTCTTAATTTAAGTTTTATATATTATATAGTTTGTACAGTAGGTATACAGGCAATAATTACGATTGTTGGAATATTAAAAACATTAAATAAAATAAGTACTGTAAACAATTAAGAATCATTTTCATGCACCAATAAAACACTAAAAAACCTAAAAGAAGAAAGAAAGTTTGGAATGAAGAGTACCATTATCTATATTTCATTGAATGTTACATTTAACTAAACAGTTTTGCTCAATATCCGACTATTGTTTGTATTTGTTTCGGTCATGCATGAATATTTAGTTAGCACAAATCCCGCGCCGCTTTTTTTAGAGTGTGTTTTATTACAAACCTTTTGTTACCAACAAAACATCGAATAGAGAGTCGATGATATACAGCCTTTTTTGTGGTAAACTCAGAAATAACAAAATAAAATATTAAAATAAATTCTATTATTTTTGTTTTGAATAAGACATTGCTTCAGAGGATTTAAAATTTCAGTGATTTATAAACAGCTACAACCTCTCTGTTAAGTATCTTATATTATTATATCATTTTTAAATTTTGCATTTACAATACTGTCTTAATGATTATCATAAATTATATCCTAGCATAATTTGATATTTACTAAACATAGTCACGTTACTAATAATTTAATTTTAATCGATAAGTGGGATATAAGTGTAAAACTCAACGGCTGACCATTTCAGCGCTTTTTATATTCTTTGAAGTCCAATCACGATTTTTATGGTGCGTAAAAATTGTTGATAAATAGAAACAAAAGATTATTCTCTACGTTCCGCAGATAAGCACAAATAATCAAATAGGCTCATTATAAAAGAAAAAGTAAGAAGAAAGCATTACAAACTTTCTGTAAACTGTTTATTGAGTAAAATCGAAATATTAACACATCACTTAGGTTATTGAATAATGGTAGAGTTAATAATAGAAAACTTAATCCAATCTACCTCAACATAGTAACTATAAAAACATTTCTAAACGACAGTGCGTTCATGTTACGAGGTTGTTGTAATTCCCTTTACGTATTTAACTGATATTACACAATAATAAAAAAGAGATAATAAATTACGGAAATCTTAAACATTTAATTCATAGTTTTCCAGAAAAAATATAATATTTATATTTTATTTAGCTACACTAACAAATTAAATAGACTTGTAATCAGTAGAAAAGACAATTCTTATGTTTGTGTTTTATTGAAGTAATTTCAAAGATTGTACTTATGCGTTTACTTATGAATATGAAATGTTATCCTGTAGGGTGAGACAATTTAAGACAATCAAATCAACAAGCAATAATTGATGGATCTGTTTGTTTATTATAGCAATTTATTTGGCCCCAAAAAGCGGCCTGATAGATATTCGCATCATTTTTATTCCTTTTCCGACGCTCGAAAAAAATAGCCCGTTATAATTTTCCGATTTCTCATAGCGACTTCGAAATCTAGGGCGGCCAAAGAATCGCATTATAAACAATCAGTTGTCATTCGAATGTCAACGTTACAAATGGAGAGTCTTCACAATTGCGTTGGAGAGTCCTAAATGAGAGTCCCCTTGTTATGGCGACCATTAAACTCGTCGTTAACACCGTAGCCGGTGAGTGTACTTCATATTTCACGGGAAGCGAATCTATATTGTCTTTACGAATATAATACTTATTGTTAAAAAATACTGACTTCAATTCAATTGAAAATTATAAATTAAACATAATCGTTTGTACTCTAGATGCAAAAGAAGCCGGATGTGGTAGTCGTTAGAGCATTCGAAGGTATGTATGATACAGAACCGTGCAAACACGTTGGCGGAAAGATTCAGATTGGTTATTATACCTATATCATTTAATATAATTAAAATAAAATATAAAATTATCTGTTTTCCTGCGACTTCGTCCGCGTAAATTTTAGCCTATATAATTCGCGTATGACGTAACCACAGAACACTAACATCCTTAAAAGTGCTAAACAAAATCTATTTAATTTAAACAAATGATCAAATCCTCTTTAGATACAAGTATTCTTACAGAAGAGGAAAATCAGATTAACTCTTTTAAAAATTGTTTGTAGTACTAAAATTATCATAGCCCATAATTCCAGGTTTTTAATAACCGTTCTAGTGTTTAATTTAGGGTTCGGGATTCAATTTCACGCATCATTGGCTTCAAATGGTAACATTAATTTGAACCTGGTCATCTCGTTTGTTTTTACTATGACTGAGGACGACAACTTCAGGGTAATATTGAGGGCTTGGAATATAATGACTTGGAGCCCTTTTTCGTAATTAGTTTTAGTTCGCCTGACTAAAAGTTAGTATAAGCGTCGACCTCACAGTTTCAAAATTTTAATTATGTGAGTACATTTAAAAGTAAGATATTTGACTGTTGAATAAACTTATGGCTCAGTTATATTTTTGAGCTTGACGACTTCTCATTAGATAATGACCATGATAATGAAAAACAATGATAATAACAGGACAGAAAAATAAACAGAAATCCACGACCAGTATGATAAAGTAATTACTCTGCAACTTATGCCGTAATGAAGTCATCGGCTACTTTCACAGTGGATTTTGTTTTGGGGAAATGATGTAGACATTTGTGTTACAGAACAGAGCTATTTGATCAATTTATAAGTTTCGATGTTTTCCCTTCAAAAGAAAAATATCCAATTTTTTTTATACAAGAACTTATTTTAACTTTAAGAATGTTCGAAAAAAACATTAATTATTTTGCTAAAAAGAGACATTCGGCAATGAAGTCGAATTTTGATTATCTAATGAAGTAATTTTTTAATTGAACTTCTCTGTATGAAATAAAATAAGGAGGACAAAGCAGCCTTTGCCGAATTCCTTACCGGTTTTTCTTAGTACAAGGCCATAGATTTGTAAGCCAATAGCATATCTTTTGATTTTCACTAGTGCTTGTAGCTTATACTGAATTATTGATATTGAATTTGAATGCGTTATTTTAATACTAGAATTAAAATCAAATCAATGTTATCTCAACACTCGACTTTTAAAGTTATAATAATTAATTACGACCTCCGTAGCCGAATAATTCGCACAACGGGTTCAAGTTATCGCCATCTCTGAGATCCCGAGTTCAATTTCCGGTGGGGTCAATGTGGAAAATGGACCTTTCTATACTCCCTCGGATCTGGGCGCAGTGGTAGCTTCGCTGTCTCAGATACTCCATAATATGGGACTTTGGCTACTCATCTTGCATTTTAAGCAATGTATGTGATATGTAATATTTATATTTATTTACTAGATACATATTTTATTATAAATTAATGCATATTATTATTTGCCGCGTTTGTCATGTTTCGTGGTAGACCACATTTGGTATATTTCATTTCAATTAAGTACTGTTGCATATTAAGTTTGCTAAGAATCATTTGTTTTGGCCGTTGTTATTAAGTGTGTATTGTGGATTCGGAAATTTAGGTTAGTGTTGAAATAACCGGTTTATCACAAATTAAAGTTGTCAACTATTTAGGTAAAAATCTATGTTTTTTTCCGCAAGTTTGTTCTTTTGGAATAGTTACTTTTGGTAGTCTATTTCCACAGTGACCTATATTTAAGAGCTACTCCTTACCAAATTTCATCTAAATTGGTTTAGTAGTTTAGCCGTAAAAGCGTAAAAGATCGAATTACTTTCACGTTTATAATATTAGTAGAAATAACAGGAATTGTACAATCGTATTAAAATGAGGCATGGACTATCTTTGACCGATTTAAAAACGCGGTTATCAATTCATATGTATATCTGATTCATCTGTTTTTTTTTAATTGTTTCACGAAGTATTCGTCAATAGAAGCACTCGTTGGCCCAGGTGCTTAACGAGTTCAGATTCTATACCGGGGTCGTAGCGGCCAGTCAAAGAATGGTTGACCAAATATTTATTTATCTCAAGTTCTTCTATGCTTCGAAAAGCACATTAAGTCGTTAGTCAGTTTTTTAATTAGTAAAAACAGAAAAGTTAAAAGCTATTCTGCAATATTGTTACAACCCTTGTGAATTGTGAAAAATAATACAAACAAACTGACTTCAAAAATGTGAAGAGTAATACTTACAAATAATTTATAGTGATTATTTTCACCAAACGTACGGAGGTTTTGTTTTCACTTCAATAGAAGTACCGTTTAAAATACCTCATATGGAGTAGGTATTATTTTTGTGTTTATAATACTTTGAAGTCTTTTTAATTTTGTACTTATTATATATATTGATGTTAGCAAAATACATAGTTTTAACTTTTTATGAATTGTCGTCTAAGCATAACCCGATTAAACACAGTTTATATTATATACATATAAACTTCTCGGCAAAGAGTAAGTAACTACTCAGATCCGCTAAATCTCATTATTCAGAGTCACAACACGCCCATTCGTATTGTCACAGAAACGAATCCACCGCCGACGGAAAAGTGGGGACACAATACCGATGAAATAAAGTTTTACAGATGGCGGCACACCCTCTGAGTATATTTCTTGAATAACGGCCGTCAAATTTCAGCTTGGTCCTATTAAAAGTTGCCAAGATTATGGGCATTAGCTCCAAGGGAGGAATCCAAGTTGCCTATAATACCTTCGGGAATATTTTTTGGCAATTCACAGGAATATTAGGGTTCGGTACGCTGAAAAGATCTTTTGTGTAGTTTTTCACAGGTAAGAAAGTTTTCTTATTTATGATATTTGAATATTTTTACTGTGTTTTTCAATACTTTAAAAGTTTATTTAAAGGATTTTTTATTTATTTATTAATAACAATTTGTACAAGGATTATCTTTAGTTTTTTAAACTAAACATGATAAATATCAGTCGGTGGTCTTAGTTACAGTTTAAATATCAACCATAAATGTATATAGTAACGTATAAAATATAATAGTCTTTTTCTTCATGATCTCTATTAGAAGGTTAAAAATATAATAAAATGTGTAAATGATTTACAGTAATGAACTTGATAGTAGGTTTAATTTTTATATTTCATATTTCACTGTATATTTTACAGTAATATTTATATCATTGTAAGTTCATATTATTAATATTCGATATTATTTTAGTTTGATGTTAAATTTATAAATAACTCATGATTTTGAGCAAAGATTGATATAAATAATAAATATATATATATATATATATCAAACGACGACATAGTTTTTTCACGCAAAAAATTCTAGCAAACATATATAAACTAAACATTAAAATAATCATTCAAAGGCTTCACGAACCAATCGCATTTTTTTAAGAGAAATAAGAAACTCCTAAAGTTTTACTTTAAAAAAGTTACTATTATTCTTTATTCAATTAATGTCCATAAAACAATCTTTACCAAACTTATCTTTGTCATTAATCACCTATAAATTAAATTGTATAAAGAACCTAATCACACTCCTAAAGTAGAAAGCTTGACCAATTTTTCTTTTTTTTTGTTTTCTCCGTAAAAGTATCCCAACCCAATCTAGGCGTCCGTTTTTTAATATTTGAAATGAGGCTGTTTTGGCTGTTTTCTCTGAATTTATTTAGTTGCGCAGTAACTTTAAAGAATGCCCCTTTTGATGGTTATGCTTTGTACTTTTTTATTTTTCTATGGTATCTGAAAAGATATAAATTTATGTTTTTATGTTATGTTTTTATTCTAAGAATATTTGACGAGTAAAGAAATCGAACTTAGTGATTATAAATGACGTAAAATTTATTTGCATATGATAACTACAATCAGTCTCTATTCTATTAATTCTCAATGGATAAAACCAAATTGAAATGGGAACATAAACTATCACGCAAGCCCAGTGAAGATTTCTAGCTGTAACGACTTCAAAAAAGCATTAAACTAAAAATAGTACGTTTTTGGTCACCATACCATCACAAATTGTTTAGTCTCTGCTTCCCAAACGTAACGCTACCTACTGCCATAGAACACCTTAAACTATTTGTGGTTAAACGTTACAAATAATTTATAAGGATTTTAAAAAAATACTAGATTAAAATTTTGCTTTCGTGAAAATCGCGTTTTTTTTTTTAATATTACTATTTAAAATGTTATGAAAAAATTTAGCAATGCTATTTGGCACAGCGAAGTGTAGTTACGGTTTCATAGTATATTTTCCAAATTAAGAGTGAGCGTATCAGTTTATATATAACAAAAGAATATCATTGTTTATATATGAATTAGCTCTCTCATAACGAACGAGCGAATCAGATCAATTTGTAAAACAAACCAAAAATTTAAAGGATTTCTCATTTTAATTTGAATTACCCATCATTAATCTGATTCGTTATATCTGCCAAATATATTTTGTACCAATTTACATAAATAGTAACTATATTTAACTATTTATATATATTTAATTTCAAATAAATTCTGACAATTCTAATAAAAATACTAAGCTGACCATAAATGACATCAATCAACAATACAAGGATTTTTCCGCATTCAAATACCTACTCTCACTAACAACAGCCACTCCAAACCGTAACTCACAAAGGATCACATGTCGAGGACCCGAAAAAAACTCTACGGAAGCATAAACTACAATCTATAAAGCCAGTGGCCTCCAGCGAAAATAAATCACTACGTAAATAACACTGTTAGCGATATTTATTCCCCTAAACGTCGCTAGAGGCCGTTAGGTTGGCAACACTTAGGGTGCATCGGTAATACGCCTATAAGGCGATGACCATAAGTCATCAACTTCGGAGATATGTGTTGGGAAAGTTGAGAACTATTTTATTTATGGAGCTATTTTGAAATTATGATTCTTTTCGTTACTATTACCAGTTCTGAATGATATTAAACCTATACATCAGTAAAAATACGTACAAAAATTAACTTAGCATATATGCCTATTTTTTTATTGGAAGATTTGAAAATAATATGATACTCGATATGTTAAAATAAATTTACAATCTTGAATTTTAAGAAGTCTACGAAATTATGTTAGTTGAGTTAACATAATTTCGTAGACTAGAAATTATACTGAAAAAATAGCTCGCACGTTAAAACAATACAAATAAACTATGATACTTTGAATTAAAAAAAACGTAACGAAGCCGTTTCTGTCCTAAGAAATTCATCTAAAATAGCCTGAGGCATATTCCGTAGCCTGTAGCATAGCCCGTAGTTAGATCGTAAACCATAGTCATTTTTGTGAGTACGCCCAAGAAAACATCTATTTTTTGTGTAAACGAAAGTTCTCGGGTGTCCATATAGATAGATCAATGATTTACACGATAAACGGTCGAAAGAAGAAAATCAGATTTGTAAATTTTAGATTTTTCAATAATTTTGGTCGCCACTGATTATGAAAAAACAACAAAAATAGTTAATATTCTTGTTGTTTAACACAAAACGCGTAAAACACAAAATAAATTTGATATTTAAAACACTTAATTGTCAATTTAATGTTTTAAATATTATATTACATTCATATAAATATTTTAAACATTACAGTTAATATCTATAATGCAAAATAATGAATACAAGACAATAACATTCTGTATCTACATAAAAATACATTTGTTAACCCCATTTTAGTATTCATATCATAGAATACTAAAATGGGGTTAACAAATGTATTTTTATAAAGCACCATCAATCATCTCATCATCTGTATTACCATAATTATGCGCGTAAACAAAACTAAAGCAGACGCAATGGCGATCGGGTTCATGCAGCCGAAAGCAATAATTTTCACTAAACGTGCTTATACACAGCAGTGGTGAGGGAAGCGGGGACAATAAAATGATACCGTCGAAACTTTCGCGATAAGCTCTTAATGTTCCGAAAGAGCGACTCCGGAGTGGTCATTGGTCCCCCACCACGAACGAGTTATGGCCGTGTCGGCACTGACTTTTTTTGTTTGTCCCACACTTGTCCTGATTAATGCTATCATTTTGGACAACCTAGCGAATGGAGTGCGATAGTTATCTAGGTAATGTGAGTGTTTTTTTATTTTAGTTCTATATCTAAAAGAAGTTACTCGTATTATGGTTGTGTTTTACTAACAGACTAACTGACCTGGCCTTTCAGAATTAAATAATGTTTCAAAGCTAAATAAAATAAACAGAAGTACTATTCTGTTATAATAACAGCCTCGAACTCAACGCCGAGCGCAGAGTTTTCATAGCAAAAAGGGCAATTAAATAAAACCTACTTGAAAAGTTACTAAAGATTTTAGTTATTTGATAATATGTGCTATCACAGCGTTGTGTCGAGTCGAGTTAGAGGCTGTTTTTTAAAAGACTAGTACTGCAGAAAACAATCTGTCAGGTTTTCTATGGGACAGTTTCTATCAGAGAATGAAATTATTGATTTAAGTACGAGTATTTTCTTTCCGATTACTTATCTTCTATATAAATAAAAATGAATTTCCGTTCGTTAGTCTCGCTAAAACTCGAGAACCACTGAACCGATTTGACAAATTTTAGTCTTGAAATATTCGTGGAAGTCTTGGGAAGGTTTAAACGATGAGAAATGATAACAAATTTGCGAGTACAATACTAAAAACGACAATTTGACTTTCTCATACAAGCTGTTCTTAGCTGTCAAACGTTCAGTTGACGATCAATATTTATGTTCGTGTAGTGGTCAATTTACGCAATATTTTTCAATATTAATAAGGGTTTTTATTAAGAGGTAAGTGATGTGAAGTTCACCGGGTCAGCTAGTGATAGATAAATAATTTATTTCAGATTTGGTGTTTGATTATTTATAAATGTAAACGTTGGTGTTAACAAGTTACTTCATAGTTGAGTTATTGTCAATAGCAACCTTGGGAAAGCCTTAAATTCAGGGAATAAATAAAAACATTCTTAACGTGGTCATTTGGTATGTTTGTTTGCCCACTCATTATGGTTATTTGCTGAAACGCGTATTTCATGTTCATTTTATTATGTTTTTGATAGCATATTTGTAATCTATTTTTCTTTGGCAAATCATAATCATTAAACCAAAATAAACTTAAAAGGACACATATTAATTCAACATTAACCAAAAATTATACATGATAATTTCCTTTGATAAATTAATTCACTATACATAGAAAATTGATATTAAAACTACGCTCCCTAGACGATTGATTGAACACGATGATGGTTTTTGATTTTGGATTTCATAATGTTTTTTCGTGGTTATATATATTTTTCTTTATAACAAGACTAATTTTATTATCAGACTCAAAAATCGAAAATGAAATGGTTCTATAAAGGCTGCTCTATAAATATTTTTCATATCTCAATTTTAGGGTTTATACTTTATATGTTTTTATATTTATTTTGCTCATATATGTTTGTCGTATCTGTATTATCCTAAATCAAAATCTTCTTGCTTATTTATGCGTATGATTGAATTTTGTTTGATATATTTAAAATAGTGTATTAAATTACAAAACAGAAATTCAAGTCTGTCAAATAACGCTACAACAACACCCTACTAACTGTTACATTAAGGAAACAAACTGCACTCAAAGTTGGCTAACAAAAAGTCGGCATCATCCGACTCGATTAACTTCTAACTGAAGTGCCAACAAAAAGTTGCCAAGAAAGTTCACTAACGACAGGCTGACTAATGGTTGTTTGATCGCATTAAACACGGTATCGACACCACGGACAAACACTTCAACGTGAGGACCATAAAAAAATGGAAAACGAATATCAGGCATTGAAAGGAACAATATAAGATCTGTGAAAAAAGTAATGATGCGAGAACATGAGAAATGGTGATGTAAAATTGATTTACAGAGTCAATTTACATCGTTTTATTGGTCGTAGTGAGCATTGTCATTATCGAAACAAATGTCTTCAATATAAGGTTTATGATTATGCACCACTGTCATTATCAAAGGCTGTCGACATCATCAATTATTGGTTCAAGCATTCCCAACTAGTATTTTAACTTAACCAGCGAGAAACTACAAAATTAAATATTATTGCAATGAAGGCAGAATATGACAGCTACAATTAAACTTAAAACAAGATTGTTGACATGTACGTAGGCAACATAAAAATAATGCAACAGTGGTATGAAATCTTTATTTTCTCGTAGTAAGCAGAAACCGATCAATACACTACCGCGTGATTCCAGGCCAGTGGGTGGATAATTATAATCATTAACACAATCGAGACCAATGGCTGTAGGCGTACGGTGGAGCTCGGAGATAGTACTCGTAGCTTAAACTATGAAACCATATTATAATTAGAAATCAGTTTTCTTGGTTAGGTCTTCCTCTTATAGATACAACCGACCACCAATATCAATATATATCACGTAATTTAACCATAGGGAATCCAAATACAATAAATATCCTGCTCCTTGTACATTTTCCACGGTATAATGTTTAATAATGTTGATCCAATAAATAAGTTTCTGATTAATGAGAGAGATAAAGCAAAATTAAGCCATTTAATCGTATTCTGGTCAGCTTACCGATATTGGGATTGTCCTGAATCAATAAGGAAAAAACGTAATTTCCCTCATAGATGGACTCACTGGATCTTTGACTTGATGTAGGTTTCCGTATGTATGGGTTTGAAAAACCTAAGGTTTACGTAATAATTATAACAAAGTTTTAAAGAACAGGAAGAAATTAATCAAAATATATTTATTAAAATAAGATTATTGAAAATACTTTTTTTATTTACAATCATAAGTTTTACATAAATGAAATTAGTTCTATTTTTATATACCAGCAACAAAAAAGTGAGGGTGCAAAAAACTTACTCTGAAATGACGACACTCACACTAACCATTTTATTGTGAAATCAATATATATATACTAATAAGTTTGTTTGCTTAAATAAGTTCCGAAACTACTTGATCGGTTTCAAAATTTTTCACGCACGGGAACCTACATGATACGCGAGTGCGCGAGTGACATAAGCTGTAATTTATGCGGCGCGATATCAAAGGAAAATAGTAAAAAATAGCCTAGAACGAGTTTCGATTTCTTTCTTACTTTTGAAATTAGAAAAAAAAATGTTTGAGATTCTCAAAATAAGTATTTTTATATTGTATCTGTCTTTTTTTAAATTTTCATATTTAAATAAATCCCAATCTAATCATTGGCCATGTAATGCTTTGATACAAAGCCTTTTTTTATGTGAACTTTTATTTGACGTAAGTAATCAATATTACTTAGGTTGAAGGTAATATTGAAAAAACATATAAATCATATCACAAGGTTTATCTATTATTATCGTCTCGTCTAAATGTGGACACCCTATCTTATCCAGATTTTTGCATAGGTATTGATTTAAAACTGTCGATGTCCCTGTTTTAATTCCCAGTAAGGCCAATATAGAAAATAAACTTTTCTTTATTGACTCTGATAGTTGTAAAACCTTTGTTGTTTCAGATTTCCATAACATACAGGCTTCAGATACTTGTATGCATGTAACTTTGGGAAATATTTATTTATATAGTCTTTAATATGGCTTGTCCGTCTTCATATTAATATATATGTAAATATCCTGGAAAGTACTTCATTCAGTGACGTCAGCTTACGTTAATATTATTAGCGAGACTGCCTCAACGTCAAATTAATGCAGTGGAACAACAGTGCGTCGCACCCTCCCATTTAAGTATAACTTAATTCTGGACCATTAGGCGTAAATGGGCCGGCACTTATCGAAGCATCTGAGTAGCGATTAGCCCACGATTTTATATCTAAATAACCGTCTACCCGCTAACGTCGAGGGCGTGAGAATGCGATCTGTCCTTAACGAATTGACTGAATGTTTAATGATTAAGATTATTTTCTGCTAACTTGGCTATTTCCAAACCCATAACAAACTTTGAATTCATTTCAATAATTGTTTATTGACTGAGGACTTTCTTATTTCATTGCACATGGCAAATTATATGACGAAGGTCATATAAACATAATTCCCATGTAAAAATTTGATATTTCATTAAGTTTCTAATGAAATCGGATTTATAAGCCAAGACTAGGAGTATACAAACAATGGCATCATACCAAACAACTGTGTCTTAGGTGGAGCAACAAAGATAGAAAATGTCCCCACTCTAAAAGCAGTAAATAAATATATAAACAAATATTAGTAAATATCTTCATCTTCATTTGATCCGAATAACTCCCATTTTGCGTATAAACTTCCCACCTGAATTTTGAAATTATCGTTCAGTCTAACTTGTTCTGCAAATAATGTTTCTCCGCGACTGTTATCAGATGGTCAGTCCACCTGTCATTATCACCTGTTCACTGACCATCATCCGATGCGCGGGCACTGTCATCAGCTAGAAAAATATAAAAATTTTTTCTTCGTAAGATTTTTCTGGTTTTATTTAAAAAAAAAATCTGTTACACAAAACTTTATTTATTCTACTAATGTTTTCATCTCTAATATTTTTTATTACCGAGTCTTAGAAACTCATTAGGCAAGAACTATTAACAATAGTGATCCTCGCAAATGTATCACAAACACCGAGTAATCCGAGCTCTAAGTTCAGTCCGTAATTCATTCTGTAGTATCAGACATTAATGCTTCCGGATTACAAGGCAAGCAGAACGTTAGTCTGTCTGTATTAAAGCCGTAATTAACTATAGGTTTCTACAAAAATGACTGAAAAGGACAATCCTAATTCCCAAACAATTTAAATCTGATGATACAAACTGGAAATTGACCATAGATTACACCACTGCGGATAATGAAAGCGAGCCTTATTTTCAAAGTTGCTATAACTGAATTAGTAAAATGGATTTTTTTAGGTTATATTATAGTTATCGAAACATGTTACTTTATTGTTTTGATTGGTACTTTCTGTATCGCTTTACGCACCTTTCCTGCCGCTTGATCAACGACAATAGAGTTTAGGACTCTTCAACCTCTTGGAGCCGCCCCAAGGCTTGTCAAAACGCATTTGGTACACCACTAAACACAATGCGATGTACTCTCACTCATGGACGTACTCATCATTTACTTACATAGTTGTGGGGCAAAAGTAAGAAGATTCGATATTGTTTACCTCTCTGTATACTTGTGTAAGGTCATGGGTTCAAGACCCATCTCAGAGTGCCAGAGATAAAGTGGATTTTTTATGTATTTTCATTAAGAATAAGGTGATTTATAAAATATTTTTCTTCGTTTAACATTATACCTAAAAATGGCTATATTCTGTTATTGCTTTCTTCTCCTTCTCTTCTTCAGTCACTTTCTGCCGCTTGGGTGTAGACCTCCTTCAGCTTTTGCCAACTTTTTCGGTCTTGGTCAATCTCCAACCATTTCATTCTTTTTATGTCATCACATCAACGCCTCTGTGGTCTGCATTGCGGGTGTCTTTCATCATGATATTATTATCAGTGCATTATTTAGGATTAACATTAAATTTTTCCGAGTGGTTCGCACGCCGTTTTCAAGGTGTCGCTATCTCTGAGGTCTCAGGTTCGGTTCCCGGTCAGTTCAATGTAGAAAATGAAATTTCCTATATTGTCTCGGGTCTGAGTGTTGTTGCACCTTCGTTGTCTCAGATACTCCATAATACGGGGGCTTTAGCTAATCATCTTGAAATCTAAGCAATGCATGTGATGATGTTTAATATTAATTATTAATATTTTTTGTCAATCATTGTAATTTTCTAATATATTTAAGACAGAGAAGTGCTTAAAACCGATAAGAGTTATCAATTTGTAGAACAAATTATTAATCGATACAGCAATTTCACATATTTGCAAACTCTTACCATTCCCGACTGCAAATTTCACTAAAACGGACTAAATCAACACCATTACGTAAAATTGAATGTATCGGCTCTGGCAGCTCTAATGCTTCTAACTGGAAACTCGTTAATAACGTATTGATTTCGATATCCGCTTCAGTATTTTAAAATGAAAACCTTTAGCGGAACCACCGCCTGAGCGTTAGATTTGTCACACATGTGAAAATTGAACAGAGCTTTATGACTCATTCACATTGATCGACAGGGCTCTTTGTGCGAATTATGTGATAACAGAGTCTTATTTTGTTCTAGAACAAATAATTCATTGAATACTTTGTAACTATGATGGTAATAAGATTATGTAATATATTTTTGATTTGCATTAAAACCCTCATTGATTACTCCAAATAACCAAATAAAATAAATACTTTAAATAAGTAAAAACCACTTCTTCGATATGACATCACTCAAAATGACAGTCTTATTAATAACGGTTACCCAAACGTCTGTACACTACGACAAATCCACGAAAAAGAGAACAGACTGCGCTCTGCAACGGTGTATATAGTGGGTAGTATTACTTTTATAGGAACATCATATCTGAAGGTGATGCAATTAGCAAATCATCACCAGCCCTTTTACGTCCCCACTACAGGGGCTCAGGCCTTCCTTATGGATGGTTAAGGAGGATGGGCCATGACCCTCCACGCTGGCCCGATGCCGATTGGAGGGTATTAACGACTGCAAATGCAGCCGGGACCAATGGCTTAACGTGCCTTCCGAAGCACGGAGTAGCTTGAGATAATTTTTTTTTGGTCACCCATCCTGTGACCGACCCTTACGAAAGTTGCTTAACGACTACGATGGCGGGCCGCGGCGCGCCTAAAATCAACTACACCACCGAGCATTAATTAGCAAATATTGTAATGTAATAATTAGATTTTATAAAGTTTGCCTTTTCAAAGCAATTTTATCGTAACTATATTTTAATACGTGTTTACACAATTTTATTTGGAAAAGGTTGTTAATAGCTTTCCTTCGCAGTCAATACTTCACGACGGATACGGCGTCAATTAATTTTATTTAGATGGCAGCGGGCCGCGTGACAAATGACGTCATAGCCCTCTTCTATCGCCAACCGATAAAAAACTATTTAGCAGTTTTATTGCCCATAAACTCGGTGGTCTGTTACCACTGAAGAAATAATAGCCTTTGATTAAATCTGTTTGTTTACAATAAATAATTACCCCAAAAATGGGGTATTAAGCTAATTTTTAATACCAACGTGCTCTTCAAAGCACCGATGAATATTCAAAGATAATAACAGTATTTGAAAACTCTTGAATTTAATTTTAAAAGAATTATGTTTTTGCAAGAGCTGTTATTTTTACCTATGTCTATATAGGATGGAAGAAAAAAATTACTGTCTAGAGTATGGAAGGCTTCGAAATTAATTGACTCGGCTACATCTACTGTCGTGATACTGGGCTCTCATGGTGAATTACAGTGCTTCCATGGAGAAGACTTATACCAAAGCAGAAATATTAATACAATAACTATTAACTTAATTATATTAATTCACCTTTATCGAACAGTATAGACGTCAAAAGAATTCAGTCCTTATACTAGATATTATACGACTTCGTATTGATTGTGGAAATCGTGTGTAGCAGTTTAACTACCTTGAATCCATTTAATGGTAACAAGAAGACGAATGAAGTTTTAGATTAGAAAAAAGGTTTCCTGCATTTTATTTAAGGTTAGCTTGCGTGGACTATGTTTACGACTTCTTATAAAATTCGGGCTGCGAATAAAAGTAATGAGAAAAAGAGATAACCAATAAGCCAAATAATTAAACAGATAGAGGCAAAAGACTGTGTATTAAGTGAATTTAAGCTTATATTGTTTTTAATTACTCGCAAATCGTTTACACAATTAATGTAAAATTCTCAATCTTAGTCGTCACAGAACAGTAGAAAAGGACGTAAGACATCAGATATTTTCATTTGTGATTTTTGATAGTATTTAAAAAGTATTGTGGGGTTATTTAAGTTGTTTTAATGAAAGTGACGTCATAGTCTAATAAAGTCAGTTTTTTGTTACACATAATTAATTTATATTGTAGATTAATTACGTGTTTTTGTAAATATTTTTATTTCCATTAGAGCTGGCAACTTTCTTTCGCTCGTTCTTTTAAGAGATCTTTTGGTCCTGAATATGAAAAAAATTGTGGCGTTTCATAAGTACTCTTAATACGTTTGTTTGAATAAAGTTTATTTCGATTTTGACGTTTTAAATATGGTTAGTTTTTCTTTAACCTAAAAAAATAATCTCACTTCGTTTGTAAAAAAATATATTTCATAAGAACAAAACATCTTAAAACCTTTGATAAAGTATCAAGTATTTCATGTGTACCCTCGAATGCGATACAAAGACTTGCTATTTATTGAGTGCGTAATATAATCTGTTTCAGAACAATATAGGAACAAATAAAATGTCTCTATTTGTATCAGGAAAATATCCTTCACCTACATCCTATATCTTTTTGTAAAATACAATAATTAAAGAAGGTTAAGCGGTATATCATTATCAGACTATGTGCGTTGCCACAGGCCGTAAAAAAGAGAACGCAGAGAAAATAACCCAACACGCGGGCCTAGTAGGGATTCGTGAGTGTTAACATCGACGGATGCAACAAATACTAATGGCTTGTCGCGCTGTCCGCAGCAAAAAGGAGCTTGAGACAACACATTTTTGATCAGTCATCCTATTCCCAGCTCGTTGGCGGAGTGGTTAACGTGTTCGGTCTGCGAGAAGGAAGTTAAGCTCCTTTCGCAAGGGCTGATCATAAGATGGGTGACCAAAATTTCACTATCTCAATCTACTCTGTACTACAGAAAACACGTTAAGTTATTGGTCATAGCTACACGTACAGTCTTCAACACCCATCAAATAGCGTTTCGATTCCATCCTCAGGCAGTAAGTGGTGGATGGATGATTACCCTTAATCACTGCGCCTACGAAGTCCGGTGTCAGTTTTACCTTGTATTTTGTTTTGGGGAAAATATATTTTTTACACTAAAACTGAGGTCGTAACGTTCTCTCTTTTTATATCCAAACAATGTCAGTACGTGTACTAGGTTAATTGCTGCCGACACACACACGTACCCATACATACGTAGCACGCGCTAACATTTAATCCTTTTGTTTGTTGCGTTCATTATTTCCAGCGTTTTCTCATCTGTAGCGGTAGAAAGAAAGCCGCGGTCGGTGCCCCTATACAGTTGATTAATGACTAGAACTGTTCCCTTTGAGACGTAGATGTTTTTTGGTTTTGTTTTTGGGTATATTTCGCAGGATGAGTGTCAGATTCAGATATATTAAGCGAATCTTTGATTGCTTTCATCGTGACTCCTTATTTACGAAATCAATAATGCAATAAAATAGTAACGTGTTAGTTTTTATATATATAACGAATTATTATATAGAAATCTACAAATAGACGTAATTTTGATCTACTATTAAATCATCATCACCATAATACTTCAGATTTAAGACCTAGAACTTTTTCATAAATTACTTCATCGATTGGTGAAAATCAATAGTAATTTTTTCAGCCACTTTCGCCATTTATTTAAAGATATATTACACTGCATTAAATGAAACGTTATTAATTATTATAAAACTCTTAAGTGATATATTTGTAAGAGGTTATATATTATTTAAAGGAAGTAACACAGCCTGATTAATGTGTTGCTCGTTCCCGGTGACATACACTAATGTTATTTTGTTTTCGCTTAAGATATATGCCTTGTCTTTTACGCTTCAAACTATAGTAAGACTAAGGTTACATCTGATATTTAGTTAATAGCTTTAGCTTCCTCACTGCGACCGCGTATACTCTCAATATAAACAGGATTTATTTAATACTATCTTCAATAATTTAGTTTGTTATTTATAAGATCAGTTCAAATTGAAATATCAACATTATTTTTATATTAAAATCTTTTTTATGAGAATTCGTTTCTTAAGCGGATAAAGAAAAAATATTAATGAATATTTATTAACTTGGATATTCAGTATTATATAGGTACGCATACCACTACTATATGTTTATGCCTAATTAAGACATCTCCTTATTCGAATACATTACAATTTTAATGTTGGCCTGTCAAAGTCTTAATTTTTCTCTATTATTTTTATATTTTTACACACTAATGGTCTTACAACTTTGATTTTAGACTAAACTGTATGTGACACTGCTCGATATTTATCATTATTTGTTGTAAATTCGTTCAGTCGTATAATAAAACATATAAAATACAGAGTATCGAGTGTATGGAATTACCGCCTATCGTAGAGGGCTATTCAGTTGATTTATCGATGGCCGTACTCTGAATCAAGCTTCGTTCACATAACTGACATAACACAGCAACTGTCGTCGGGTCATTCGATAGTACATTTTTACTTGAATAAGTTTGTTATTTGTGTTCACCGTATCCCTATTAAATTTACTGCTACTACGTAAAAAATCGGAATACGAGTATAAACAGTAAACGAAAATAAATAAATTTTTTTTCTGGTAATATTTAATATACTATTCCCGATAATCTCACTATCATGCGTATTTTATTTATAATATTATTTTAAGTAATTATGTAAAAACAAGAATTCATGAAACTGTTTAGTGTAAAGTCACTTATTTTACACTAACAATATTGACACGACAAATCACAGCACCTACATTTGGACATTTATCGGGAAGCTCATTGGCTGCGGAAGCCACGATCACTCGGTGGCGTAAATTCCCTAACCGCGCGCACGGGCGCAAAACGCGCTGTGATTGGATAGTCTCCGCGCGTTATGAGTATCTAGTTGTAAGTTTAAATTTTAGTATAAGGGTAGGGCCAGATTGTAATTATTATGTTCAAGCTAGTCAGAAATTGATCAAGTGGTTAGAAGAATAAATCGTGTTGCAATGAAGCCATCTTAATTTCCACGAACCTTAACCACCATCAGGCACTCCACGCTTGAGGCATCGAAGGAGGAATCATTAACCAATATATTAAAAGAAACCTTCGGAAATTAGTTTAATATTCATACAAAAAGTTGGATTTTTAATTTAGATTGCACATCGAAAACCTCCGTGGGATTTAAGTGTTAATGTATACTGTTATTAAATAAGTTAATTTGCCCTATAGTAAATTTAAAAAAATCCTAATTTCGTGGATTTCCACAAGATTTAGAACATTTCTCCGTGCCTTATCACACATCTTTGACCTCTTCCAGTACTTTTAACGTGAGACGTAATGTATGGAAACACGTAAGGCTTTGTATTAAGAAAAGATATGAATAAATATTTATTTATTCATTAACTTGGGTATTAAGTATTAAATAGTTAGATACTACTACTATATGTTTACGCCGAATTCCGACATCTTCTTGGTATCATCTTCGAGTACATTATAATTCTATTGTCGGCAGATCAAAGTATTAATTGTTTTTTTTATATTTGTACACACTAGTGATCTTACAATTTTGACTTTTGACTAAACTGTATGTGATAGTGCAAAATAAAAAAATAAAATACCATTCTAGTCCTTCAAACGGAGCACAAATACCAAAGCGTAGGAGATGCCATTGTAGAGTAGTTACATAAGCACATTTCTTACGTAACTTGGTACGTAAGCTGCCACTATTGGAGCGAATAGTTCCCAACTGCCGGATTATATACGCTATTGAAAGTGAAACGGCAGTTCCGACTTCATTCACTGTAGGGGCAGTAAACATAATAATCTATTCTACTGTTGTATTTATGGAGGACTATATCATTTATTGCCCTTTTTTGATATATATCTGCACTCGAAGATGAGACGAATTATCTATTAAAAATATGACAAATGTTATATTGGCTTAGCTTTTTAAGACTAACGGACGTGTATTTTTTTATCATTGTGTGCTGTTGCCGTGACCAATAGTAGGAAAAGTTAGGCACATATAGGTATATATAAGTATGTGGCAAAGTGTAATAGGTTAATTACGGATATATTAGCAACAAGATGAAAGTACCTTCCAAATTCCAAATCTCTAATACCAACGGTTGTACGTTGGCTCTACATTGTCTATAGGTCAGCTAATAAATGGTCGATTATTTTAGTAGTATTTTAAATTTGGCTGCAGACGGACAACATGATATGCAGGCTGTTATATTAATGCACTGCCCTCTTAGTTTTATATGCCGGTTAAAATTCGAGTACAAGTAAATAATAAAAATCAATAAAACCAAAAAGTTGCACTAAAAAAATAAAATGTAATATTAATTTACAAAATTATCTCAACTGAAAATAAACAAATGTCTAGATAATATTACAAGTGAAGATCTCAACTCTACCATTGGCAGAGCGTGCATTGTGAATACGAAGTTGATAAAATAAAATATTATGTAATCATTAAAAACGTCCCCAATGATGACGAAGGAATCTGTATTTCTCTTAGTACCCTTTTGTAAAAGTTTATTAATATTAAAAACTTAATCCTCTGGTTGGTGGATTTTTAAATCAATTTTTATTAAAAATGCCAATATGAGATAAAATGAAGCTCGCTCAACATAAAAAACTATTAACAGTGCTATTAATAAACAAGGTTTAGCGTAAATTTACGCTAAAATTACAATTTTGGTATTAGTCCAAATTCATATTATACAGAAAATAATCAAACCTTCTAGGAGTAAATATTACTCCCGTAGACCCTCGTACTTGATAAACCTCTGCTAAGTCTCTGTTTAATAATATGAATTTTGACTAATACTAAGGGCAGCCTCAGCGTAAATTTACTCCAACGCTAAGCCTTGTTTATTAATAACACTGTAATACTCTTTACATTATCTAGTTCAACATTTAAACTCTTTGCTGACACACATACTTTTCCATCGATACAATCACTTAGGGATGTGCTATAACTCACCAGGGGGACTGCAGCCAGGAAAAAAGCTTAATTTTTGGGCACCCATCCTATGACCAGCCATTGCAAAAATTGCTTAAGCTCCGAATCGCGATCGCATAAATCACTTCCTTGGAAATCACTCGAAGCTTACCTTCATAAGAATTGCATCTGTGGACCCGGATAATCGTTCTTATCTATACTAATATTGTAAAGTGGAAAATTTTTATAATTTTTTGTTTGCATTGTATAGGCTCCAAAACTACTGGACCGATTTTAAAAATTCTTTCACCTACGGAAAGCTGCATCATACATTGGCGACGCAAAGGTAAAGTTTCGGGAATAGCTAGGTAGGTATATATTCTGATATATCTTTCTTTTTCTTTATTAAGTTTTATCTGTTCACATTTTTCGACATTATACGAGTATATTACTCAATTTTATTTACCAAGCAAACTTGTTAACAACTTAAAAATTTATGGTTTTTAGTACAGGGCGAATTAATTTTTATTATAACCAAAGATATATATTCAAATTTGTCGCAACTGAATTGGACATTATACTAGACAGATACGTGATATTTTTATTAAAGTCCACCTTCTTGGACTGTAATAAAGTTCATAATGGTATACCGGGTAGTTCGTTCGTAGCATTCTGCTACGTTGCTACGGCGTAGACTCTAAGTTAGAATGCTACGTGATAAAGGAGCTTATTACTCTACCGTTTTATGACTGTGATATCTATACGTTGAAGATATGAGTACAGCAGACATGAGCGCTGTTTCATACTGAACTATATGGAACTGGAGATTGCTTGAATTGGATTAAGATTTGTTGTTGAGATTCCGTTGGAGCGGTCCATCTAAAAAATCGCCTTTTGTCATTTTGTTAGGATTTTCTCTTACTGTGTTAAGATCAAACGTATAATATGTCGATACATGACGCTTTTTTAAATTCTTCTAAATTTAAAAACCGTTTAGTTGCCATCATTGCTACTACTTAGTTACCACAATAAGCAATTGAGATGTGCTGATGGCAACTTGTTAATTGTTTTTAAATTTCGATAAATCAGGTTTGTTTCGTTTCGCCTTTGTTTTAAAAACCATCTCGGTAGGTAAAGCAAGTTCTTATCTAATATCATATTGAAGAATGATTTGATTTTTGCTTGTATTGAAACTACTGGAACGATTATAAAAGACCATTTACCTAAGAAAAGCTATATCATACTTAGGTAATATCGGCTATAATTTAAGATATAGAAGTTATAGGAAAATAGATAGTTTAATATAAAATTAAAAGCACTTTAATTAATCAATGTTCGAGTTATATCTCAAAATGAATATTATAGCCGGTACAATTTGCTAGCTGGTTACTTGCTGAGGAGCGAACTTACACTGCCCTAGTTTCCTTCATAAATCAACCTAGGCTGTCAGTAACATTTACACAAACCATAAACATTATAGACGTGTGGAGCTAGTGACGTTTTTATTTATGCTACCTCCATTTATACGCTCTAGTGATACACAGTTTATAAAAAAAATAAAACAACTAAAACTCTCAAATAAAAGATTTTGGATTGTTAAGGTAATTTATACGTCAGAAGCTCGATGGATTATTATCTTGAGCTCCTTCGTGCTTTGGAAGGCATATTCAGATCCTATTTGAAGTCGTTTATACCCACTTATCCGCACTGGAACTGTGTAGTGTGTCATAGCTCATTCTGCCTATTCAATTTAATTCGATTATCATAGGAACGCCTGTGCCCAGCTGTGGAGACATTAATAGGTTGGTGATTTTATAATTTTGTTCATAATAAAAAATAGCAATCAATCAGAAAAGTGAGGAAGTTATTATTACATAAATTAAATAAATTTAAGCACCCTGTTGATGAACTGTAAATGTAAACAGGTTGACGTCATCGCTTTCCACCTTACGCTGTAAGAGACCGACCTATTGTTACTGACGCTAATTGTACTCGACACGGGAAAGCGTCGGCTGCTAAATACAATACATGCATACTTATAATAAGGAAATATTGTTTAAGCTTTAGACGAGTCAAATCAAAATCAAGTATGACAAATTAAATTATGAACAAGTTCAAAAACAACAAACAAACAAAAAGTATGTTATCTCGAAATAGGCATGTGAAAACTCGCCATGGAAGCACAGATTTTAAAAATTATCTATTTATGTCAATCGTTCTCGCCAATACTTACAGCTTGCTTTTCGTCTACACTAAGATTTCCATAAAACTTGCATAGAACTAAAATTGCACACATTATGCATCGTAAAGTCTCTTCTGAGTCGGTTCCAATAACGTTCTTCACACGGAGTTCCGTCCTAATTTAAATAAAATATTGCTTAAGAAAGTAAACTGTTTTAAAAGCCAGAGTGATGAAAAACCAACTTAAACACGTATAAGTTATAGTTCTTTATTGTAAGAGATTAATAAACTGAAGAATCGAAGAACAATTGATACTGCAATATATCATTAATTGTATGTAGATACTAAAGGAATCAAGGTATCAAAACTTTTTAGGTGATTTCTAGAAGGTGTTGCTTATACCGCATCCTAAATGAATATTGTACTAATAGTAAACTGTTAATAATAAAAAACATTTTAATATCTTTTATTATGATCATTTAATTGAAAAATCACATTATTTTCTTTCCGAGACTAAAAGATTTATAGAACACCCTTGAAATTCCAACCACATATAACTTCTCTGAGACACATTTGAAATGTCTTTGCGAAGAAAGCCTCAAGGCGAAAGTTAGCGCTGAGTAACAAAATTGCCTTTTCCCTTACAAAGAAAGCTTCAAATGAATGCAGTAATATTCTCCTTGGGAACCTTTGACCGAACTACCTAAGGGGATGTCTCTTCAATATAATACACGATCCTTTTCTATATTACAGTTTGCTTTGAGAGGCACAAGGATGTGTCAGAATTCAATATTAAGTTAAAAAGTTACTGTAAAATACAATAAAAAAAATGTCAAAGTGAATGTCAAAGTCTTCTATTCAAGATACTATAAAAAAATGAGACTTTCTATGGATTCTATGGAAAAATATTGTGATATTATAATGTGCAACTTGGTAACTTTTAACACGTTATTCAGATAAATTAAATACTTAAACTTAATTAAAAATATTAACATTCTACTTTTAACTGCTAAACGCACAAAGAATTACTTTGTGTCTGTAATTTTTTTTCTTATCGTTTAAGTACGTAGGCACTTGATTTTCACAAAAATAAACAATTATGGGCATCAAAACTAGGATATCAAAACTATTATGGACTTGTGTATAGAACCCGTTATAAGCGCCATTTTTTCTGAAGAGTAAATAGTAAACGTCTTATGAATAACCGAGTAATTTGTCAATCTATTATTAACAATTGTAAATACTATCACTTTTTAAACGCTTCTACAAAACGTTTTTTAACTAACCGTTGAAACTCCATATAAAATTCCTTATACAAAAAACAAATCCACAAAAACCCGCGAAACTTATCTTTTAAAACTCTAAAAGGGAATAATAGCAATAAAATCAAAACAGACCGAGCCCTGTAGCCCATTTGAGGGCATTCGGAGCCTTTTATTTTCAATGTTGATCTCTATCGGTGTTGGTTAAGGTGCAACTTTGTCCAACTAAAGCTGTTGTTAAGAAGTCGGCTCACGTTCGAAGCGTTCTGAAACCGCTCGTCAGTGACTGTAGCGTTTTTTATGTATTCATTTGGCGAGAGATAAGGCTCTATTTTATGGGATAGATTACTATGTACCAAAATGGCTAACAAATGTAGAGTACTATAACGTAGAATGTATAGATTAACACCTAACATAGTTTTATTTATAGCCCCTCCTATTTCAACTTAATGGTGATCGTGTTTATTAAGCAATAAACAAGAACAACAACAACGTTTTCTAAAATTTGATTGGGATTTGGAAGCCATCAATTCTGTAAAATTTTGAAAACTCTAAAATGTTAATTCATATGAAGCGTTTAGAAGTAATCTTCCATCAAAAGTCGTCGATTCATAAATCTGTTTTTGATATCATAATTATGTATTTGATTTACTAGCTTAGGTCCGCAACTTCATTTGCATCGTATTAATATTGTGTTATAGTAGTTTAATTTTAATCTATTTTCTAAAAAATAAAAGGCTTTAATTTGGCTGTTTTCTTGTATCCTAGTTGTACATTCGTGAAATAATTCCATTACAACTTTGCCAAAACTAAATCGGTGATTTTGTTTTAACATAAAACACTGGAAGCACTTTTATTTTGGAAAAGAAACAAATGTAAGATATTTATTATTTTTCAAATTAAAACTTCATTTGAAATTGGACTTGTAAAAAGTTAGCCATCATATCTTCGTCCGCATCCAAATTGAGTTTATTAAATTTATAAGAATAAAAATTATTATTCGATGTTTTTAAAGTCGTTTTGTTCCAAGCTTAAACTACTTACAAGTTTATATTCTTTTTAAATTGATATAAAACCTAATTATCAGTTTCAAAGTAAAGTAGAAGCATGCATAAGAATGTTAGTAAATTAATGCTTCTTCGTACAAATTTCTTCTCATATTTTCATTCCTTCGTAGGATGCCGGTAAGATATCAAATCTATATTTATTTAGGGTTTCATACTTCTAACACAAAATTTCATTGAAAGTTACTTTTGCTTTTTTATTACTAGTATGGATAGTTAACGAAGAAAGAGTACCACTTCTCTGGTAAAACAGGTAACGTTGTAAAAATATCATAGCTCTTGGTACCTACCTCATAAGAGTGATGCCAAAGTGAAGGTTTATTCTTGGGGTTTATTCATTTAATCAGATTCATATATCGGGAGGGTAGCTTTTTAGATAGTCAGCATAAAATAATCTTTAAATCCTTAACCATTAGTTAAGTATGATATAATAAAGTAGAAATATAAAGACTGACAAGTTTATTTAATGTACCCACTTTAATAACAATACGAAAAATAAACTACTCTTTCTAAATTAGGAGAACTAATTTATAAACGGCATATTTAATTATTTTAATATGAGCAAATGTATTGATATATTTATTTTGAATATGTTCTTAACTGTTATATTATGAAAAATTACACATAGCTCTCTTTAGACCGTCGTACCAGGGTAACAAGTGACCTGAAATTACATTATTTATGAAGAGACCAATATGAATTTTTTAAAGAAATTATCCCAAAGGCGGACGGGCAATATAAAAACACCCGTTGGACTTAATTAGCTGGAAATTAGAATTTCACGAGAAGGGCTATTAGGGCCGGTTTTAATTTAATATCTCATTCTGACATTAATTTATTAAATTACCTTCAATTTTGAAATTATATTTTTTTTTTATTTTCATTGCATTAGTTCTTGTAATTACTACCTTTCTTATAGGCAATGTTCCGCTTTTACTATTTAATCGACTTCAAAAACGGAGGTAACGGATTTATATTACCATTAATTTTTTCTTTGCATTTGTGGTCCATTACGTCAATAATGGATAGATATTTAAGGATAACGTTTCATGCAATACTTAATTAATAATGGTAATAATGGTAAAAATGGTAATAATAATACTTTACTGTCAATTCCATTGATATACGATCAAGAAATTGGATAAGTATAAATACCTATACTTTAAACTTCTTGATATACAAGTAGTTGTGGAATTAACGTATATTATAACAACATAGTGCAGCTGTAGCAGCCGCAACTTACACGATTGGTGGCTTTCTACTACAACTGGATCAGACCTGGATAGGTCTGCCGATGGGAATCGATGTTCAAATGCGGTTGAAAGATACGTAGAAACAAACTATAATGCACTCACGTACCTTGAGAAGATCGATGATGAATTCCACCTCTATCAGGCACCGGTCGGTTCCTTTACTGTCCAGTATATCCGAAATATGGAGTTAACGCAGTTTTCATATCACATCAAATAGGAAACACAAGCAGACACATGCTTAAAGGGTTAAGTCGTCCAGATGAGTATTATGATGTTACACATTTGGTAAAATGGCGCTCAACTGCCCTCAAGTTTGTAAAATCAAAACTCGCGGGCACAGAGTGCATGACAGCTCATAAAAAATGTCTGCGATTTGTTTCTGTATAATTCACCCACATAGAAACATCCATTCAGAGCTATTTAAATTTAGAATACTAAAGTTCCTATTTCAATAATTTATGAATATGAAATGGTGATGAAACAGCAGCAATTATCGGATATAAAAGCGAGAAGTGTAAAATTTGTTTGCAAAATGTTTATTTGTTTTCTATGATTTCATTATGATATCATATAATCATCATTACGTTTGTATATTAATGTATCCAACTCAGCGGTTAATTCATGAATTGCATGGCGAAACCAACCTAATAATAGGCTGTTACGACCCTAAATCGGATGTATAATAATCGTCTGTCATGTTAGAAAAAATATGAATTTATTATAGCTCTTTGTTTGTACGCACGGATACTAAATTTAAACTAGACGACAATAATACCTTGAAATAGTACACGAATTTCTTTTAATTTAAAGGTTGTTGAATCAAGAGCAGTTTGTCTTGTTAGGACCATTTTAAGCAACACTAACATCTAATAATTCAATATAAATACTTACACTTATTTTTTGTAGCTTCTAAATATATAAATGTTAACATTTTTATCCATAAAGAACCGTTTAGCTCTTATTTATTGATCTATATCACCATGACGTTTGTCGTATCCCCCCAAACGTTTGACTGGAAAGGAATGCAATTAAGTCCGCATTTTGTACATATAGCTTGAAGGTCAGGTTACCAAAATATAAAAAAGATCCTCAACTGATTTTAAATTCTCCCCAAAATGCATAAGTTGAGAAATTTGACAGTTTAATGTAACCTGACGTGAAAGTTTAAAAGATAAATAAATAAATTAACTACAACCGTAATCTGGTAATTGTTAAAACAAATGTAATGATCACGAACCATCTTATTATTTAAATTAATAATTATATCAAAAGTAGGTATAACTTCAAAAATATATCCTGTCGTAGAACTTATAATAAAAAAAGCAAAGATTTTTTTACGTCTATAAAATTCTTTCTTCTTGTTGAAATATGAGAAAAAGGCATCTCTTTAAGATCAGCGACATCAATAAGAGTCGACCCGCGACGTCACGAAACAACAGACACACGCTCACGGCCACAAAAGAACTTCATTGCTGTCATTTCCATTTGCTCAGTGCACCCGAGATTTGCGCTCTGGGGCCATAATTTAAGCGAATTTTAAACGATGGTGCAAATACCTCGTATATCATAGATACACATAAAGCTAACACCAATAATTGTTTCTTTTTTAATTTAAGAAAAAAAATGATACAACTCTATAGTTATGGTATAGTATATAACTATACCATAAAATGAATACATGTATCAGTATTATTAATATATTCACATTAATGTTAAAGTCAGCAAGCCAATCCGTTAATGTTTAAGTAATAATTGCATCTCAATAGAAGCTCAACAACTCGCATTTTACCATTGTGCTATAGATAGCAATAGATAGCTCAGTTCAATATTATTAGATCAATGTCTTCCTCGCACATCGATGATAACAATTAAATTGTAATATCGGACTTCAGGTAGATAGTATGACAAAATGCAATTAGATAAGATGCGAATATTACGTAAATATGTCGTATTAGCGGAATTGGCTTGCAGGTTTGTCATTCCCTATTCGCTTTCAGCTTTATTCGCTCGTTTTATGACCCTACCACAATTTTGTATACTCTCCCGTGTTTCCTTTCATAAGGGGGCGTAAAGCAACGTTCCTATTTCCGGGCGGGCGCGTGACGGCGCGGCTGCGGCGCGGGCGCGGTCGCTCGCATTCCAATAATGACACCCTGTTCTCTTTTGTTTTGGTATATTTACACTTTTGAATCTTACTTTTTTATTTTAGGCAGCTAACCTTCGTGGTTGTGTGTTTTTACGCGGCTACGCACGCCTTTTTGTGACGGTGCAATTGTTATATGTTACCATGTTTGGGTATAGTAGCTAATGCTCGTGCACTTAAACACGTGATAATTAGGCGATTTAGAAATTACATGAGTATGATAACAGGAACCTTTTACGATGATCAAAGAACACCAATCCGAGTGTGGACGACAGACACTGGCCATCAGCTTTTCAAAATAGTTTTAATATATTTTATGTTTTTATACTTTTTGAATTTGTATCTGTTCTTTTTGATATGTGTTATTGTAAATAAATCACTCAATAAATAATTATTAATAAGTGTATATGAATACAGAATAGAGTTTAAATTCATTAGTTCAAGGAAAGTAATAACTATTTTCTTTATTTAAATCGCTATCTATAACACAATAGTACAAAACAGCATTATTTCATATTTAATATGTATGTGTTTGAATGATTAATGACGAATAACAATTTCATTAATTTAGGGAAAATCATTTATCAAATCTTATTTTAAAAATCATTTCTTTGAATAAATTTTTTTAAATCATTTTTATTGCACACTTATTTTATTTAAAGAAAAAACATGATAATATAATAGACAACTTGAATGTATAATTTATTTTTCAATAAAAAAAATATATATCAATATATGCGCATAAAGTATAAAATACAGCAGTTCGTTTTATAGTATATGCATAATAGTTGAAAAATAGAGCACATTATTCAAGTTCCCACTCTTAAGAAATACACAAATGTTCAAGTATCCCTTCGCTGAATAAATCTTCGTAGACCATTTGTCACTTTGCCAAAGTAAAAATTCACTTACTGAGTAAATTATTATCGCATAAACCACTCCACTAGGGTAACTATGACATGACCTAGTTTATTATATTTTATAAGGATTTTTTAATTTTCTGTTGCTATCTATTTGAAAAACTTTCTATTTGTAATGAGAAAAGTGTTCAAATACTTAGGTAATGTTATAGGTTAAAAATAAATAGGTAATGTTAATTAATTTATTCTATATGACATTTAGAAACACGACAGGCGGATTTAGGTAATAATTGTTTAAATCAAATAAGACATTTGATTTAGTATCGTTATTAGAACACATTTACAAAGAAAAAACATTGCCTATAGTAATATTAATAATTAAATATTAAAATGGTCACGTTAATTTTAATAGCAGTGAACAAACTGTAGGTATATTGACCAAAATCGATCAGCCTCCGGGTACAGTAGATTTTCATTATTTACCTATGATGTTAGTTTGTTAAAAAGAGTCAACTGCACATCAGACTATACATAACTGTCATATTTTCCCACTTTATTTCAAACCTAAATATCTTGAAGGTAGAGATCAAAATCCATTGCAGACATTTGACCTGCAACCGCGCGTCCATACTTGTGTCGCTAAATGTGAAGTAAAAGATCTAAACAAGCATTAATTAAAAATTATGGCACAGTCCATGGAAAATCTCATATCATGTGGACGCTAGCATGCAACGCTGGTGCTGTAGCGTTAAGTTTTAAATCCAGGATTAGAGAGAAAAATTAAGAGGTTTAAGTTGCGAGTAATGTCGTGCTTAGAATTACGTCACAACAGACGCAGCAGTAAGCGGACCAAATTTGTGGCCAGATAAATGGTAGCGGTATTCATTTATGCTCTAGTTAAATGCAAACATGATTAAGTTACATAAAGAATTTCTATACTAAATTGTTCACCTGTACATAATTTTTCTTTACCCTCGTTTACTGATATTTTATTTATACTTCTGTTTGAAATTCAATTAGGTATTTTTTATGTTATAATTATTTCAGCTATGATAACGACTTTTCTTGTTCGATTGTTTAGCTTTATCAAGAAATTTCAAGAAATTGATTGAGCGCAATACTATAACACTAACAGTATATAACGCAACGATTTTTAAAAATTTGGTCTGTCTGTTTGTCCTTTTATCTGCTTGTATGTTACTCTCTAAAACTACTGAAATAGCAAAACCTTTCAGTAGTTACACCTGATAAGCAAGCATATTTTGCTGCCTAACTAAAATTTGAAACATCTTATGTGGAACTCTAAAAGTTCGCTGCACTATAACATATACAGAGACCATCCTTTTTTTCAAGCAACTTACATGACTCTTCACATTCTTAACGGTGACCAACACACACAAAGGACAACATTCTTAAATTAGCATAGTAAGTGGTCGTTTTCGTTCCTTACTTCATTTGTTTGCAATAATGTCGGTGCTTTGTGGTCTTTCAAATCTTTAATTTACCTTAAGATTATGGGAAAAGTATAAACAAATCTATCTGACGACATTTTACGGACTTAAAGGAAGAATATGCAGTATTCAGTAACTCCAACCAATGACAGAGTGTTAAGTAGATCCCTTTGATCTATAAAAGAAATTGTCTTTTCGATTGGTGAAAATGTTTCGGTGAGTACGATCTACCTGTACCCTAACTTGAACCAAATCAATCGCTAATATCTTACTGAAACTCATCTTTGTTCTACAGAATTGGCCAGCGTAGTTAATATTTCAAAGTACTTCAAATTTCTCTATTGAACAAAGGGAAATATATCTAACAAAAAGTTATCCACATCGTCTCTAATAATGTAGTAAGGTTGTTTTTCTTAGATGCACTTAACATATATATTTCAAGAGCAACCCTGGCTGGAATTAGGCGACCGAATACGATCGCTCTCGTAGTAGAAACTTCAGGGTTGCTACTAAATTGCTTTTATTTAGACGAAAGTTTATGCTTTTAACAAAAGACTGGTTTCTGATGAGCACCGGCAGCTGGACCGGTCTCTTTTATATATTTATCTCTAATATATGTTTTGATCTTTTTTTTTATTTTAAATGTTTATTTGATTATTTGTTATAAAAACATATATTAAATTTGTGTTATCATAATTCTTAATACAAAATGCTTAAAAAATCCACTTGGTCCCTGGCACCCTGAGATGGGAATCGAACCCACGACTTTTCGCAATCCGGGCGACTGCTTCAACTGCAGAGCTACCCAGGACCTAACAGGACTGACGAATCTTTCAATCACTTGTTACTTTTCGCTAACTTTACAGAGATTAATTGACACTGTGCTTTGACGAGGAGCTGTCTTTTTTGGAAAGTTTTTGTGAAGATCAGGAGTTTATTTTTATACCTGTGCCCACACCACCCTCGTTAATAACACTTCATTTTTAAAAAGCAGTAAGAACGCCTGATTTTATTTTCAAAAATAAACGTCCCCTAGAAACTTGTTTGAATCAACAACTAAAATAAAGTAAAACGTCACGTTGTCGTCTTATATAATCTGTGCCGTCTCACAAGTAGTTGGAGTTGTCGCAACGACACAATACAACTTTGATAGCTATCAAAGTTTTCTGACGAGACACATATGTGATGGATAGCATATATCTCGAAAATGTGACTGTAGTAAATCACAAATTATACATTTTGTACTTAATAAATCATATTTTAATATAAAATATAATATTCTATATGTGAAAAAATTAATCCCTATTTCCCTTGGTCACACCATGAGACGTGAATGTCCCGATTTAGCTAATGCTTTTCTTTCTTGTGTTGTTATTGTCAAGAGAAAGTTCTTATAAAAAGAATTGTGTGGAAAATTAGAAAATTTAAGAATATTTAACCGCCATATGAAATTATTTCTAATCTAACTTTAGTGCTTTGTATAATGTAACCTTATGACGTTTGACATAGAATTGACATTCTGATAATGAGGCAAATATCGTCAAGTAGTCTGTCAGGTCAGCCATTTCATAATAAATACAACTAAAGCGTGTCAGGTAAATATGCTTTTAAATAATACATATTCTAAGGTTATTAATTATTAAAAAGACGACAAATATCTCGTTAACACTGTAAAAGATCCAAATCGTGTGAAAAATTAAATACTTTTTTTTTATACGCGCGATAAACCATTTACAAATTGTTTTATTTATATGTAGTTTAAAAGCTGCTGGCGCCTTACTATCGAACACAAAGTGAAATGAACTAATAAAAGTGAGATTTTGACTTTAAACAAAACAGCCAATATTTCATGTATTTTCAAGATTAAAAAATGAATAATGTTGATTAACTGTTATGTATTATCTATGTTTTATATGGCATCTCAAAAAAACCTTTTTGAATGATGGCAACAAAGCCTTCCTTCTTCTCCATTTTTGACGACGCTAAGCGTGCATTTGTTAATTAATGTATTTTGTGATTAAACTAATAAAGAGCAGTGAATCACAATTTTATATCTTTCATTGATCACGGCGATCATTGTGTCTCTGAAGGACAGAGGACACATCATTTCTGGCGACGAGTATTAAATTGGTAAGAAGAGCAAATTTTTTTTCAACGCGTCGTTTTTCAAAATCGTAATGGCGAAGCTAACTTTGAAACCCTTTGCCGAGGGTGAGGATATAGATTGCTTCCTTGAAAGGTTAGAACAATTTTTCACGGCAAATACAGTGGATGAAAGCAAACAAGTAGCCACATTGTTAACAATGATTGATGAAAAGACCTATAAAGTGCTAAAAAGTATTGTGCACCCGGCATTACCCAAAACTAAAACCTACAAAGAATTAGAAGAAGCACTCAAATTGCGGTATAAAACAAGAATTTCGTACTTTAGAAAAAGGACAGAATTTGATAAATTAAAACAAGAAGATGAGGAGTGTATAACGAAATGGTATGCAAGGGTCAGAGAAATGGCTGCAGATTGCAATTTTAAAGACATCGAAGACAGAGTCAAAGACAAATTTGTCACAGGTTTGAAACAAGGTCCAATTTTTGAACGGTTATGTGAAGAGGACATTAACAAAAGTCTAACTAATTTAATTGAAATTGCTCTGAACAAAGAATCAGTGTTAAAAGACAGAGGAACAGTTTATAGGATTTCACACAAAATAATTAGCAAAGATAAACTGGAAACTACAAAAGATCCAAGTTTCAATAACAAAGAATTAAAGTGTATTCATTGTGGCAAAGGTAATCATTCATTTGCAAGGTGCAAATATAAGACATATAAATGCAAAAAATGTGCCAAAACGGGTCATTTAGCAGCAGTGTGTAAAAAGAAACTTTTAAATGTTGTTGATATTAACAGCGAGGAAGAAAATTTAAACGGAATGGATGTTTTTAATGTGGACAAGGCACAAAAACAGGTAAATTTTATTTCACCATTTCTTATAAAATGTAAAGTGAACAACATATTGTTATGCATGGAATTAGACAGTGGAGCGGCTATTTCCTGTATTCCAGAGACAGTGTATAAACAAAAATTTTCCCAATTTAATTTAATACACACTGATATTGAATTGAAAACTTACTGTGGACAGATTGTAAAGCCAATAGGAAAAATATCAATTTCTATCGATTATAAGGGCAAGACAGCTAAAGGTCATTTATTTGTTGTAAGGAAAGGGTCTAAGTGTTTATTTGGAAGAGATTTTATAACAAAATTAAATTTTGACTTTAAAATTAATATGAATATAAATTACATAGAAAATCAGACATTAGAAAATATTTTACAAGAATTTTCACAAGTTTTTAAAAATGAATTAGGCATTATAAAGGGTGAAGATTAAGGTTAGAGCTTAAAGAAGATGCTAAACCGATTTTTCATAAACCAAGGCCTGTACCACATGCTTTTAAGGAAAAAGTAGATTTGGAAATAAGTAAATTAGAAAAAGAAGGTGTGTTAGAAAAAGTTGAAACATCTAAATGGGGCACACCATTAGTTCCAGTTATTAAAGAAAACGGAGGTTTGAGATTATGTGCAAACTATAAAATAACACTAAATAAATATTTGAAAGATATTAATCATCCATTACCCCGAATTGAAGACATTTTTACAGCATTACAGGGAGGTGAGAAGTTCACTAAGTTAGATTTACGGAATGCTTTCAATCATCTACTGGTTGATGATTATTCTGGTGAGTTATTAGCATGGTCAACACCAAAGGGCATTTATAAATTGAAGCGTTTACCTTATGGCACAAAGCCTGCCAGTGCCATATTTCAAGCCAAGATGGAAAAAAATTTATTAGGAGCCAAAGGAGTGGTCAATTTCATCGATGATATCCTGGTAACAAGAGCCAATGATCAAGAACATATAAACAACTTAAGGGAGGTTTTAAGAAGATTCAAAGATGCAGGTATTAGATTAAATAAATCAAAGTGTTTATTTCTTCAAAGCGAGGTTAAGTACCTAGGGCATATTATTTCTAAAGATGGTTTAAAGAAGGATCAATCTAAAATTGTTGCAATTCTTAAAGCACCAGCACCAACTAATGTATCTGAGGTTAGGTCATGGATTGGTATGGTTAATTATTATTCTAAATTTGTTTCACATTTATCAGAAATTTTAAAGCCTATTTATGATTTATTACAAAAAAATAAGAAATTTATTTGGACAAAAGAATGCAATAATGCTTTTGAAAAAATTAAAAAAGAAATTGTATCTGATAAGGTGTTAGTACATTTTAATAGAGATTTACCTTTAAGACTTTCATGTGATGCTTCACAAAACGGTATAGGAGCAGTATTAAGTCATGTTATGCAAGATGGATCTGATAGACCAATAAGTTTTATATCTAGAGTTTATACTAAGGCTGAAAAGGGCTATTCTATGATTCATAAAGAAGCATTAGCTATTTACTGGGCTGTAAGTAAATTTTATCAATATTTGATAGGTACCAAGTTTGAATTAGAATCAGATCATAAACCTTTACAAGCTTTATTTGGAGAAAATAAAAGCTTACCACAAATGGCTGCAGGTAGGTTACAAAGATGGTCTATTTATCTGGCTAATTTTGATTACACTTTTAAACATGTTCAAGGGACAACAAATGTAAAAGCTGATTGTATGTCTAGATTACCATTAAACTTACCAAATGAAAACCAAGACATAAAAAGTTATGATTATATTAATTTTGTTGAGCAGCAAAATGTAATTGATTTAAATATGGTTAGATCAGAAACTAGAAAAGATCCTGTTTTAAGTTCTGTTTATAATATGATTAGATATGGATTTCCTAATTGTAATCGAGATAATAATTTAAAACCATTTTTTCAAAGGAAAAGTGAATTGTATATTGACCAAAATGTTATAGTGTGGGGATACAGAGTAGTTATTCCAAAAAAATTAAGGTTATGTTTATTAAAAGAACTGCATTCCACACATGAAGGAATAGTTAAAATGAAAAATAATGCAAGGTCTTATTTTTGGTGGCCTGGTTTGGATGACCAAATAGAGAATTTTGTAAAAAGTTGTAACATTTGCATGGCAGCTAGACCAGAACCACAAAAGTCTGTTATATTATCTTGGCCTAAAACAAATTATCCTTATGAGCGTATTCATGCTGATTTTCTTGGTCCTATAGACAATAAAATGATTTTAATTATTATAGACACTTATTCAAAATGGCCAGAAACATTTATTATGAGAAGTACAGACTCTAAACAAACTGTAGAAAAATTTAGAGAATGTTTTAGTAGATATGGTTTACCAAAATATGTTGTAACAGATAATGCAAGTACTTTTTGCAGTAAAGAGTTTTCAGAATTTTTATCTAAAAATGGTATTCAACATGAAACATCTCCACCGTTTCATCCAGCGACCAATGGTCTAGCTGAGAATGGAGTGAGAAATTTTAAGTGTTCCATGTTAAAATCTTTAAAAGATAAAGTAAATGTAAATGTGTCTTTTGAAACATTAATGAATAGATATCTATTTCATTACAGAAATTCAATTCACATGTCTACAGGTGTATCACCATCTGAATTAATGTTTCAAAGAAAATTAAAAACAAGATTTGATTTGTTAGCAACTAAAAATAATACAAAGAATAAAGAAATAGGAGGAAAAAGAAAAGAAATATATAAAGAGGGAGATATTGTTTATTGTAGAGATTACAGAAATCCAAATAAGAAAAATTTTGTAAAAGCTAAAATAGATGAAGTTTTAGGAAAGAGAACTTATCTTTGTAAAGTAGAGAATGAAAATTTAATTTGGAAAAGACATTTAGATCAAATTGTTAGCTGTTCTCAAAACTTTTCTGATAATAGTAATGTTTATAGAGACAAAAATTGTAACGATAGTAGTTGTAAAGATGTTCAAGACCATTCACTTAATATTGGAAAAGATATTTCAGAAAATTTATTTAATAATTCTAAAAATAGTATTTATGCTGAAAATATTGATTGCAAAAATGTACAAAACCAGAATTCAGAATTAATTCAAATAAATAAAGATTGTGAAACAGAGGCTAATGTTAATAATGATAAAGAAATTAAAGAGAATACTGAAAAGGCTCAAGTTAGTACAAATATTAATTCTGCATTCATTAGGGAAAATATAAGTCGTTCAGGTAGAATTATTAAACCACCCCAACGATTAAACTTGTGAGGGGGGTATTGTTATGTATTATCTATGTTTTATATGGCATCTCAAAAAAACCTTTTTGAATGATGGCAACAGAGCCTTCCTTCTTCTCCATTTTTGACGACGCTAAGCGTGCATTTGTTAATTAATGTATTTTGTGATTAAACTAATAAAGAGCAGTGAATCACAATTTTATATCTTTCATTGATCACGGCGATCATTGTGTCTCTGAAGGACAGAGGACACATCATTAACTATTCCAGAATATGAATTAGTGCAAAATGTTCTTTTAATTAATTTTTTTGTATAAAGATACAGCACAAGATTGATTGAGTCATACCTACATATCTTAGATATTCCATCCCTATGTTATTTCGAAACTCACTTTTTTTCACTTGTGCCATGAAAAGTATAGATAATATCAACTTGAGTTAAACCGGAGTTATTTTAAAAATGAGTTTTTTCGAAATCCAAAATTTTGATTCAAGGTGCTCGTCTACTGCCTCAGCACGCATGCACAGGCCGGCACGGAAGCACGGACGTCGGAATTATGCTGATGACGTCATAGGATTTTTCAATATCATCTTTAAAGAAGTATTAAAAGGAATTTTATATAATAAATTTCATGTCGTACAGGCGGTGCGCGAGTGTTGACACCTTTTATTCCTGAATTTGCTTTACATTTTTTTCTTCATTATAACAAAAACTTAAACAAGAATTACGTTTACTAGTATATCCCAAGTGATATTTACTTTATTATTATCACATAAGCTTGAATGTATATTTGGTTCCAGGCGGTGGATTGCCGGGAGCGAGCGGGAGTGAAGGCATCCGTTCCGAACGGCCATACTTCGACGATGTGTCTCCCAGGAACGTGTCCGCTGTGGTGGGGCAGTCAGCCGTACTGCGGTGCAGGGCCAAACACATAGGGAATAGAACTGTAAGTAAATCTTATAGAATATATTGTTTCAAGTTTTCATTGTAATTTACATGACAATGATAGTTTTGTATGGGATTAGTACCATGTACTTATGGAATTCCTGATATATCAGCGCTGTTGGGAGCACCTTGGTCATGAAGTAATCATGGCGCTAACAACAGCGCTGAAATATTGGGAATTATATCAGCACATGCAGCAATACCTTAGAAAACTATCATTCTAATCTTATAGAAGTTCTAACTGCATGACGATTATACAGTTTTAACTCCCGTTACACCCACACATATTCCTAAACATCTATCTGTTTCCAATATTTCATCTACGTCATCATTAGCATATATACCTATTAAGCATATTTCGAATTGAATCGAATAGAGTGAATAGACTATGACCCACCACGTGTGCCCAATGCTGATTTGTGGGTGTTAACAACTAACGATGCAGCCGGAAACAATAGCTTTATCAACTTTCCGAAGCAAGGAGGAACTCCAGAAAATAAATTTTTGGTTACCCATCCTATGGCCGGCCCTAGCGATAGTTTCGTAACTTACGAATGCATCAAACTCGTCCTCATCATCTTTTTATCATCATTAGCAGCTTATTATGTCCCCACTACAAGAGTACAGGTCTTCTCTTCAAATGGAATCAAATAGAAAGAATGGGTCATACTCGTACATAAGTGGGTGCTAACGTCTGCACATTGAGACGGGACCGATTTACTGTCCAATAAATTAGACGTTGTTTACATTACTAAAGCGTTGATTATTAAAAGAAAATCTCAAAATTAGATTGACTTTTGAGTGTGAATAACTTACGATGCAGACAGTAACGTTGAAAAGAATTCGAAAACAAGCTTATTATCTCGTTTTCCGATATTAATCTCATTCTTTTGATTTAACGGATTTCTTATACGCTACTATGTTGCGTTTTAAATACATAAAATATTTAAAAGCTGTCTCAGATTATTGGTCTTAATTTACTAAATAAATATCACAGCTACTGCTCATTTCTCTTTCAATACCTTATTATCACAATTTAGTAGAGAACAACGCCATCTGCCGGATAGCAAATATAATAGCTCATGGCTTTCTTATTCCCCGGCAATTACGGCCACAGTCAGCGCCTTCAATCAACGTAATCCCAACATAAATTACTGATATTAAGGCAACAATAGCCCCGGAGACCACGAGCCGGTATTAACTCTAATTCAAGGTAGGCTTGCACCACGAAACCGTTGACCTGCTATTAGAGATATACGACTATTACGTTGAGCTATAAATAATTAAAGGCTGAGCTTTATACAAACTTACACACAGAATGTTATTATTTAATCACGTTTCATTTACAAAAACAACGTAAGCCAACTTATACAAACGAACACATTTTTTTTCTTTACAGATTTTTTATTTACCAAAAACATATATTTATTTAAAGATCATGATTTTTTTAACATCGCCTGTGAAAAACTGACAATGATACCGCAGCAGTGAAATTATTATATATAATGAAAATGCTAATATATTAAAATCGATTTTAGTATAGTTTACGGTACCGTATTGTTTTTTTATCGAGAAAGCTGATAAGAATATAAGATGTTGTCACCCAATAGTTTCTTGGACTTATTTCAATACCGAATTAAATTGATACTTTTCGTATGCTCTGAACACCTTCTAAACGAATTAATGAGATCAGTAAAATAATAGACAGTTTTTCAATTAAAAGTAAAAATCAAATTAAATTGTTTCATGATCATTACAGATTTATATGTGTACTGTCTCACTTGTCTGTCAGAGCTTTTTATGTATCTTTAATCGTAATAGGACGCTTCACGCGTGGAACGGCAATGAACGTGTTAAATTAGTAATACGTAAATGTAGATACTTCAGATTTTCAAATGTGTCTCGCATATGAAAAGAGTTATATCAAGAAAGTAAAAGACGTATACGAGGGTCAAACTGAAAGTTCTTAGAACTGGCCACTTATAAACAATATAATAAAAAAATAATTCTAAAATTTGAAAATATAACTCTTTGCCAATATTACTGAGTATATATTTCATTCATTTGTCATTTGTTTTACGATTTGGCGGCAAATTGAAAATTGTCTGTGTCACGTCATCATGAATTTAACACGAGAAAATTTTCGTGCAATGATTTTTTATGACTTTCGATGTCATTTAAGTCAACAAGAAAGTTATGATAGACTACGATTGGCCTTTCACGATGAAGCCCCGTCTCGTGCGACTGTTTACAACTGGTTTAATGAGTTTAAACGTGGTCGCACTAATCTCACTGATGATTTACGTGAGGGACGGCCTTCTACGGCGACGACTGAAGATAACATCTGTGTTATGCGGCGTATGATAGAGACTGACAAAAGAGTGACCTATCAACAGATTCGGACAAGCTTAGGCATCGGTATGAGTCAAGTGCACAAAATCCTCCACGAACATTTAGCGGTCAGGAAGCTTTGCGCCCGGTGGATACCTCATAATTTGACTGAGGCTCAAAAACTCCATCGTGTGGATTGGTGTCGTAAAATGATTGAAAGATTTAACGGAGGTGACTCAAATGCTGTGTTCGACATACTAACAGGTGACGAAAGCTGGATTTACTGTTATGATCCTAAAACCAAAAGACAATCTGCTCAGTGGGTGTTTCCTTTCGAGGAGTTGCCAACTAAAGTGAAGAGAGATCGAAGTGCGGGAAAAAAAATGGTGGCCTCGTTCTTTGGAAGGATAGGTCATTTTGCAACAATTGTGTTAGAGGATCAAAAAACAGTTTCTGCAGAATGGTACACTACCAATTGTTTGCCACTTGTCTTGGAAAAAGTTCGAGAGAAACGACCTCGCAGTAGGATCCTCCTTCACCACGACAACGCCTCGTCGCACACCGCCAAGCGAACGATCGACTATTTGGCGACATCAAACGTTGAATTACTGGGTCACCCGCCGTATAGCCCCGACCTCGCGCCTTGTGATTTTTATTTATTTCCAAAAATTAAAGAAAAACTTAAAGGAAAGCGGTTTATGAATGCTGAAGAAGCGGTGGCTGCGTATCGCGATGCCATTGAAGAGACCCCTAAGGACGAGTGGGCAAAGTGCTTTTCCCAGTGGTTCCATCGCATGCAGCGGTGTATTGACGTGAATGGACAATATTTTGAAAAGATATAATAAAACTAATAACTGGCTAATGTAATCAGTTTTTGATTTTCTAAGAACTTTCAGTTTGACCCTCGTATTAAGACTATTTGGGGTTCGTTACTTTCTGTCTCCGCTGTAATCCAGTATAAAAATTTATGTAAATAGATAGGTATCATCAATGATATTGCAATAAAAGGTGTCACCACAAATAATAATGTCAATAAAACTCATCAGGACATTAAATCTCGCATGAATTCCAAAAGCTAAATGGTAATGCGTACATGTACAACTCTTTAAAAAGCTTCGTAATCAAACAATTATTTTAAATTACCTGAACCTAATCCTTGCATAAGATTGTAGTAAAATCACGACCAACATCCTACAACACTAAAATAGGGATATTTTTCTTTTGTAAAAGTTCAATAACCGATGAGATTAAGGAGGTATACATTACCTTAATGATCATTTTTTTATGAGGTACAGTCAATCCTTTGTATTGTTCTATGACCAGTTCATATTTCTTATCTGTCGTACCCCACCTGCTCGCATCATTTTTCACTGTCGAACACTCATTGGACCCTCAATATCCCTCCTCAGACACGGTCGGATGACCGCCATATTAATGGTGGAAGGCTCTACAACCCATTCCTGGAAATAAATAGCCCTCTGACGTGTCCCGAGACGCATTATAATATATTGTTCAGGGGGAATTATCTTACGTCATTTCCTTGTAAAAAAAAAGAGCGCGGTATGAATCCGAGGGGCTCGTAAATTTTTTGGTCTGTTGGTTTGACATTAGTGTCACTATTTCGATGTGAATAATAGTGTTTAGAAAATTTTTTTTTTGCAGTGCTTAACTAAATGTAAGATTAATACTCATGATGCTTAGCTTAGAGAACCGGTCGTTAATGACAATTCACAAAGTTAGTCCAAATAAATAAAAAAATACATTGTTTGATTTTTTCATTTACTAGTTGAATAAACTAATGTGAAATCATATGAATGTTGGTCCAATAGTTTCATAACAAATAAAAGTTTAAATAATAAATTGACAGTTTACAATTTACTATATTGTTTCGGACGCCATTTAAATTTTTAAATTATTTCATGATATGCTAAATGTTACATAGAAGAAGAAGCATTTATTGATATTACCAATTATAAATAAAAACAAGAACGTAAATTAAAGGAACATATACTATGATAAACAGAGGACGAAAATAATTAGACATTACATGTTCACATTAATGAAATCAATCAGGACTCTGCCTCAGCTGGTGTTGGCGTGTCACACAAGAGTGCCAAACCAACGCTGGTATTCTGGCAGAGTCTGTGCGGTACGCGGAACAAACGTTACATTAATAACATATTAAATTAATTAATAAATATATACAGAACAAACAACACATAAACAAATAACATAATCACATAATATTATACAAACAAACAAAAAAAAATTATAAAACCTATGTTATAAATAAATAAAGCAACAAACGTTGATCTAAGTAAACCAGAAGCTTAGTTTATCTTCACCCGAAGTAATGGTATATACGAAACCACCATATAAGCAGTAAGTTGATTCCAATTTACTTAATTGTATTTGTGCACGTACTCAAATCCCTTCGATTATTGCCCTTCAATTAATGGGGTTTACAAAATACGTAATAAACTGTATTGAACACTGGAAACTATTTTGTCGTAAATTTTTTCCTAGATTTGACCCACCAAGGTAAGCTAAATGCGATGGAATTTCATGTGCACTCAATTTATTCCACAATAAACAAAAGATATTCATTCATCATGAATAAATTCAGAATCTTTGTCGAGATAAACTTTTAAGGTCGAGACTTCCAAGATTTTTAAAAACGGGCGCTTAGCCGTTACATAATTGGTTTATTTTAATGCTGTAAAGAGGCTGCACGCTTCGTCTTGTTTAATTACAGGGTTGGCTTAAAGCGACTCACTCTGACCGTTCTAATTACATGCAAAAAAAAAAAACAAAAAAAACTCGACAAAGGAGGCGAATTTATTCTCTAATTTCTCAAGCTCGGGGTCTCTTGAATTAAAAATATAATTCAAACGTTTATTGTTGGTGTAATTTTTATCAAAGGCAGCACTCATCTCTGCTGGTTTCGCGAGCAACAAAATATTATTAAACATACTTTGTAAAAGGGTCTTATTAAAAATACTTTTTTGTTTCAAACACTGCAGAGAATAATAACGGCTTTATGTCATCGACAGGATGTTACCTGATACAATATTGGACAAAAACAACAAAGAAATTGAATTTGAGGCAATCAACAAGGTTGTTTCTAAGAAGTTTAAAATGAAAGTGTAGATTTTAATTTATTAATAATATTGGGTTGTTTGGAAAATTATTGCGCTGTTTTTTTCAAATAATCGAACAAATTTTTTTGATAAACAAGCGTTAATATAGTAGCTGTGAATATATAAGCATAATCGAATGATTTTGTAGATAAATTTAGAAGTTTCCTGTGAATAATATAGAATTAGGGCATCCGTTTGGGAAGACAACGTTGTGAAGAACAACGAACGAAATTTTAACATAATTAAATTCCTAATAAAATATTCAATGATGTAATCAGTAGCCTCATTGCTACATATGGACATCAGAAATTCTGTGCAATATGAGTTTTTATCTTAACTAGTCCAAATCGATTTCTTTATTTTCAACTACAAACAACGAAAATCTGTGCGACACAAGGCACTGTCTTCACATACGTCTTTCGCTTTCCTAACAATCACTCTTTTCATTCTAATCTCATGTTTTTTTTATGGGTTTTAATATCATAATCAAAACTTAATTATTACTTTTGTCGTTTCGAAGTTGTTAATTAATATTTTTTTCTGAATGTATATCCTATTATGGAAACAAAACATTTCAGCAACTTTGCTCAGCTCGACAGACATCTGACAAAATTATAAAGGAAAGAAACCTTAACAATTAAATGATATCTGTTTACACGCTTCAAATGCCTTACAAAATGTAATGAAAATAATAATTTGAGAATTGTAAAGGGTTTCTGACAAATAATTAAACTTTTATCGTATAATATACAAAATCCTTCTTTGTTAAGGGGGAGTTACATTACCAAGATATTTTTCAGTATTAACAAATGGCGCTGATATTAAATGTGATATTTTAATTTTTTAGACTGAAAATATGGTAGATAGAGTTAAAAATATTGAATTGTAATTTATAAAAATAATATGTTGTACTTAGTAGCATTTTAAATGCAAAATTAAATATAAATTCTTGTATATTTTAAGGATTCCGTACTCAAAGGATAAAACGGTACCCTATTACTAAGACTTCGCTGTTCGTCCATCTAACTGTCCATCTATCAGCAGGTTGTATCTCATGAACCATTATAATAAGACAGTTCAAATTTTCACAGAAAACAAATTTAAAAAATAATCGAATAAAATAAATATTTGTGGGGCCCCCCATACAACAAATACAACAAACAAACATACATACATACATACATACATACATACATACATACATACATACATACATATATACATACAAACATACATACATACATTCATACAAACATACATGCATAGACTAATAAACACATTACCCTCCTTTGCGTCGCCCAGTCGGGTAAAAAAATAACCACAAAATTCAAGACGTTTGAGAAGCGCAGTGTAGTAAGGTAAAGAAACTTACATTTCAATCCTATCACGTGACCTACAGAACCAAAACAAATTTATTTGATCATTTTTTATTATCTGTTAAAAAAAACAAACATTAAGATTCATTATTTAACATAATTAGCATCTTATGGTAAACCGTATCACACGTTTTTCCTCCCCCACCGCGTCAAATAAAGCTTTGTTATTAAATTGTCCATTGTCCTATACCAATATAATAATGACCGTGCAATGTGATAAATAATTAAGTTTAGATAGAAATTAATCACTTAACCGGACGGAGCTAGACATTATTCATAATGCTCTCACAATATGAATAATGCAAATACAATTAAAAAGAAAAATTACTGCACTAATAGTTTCCCCTAGGAATCCACTCGAACAAAGTTGCGCGCAATAATCCAGTTGGAAATTGTAATTAAACTATGTTTTCCTTACAGGTTTCCTGGATGAGAAAGCGTGACTTGCACATTTTAACATCTCACATATTCACGTATACTGGAGACGCGAGGTTCAGCGTCCTCCACCCAGAGCCGTCCGACGATTGGGACCTAAAGATAGACTACGTGCAGCCCCGAGACGCCGGTGTCTACGAGTGTCAGATCAACACTGAGCCGAAAATCAATATGGCCGTCATGTTGAACGTTGAAGGTTGGTTCTAGTTTAAAAAAACGAAAAATTTCTCGAATCGATGTAGGTGGAATATCAAATTTAAAAATAGAAAACTTTATTTCGTTGACTGGAATATGTTTTTTTTTTATATAAATATAAAAGAGAACCGATATCGCTTTTCTTTCTTATATTGTAAGAAAACTGAAATCAGAGTCAATATAAGTGCTTTTGTGAAATAAAAAAATTAGACAGCTGCAGCGAATATCGAATTCGAAATAGTCTTTAAGCAAATTAACTTATTGAAAGCTCTTTTGAATCGTATTTAAAGGTTAATACCTTTCTAAGGTTTCATTTTATATTTATTATATAATTAACATAGTAAAAATAATACTCTGAAAACAAGCCGCATCCACTTTTAATGATATTAACATTAATTTGAATATTAATTGAAAAAGTGAATCCGTCGTTATAAAAAGAAACTTAATTACGCAGAACAGATACGGATTCAAGTTCTTAATAGACTTTTAAAAGAAGCAAGCGATAAAAACGGGGACGATGTAAATGAATATAACTTCTGTTATATTTATGTTTTTGGCCATAATTTAAATTAGGTGTCTGTGAATGTAATTTATTTATACAAATTATTTAATTTCACATATTACGTATTGCAAAGTAGGCCTCCCTAGACAAATTTTAATACTATACTAGCTGTTTTGCAATCGCGGGAAAGCTATTAAAAGAAATGTTTAGTAGTTATTAATATTTGTTATTTAATATCTTACCTATTTATTTCCATATATATATATATATATTTATATTGTCTCAAAGGAGACTTATACAACCAGTTGCACAAACGTCTGTAAAGGTTTTATGGCTTATACTCTGTTTTGATTTAAAACATTAATAACTCGATGGACACTTAGTATTAAATCAATGTCTTACTGCTCTTGTAGAATAAATGTTAATATGGTAATAATTTAAATCAAGAAATAATTCATATAAATAAATTTAACGGGCCGCTATTTTGAGAAGTAAAGCAAAAATAACAAGTCTCTCTTGAAATTTATTACTAAATATTTTTTTAATAAAATAAGCTTAAAAAATATATTAAAAAATAACAATCTCAAAGGACCTGAAATCTGGGGAGGATACCCATAATAAGGCATATTTTAAGCACTTTTCATTTAAAAATATCTTCCAGGATAGCACTGTGAATGCAAAATAATTCAAACATAATAATTTAAATAATTTGTAGTTGTATAGACTGTGAAAATGCTGTAGAAACTTATTATTTATAAAAAAAAGTGTCCTTAGTTAAACTTTAACACCGGCTTAGCAATGTCTCCACTACTGAGGCACAGGCTTTCTCTTTGGATGGAATGAAATTGTATGGAATAGGGAGAATGGACCAACACTTATAATACCGACCTAGTGCAGATTGGTGAGTATTAACGACTTCAGATGCAGACGGTACTAACTTTACATGCCTTCGAAAGCACAAAAGAGCTCAAGATTATTAATAAGAGCAATTGCAGGCTTAACGTGCTAGGTACTGCGCCATCGAGTTCTTCAAACTGTACTTGTTTAAAATAAAATTATTCTTGATAATAATATAGTAGCTTCATGCAGCTTTATGTAGAAGAATGGATTTTTATTTTCAGTCCAGAAGGTAGACATTGAATTTTTCCTTCAAAAACAAACAAAGCCCTCTTTATAATATCTCTATAGAATAATAATAAGTGGTACTCCCGTAGTTGCCTTTCTACGCAGGCCACCGTTGAAAACCTCTTCCGTTTTTAATGAAAAATTCACACAACAATTTCAATGTTCCATTAAAAATTCCGTTACGCTCAAAAATACGTTTGCTGTTTTCGTATAATACTGAAGGTGGTCGACATACTGTATTCATTAAAAAAATAATTGCCGCTTTAAAAATGTTATGAATGTGCTTAGTAATGCGGTAGCCGGGCGTTTGGAAATATGCTTTAAACATTATCGACTTAATTGCTAAATAAGAAAGGGAACATCGTTAGACCAAATGATAATAAAAAGAAATTCAAATCCAAGGAAAATAACAAGCTTTCAGAATTTTTGAAGATAAAAAAGTTGCAACTACTTGTTTTTACACCGACTAAAGTACAGTGCAGGCATGACATTCTGGCTTGACCTCCTTAATTGAACGAGTGATTAAACATATTGAAATAAATTTGAATGACTCATTTGAATACTTGTATATACTTTTCTTTACTATACTAGTAAAGAAACATATCCATTAATTCCATCCATTGATTAGCAAGACGTTTTTATTTTGATGAAGAAAGGTCTTTTAAACAAAAATTAAAGATAACAAAATTTTACAAAACGTGTATCTGTAAACATATATAACTTGGCACTTTCGTGTAGTTTAAGCATTTTGTTAGAAATCTACATACATGAAAGCGAAAGGTCATTCACTCGCTCACTCATCACGAAATCTCAGAAACTACAAGTGCGAGGACTTTGCATGCAAGTTCATTTTAGGACGTAAGTGCTCACTAAGACAGGATCTTATAAAATTCAACTCCTAAGGGGTAAGTTAAGATAGGAAAGGTTATATGAAACTTCGTTACTACAAGTGCTAGGAATTTTAAATTTTGCATATGAGTTGTTTTTAGGACTTAGGTGCTCACAAAGACGGAATTTAACCCCTAAGGAGGTAAATCTCGTCTTAGCGAGCACCAGGTACCAAATTCGACCCCTAAGGAGGTAAACGAAAGTTTTTATGAAATTTTCTGGACTTAAAACTAGATCACGCAGGTGAAGCCGCTGACGGAAGGCTAGTATAAATAGAAAAATATGTGTTTGATTAACTTTATGCTTTATTTATTTACTTTTAATTTATGTTTAATTACTTTAACTTCATTTTTTCACTATTTTTATCGTTATCTCTTCACATGATACACATATTTATTAAATGAGTGTTTAATTAAATATCTAGTCCGCATTTTTTGATAGTCCACCTTATTGGAATTAGCATGAAGTCACATTACAAATTTTGTATTTATTATGTAAAAACCAAGTTTACAAATTTTATGGCAGTATTAATTAATTGACTAAGCTGCCTTCTTGGGCCTTACATAAGATTTAAAAATGATGTAATTTAGCTAACTATGCATCGTCATCTAAACGAGACTAACGTGCACAATTTTAGGTTAGTTAATGAAGATAACAAGCTTAAAGTTCAGTTGCAATATTTAACGAACATATAAAAATAACAAGTTTAATAAAAACTTTTTAAAAACAAAAAATCGCGTGAAACTATTTTCAGTATCTCTACTGAACATATTTTAAAGCTAAAATAGAAACGGCGGAGAGAGTATAAAACTATATAAGACAACTATTTCCGGAAACTCAGCAACCAAATTATAGCCTATGTCACCTGTGTTTTGATGGAAGAATTTATAAAATTGGTTCACTGGTTTCGGAGACTATTTAATAGAAGTAAAAAAATAATCAGAACATTCCTCTTTATAATAGTAGTATAGGTTAGATCTATGTTTATGTAAGTATTTTTCCATTTGTCGCGAATAAATTTAGTGGCATATAACAATGTACACAATGAAAACTTATTTTCTTGACCGTGTAAGTGACCGAGTAAGTGACAAACTAAAATCCAATCGTGTTCAGCGCGAAAATATTTCACGAAACAAAAGCCAGCGAATATATCATTCCGATATGGCAACCACTTCACCCTAAAACATGACAAGTGAAAAATATGAACGAACACAGTTTTTTGTAACAAATTAGCTCATACTGAACCGAGAGAGCAGCCGACCGACGTGAAAAGTGACGAAGATTCTCGCATTCATCTCTCGTCATATTAGAAGGGGGCTAATGCCGCGATACAAAGTGGAACGCATCACTCTAAGTCACCACTAGGGTTGCCGATGCGTTCGTTATTTTTGCTGTTAACAATACACGTTACTGTAAACAATACACACTCATCTGGAAGGTGCCTAGGATACTGCAACGGCTTCTTACTTCACTTTGTTAAATTCTTTTTATTTATAAAACAAAGTCACAGAATTGTGTTAGTTTTACACTACATATTTATAAAAAATTACATGGCTACTCCGGTCTTTTATTTGTTGAGTTTGTTTCTCACCAAATTTTCATAATAATTACTAAAATGTTAGAACGTAATATAAACTTAAAGATTCTTTTATTAAAATAAAAAAGGTAAAATTGTATTGATTATGTTTGGTAATTAAATATTACGATGGGATTCATACCTTCAATTACTACGAAAATAGCTTGACGTGTGTTTTAGGCGCAGGTCATTTGGGATAATGAAATGTGTTTATATTTAGTGCCTCAATTATAACAGTGTTTAGAAATCTGTGCGATAATCACAACTTATTTGTTTCTTGATTTGAAAATCAATGCCTACAAAAAATACAATTGAAGTATATGAAATTTTTACCACCAGTATTTTGTTTTTCAACTTCTTAAAGCATAATGTAACCTTATTGTTAATTACCAGAATTTACATAACAATGACTTCGTATGAATGCGTGATTGTAACCTTCGCTAACTTTGCTCCAAAGTCTACTTGTTACGAATTTCTAAGTTCATTAGGGGTGATATCTGAGTATAATTGACATATTTTATATATAAATTGTGGTTAAAATTAACTTATTATTTTAAAGAGTTTAAAATTACATTATATTTCTTTAAAAAAACATTCATCTAATATCGTATTAGTCCGCCAATGTTGATGATGTTATTTCTTTTTTCTTTGCGTTTTATAAGAAAGTATTTATTCATTTAGACAACTTACTTTGATCGGATAATAGGATCAATCCTAATATAAAGTATTTCTAAGAAAGGTACGTCAAAAAAGCAATATATATAATACAACAACAGCACGTCAGGTTGTACAAATAAGTCAATTTTTCCACTTGATTTTGAAACATTAATGTGTAAAACGAATTTAAAAAATACGGATATTTGACATGTTGTAGTAATTTGACATACTCTCGTATGATATTTAGTAATTAATGTACTAATTACTAAATAACATTGAAAGTAGTTTAAAATGAATTTTTATAGATCCCCTAATAGCATATACGCTTATTTGAAACTAATAATGGATAAAATATTAAAATTAGAAACATCTCATAAGGAAATTTTATTTATACAGAATACTAATAAGGAAGGACCAATATAACTATTAATATGTACTTATTCGAAATATATTTGTAATATAGTACTGTTATGTTAGTGAATGGGTAAGGTATTCCCGAGCAGTGGTCTTTTTTATTAAAATAACGACATTTCACTATCGATAAAATTTGTATTATAGTCACTACTCCATTACTCAGACGAACCTATCGAATTACTAAATAATTTCTTATAAATTATTTCAAAATATTATTCGATATTAAATAAAGATGATACATGCATGTATTCATTTATGTTAGTGATCAAAATACTACCGAAAATACCGATTAAGTTAATAATGAATGTTATTAAGTTGTAATTATCAAATACAACCGTCCCTCCACCGTCTGCAAGAAAATTGGTAAAAAGGGGACCAATGTTATAAACTTCACGTATTAATATGACTGATACCTTGGTAAAAGTAAAATTTTATTTTATAGAAAACCACAATCCCATTTCGCCGAGAATAGAGTATATATTTTGTAAAAAAACTTATTTTTCATATAATTACTATATTACTCTTTATAGGCAACACTACAATAGAGTGAATAGTGTTTAATAAATAATATCGATTGATAATTTCCATCATATAATTTGACTGAATCTCAAGACCAAACGATATTACAATCTATCGATAAACTATCTCTATGCCACACTATTCGAAAATCAGCAAATATAATTGGAAGCTACCGTGTCACCATGGCACCGGTATCCTGGAAGTGCTCTTTGGACGTTTGTATCAGTATAAATGTTTAAACATCTATCAATCAGTCAGAAAACTTAATCTCCTTGCTGCTTCAGAGTTGGGAGGCCATTACCGTAGTTACGAATACAGTTAAACGAGATTTAGAAAGAAAGAAAGACAAAATATTTATGGTTCACATGAAGACAAAAAATGAATATAAAAATGAAATTATATTTATGGTTTAATCATAAACGCTGGCCATAGTTCTACGATCTCGGGAAATTTCAACAAAAAAAGACTAATATTATCTATAGTTCTAAATGAGATTCTGATAGCCACATAGTGTGATAATATTTACTATGAAGAACGTGGATAGACATATGAATAATTGAAACAACAACAAAAATATGTGACATTGCATTCAAACTATAACTTTTGTTATGAAAAGAATATAAAATTCTGTAATTAAAAACTCAACATAAGAATGTATACGCTTTGCAAAATTTAAATACGTTTTGCTTTATGTAACTAAATAGGACAAATACAAGATCTTTTCGCCCATTTTTTGTTGTTTGTACAAAGAGCATTTTCTTTTATCATTCGACTAATAGACTTTTGATAAAAATCGAAAAATAATCTCTGTTTTTTGGCATTCCTTAGTTGCTCAAAAAACTTTTTAGTAATTTCTTTTTGTACTATTTCCAAGAACATCCGTTCCACTTTTAATATTTGGCAACCCTACGGACAAGCGTGTACTGGGCACAAGCCAAGTTTCTCAGTTGGTATTCCTATTTTGTTGAAATCTCTTCGCATCGCATTGCTCCATTTAGTCCTGTTACCCTAATTATAAACAAAATAAGCTAATTGGGTCACGGATGACAACACATGTGATACCTGACTTGTTAAATTTATGTTGATAGCAAAGGTGTCTCTGTAACGTAAACACTTACAAATGTAATAGATTGAAACATTAATAATACTTAACATTGTGACTAAGATTAATAATTATGAATTATCTCATCAAAAACTACAGCCTTTTTGCTAATTGGATCTTAAATTTTGTTACTCCTTAAAGTAATATTTTTTGAATCGGTTTGTTTTACCTTTGTAACTTATTCTGGTTATTCTTGGTATAACGATTAGACAACGAAGAATTACTTGTACTACACATTTGAAATTCTGATGAATATCTCAAATATCTCTAGTATCTCCAAGTTTATTTTAACAACCCCTTTCAAAATTCACGAGATTCAAAGAGATTCTATCTTAATAAAAGGATATTTGTATTAAGTTACTATCACATTTATGATGAGCAAAATATATATTTTTATTGCTACTATAAATTCCACCAAAGTAAATTATTACATTAAGATATTTTTATTGCTACTCCAAATTCCACCAAAGTAAATTATTACATTAAGATATTTTTCTCGTTGTCACCTATTCTAATTAATAAGAAAATTTACTTTAGCTAACTAATACAGCTAGTTACACAAACGTCTAATAAGAGCCTAAAGGCGTATTTAAACCTTAATGGAAGTTTTTGCAACTGACCGTTAATGATATCATAGTTAATTATACAACTAGATAAATCAACATAGATATACGCTAATACCTAAAAGCAAAGATCTGCTGAGACCTTTCATCACTTTGAATTGATGGTTAATTAATTTATAATAATGTCCGATCAAAGGTTCTACTAGTATAAATAGCCGACCCTGAGTTGAATTATTTATCATCCACTTGAACGTATTTGGGATCAAAGAAATATAATGTGCCAGATCTTAGAAATGACCCGATGGAATTAAAATATAAGTGTTTACCTTTACGAATTTATCAGATTTTATTAGTTTGTCTAGAATTTTTATTTTATTTGAATGCGCATGTCACTAAATTTATATATTTGGTTTACAATACGTTAAAACACAAAACAAAACATCAATCGTAAAATATATGATTAATTTCTGATTATAAATAATAAATAATAAAAATAAAAATGTTCTTTATTAACATTATTTCCATCATTTACAACCTTGAAATTATCCCAGTAAGTAATATAAAATACTTGTATTGGGACCATTTCGCTCCAGCTTTGTAGCAAGTACATATTTTAATGTTAACAAGAACCAAAATGAATGAGTGAATGAGTTCGTGGGTGAGGTATTGTGTTGTGAATGTGTGTATTGTGTGTTGTGAGTGTATGTATTGTGTTATGTGTTGTGCCTGTGGGTGTGTGTTGTTATCTACATATATATTATATATTTGTATTTGTATGTATATGTATATGTATGTTATATGTATTATGTTTATTATATTCGCAGCCAAGCGGCACAATTAGCAACCCAGTCAGCCGGCCGACCACGCCACTCGACTGCGACATACACATACACATAGTACTTATTTAGTTAATTCTTTTCAATATGTCCTCAGTTTCCTCATATGTAAGAGTTTTTAAGAATTCTATTAATATATCTTTACATTCATACAACTGTTTATCATATATATTTAGTTTCCTATTTAATTTATTATATAAATAAGCTGATTGACTGTTATATTGACGTTCTGCGAAGGCTGTATGACTCCTAAATGATTTGACCACAACATTACTACGACGCCTATTAAGTTTTTTTGGATCAAAATCTAAAGTTGTGTGTACTTTCAAAATAATCTTTAAAATATACAATTTTCTAATCGTAAGTAAATTACAGTCGCTATAAAGTCTTTCTGTTGCGTATTTATTTTGTTTGGAGTGCATCATTTTAATAAGTAATCTTTGAGACCTTTCAAGTACTAGTAATTTCATTTTAGTAGCTCCTCCCCAGACCGGAATACAATAGGTTATAATCGATTGAACAAGTGCTATGTAAACCTTATTTAAAAGATTTTTTGTCATTATATTTCGAAGTGTTCTAAAAATCCACATCAATTTTCTGATTCTACAAATAATCATTTCAATATGGCTGTGCCATGATAGTCTATAATCCACAATTACTCCAAGATATTTGGTAGAAACCACTTTATCAATGATAGGACAATCACAGTTCTGGTTCTGTGCATTACCGCAACGATGTATCTTTATTTGAAAATTAGTGGTAGGCTGAGTTCTTTGACTAGGAGTAAAACAAATATATTTAGTCTTGGATGCATTAAGAGTAAGTAGACTTGACTTTAACCAATCAGCTATAACAGCCAAGCCTATACCAGCTGCAGTCTGCACTTCATCCCAACTTTTCTCAGAAAAAACGACCGCTGTGTCATCTGCATAAGAAAATATCCGACTATTGCAATTCTGTAATGTACATAGATCGTTAATATATATAAGAAAGAGCGTAGGGCCGAGTACACTACCTTGCGGGACTCCATAATTAATATTTCCCTCGTCGCTACAATAATCACCGATTTTAACCATTTGTGTCCTCTCACTAAGATAACTTTCGAAGAGAGATAAGGTTATGCCTCTAATACCAATAGTTTCAAGTCTATCTAATAGAATAGGGATAGAAACGCTGTCGAATGCTTTTTTAAGATCTATAAAGACGGTAAGGCACTTATATCCGTTATCAACTTTTTCAGTAATTAATTTAGTTAAATCTAAAACAGCGTCCTGAGTGGAAAGTCCTTTTCTAAAACCATATTGGGAGTTAGAAATAATGTTGTAAGTAGTTAAATATTTAACAAGTCTTTTGTTTAATAACTTCTCTAGTATTTTAGAGAAGCAGGGAAGTACAGATATAGGTCTATAATTATTTACATCATTTACATCTCCACCCTTATGAACCGGTGTAACAATAGAGCGTTTAAAAACCACAGGAAATTTTCCCATTTCAAAACACAAATTAGCCAATCGACTCATAAGAGGAACAAGAAAATCTCTAGCTTGCTTAACAAATTTCGTAGGAATGTAATCCCAACCAGGAGAACTACTAGAATCAATATTCATAAGAATCCCATTTACTTCTTCAGGATCTGTTTCCATCAGAACGAATGAAGATGTTTGTATGGTAGAATTCACTTTATTCAATTGTATACCAAAGTTAGAAATAATATCTTCAGCTAAAGTACTTCCAATACTAATAAAAAATTGATTTACACAGTTTATCGAATCTATGGGGTTTGGTAACATATTTAAGAGTTTAGAGTTTGAACTCTTTGGAGCCCTGAATTGACTTACTTCATTTATTGTTGACCACAGCTCTTTGTTGTTTTTTGTTGAGTCCTCAATTCTTTTCTTATTATATTGTGTTTTAAGTTTTCTCAACAAATTTACACAATAGTTACGAAAGCGTTTATATGTAATTTGTAAAATTTTATTTTCTGGTTCTTGTCTTAGTTTATACTGCATGTTATTTCTCAGCCTAATACAGCGTAGGGCACCGCTAGTCACCCACGGTTTTAAAATTCGTTTGCCTGATGAAACTGTCCTTATTTTAGTATTTGTAACGAAAGCCTTTTTTATCATGTTTACAAGTTTATTTGCCAATATATTTGCATCATTACATGTATTAAAATAGGAAATATCATTGCTGAAAAGGGCAGCGTATGCATTATTATAATTGACATAATTTCTAGTATTTGATTTGGAAGCTATTTCATTTGTTAAATTTGACACATTTAGAGTCACCATGAAGTGATCTGTTATTGTACTGTCAAGAACTACAACAGTTGCAGAGTTTTTCGTTTTTTCTAGTTTTAGGAGAACATGATCAAGGCAACTGTTTCCCCTAGTTGGCAGGTAATGACCAGGGAGCAGACCATGTGAAGCCAAAACCTCCAAGTATTTTAATCTGTTATTCCGTTCATTTGATCTTTCTACTGAATTTATTATGAGGTTAATATTTATAATATTCTGATTATGAAAGTATCTCATCAGCATTGCACGAATATTCATGTTGTCTTCCATAATATAAAGAAAATATTGACGGTATGATTTGAATATATATTAAACTTATTTTATTTGTATAATTATCACTTCGGTTCATTAAATGTTAAAACTAACCTTATATACATTTTTAATAATGAAATGTAACAAACGTTTTAATGCTTCATGGCAAAACGTACGACGTGACTTTTACTATTTACCATTGTAATAACCACCACCCAAAGTGGACCCAAATTGCTCCCTTGTTGGACTCCCGGATCTTGTTTAACATGATTTCTAATTCAGAATTATTAAGGACTGTTCGATTAATACTGCTATCTATTGCAAGTGTAGTAATTTTCACACAGGCAATGCGGTAGTATACTTGTGGTCATAGTAAATAATATATTATTAATATAGACAGTGTCAAATGCTGTTTTTATTCAAATACAAAAAAGATTCAAAATCAAAACAGCTTAATTTATCAATTTCCTTTAATCCAATAAATAAGTAATCATTTCAAAAATGAACAAGCATGTCTTTTATACGGTACATTATTAACAATTACAATCTACATTATTATTCTAAAGAATCTTTAGAATATTTTGTACGTGAATCTATTCACATTTTATTTAACCGATTTAAATCAGAAAGCGGTATTATTCAGATGGCTTGCTTTGAAAGCAGAAAGTGAATTAAAACTATTTGGTTTGCTTCTAGAGACCCTTTACTGAGAACTCATATAACATTAATTAATCAGACGTATTGTTATGTTCAATAAAGGAAAAGCTGTGTGTAACTAGAAACCTTACTACTGTTCTAATAATCGGTTTCTCTATATGTATTATTTGAACTTCAATTTCCTTCTCTAATTAATTTTACCGTTTTGTTAAGATCAAACCTCCTTACACGGTACACGAGTTTTATATTGACATTACTGTTATTTAATGTATTACGTTACATTTTAAGTTCCAGTTTAATTTGAATACGAGTAGATTTAACATTGCAAATATATTATATGTAGTTACTTCATATTTATGTGTAGTTACTTCTCGAACTGTATAAATGTTACTTCTCGAACTGTATAAATAGCTTTATGTTTTCCTTAATTCTATTTATGTATTCGGAGCTTGATTAATATTGTAAGGGTGCGTCATACCACCAACCGCTTATTTCGACCTAAGTATCCGCATGCAAACTTTTTGTCTTTGATTTTCAACATAATTTCTTTTATTATTCACCTTTCGTAATTTAAATCTAGAATAATCCAATGTGCTCTTAATAATTGTCAGTTCGTAAAAAAATAATCTGGTTTGAACGCGATAATTTAATCATATACATTTAAATAATCAAATCTAATAATAATAAAGTTATTATAATTTAAATAAGAAAATGTAAATCTAAAAGTATATATACCGGGTTACTGAAATATTCGTGAAATATCTACCAAGATTTATCTATTATCGAAAACCCAGAAACGGGTTTATTTTCTTTTACTCTCATATAAATCAAATTTTCAAGTTTGGTCAGCCTTTTATTCATTTGCCTAAGTATGGAACCCGTCACAATATACACATTACAATATAAATAGTAAAATCATAGACATTGACAAATATCAAAGTTAACTATTTTATGTTGTTTTATGAAAGTTCGCTCCAGTAAAGATAATATCACGCAAACTTCTCAAATCGCCAGCCTATTAAATAGCTTGTTATGGTTGAAAAATGACTGACATTGATGTTCAGCATAATTTTTTATATAAATTGCGGGCTTTTCTTTATGTCCTTTTATGTTCGCGTGTGTTTTAGTAAATTTATGGAGGTTTTAAAATATGACTGCAAAATTTGTCAGCGTTGCGTTGTTTTAATATTGACATTCCGTTTTACATTCAATTTTGATATGTGTCTATCTTATGTCTCGTTTGTAATATTTATCTGAAACAAAATTATAGGTAAAATTTTTCAGTGATATTGTTAGTAGTTATTAAGTTTATTTTATTAATTGCCGATTAGTTTTGATTACCAATTAACATTTTTTTTGCTGATTATTTTAGATACTATATACTACTGCTAAATTTAACACTTTATTATAAATTCTCTTTAGATGCAGAAGTTCATGGTAAGTTGAGAACGATATTACTTTTTGATAGCCTCTAATAATTATAATAGCACTATATAATGACAAAAGCAATCTCTAAAGATATATTGGTTCTTTTTTGAGGTCTTATCACAAACTTTCTACAAATTGATTCTTTACTAAACCACAAAAACTTAAAGGCACTTATAAAATTATATATGTTTTTTTAGCACATAAATAATCATAATTGAATCTATGGCCGAATTGCTGTTATGTATTTCCTCTCTCACTTTCACACCCTTCCTAAGCTTTTGTCTTGTGAATTCCAGATGACTCCCTCATCCCCGTGACCCAGGCCCCGCCCCGCTCCTCAGGTATTCGATCCTTCAGTACTTCATTATGTGGCATACTTCATTTATTTCAATTAATTTTGGTAGTGATTTCTCACTCACATCGCATGAGACTGTGTTTTGTTTGGAATGACAATTTATAATTTGGTATGTGTCTTAAATTTCTGATAGTTGTTGTTTAATTTGGAAGACGCAAATTTATTGTATGGCATGTATTATTTCTCTAAGTTTTGTAGTTATTGCGAAACTTGGTGTAGGTGATTATAGTTTAACTGAAATTGTTCCCGGGTTTATTGGAAGAAACACTAAAGGAAAATTAGTGAGTAAATGAAACAGACGACATGTGAAAATTATGAGTTCTATGATTATGATTCGCGGGAGGCTAAGTAAATTTTTCAATGGCTGGTCACTGGATGGCTCATCAAATTCACCTCGAGCGGACCTCGAGTAATTAGATACATTAAACCTGGCTGCATCTGCAGTAGTCAACATCCGTCAAACAGCACTAGAACCGCGTGAATGGTTCTAACCTAATTTCTGCGTTTTACTCAATCCTAGGAAGGCCTTTATCAAGTAAGAGTGGAAATATTGTTAAGCTAAATTGGAAATATTATATACGGAGAACATTTATTGACCAGTTAATGTCGTATGAAACCCGCATGAAAACAAAGAAGTGACTTTACATGAAGTTATTGATGATTGTTCAGAATGTAAAACTGGGTATATCAGGTTCGTAAGAAGTTGATCTCAATAGCATCTATATTTCTGTTGTAAATAGGTATGAATTATTTAATTATGTGAAAATGCACTGAGCACGTTTAATCATAGAAACTCGTTTGTATGACATATACGTCAAAAATATTATGCAAATTGTAAAATAAGACTCTTCGAGATAATTTCATTTTGAAATTGTATTTCTTTTGTTGCAGCGGCTGCGGCTAGCATCTGGGGCTCGCAAGATGTATACGTGAAGAAGGGTAGCACTATATCGCTAACATGCTCCGTGAATGTGCACTCGTCTCCACCATCCAGTGCATCTGTGCTATGGTAAATTCGGAGAGCGTTTTCGGAATGTAGAATTTTGTAACGGATGTCTTGTCTTGAGAATATAAACTAGAAACAATAACATTTAAGTTAGATAGAGGTGGGATTTATAAAGCAACTTCACAATATATTTTAACTTTCCTTGGTTCTTTTTCATTTAATAAAATTGAACTGAAACAGAAAGTCAATAGTTTGTTCAACGCATGTAATAAATATACTTTGACAGCATGTATAATTTTAAGTTAGAATTATTAGTTAGAATAAAAAATGACAGTAATTAGTACAATCATTTTTTTTTATTTAATCTCCAGCTCGATTGTTGCGAATTAAAACTCTGATTAAGGGCTCTGCAACAATAATAATGTTATAATATCACTAGCAAACTTAAAAAGATTATAAAATGACATTTATTTTCATAAACAGGTATCACGGCAGCGCCGTAGTCGACTTTGACTCGCCCCGAGGGGGCATCAGCCTAGAAACGGAGAAGACTGAGGGTGGCACCACCAGCAAGCTTCTGGTTACCAAAGCGGCTCTCAGCGACTCCGGGAACTACACGTGCGTGCCGAATAACGCGCACCCTGCTTCTGTGTCGGTGCACGTGCTTAACGGTACGGGCGAGAGATGGCGCCGTTCTTAAAGTGATGATGAGATCATGGAAGGATAACTTTCATTACAATAAAAATGGAATATTTCGAGAATGTGTGCCATATACTTTTTTGTAGTTGTAGACCATTATATTGATGGCATTAATGCTGGTACTGCTAGATAGGTTTTAGAGTTAAAATAAGCATCCTCAGTTGCAAAGTAAAAGAACATACTTCTAGCTTATAGAAGAAATGCTGATTAAATAATGATTAAATTAATCTATAATTTGAAATCGGATGGATGTAGAAACCATATGGAAATCCAAACCTATTTTTGAATATCAAATTGACGATGTATTACTGGAGCCTGATATTAGAATCGAAAAAAATGCTTTGAATAACCCTTAACGAATATGCTCATCCTAGTTTCAAGAGTACTTTAACAAACTAGTATGACTCTAAATGACTTTCAAAGTTATCAATTCAACAAGTATTAAACCTTTTTAAACCGATTGAAAACGATAACTTGGTGCTTTCAAGCGATTAGTTTTGAACCACAGTCTACGCTAAAGCTCAGCTAGCTTAATCCGAACGACTAGTTAAAACTATCATGCTTTCAATAGATAACTTTCGTAGAAATTACTATTCCAGTGACTTCTCTCTTTTCGAATATATTTTTGTTGTACTATTACCGCTATAAATAAAAATATTTCTCTCTCTCTTTGTATGAACATGGGTCAATTGACTTCGTTGGAATATAAGTAAAATATTTTTATATTGGGTTGATGAACATTTATACTTTTTACAAGATTTGATTAATTTTGTATTTACAATGCTATGAGAAATGTAATTATTTAGCAGAATAAACGTATACATTTATAATGAAAATTGCTTGAAAATGCACGAGCCAAAGGTACCCGAGATGGAACTTGAAGCCACAAACTTTCCCAATCCAGAACCAGGAAGTGGTAGATTTTAAGCATTTTTTAATATAAATGTATACTTTTATTCCAGTAAATATTTTTTGTGGATAACATTCCCTAAATTTAAACACATTAGATTTTATTTCAGTAGAGATTTCCTTCTAGCTCACAAATATTTTCGTATCGATGTTGCTCTTTCTTATTTAACATAAAGTACAAAAAATAAACAAAGTACATGATTATGTTATAAAACTTAAAAATTTGAATAGTCTGATGGATTAAAAAAATAAAACAAGACTGAAATTTTACTTAGTATTTTCCTAAAATATTTTCAAATTAAATTAGAAAAATCTAGTACAAGACATGAATAAAAATTTATTGTTAAGTTAACGAATTAATTTTGTTTAATTAATACAATAAGTTTTATTCATTAAGTAGGTATATTTAGAAAGGCCGAAGCGCTTTTCTAAATATATATACCTACATACATACCTACTACGTACATTTTATTATTGTGTGTAGTAAAAACAAGACACTATATAATATTTATTGTTATTAAAATAATATTTCAATTATTCCTTCTGAACATTACAAATAGGATATTAATGTATAATAATAATAATAATATGGACATTTTAGTCGATGAAAAATAAAATCCCCTAAAACGGTATACTACCGAGCTATTGATAGTTAAAACGTTCAATTTTATATTCTATTATCTGTATGCTCAAATACTCATATTCCATTTTCCAAATAATGCACATGAGAGTAGGCAACTCTTGGCTTCCGTAAGACATCAAAACTAGCTGCTAATACCAGACGAAATAACCAAAACTATTAACGATAAAATGACTCAACCTTAACCGTGCTCGATAAGATATTGCGTTAAAAGAATATCTCTTAAGAATACCATAGCAGTGATTGTGCTGCCTCCAATAATATTATTTCATTTGAAACGCTATAAATTACAAAAGTAATTTTTGTTGGTAAAAAAAATCAACAAACTAGAGGTTCAATCTTAAAAGATATTATACATATCGTATTATAAGGTATTTATCATAAGGTTATACATAACTTATATATGTTACTTGTCATCGAATACTGACAGGTTGCCAAACCGTTGTAGCTATAAAAAAATGAACTTTTGCTATAATTTTGTGATGGTCATATTATTAATATTTCATTAGATAACGGTCTATTTCATTCCAAACTTGAACTAACACACATTTGCACTCTACTCCTGACCCGCGCTGTACATTAAATTGACTTTATAAACTTTTCTAACACAACGGAAGCTTCATATTTTAGTTTTGTTGACAGATGGATTTGTATAATTATTCACTCAGATTTTGGATGAAATCAGACATTGGAATACGTAATAAGCATTTGATTATTTATTTTATATTTATAAACATTGGTTGGTATAGCTTATTATGATCTTTTCAAAATATGTGTGAACCTTTAGCATATACATATATACGCGTGCATGGGCTACATCAGATGCACTGACACGTCAAGGTGGGAGACCTTGACTCGACAATACTTCGTAAAGGGGTAATTAACCTATACGGTGACAAGATTTTTGCCGCTGGTGCATGTTTATCTACGAGTGTTCGCGGATGGTGCAGAAACATCTTGCTTTTTTGCTCGTTAATAAATACCCCGTTTGGGTTCGAAGTTTTTTAATATTGAAGTTACCATTTGTTTTATGGGTAAAATTCTATTAAAATCTTTGAAATCTGTCTATAATAATAAAGTAGCCTTATTTATTCATAGACTGAAGAATAAACTTCTCTTTTATTAAGATAATCTGAGAGTTCAAATAGATGACAAATAGAATATCGAATATGAGTGAAAGAGATGCCAGTACGCCACTATTACTCGTTACACCTAAATTAAGTGGAACCCTTACTAATCTGTGCCGTTAATTAAAGTATTACTGCCGATAAATAAACCTTACTTTGATCCACTCGGAATCCCTTATAAAGATAATAAACGATTCAAAAGAACTTTTAGTAAGTTTACTAGGATCATCTAAATTAAAAAATATCTGGTATATTTAATTATGTATCAAATGAGGACAGTGGTTTAATTAGATACTTTTCGACAGAAATTTAATGAAGTCTTTCTTGAACGTTGATTTTAATTTAATATAAGTTTCAATTTTTCTTTTTTCACTGTTGCCAGCTGTTTCTTTACTAATATTATAAAGAGGAAATATTTAATCGGTTGTTTGTTTGCATTGAATTGTCTCCGAAAGTACTGTATCGATTTTAAAAATTCCATTACCCACGGGTATCTATGTTCATCATACGCGGGTGACATAGGCCATCATTTGCGCCGGAAAGGCGCTGGAAAACAGCTTGTAACTTATAAATAAGTATATATGTATATATAAATTGTTTTTTAATCATTTTGATGAGGTTATAAACCTTTTTCGATTCAAACAAATCCTGTATCCTTGCTTCTGCAAATTTATACCTATGATGAGACTAAACTGTATTAATGATAATAAAAATAAATAGATAGGTAATCTCACGGTACAGTAAGTGCCAATTAATATGGCACATAATATGTATTATAAATCTTATTGCAATAACCATAACCTGTAAAATAAAATATATTAAGAGTTTTCACTTATACTCAGACGCGTGGATTGGTGGATGACCGGACGGCATGATACTTGAATAATTTTGATTGGCCGATATTTGCGGCGATTAGAAATTTATCCTGGGCAGGCACATCATTGAATTCCATCAGTTGTAAAGCTTTTGTGTTATGGACGTCTGAAATGTTAAAAACACAACATCAGAATATTTACAAGAAAACTTTAATCCCTATTAGGAATTTCATTATGAATTTTTTGTCATAATTATTTGTTTGTTGATAGGCGAACATCCAGCGGCAATGCAGACGAGCAACAGAGCATCATCATACCTCACATCTCAATTAGGCTGTGCGGCGATCACATACCTACTATCCACAATGGCCTGCAGATGATCAGCCTAGATACCGAGCGAGTTGCTCTATGCAGATTGAAAAATAGATTTGAAAATAGAACGACTTAAAGGAACTTCTTTGATAAAAATTAAAAGAAACTATCTATGGTATGTACTCTGTGTTGAGTTGTGTAAAAATATTTATTTATAACACGAAATAACGGTTTAGGGAAACGGTAGCTTTTCTGATGGCAAATGGAGAAAGATGATAACTGGAAGCTTTATGTATTATTTTAGAAGTTTCAATTTGTAATTTGTTTCCTAAGACATGAACTAAGCTTTCGAGCAAAGTTTGTTGGACTAATTTTAAGTAATCTTTTAAACAAAGGTAGCAAAAGCTTGCTGCAATGATACGATTATGTATTATTTTAATTTGCGAAATATTGATTTCAATAGGATCTTTCTTTTTCTTACTTTTATATACCTTAAATAATTATCTCTAATAAAATATATACCTACCTAAGGAAATAGGTTGTGATATAATTAACTACAAACCACAAAAACAAAATTAAATTATAACATTCCATACAAAAAAGCATTAATTTTATTAATTTATAATTAATGAATGAAGATCAAGATAGATACGGTTAGGCTTAAGGGTTATACGCGATATGAATAATTATAACAACTGGTTCTATATTTCATTATGATATAATTTTATTTTATATTCAAATAATCATATATATATGACAACTTATAAAATAACATTTATTTAGTATTTCAATGATCGCTCATTCCATTTCATTGTGATATTTAGTTAATCATAGTTAACGGATTAATTTGAAACGAAAAAACATGTAAGGAATTTCTACAAGCATAATAATATTATAAGTAATAAAACTAAGAGATTTTTGTATATAGTAAAATTATACGTAATTGTAGAATTAAAAGGTTTATATCAGAAAACGCATTGTAAATATTTCAAAATGTTGTAAATAATTGAACGAGTTTATTGTAATAAGAAAAAAATACTTCTAGTAGTTGTTCCACCATTCGAGTGGTGTATAAAAATTGATTTTTTTATGTTCTTAGAACAATTTTATTGATAAGTTATAATGCAGCCTCCTTTCATATATTAAATAATGATAAAATGAATTAACCATTTAACCAAAATTAATAGTAATTTACCCTAAATTAATAGTTAACCCCTTTGTGTAGAAAGTAGGTGTGTACCATCAGAATTTCACCAACAGTGTTAATTGTAACTCGTGCTTTCGTTATCAAGTTTCCAAAATTTGCGTATACATTCCAGTGGTTTCAGATTTTTACTTTTGGATTTTTTAAAAGTCTGTTCCCAGAACGTAATCTGATACCTAAACTTTATCGTCCTGTCCTTCTCTATATAAAAAAATAAGACAGTTGGAGTAAGATAGACGATTAATCAATATAAAAAAAATATATTAATCAAATTTGGTTAGGAAAACACAATGACTCCCAATCTTATATACACTATGTGTATAAAAACAACAATTTATTTTTATTAGAAAAAATAATATGGAAGGAGGCTGAATAAATTAAATTCTAGGTAATAATGACAAATAAATGAACTAATTAAATTTCTATAGACTGTTCTCCGTTTGACTGTTGCGCAAAGAAACGAAATCGTCGCAATTATTAGAGTTTAATTTCATTGTTAATAAAATATAGTTATATAAGTGCTCTATGATCATTCTTTTTATATCACATTGTTTGATGATAACTGAAAATTGTATATAAAATAATCAATAATAATACCAGCGTGGCGAATAAATGCAAATGAAAACAAATAGTAAATGAATCAATGTTTAAAGAATAGTGTGATATTTCTTCCAAGTTTATTTTTATTAAATGTTAAAAAATTACTACGTATTGAAATTGATGTTCTATTACTTCTAGCCCATTTATAATGAAATAATTTGATAATACTCATATGTTGCCTACGGTGCCCAAGTTATTATTGTTTTCGGGTTATCGATGTTTTGATTTTGAGGACTTCCAGCATAATGTCCTTGATATTAACTCCACTTTAATCTTGAAATTCGGAACAGTTTTTGAAACCCCTTTCAAATTGATCGTATCACGTAATGTACAAGATAAGATAAGCGTAACCAAATCCAGCACACAATCTTATGTTGTAGCACCAATTTTAAACTTTAATAGCATTAATTTTAAAGTGTAAAACGGTTGTAAGAAGTTCAATTGTTATTGATTCGACTATAATTCAGTTGAAAATTGACTTCAGTTGAGATACACTGATTTAAATTAATTTGCATTAAATAGAAACATACAAACGAATGAATTAATTGTTACTTATACCATATGGATGCAATAATCTAAAATGAATTTTATTATTATACATCCTAGTGGAGGAGATTGCCATTTTTAAAATAAAAATAAAACCAAGCACGTGTACAACCAACCTTATCGCCTCGACCTGTTGACTTTCCACCTCTTGTATAACTTGTAAAGTAGTTAACTGATATAACTATAGTACGGTAGCTGAAATATAACTAGCTATGTTCCTTAAATTGTAACGTAGGACGATGTTGAGTGTACCTAAAAATAATTTTTACGTACGATGTTTCAATGTCTAAATCGAATATTTAATTACAAATGGTTCGTTTTTGTTTTTGTATTTTGTAAATAAATTGTAACAAGAGAGAGGGGAGTATTAATAAATATTATAATAAAATGTTCGTGTGGTTTTATTTTTTTTTATAGTAACCCAATTAAGTTAGGTACTTTGATTCGTTCAAAATGAACGAAGAGTTATGAAAAGATAAATGTTTATTAATAATAAAACTTAACCAGTGACTAGGTTCAGACAAAAAGTATAGTGAAACCAGGCAATATCTTATTGAAGTCTGTTATAATAACTATAAAATTAAAGTATTCAGCAGAATCAACGCTGAAATTAGCAGCTTGCGATACACTTATGCACTGCCCGCCCAAAATGTACTTACATTTATAGGGGAAAATTATTTAAATTTTATTGTAAATTCCAAATCATACATTCAATTTTATATCTTTAAGATCTCTATGACGGATTTAGCAAACGTTATGCAAAATTATGTAAATTTGTCCACAACACACCAAAAAATATTTTTTATCGAATTGGTAATATGTTGTTTTGATAAACTTCATAATTCGGAATAATTGTCCAGTAGCGTTTTCCAACCTATGACCCGCTTAACCCTGGATGTCTGGGGTTCACATGATTCTTAGCACGGCAAATGTGCATTATTACAGCTCAATAGAAATATCAATTAAAATAATATAGATTTAGGAGTTTAAAATTAGCACCACCTTCCACCACCAAGTTAACATGTTTATGTATGAAAAAATCAAAGCTTGGAAATCTCTGGTCAAAAGTGTTTCTTACATCTTAAATTAAAAGTAATTTTTTGACTTTGATTAATATAAAAAGTAATATTCACAATACAAATCGATTTATATGTAGAGTTATCTAGAGAACTCGCGTCTCAACAGAGATTTAAATACTGTTGGACCTCCTATGGCAAAATATTTCTACGCAAAGAAGATGGAGCTCCATTAATACGTATTGACAATGATTCTGATATAAAGGCACTGAATCCCCATAATTGACTAGTCGTACTTAAGGAAAGAAGAACCAGTCACAATCAAAATGTAAACTCATACATGCAAGCCATGCAAAACATATGTACATATTTATTTAAAAACACAAATTCAATCAACACTGCCCAATTCATTAGACACTTCATATTTAAAACAGAAAGCTCACCACTCACGCCACAGCTACACAGAAATGAATGTGCCCATCGTTATGAGTATTGTCTTGTTACATTTTTAGTTTTTAAAATTCAAGTTAGTTGACCACGAAATAACGAATGAACTGGATAGTCCTCCTAACGTATCTTGTATTAAATTACTCAATCCTTCTCTCTGCTCAACTGTTCTTAACCACGACTTAAACTCAGTGGATTACTTATGTATTGTGACTGTAAACATTAGAAGTATTAATTGCAATATAGATGCTTTTCTTGTATTTTTGACTCAAATTAACATTGACATAGATGTCATAGTTCTGACAGAGTGCTGGTTGGATAATACTACCATTATTCCTTCCCTAGATTCATATAACTCTTACAAAACGACACGTCAATTGAACCAAAATGATGGGGTAATTGCTTACGTCAAAAATACCCTAACTGCTACTTGCTATGAGCCCCAGCACGATGAAGGAAATTATCTGGTTCTTGATATTAATAATAAATATTCTATATTATGCACGTACAGACCACCTTGTTATCGAAATCCCACTAAATTTATAAATGCTATTCATGACATACTATGTAATATCAACACCAGTAACGTTGTTTTAACAGGAGATATCAATATTAATATAATGCCCGATAATATAATAGGGTTCTCAGCTGAATATATTAATATGTTGGCATATCACGGGCTCAGACAGTGCATTGATATCCCAACAAGAAAAGAATCTTGTTTGGATCATTTTATAGTCAAATGTCGGGAATCTGTTAAAACGGTTGTTTTTGACGAATTCACCGATCACTGTCCTATACTGTTGTAAATAGAAAAAGCAAAAATTACAAAAAGCTATAAGTCAACAAATTTAATTAAACTTAATTATGAACTCATTCTACACTATTTAAAAGAAAAAGATTGGCAAGAGTTTTACAACATCAAGGATGTCAATTACGCTACAAATGTTTTGGTCAGGGAACTTCAGGAATTAGTTAATGAATATTCCACTACCAATAATATCTCAAAGAGATATAAACCATTAAAACCATGGATTACTAGAGGCGTTGTTAAATCAATTAAAAAAAGGAATATGCTACATCAAAAGGCTAAAAAATCACCACTTAATCAAGATTTAGGAGCTCTGTACAGAAACTATAGGAATTTGTGTAATAATATAATAAAAACCTTAAAAAAACAGTATTTTGAAAGAGAATTTGTTAAAAGAAAGGGTAATATAAAAGAAACTTGGAATCTTATTAAAGAAATCGGTAATTTAAATCAAATGCGAGTACCATCGTCTGCATTACTTAAAATTAATAATACACCATCTGAGGCTCTTAATGACGTAAATAGGTATTTCACAACTATTGGTAGTAACTTGGCTAACACCACTCTTCTGAAACTAAATAAAAATGAGTCAGACTTAGCTATACTTGCCACTAAAGAAGGCCCAGTAGCCTCTATGTCCTTATTTATGACTGATTCAGAAGAAGTGAGGATTATTATTCAAAATTTAAAAACAAAGAGTGCACCAGGCTGGGACAACTTATCTGCTTCATTTTTTAAAATCTGTAGTCAATATCTATGTGAACCTATCGCCCATTTGTGTAATCTAAGTTTCGAAAAAGGAATATTTCCAAACTTGTTGAAGCAAGCAATTGTCATACCTATTCACAAATCAGGTGATTTTACTTCCCCTAATAATTATAGGCCGATATGTCTGTTGTCCACTTTAACAAAAATCTTTGAAAAATTAGCTAACAAAAGGTTGATGCTTTATCTTGAAAAAAATGAATATTTAGATAATAATCAGTTCGGATTCAGAGCAAATAACTCCACCGAGGATGCTGTTCTTGCCTTAACAACTAAAATTACAGCTTACCTAGACAAAGGCATGAAATGTGCTGGTATTTTTCTTGATTTGCAAAAGGCATTTGATACGGTTTCGATTCCTGTGCTATTAACTCGACTACATAACATTGGCATCAGAGGAGTACCTCATTCTTGGTTTAGTGACTATTTATCTAACAGAACTCAAAAAATACGTATCGATCAGCATCTGAGTGGACCAGCCTTTTGCAGTTATGGAGTTCCTCAAGGCAGCATTCTTGGACCTAGCCTGTTTTTAATATATATAAATGAATTATGTCAAATTAAACTGTCAAATGCGGATCTGCTCATGTTTGCTGATGATACTGTCATTTTATTCAGTGGATCAAATTGGGATACTGTACAACATCTTGTCCAAATGGGATTATGTAAAGTCACTAATTGGCTGGAGAACAGCTTACTTACCATCAACAGTTCCAAAACTAAATGTGTATGTTTTTACAAAACAGCTCGATCTGCACCACCTAAAAATTTTTCTATTATCTTACATACTCATCCCTGTAATACACTCGAAACATCAAACACTGATTGCAATTGCTCAAAATTTGAAAACTTAAATTGCATTAAGTATCTTGGGGTTTTCATTGACAGCAAATTAAATTGGAGCAAACACATATCTACTTTAGCAAACCGGCTTAGACGTTTTATATTTGTGTTCAAAAACCTAAGAACCATTCTAAAACATGAACAGCTGATACAAATATACAACGCCCTGTGTCATTGCTTAATCAACTATTGCATCTGTTCATGGGGTGGTGCTTGCAAATCGTTCCTAATTGAAGTTGAACGTGCACAAAGAGCAGTACTGAAGGTTTCACTTTCCTTACCTTATAGGCACCCTACGATTGATGTATACAATAAAATAGAAGTTTTAAGCGTGCGACAATCCTACATATTGAAATGTGTAACTCGCTATCACAAGACAACACCTTCTTTAAATGTAACCAAGAGAAATAATTTATTTAAATTACCATTAGTTAAGACTGTTTTTGCCAAACGTCACTATAATTTCCAAGGTCCTCGTCTTTATAATAAATTCATCAAGGCTGTCAAAATCCAAACAGGTAACCCTTACATCATTAAAGCAGAAGTATTTAAATGGCTAAAAGATTTCGATTATCATGAATGTGAAAATCTGGTCTTGGTTTAGAAAAAGTATTAGTTATAATACTAGGCACATTCATATACAATGTAATCCAACGATATAGGTACTCACTTATATCCATTTAAACATACAAAATACACACACTCACACACGCACAACCACACACACACACACACCCACACACAGACACACACACATAAACATACACACACACACACATATACACACACACACACACACCTGGTTCTAGCATGGTTAACCTAATAGAATAATTTGTAAATGATAAAAGTCTTATTTATTTTTTATCTCTCTTGTTCCTTTGGTATTTCATTTCTTAGTCTGCATAAGCCAAAATGTAATACTTAAGAGAGCACTGACTCCTGACATACAGGGCAACCTAATTTGGGAGACAGGGCAAATTGATTTGTTACGCTATGTAGTTACTCAATAAAGAATTATTATTATTATTATTGTTATGTATAAACAGGCCCACACACCGTGTGAAGCCGCTGGCAGGAACCTAGTGGCGAATAAAATAATATGTGATTTTATCCAAAAGTCTGTGTTTCATCATTTTGGGATCATTTATGGTAGAAAGAGGGAAAAAATAGTATAACTAGAAAGACGGCAAAGGGTAATTTGATCCGACACATAAAAAATAATATTTAAACGTAATAAAGAAGGGAGAAGTTAATCACAATGAATTCTGATGTATAATATAAAAGTTTTTAATGCCCCAGACTCATTTAGCTAGTTACAATTTTGACAAATATATATCTTTGATCAATTGAAATATTCACATAGTGGTGTTTAGCAGACATCACATTAAGGTACATACTTCTGCCATATCACATTGAGTTGATTTTTTTCAAGTTAACCAATTCGAATGGCCAAGTGAGCTTCAGCTTGAGTGCATATTTTGATGTGACATAGTATACCTATTATCACCGAGTAGGTAATAATTTTCAGAAGGTCATGATCTTGACTCCGATTTATTTGCTTTTGTATAAGGAGTTAGTCCACACTGCCCAATCAAAACGTTGTGCCGTGAACGTAGACCTTCTTGAACGGATTCGTTTTCAGAGCTTTTCCATAGTTGAAGCGTTAGGGTTGTAGATGGGGGGTGTGAAGCACCCCCAGGCTTCAGGTATAAAGAATAAAAGTAATAATAAAGTTTAACAATCTTTATTTTAGTTCTCAGGGGGTAGGTTAAGATATTCGCTCGTTATGGTTCTTGTTTCTATAATTACGAGGGGAGGACTTAGCTTTTAAGTTTTGCAATTAGTGAGGACTTCGCGGGTTCGGCGTCACGGGCCGGGCAGAGGCTGAGAAGGGTGTAGACCCGACGTCAGCTCCGGTCAGCAGCACCGAAGGTCCACGAAGCTCCGGAGGACTGGAGTTGATGAAGAAGTAGAACTAGCAGTAGAAACTAGCAGTAGAAACAGCAGTAGAAACAGCAGTAGAAACTAGCAGTAGAAACCCTGTAACATAAATACAGCACTAAAAAGAAATTCAAAAAGTGCAGCTACCTGTGGCCTGGAAAAATTAAGTTAGCTGCATTTGCTATAGCTTCTGTAAAAATCTACCGGCTAAAAAAATATAAAAACGTGTGTTTCAAATTATATCAAAAATCATTTAGAATGAAGTTAAAATAACAGATACTATGATAATAATCTGTAAGTTAAAAAAATACAATTACTAATATATTATATTATACGGGAATCGAACCTGTACTTCAAGTAAAATGAAGACACTAAGTGACCCTTTAAAACCATCTAAATTTCAAGGTTATCAAAATTATTTATAGCACAACCCGGGAATCGAACCTGAGATGGAAACAAATCACGAATTGAAACTGAAATAACTAGCATTCGGACAATGTATCGATTATATTTAATTATATATTTAATTTAGCAGACAAAATTAAATATGAAATCTGTAAGGTAGAAAAATAATAAAATGTTAATTTTGCATAATCTCAGAACTCCGTTCTGTTTCAATATATTGTTTTATGAATGTTATTACTTTAAGTATAGCAACAATTTTATAATAATTCTTTCCTTAAATATCTATTTCACCTTTATCGAAATAGAATAAAAATATTATCAAACATTAGGTTAAGAACTGGATTTTTACCTCAGTAATAATATTCAATGAACAATGAATAAACATTATAAAACAGCGAAACAGATTTAGAATTTAGAAGTTACTTATTGGACTTGTGATTTTAAAAATAAAATACTCTAAGGTAATAAACTTATAAGCGAGACACCCGATTTCGGGGTTATTTAGCACTTACACACAATTTGAAATAATCAAATCACAATGAAAATTGGACTCGCGAGAAGTCATTTTAAATACTATGCCACCACTATGAGCCGCGCTGCGCTCCTATGTCTGCCTACCTCCATAGTACAATTGTTAACATTGTACCTTCAACTATTTTTAATTATATTTTTCTTTAAATCTATTTGTATTAAAAAAATAATTCAAAACAAGGACAGTTTATTAAGTAAACTGTTACATAGTATTCCATTAGATAACACCAAACTATATATTTTCATCAAGATTGGGTACTCGCATACCGTAACGCACGAGCACATTACACTCGGCTTCGGCTTCTCTTCCTTTTCGTTGATTTTGACGTTGTACAGTGGCTGAAGTAAAAAAGTAAATATAGAATGAACTGAAGATTGTCTTTTTGATTATGTTTAATATTAGGAATCGATACCTATAAATATTTAAATATGAAAATAAACTCTTATTAATGGAATGTCATCATCATTTGATTCTTGATTGATTCCGATTTCGTAAAAATCCGAACCCAAATTCGAATTTTTTCATGTGTCTCCGACTCATGTGTTACACGTCATTTAGTGAAGAAATTCTATTGATTCAGTTTTTTGTATAAACATACAAAACAAAATTGCTTGTTTATACGTGTCTCAGATAATATATTTCTATATCATTTCAAAACTCACTTCACTTATGCCACGACACGTTATTACCAATTCAAGATTGATCGGATGCCGCTTTTTGAAGTGGATTCGAACGCCTGAGTGAATTAGAATTCGGGTTTGGATACTAATTGATTATTATTCGAGTTGAGTTGAGGGAGAAAGACAGTAAAGTCGAAACATAGTAAAATAAAAAAACACTATATACACCACGAGACCAGCAGTTGATAGGAAAAAAGTCGACATGAATGACATGTTACAACCACGGCAGGATAAGGATAAAATAAATATTTTTATGTACCCGCAATTATAAATTTTATTACAATTTTGTATGAGGAGTCAAAAGTCAAAAGAAAGGTCTAAACATAGAGTTTATCTACAAAAGCGGCACCCCTGTGCCGCTTTTGTAGATAAACTCTATGTTTATTTAATGTATGATGACTTTGTAATAACAAACTCATTACTGTATCATCTTTACGAAGATCGTTTGATTTAGTTTCTTCTATTTTAATTGCTAGTTAATCGAATACTTAATTACTCGATTGTCGAGAGAGCGTGATCATCGATACTTTTAATTTTATTAGAATGGAGATACTGACTTTGACAGTTCGTTAACAAAAAGCAAGTTGCCGCCATTTTGGCAGACATTATGTTTCTGATCGCCGAGGAGTAAAGACATCCGACGACATCACGCTCATCTCGTTATATTTTCGTATGAAAAGTGATAAAATGGAACAAATCCACGGTGGTATACACGCCTGCGGTGTTATTTTAAAGATAGTCCTCCGATATGGACGATCTATTTGGGCTTCGTAATAGCTCCTTCTGACTACCCGCCGATATGTCATATTTTATTAAATGTCACGACAGGATAAATATCTTTAGAACCTCTATGGACATATACTTTAGAAATTTTACAACGCTTAACTTCAATTTGGATCAAAAGACCCCTGTCCATCATTCTAATGTTAATTAATTGGCTAATCATGATTATAAAAATAAAGAAATCATATTTTTTACGTTAAACACATCAAAATAAAATTAAGCAAATATGAATTAAGAGCTCGAAATCTACGTAAGTACTCAAAGAAATCTCGACTCAAACATATTCCGTATATAACTAAATAGAATTAAGGATCATCTTACGTACACCTCCCCAAAATAATTTCACCTTTTTTAATATAACGTTACAATATTACGTTCAAAGCGGTTCCGAGATAAAAAAAAATACGTTAGAGGGTGACACGTTGGGAATGATATGATCTTGGAGTGTAGATATAACCTTTTTTACTTGAAATTAATTCTTAAAACGAATCAAGTGCTCGTTAAATGTTGAAAGAACGTGACATGAGGATAATATATGTGAAATTATGTGATAATGTTCGATACCATATTTAATAATCAAACGTCTTAAGCCGCAAGCACATGGCGTATTTTAAATGCGCAGGTAACGCATACACACGCTTCAAACGAGATTTGAACGCAACCTTGTAACCTAACCACACGGGGTGATCGTGAAACGTGCGTATACTGCACATATAGGAGCAGATACAGCGATACAAACACGCAGCACACAACAGTGATTCTAAGGTGACAACCAAATTTCAGAGAAAGAGCTAAAGAAAAAGTATTTCTTTCTATGGAAAATGTTTTTCTACAATGGTCTAAGATACGATATGGGAAAATATGGAAGTAGTACTTACTATACTCATCTTTTATTTGGTTAGGATAAAATTCATATGTTTGATAATATGTCGATTAATAAAACACACTTGGCTTAGACAACCCAATAGACAGCCAAATCAGGTTTTGCATAGCTTAATCATTAAATCACTGTATAAAAGGTTTTTTTTTGCTACTCTCTTTTATCGACTTTCTATTATTGACGAAAATTGAGAAAAATTGGTAAAATGAAGATGTCTTACTTTACTTTCGATTTAGGTCAATTAATAGGTGGCAAGGAAAGAGTTATTCAGTTGAATAGACTCTTATCTGTTAATTAATTAAATCAAACCTTTTTTTATTGCGTATAACATGGGTTCCAAAAGTAAGACATTTTTATGTAAACAGAAACATGGATATACATACCGCATTTTTGACAAGGCAAATAAAAACTAGACAACCTAGGTGGATTTCATTCATCTGCATGGTATCTTACATATAAACTTAATAACAACCAAATGAGTGTTTTCAAACCAAATTTTCCTATTCCTTCCGCCAAGTCGAGCTATTCGTTATTCGAGCATTTTGTAACTTCGTGGTGTACTTAACTAGAAGCCTAAATTTTCATTAAATTTCAATTGGTATTTTAGGAATGTTGAAATTTCCTAATTTTGTCACTGACAGATTCACTGATCATCGAAATTCTAAGGTACTTCTAGCAGATCCACAGGCACCAAATTATTAAACACAGTTATTAGTTGGATATAAAGTACGGGTAAAATTATAACGTCACGAAATACTCGTATTAGTCCCATTTTTGAAATACCTGTACACTTCTCTAACCATTATCGTCCTCAATTGTATACCTACCTACCAAATACACTAAAAACTGCCATCGAGCTGCTCAACAAACATTATTAACGCTAAAATCATGGTGAACAATAGAGTCCAAAAATTGCCCTATATTATTAACAACCCTGTAATTAGTTTCTCTAATCGCAATACGTAGTCTAACTCGTGTTTTTCTATGTAGCGCGAGTTAATTGGTATAATTATGTTACATGTTAATTGCTTTTGAAATCTTTCAAGAAAAGGGGTAGTATTTAATAAGCAATTTTAAGTAATAATCGAGTATAGGTAAATAAAACATAGACTCTAACTTAACATAAATAAAATCATCATGTTTCCATCAGAATATTTTTATAAAAAAAAAGTTTTTTGTTTTTAAGGGCAGAGAACAGCGCATTGTGCGTAAAACATTTTGTTTAATGAGTTAAATGCTAATCATTAATTCTAAAAGTTCTCTATAGAGACCTCTACTATAAATTAATTATAAAACGTAAAAAATAAAGGAATAATTGAAAAAAGACGGTAAATTATTCAAGTAATGTAATTGCTTCTATCGAGAAGATTTTGAAAAAGCTTTGACCTGTGTAGGGGCACCCCTACATTATGTGTGATACAGTTTTGTCGTTTACATATTAGTTAGTAATATACATATATGAATAGATAGAATATATATTAACGAATAAAAATACAATTATTTTAAAGTCAAATCATACATACTACAAAATAAGGGAAAAAATTTATTTGCCAAAACTAAAATATAGAGTTGCTTTAGTTCTGATTATATTTCAATATAAAAATTCCAATGGCATTTTCTGAACAGACAGATGGTACAAATGTGTTTATCCGAGATTTCCGAGCGAGTGAACGTGACACCGGGTGAGGTGTATCCACTAGTGTACGGATCCAGTCTGGGGAAACAGTAAGACTGCTTATCTGAAGTCTATGCACACTTTCGACTGTCGAATATTGGAAAACAAATAGTTCCGACGGTAAATAAATTTGAATTGTCTGTTCTAAAAGCTTCCACGAAATGTAGTTTAAACTTAAAATAAAATTAAAATTAAAATTTGAACTTACTTAAAATAAAAACTGTAAAGTAAAAATTCACAAATGAAAAAAGACAATAAAATTTGGATGAATTGGTTGATTGACAAAAAAAAATTTACTCAAGCTTTTCCATATTTCGGAATTAATCCTATTTTCTTGATATTTCTGTGTCGTGTAGTGTTGTTACAACATATAATTAAACCGATATTTTTCTATCGTGGTACAACTCTGAACGTTATAGAAATGTCTTTATACCTTTAAGCCAATTTTCTCTTGATAATAATATATAATTTTAATCAACACGATGTTACCAGTTATGAAAGTATTGATCAATGGCAAAGATTATGTAATAGACCAAAAGGGGGCCGATATTTACGATATAGCCGCGTTTTTTGTCACTGAATAAATAACTAGAATTCAGTGACCACAAATTCCGCTTGCATGAACACCGTAAACAGTTCATGAAGCTAACCAATAGTGATGTGATTTTAAAGACTGATTGATTCTGAACATAATATTCTTTGTCAGAAAGAGAATACCTGAGAGAGTTAGCATACGAGTTCACAATCAAATATTATATTTCTTAATGGTTAAAGCAGTCGCGCCATGTGACAGATTATGGGTTTGCGCCCCATGTACGCGTACCTGGGGCTGGTAGATTTAAGCATTTTTAGTAAACATAGATATAATAATTTTCCAAACCGTTTTATTTATCTGTTTTTTTATATTTGCACGTGCCCTAAATGAAACGACTTTAAATGGATTTATAGAGTAGCAATATGGTTGCTAAGCAACTTTCGCTAGGGCCGATCGTGGGTGACCAAAAAATTTACTGTCTCGAGCTCCTTCATACTTTGGAAGGCATGTTAAGCCATTCCCCATGGGGCCGCGATGTAAGCAATGGCCCATTCTCCCTATTCGATTTTATTTCGATTTCATCCATAGAGAAGGGTCAGCCCTTCCCTAGCTCTGTGGACTTTAATAAGCTGTTGATAATGATAAAAAGAATTTATCGCGTATATTTCTAAAAAAATGCCACGTAAGTATTTCTACGGAATGCTCATTATTATATTTATTAGTTTATGAGCATTTCTATGGACTAGGCGCAACCCTAACATTCTGAGCGAAATCCTTCGAAACTTCTCCTTTGTAATGTATTGTATATTCGCTTGGTATGCTAAGAGCCTTCCGTATGTTCCACTTATTCGAACAGAATCAGTCTCGACTTCACTACACTAACAGCATGAAGGCATGTAACATTATTATAGTACTAAACCTAAATTGGAAAGGGTTGTTCTTTATTAAGATGAATTTGATTACTAAAATAACTGGGTAGGTAAGTCTTTCGTCTTGGTTTTGATTGAGATAATGTAAACAATAAAATCTTACCTTGTTGTTTTGGGACTAGTTCAATTTCTGCCTTCATTAATACACACTAATAACTTTAACATGAATAGGTATAAACTAATAAAATATATAACTGCAATTATAGGAAATTGGTGTATGGTGTATTGGTGTGTGTATACCTATCTCAGACGTCAGTATATATTTGTAAAATAAATAATTAATTATTATTTATTGTTATTCCTTCACGGCTTTCATATGGCCAACTTTAATGATTTCATAGGCTTGTGACTAGGAAAAAGATTATTATTTTACTATAATTATGATTTACAAGGCTTTAGGTTTGGTTAACATAAAGTGATTGAACGTTAACTAATAATTTCTTGAGGGATTTTTTGTACAAATCATCAAAATTAGTTTTTAATTTTTTTGAGTTTTAGTCTTTATTAATAGTCCTTCATGTCACTTTGAACGAAAAGTCAGCACATGCTCAATAAAAGTGACGGTAATAGTGTTATTAAAAAGTGTTACGAGGGTCAAACTGAAAGTTCTTAGAACTGGCTACTTATAAACAATATAATAAAAAAATAATTCTAAAATTTGAAAATATAACTCTTTGCCAATATTACTGAGTATATATTTCATTCATTTGTCATTTGTTTTACGATTTGGCGGCAAATTGAAAATTGTCTGTGTCACGTCATCATGAATTTAACACGAGAAAATTTTCGTGCAATGATTTTTTATGACTTTCGATGTCATTTAAGTCAACAAGAAAGTTATGATAGACTACGATTGGCCTTTCACGATGAAGCCCCATCTCGTGCGACTGTTTACAACTGGTTTAATGAGTTTAAACGTGGTCGCACTAATCTCACTGATGATTTACGTGAGGGACGGCCTTCTACGGCGACGACTGAAGATAACATCTGTGTTGTGCGGCGTATGATAGAGACTGACAAAAGAGTGACCTATCAACAGATTCGGACAAGCTTAGGCATCGGTATGAGTCAAGTGCACAAAATCCTCCACGAACATTTAGCGGTCAGGAAGCTTTGCGCCCGGTGGATACCTCATAATTTGACTGAGGCTCAAAAACTCCATCGTGTGGATTGGTGTCGTAAAATGATTGAAAGATTTAACGGAGGTGACTCAAATGCTGTGTTCGACATACTAACAGGTGACGAAAGCTGGATTTACTGTTATGATCCTAAAACCAAAAGACAATCTGCTCAGTGGGTGTTTCCTTTCGAGGAGTTGCCAACTAAAGTGAAGAGAGATCGAAGTGCGGGAAAAAAAATGGTGGCCTCGTTCTTTGGAAGGATAGGTCATTTTGCAACAATTGTGTTAGAGGATCAAAAAACAGTTTCTGCAGAATGGTACACTACCAATTGTTTGCCACTTGTCTTGGAAAAAGTTCGAGAGAAACGACCTCGCAGTAGGATCCTCCTTCACCACGACAACGCCTCGTCGCACACCGCCAAGCGAACGATCGACTATTTGGCGACATCAAACGTTGAATTACTGGGTCACCCGCCGTATAGCCCCGACCTCGCGCCTTGTAATTTTTATTTATTTCCAAAAATTAAAGAAAAACTTAAAGGAAAGCGGTTTATGAATGCTGAAGAAGCGGTGGCTGCGTATCGCGATGCCATTGAAGAGACCCCTAAGGACGAGTGGGCAAAGTGCTTTTCCCAGTGGTTCCATCGCATGCAGCGGTGTATTGACGTGAATGGACAATATTTTGAAAAGATATAATAAAACTAATAACTGGCTAATGTAATCAGTTTTTGATTTTCTAAGAACTTTCAGTTTGACCCTCGTATTTAAGTAAGCAGTACCAGTGTAGGATAGCGAACGACTCAGCTTTTCCCTGTGAACTATTGTGCGCTATTCTGCGCTGGCTCATTCTCAATTAGCTCTTAGACTCCAAAAAATATTGTAATATTTGTACACTGAGTCGTCCATAAAAACGGACATAAAAAATATCCGAGATTGAACTGTATCAGCAAGATTCCTTTTAATCTCCTATCAACCAAAGTAATTATATTTAACTTATATTATCAGACAAGCATCTTAAAAAAAAGATAATTTCTGTTTCATATTCCCATTATTATTCATGAAATATTATTCTTCTTAAACAAAAATCCATTATATAACGGAAAAACTTCTCCGCGACAAAAGCCAATGGCAAAAGTTACCATACTAGCCATTTGCAAAAATGACTAGGGACTTTTCCGCTACTGAATTGGACGTGAAATATTGTGGGGCAATAAACAATAATGACTAGATCTTATACAATTCAGTGAAGGACAAAACATTCATGATGAACACGGGGTATTCACAAATTAATGTTATGATTATACTACAAGTCTAAGAGGTCGTGATATGTGCAAGAGCTTTCGAAGGCTTGATATTTCAGTATGTTTAAGTACTAAGGGTAAATATCACTCACTACACAGTGACCGCGGTGGCCGCGCGGCAATGTAAGTACGAAAAATCGTAATACTAAAGGTGCTTTTTCTTAGTTTAAAATAGCGAAAAACTCATCCGTTTATAAAAAATTGGCCGAGTGCGATCGGACTCGCGCACTCGGTTTCGTACCTAAATCGAGCATAAGACACTTTTGTTGTATGGGAGCCCCTTAAATGTTTATTTTATCGTATTTTTCATGTATTTGTTGTTATAACGGCAACAGGAATACATTATAACAGCGAGGTTCATAAGACACAGCCACGTGACTACGGAGTCTCAGTAATAGGGTTCCCGTTTTACCTTTTTGGTACGGAATCCTAAAAAGGAGATTAAATTTCTCAGAATCGTGAAGCACGAAGTAGCTCGAAATAATAATTTTTAAGTCACCCATGCCGTGACCGACCCTTACAAAAGTAGCTTAACAACAACAAAAGCGCGTATCTATTATTTATTCCATAAAATATTAAATAGGGCGACTTTACCCATTTGCACCAGAGACTGACAAAGAATAAATGCATTTTTGTATAGGGATTCGTACCAACTTGCGTCAACCCAAATTTACTCTCACCGAGTCAAGTTTTTATTTAACTTTTCACTACCGTCAACATTTTATCATAATTTGACCACATTTTTGATATATTCGAAAAAAAAAATATTTAGAACACCCTTCTTTTCATTGATATATAATTACTGTGATTATTACCCCATTTATAACTTATATAGAAATGCATATAAGGCCACACTTAAGAATTGAAATTACATAATATAGATTACACACAACACTAGCGTGATAACACTCAACTGAATTTTATATTCATTTTTAGCAATCAAGCAGCCATCATAAACTCCGACCGGCTAATACCGGTCTGAGTTTATATCCATAGTAATCTATATGAACACAGCAAATCATTCAGAGTAACTATGTCGATACGCCACAATACAAAAGAAACTATCTATTAATACCATCAATAGTTTAATTCATTAAAAATATTAATTTGACTCAACAAAGAGAATTTAAACACTAAGTTTGACCCAAATGTAGCAAATACGTACAAAAAGTTATATTATATATATGAAATAAATGTCAAATGTAATAAAATACGAAATGTACAATATTTTATTAATTATATTTTTTTTAATAGCTAAAGGAAGATATTTAGATCATTGTCGGTTTATTAAAGCAAATGATTACGCGGGAAGCCACAACTAAGGGTGAGTTGCACAAATGTCCCAAAGAGAATTTAAAGTTAAACTCTACGTTTTAAGAGACAAATTAAAGAAAAACAAGTGAATTGTTTATTAATCATTATAACTTTTTAATGCGTTAAAAATATGACTTAAAACCAGTGATAAATAGATAAAATAAAAACATAACTTTTTGCTAATAGTATACTGCGACACAATATGGTATGGATAAAGGCAATATCCTTTAAAATATTTTTCCATAAGATAATTATTAATAATGCTACAATATTAATACAAAATGTATGCAATATCTGTACTCTTCATATAAATTATTAATAATAGGAAACCAATAGAAATTGGTTATACTATGTATGTTTTGTTAACCAAATCGGAAGCTGTGATTTTCGAACTAAATATTTGTGATATATTTTCTTAGAATTTACAAATTATGATATTTGTAGTGTTATGTCTATTTATACTATAGTTTTGGTTGAAATGACAGCTTCTGACATATTTGCAGTATTTTCCTGAGTTTTAATCATATCAAATTTAAATGTATAACTTTATTTATTGTTTCTAGTGTTTGTATGATATCTGAAATCATTAATGGTATAGGTATTATTTTAATGTAATATCGATTTATAATGTAGTTTGGATATCCAATAATCTATACTAATATTCTAAAGAGAAAAGATTTCATTGTTTACAATTAATACTGTTATACTTAAAAACTACTGGACTGATTTAAAAAATACATCATACACGGGTGACATTAACTATAATTTACGCGGGCGAAGTCGCGGCAAAACTGTAAGCGACGATATTCGATGTGATATATACGACAATCTGACAACTAATATAAGAAGTGAAATATTTAGTTTTCCATTATTCACTATTCTTCGACTATACACGTCTCATTACGTTTTGAATAATATAACAAGATGACGATATTGCGTGACTGAATTAATAATAGAAATCACACTTGTTGGAAATAATTACTTTTGTCACTTTAAGAAAATTCGACCTTGCGGGTGAAGGACTCGCTTAATAACGTTGTGTTCTTTATTATTTTTATTTAATACATTTCGGTGTAAGAAAAACAAAGCGGTAATTCTTAATGTGAGATTGCGTAGGTAGAAAATTTGCAAGGCTTTTAGGCAGGTATAATAATGTTTACTTTCACTCAAGAAGTGTATTTTAAATTTCATACATGTAATCGAGAGTGCTTTTATGTTTTATCAATTATCTGCCTGCAGATTTTTATAGAATAATGAGATCACGGATCTTTCATGTAGAAAATTAATTCAAGATTAGTGAATCACGATAATCGGTAGACACAACAATAGAGTATTTATAACCAAAAAAAAATAAAGAATGGAATTTTCAGTGTTCCTGTTGTTCAAGTTTAAATTTCAATATCTAATTCTACTCTGATAACTTAATTCTAATGGTGGAGATTGGTGGCGTAGTGAAAAACTGGCAGAATTCTTCAGTCTTGATTTATTTGGGAAAAACATACATAGAATCACTTACAACGAAATACTATGATACTTACTCTATGCTGGTCACGATCAGAAAAGAAAGATTCGCGAATTCGAATACGAAAAAGTAATAATTTAAAATATTAACGGCCAGCATTGACCATAAACCGTCCAAAGAGTAAACCTACCTATAGTAATGTGCTCAGACTTTGCTTAACTCTGGCAAGAAAAATCCACCCTCTGCAATGCCAGTTGACATACTAATCTTGCTTGGCATACGCTGTTTTACCGTTTCATCAATGGTACCAAATGGTTGTACTCACCGCTAATAGCGATTCATGGTATTTAACAAAACATGTGTAGACCTAACAGATAAGTTTTTTAAGTATGTATAGCAGATTAGGGACAAGATATAATATAAAAATAAGCTCCATATTATCAAAATTCACAAATTGAAAATGACTGCAGCTCTATCGTGGTAGAGCAGTAAATTTCTATATATCAAATGGTTCTAAATTACTTGAATCATTAACAATATCGTCACTCGAATTTAGTTAAAAAGAATGTCCAAATAAAAATAGACAAGCCTGGAATAAATGAACATAGATGTAGTCCCACTTTCCCTAATCAACTAGAAGAAAATATCTCGATGGCCACACAACAAATAAAACTTTTGATATGCCCTATAAAAATAACATTCGGTGACGAAAAAAAATACTATATTCCGACAATATCAATAACAGTAAACGGAATAGCCGTTAAGTCAACAGCATAAAGACCAAAATCGCATATCGAGCACGTTATGATGCAATCATAATTTCTTTATCGGCACTTAGAGCAAAGACAACGATATTAAATATTTATGTTGTCTAGGATTTGGTCGTTTCCCCTGTTCTGTGATACGCAGTATGTTAATGTGTCAACTCGTAAAAAACTGCTTTTTAGCGTCCAAATGCGTCGTAACTCGAGTTTCGAGTTTTATTACTTCCCGTGACGCAGATTTGATATCCATATTATATATCATAATTGAGTACTTTATGTCCAAACTACGAGTAATCTACGAGTTTAGTCATTAATCTTACGAGTATAATTAGATGGATTTTTCCCTGGATATTATCTGACATAATTAAGCAGTATGATGTTCATTCAACAGCTTGTCAGGTTATTGAAAACTGTCAAGAGGTTAAGTGGTGACGTGTAGCTGTATACATGAGCAAGCTATTGGTGTAGGTCTGAGCTGTTGTGTAAAACGACCGAAGTATAAAGTATGACATATGTTAAATTACATATGTACGTAATTACCTACATTTTGCGTAATTATTTCATATTGTTAAAGTAGGTTGCGTGTTTTAGATAATTTATAAATTATTAATTTACGACTTATTAGTGCTGTCTCACGAAAAAGTTAAACCACAGAGTTTTTGTCTTATCAAAGTTCCGCATTTGAATAGACATTACAGTATGATTAATTGAATGATTAATTTTTTAAATCGATGATACAATTCACTTGAATTTAATATAACATGTTTTTATTTAATTCGGACGTCCTTATAGGATTTTCACTGTGTTCATGCATTAGTATGAGGTTTTCTGTAATTAATTTAACATTAATATACCGACTTTTCTTGAAAAAAATTAACCGCTTTTATGGTAAGTATAAGTTTTCCTTTTTAAATTTGAACTCGGTTCCTGTTATTTTAGTAAAAAGTTTTTATTTTATGCATTTTAGTGATATTTTGAGTTTTGGGGTTCACGCATACTTAATGAAAATTTAAGACTTATATGGTTTTCTCATAGATGCCATTATCAGATCTGGACCAAATTAAAATGGGACAACACGCCAAGTATTACCTTTAAATAAAGAAAGAATCATCAATATCGGTCATCGTAATCTTATAATACTTTTCATTAATATCTATTTATCATCTGTTATTGAACTTAGTTAATACCTGTATTTCAGCATATAGAGCCTCTGTCCTCAGAAAAAAATGTAATAAAAAAATAAGCCAGACTAAATAGATCTGAACAATCAGAAATAATCAACTTGTACTAGTTATTTAATATAATCATAAAGTGTAGGTATATTTAATAAGGTATATTAAATATACCTACACTTTATTGATTATAATTTAATATATCAGAGAAAATTTTATATATATATATATAAATATATTTCAAGAAAATCTGCACAATAAAAATATAAGAACAAATATCGTCCACGCCCGTATTGGAATACAATTCTTATACCTATTTATTGAGGGTTATATTAAACTGTGATGGTAAAAAAAAAATTAACATCACCATCTATTAGTGTCCCCACTGCTAGGATTCAGGTCTTCCAATGGATGGAATGGAATCGAACCGAATAGGTAAAATGGAATATGTCCCACCACGCACCATATTAATGACTGCAGAAGCAGCTGGAACTAACAGTTTAACGTGCCTTCCGAAGCCCCCATGCTTCAACTTTAAATTTTAGGTCACCCAACCTATGACCGAATATATATTATAGTTGGAATTTAATATCAATACGTCCGCAATCTCCGTGAGAGTTTTCATAAACTACCATCCCTCACGGTTATTCTAGCAATAAGTGCGATAGACATGTCCACATAAAGGCTGAGTAAAAGTTTATTATGCCTAGACACTAGCACCGTATGAGTATCAGGCAACCTTTATGAGTACAAGTTATGACACCAAGATCCTATAATAGCACTTATCTTACAGTAGCTAAGTATAGAGATCGTTCTAATATTATTTATTATAGGATTAAGACATTTTAAATTTAATTTTCCATTAAGTATTTCCATATCCTACCATAAAAAGGAGCTTTCCTCAAAATTCATAAAAATATATGGTTACTTTTAAAAGCTTTATCGTATTAAAGTTATATAAATATAATAATTATTTCGCCACGAAAATCTGCATTTTTAACCGATTTCAAAAAAAGGAGGAGGTTATCAATTCGACTTTTTATTTGTTAGGTTATAACTTTTTTACTGGGATGGCCGATTTTGATGATTCTTTCTTTATTTAAAGGTAGTACTTGCCGTGTGGTCCCATTTTAATTTGATCCAGATCTGATAATGGCATCTATGAGAAAACCATAGAAGTCTTATATTTGCATTAAGTATGATGAAACCCAAAACTCAAAATATCACTAAAATGCATGAAATAAAAACTTTTAAATTTCACATCTGCCTTAGAGGACTGTGGCGTCACGTCATCGCCATGACAGTGTTTTTTCTAGTTTAATAATTTAAATATTATTTTAAATAAAATAAGCGTTATTAGTTATCAGTAACAGTATATTAAATACTACCATAAAAAAAATATAACATCCGCATTGAAGCTCCATCAAAAACATATCCATTATGCTCATCATAACTCAGAGAGGTGAAGAATAACAGAAATATTAAAAAAGTAATTTCGAGTTTCCTAAGTGGTCTATAAATAACAAATCCGAATGGGCATCAGTTGAATCTCATTTTGAGGGAGCTGTTCAAATGATGGCAATAGATAACAGGCCAGTTTTGTTCCGAGCGTAATTACTTTAATAACTTATCATTAAGCCAAATTCCGTAGATGCAAACACTGGAAGATGATTGTCTGAAAAATAAATGGATATTCACAATGACACAATGAGGATTTTTTTTTTTTGTTAAAAAATATTACTGGTTATACCGATAACATACTAAAATATCTTAATAAAAACTTTGTGGATATTTCTAATTTTAATGCAAAGCCGAGGGTCTCGATAGTACGTGGTTAGAGTACGGTCTGCGATTTTGGATGTTAAGCAACTTTTACAAAGTGACCATGATTTTATTTTTATTTTGAGCTCTTCTCGATGCTTCAAAAGGTTGTGTTAAGTCATTGAATATTACTGAAAGTTATTTATGTTGCCACATTTTTTTAAGGAATACATCATTTAAATTAACTTAACAATCGTTTGAAAAATATTACTACTTCAACAGTTTCCAATTAATGCTTCAAAATTGGAACCTGGAACAAGAAAAACAAAGAATTTAAATAACGGTATTACAAAAACCAGAAACGTTCCTAACTGGAGATTCAATTTACTTTGTACACTGCCAACCAAAACGTTCGCCTTTATAAAAAAAGAAGAAAAAAGGTAAATTTATTGAAATTCTCAATATGAAATTAGGGCGAAGCCGCTTGTCAAAGGGCGCTAACTCGGAGACGCTATCGTGGCAAAGTTAAATTGATACATTTTTAACAAGTTTGGTTCTGTCACGAATGAAGTGCTAAGTCACAAACTTATCACGCGAGTTCAATTCTGATTTGTTTAAATGAAATGAAAATAAATTCTATTTCAATTAACTTATTGAAAGTACTTTTCAATTTATTATCGATTTCTTTTGTGTGGCATTCAGAATTTTTTGAATGATAAACTTATTAACTCTTAAGACTCGTAACGGAATTTCTATAATCCTATTTCTATCTTCATACTTCATATTTGTAACTCTTTTCATGCACCAGTTTTTAAGACACCCTCAGATAGCAAGCGGGTAAAAAAAATATATAATAAATATCTGTACCAGAAATCATCCGTTTTTAATTTAAATTTAATTATGCGTTTATTTCAATGGTTTTCATTTATGCCATTGTGTAAAAAAATAAAAAATAATAAGCATTATAGTTGAGGAGTGGGGGCTCGCTTTCTCAAAATTTCGTAAAAAAATGTACAAAAGCATACCGGCATGCGACATATCTACTCAATGTATCGCCGTAATTTATTGACTACATAAAAAATTAAAAAATCATATTCAATATTCTTCAATAATCTACCTGAAGGACAAACAAACAAAACCTAGTCATCATCCCTAAAGTGAGTTCTGGCCTCCCCCGACTTCTGCATTATTCTATTCTCGCATTGTATATCAGTTTCATTATTCTTCCTTTCGGTATATATTTTTTTTTGCCGTTCTGTTGCATTTTCATACACCTATTTAAAATAAAGTATAATACAATATAATACTTGTCAACTAACGTATTATTTGAAAGGCCTAACCGTTTTCTCAACAGTCGTGTTATTTAAAATGCATATCCGTTCATCGGTTTAAACAATTGGCAACTATTGATTGTTAGACATGTTAACAAAACTCGTACTTGTTTGCAAATATAATTAAAAATACAATTAAGATTTATAACAGTCGGTCAAAGTAAATTCACGTTAATTTTATGTCGAGTCTCGGGGGTAGTGTCATCCCCGCCCTTTTTGTATAAAAGCGGAGATGCCGCCATTGCCGAGTTCAGTTTGCTCCCGATGTTCGTGCAGTCAACACCTAAGATTGTAAGTGGTTATTATTGTTATATTTTTTATATTTTGCTAAATTTATGTTTATTTACATTAAATTTTTGTGATATTTGTACATGCATGAGGTATCCATATATAAAAAAGTAATTAATTAAATTATTGGTAAATTTCCTTTAAAACTTGCTTATTTTCTGATATTTGACTGTTATTATTTTATGATTTCTTCATAAATTTAATGATGTAATTGAAAGAATACTGCATAATTACACTTATTGAAATTGATTAAGGTCTTTTATTTCACATCTCAGAAGTGGGATAGGTAGCCTATTTTTTTTTCTAATTTTTTTTTTTCCTCTTCCACCGTATACTTGTTATTTTTTTTTACCAGGGAAAATGGACAATAAGCGAACAAAATCCCCACTGTTAGGGAGCGATCTGCGGAGTAAGTGCAGCGTGGCCAAAGGGACCCCGAGAACACGACATGGTCGAGTGCTCAGCTCGCCTCGCAGCCCAGCAAGGAGCTCGCAGCCCCGCAGCCGTTCACGGAGCCCTGTAAAGAATCACGTGGATCAGCGGCCGCGGAGTCCGTCCACGCGTCGGCATGCTAGCCGGCGACTACGCAGCCGATCTCGTGACAGTGATTCGCAAAGGAGCAAATCACGCAACCAGCGGTCACGTAGTCCGCTACGTGATCGATCGTCGGGCAGACAGCCTGATGATTGTCATGGAGGGCGAAGCTCTCGGCGAGTGCGTCACTACTCGCCGCGTGGCAAAGGTTGCCGCAGCACCAGTCGACGCAGCGATCACAGCAGTCGGCTTCACAGCGTGCGACGCAGTCCAGAGAAGCGGCGGATCACAATAGCGGCACCAGAGCCACGTGCTTCTACTTCAGGATCAATAGGTAACACCACTGTTCCAAACATTGGCAGCGGTGATCCATTATTATTAAATCAATTACCTGCGCTATTACAAACATTAAAATCTCTGTTTCCGGATCATGATAAAATAAGCTCTTTTAAAGATAGTGTCCCTGAATTTGATCCTGCAAAGAAGGAACAAACGATGGCAATGTGGATACGCAAAGTTAACGAAGCCGCTGAGTGGTATTCGTGGAATGAAAAGCAAATTGTCCACTATGCTATTCCAAAACTTCAAGGTATCGCGAAGCGTTGGTATGAAGGGTTGCCATCAGTGTTCTTTTCTTGGGACGAGTGGCAGGCAAAATTACTGTCCGCATTTCCTTCCGAGGAAAACTACGGTCAGATGCTGGCAGATATGTTGGCTAAGCGTGCTCGTTTTAATGATTCTCTTGAGGATTATTTCTATGAAAAGGTTACCCTTATTAATCGGTGTAATATAACTGGCAAGCGGGCAGTAGAATGCGTTTTGCACGGCATAGATGATAGGGCAATCAGGCTAGGTGCAGAGGCAGCTCAGTATGAGGACCTTGACAAATTGCTAAGTTATTTGAAAAATTCCCGGAATGTGAAGGCCAACCCGGATCGTAAAATAGCTAGTAGAAATCAGTCTGTTGTATCTGAATCTCAAATTAAGCATTCAGGTCTTAAAGATAAAATTCAACGATGTAATAACTGCAAACAAGAGGGGCATTTTGTACGTCAATGTCCTGACCCTTTAAAGAAATGTACTAAATGTCAAAGGATCGGTCATGAAGCTGAACAATGTTATTCTAAAAATCCTCAATCCAAAACCGAAAATTCTAAATCAGTTAATAGAGTTGCCAATAGTAGTAAAAATTCAGATAAATATTATAAGAATGTTCGTGTCAATGGGGTAGATATGGATTCATTTGTAGATCTCGGTAGCGAATGCTCTATGGTCAAACAATCGCAGTTGCACAAATTAGGAGATATTCACGTAAATGATAATGATCTGCCTATATTGAGGGGATTCGGAAACTCTGTTGTCCATTCCTTGGGTAAAATAAATGCTGATGTAGAAATTGATGGGGTGAAAGCTAACGTAGAACTACTCGTGGTACCTGATAATGTTATGAATGTACCCCTTATGATAGGTCAGACTTTTACCGAACAGCCGCATGTAATGATTCATAAAAATGGGAAACATTTTGATATCTTGTACAATAGTTCTGATGAAATAATAACTAGTTCTAACAAAGTCAAAATCTTCAGTCATGAGTGTACTGAAGTGAATGGTTTACGTATTTTGGAAGTTTACACTGAGCCTAAGTACAAGGGGGAACTTTATGTAGTTGGAGGGTTGCGTATAACCTCAGACTATACTTATGTCATTCCGGAGGGAATTTTCCAATTTGGTAACGAAGGCATTGGGCAAATAATTATTAACAATTTTAGTTCTAAGCCTTTGTATCTAAAAAAGGACACATTAGTCACCCGAGGTATTATTGCGAACTTAGAAAGCGACTGCAATATTTTACGTGTTTCTGAATCTAAGGATCAACCAATGAGTCCGATCCTCGCCTCTGATTTAAATATATCAGATGATTTAGATCAAACTGCGATTGATGACTTATTAGCATTGCTTAACAAATATCGGCATTGTTTTGCTTTTTCGCTTTCCGAGTTAGGACACTCCTCAGTTTGTGAGATGAATATTGACTTGCATAATAGTGAGCCTGTGGTGTACAGACCTTATAGATTAGCTATGAAGGAAAAGGAAATAGTTAGAGAAATGGTGAACGAACTTTTAACCAATGACATTATACAACCTTCTGTTTCGCCTTTTGCTAGCCCTATTGTTCTAGTCAGGAAAAAGACAGGTGAATATCGGCTCTGTATTGACTACCGGGCTCTGAATAAGAAAACTGTAAGGGAAAACTACCCCATGCCACTTATAGACGACCAGATTGATGCATTAGCTGGAAATGAGTTCTTTACTGCCCTTGATATGGCTTCTGGATATTACCAAATATCAATCAGGGAGCAGGACAGACATAAATCAGCTTTTGTTACGCCCGAGGGGCACTTTGAATTCAAAAGGATGGCTTTTGGACTAGCCAATGCCCCAGCGACGTTCCAACGAATGATGCACCAGGTCCTAGGGAATTTACGTCACAAAGAGGCAATGGCATATCTAGATGATATAATTATTCCTTCTAAAACCATCAAGGAAGGAATGGATAGATTAGAGTCTGTTTTATTATTATTGGCCAAAGCAAATCTTACCCTTAAATTACCTAAATGTGTCTTCTTTGGGCGCTCTGTCAACTATTTAGGTTTTATCATTTCAAGTAAAGGGATCCAACCGGGAACTGACAAGTTAAAATCCGTAGAAGATTTTAAGACGCCAGTAGACAAACACACTGTCCGACAATTTCTGGGGTTAACTAGTTTTTTCCGAAGATTTGTGAAGGGGTTCTCGATTATCGCAAAGCCACTAACACAATTACTCAAAGACAAAGCTGCTTGGGTTTGGGGTCCTGATCAACAAAATGCTTTCGATACACTGAAATCTGCCTTGGTGCAAAAGCCAATATTAGCTCTGTACAACCCCAAAGCCATAACAGAATTGCATACTGACGCCTGCAAAATAGGTATCGCGGGCATACTTTTACAGAGGGATCCCGAAAATGTTTTAAAACCGGTAGCCTATTTTAGTAGACAGACCAGCCCAGAAGAACAAAACTATTGTTCTTATGATTTGGAGACCCTGGCCGTCGTAGCCTCTCTTCAAAAATTTCGAGTGTACCTGGTAGGAATTCACTTTAAAATAGTAACTGATTGCAACTCGATAAGAGCAACCTTTATGAAGCGTGATATGATCCCTCGCGTAGCGCGTTGGTGGAGTCAGATGCAGGAATTCCACTTTGAAATAGAGTATAGAGCTGGAACATCAATGGCACATGTGGACGCTTTGAGCCGCAACCCATCTACCTACGATAAAACCCAATCTGAAAGAACCGTTAATGCAGTGACTGAAAGTGATTGGCTTTCCACAGTTCAAAACTCGGATTCCGAGATACAACGAATTTGTGGGATTTTATCTAATCCTGAATTTAATGACATTGTAGACATAAAAAACAATTACAAATTAAAAACAGGTAAACTTTTTAGAATTACAGCTGAAGGGGATAGATGGGTTGTGCCTAAAGGCGTCCGCTGGCAAATAGTCAAACAAAACCATGATGATATAGGTCACTTTGCCATTGACAAAACTTTAGAACGCATCAAATCATATTATTGGTTCCCAGATATGCGAGTTTTTGTCACGAAATATATAAACTCTTGTCTAGAATGTGCATATAGTAAAACTCCTGGCGGAAAGAAACCCGGATTTTTACATCCTATCCATAAAGTTGATACTCCATTCGACACTATTCATATGGATCATGTTGGCCCTTTTGTGCGAAGTAGCAAAAAAAATATGTACATTTTAGTATTGATCGACGCGTTTACCAAATATATTTATCTGAAACCTGTAAAGAGCACAAAATCCAAAATAACAGTGAATGTCTTACACGAATTTATTAGTATCTTTGGCGTACCTAAACGTATAATATCTGACCGTGGTTCGTCATTTACAAGTGATCTCTTCAAGAAGTTTGTATTGAACAAAGGCATCAAACACGTTTTAAATGCCGTTGCTACTTCAAGGGCTAATGGGCAGGTGGAGAGATATAATAAAGTTATCGTTGATGCCCTAACCGCTAAATGCGTTGGTTCCCCTGATAATAAATGGGACGACCACCTGCCCGATATCCAGTGGGGTATCAATAACACATTAAACAAAGGCATAAACAAGACTCCCGCTGAGGCTTTATTTGGAATAAGACCACCAGGTCCTAGTGATAGTAGAGTAACTGCGCTGATTAATAATGATATTAACCACAAAGACAAAACTCTTGAAGAGATCCGAAATGAGGTGTCCTCTCATATTGACGCGACACAAGAAGCCCAAAAAGCAAATTTTGACAAATCCCGATATGAACCTATCAAATATAGTGTTGGGGATTTAGTTAGGATAGAGCGTCATATTCCCGCTACGGGAAGCAGCAAAAATTTGATTCCAAAATATCAAGGGCCCTACAAAATCACTCACGTCTTTGATCATGACCGCTATCAGGTTGAAGACACTCCCTTATCAAGGAAGGGAAATAAAAGGTATTCAAACGTTATTGCCGTTGACAAATTAAAACCTTGGGTATGTTTCAAACGACCCCATGATGACAGTCTAATAAGTGATAAAGAATCTGGCAATGACTCGGATAGCGAATAGCCTATACCAATGACGTATATTCATGCTACAAGACTGATTGGGTTCCGATCTAGCAAACATAACGACCAATGGGGTCTTTATAGTATAAATGACCGATAGGGTCTGTATATATTGAACGACCAATGGGGTCTTAATGTTATTAATGACCAATTGGGTCGCTTTTACATTGTAATCACAATTTTGTATCAATGGTTCTGTGTAAGATAGAGTTGAATTGTATACTAGAAACGTTACATTGTAAAATTATAATGATTGTTACTTATTCTCTGCAGTCAAGTACGAGGTCGTACAATAAAAAGAATGGCCGACTGTCAACTAACGTATTATTTGAAAGGCCTAACCGTTTTCTCAACAGTCGTGTTATTTAAAATGCATATCCGTTCATCGGTTTAAACAATTGGCAACTATTGATTGTTAGACATGTTAACAAAACTCGTACTTGTTTGCAAATATAATTAAAAATACAATTAAGATTTATAACAGTCGGTCAAAGTAAATTCACGTTAATTTTATGTCGAGTCTCGGGGGTAGTGTCATCCCCGCCCTTTTTGTATAAAAGCGGAGATGCCGCCATTGCCGAGTTCAGTTTGCTTCCGATGTTCGTGCAGTCAACACCTAAGATTGTAAGTGGTTATTATTGTTATATTTTTTATATTTTGCTAAATTTATGTTTATTTACATTAAATTTTTGTGATATTTGTACATGCATGAGGTATCCATATATAAAAAAGTAATTAATTAAATTATTGGTAAATTTCCTTTAAAACTTGCCTATTTTCTGATATTTGACTGTTATTATTTTATGATTTCTTCATGAATTTAATGATGTAATTGAAAGAATACTGCATAATTACACTTATTGAAATTGATTAAGGTCTTTTATTTCACATACTGACGAAAATCCCGCCTGACTTAAATTTTCTAAATAATTAACTGATTATGCAATCGATGTTAAATTTAATAATCAACCTACCTTCCTAATGGTATCTTTAAACCTCTTTTCTATATGATTATCACTTTTACAGAAACCGTCTCATCAGACGTCCACAACAAAGTTTCAGATATTTTCTATTACACTTATTCTTCACTTTGTCTATTCTCGTCAATATACTCTCATCCATCTTTACATACTCACTATTCGTTCACATACTCACTATTTTCTACCGTACTCATTATTCACTCACATACTCAGTACGCACTCGTATGCGATAATAAAAATAAACGCTTAACATTTTCACTTGGGACCGTAGTTTACGCAGAGAGTTTTTGCATAAGTTTTAATCAAAATATTCCTTCTTTTGATGGCTCGTGACGACCTGGTTCGCTTATATTAACATGACGCTTTGAATGTTTCATAGATTATTATTTGCCAATAAATATAACACCAAATATTTCTATAAATATAACAACAAAGCTGTGTACATCTCAGATTTCATGGAGATATTTTTAGCTCGGATTGATGTATAAATCGCTGTGAGATTCTTATGAAGCATGAGAAGTTTTCTTTTGTGGGATTAGAAATATTTCGATAGATGTTTTTGTTTATGTATTTATATTATGTTTATCTGATTTTATAATATAATGCTATAACAATAATAACCTTACACCCAGTTCAACAAAATATCATTAAGATTTAATGATGACCTTAAAAGTTCTAATGAATATACTAATTTTAAAAATTTGTATTGATAATGTCTCTATAAACTAATGACAATTTTATTAGACGTTTGTGCAACTGGGTATTAGCTCCACAATGTCAGAATAAGCATAAGCATGGCTAAATACTTAGGCAATACAAGCTAAGCAAAAGTTTATAAGAAAGTATTTGATATACACAAGGTAAATGTAATATTTAAATAACGGTTCTCAAACTTTATTTGTACTTACTTTTACTTTATTTGTGTAAACGTTTTTCGTAACCAATATTTATATGGAACATTAATAAATTTATACTTCACATTTATACATTATATTATACCTCGTGTGTTCATAAGTTTTGAGACAAACTTTTTACTGAAAAAATTGAAATGTTACTGGCTGTTAATTATTTTTACCGATTTTGAATGTGGAATGTTAACTTTTAGTTTATTTGTGTCGCAAATTCATTTGTTTATATTCTCTCGTTATGGAGGGAATAAAACAATTACGTGCAACTGTCAAGACTGCAAAACTGCAAGATCGCCAAAAGAGTGGTAGGCCACTCTCTGTAAGGACGCCTGCGAACATCAAAATCATGCGAGAAGGACTTCGCCGAAATCCATGTCGCATTCAGGAGCAACTCGCTCTGCAGACTAATATTTTGCGCGTGTCAGTGAACAGATTACTGAAATATAACATTAAAGTAAAAGCTTACAGCCGTAGAAAAGTTCACTTTCTATACGAGCGTCTTTGCAAGTTACAACGCGAACGTTGTCCATTACTGCTGAGGAGACAAGATGCCAAGAAGATAATCTTCACCGACGAGAAAATTTTTACTGTCGAAGAAAATGTTTACGGCCCTTGGTCGAGCGATCTGACCAGATAGCCACGCATAGGGTATAGGTTCAAATAATGCAACGTTATTTCCTTTTTTAATATTACATTTATTGCCCAATTACATTTGCGCCTCGGTTGCGTACGATAAGGTAAAGAAGGAATACTGGTCTGAACTCCTCGTCTTCTTCGGTTGTCCTTCAGATTACACGGTCATCCACTCTGTCGAGTCATATGGTTTGATACTCAATAAACTCCATAGCGCTTATATAATGGTATTAGTAGTTCACTTTCTTTAAAAATATAGCTGCAGCCAAATTCACCAAGCTAGTGATTTCTAATTAGTACGTAATTCCTAGAAATCCAGAGAGATAGTTAATGTTAGTACATTGATACAGATTTGAAAAAGACCTTTCGATTGCTTGCATTTACTGGTTGTAACCAACTCAATTTATTTAGTTTATTATCCTTCACTATTGAATTTTTTGTTAAGATAAGTGTGTTTGTGATTTAATTATTTATTGTTTTGTAAATTAACGTATTTTTATTTCTTATATTTTAATATTTATTTTTATTATTTATATTTTCAAAATATAGAGTTACAAGTTCTACTGACAATACAATAAAGTGTACGTTAAAACGTGAAGGATGTCCCAACTTCCGCATGGAATGTTTCGCGCACTCATTATTCGGCTAGTGTGATGGTATGGTGGGGAGTTTCGTATGAAGGTGTTACTCCGCTATATTTCTGCCAACAATGTGTCAAGGTGAAAGCCAAGAATTATCAGAGTGATATTTTAGGACCTGTGGTGAAACCCTTGTCTGATACGTTATTTCACAATAAAGATTGGGTTTTTCGGCAAGACTCGGCGCCATCCCATAAGGCAAAAAGCACCCAAGCTTGGTTGAGGGAGAATGTGTCGGCCTTCATCGCGGCGGACGAGTGGCCCTCCTCCAGCCCCGACCTCTACCCGCTGGATTATTATTTATGGACTGAATTAGAGCTGGGCCTGTATTAAAACAAGGGCAGCCATTTTTTATAAAATACGTATTTTATTGTTGATTAATATATACCTATATTTAAAGGTTACTGAAAATTTTTGAAATATAATTTAATTATTAAAAAAGTTACGCAATTTTTATTTCATCTCAAAACTTATGAACACTCGAGGTATACATATAAAATAATCGTTTCATAAAACTATTTAGAAGTCATTCTTGTTTATTATTTAATCCCGTACTTCACCTGCGGGTCCTATCGAGTAGTAAAAATGCCTCCTTGTGTGCCGACTCTACGGCAAGCGCCACAGAAATATCCTGCACTTAAACTGCAGGTACTATCAACTAATGAAAATGTCTCCCTGTGTGCTTGCTCTATGGCATGCGTTACAAAAATATCAAGAAGAATAAATTAAAGTCTAACAAAAGTTTCAGAATATTTCATTCGATTTCTTCTTTTATTTATCACGCTGTCTCAAAGTTGAATTTCGCCGAACCGAGCCTTTATCTTTTCAAGAAATAAAAGTACTTGCTTATAACTTATAAAGCCGAAGGGATTATTTCTAAGCGAATATCCAATAAAAAAGGGAAATAGCTAGATTAATGTATTTTTTTTATTTAATATCCTTTTTGTTCTTGAAAAAGCTACTAAAATAATTCTTAAAAATTACTAAAACGGGATGCGACTTGAATAGGTCCTACTTTTTATAAATCAATTACTTTATGGGTTCCTTAAAGCATGGTACTACTATGGTTTTATTATAAACTAGCTTTTCCGCCTGCGTATATAGATAGAAATAAAGTAGCCTATATGCATCAATAATTTAGTATCCAATACAAATCATATATATATGTTAATTTAGGCTGAAAATAATCCGTATAAAAAATGAATCAAAATCCATTTAGTTTTTGCGTGAAAGAAGAACAAATAAACATACATACATCCATCATGACAAACTTTCGCGTTTATAATATTAATAGGATACGATTAGTTTTAGAATTGTTTTCGTTGATCGTGATTGTCTTCGATTGCGCCATACCATGGCATCACGTTAAAATATGCCACTGAAGATCCACATTTGACGTTCATTTTAATCTGGATATTCTGGAAGGAAACTGTATATCAATCAATTGGATGTTTTCAGAAACTAGATCCTGAATAATACGATCCACTTGAAAAATTCTAGAATCTTATTTGAATGCGCGAGAATACTCAATTTTATTTGTGCGATAGAAAAGCAGAATCGATGAATAGAAAATGTGCTATATGTCAAAAACTGATGAATATATCGTTTGAACCAATTTTCGTTCAAAGGGTTTATGAAAATCTACAGTATTATTCTTAATTTGACAAATATAGGATGGAACTCACATTTAACAATTTGGAGGTGATCCTTCGAACTTTGAGAAAAATGTTAAGAAAAACTTCAATGTCTTTTAAGACCTAATAAGACGCCCTTTTTTCATGATAAAAGACGTTGTATCAGTTTTATGTTTTTTTTTTTCTTAATTTTTTTATTTATTATTAAACATATCCATCAAAACACGCCTAACACGATCATAGTGGGTAGCTCTAGGCTGATCGCTAAACTTTACTGGCATCTCCTACCAAAAATTAATTTCGATGTTACTGACATACCTTTTAGCAAAACTGTTAATAAAAACTTGGGTATAATCATGGATCGGAGTCTGAATTGGGGACCACAATTGCAAGCTGTTAGTCGCATGCTGTATGCTTCTGCTGCATCATTAAGGAGGTTACGTAATTTTTTGCTGACTACCACTTAAATTGCTCTAGCACAATCTCTGTTGCTTCCTTTACTTGACTACGCTGATACCTGTTATCTTTACTTTACTAAAGATCAACTTAATAAACTTAAGCGACTTCAAAACTTCTGTATTAGATTTATATTTGGATTACGTAAATATGATCATATATCTCAATTTCGCACTCAGCTCAAATGGCTTCCTATTCGTCTTCGCCGGAATGCTCACATGTTATTTCTATAATATTCTGTTTAATCCCCTTTTACCGCGCTATTTGAAAGAACGATTAAATCCTCTATACTGTTCCACTACATATTCTTTGAGATCATCGGAAAAACCTGAAACTTGAAACTCCTCTCCATAACACTACCTTTTATGATGGTAAAGGACCATCCAAGCTTGTGCGCATTTGGAATGCTCTTCCGGCTCCCATAAGACGGGCACAATCAAATCTTCCTTGTTTCACTAAAGTATGTTATTAATATATATCTTATGCATATATTATTAGTATTTAAGTATATATTTTCTATATTTATGTATCTTTTAAGTATGTATTAATGTATTTTTAGTAATTGTTACTTATTTATCTAGAATTTATGTACTCTTACTCTACACCTCCGTTTCTCATAACTGCTCTTCATTCTTCTCCATCCAAATGTTGTCTGATAGAAATCGCTGTTAGCGATAAGACCGCCGATTGCTATACTATTGTGTTATATATAATTTGTAAATTTAATGTTAAAAACTTTAACTGTAACCGTAAAAATGGTGTGACAATAAAGTATTATTATTATTATCTTAAAGCGGTTCATTGAATATGTCTAGTATCGGTGGTACAGTCATAAAAGTTTTAAAATGTGGCTTTAACACACGGTCGGACAGATAGACATTGGAAAACTGTAAATAAATAATACTGCTTTATAACATCATTCTATCGCGAAACTGTAGAAGGGTATTAAAATCATAGTTTTTGAATCTTTTGTGTTTTAAATTTTATCTTATATAAAGATTTTATGGGTCCTCATCGTCAGCCCTGTTACATCACCACTGCAGGGGCTCAGGTTTTCCTTATGGATGGTTAAACACTATAACCCTCCAAGCTGGCCCAATGCGGATTGAAGTGTATTAACAACTGCAAATACAGCCGGGACCAACGGCTTAACGTGCCTTCCGCGGCGCTTATGCACTACGCCACCGAGCTACATACCGAATTTTGAAATAGGTAATTAAAATGTTTTAAACTCAAACACTGAGATTTATTTATGAAATTTTATAAAATCTTGAACTTCAAAGTACTATTGATAAATATGTAAGTAATAAGATAAACTTGATATATATTAATCGTCTTAGACAACTTTTGTATTCATGTAGAATAAACAATATGATACCAACCGATACAGTGGTTCTCACATCTGACTTGCCAACGAAAGGCATTTCAAAATTCAATATAATATTACTTTCAAACAAGTTTATTCCAATATATATTATCAATATAGTTAACACGTAAATTACAGTCTATTTGTACATGAAAACTTTAAAAGCCCTTTGACACCAAAAAGTCTCAGAATGAAAGGCTTTGACTAAGTGTGGTCAGGACAATAAGCCCCGCAAACGCTGTAAATCACCAGTACCGTACATCATTCTGATGTCCACTAATGGCGCTACTCAGACTGCCTTTGTGAATGCACGCTTGAGAGAGCCCTCTTACGTTTTAGGAAAGAGTTGTTAATATAATAAAACACCACATGAATGTAATAATGTCTCAGCTATAGCGCCGTCCTTGATTATATTTACCCACAAAACAGAAAAAAAACGAGTATTTACCTGTGGTTTAGACTTTACTTTGATTTTTAAGTTTGAAACTTATTTTTTTTAATTTTTAGTAGGTCATATATCAAGCGAAAATAATACGGGCACATAATCTTACGTGGAAGTTATAACTTCAATTGATCGAATGATGTATGAAGTTCCAGCAGTAATAGGCTACACTCGCAGATCCCAAGTTAAGCGGGCAAAATCTTTGTTTTACTTATATCCAAAAATCAAAATATATATGCAAAAAATAATTCAACCCCGAAACAAAAAAATATAAATTTAATTTTTTATACTAACTCTGCCGCTACACGCTCCCGAGGTGACAGCTCTACTCCACTTTATAAAAAAATAACCGTCTATTAAATAAATTAAATAAATTAATCTTTTAATTGAAATTTAATAAATTTCAATCAAAATATGTTATGTTTGGTACTTACATCAATATTATATTCATAATGTACTCAAAGAGTAAAAGGTGTGACAAGTTCGGTGCTTGGGCCGATTAATGAAAGGCTGACTAGCTTGAGAATGGATTTATTTATTGTATAAAGGATAAAGTACAGAAAATGTAACAAACAAAAAAAAAATATATAAAAACAGTTCGTAAGTTACCTAAATATAAAATTTTTCGTCAGTCCTGTTAGGTCCTGGGTAGCTCAGTGGTTAGAGCAGTCGCCCGGATTGCGAAAGGTCATGGGTTCGATTCCCATCTCAGGGTGCCAGGGACCAAGTGGATTTTTTAAGCATTTTGTATTAAGAATAAATACGATATTCCCAAAATATTAATATGAAAATCTTTTTAAGTGAAAAATTTGAAAAAATATTTTCTTATTATTTATATTTAGATATACAATACAAAATAAAATTATCTAATATCTTCGCTTGTTTTATTGACAAATAAAACGAATGGTGCATTGAGGACATACATCATTATTTCGTTGTATACCCAAAGTAATATTTTGAATGGAAAAGACAAAGACAAGTCAAAATAATCGTTATTCTTATAGTACTTTTGAATCGTCCAACATTTTTGTCCCTACCACTCGTTCAGGACGTCTTTTGGCTGATTAGAAGAACGAGCAAGAAACTCACCAGCTCTAATAGGAGTAATGACATTCTCAAAAACCATGTCATTACCAGATTAATACATTATAAATAGAAAAAAAAGCTATAGTCATATAATGATAACATAATAATTTAATAATAATGGAAACAAGATATTTTTTGAGAAATTATGAGTTTAGATGAAATTACCTACCAGTTGCTGGACCATCTTAAGTCAAGCATTGTTATCTATCATATAATCGGATACCTTATAATAAGCTTATTTTTATAAGTATTTTTTAGTAGATTTAAACTGCATGTTATCTAATTGTTGTATTTTGCTTGGAACCTTATTGTAGAAGCACACACAAAAACCCCTGAATGAGTTATTAACTTAAGCAGTCTAGTGACTGGCACCGTTAATTTATTTTTATTTCTTGTATTAATGTATTGAAGAGCAACAGTCATTATGTCTATTTTCTTAAATTTCTCCCTTAAAGAGTCCCTAATCCTAAGATTATAATTTGATCTAATTGCTCATTTTTGAAGCACGAAAATCGTTTGTATAACGGCAGGATTTCCCCACAATACGATTTTATTTAGTATCTTAATTTAATACAACAACTGCTCAAGTGTAAATAAAAAATCATATATGTAATATGTAGAGGCACGAACTGTATTTATGATTCATATTTAAGAAAATATAAAGATTGCATTAGATGTTACAGGTTTAAGCAATTCTTGATAATAAACAAGTTCTCCTTACGTCATATTCTGTTTCTAGAATCCCACAGTTGGGACTTATAACACAGCACGTCCCTACTAGTTTTAAGTTAACAAACGAAAATCCACTTTGCTATTCAAAATATAAAGACCGAATTTCTTTGAAGTATATAAACGTGATTCGGAATGTCACGTTAAACGACTTTGAACTCACGTAGTACGTAATTTAGAAATGAAATTTCTCTAAAAGGTGCTCCGTCCTCAAAGGAGCGATTTAAAACATGTTCCGAAATGCTCGCGGTGAAAGCTTTCTTGGCAGAGCTTTGTGCATAGTGTTTTATTTTTAAATTACGATTTATGTTATTGGAGACATGAAGGTACGTTCGAGATGCAGCCTCCTTGGTTCTTATTACTTCTCTATCCTTTTCATCGACATGAAAGTTTCATTTAGGAAATTCACTTAAAGACACGGCTTCATTAGTTTGTAACGGTGTGTCGTACCACCGTTTATATTGTCCTAGGTTTCAGCATGCAAACTTTTTGTCTCTGATATTCAACATCATTTCTTTTTATTGTTCACTTTTCGTAATTTGAAATTTTTACTTACCCAATATGCTCTTTTTGAATGTCAGTTCGTAATACAAATTCATCATATTATTGTAATCGCATAAATTTAAATATAAAATTTTATAATAATGAAGTTATTATAATTAAAGTGGAAATTAAAATAGAAAAATATCATCCAAATTTTTATATTACAGGAAACCCAAGAAGGGGTACGTATTTGTTCTATTTAGCAATTGTAATTTTATATTTAGTTAAACATACGAACTACTTTTATATTAATTTTTTGTTTGTTACAATTTTTTCGTTACCCTTACTTTATTACCATAAAATAAAATCAATTCTCATGCTAAGTCAGCCTTTTCATTAATTCGCCCAAGCATCGAAGCCTTCACAAGTTTTGTTATGTACGCAAAGGATGGCGTCAGTATTCAGATTTTTACTAGACTACCCATAATTAAAACGTCGTCGTTTTAAAAATATAAAATCTGAGGAATTTATTTGTTTTTGTTTTCGAAGTAAATTTATTTTTCTATATTTGGGTTCCTTGTAATAAAGATAGCACCTTGATTTATATACATAAACACTATGGAACCACTATAACTTTGAGTTTTGATAAATATTCGCAATTCAGGTGGCGAATCAATTTGAATAAATCTTTAAAATAATAGTAACTACTACAAACCCATGCCCGAAAATAACATCATAACAATATGACATCGAATACTAAATCCAGACTTATAGTTCTTCAATGCATATAAAAACTAAATCACAAAATAATAATGAAACGTTCAAGAGTTGTCGTTCCCAAATAGAATCAAAGTCGCTATCTCCAACATTGCATTTCCAGTTTATGACTCACTCCCACCCCACACTTAGTCGGCAGAAAAAAAAACTATCCGTCAAAAATATCACCGAAGAGTCGTTCGCTCCGAACGAGTAAGATGCGAACATAAAACCTTTTTTACTGCCTTCGCGCTCTAATCTTTTGCGCGATGTAAGCGCATTTCAATCAAATCATCGCGCTGTTTTAAATAGATCTAAAATGTTCGAATCTATCGAATTCTACGTCATCAGACGAACGGAGTGCATTTATTACTTTTTAAAACATTACGTTCATCATTCAAGTTTGACAGTCTGAAGTTATTGTCTCTCATATTGAGTCTTTATTGTTTATCTAACTTACGATTACAATTTGAATACAGAACGGGCTTTCTTTAAACGAATAAAAACTAAAAAGAGACTGATAGCAAATAGAACGCTTATTTTACGAAATGGTTAATTTTCAGTTAATTCCTATTTGCTGTAAAATTTTACCAAGATTCATCTAATTAGGAATGATTTTGTTACATAAGAAATATTATGTTATATGTCGTTTAAAGATAATGCCTCAGTGGCTTACATTGTTTGAAATAAAGGGACACCTCCGGACTATTTTGGAAGGATTCCAACACTAGGCCATATTATAAAGTGTCCGGGACAGTGTTGGTGATGGCTACCTACCGTTCTTCACATCTTACACCGTCTACAAACGTCTCACTATCTATAATTCGAAAATTAAACTTTATTAATACATTATACATAAGATTATATACAAATCTAAACATTGAGCTTTAAATAAATAATTATGCATTCACGATTTGATTCACACATTCATTGTGGAGATCTTTGTCACTGTTTCCTTGCGCTTACTTGTATTTACTGCGATTCAAGCGTTTCGTTGTACATTACTCGCTGGTAAGGAAACTGTTACAGATAAATAAAACTTTGCAGCAATGAAAGTCTCTCCTTCTAGACAATGTCTAAGTGTGACATTGATCGGTAGCGAACTCGCTGTCATTTCACCGACGACAAAAATAATACAAAAAAATGTGGCCGCCTTAGCTTAAAGAGGCTCCCGCATAATAGTTGTGTTAAAAATTTAGTAACCATTTGGTATCTTTTAAATTTATAAACATAAGATCTATAGTAGAGTTTGTAGTTTTGCTAGCCGACCGGCATTGGCTTGGCTTGCTTCGTTGAATATCTCGAGATAAACGTTTGTTTATCTATCCTATGATCGGTTCCTGAAAAAGCTGTTTAACCACTGCACCATTGAGGTAATTAAACTTCTAGATTAAACTAAACTTTCACACTGCTCAAGATACATGTCTTAACGCTACCGCATCTCGAAAAATAACGCTCCTAAAACTAGTAACTACCTTACAGCAGGAGTAATCAAACTAGCTTTTCTGTAAAGCCATCAAAATTTACAATATCACATGTCTATTTTAATTATAAGTAGATTGCCGGTTCGATTAAAGACATGTACAAGGTAACATCTAATAAATTTAGTAGATATTTAAATAAACTATATTTTACATTAAATTTCAGTATTTAACAAAACACAATACCGTATCAATAATTGCGACAATTTAACGATATTCTTTCTTTGCGATTTTGTTTCCGGTATATAGGCCCAGCTCTATAAACTAGGCAGTTAAGTTAATTTACATTGGGCGACTGAAACTTTTATCCGCGCTGACTAATAAACACATCGTCGACCACCAAGCTGAAGTACAAAAACAAAATAAACAGGATATCCGCTTAAAAACAATGCGAGGTAGGTACATACGGCTCACTCGCACAAGGATAAAAATCACGAATATTTTGCTTTGAATTTGGACTGGTCAAACAAACTTTGTGAGCTAAAACCGAGCTGGAAAGTGGTCACAGGAATGAAGTATGAACGGATGGAGTGTTTGAATGGATTTTTTTCTGAAGTTAAGAATGTTTAAATGAAAAATTGTGAACAAAAAATGTGGACATCGAAATTACAACGTTCAGGAACGCAACGTACACTGATGCTGTGAGAACTCTTTTAACAATTTTCAACGTATATTTTAAGCTTTATTTTATTAGTACGTAATAAAAAAATAATTGAGTCATTAATATATTATAATAATTTTTTAATGGATCTTTAAGTTGACATGTTACTATATCTGGACCTATTTTACAATATATTCTAACTACTAATCATTATGTGTAGTACTGAAAATTTTCTCACTAATAAACATCAATCTCGACCCTACTTGGAAAGATTTTATTTCTTTAAACCTCTATGCTGTGACAACACGTCGAGTTCGAGGCTGATTTTACTACAGATTAGCATAGCTAATATGTTATTTAACCATAAAGGTTTTAATCTAATTTCACCTATAAAACTTTGTTATTATTAACATGCATTTAATTTATTAATTGGTTAAAGTTATTTTTCTTTACTTCAGATAAAACAAAATGTTCTATAAGAAAGCAGTCATGATCATCTAGACTTCGAAAATATTCCAACTATCGAGCACTGATTGAATTTGTATCGAATTCATCCATACTGACATTTGCGCAGCTCCACCTACATCCACAAATTAAGTTCAAAAGGATATTTTTCGTGTTAACTTTCGTATACGGATTATAAATAATTTTATAAATTTACATTTATACTTCAACATCTCATTTTAAAATACAATTTTCTTGAGCTTCAATAATTTTCTTTTACAATAGTATAAATTTTGTAAAGTGATTTTTTTGTACGCCCTATTTATTTAGAAATAAAAAATCATGTAAGTATTTTGGTATTCACAATACTTGCATATAATGAGGCTTGACCCTATTCAATTCGATACTATGCATAGGGTAGGCCTGTACCCTAGCGGTAAAGATATTAATATGATTATGATGATGATTAATAGGTACCCGATCAATTTATTTCTGACTAAACTGTTTAAAACAAAGACAATCATTTAATGCAATAGTTCATTTAAATAATGTTTGCTTTGTATTTCAAATGTATGCAACAATAACATATTCTATTATTCAATGGCATATTAGTAGTCAAATGATATTTTTCATTTAAACAAATGCATTCTGATCGAACCAATAGAATTTCTTTACAGTCTGTTTTATGTTGTACGTACATTCGAACGTTATTTGTCCGTCTAAGTCTCCTTAAATCAAACAACAAACTACCAGCAAATCTCCACGTTGATATTTGGCGTAGTGATTTATAAAAGAAAGCGTTTTAGAACTGTCAGTTACATTTTCAAACTCATTATTAGCTCATTATACTTGATCAATTTGGCATTAACAATGCTATATTTAAAAATATCCCAGTCGTCTGGATTGCGAAAAGTCATGTGTTCGAATCCCATCTCAGGGTGGCAGGGACCAAGTGGAAAGGAAACGACTCGAAGGGTAAATGATGGGTATGGGGGTTGTGTCGCAAAAGAAAACACAGTGGGTTTTTGATTCCAACGTTTTAATTCTGGAAATTTCGACCTGTAGAACAAGCCTCGTGGACGGCCAGAGACCCACGTTAATAATGAAGAAATGAAGGCTATTGTGGAAGCGGATCCATCGCAAACCACGTTCGAGCTAGCTGCAGGCTGCAGTATTAGTGATAAAACTCTTTTAATCCTCTCGAAGCAAATTGGAAAGATTAAAAAGCTTGAAAGATGGATACCTCACGAATTGAGTGAAGCAAATCGGCAAACGCGCTTCCACTGCTGCGTTACATTACTTAACCGGCACAATAATTAAGGTTTTTAAATCGAATCATCTGTGATGAAAAGTGGATTCTCCTCGATTCGCCCCAAGCGAAAATTGACCCCAAAAAAGTTACTTATAAGCGTTTGTTGGACTAGTACCGGTGTCGTTCATTACAGTTTCCTCAAGTCTGGCCAGACGATTACGGTAGACATCTGTTGTCAGCAATTGCAAACCATGCTGGAAAAACTAGCTGTTAACAACTGAGGCTGGTCAATCGCTCTACGCCCTTGCTACTTCACGACAACGCTAGACCACACACTGCACAACAGATGGCTACCTAATTAGTAGAGCTTCAATTGGAATGTCTCAGACATCCACCGTACTTCCCAGACCTTGCTCCAACAGATTACCATATTTTTCGTAATTTGGATAACTTCTTGCAAAGGATAAAATGCAACTCCGACGGGGCGGTGCAAATCGCCTTCAAATATTTTATCGATTCCCGTCCGAATGGCTTTTTCAATTAAAGAAAACAATTAAAATTTTCACTTGTGTCCTACCAAACCATTAATTTTTATTATTTTTTTGATATTACTGTGTAAATCGCTCTCAGCTTACGTTATGTCCCACCACTATCGGACCAACGATATCCTCAAGTAACAAGACATTAGAACGGCAGCAACAGTATCTCTTGCTATTTATATCTTTTTAAACCCTGGCCACTTGGAGCCAAGCATGTGTTGTTTGGAATACTAAATGTTTCTGATTGCCTGTAACTTGCAACATTCTTGTTGTTATCGTTTCAACAGTGACATCTTAATAAATAGAAGTAAGAACCTTTTGAAAGTACAGTTTTTTTAACTTAGACTAAATCTGGTATACATAGAAACTCATCAGTATAATCGCGAACAAAAACAATTTCAAAATTTGATATTGTTTGATTATTTGTCATATAATCAAAGTTTAAAAATATCAAATTCTGAAATTGTTTGTTTTTGTTAGCTTAAAGTTTTAGAATAATTGGACAAATCCGTCAATTTTGAATGATGTTTTTCATTATCAAAATAACAAAATAATGCAGCATCATAATAAAAATAGTAAAAACATATCTTCTACTCAGATACCCGAGATGGAATAAGTTCCCACGATCTTTCACAATCTGGGCGATTACTCCAATCATTGAGATACCTGAGATCTAACAAGACTGAAGATATAGATAGAGTAGAATAATAAACACTCGACAGTCAAGCAATAACTTCCAAATTCTGTAAAACCTTATCCCATTTACTTGGAGTTGGCCTTCCCTGTCCTTTTTTTTTCTCTTTATATCTGGGTTTAAATTAGTAGTTTTTCCGGGCCTTTTGAACTGTCGTCCACTAAGTAGTTGTGGGGACGATTTTTGTTCGTGCCCCAATATTCTGATTCACCTAGAATAATGGGTCTTATTGTTGTATTATAACTCCCAGATTAACATGAAAAAAATGTTTTAAATAGTCAGTATAAAGCAAGAGTAACACCGTATTAATAATTTCATGATGAAAACACAAATAGATCTTGAAAATGTGAGTACGACACGTAAAGCGACTTATGTAGCGAGCTTGAGTTGCGGGGAATAACCGAACTTTCGGTTGAGACAACGGCGGCCATGAATAAAGTATAAACGTTAAATATATATAAAATTCATGTCGTCTTCATCTATTTGACGGTATACGCACGCTCGCGCCAAATGCCTAATGTATTTATCAAGAGGCATTCTGCTTAGTTTATTTTTGTGAGTCAACAGTTTTACACCAATGTCTCAAAAATATTTGTTTAGATACTGTTGTCTAAGCTAGGTAAAAAACTTTATAATATTAATTTTATTGTTGACGTGATTTCTAACATCTATTGTATTTCTCATGGTTGATGGTTGAGTATGCAATATACGATCACTTTTATCACTTAAAAGAACTATTTCATCTTTTTAATTTAAATGGGTAGCATTAATAGAATTTTTAGTCCCTTTTTTCGTTTTCTTTAGTCCCTTTTTTCCATTTTTAGTCCCTACGTTAACACATTTTTAGATGTGAAGTAGAATAAGCACAAGTAATTCCTCAAAATTTATATAATAACCTATATAGTTACAATGACAGTACAATTATTTAAATATAATCAGTATAGTAATCTCTTATCAAAGTAACTACTACACCATAATTTGCAAAATCGAAAGCGTATCTAAAATATTTTTCTCTAAGCAGAGTTTAAGAACGAAATTTTCACGTTATTCGTATCAACAGCATCGCTGTTTACTGAGTCACACTTACCCATATCTCCTTCCAATCTATCGGCACTTGATCCAATGTTTCGTTCACACTTAACTTTACGGCTATCCGACTTAAAATAAAGTCGCACTCAATCTAGAATCGAAATACGAGCGATGGGATCCAGGCGCTCTCCAATATTCAATTTATTTCTAACTACCAATTCTAATGTTTGTACATCCATAGACCACTAAAGTCGATAGCTCAACCATAGCTTAGTAGTTTTCGTCTTAAAACTTGCAGCATAAAGTATGCTTCTCTGTTATTTTGCTAGGCTGTGGCGCGCGGTGTAGGTTGCATTACAATTGTGGGCAAACACTCCCCAGGGATGGCCACTGATTGAAAAAGAAAACAACTCTGCCTCCGTCCGATTGATTCTTTGCGCTCTACTCTTAGTATATCTTGTCTTATAGAACAGGAGTTGGTTTACAAATTTGTAAGGAAATTATAAGATATGTGCCATGTCAAAAAAAATAGTTTAAAATTTAAAGTCTAAGTTACCATTACGGAACTTAAAAGAGTAAACTACATCCAAATGAGAAGACTGCTCTACCCAATTTAGTTACCAAAGACCTTATGCCATATTTTTAAGTATTTTTCTTTAAAAATAAATGTCATTATTACTACTGCGAATGCAAAATTAGTAAAAAAATATATATAATGAAATTTCTTTAATATTATTTTGTTATTCAAAATAATATTTCCTTCTCCTATGACTTCAAATGAAAATTATTTGACGTATCTTTTAGTTTCTCTACTGTTTATTATATTAATTTACAATAAAGCGACGTACTAGCTACACCTCGCGATTTTACCTGATATTATTCCTTAAATATATTTCCAGCATATAACAAACACTTTATTTTCTAAAATCAATTAAATGATTTTTCAGTCTGTCTATGAGAACCAAACAAATCATTATTTTATTAGTGTGGATAAAAAAGACATAAAAATATTTATTTATAATCAAATAAAAATATTCTGTCAATGTAAAAGTAAAAAAAAAAAAACTATTTCTCTACTAATTACCAAGTTAGGCTAAGCGGTAGAAAGCCACATAATAAAACTGACGTGAAACTTTGTGTTGGTCCCACAAGTGGAGGCAACATTCGGGACTCGTTCGAAGTTGAAGGCTGAGTTAGTGGCGGGACTAACGGCGACGAGCCACGTTCCGGTCCGGCAGTCAGTGCCGGAACTAGTATTAGTAAACTCGTATGTAGTTCACTGTTCCGTTTGCATTCTACTTATATAGCTACTGTTTTATCTTACAATCAGTGTTCTGAGGAACTCGATAGTGCAATGGTTAGCAAGTTCGTTAAGATCAGTCTCAGGATGGGTGTGAAGAAATTTATTATTTTGACCTCCTCCGTGTTTTGGAAGACATGTTAACCCGTTGGTCTGTTCTGCATCTGCATTGTTGATACCAACTCTAACTCTTTCCCCTTATAACTGGGAAAGTCTTGTAATCCAGCAGTAGGGATATTAATAGGCTGATGAAAATTCTCTGTCTTTGAGGTAGTGCCGAAAGATAAAAATAGTGAGTTCACGTCGGAGAAGAAGTTCGGTTAGCGAATGTCATTCTGCCAGCAAACTAAACCTCTGCTTCTACCACCGCACAAATAATTGAATAAAACTAAAGCCTCTAGATTATGTAGTATCTGATAGAACTAAAGTACCACAACACCCAGACTGGAGACAATATAGAAAAGTCCCTTTTCTACATTAACCTGACCACGAATTGGACCCGAGACCTCACAGATGGTAAAACCTTGAAACTGGCGTGCGAACCACTCTGCTGCGAAGTCGTAAAACAAATTACACGCAAAATTATTTTTTTGTTTCATTATTTAAAGTAAATTTCACAATAAAGTCCACATTATTTTTATTTATTTGAATATTCTTCACTCCTAGTCATCAACCAGAAATATGTCTCAATTGCTTTGTTTTAGTTGACTGACAACCAGGAAATAGGACTGTGATTTGTAAGTAAAGTAAGTAACCATTGAACGGAAAAAATATGTTACATTTATAAATGTTTAAATAACCGTATTTTTCTGTAGCAAGCTCCTGCACCACAAATCCTTACAGGCTACTACAAACACGGTCCGTTCCGGTCCGTTCGTTACCGCCGGATCACGTGACCTGTCCGACGTTAGCCGTATGCAAAGACAATTTCAACTTTAACGAAAATACCTGCCCGCCATGTTTGTTTTTGCTTCGAAGGAAAATCCTATACCCAATCGCCCATTATCGGCCATTTAACTATTTACGAAAATACGTTTTCGTCAAAAAATATCTTGATAATACGTATTTAACCAATACCACACACGTCTTAATAGAATAGTTTATAAAAAAGTGTGACATCTCTGATTTCAATATGATCTCGTAAATATCACGCATGTTCTCATAGTGAAAATGACTCAAAAAATGTCTCTTTTTCCAGTGTAGAGGTTCATCAAAAAGATGTTTTTTCCAGTGTAGAGGTTCATCTCTACACAGGAAAAAGAATCTTTTTCAAATAGAAATCTCTTTTAATACTACTCCCATATAATTTAATTTCAAGTGTTGAATTGAAATCCCTGAAGCCTTCGATTGTTTGAATTTATCTTTCCTGTTAATCATAAAAAGTGTTAATAATAATTAATTAACAAGTATTAACGTTGGAGTAAATTTACGCTGAGACTACACTCAGTATTAGTCAAAATTCATATTATTAAACAGAGTCCTAGCAAAGGTTAACCCAGTACGAGGCTCTACGGAAGTAATATTTACTGGTAGAAGGTGTAGTGGGTTTGCTTGTAAATATGAATTTGGACTAATACTATAATTACAATTTTATCGACTAATACTATAATTGCAATTTTATCGTAAAACTACGCGGCTAAACTTTGTTTATTAATAGCACTGTAAGAAAGTAGTGGGTATTTATTTCATATTCAATTATATTATCTACTTTGTTCGCTTTGCCTCATCAATAACTCTGAAGAAAAATATATCCTAGACACAACTTATTTGATATTATAGTCAAATCGATACTTGGTGATATTTTACAGATATAATTGATGTCGTTGGTTGCAAACACTTATAATTACTTGTAACTAATTCAAGACCCTAATCTTAAATTCCTGAAATTCTTAAAATATGATCTATCTTAGATTCTTGTTTATAAAATTTAAGAACTAATACATAGATTTCATTGGATTGTAAGTCATAACATATATTATAAAACAATATAAATAAATTCTGATGAGACATGTTATATGATATTACAAACGTTAAAGGCAGTTTTTTAAGCAACGTTCTAACTGTTCGGTTTCGTCTCCCAATCGATTTACTACCATTTGTTTGTGTAAGGATTGACTCAGTTCAGATTGACGGAACAAAATAAATACTATTTCGGTTATCGTTCGACGCAACCGCGTCGTCGCTGCGAAAGTGAATTTTGATGCGGGACGTTTATGGCATTTGTTAAAAGATGAGAACAGGAGGTTCCTTTTTATCCTTCAATATAAAACAATAAACGCCAGACTCATATGAGTCTTTTTACTAATATAGTAAAACCACAACTACGAGTTAGAATATTCAACGACTTGGCAATTCAAGAATAAGAAATACTCGTATTAAAATAAAACCTCGACACTGAATATTTTTGTCATTAACCATCATTTATCAGAAAAAGTTTTTAAGAAAATTTGCACAGGTTTCTTTTGACTACCAGCTACAAACTTGTACAAAGATGCCACAATACTTTAAGCCGATGTTACGGTTAAGTATTAAGTTTCAAATACGTAACTTAGTGAAGAAGCTTTAGCCAGATAATGGAAATACATCTATAATATTTTCGCATGTACTATTTTTGAAGTTTTTATCAAAAAATTACAACACGTACGAATTTAAATGATGTTTGAAACACATGCGTCTGTAACTCCACCACCTTCTGCCCATATATTTACTGTGGTTTCAATGAAACGTTCACAAATCCCCCTTCCAAGTATTGCTTATATCATGGTTTTTTCTTCCTAAATTTCTTTTTATATACGCATATAGTATCACGTTAGGAATAATGCAGTACTAATATGTTAGAAAAAAACAAAGTTATTGTACACATTTAAATTATATTTATCGTCATACTACGAGAAGAAAAGAAATACTATTTATCTATAATATCACTCTATAATATTACTCATTACCTCACTTCATAGAACCCAAAAATAATTATGAATTAGTTTCTGATTTTGATTATACAAAGGTCTCTGATATTAAAATTGTGTTTATGTCATTATTTTTACTTCCATAATATAATGTTATTAATTAATTGTTAGAATATCAAAGCGATATCAACAATTCTTACATACGGCTTTATGAAACAATTCTCGCAACGTATCTTACCCCTTTAAACTAAAAAAAAACACATTACTTATTTTCATATGCTATTTCCCTGATAGACAGTAATTTTGATAAAATATAAAACGTTTAATTAAATAGTTAGGTGTAAATCGGTTGAAATATTGTGATAATTATGGAGGACATTACAGAAAAATATGCCAACAGCTTTAGTTTTCTGTAAAATACAGCGTCGAAGTAATAGATAATAAAACCTTTCCTTGATTGAACATCTAATGGTGTGACAGCACACTGCTAGAAGCTTACTTACTAAGTATATAAATGTAAATTGATTGTTAATTTATTGACAAATAACAACTAATTAATGTAAACGCTCGAGAAGCTCGATGGCGCAGTGGCTTGCGCGCTCGGTCTGCGATAGATTTGTTATGCAACTTTCGCCATGGCCGTTCATAGAATGACCAAAAAATTGCTGTCTCGAACTCTCCATACTTCGGGAGGTATGTTAAGGTTAACAAATACAATCGTTAATACCCATCAATCGGCACTGGTAACGGGTGGAGAGTCATGGACCATTCTCCCTATTCAATTCGATTCCATTCCGTTACGGAAGGCCTGAGATGCATTTAATAAAAGAACATAAACGCATAATGTTGTACTGCTTTATGTACGGGTACACCGACGTAATATCTTAGTTGATATATAAACGGGACAACGGATACTCTATACAATAAAGATAACCCTAAAACGTCTCAACAAAATATGATGTAACATCCATATAAACACTCGGGGAAAACTTTGAAAGGAGCAATAAAATTAAACAACATCCGAACAGCGTATCGCGAGCGGGGGAATAGCACAAGTTTTTTGGCACGGCCTCAACACCCGTGAACTATGGCGCGTCAAATTTAAACAAACACAGAATCGACTCATGAATAAACCATGAGGAACTATCTCCTTATACCGCTGTATAGACGTGGGTTATCTCCCGTTCGATTCCGCTGAAACTTAAACATCTATTTTGTAAGATCTATTTGTTCTAGGGGTTTTCTTTAATACAAACTGACACCCGTGCTGATAACGCGGAATCGAAATAATGTTAGATTTATAAGTTTAAGAATGATATAATTTATCAGATTCACATAGTTTTCTAGATAGTTTGATACTTGATCAAAATAACATCGAAATATAAATTTTGAGTATACTTATAATAGTAAATAATATACATATGCCTGTAAAGGTATGATTTTCATAGGACTCATCCACTCGCCAGTTGTTCACCGGGCATAATTTGTTTGTGCATAAACATTTTTACCTATCTTTGTGCCATCCAGAAGACCTTGAAGCAAGTTATACTTTCCCATCAGTTTGCAACATTATTGTTTAGAAGATTTATGAGAGATTAAAATATTTATGTGCTATATTTCTTTATTTTTTCTTAGTGTAATTGAGTAATTATTGGAGAAATCTGTCAACAAATACAACTGTCCGGCTTCACCAGAGAGCTTACTACTTAGTGTTTTATACATATATGGCTGTAATTTTTTCGCCAATAACGAAAAAGTAATTGTAGTTGTAATTGTACTAAATAATTGTAGTTGCAGAAGCGACATGTCTACAAATAATAATATGATATTATTTTATTAACTTAATGAAAAACCTTTTTGATCATATAATTTACCAAGAATAGACGTAAACTAATAAACTATTTACAAGCTTTATGTCTATAAATAAAAAGAAAACCCATTGGAGAGTCAGTAATCTACCGGAGAATCCAACAGAATTTTCCATGGATCCTCCTTCTATGGGGGTAATTCAAGAGTTAATAATCAAGGGCCGAGGTGTAGCGTGGCGTGTTTGATGCTCATTCGACCGTCTGATGGTTACGATTAAAGCTCGAGTGCGTTCCGACAATACGTTATCCCGGCTATTGAAATTACATCCGTTCAACCCTACACACCACGATTCTTGGAACCTTCCAACAAACATGTGGGACAATTTAACTCTTCTATAGGCTGTCAATAAAGCGCCAAGCTTTTTCCATTGTAGTTTTGGGTACGAAATAAATACTTTTTAGTTGCTTATTGATTGATTCAAGATCATTACAAATTCATTATCACTTACACAGTCTAGACTGTTACAGCACTTGTGAATGTCGAAATCTATGTTATCGGTTTGCAAATCTACGGCGAAAGACCTTGTACTGAGGAGAACCGGCAAGAAACACAGAGGGGATTGTTCGTCTCCATTTTTTATTTGTATTTGCCTCCCTATATTATATGTTATATTGACTGAAACTCTAAATTTCCATTAGAAATTATTTGATAATTCTGTTTATAAACATTATTTTAAAAATTGTAATGCAATTTGTTCTTGTCATCTATTACTTATTACGATCACGTCGTTATTTTCACACATGTTATCTATATCGGTATATGAACATTTAGGATATACATAAGAATAATATTCTACAAACATTTGGCACGTTTTCCGTTGCATGTTCACTCGTTGAAGACGTGGCAGTTTCCGAAGAAATATCTGGCCGTCTATATTAGAACGAGCTTGCGATATCACCGTAATGAGCCTCTATTAACTGTCTGGCTCCTTTCACATTATCTTGCATCGCATTGGCGTGAGTTACTGTAGGTGAATCAGATAGTGCAGCCGACTAAGGATTTCCATGTCTAAAAAGACTAATAGTGATATACTTGAACAGTGTAAATCAATCGAGCTGTTTTTATTAAAATAACTTCGTTTATTCAAATTATCTCTAACCAGGCATGAAGTATATATTAATCGATAGTCGGTAAATAAAGCTTACACATTATCATTTTATTTTATTTTTAGGTGGTGTCAAAATGTTTATTTGGATTTTGGTGGATTTTTTCTAATTTATGTAGTAACACATAGTTTTTACTAGGTAAAAAACATTTTAATTACCTCAAACATATTGCTGTTTGTTTAATTTCATTATCGTGATTTCCCCGCTTTCGTAATCATTTCAAAATACTCTACCGAAGGCTAAGCTGTAGACAAAGATCCCTTTGGCATTGTTTTAACATACGGCATTTTATTTTTAAAGTGAGTCTTATGGCAGCATACTGGTGTTTCTAAGCAAACCATACCATTTTTTTAAGATAGAGTACAAGAAAGTGTCTAGGTGCTATAATAATTTTCTTTATAGTGGTTAGATTTTTGTCAAAAGAGTGCCAAAAAAACAATGTTTTCATAAAAATCGTATCTCAATAGAATCTTAACAAATAACATTTTATAGTGCAGTGCAAATTATTGGTGCAATATCTGCCTCACACATAAATGGTAACAGATATATAATAATATTCATGTAGATAGTACAATGGCAAATACAATTCGTTGAGATTATATTGAGATCCAATAATTACGTAAACATTATTGGCCCGCAGATTCCACTATGGCTAACTAACGGCCCGTATTAAGGAGTATCTGAGACAACGAAGGTACCACAACAACTGGTCCCGAGACTATATCGAAAAGTCGGACCCGGCATTGCGAACCACTCTATTACGCACGTCGTCGAACAATATTTCTTTAATCTATATTTTTTATTAAATTTAATTAACCAAAGGATGATACTTTAGTTTTTCAATATTAAGTATAACAATGAATTTATTTATTTTCAAAGCATTCTTGTATTTTTGGTATTACTCCATTCTTGCACATTTTGTGGTCAAGCTTTTTTATTTCACAATGTTGTAATTTCAAGGGAACATGGTCTGACAGGAAACTGAGCATCTCAGTCCACAGCTTTTGTTGAAACATCAGCGCCCCGTTGCGTTGACGATATGAAGGTATCGCGCTATAGACATTGGATTTATTAGGATACCTATCACCTATACAAAAGCAGTTAAGTTTCTGGTACAATTTTTTAGTACTCTATATGAAATAAAAAGGCAAACCTGACTGACTTATACATCAAAATCTCAGCCGAAACTACTGTGCCAGATTCTTTAAATTTAAAAACTAGAAGCCGCTGGCAAAAGGCTAGTAAATAAATAAATATATGGATACATTCTCACTAAGTCATGGTCGGGTGAGGATTGAATAAGGGTTTAATGTGTCATAGAAACAGTATGTAGTTATAGACTGTTTTTTTTAAATCTACATATAACTTTTTTTCTTTTTATATAGATAAATATAAATTATACTTGATAGATACTCCTCAACTCCGTTGCTAGTTCGCTAGTTTCATTATATCGACATCTCAGAGGTCCCGTATTTGATTCCCGGTAGGGTCATTATAGAAAATTACCATATCCTCTCTTGTGTATTGGCAATGGCTCTTGGCTTTATTTACTACTATTGGCTTTCGAACAATAGGGTATAAAAACATCGCATACATTGCTCAGTAGATCAATTCCAATTCCGATAATGTCAGAGTAATTATGGAAAATTAATAGTATATTAAATATATACTATTAACTTTCCATAATTATTCCAAAATATTAAATATATCTCTTACCATTTGATTTGTGAAGAAGAAGTTATGGTAATAACATTGGTACCTATTCAGATAGACAGTACATTAGTAAAATGCAAGTTAGTTGAGATTCTATAGAAATGCAAATATTATTATCAGAATAGGCGAACTGACGAACGAACTGATCAGAGATGATGAAAGTAACAAAACGCCCAGACTTGAGATATCATAGAAAAACTCATTTTCTATGTTGCCCCCACCCGGGAATCAATCCTGAGACCTTGCCGAGGCGAGGCCTTAAGCCTGAGGTGCGAGTCACTCGGCCACGGAGGTCGAATGTTTCCAGGACAGAGAGAAGTTTCAAAACATCAACTTTTGTTAAATTTAAAGCAAAGAAAAATTATAAGCACGCAAACCATTTCGGGTTCGGAATGATTGTCCATAAATTTCTGTGTTACCAGCCACATTCCGAGATCAAACACTGCGATACGCTATCGCGCTTCCTTCGACTACCGCATAACACGTACCATTCGCCGTGTTCCAATAGTGAAATAAAAATTACATTTTGTACATTTACTTCTTTATTACCGTTCTCGGGAGTGTTATCAAATACCATGAATTTGCACAATTTTACACGCTATTTTCTTGGGCTTGGTATTTTGCTACAGGTGGCTTTGAAAGTTTTACAGAGTAACTGCGGTAGCGGGTCATCATCATCACTTCAGCCGAGAGACGCCCACTGCTGGGCATAAGCCTCCCCCAAAGATCTCCAAAACAATCGGTCCTGCGCTTCCCGCATCCAGCGGCTTCCCGCGACCTTCACCAAATCGTCGGTCCACCTTGTGGGGGGCCTGCCAACACTGCGTCTCCCGGTACGCAGTCGCCACACCAGGACCTTACCGCCCCAGCAGCCGTCAGTCCTGCGAGCGATGTGCCCTGCCCACTGCCACTTGAGGTTCTCAATTCTTTGGGCTATGTCGGTGACTTTAGTTCTTCTGTGGATCTCATCATTTCTGATTCAATCTCGCAAAGAAACCCCGAGCATAGCCCTTTCCATTGCCCTCTGAGTAACCTTGAGCTTCCTTATGAGGCCCATCGAAAGCAGCCACGTCTCAGTACCGTATGTCATCACTGGCAACACGCACGAATTAAAGACTTTCGTCTTGACACACTGCGGTAGATGTTCCGAGAATACACTGCGTAGCTTCCCGAACGCTGCCCAGCCGAGTTGGATCCATCGACTTACCTCTCTCTGGAAGTTGGACTTACCTAATCGGACTATTTGTCCCAGGTAAACGTACTGGTCGACAGCTTCCAGTGTAGAGCCTCCAACATTTACTGGAGTGGATACGACATGGGAGTTTGACATTATTTTTGTCTTCTCCATGTTCATTTTAAGACCCACTTGCTGGGAAACTCTACAGAGGTCTTCGAGCATTGAGCCTAGATCTTCCATGGTCTCAGCCATGACCACGATATCATCAGCAAAACTAAGGTGCGTCATGTACTCGCCGTTTATATTGATGCCAAGTCCTCTCCAGTCCAAAAGCTTAAACACGTCCTCCAGTGCGGCAGTGAACAGTTTCGACGATATAACGTCGCCCTGTCTCACTCCAAGCTGAAGTCGTATTGCTTTCGAGTTTTGGTCCTGGAGCCGAACTGACATGGTGGCATTTTCATACAGTGACTGCAGCACTTGGATGTATCGATAGTCTATTTGGCACCTCTGGAGTGACCTAAGCACGGCCCAGGTCTCGACGGAGTCGAAGGCTTTCTCATAGTCCACAAACGCCAAGCATAGTGGCAGATTATACTCTTCAGTCTTCTGTATAACCTGTCGCAGCGTATGAATGTGGTCTATGGTACTGTAACCTTTTCGGAAACCAGCTTGTTCAGGAGGCTGGAAGTCGTCAAATCTACGTGCGAGACGATTCGTGATGACTCTCGAAAACAGCTTGTAGACATGACTCAGAAGCGTGATAGGTCTGTAAATGTATTATCGGTAAGAAAACTTTTTATCCTTTCTGTAACTCTGAGAAAACACTCCCAATTATGTTATCATAATGAAATAAATATGAACAAAAGAAGAAAGGGTAAAGTTTGCACCGTCCAAGCTTTTAGTACGAGTCTATCACATAATTTTTTTCCTTTTTTGGGGAATTATCTGTACAATAAAATCAACAGTAAATTGAATATTTTTTCATTAACAAAATTTAACTGTAAACGAAAACTTAAAAGTTGGCTATTAGAGTTATCGTATGATGAAACAGAGAAAATGCTAATACCTTTAATATAAGCTATACTAAATATAGTGTTTTGTATTACTGTGTGTTATGAATTAATGTAAAGGTTGAGATTGACAGTGATGGTGTTTGTGTTAAGCTATAGTTTAAATTTATATGAAAATAAGAGATGTGTTCGATCGATCGTGGGGTGGGAACCTGGTGATTTATTATTTCAGGCTAAGCCTACTATAGACACCAGTCTCCCACAAATTAACGTATAAAATAATCAACAAAATAAAAATGTATGTACCCATAGTGTAGTATGTGAATTTGTGAGGAGAAATAAAGATATTTATTATTATTATTATTATTATTATTCTTCAATTGGGCCCTGTCGCCCTTTTTGAAGAAAAGCACCACCACGCCCCTGTGCAATGCTTCTAGCGTCTTGCCCTCGAGTATGGCGGAATTAAATAGCTTCTGAAGCGCTTTCCGGACAGGTAGTCCACCCGATTTCAGAAGCTCCGCTGTGATTCCATCATCCCCTGGTGCCTTGTTGTTCTTGAGCTGCTTGAGATCCACACTAATCTCGCATAGACTGACGTCCGGGATATCTTCGGTATAATGTCGGGTTAATTTGGCTCTAGGGTCTGTAGTCTCAATGACAGGTTTCTGTGATGTTGTGTATAGCTGTCCATAGAAGCGTTCGATCTCCGCCACAAGCTCAGGACGTCAGCAAGCTTTGTCTGAGAGACAGATTTCTAGCGAACACTTTGGAGCCTTTATTCCGCTCAATCGCCTCCTTAATACATTGAGTATTAAATTGGCGTATGTCGCGTGTGAGAGACTTCGAGATCTGTTTATTGAGTTGCCGACGAGCATCCTCAGAAGACTGCAGAACCATTTCAAGCCTTTCTTCCATTAGCTTGCTTGGCTGCTCCGAGATCTTGCTTCTTTTTTGAGTACGGCGAGATTTGAGAAATTTTGAACCCACCGTAAGGACAGCTTCTACGGCCCTGTCATTGTATTCGTCCACATCCGAGCAGCTCTCCAGGCAATTGAAGCGGTTTTGAAGTTCGAGCTGAAAGTGCTCGGGGTCCCGGATCTGGGTGGTTTCAGGACGGAGCGTAGACTTCACCAGTCGATACCGTTCAGCTTTTACATTTAGATTCAATGCGCCTCTTACCATACGGTGATCGCTTCCCGTATAAAACGAATTGATCACTGAGACGTCATTGAATATCCGAGTCTTAGTCGACATGATGAAGTGGATCTCGCTTTTTGTCACACCATCCGGACTCTTCCAGGTCCACTTTCGATACAATCGTTTTTTGAAGAAGGAGTTCATCATATAAAGTCCGATCTCATATAGATAAGATACTATGTATAAGGAAGGCTTGTGCTTAACATTGGTTACATTAATAAGCATTATGTTTGTAGATATTTTACCTAAATTAAACAATCACGGCGAACCATTGTTATGAAAACCACATAAAAGGGAATAATATTTCATACACCAAATGCTCATCTTAAATTACTAAACGTATATCAAAATTCACGATTCTATACACACTTAATTAACTTTACTGGGTTAGTCTGCTATTTTAAATACAAAGTTTAACAAAATAACAACTGTTTCATTAACAGAATAGATTACTTTTCGCTCAAAGATTTGCCTAAAGTGACTACAAAGGTTGCAATGTTTTTAAAAATAGGACCTGATTTTATTGTAATATCAAAGAAAAAAAGTTGAAAGCAATGTAAAAAAGTATATTGTTAAATACTACAGACAAGATTGCGGGGGCGGATGGGAGATAAAAGCTCTCGGTATTCCTATATCAAATTCCAATACTGACCGACCGCATTTTTGCTACGAACGGCACATTATATGTCTTCACCTTGATATATTCTGGAAAATGTTTCCAGTGGCCACTCTCTTGTTCATTAGATTGTTTTATTTTAATAATACATACAATTTCGATTCGATTCGATTGTTTGCTACTCTTATCATTGACGAAGGAATGGCAATAGAACCTAAGAATTACGTCCTGTAGTATATATGAAAACCGACGGCATAGCATTTATACATTGTAAAACAGTTTACACTGAAAAAAATCATTTTAGTTCAAGTTTCTTTGTTTTTAACCTTCAATAGAGACTGTTTTAAAACAATAGTGACCATATTCATTAATAAATTCAAATAAAGGAAAAAAAATGTATTTATATAGTTTTTGTTTTAATTTTGTTTCTGAAGGCAAGTCATAGTGTTTGTCCTGATTGAATTTGTTATCGTTAACATATCACGTTGTCCCTATGTGTTTCTATTTATTTGATAGGCCCGTGCCTTATGCAGCGTTCATAATAATATGCTAATTTTGGTGACCAGCATAGACACTAATATATGTATGTAACGTATTATAACACAAAGAGAAAAGAAATTAAAAACTAAATAAAAAAAAGCTTTGTATAGACGAGTATCCTCTCCGTTATAGAATGAAAGATGAAGAATGAATGTGTATTATGCAGGATTAAAGTGAAAGAAGTGCTAAGTGACAAAAGAATGAGAATCAAGTAGATAAACGTTGGGTAACGCTCTAAAAAAAAACATATGAAATTTTTGTACTAGAAATAAGTAGAAATGGCATACATGAACAAAAACACCCTTTTAAACGTAAATATATGTAGGATTTATCTTGAAATAAACTTCTTAGTATTGTTTGTCAGGAAGGTAATGTTTGAAGTGCGAGCTCATATTGTTTGTGTTTCAGATTTGGCACCGTCTGCTTGGAGAAATATTTGCTTAACATTACCTTTAAAATAGTTGCACTTGTTTCACCTATGTTTGCGAAATTCGATTGTCTAAGCAAATGTGATTTTATTTAGATGTTTACGTTGGATTATGCACTTTGCTTTTAAGGCTACCGGTGTCAGGTAGTATAAATATTTCTTACAAAATTTTATTCGCCAAATCTTGAAACTGTATTTAGAATTTTAAAAAAATTTGCATCTCAATAAGATCAAAGTTAAGGTGCTGGTATTATGGAAATCTGAAACAACGAATATACCGCAATACCCAGACTCAAGGTGATGTAGAAACTGGTATTTTCTACATTAACCCTACCGAGAATCGGAAGCAAGACCTCAGAGATGGCGACATTTTAAAACCGCAACACAAGCCACTTGAACACTGACTTATTATCAACCGATTAAACTGAACATTTCATGTTCTACATGGATATGTTGTTTTAAACTTTCATGGTAATTTTCATTAGAATGATAGTTCTTTTGCGAGACTGCTACCACGTACCTTGTTTTTATTGAGTTCCTGATACTACGGCTCTTTTGCAAGCGCCATGATCACAGGGTTACAACTTTTTAAATCTAATATAGAGTACTGCACAAGATGTTTAGTGGCCTAGTTATATCTTTTTACTAGCTTTCCGCCAGTGGCTTCGTCCGCGTTGTCTCTAGGGAACTAATTACTCGGATAAATCCTATCATCTAAGTCAGCTAATATCTGAATTTTATCAAAATCCGTTCTGTAGTGATTGACGGACAAACATCCAAACAAATAAACCTTTACATTTATAACATTGATAGGATATACTATCAATTGAAATAATTTTCTAAGAAAAATACAAAAATAATAAATGACATCTTTCTAAAATAAAATTGGCGCACTAGTTGATATCTTTAAGCACTGTTTTAAACGAAAGGGTTCATTGAGAGTATCATTATAAATTAATTGATTTTAATCTGAATCCAATAGCGTACAATAGTGCAGAGTAGTTATATTTTGAGTACTGCACTGAGCCTACAATGTTCTGAGGGTACAGTACAACAACGCTTTTAGTTTGCTGAGTGGCTGCCGCGGCATTGCAGTGCATCAAAAATGTTTGCAAAAGCTTATACAGACAGATGACTTTACTGCAACGCTTGTGTGACAGTCGGAACAGCACTCTATCAACAATTGCTGTCCTTTATAATATTAAAAGTTCTAATTTAAATGCGCTAAAATAACTCTTACCAAACCAAATCTTACTAGAAACAATTGAAATGCAAAAAGCTAACCAATACTTTTCAGATTTGCACAAAAAAAATACAATCCTTCTTCCCCAAGTAGATTAATATCATATAGCATCTAAATAACAAGCGCACTTATATTTTTATGCTTTAACATTTGGAATTGCTTGTTGCATCAGTACCGAAAGTGTTACTTAGAATTTTATTATAAAAATTGTGCAGAATTTTCCTAATATACATTAATATCCTTCTCCATTCTCTAGATGTTCGTACAGTCAAATGATATCCAGTAATGTTTTCCGTTTGTTTTTCTATCAATAATTTTGTTATAAAAAATATGAAAAGGAAAAACACCGAAATCAATCTTGGAGTTTGAAATCATCATCATCATCATCAGCCCATATTCGTCCACTGCTGGACATAGGCCTCCCCAATTGCACGCCATCTACTTCGATTTTCGGCTATTCGCATCCAGCTCCTGCCAGCCATCTTGCGCAAATCATCGCTCCACCGCGCCTGAGGACGTCCTACACTACGTTTGCCGAGACGCGGTCTCCACTCAAGAACTCGTTTACCCCAACGGTTATCGGTTCTGCGGCTAATATGGCCAGCCCACTGCCACTTCAGCTTGCTAATACTTGGAGCTTGGAGTTTGAAATGTAATTGAATTAGTCTAATATAACATAAAAATGATTTTTTTTTAACTGGAAAACCTTAAAAAATAATTTTGAAGACCTCATTTTTTCTGTGATTACTGGTATCAATATTAATTTATCCAAAATCAATACACTGTCGAACTGTCGTTTAATTTTTTTATTTGTATTGATGACCACCTTTTATTAACCATAATTCTGCTAATTGCACGTGAATATTGAGAATATACAAGATCGATGCACCATTTCCTTTAATTAAAAATTATCAGGTAAGCGGAGCTCGGGGAAATCGCGCTTTCGGTCTTCGATACAGAATTTAAACAACTTTCGCATGTTCTAGTAAAAAAAAAATATCTGGAGCTCTTCCGTGGTTCGAAAAGCACGTCGAGCCACTGGTCCCACTAATAGTTAACACCCAGCAATACACATTGAAACCGCGTGGTTGTAGTGAAGTGATTCTCCGTATTCGATTCGACTCCATTCTCGATTATAGGAAAAACTTGTACCCCACCAGTGGGATGCTGGTGTTCATCACCAACGATGAAAATTATTAATGATAAGAGTAATTTATTTTATATGTTTCTTTATATACCATCGTGTCTTCCACTGTAGGTTCATTCTTTGAATGCTTGATAATAATTTTCATTTACGTGCCTCTCAATAGCTCCACTAGCTGGGCGAAGGCAGTTTTTGTCGGTTATATCTGCTTCTTTCGCATACTTGTTACCAAGTTTTTATTTTATTTTTTATTTTACAGTATTGAATCCATAATTTTGTATTATAACTGTTACGGGATTTTAAACCAAATTGACTCCTTTTGTTTTCGTTAATATATAATATTCAACTTTCCTATAATTCCTATTATATGCGTACTGAATGATGTTCATAATAAGTGTTTCAGTTATTATAATACGGTTTAGGTAGATTTATCGATAATAATAGAAAAATGTTTCTAACATAAGCTTTGAAAACACGTGTTTATAATAAAATGTTTTGAGAAACTATAAATGGGATAATACTATTTAGTGAACAGTATTGTTCTAACATTTAAATCAATTGAAGCTTTGAAGTTCTAGACACCGGGTTCAATTACTGTTAAACCATCAAAGAGGTTCCATAATATATTAAAACATGCCAGATTAATAATTATACCGTGTAAAATATTGCCAGATCGACACCGTGACTTTCAATGTCAAAAAGTTTTCAGATCTTATGTAGTGCCAAACTTTTAACTCTATAAACCTTTCCTACTGTAAATTCAGCCACCTAATTTTTTATGGTCGCATATAAAGGAGCATTTTCTCCCAAAACATCCTTCATCTCCGAAAAAATCTTTCCACTTTTTAATCAATTTTATGTATTTTGCAGAAAAAAACAAAAGAATGCTTTTTGAAATGTCAATATTTAAAAGAAAAACTATACGATCGATTTGAAACTTGGAACACTGGCAGTTAATGAATCAATGAGTAAAATACTAAGGAGATTTTATATCGTTATTATACAAAATATGGGTTGGGCTAGCTATTTATCATCCCGCCCTCGTAACTTTAAGAATCTACAAATTGTAATATATCTCAACTAAACAAATTATTCATTAAATAAATAATTTGTGATTCATATTTCTAAACTCCAAGATAGCATACATCTGGCCATCAGGCAGATCGTATTTCCTGAATGTGCATTAGAAACTAATGATTGAGACTAAAAATTGCATTATTTAAGATATAATTCCGCCCGTTTATTATAATGTTCTCCATTCGTTATCTCCCTCGAGTCAAGAATGGAACATATACTAGAGTCTTACAAATCCGAAGGTACTTCAGAAGTGAGCACAAATATATTAATTCAAGAGGTAGAACATGAGCCGCGCAATCTAAGGCGGCGCACAAAATATGGCGGCGATGAGTTATGTGCAGGCGTTATCGCGCGAGACCTGCCCTGCGTGAACAATGTTCCACTACGGGCCATTGCATACATCCTGCCTGTACACTACTATAGTATTCACAAAATAAGAGGTTCCTTTAGACACAAGTCCCATGGGAATGTAAATAGTGACGCTAACAAAAAAAATCGATAAAAGTTTACTGATTATAATGTTAAATACCGATTTGTGTGTAAGTCGTACGGACATGATTTGTATTTTTTTTTGTTTAATAGAAATTATATTTCCATTTTAAATATGATGAACTCCAAAAATAAGATTTTTTTTATTTAAGAAATATAGCCTACATTAGGTTGTTGGCATTTCACATTTATTTGTATTTGAATATTGGTATTCATATGATAACAGACAACTTTACTGAAGACTGGCTTAAAGAGAGATGAGTGAATTAGGCAAACATACGTATTTACACCTGATCGTAAATCGAGCGAGAATCAAAGTAAATATATGAATGATTTTTTTAGCAACTTTGTTTGCAACCAAGTTCCACATTAACTGTTTTTTTATTATGTATACACTACTGGGCTTAAGGGTTTCAGGCACCAGTTCCAAAGTAAACCTCGTGAATCGAACTCATTATTGTATGGAACCTCTAAGTTTTATATAATACTGATAATTAAATTAACAAAAGTCAAATATGAAGAACGTCATAAGCTTATAAATATTATTTAAAAAAAAAAAGATCAAATCACTATCTACAGGTGGAACATACCAGCAGCAATCGTGTTAAATTGGCCACGTGCTCAATATCGGGAATATTACGCGCCACTCTATCGCTCCGTAAATAATATTACCGTAACCGGATAATTTACCGGAACATCGAGATTATCATTCACCGGGAGGTGGAATTGATTCACGATGGTAATGACTACTTTCTTTTGGAGCTATCTCAGCAAGAATATCGAGGGTGAATAAGTCAAGTATAAAATTTATGTTTCTAAGTCAATGCTTAATGTGCCATTTTACACACACACACTGTGCTGTGATAATATTATTTAGACCTAGTAACTATTATTATATTCTTTATTTATTTTTCATGATAGATTTCTTGATACTGCATAGCAATTAGACCGCCTTTTACACTTCTATACCTCTACTAATGTAGTATTTTTTTCTGAAAACTTTGTCTTATTGTTATTTGTCCATTATAGATTTTAAATATCTAAATAAGTTAAGATCACCAGTTACAAACTAAATTCTTGAATCTTTTCCAATTGCTAACTGCTGATGAGAGGGTCGAGTGCGTTACTGTAGCTGGAATCATAAAGTACTAAAAATTCACACTACAGTTACAAAATACGACCCTAAATGCATTGTTTTCATTTGTTAAATATGTCTCCTTACATATATTTGCTTCGTAATATAATTTAAGAAGATTTATTTGATTACCAACAAAAAATAGTCATTTATTGATTTGGCCACTATACAAATATCTGAAGTGAATATAATTGACTTTGAATAAAAAACGAAATGTGGATGGTTAATCCTCGCCTGAATTCAATGCCTGTTTTAGTTTTTACTTTAGAGTATCTATTTATTAACCTCCGACGCAAAAACGACGGTGTGTTATAAGTTTGACATGTATGTGTGTGTGTGTCTGTTTGTGGCATCATAGCTCCCGAACGGATGAACCGATTTTGATTTTGTTTCTTTTGTTTGAAAAGTGTATAAGTCGGGAGATCTTCACTATGTTTGATGAGAATCGATCCAAGATGGCCGCCACCAAATATGTTGGATTATCTACATATTTTGTCACGACTCCCTCAATATGTATAATATCACATATTTTTATTTTGAATGAAACAGAATCTTGTCAATAAAACGCACACAACAAGAATGCGAGCTGTTACAAGCTAGTTGAACAAATAACAAACCACAGATTTTGCAGTGCAATGTAAGCAACACTGGAAAATATTCCAGAGCATGTTATTAAACTATAGGATGGTATAGAACAGATGGTATATTATTTACTATTAGCAAAATTTATAGCAAGTTTAAAATTATTTATAAGTAATGTAAGTTAATTAAGAGAAGGAATATAACATATTAAAAACTTAACCTGAACAGTTTTTCTTAAGAGTTTTATTAATTCTAACACCATTTTCTTTTTAATTACAATTGAAGTCAAAATTTTGGTCTGTTTTAATTACTATGATCATCATAAAATAATTAAGTTAATGCTACAGCTAATTAATTATCAGAGTTAATGCTACAGATAATTTTAAAGAAATATGGTATTATATATTTTTTTGCCTTCATTACCTTACATATGCTATTAATACTAATCACATATTTTCAAAGGTATATCGTTATAATTTGTTGCGCTTAATACTACAGGAGCTATTTTAACATCTTTTTCTAATATAAAAATAAATTATCAATATCTTACATTATTTATGTTGAAAAAAATACACTCTTTTTGGGTTAGTCAACTAGTAGATACAAATCTAGATAACTGAATTATTTCTTTATTATAAATATCATTTTTCGATATTAAAAATCTTTATCTCGACCTAATAAATCAGAAGATGATTAAGGAATAAAATTAATTATGATTTTATTTTTATTATTACTAATACAAATAAATCACCATATTTAAAACGGTACTTTAAAAAATCAGAGCATTAACAAAACACATCACGCGCCCACACGAAAATAACTTCCGCAAAAGCACAAGATTGGTCAACAAAAGGTGTGTCACCGCATAAAGATGCTAATCAGGGCGAGTGCAGCGTAAAATATAAGCATATAGCTTATTATGAAAATTTCAAGTAATTTTCTTATATGTACGGATATACTACGGATTTTTTTTTCGAGTTGAAACTATGAACGGGTTAACAACGGCGGAATTTCCTTTCTCAGCTATTCGTAATGAAAGAAAACCGAACCCATTTTTACATTTTAAAATTGCAAGAATGAAGAAGGGTGAAAATTATCCTAGGTAATATTTGTTTAAAAAAAGTTCAGAGTTCTAATGTTTTGTTTTATAATTAAGAAGATAACATAATGAAGAAGATATTTTAACCATAATTGATAAATTAATCACTTTTACTAACTAATGACTAATTAATCACAATAGTTTGATTTAATTATATAATCTTTGTTGCCTTACCATGTTTTTGATATATTATTACTGGCCTCTTTAAGGAGGCTTTTATACCTATTTTTAATGACTTTGTCAGTGTTTCTTCTTGTGTCTTGTGTCTTGTGTTTTTGTACGTTGTTCATTAATAAATCTTTTTTTTTTTTTGCTAAAAGTTATGCTGTCGATTACAATCATAATAATTACAAACTTTATAGTTGAATAATATGTATTAATAGGATAGGAGGAGCTCGATCGCGCAGTGGTTAGCGTCCTCGCTCTGCGTCACGGTTGTTAAAACAACTTTCGCCAAGGCCGGTCATAAGATGAGTGATCTCTCGACTTTCACAAGTGCTTGTAACAGCCTAGACTGAATAAATGATTTTGATTTTGATTTTGATCAAAAATTTATTATCTCGAACTACTCCGTGCTTCGGAACGCACGTTAAGCCGCTGGTCCCACCTGCATCCGCAGTCGTGAACACCCACCAATCCGCTCTGAGCCCGCGTGGTGGACCATGTTCATTCTCTATAGTCCATTTTATCCATAGCGAAGCCTAAACCTCAGTAATTGGGACATAAATAGGTTGGTGATGATAAATTTGTATTAATATATGAAACGCTTCTTCTCTTGCTTTGAAACTAGTCCGTGTACAGGCCGCGTTCAGCGAGGCCAGGATAACATCGGCCGGCGGTCCTCATCCTTATTGTCGGACCAAATTTAATGGAAGGTGCGTCCAATTTTATATAATCGCCGCTATTGTGAGTTGGCCATAGGGACGTAATCTGCAGCCGGTTGAACAAAGAGCTTTGGGAGAGAATTTTTCGCGAACTCCTGTTAATTGTGTGATTCAGTTTTAATGTGCCGGCAAAACGAGATTAACTTTGACATTGGTCACTCGAAGATTTTAACATTGTTTTTATATTATTACAACGACAAAGCGATTGCAATGCTCCTGATAATAAATACTAATGTGGTCCAGTAACTCATGGAAGCTATTAATGCTTCTATGAGCGGAAATCACTCTTGACGGTCATTATGTTGCCAGTCTGCAATCAAAAACCAAATAAAAAATATGTAAACTTAAAATATTTGAACTACTACAACTGTTTCTAATAAGGTATGTAAAGAACGTTCAGAAAAGATTAAAAATGTCTAATAAAAAAAACTATTGGAACGTTTCACAAGTCCGTTAATTACACTAAGCTTGTTAAAGTTTTTGCATGTCAGCGTCTACGTTCAAAACTTGTGCAAACTCTGTCCGAAGATTGGAAAATTTCCACCTCTTGAAAAAATCTCTCAAACGGGAAACGCTCGAGTGAATCGGGAATAGTTTTTCGGTTCAGTATCCAATTCGTTTTTGCTCACCGGGAGCGAACGCCATCCATCAATCCATGTTTCAACAGGGACCGACAAAATACTATGTAGATATGTATTTATGTTTTACATTTTTGCACACACCACTGACTTTAACAAAACGAAATTTGTAACACCAGTAAATGCATATATTTAAATATGTCGTTTTATTTCAGACTATCGAATCTTATAAGTTTATATAAATTACTATACAATTTTGATATGTGTATAAAATTTAATAATTGTTAATTTATAACAATTATAGAATTTTAAAAACTCACAACTAATGATCATAGTTTATAACCACGAAAAACTAACAAATCAAAACTTCAAGAAAATATCTGTACTGATATTGGCAGTATAGAGAAGCTGTTTGTACACCTGAAAGGGTTTTAATTTCACACAAACTGATGATTACGCAAAGATATTAATCCTTTTTGAATTAATAACCATTCAGTTAGTACAATTTCAGTCAACAAAATCATAGCCCCAGAAAACATCGGTCTATATCACAATACTGCTGTCCTACATAATTCATCACGCACGTGTCTTTGGGCCCGATTGTGATGAGCAACATCTCAGCTTTTTATGGTCTAGCACATCATGCAATTTTGTTCAGCGCATCTTAGGTTGCATTTATAAATTACAATGCAGTGACAAATATTAGATTCTTGCAAATATAATAGACATTTTTTATGGAAAGGCAAAGAATATATTCTAAAGATGTAATGATTATTATCTATGCACTTTTGCCATTTCTTGCACGTTCAAATCAAATCTGTAATGAAGTGAACTGAAATTTTGAGGCAATATAGGCGAAGAATCAATATAGGCGAGTTAGTCGATTATATATTTTATGCCGTCTAGAGAAGACCGAGTGCCACAAGGCACAGTTCTTATATATCGCCTCTGCAACTGTCATTTCAAGCTTGCCGTTTTTTATAGCTTCTGATATCACTCCCCAAGAATGCTCCATCTATAGAGCAATTTGAGCGTGAAGTGTGTCTTGACCTTTTAATGCTTCTACTTTCTTTTTCTTTCATTTAGAAGTGGTATATGGTGGTCTGTTGGTGTAAGTATCTGTAACTTTTGGTGGGTATAAGAAACAGTACAAAATTGTCGTTTAAACTTGGATAGTGACATGATACTTTTTTAACTGTATTTGTTAAACTTTACTTTTTACTCAAAAAATCTGAACATGGAGGGTCTGCACCATAAAACAACACAAATAAATATTAAATAAAACGATTAAACTTTATGAAGTCTCGACGCAGAAGTAGTGCTACGTTCTCAAGTAGGTAATGTGAGTAATGTCGTTAATAAGCCAAGAACAATTTCTCGCTACCATAGAGAACTGATTCCGGGCGAAACTCGACTCTTTGACTTCGAAACAAATAGTTAATTACGCAGAGAGCTCGTTAGGCCGGATTGTAGCGAACTCTACTGCTTTCGGTTTTTTTTTTATTCAGTTGCTCCGCCAGCCTTAACTTCGCTGAGATTTTAAGCCACAGCATAGGAAAGTAGCACCACATATACTACTAATTTTTTCATAGCTTGGGTACTATAAAACACCATCCTACTCTGTCTTCGTAAAACAAATTGTTATAATAGTGCTTGTCGATTAACTTAAGTTTTTATTATGCTTTTTAAGAATGAGGACGATCAGAGATTATGAAAACTACAATAACTCATTAGTTAAAACAGTAAAATCTTACGAAAATTACCTTCAATTTTAATAATAGTCTCACATGGTTCTTTAACTTCCCATACGGTTCTGATATTAACATTAATCCACAAATACTATATTCACGCCACATTACATATTATCATCCAACCACGCCTCCTCTACGCCACACCTACTCCACTCATTCTTGCTAATAACTTATATAAGCACAGTTCTGCAGTTTAAATTTGTAAGTTTGTTTAGTGTTCCTCTCAAGTTTTTAACAAAGAAACGAGAGATCTCATCTTGCTTTCCCTTTGTCTTTGTAAATTATTTATTATGGTTCTTAGATAATTAAGTACCCGATATTTTGGACCACTAAAATGTTGATCAGCTGAAGTTAAATCCAGTCTGTGGTAGTAAAATTTAAAGCGCGTTGAGCCACGTGCTACTTACTACATTCACTTCTGCATTTTATAATAAGGTGCAGAAAAAAGTTATGAATGGTCTTTTGTCTAACTAATATAAATACACTCCCGTTAACAGCTATGATTTGCAACTTTTCCAACTCGTAGTTTTCACTCTGCACTACCGCAATACTTTTAAAAGTTATTATGAAATAGTGATAAGATTACCTTGTAGTTTCAAGGCTTTGTTTGTTTTCATTAAAATCAAAGCAATAAATTATACATTTCTGCATTAAATTATATCGTAGAGTTAAATATAATTCACATTTTTTTATGAAACCGGTAAGTAAAGCATTTTTAGTTAACAAAAAAACTAATAGCTTTATATAAACTAATAGACACATGTGTTATATTAATAATAATGGATTGTTCCGTTGTAATCCTATGACATCTCATCCCATTTCTTCACTTATTTTAAACTAATATTCCTCACTCAACCTATAAACATTTTTTTTAATTCATCTCACTCGTATTCCTTTCTCATCCTGAAGCAGATATTACTAAAAAAAAACTATGGATAGCACAACAATTTTTAATAATTTTTCGGAAAATGATTATGTTTTAAATAGAAATATTTATCTTATTATTAATTAAATAAGTATGTTTAGTTTTTTTCAAGTAAAATACTTGTTTTATTAAATGCGTACTTACATAATCATCATCAACCTATTTATGATTCCACTGCTGGGACATAGATCTTCATAATGGATGCATTCGAATCAAGTTGAATAGGGAGAATGAGGTATAACCCGCCATTATAGCAGTTTGGTGCTTTTATATTACAGGGAAACTTGCACATGCAAAAAACAGGCATAAAATAAGACAGCGATTCAGCGAATATTTTGTTCTTTCTTCCATAACCACGAGTCTTAATAGAGCCAACTCAAGGGTAGTATTTGTTATACGGCTAAATAAAACAAAACTATGGTCATGACTGCATCATACGGGCGTCAAAATGAGTATTTCTTGATCTATTTTATTATCAGAATAAACCGACATCAATTTTCTGTTAGACCCTATTTAGTCTACCAATCGGGCCCAAAGCACTTTAAAATTAATACTAATTATTATTAATCTTAATAAATATTACTAATGAAAAATGTATTTGTCAGACTACATTATTTTTAGTAACACGGTAATGAAAAAAATTTGTTAATTTGAACAAGAATTTTTGATAAAAAAGATGATATTTTTGTTCAGACCGTACACTTCTGTGTACGTCTTTAACAAAAATATCTTACATTTTTTAGGTGATTTATAAAAGGATAACCAAGGAGTACTGATGGGATGAATAAGGTATTTAAATTAATTACATTGTTGAGGGCTGAGTAAGGAACATAAAAATGATGAGTATAGAAAAAATTGTGCGTACGCGATGTCATAGGATGAAACCGGAACAGCCCATAAGAATTACGAATGACATGTGTTAACATATTTTTAAATTTATTTATTTTAAATTCATTCATTTTAAATTCAAAAAGGACTATTAATCTATTTAAGTAGTGTTAAAAACGATAATTATTTCTTTTATTTTCACCAAAAATCATTTAAACTTTAATTTTATTCATGGTATGTCATATAAATTCTTACTATAACCAGCATCGCTAGAGATTAATATTTTCTATATAATTTATCCTAAATTTGAAAAAAGTAGGACTATATCGTCAACCGTAATATGAATTAATATAACCGCCAAATGGCTACTTTACAGGAGAGCCAAAAACAAAATTGAAATTACATAAACAGTTATAACTTTTTATGTACTAAGCCGATTTAAATACTGTTTTAACTGTTTCTGTAAAATGTTTAGATCTAATAATATAAATAAACCATATGAAGCCTAGTTTTATAGTTTCCAAGATGACATGGTGGTTACGTCACTTTTTTCGAAAAAATATCGAGCTGCCTTGATTTTTGTAGAAAAAAAATAAACAGCTTTAAAGTAACTCACATTGCATTTCTCCAAATTTAACGTATAGTACTAAAAATATAAAAATCGTTAACGCATATCACACTATTTTTAGTATATGGACATACGTTGTAGTAGGATGATTCAAGAATTTTCATTATTATTCTCTAATGTTAAGGTCTAAAATAGAATAATCTTTACATTTACTGCTAGTTTGTGAAAAAGGGTTTCAGTATGAAAAAGCCACATTAGAAAAACAGTTTTATTGGTTTCAATTAATAACATCATATTTATTTTTGAGATCAAAGTTACAAAACAAATAAGTCTCCAAATTCAATAAATATTAAGTCCCTATTTGTTTCATTTTCCTTATTCAAATAGTACCTAAGTACTTACAATAGCTATAAATTCTGAAATAATCTACTGAAAGATCAATCATTTTAGCTACGAATTAACTCCCTTACTTATAAACCTTGTTTAACTTGAGCTTAACTTAGATATTGTTTAAAATGATGCTGTGACTTTTATGTCAATATTGCCTAAACAGGACAGCATCACTTTTCAAAACTGTTTAAGTTAAATAGGATTTATTAGTAAGGGGGTTCATGAATAACTACTACTTTCATAAATATTTAATAAACTATTTAAAAAAAAGTTAACAAACTAAACCAATTTAGGAAGTCTAAAAAAAATATTGAGATAGCATTAGATTAGATTAGTAAAAGTTTAGTTTTTGGATGCCCATAAACTAAAACTTTAATCCGAATAAGCATAGTTTAGGCCAAAGAAAAACATTATTTTTTCATGAATTGGAAATAAACTGACGGCAATAGAATTATACTAAATCAAAATTGAAAAATCGTGTGCAAGTAGACAAAGTGTTAGTACCTAATGATATAAAGAGAAAACTTTTTCAATTAACAAGTATCGAATTATAATTATTCATGATATTAACAATAAAATAAAATAATCCAACATAATTGTTATCATCAACAAAATAAGTACCTACTTTATCTTTGAAATGATTAATTATTTTTCTCTATTTCGCTCCACCATTTTTTATTTTATATTTACTTAACGCTTCCCGTTCTCTTTCGTAATGTTATTTATACTGCCTATTTATACTGCCTGCAGGCCTTTTCTTCCTTTTTCTCCCTTGCAGCCTTTTTCTCCTTTAGTGCCTTTTCTTCCTTTTGCTCCTTTTTTTCAATTGCTGTGGATTGTAAATCGGAATTTCTTAAATTACGACATTGTTTTTTTGAGCACGAAACTCTTGTATCTAGCTTATCTGTTTTTTTATTTATCTTATTTGTTTTTTCAGTTTTTATACTTTCTTAGTTTCCTCATCACGATTTTTTTAAAGCAGCAATTCTAACACTTTCATTCTAAAATTAGGGTTTGACGTCGTCATTGGTGAAAAATACTGATCAGTTATGATCTGCCATTTTATAAACTCACTGTGATCTAAGGTAGTTACCACGTAAGGTCGCGGATTTTTACGTGCCGTAAGCATTAAAGTGGGCCATTGTGCAGGGCTCCACACAATGAGTTTTCGTACCTCACGTTCGATGACACTATGCATTGAATCTATTGCCATATAACTGTGGCCTGGAAGTAGATAGTTGACTTGTATTACTTGTAAGTGTGTTGAGCGCTCAAGAAAGTATTTAAACATGCTCAGTATAACCCTATTTTTGTTTTGACCCAAGCAGGAGTCGCAGTAGAAAATTACATATTTTGCTTCCCTTTTGTCAAGGTCAAGGAGACATTTGTATAACCATGGGGGGTATTGAGAACTTTTTGAAGATCAAAGCTAGCTACTACAGTCGAGTTATCCTTGTTTAACATATTGCGATGTATTTCATATCTTTTAAAGCATGCCTTTTTTTCTTCTGCATGAATTTTGTACGCAAGTCTCATTTTCATTTAAAACATTAGTGTTGTTTTCATATTTAATACAAATCTTGCACTTATCTTTCTTTGAAATATGAAAAGTTATGTTATACTCCTTAAAAAGATTAGTGAAAAGTCGCTCACTTAGATAAGAATGTGAATTATCTTCACAATATTTCACGTAAAGCCAGTTCAGATTTGTTATTTATTTTATTTTTATTTTATTTTATTTGGAAAACATACAGTAACGATATAACTAATGTAATAACTAAATATTATATAGATGTACATAGTAATCAGTTTTCGCATATAGACACTTATGTACTTATTTACATTAACAATATATATATAAGACATATAAGGAACAATCAGGGAAAAACCAAGGACCACCTTTAGCTAAGGAATCGCATCAAACCATTCACTACTCAGACGTTGTCTGAAAGTAGTCGGTTTACTATTAAAAATGTCAAGCGTGGAATTCACCAAATTATTAAAACTATTTGCTGAGCGTACAAAAAATGAGGTTTTCCTATAATTTGTGTTACAAAACGGGACACTGAGACTGTTATGGTGTCTTGTACCTTTTGTTGGAACTCTAAAATTTATTAGAGATAGGAGTAATGGAGCATCCATAAGAGATTGTGATAATTTAACTAACGTGACTATATCGATAATATTCCGTCTCTCCACCAGAGGTAAGATATGATGTTTCCTACACCTCGCGTCGTAATCCGTTTCATAACCTCTACACCTGTACTGTAAGTACTTAAGAAACTTCCGTTGTATTCTTACTAACCTATCAATATAAATTCTATATTGTGGGTTCCATATCTGCGAACAGTACTCAAGGTGGCTACGCACGTATGAACAGTATAGTATTTTAGCAACTTTTAAACTAGAAAACTGAGAACATGATCTTATAATAAAACCTAACGATTGGTAAGCTTTTTTAGTGATACAATCAATATGTTTTTCATATGTAAGTTTGCTGTCGTGAATAACCCCTAGATCTCGGATTTCATTAACTTTCTTAAGTTCAGTCCTGTTAAGCTTATATTGATAGTTGATTATTAGATTCTTACGAGTAAACGAAATACTACAGCATTTGGAGACATTCAGATCTAACTTGTTATTTACACAGTATTTTTCGAAGTTGTCTAGGTCTTGTTGTAAGAGATGACAGTCATGACTAGATTTTATTTGTTTAAAAATTTTCATATCGTCCGCATATAATAGAAAACGTGAGTGGGTAAAGCAGGCATTAATATCGTTAACATAAATATTAAAAAGCAACGGCCCAAGCAAAGAGCCTTGAGCTACACCGGAGGGTATAGTATACCAGTTCGAAGTATACCCATTTAATGCTACAGCTTGTGTTCGGTTTTGTATATACGAAGAAAACCATCTATACAAATTACCATGGATTCCCGCGGCAAGAAGCTTTTTTAAGAGCAGCATATGATCTATTCGATCGAAAGCTTTGCTGTAATCAGTAAAAATCGAGTCCACCTGACCGACAGACTCCATACCAGATGTTACGTAGTCGGTAAAAGATAGCAGATTTGTTGTTGTTGAGCGATTTTTGAGAAATCCATGTTGCTCCGGAATGAAAGTGCGCGACAGGGAGTTGTATACTTGGTTGTAGACTATACGCTCTAGGATCTTCGAGAACAGGCATAATTTTGAAATGGGACGGTAATTATTTACAATATTTTTGTCACCACTTTTATGGATAGGGGTAATAATTGCAGCTTTCCACTCAGTGGGGACAAATTCTTCCCTTACGGATCGCTGAAACAGTATCGTGAGGGGCTCCGTTAATTCTTTGGCACAGTTTAAAATCAGGACGGATGGTATGCCATCGGGCCCAGCACCCTTATATAAATCCAGAGATTTAATAATTTTAAAAACGGTTTCCGGGTCGATAATTATATCATGGATAGTGTGACAATGATTAGGGTACATAGAGGGATAAGGTTTATTTGTCAGTGATGAGGAATTGTCAGTAAGCCCACTAGGGTTAGAAGTAGGACGCAAACAGGTTGCATACATCATTACCAGACTTAGCAGATTGTCCCTCATAGAGTAACTCTGTGGGCAGAACATTAGATCCTTTTTTGTTAGCTTTTATGTAAGACCAGAATACTTTCGGATTATCTACAATTGAGTCTTCCATTTTATGTATATGTCGGCGAGAAGGCGCTTCGATTGTGCGAAACGCCATCTGTCACCTGCAGCTGTCATCTGTCAAGATCTATGGTGCTTTGCGAAACGTCAAGTTATGACATTAACGGCTGTCATCGCTTGGGAGTGGTCTATGCTTGTTCGAAGAGGGCACTTTTACGTTGTGCGGCCATATTGAGCGGACGCAAGCGCAGAACTCTCCGCGTTTCGTATTGCAATTCGTTTGCATCGAGTTATTATTAATGTACTCCGATTAGATAATTAAGTAATTCAACTAAATAACTGATTTGTGATCTATATGCGATCTTATTTCTAACCTAACTTTCCGCCGGCCCCGCATGACTTTCCGACATCAGAAGTTGGGATGTAACCTACCAAGTGGACACATAGATGTCATGGATATGGAGAATCTTATTGCAGTAACAAAATCAAAACTTTCTCGCCCTCATCTACGTCATAACTGGGCCGTCGTCGAATCACATGTGCATCTGCCCGAATTCGATCCTGACAAAATACAAGAAGAATCACTTGAAGCCTTCGTAAGAAGAACCAAGCGTTCCTAATATGAAGAACAGTAACCTGAACGCTGCTGTCACGTTCTTAAATTGTGAAGCAGATGGTCACTACTCTCAAGATGCCTGTAGCCGAAGAAGATGCAACGGTGGCAAGCTTGATGGCTTGTCTGATGGTATTGCTAGTAAGCGACATGTAAATCCTGCACCATTGATACCCTTGCTAGTATTTTGCAGCATTTTGGTGAGTCGTTTTCATTTTGTTTTGATACTGAAGTCGAGTGCTCCCTTATAACGTAATTAATATCGTGAAGAATTCATGGCAATCGAATTAGTAACACTGTTAAAATTACTGGTATTGGTGATAGGAGTGTTTATAGTATCGTGCAGATTTTAGTTATGGTTCAGATTGACGATATTGCTTTTTAATTTCTTTTTCATGTTCTCCTGGACCTTTAACTAGTTTTAATTAGGTAGTTCAACAAAACTTATTCTTTGTAACTGTTTTTTCTCTCCTATTTTTTTGTAAAGCAGTAGTATGTAAGTCGCTCAGGTTGTTTACATCTTCCGGGCCTTCGTAGTCGTAGGTGTAAATCGGGCTCGATTTCCCGTCGCATTGCGGCCACGTTTGTGAGTGGCGTGCGTTGGCTAGGAGATGTAAACGATCGCTGTTGATTCGTCGCATAGAGACGACGATGAGTATTGTGTATGGGTACCGGATGGAGGTCACCCGTGGATGTGTTGTGTTGTGGAAGGGTACCGGATGGAGGTAACCCGTGGATGAGTTGTGTTGTGGAAGGGTACCGGATGGAGGTCACCCAACCACGTGATTGTTTTGTGATGACCGGATGGAGGTTGTCACAAGGTGCTGGATGGAAGCATCTGAAATTATAGAGTATTGCATACGACACTGTTTTACTATGTTACCCACGATTACCAATTTAATTTAGAAAGCTAATTTGTCTGATGAGTTTCGTTGAACTGTTAGTGATCGTTTACGTAAGATGTCAGAGGGACATGTACCAGTCGAAGTCGAAGTGGAGTTTAATGAAATGTCTGATGATGATGAATTAGTTTAATTGGTAATGTGAATGCGAGTAAGAACTCTACCGGCCGTAGAAAGTCGACCGTACTAGTAACTAATACGTAGCCGTAGCCCGTTGGAAGTCGGTGTCTCTTGGGGCAACTCAAGTAGTCCGTGGGTGTGCGGTGGGCGTGTAGTACTAGCGGAGGTCGTGGTCTGTATAGACCGTCTCGTGTGTAGTCTAAGAGAGATGCACATGTGCTATTTACAATGGTAAATGCGCGTCTTTGTGAGAGAGTTGGTGATGACTCGTCGGCTATGGTGGCCGTGGCGGTAGAGATATTTACTCGGGTATTTTGGAAGTTAATATGTTAGTGTTTTAAGTTGATTTATTGCTAGATTGTTTTGAATTATTGTGAGATAACGATGGTACATGACTCTTCACAGTTTCAAATTTAATTTTAATGTAATTTAATGAAAGTGTAAATTGATCAGTTAACAATCTAAAGAAACTTAAAGTAAAAATGGTCTCTAATTATTAAAGTTTCGATTGGTTTCAAAATCTTGCTCTAGTTGAAGTCAGGACTGACCGAGTAAAGAATCTACTGCGCTGCATATTTTCCCTTTCAGATTAAACCCTCACGCGAGGATGCGTGAGGCTATCAGAATAGCCGTTTCGCAGAGCATCTCCATCACCGTTACGAAGATCATTTGGTTTAGTTTTCTTTTTTTTAATTTTTATTTACTCGATTACTTAATTACTCGATTGTAAAGAGGACGTGATCATCGATACTTTTAATTTTATAAGAATGGTAACACCGACTTTGACAGTTCGATAGCGTAAAGCAAGTTGCCGCCATTTTGGCACACATGATTCTCTTATGCATTTGAGCTGGGAGAAAACTCTGGAAAAGCTCTATAGTAATTATTGGTTTGAAAACATGTTAAAATATGTTCGTAAATTCGTTGACAACTGTATCCCTTGGTGATGTGACGACTGTTTGTGAGGTATCGTCACTTGGAGGTGGCATGAGTTAAATCACTCGTATTAGGTGATGTGACGGCTGTTTCTGGGGTATCGTCACTTGAAGGTGACATGAGTTACATCGCTCGAATTAGGTGATGCGACGATTGTGATTAATAGAGTTGATGATGTGCAGAGTACAGAGAATGATTAAATTTGACTGACTGACTGAAGTGACTTCGTTTTGTTACAAAATTAGGAGCGTAATCAGACCAAACTAGATCCGAAATACAAGGGATCGTTTAAGGTCATGGAGTTATTACATGGTTATCGTTATTTGTTAAAGGCGTTAAATTCTAAGAGGACGTACAAGTATGCTCATGATAGACTGAGAAGGATGCCTGAAGGTCAGTTAGTTGTAGAAGAATTGGTGGATCAACGTGATGATCCCGTGTTCAAAGTTCCTGGCACATCGCGTGATTAAGTTGGGTAACACTCGATGGAGGTGTTACTTGAGCGATTAATGGAGTTGTTTATGGGAACAATGCTCGATGGAGGCATTGGTTGTTTATGTGCTCGATGGAGGCACTGGTAGCATAACGCTCGAAGGAGGCGTTTTGCTTGTGTTGTTAGAGGCATGAATGGAATATAATGCTCGATGGAGGCGTTATGTGTCTTGATGTGTGCGTTCTATCACTGTACAGAATCGCGATATGTGTTCAGTTGTGTACTGATGAGAGTAAGACTTGATTTAAAATTTGAACTTCAGATATCCTTCGAAGTTGATTTACTAAGGCATTACAGTATTTGATCATTGTACATAGTTGTAATCAGTTAACATAGTATTAGCAATATTAACTTTAATTCAATTATCTATTAACGAAATTTAAAAAAATAATATAAGTATTTTGTATCTAATTTGAATACTGAACGACGATAAGCGAATGAACGGGAGAATAGACAGAGGGCGCGAGTGGGACATTCGAGCTGCGGTCGGATGACGAGTGGATATATATAAAAGAAAAATAAGAAAAGTTTTGTAATTTCGAAAAGTGTGACGTGTTTATTAAAGGAGGAATAGAAAACAAGAAAAAGGATTGTTTTATTTGGAGTTGGATAACTAAAATTAACAATTCAGAAGTGGTACGTAACATTGCTTCACAAGAGTGGTATGTATCAATTCAATTGAATTATTCATAAAAACATTATCAAATCACTTTGTACTGTTACATATTTACTTTAAATGGGTATATCGTTTTCAAAATAGGAACTTAAGTAGGAAAAAGCATCTTCCTTTACTTTTTGCTGTTACATTTATAACCTATATCTAAGTAAATAGTAGGTAGGTTAGCTCCTACAGTCATATTTCTTCACTCGTTTCCGAAGTAGTGAATAGACATTTATTTATCGGTTTCTTACAAGCATTATATCATTTATGTTTGAGCTTCAACCGAATTTATGTAGGTATCTAATAATGTACCTATTGCTATTGCAAATTGTTGTTAAAGTGAATATGAAAATACAAAGTTAAGAGTTAAATATAATTTATATATCTTTTAGCGTCGGTATACTGTTAGTGTGTGACTATGTGGATATATGTCTAAATTAGAAACTCATGCATAAATATGTACTTAGTATCTATTCTCACTTTTCCAAAAGTACTAATTTCATAGGTGCCTATCTAGTTATGTCTACATATACTTGAATGATAAATTATTTAGGTACATACCTTTTATTTGCACAATGCATATATTTTATACTACAATTAATTTACTAAAGAAAATATGTATGCGTTATGTGTTTATTTGTTATATAAACATACAACAATTTATTTAAAGAAATATCTTAAAACTAAAATGTCAATAAACCGGATTGAAACTGTACTTCTATTTGAGGAGTTATTTCATGCAGAAACAATATATTAATTAGAATGATTAACTTTATGTATATTAAATCTTAGAATTTATAATGTAAATACATATTTTACTTTCAATCTAACCATTTATCAATGGTGTAAAATTAACATTATAGTGTCTTGTTATAAAAAGAAAATAGAAATAAGGTTTATACTGTGTTAGACTATTCTGTAATTTTCATTTTGTATTCCCACCCTTCCTCTTATCCTATTATAATAACACTTATAAAACATAACAAACTCAAAAAAAAAAAAAAAAAAAAAAAAACTTCATAATTGTAAATTAATTGTATAATATATATAATGTAAAACAATTGATAAAATAATAATAATTTTATTGATTCATTATTATTACTGTTATATATTATACTTATCTTTGAAATAATGTATAAATAATAATGGAAATGTAATATAAATATTAATTATTGCACTTAACATAATTACTTACCTGTCTTATGCTATCTCTCTCTATGCATATTCATAATCACCACCTAATTAATACCTACACCACAATACCTTCACCATTATACTTTATTTACTCTCATAACTTAAATTTGAATCTTTAAATAAACTATGGTATAATTATATTGCACAATATTGTTTAATTTAAAAAAAAAAGAATAATAATATAAAAGGCCTTTACTGTAACAATGACGACTAACGCTAGTGACTGTGGAACGCCACCATTGGAGAACGATAGACCACATGGGAGAAAAAGACGAAACGAATGCGATGTACCTATACAGAAGAAACGCCGCAGGTCACATACTCCAATGCATAGACGGTCGACACATAGGGATAACTCACGCGATCGTAAGATGCAACGTAAATATAGGCGCCACTACCGCACACAATCTAGGCGAAGACATACCGATAGAAGAAACAGAAGTAGTGCTCGATCTAGCGCAACGAAACACCGGTCGCGTCGCGTGCGCATCCCTCGTCGCAGTAGCAGGAGCAGCTTAGAAAACTCGCTTACCTCTCGTCGATCCAGTACTGATACAAACAGGTCTAGTAAGTCAAGTGACTTAAATAGTAGCTTAACATCATCTATTAGCTCCAGGCGTTCTCGATCAAAACTTAGACAGAAACGGCGTCGCAGTCGACGAAACAAATCAAACACAAAAGACCCTTCCACGACCACGATGGATAGATTTATAGAAGCTATAAGCAACCATGGTCGTAATTCTTTCATAGGAGCTCATGACGTCATACCTAATTTTGATCCAAGTCAAAAGACACAGTCTACAAAATCGTGGCTTAAAAAAGTCAACGAGACAGCCACTATTTATAAATGGAGCGACAAACAAACAGTGTTTCACGCATTGCCTAAGCTCACAGGCTTAGCACATCAATGGTATGAAGGTTTATCGTCTGTTAATTTTAGTTGGAAGCAGTGGCAGAGATTATTATTGGAAAACTTCCCTGACGATAGAAATTATGCGGATCGATTGTCAGAGATGCTAGAAAGGAAGAGTAAGCGGGAGGAAACATTAGAAGAGTATTTCTATGCCAAGGCAAAACTTGTTAATCATTGTAACATTAAAGGTAAAGATGCGGTCGATTGTATAATACATGGCATCTACGATAATAATATCAGGTTGAACGCTCAAGGGGCAAACTTCAAAAGTCCTAATAAACTCCTTCGATACTTACGTAGTATCACTGTCAAAATTTATAAAGATAAAAGAACAATGCACCAACCAAACCTAACCAACAAAACAAGCAATGGTAAAGGTCCTGGCTATGGTCCGATAAAAACTAATAGAAATATACGCACTCCTAGATGTTTTAATTGCTCTGAAGTAGGTCATACAGTTCCCAAATGTCCTAAAGAATTACAAAAATGTATTAAATGTAACCGTATGGGTCACATAGCGGAACATTGTAGGCGTGAACAAAATAACAATATGAGACCAGGAGTAGATGATAAAACAAGTACGGAGAAAAAGGTACTGCGTATTACTGACCATGATATCCCGGCTAACATTTACAATAAGACAGTCAAAATTAACGGTTATGAAAAGACGGCTTTTATAGATTTTGGGAGTCAATGCACCATTATGAAGAGGAACGTGGCCAATGAGCTGTCTTTGGAACTTAAATTCAATGACTTACCTTTAATCAGAGGTTTTGCATTTGGCACAGTCATACCTCTTGGAAGAGTACCCATCGAAATAGTCGTTGATTACGTCAAAGCTGAAGTTGATGCATATGTAGTACCTGATGATCTTTTAAATACCGACATACTAATTGGACATAGCATCACTGAGAGACCAGATGTGGTTGTATACAAAACGAATAAAAGCTTAACTCTTTACTCAGATGCTCCTGAATTAGCTAAAATTAATCTTTATAATGTCGATAGTGCTATAGTTACTAGTTTAAGCGGAGTAAATGTACATTGTGGTACAGATTATACTGGACTAATATACATACCTGGTAATATATCATATAAGATTGGAGAAGAGCTAATGACAATCCCAGGAATCTACAAAGTTGAAAACGGCCATGGAATATTACCAGTGATAAACTTCTCCGGAGGAGACATATGCATTCAGCAAGGCAAACTATTAGCCCGCGCTAGACAAATACCATCATTACCCAATATAATAGACAACTCTGCAATGGAGGTAAATCAAGTAACAACATCCGTACTTAACACTAACACTCACCATCAACCGACTCGACTTTTGACTATGGATATGTTAAATATAGGATCAAACTTAAATAATGACCAGCTGACAAGATTACTAAATCTTATAAACGAATACCGTGACTGCTTTGCATTAGAATTGGATGAGCTTGGAACAACTACTATAACAGAAATGCACATACGATTGCAAGACGATGTGCCAATATCTTATAAGCCATATCGCTTGCCATACATCGAAAGACTAAAAGTCCGAGACTTAGTAAATGAACTTATGGATGCTGGCATCGTGAGAGAATCTGAGTCATCTTATGCTAGCCCGATAGTCCTAGTTAAAAAGAAAAACGGCGAGTATCGTCTATGCGTTGACTATCGGGCCTTGAATAAAAAAACTGTGAAGGATTCCTACCCAATGCCAGTGATAGATGACCAACTAGATCGATTGAGTGGAAAACAATATTTTACGAGTTTAGACCTGAAGTCTGGTTATCACCAGATTTCTGTAGCCGAGGATTCTAGACATCTGACGGCATTTATAACACCTGATGGGCATTACGAGTACACGAAGATGCCCTTCGGTTTAATTAATGCCCCGGCAGTATTTCAGCACATGATTAACAAAGCTCTAGGCAAGGATAGGTATGAGCTTGCAATGCCGTATATGGACGACTTATTGTCACCTGCAGTAACTATAAACGAAGGAATTGATAAATTAAGAAGGATATTCGAATCCCTACGGAGAGCAGGTCTTACCCTTAACATAAATAAGTGTTTTTTCTTTCAAACATCTTTAGACTATTTAGGTTATGAAGTATGTAAGGATGGACTAAGGCCTGGTACCAAAAAAAACTGATGCTGTCGCATCTTTCCCGACTCCAACGAACATACATCAAGTCAGACAGTTCGTCGGCTTGGCTAGTTTCTTCCGAAGATTTATTCACAATTTTGGTGTTATCGCAAAGCCGCTTACTAGTCTCACAAAAGCTAATGTTCCATGGTCCTGGGGACAATCCCAAGATACAGCATTTAACATGATAAAATCCAAATTGATTGAGAGACCTCTTTTAGCACTCTATGACCCATCATTTATTACTCAAGTGCATTGCGATGCTAGCAAACTAGGAGTTGGAGGAATTCTACTTCAAAAAGCAGACGAGAAATTACCTTTACGTCCTGTAGCATACTTTAGTAAACAAACGACGAAGGAGGAGGAGTTTCTTCACTCCTATGAGTTGGAAACTCTAGCTGTCGTCTTGTCTCTAAAGAAATTTCGTACGTACTTAATCGGATTACGTTTTAAAGTTTATACAGACTGCAGTGCTCTTAGAACTACCCTCACGAAAAGAGACTTAGTACCACGCATTGCGAGATGGTGGTTGCTACTCCAGGAATATGATTTTAGTATAGAATACAGGCCCGGAGATAACATGAAACATGTCGATGCTCTGAGCCGTAACCCGCTGAAGTCCCAAGATAATGCTGAGTTCTTACAGTCGGAAGAATTAGAAATTATGAATATCGGCACAACTGATTGGCTTCATTCTGTTCAATTAACGGACTCCAAACTGAAATTGGTTAGAGCTATTCTGAACACAGACAAAAAGGACATCAAGGATATCGTCGACAATTATGTTTTACAAAACGATAAAATATACCGAAAGATAGGAGATCAATTAAAGTGGGTTGTGCCGAGCGGAGCAAGGTGGCGCATTTGCCAGATGGGACATGACGAATCTGGCCACTTTTCTATAGACAAAACCTTAGACAATATAAAACAAGACTTTTGGTTCCCAAAAATGAACAAATTCATTAAAAAGTACGTTTCGTCATGTCTCAACTGTGCATACAACAAAGCATCTACAAATAAAAGTAGTGGGTACTTGCATCCTATTCCTAAAGGCAACACACCGTTCCAAACGTTGCACATGGACCATTTAGGTCCATTTGTAAGAAGCAAGAATGGGAACGAATATATTTTGGGAATTATTGATGGGTATAGTAAGTTCATATTTGTAAAACCAGTACGAGATGTAAAAAGTAAGACCACTATTAAAGTTCTAAAAGATCTATTTCATATAATCGGAATACCAAAAATAATAATAACAGACAGGGGTACCAGTTTCACTTCGGACTTATTCAAACGTTATATTAAATCTATTGGTGTGAAACATATCTTAAATTCAGTTGCTACACCGCGAGCCAACGGGCAAATAGAACGATATAACCGAACCATTTTAGAATCATTGGCGGCATCCAATTATGGTCAGGATGAACGAGAATGGGACACACATGTCGGAAACATACAATGGAGCCTGAATAATACTCAAAATAAAACAACTGGGGTTTCACCATCCGAAGTGGTGTTTGGAAAAAGGACTACTGGTCCAAACGAGGGGAACCTTATCAATATTTTGCGAGGAGAAGATAACGAGTCAAATAATAATGATAACAGTACCACAGGTCAAATGGATACAAAAGAAGTGGATTCCAATAAAGTTAGAAGAGACATAAGGCAATTAGCTAGCAAGAATATCGAGAAGAATCAGAAGCTGATGAAATTAAGGTACGATAGTAAGAGAGCCCCTACGAAAATATTTGAATTAGATGATTTAGTCATGATACCTAATCATCACCTACCTGCAAAGGGAACGAGCAAAAAACTATACCCGAAATTTAGAGGGCCATTTAAGATTACTGCTGTACTAGACAACGATCGCTATGAAATATCTAGCATAGATGGACACGCAAAAAGAAAGTATAAAAGTATATATCCTGCTGACCAATTAAAAAATGGATCACTTTCGACAGCATTTCTAATATTGACTCTGACGACCACACGACTAGTGAATCAGACAATAATGACAATTCATTAACTAAAGACTAATAGACATCTCTAAAATAAAAAAAAAAAAAAATAATAAAAAAAAAACATGTTTACATTCAATACAAAATAATAATATTGGATTGTGTTCAGTACCTAGTTTCAGGACTTAAGTATATTATTATAATAAAATAAGAATTTAACCACTCGTTTAAAACACATACTTTACAATAAAATATAGTATATATATAGTATAAAATATAATATAGTATATATATATATATCACAGACACATATACACACACACACACACAATGTAAGGTACATGACGGATACCCTTTTTTTTGTCCTTCCCTTCCCCTACACTCTGTTTCAGAATACTGAAGCATAGAAATGGGACGTACCTACCTAATACTTATAATAAATGAGTACCTAAGAACTAAACATGATGCTTGACGTGGATATCAAACCATGTACGTATACAAAACAGCCTTAGATACCTATGTACAAGCGGTACTCACCATGTGAAGGATGCCGAAGTACAATATGTTGCTGTTATATTTATTTATAAAAGCGATGAAGGATGCCGAAGCGCAAGCGGTACTCACTGTTGTGAAGGATGCCGAAGCGCAAGCGGTGCTCATCAAGTAACTAATTTATACTCGGAGAAGGATGCTGGCGCTAAACAGTACCTACTCTTCGATGATAACTATTATTTATTATATGATGAATATAATTATTTACTTAACCGCTTATCATGACTATTTGTAGTATTAAAATTCAGTATTTTGTATTCTTTACAGTTATTTTTAATTAACTTGTTTATTATACTTAGTTGGAGTGGATAGTAATCCACACTTACTAGCGCCTTGTTTCAAAAAAAAAAATTTGTTTGACTGGAGACGACAAAACGATATAATATATATTATTAATATAACTATGCTATTATCTCCGTTTACAGGCAAAAACAGATGAAAATGTGATTATAAATCTCTCACAATAAGTAATAAATATATCATAATCTACAATGATGCCTTAATCAAGAATACATATTAATCAAGAAGCTGATTCATAATTGACAAACCATGAAGAAATGTTAATTTGAAATCTATCCTATGAATTTTTATTATTTTTTTTTCATAAGACCAATAGTTCTTTTATTATTGTTTATATTATGAGTAGTTAATTGTCATATACTGTATGAGGGCATACAACTGCATAGCTCGAATGGCCGACTCCGGAATGGGGTCATCCCGATTACAGGACGGCCGTCTATTAGCAATATTAACTTTAATTCAATTATCTATTAACGAAATTTAAAAAAATAATATAAGTATTTGTATCTAATTTGAATACTGAACGACGATAAGCGAATGAACGGGAGAATAGACAGAGGGCGCGAGTGGGACATTCGAGCTGCGGTCGGATGACGAGTGGATATATATAAAAGAAAAATAAGAAAAGTTTTGTAATTTCGAAAAGTGTGACGTATTTATTAAAGGAGGAATAGAAAACAAGAAAAAGGATTGTTTTATTTGGAGTTGGATAACTAAATTAACAATAGTTTGTGATCAGTATGCTTATGTGACCGTATTTTTACTTGTCAGAGATGACCGAGTGATGGCAAAGGCTACTGGTAGTGTTTTCATTTTAGACTCACACGAGGACGTGTGATGCAGCAGGATGGCCGTGTCGGCGAGAAGGCGCTTCGATTGTGCGAAACGCCATCTGTCACCTGCAGCTGTCATCTGTCAAGATCTATGGTGCTTTGCGAAACGTCAAGTTATGACATTAACGGCTGTCATCGCTTGGGAGTGGTCTATGCTTGTTCGAAGAGGGCACTTTTACGTTGTGCGGCCATATTGAGCGGACGCAAGCGCAGAACTCTCCGCGTTTCGTATTGCAATTCGTTTGCATCGAGTTATTATTAATGTACTCCGATTAGATAATTAAGTAATTCAACTAAATAACTGATTTGTGATCTATATGCGATCTTATTTCTAACCTAACTTTCCGCCGGCCCCGCATGACTTTCCGACATATATATGTAATGTGGCATTGTTGTTCTAACAATTTGGCACGTTTTCTTAATAAAGAAAATGTATCGTAATCATCTTTATTACCGTATATACGATATTTGATAAGGAATTTACGTTTCTCTTTTAGTACCTTTTTTAATGCAGCATTATACCAGGGCGGAAATGTAGAAGGAGCAACGATTTTTGATGGAATATACTTTTCCCTTATCGAATATAAATAATCATAAAAATATGTCACAGCACTTCCTAACGAATTATTATGTAATTGAGTTTTCCAGTCGACTTCCTGCAAGGATGATTTGATTTTTTGAAAATTACCAAATTCATATAAATATTTGCGTCTTGGCTTAGCTTTAAGAGTTTCACTCAAATTCATATTAAGACAAATTTCCAAAGACCTATGGTGAGCATCTTCAGGGACCAATGAATCATCACAAGAGTTACATGTTAACGATGAGTTACACAACACTAGGTCCAAAACCCTATGATTTAAATTGTGTATCAAATTAAATTGTATTAAATTACACTCCGTGAGTGTGTCGAAAAAATATATTTGGCTATCACCCGATATACCGGAGGGCTGCAACTGAGTTCCATCACTGGACCAATGAATATTAGAAAGATTAAAATCTCCCATAATTATAAAAATATCATCGGGGCAGTTATTCACTATATATGATAATTTATCAGCGAAATTCAATAACTGATAGTTAAAGGAGTAACCATTTTTTTCGTCACATAAATATAACGTACAAAGATGAATTTTAATTAGTTTGCGATCTTTGGATCTATGAGTTATAGTGACCCATAGATCTTCAGCCGATGAAGTCCAGTTCGGACGTTCAATTGCCGCTAATTCGCGACGAACTGCCAAGAGAACCCCTCCGCCGTACTTCTGTTTAGTGCGTAAATAATCCCTATCGCGCCTCCATACAACATACCTATCATCGACAACCTCAGAGTCACTGAAACCACTTGTTAACCATGTTTCCGCTCATAATCTAATGTTCTAGAACGGAGGTTTAAATGTTTAAGCCTTAAAAATGTATTAAATAAGATTATAGTTTTTTTATATACTTTAAACAAAAAAAAATAACAATTGTAAACTGTGTTCCATAAGCTCCAAGAAGTTATCATTTGATTTAAAAGTGTAAAACGGGTATAACAATATTTGAACGGGGGATCGTGTGTGCAACAATAGTTGTGTGACGACACATAGACATACGAATGTAACCCGTAAGATAACACAAACAAGTGCACGCTCAGGCGTAAATTGTACTTACAGTGGCGATAACTTAATCCTGACGATCGGCTCGTTACTAAACCGCTCATTGTTCTATAAACAAGTTTAAGGAAAGATGTGATTCTCAAACTATATACACTTACTATAAAATACTTAAAAATTTGTGATTCAATTAAATAATATTTTTCTATGAATATATAAATTATGTTATCTTCAGTAAATCCCTGTCGCATTTTATTGCGATAATTGGCGAAGAATCTGATTTTCGTCCCAATATTTTGCAATGCTTGACCCATATATACCGGAAGTTTTTTTCCTTGGCCAATGATCTCGCTTTACCTAAAAGGGTTTTGTTGTATGTAGTGAGGTGATCATTAATATAAATTCTACTCGATGAAGAGTATCCCAAGTTCGACAAGATGAGTTGCGAACACTTTCGCGCTGATGCCACTAATTCCTTTTTCCTGTACCGATTGTTAAATGAGACCACAATCGATTTATCGGTATTTGGTATGCGGGTAGGTATACGAGCTATATAATTTATCTCTTCTTTTTTAAATTTAAAGTCGCATAGATCACCGATTTTCTGTGTAATCTCATACAAATTCTCATTTTGCTTCAGGGGAATTCCTCTAATCTCCACATTATTAGATCTGGCCCACTGATCTCTGTCCTGTAGTTCCTGATTTAGCCTTGAAATTTCGATCCGAAGAGAGGAAACCTCACCTGCAACCTTTTCAGTCTCCACAACCCGCACTTCCAACTTTTGGAATTTGTCAGAAAAGTCATTAATTAATGAGTGCGCCATCTCCATGGAATCCTTCAGACTGCTGATTTCACTTTTAATCAACTTTATATCCTCAAAAAGTGATGAGAGGGGTGCCAGCTGTAGTGCAATCGCATTAACTTGTGCTTGTATTTTATCAAGTTGACTTGGTTGAGGTGAAGTTGGATGACTAGCAATCGCGGATGGGGATGGAATAGATTTGCATTTAGGACATCGCCAGGTATTTCTTCTGTCACCTAATTTCCGATAGCCCACTTCTGTAACTCCAGCGCAAGGGAAGTCGTAATATCGTTTGCATGTGCTACATGTAGCACCCTCGGTAAATTGGCAACCACAACTTGAACAACTGAACATTATTACTTATCTCAGTAAAGGCAGAAAGCAAAAATTAAAAATAAAATTTGAGAATCACTGGAAAAGATGCCGATTCAAATAAGCGTCTAGTCACTAGTGAGGCCCGACGGCTACTGATGTTATGTTTTTAAAGTCCTGAGATAAGTAGAGTTTACTTGAGTTTTGTCTATTATAATGAGATGGTAATACTGGCAAATTTTCTATATATTTCTTATTTCATTTATTTTAATTTTTTTATTTTATCTAACCAGTAGTACATTCTTCATAATCCGTTTCTGTGGCGACTTCTAAATCAGAACGTAGTGCTGTAAATAATAAATTATTAAAATATGTAAGTAGATTAAACTTGGTAATACAGATACTAATTGTTCATCAATGAGCTTACTAAATGGATTTCATAATAGACATACCATAATTTTCTATGTCTATTTTATTCTCACATCGGAGATGATTTTTATTTTACTGGTTGAGGCTTGTGTATTTTTTCATTTTGAATAACATTCAGATTTGCTAGCATGCATTTGATCTTATCATTTGTATTCTCGATACAAGACTCAACATTAGTAATACCTAAAGCCTGATGGTTCCAGAAAATGGCCGCAGAATTCGCAGCGCTGCTACTATTTTCGTCATTGTTAGTAGAATGAGGCACTAGGTGTGCTTGGGGAAAACTTACTTCCGAGTCTTAAATAGCATCAGCATTCAGGTCATGTGCTTGACTAAAATGTTCCTCACAGAGCAAGCTAATGGAAGAAGATTGAAAATCATTGGTGTTTTTTTGTAAAACCTCATAATTCTCCGACAACAGAGTGATTGAATCGTTGCTAGTAGCATCTTGGAAAATGGATGGCTTATAGGTAAACACAGTAATACCGTGTAAGCTCTGATTGCCAACTAACTTTGAATTTATAAGCTTTGAATGTAGTTCAGTATTATCAGCGTCACTGTCCTCAACAATGTCACTATCATTTTCCTGTTTATCACCTGCCTGCATTCTAAAAAAAAATGTCAACATCTAGTTATTAAATTTTATCTTCAGAAAATATTGATCATAAAAAATGTATTAGAAAACCCGTTATTACAATAATTTAACGTTATCTTTCTATACAAAGCAAACAAAGGTGCAAATGGAAGACGATTGTTTGTTTGAATAACTTCATATAAAATAATTTAAATAAACTGTTCACGTGGAAACATAATATTTAATTTAACGAATAAATAGTGATTTTTACATGACTTAGCTTATAATTATATCCCTCTGCTTCAATAGTAGATTTTTCCTGCTATTAATTCTAATTATAGTGCTATTAATTCCGTTAACTCAGTCATTTTAAATTAATTTTAAGGACACACGTTACGGTCACAACTTGCAGGACCCAACTGTGATCAATCACAACAAACAGTCGCACGCGTTAATTAGGTAACTAAAAATATTATCCATTTCAAAAAATCTCTTTAATGTAGTTGTTATTTTGGTTTAAATTTCATTTTGAAGAAGCAAATCAGGTATCATCATAAATTTAATTATAATGATAGTGAAAACTAATTTAGCTGCACTTAACTTAAAAGTCATTTTACATTGCGTTTAGTGAAGAAAGTTAACGTAACAGTCAGAAATATGGAACTAAATACAAAATCAGCACCATAAAAGTCAGTTTTTTACATATGACCTTTACATTGTTGATATTGTCATTGTCATTCAGTAGTTACGTTAAAAATATATTCATATTCTACCCTTACAGTAAATTACAGTTTACCTAATTTAAAAAATGCATCATATGTCACAAAAGTTCATATAAATGAAAAAATCTACTTAAAATTTTATTAAGGTACTCGACATTTTTTCAAGATATCGAGGTTTTAAATACACCAATCGATAGACCGGAAAATTTGCAGTCAAACTGTATACATAACTCAATAAGTTTGGCGGTTACATTAATTCATATTACGGTTGATGATATGTTACTCATTTATATATTTGTTCGCTGTTTAAGCAAACAGCCTGCAATTCATAGTGGTTTTGTTCTTTGGTTCAGTAATTTATTTATGTGAGATTAGGGCTATTGCACACTTCATGTTTTGAGAACAAATCATTCTGTACAAGTAACAAACTGAGACTTTATAATGAATGTCATTTACTAAATATAGGTAGTAGTAAGTAAAAAAATAATATTACCATCGTCAGATCATTCGATCACATGGCCAAGTACACTTTTAAATGTTAACTGTAGATCTTAAGGTTCTTTGGAATAGGATTATAGAAGAAAAACTCAGCAGACTGTTGATCACTTTAGCACTTGGTAGCTTGGGCCCGAAAAGTACTTGTGAGCGCCGTGGTGTACTGTAACGTTAATAAGCAAGAACAGACAGAGCAAACCTTAAGCCATGTCTATCTTAATTTGTATACGTTCACATATTTTGATTATGATAATTTTGAGACTCTCAATCGCACGTTCGTGATTAAATCTAGAGCATCTCAATCAATTTCAAAAATGATAGAACAATAGTTTCGAGGAGTACCTATAAAGAGAATTCAAAATCACTTTAACTTTATAGGATGCGTGTTTAGAATTTAAAACTCTTTAGAATTTAAAGTGTCACCTTTGTCCGATAGAATGACATTCTGAAAGCGTATAAAATACATAAATATCTCAAAACCGTGACACAAGATTTTGATTGATATGTAATTCCTTATTGTTAACAATATTCTATTTCCAGATACAAACTTTAAGTAGACTTAATTAGATTGCTCAACAATGAACGGCCTTATAGCTTAAAGCGATTTCTTCCAGGCAACCTGTGGACGGAGAAAGAGATAGCCATAATAGCGGAGACAGAGGTGTATGTACTTAAATATTGTATATTTAAGCTATATCTACATATTTACATTTATGTAGATATTAATTACAATGAATATCTACATAAAGGTAATCGTATATCATATACCTATATCACATACGTTGCTCAGATTCCAAGATGAGTAGCTAAAACCCCAAATTATAGAGTATCTGAGACAACAAAGGTACCACAAGACCCAGACCCGAGACAATATAGAAAAGTTCATTTTCTACAGTGACTCGACCGTTTATCGTATCCGGGACCTCAGAGATAGTGATAGCTTAAAACCGGCGTGCCACTCAGCTACGGAGGTCGAATTGGTAGAAGAGTTAGGCTCTGTAAGCTATATTTAAATATTCGAACCCACTGAAATCTAAAGCGTATAACAGTCCTGACTTTTCTACGACTACTAGACCCAACTTTCATAACCCAAACATATGTCCGTAATTTCAAAACTGCCGTCCGCGTTTTGTGTAGTGAAATACTAAACGTGTTACACACATTCGTCCCATTCCATACCGTAATAACACCGATATAACACACATGCGACCCGACCGTAATGCTTTTTAAATAACATAGAGCATCACTTACAGCACTGATGGTGTTATAATTGTTAAGAACATTCTCTGCTAAGTAACGTATGAATATCTCATTTTTATTTTCCCTTCTACGGCTCATTTTTTGTCTACTCCTTTATGGTTTTGGTATATGTTCGCCTAAGAGCTAAATTTCATTTATGTCTAGGGTACCAGGGACTGGCGAAATTTTAAGCATTTTTTTTCAATGATGATTTCTTATATTTTCATGAACTATTTCATAATTTTTTTCTTGGACAATCATAAAAACATTTGTATAAGAGCACTGCTTATTTAAAGTCAAAATTTCTACTAACAGGCAGCACAACTGGAGACAATACAATAGAATAGTCAGTATGTACCTCCTAAATTAAATTAATATCGAAAATAAATTTATTATTTTATAGAACTACTATTATCATATAACAACTTTGCGCTTAACGTCGAATTCAAAGCTGTTTGTATAACAAAATAACATTACAATAGCATTGACAGTAAAAGTACTGATTAGAAAAGTAATATAATTACATTCTAGAATTTACCCCGCGCAACCACGAATAATGTAATAATGTAGCCTCCCGTAGATGAAAGAATTTTCATTATCGGATCAATATTCCCGAAGTTTACCTCATACAAACAAACAATAACATTGAAATGACAGTTTGTACACAGTTGTACGTCAGGTTACCATAATATGTCAAATTTTTGCAATGAATTTTGATCTCTACTTTCAATATTGTAACGGAACGCAGTGGCAAGATGTTTCATTTACCCTTTACTAGATGGTATTTTTCTAATTTTGATGGTTAAAATTCGGATTGTGAATTTAATTGGTATAAGATTTTTATCCGGAACTCGTAACTTGTCGTCAGAAGTGTGGGATAGAAAAATGCCTGTTACACCACATGTCAACGTAGTGGGCGTTCATTCTGGGATCTAACGTCAGCAAGAAGCGATTGCAACGACTCGACTCCGACGACTACGGCGACTCCAACGACCACGACGATTGCTACAGCCGGATCTTCAGACTTTGCTGCATTGATGGGTCTGATGCTACAGTACAAAGAGAAAAATACGTTAGAAAGAACAAATGCGTCAGCTAAAGGACAATATGTTCAGGAAGCTGGGTGTTCAACTGAATTAGGTAAAAGAACGAGTATCTCAACACGAGGAACGCATAACAGCGGCTAAGAACACAATCGCCGATTGTGTGCCGGTGGTGTCAAGCCTTGCATGATTTTGCCAGCCTGCTTAGTCTACGCATATGAATAGAATATGAATAGAAAGTTCTATGTCCTAACCTAAAACATTCTGGATGTGGTGGCTGCACACTTTTTTTTATTTTTTTTACACATTCTTTCAGTGACTAATGAACTGAATAAGAGGGCGATCGGCAGCGAAACTCGAAACGAAAACTAGTGATGGAAACTATCTGGACGATCTTTTAGTGTTGGGAAGTGACCCTAGTGACGTGAATAGTGGAATTCAAGTGTGTGTTTTATTAACGATTCTTTTTGTAATTTTGTTAGTTGAATAAAGTCGGATTGTGAATTTAGTTGGCGTTAGATTTTTATCCACAACCCGAACTCGTAACAATATATTACGGTTTAAAATTGAGTTGGGACTTTTGACAAATTTTTATGGTGTGACATTTATAGTCTGCTATTCTCTTTATCTTTATTACAATTATTGTTTTTATTTTACCAAATACTTTAAAAAAGTACTAAACAGGATTTTTCATAAGTTTGACTGTTTCCGATCATCTCCGGTTGATATCTGGCAGTGTCGCTAATCGAAATATACTATACACGAGTACAACGTACCTAATCATACCTTACTTGGCGACATTTCTGAGAAAACTAAAAAAAATAAATCTCATTAAGCCGCCAATTGTTGTCCGTCATATTCATCTGTTATCCATTTTGGTGACTAGTTTTGGCATATACTGGAGAAGAGAAGCCACTGCAAAACTACTGGAGTCACTGCCACGCCAGCCAATAAAAAAGTAACTCTAATACAACTTTTTTCATGAACCTAATAAATCATAAATTTTAATAAAAAATCATTTAGTACGTATTTGAATGGAAACGAGTCGCGTAAATACAATGAATAAACAGATCATAAAAGAGATATGGGAAGTAAGGCACATATAAACACATTTTCCCTGGGCAATAAAAGAAAAATCGCAGTAGGGAAATTCAGTGTGAGTCAAACGTGCTTTTCTGTACCATGAATAATATATAGAATCGCACACAGCATATATTAGGTGCCGCGTTCGTAATACCTCCCTTGAGCCACTACTATGCATTTTACACAATATTTGAAAAAGTTATTATAAGAATATAATATTTTACGATTAGTCTCCAGTGAATTTATAAATTTACAAATTATTTGGTTGTGTATTTCTTGTTTGCTTTAAGCGCAAACATTAGATTTTAAGCGCTAATAGATGGCGTTGGTGCTCGCTTATATTCGTCACAGATTCATGTAGTTATTTATTAGTGTTACTTCTTTTAGTGTGTTCAATTTCTCATTTTTATTTGTAATAATTTGATGATTCAATGATATCGTTTGTTTTAATTTTTTTTTCGTCTAAATTGGTAATCAATCAAAAAAATCAGTTTTTAGTTAAATAATTAAACCGTGAACGAACATAGTAAAATTACTATATTTTTGGTTTTGTTATTATAACTGTAATCAAACAATTTTAAGGAAATTTCATGATATACACGATTTTACACGAGATGTACACGGATTAAAAGTGAGACAAGTGAGAATTAAAAAATGTAACATAGGTACTTCACTATTGTGACTTTATAAGACATTTTTAACTTAAACTTAGATTTGTTTGTACTTGCAAAATGTTTATCTTAAGTTTTCAACCTAAGACTATTATTAAAGTGAATTTTGTCGTATTGAACTCATGGTAGGGGTGAAGGGGGAGATATTCGCGTCACCTCGCACATTACGGTTTTATTTGAAGAGTCCGTATTATAGTTTTAGACACGTGTATAATGGTATTGGAAACCACGAACTCTGAAGGAGACTGAAATTGAAAGTATAAAGGTGGCCATAAAAAGAACGACAACTAATCCGCTAACACTGACCAAGCACGATTAAACTATAGGTATATCTGTTTATAAGTTTTGCTACGTGATCGTATGAAATTTTCTAAACAAAATTACTAATTTTCTACGGGTTGTCTAATATGCAATTCAATCTATCTATATTTTCACGCCAAATCCCTTGCGAGGTATGCGATTCAATGCATATACAATTCCTCCTCGTAGATATCAGACTGAAACCGGATCAGATAAGATTAATTTACATTAAAAAATCTTACTCTGCAGATTGCGTAGTAATTTTCGTAAATATAATTATTTTCAAGAACTATTTCTTATATTTTACTTAAAAGGATTAAAGTTTACCAGTATAATTATTCATAAAATAGAAAAATTTAAAGACCGTTTTACGAAAGAGTTCCCTTGGCTCTTATTCTTTTGTAATAAAAGCGAATACTACTTTCGTTTAAGCAACTCTATCAGCCACTTAAAAAAAAAACATTTAAAGGTCACCCTTAACCAGTTGAAGTTCAAAGGGTTAAAAGCTTAAGCGTAACAGATGTCGATCAAAATATATTGACGTCTTAACTTATATGAAAATAATGTTAAAAAAGAAAAAAGGATCGTCAATTACTTTAGAACGAAACCCTATTTTTTAAATAAATCGAGATATGCCGCCATTAATATTGTGATGTTATTTTCATTATAGTTATTATAAACCCTCGTTCATCTTAATTCTTATCTTAGTTATTCTGTGAATGTTTCAAATGTTACCCATCGCAATACATCAGATTACTTCAAAGGCCAAATTTCTGGGATCAATTTTGAACTTAAGTTAAATTTAAAGTTAACGAGAGTAACATATTATTTTTCTCTTCAATAAAAATTGATAATTGATTGTGTAGCCGAAGCTACAGAATCAATTATATATATTGAGAATGTTTACAATAATGGTTTACGGATAATGACAACTTCAATGGCCGATTGGCTCGAATGCCGATATCAAGGTCCAAGGTCATCGAGTCAGGAACGTCATCTTTGAAGTGCAAGGGTAAATGTAGAAAAACTTTTGAATATTGTGAGAAGCTCGATGGCCCAATGGTGAGCACGACCGACTTTCGCAAAGACTGGTCATAGGATGGGTGACCAAAAATCTATTATCTATTCGATAATAGATTACTATTCGAAAGACACCTTAAGCCGATAGTCCCAGCTGCATATGCAGTCACCACCAAACCGCATTTTGGCCGCGCGGCAGATCATTGCTCATTCTCTCTATTCGATTTTATTCGAATCCATCCACAGGGAAGGCCATAGCCCCAGCAGTGTGGATACTTATAAACTGGTGATGATTGTGATATGTTCTGAGGTCTAATGTACCTTGTTTCACGCACTCCATACTACGCTCTCATAAAATGAGAAAACTCATCATATACACGAATTAATATTTTTTTCTCGAACAAAAAAGCAGTTAGATTAGTTAGAGTGAACGTCCATATGTCAGTACGCACGCACCGGCCGCACGACACACAACGGATTACATTAAAAATTTATTCCGTTATTCCGACGTCAAAGCTGACAGTCACATTATTCATCTATGATAAATGCGACTGCAGTGGAGATATAACATCGACCAATTCGTGTGTTGCATGTCGTGCGGCCAGTGCGTCCGTGCTGACAATGCATGAGGTACTGGACGAACACCTGTGAAATATAATATTTAACCGATTTCATCTGAATATAATATTTGAATGAAATTAAATGAAAATGTCTTTATTCAACTAAACTTGTTGCAAGCGCTTTTGAATCGTCCAAAAAAAAACTCGTTCAGGACATCTTTTAGCTAACAAGAAGAACAAGCGAAAGAAACTTACCAGCTCTTTATTATGAGTAATTGCATTTACATAAATAATGTCATTATCGAAATAGTACGTATTATGACAATAATAAATACAATTTTCAATCGCTATATTCACAAGGTGTGGATCTGAGAAAACCCACAATTTAGTTACTGATTCTTTAACTGATCTGTTAGCTAAGTTCACCTCAATTTCTCGTCGTCTTCATGCTTAGTCTAATATTCTATTCACATCACCAAGAAATAGTACATATATTGATTTTCATACTGAATACGGAAAGAATATTATTCGAAAGTTGTGGGAACCACTCGAGGTTAACCTCTTCCATTTTAATTAAAATAACAGACATGGAACAACATTTTATCATACTTTAGTGATATCCTCTTTGAAAATAAATACATTATATAAATTGCACGTAATATCTGGCAAGAAGCCATACATAATTTGTGCGCAATATATTTTCGACTTCCAGAGATACATTACAGGAGCACGTGAGCAATTATAATAAGCAATTACGTTTGCCCTCGATGTAACGATGCTCCAGCTTTCATCATATTAAAACCCGGAAAAGTTGTTTTTCGAAGGTCGTATTTCTAATTGTGTGTTTCTGTTAACTTTTGTTGAAATTCTTCATCATCATCATCAGCCCTTTGACGTCCCGATTGCAGGGGCTCAGGCCTTCCTTATGGATGGTTAAGGAGGATGGACCATGACCCTCCACGCTGGCCCAATGCGGATTGGAGGGTATTAACGACTGCAAATGCAACCGGGATCAACGGCTTAACGTGCTTTCCGAGGCAAGAAGTAGCTCGAGATACTAATTTTTTAGTCACCCATCCCGTGACCGTCTTAAAGTTGCTTAATGACAACGATCACGGGCCGTGGCGCTTACCCACCACGCCACCGTACTCCATTATTTTATTTATTTTATTATTGTTAAACTAATTTTTATAAAGAGGAAATACTTAATTGTTTGTTTGTATTGCAACAAATAGACTCTGAAACTACCGGACTGGTTTTAAAAATTGTTTCACCTACAGGAAAATACATCATATGCTGTGAACATAAGCTACATTTTATCCCGAAAAACGGCAAATAAATGGATGTAAATAGGAGTGGAATTTTGTATAGGGAAATAAAACTATGCCGGTGACCTCAAAGTGATAAATAAGACAGATTATATAGTTTTACAATTTATTAACAATTATAATATAACATTATATAAAACAGAGGGGTGGAATCATAATTCCTCGATCGGATGCGCAATAACAAATTCGTGAATACCACTGCCCTGGTAAAGGAGGAGTCCGTCTACGGCGGTGTGCTAGGGGATGATGAAGCTTCATCTTCTCATCTTACAATCTGAGCAATGCATGTGATTTTTTATATCTATTTATCTATCTATCTACTGAACCTGCACCAGTCCTAAACGTCTAATAAAAACTTTTTTTTCAAAAAATAGAACCGATTTCAAACTATAAAATTTGATAAATAATACTTATCTCATAAGCAACTTATTCAAGAAAATCCTATTGAAGTCGGACGCTTATCAATTAATAACCTACAGGAAACCGCCGCCAGACTTTAATAGCATTTTATTCATTCTGGTTCTATTTTTGAATAAAGTTTTTATTTCGTGCTTTTTATTAATATTGATATTGTTTACATAATAAGTAACACTAAAAACATTCAACAAAGTGAAATATTTAGAATAGGAGATTTTGTTTATTTGCTCGACACAAATATCCCAATAATCTATACTCATTTATAAAAAGAGGAAAGTTTTGATTGCTTGTTTGCCTTGAATAGATTCGGATACTATTAGACCGAATTATAAAAGTTTTTCATCTACTGTAAACTACATAAGCGACATAAGCTATAATTTACGCAAGCGAAGTCGTGGATAAACAGCTAGTTTGAAAGGTTCTCAATTCAAGAAGAAATCGATGAACATAACTAACTTTTACATTCACCTACTTTACTTAATGCATTTTGAATTATCTCATTATAACATCATCAAGTAAAATGTTTCAAGTAGGGTTGTGTAATCGAATTTGCAAAACGCATTTGTGTGAGACGAGAGGCACTTAAAAACAAAAGCTAAGCAATAGTAATAGAGAAAATACCCCTCAGTTAAATTGGCAGTTAGAGGCACTAGACAACGATTGTTCACACTCGCCGGGAACACAATAAAAGTTAAATAAAAGCCTTCGCGCCACTTCCAGCCGTCCTCCGCCGGAAATCCATTCGCTGGAGTACCAGTGGAGTCACTCAGTAGGTCAACTAAGGTAAATACCTATAAATAAATAAATATTATACAACAACATCATATACATTGCTCATTTTCCACCATAAATACTCAATACTCAATAACTTTAAATAACTAAAACCCTTAATTATGGAGGCTCTGAGACAGCAAACGTACATACAGTTGCACGTTGGACTACCATTACGTGTCAAATTTCCTGAATCTATTCTGAATTCTACTTGGAATGCATTAAGGTTTAAAATCAAGTAAAAAACTACAGTTCTGTCTAGCGTGTCGTGTTGTTGACTGTACCACACCCAGACCCGGTGACAATATAGAAAAAATCGTTTTCTACATGGTCCCGATAGGGAACAGAACCCACTTTCAAATTTCAAAAGGACTCCTTGAAACTGGCGTGCGAGCCAGTCGGCTACAGAGATCATCTATTATTCTAAATCAATTTTTTTTTTCTCAATCACCTAAACCCTTTTTTCTACATCAGTAGCCGAGTAGCTAATATGCTGGTTTCAAAGTGTCAAATGTGTCAAATGTGTCACTCCACAATTTAACGCAGCGTCAGTGTCTAACCAACCATAGAATTGGTCGTTTAGTTAAACATGGATCATACCACCAACTAAAGCCGATGACAGTGATAGTGGACAGACATCAAAATTTTCATGTATAAATAATGGGCTCTATTTTTGAATTATTCGACTCTACACTTATTCCTAATTCTAAATCAATTTTCAATATGCCAATATCGACCTGCTTCGATTTTGGAGTCAGTTACATATCCTGTATAAGTCAGTATGGAGGCAATTTGTGTGATGCAAATATGAAATCAAACATTTGACATATACAATCCAATCATATCAAATATATGATTCTATTCGTACTTAAAAAATTCATGCTAATAACATTGGAAGCAAAACTAAGAGTAACATAGATGTGATTGTTTCGGCATTTTATATTATATCTAATGCAAAATTCCCTGAACACGTTTTTTCTTACAGCTGATCAAAGATACATGGTATCTTGAGAATGAAGTCAGTGGACAAATGATATCGGTTGAGAATATCTCATAGCTTACCCAATATTGTTGTTGACTGTGCAAAAGGCTCCAGGCTCTAATTTCCGGCGGACTGTGTCTCGGTCACTTGGCCATTTCTTTAGCTAAATTCCTCGGCAGGTTGTAACGGATTTCTCCTATAATTTTGGTTTGAGAAAAGAAATTAAAAAATATAAATGGTGTACAATTTATTTTTGAATGAAGTGAAATAACAATTTTTAAAATTCAATTATAATTTTTATACAAATTACAAATGATTAATTCCAAACTACTAAGTACAAATTACCAATTACAAATCCCCAATTACAAATCACCAATTACAAATCACTAATTACAAATCACTAATTACCCCCTTTAAGTAAAAAAAGGTATTTATTTGTTTGACCTTGGCTTCGCTGCCGTACTCAGAAGGAGTACGGCAACACAACAAACCGGGGGCTGTCTGTTGTCCTACGGTCTCACTGTCCAGCGTTATAAGTCGTAGACAGAAAATAACATTTATTAAACTTAATGTTACTAAACACAAAAATAGTTGGGCACAGCTCAATGTTCAGCTTGTCTTTTGTTTAAATAAATTTAATACAATTTCTTCCACCTCAACAACAAAACAATCAGGTGCTCCTTTTTATTCAGCTCAGTAATGTAGGTGGGTCAAACCACAGATACCCATCCACATGGAGCGATATAGCATTTACATACGGTTACTGGTGGTACCGTCAACCTGTATCGGACAACTCGCACCAGGCAGCCAGTACAATACAGCCAGTACCAGACAGTCAGGATAATACAGCCAGTACCAGACAACCAGTACAATACAGCCAGTACCAGACAGCCTCTCCTGTATCGGACAAAAGAGTGCTGTACATCTACTATATAATATTCAGTCCGTCGCAGACAGCGGACATTTATTCACTTTCAAATTTACCATTAATTCAATTGTTTTACTTTATTTCATTAGAACTAATAAGATACAGACTCTAACAACTCATGAAAAGTTTTAATTATTTATGAGGGTGACTAAGAAAAATATATAGGGGTAGTTCAAACACTTTACTATTAACCAAAATGCCACGATTCAATCTAAGCGAAAGAATTATCTGTTCAATATGATAATCAAGAAAATAAGGATTCTACACGTTAATGCACGAAAATGGTACTCACGGTTTGAGAGGCGAAAAATTGTAAAAAACACTTATGCGACCGGCGCCCACAAATTCGCAGCACTGCTCGGCCTTCCCTGCTTCGAAATCACCACGAATGGAAGCTGTGGAACCATAGGAAAGTCTTAGATCACAAGCCTATCAAGGTAACAACTCGTGGGGGTCCTTCTTCAAGAAAACAAGGAAAAGACTGTTCAAAGAATTCAATGTCAAAACAAGGGTTACAAAAAGTTCGAAAATAAGACAATAGAAAACTTACCCCACGTATTCAACAAAACGAGCCGAGACACGGTAGACTTGTAGACTTCTCTTCACTCTTAGATGATCAGCAGAATAAAAGGAAAGACAAAGCCGGGTTCCGACTTAAATACGATTTCCATTTCCATTCGATTCAAGCGACCTGAACAGCTGTTAAATGAAGCAACTCCGTTTCACGGACAACACACAATGGCTACAAATTTTGACCTTTAAAAATTTAATAGGAAAAATACATAAATAAAATATTTATGTTTTATTGAATTGAAAATAAAATTAAAGGACACATGCAAATATGCATGAAAAAACTGACAAAACCCTGCATACAAAGGAATATAACTAGGTGACAACTTCACACTATTGCTTTATTTTCTTAATTCAACGTTCTAAAACCTGAAATCTGATTTAATAATTTTGTTATAAAAATGAGTTTTCTAAATAGCTGTTTATTGTATTCTTAATGAATTTATTGTATTCTATAAAAGGAGACCATATACTACTTATTTGTTACTAAAAATTGGGAAAAGAAATTTAATTTGGAAGAAAATATAAATATGTAAAGGTAAATTCTAAGGTTAATTACGGCTTTCGGAACGTACACCAAGTGTCAAAATAAATGCTTTGGTGTTTTGTAAACAATAGGTTCAACTTTATTTTGTAAAATTAATAAGGTTATCTCTAATGGAAGCAAATGAGAAAATAGTTAAAGTTATAATTTTAAGACAAACTAATGGTTCTATTTTGTATCTTGGTGGTTGATAGATTGGTACATACGAGTGGAAGGTTGTCACCGGTTAAGGAATAATGAAATTAGATTAGTGAAAACAATTTTTATGCCCTAATGGCTTTACCAGAAAAATATGGTAAGTTGACATCCTAAAAACAATGTTTAGAAATCACAATATACTTGAACATTACTAGACAAGAGTAATAAAATGTTGTGAAAGTTAAAATAAAACAACATCAAATTTTCCAGTGTTACAAGGTGGAAATTTGATTTGTTAACTTTGCCATAGCAAATACTTATATAATTTTATGAATAAGTAGGCTTTGAACAAATCATGAAGATAAGATAATTTCTTAAGGTTATGTAATAAATATAATAGGGATCTAAACATCTGTTTAGTTCGTCAGTTAGTGGATAATAGGAAAATGTTAGATACTTATATAAATGTTAGATATTTTTTTTTGCTTAAAACCAACAAGAAATGGCTTAGATAATAAGCATTAAAGTTCGGGGGCTCGCTATGTCATTACTATATACAAATTGTACTTATACAAAGTTGTGCAGTCGCGCGAATTTCAACTCAATGTATTGACTACTCAAAAATTTTAAAAATACGTGTTTAATATATTTCAATAATCTACCCGACAGACATACAAACAATAAATAGTCATCATCCCTATTCACTCTACCAACTCCGCAAGGTATCCGATGCGAAGATATAAAAATGATATAAAATGTAATCATATATTTATCAAGAAATATTGAAACCTCGTTTATTCTATTAGTGCCAACTTATTTATTTATATATTCTCTTATATAATTCTCTAAGTCATTTGTGAAAAAATAACTTTTTTAAATAAGTAGCTATAGCCAAGGACCTTGCTTGTAGATTATACCAACAGTAAAAACATTGAGTCAGACAACCAGGAAATAGGAAAAGATCTTTTAGAATCACTGAATGTTCAGCGAAAGAACAGTTGGATGGCAACTGTTAAAAAAATTAATTTCAAAATATCGAGCTGGAAAACACGGAGAGTGCTTAATATGCTGACTTGTAAATCTGGTTCAAGTAGAAACGATACTTCTCAAAAATTGGTAAATTTCATAGCATTGCAGAAACGTCTCGTGTGAAAGGCACACACACCAAAAATATTAAGAAACTTGTAAACAACCTTAAAGGAAACCTCCCAACTGACAAAGCACTCTCCAAACCACTTATAGTTAATAAAATATCAGTTGCAATCAGGCAACTTTCTTTAGGTAAACAGCCGGAGATGAGTTTATAAATAGCTTAGGCCCGAAATTATAAAATGGCTGTCGGTCTTCTTTTCCGAAATACTCACTTGAAATGTATTACCATCGTCATTTAAGTATGCAAAAATAATTGCTGTCTCTAAACCTGAATAACCTATAGATGGTGCAAAAGTTACACAGACCAATCGCTTTACTCAGCTCCATGTACTTTTGGAAAAGTTGCTGGCAAATAAGATCAACCCTCTTATCGACGCTATCGTCCCGGTAGAGCAAGCGAGTTTTGGAGGGAGTCGTAACTGTACAAATCAAGTACTGTGACTCACCACACGCATAGAGGCTGGATTCCAAAAGCAACTTAAAACTGTTACCGTCTTCGTCGACTTGTCCTCGGCATATGATACTGTCTGGCGTAATGGCCTATACAATAAACATCCACCTAAACAATCAACTAGCCTCATATAGCTCAAGCATTTTATATTCGAAGATAGACTCCTTAGCTATAATCCTCAACCCAAATACCTAGGTTTAACACTCGACCGCTCTTTAACGTACTGTACTCACCTTAACAAGCTAGGCAAAAAGCTAGGAATACGAATTAATACTGGGAGGAACAAAATGACCGACACAGCCGAAAGTTTCAAGTTAGGTTACATGCAAACGTTCATTTTATTTGACAAATATTTCAAAATACAGCAGGTGTAAAAATGGAGTAAAAATTTTAAATTTCTAAGTGTTGAAAGCCCTAGAACGCGCATGCGCAATATCGATTGTGCGCAGATAACAACGGACCAGGAAATACATTAATTTAATTTAATTATTTACCGATATCTTAATGTTAGTCGAAGCAGAAAATATCCAATTCTTTTCTGAAGACAGCTAAGCACGCTCTTTTGCATGCCAGTGCATGCATGCACGCGCAAAACACATCACATTTCACACAAAACTAAATACAATCTTCACAAAACTAAACTTAACACTCAAGACGAACAATGTAGTAACTTATTAACAAAAATTTAAGTAAAAATGCACAAGAACAAAACAAAAATCGACAAAAAGTCGCTTCGCAGCGGTACAGTGGCAGTGATGGAATAACGTGCCTCACGCGCAAATGTCCGGCGGTGGATGAAACAAAGGCGCCGACGCCGATGGAACAAAAAAACCGCGCGCACGGTGAGTGAACGGAGTGAAGGAGACCGGTTCGCTTTGTCTTTGATAACTAGGGACGAATTCAGTTCATCTATTTTTCGAATTCGTATTTTGTTACCACGCAATTGTTTTTGAATTTTCTTTTTAAATACATTTTAAATAAGTAACTAAACCCTTACTTAGTGTTGTTATATTAATGGATGATGTATTAGTTTAACTACTTTAATAAATGATCGTGTTATTTGATCCATTTAGTTAAATTTTTTTGAAACTCTGACTAATTGAAATAATGTAGTAACGTAATGTAAATTAGTTAAAATTAGAATAACCTTTTTACAATGATTTATTAAATGTTAGTCTATTAATTAATTTCAGCATTTTGACTGATTCGTTTAGTGATAATCAGTTTGAAATTGTTAAAAAACAGTTAACTAACCTTACTTAGTTTTCGTTTGCAATTTTAGTTTTTTGATGATCAGTTGATAGCAGTTTGATAAAACTAGGACAATTTGACTTGTGAAATTAAAAAAAAAAATGTAGGTTATTGAGAATAATCAGTAGAGATTTTCTACTTTTTTCAAATCAGAAACCGGCTGTTAGTCTGTTAATCGATTTAAGCATTTTGACTGCCTTGTTTAGTGATTGTCTGGTAGAATTTGCATGAAAGCAGTCTTATAAATCATAAACTAGTTTATTTCGTTTTTAGAAATGAAGAAGTCAATGACCGATTAAAAACTTGTTCCTTAGTACGTCCCAAAAACAGCTGACTCAAGGTTGAAAACACTCATTTTTTCCAAAAACTTTGTAATTTAATATCTCCAAAACTATTTGACCTAGACATATAATTTTTTTACATCATATTAAAGACAAATAGTACTCTCCGGGAACCTCGGGAATGTCGGTCGTTCTGTTCCACCGAGTATTTTCCACAAGCCTCCTGGGGAGCGAACTGAGATGCGAACGTTCTGCCTATAACTGGGCTTAGCCTGGCTAACTCTGCAGAGAAATACTGTGCTCCCGTTTGACTTAACAACGCCCATATTGAGAAGATAGACGTGTAGCTAGGTAAAACTATGCGATGCATCTCTGGCGTAAATAACTATTGAACAGGGGTAGAATTTACCATCTCTGTTCAATGGCTATCAAGGCTGAGTCACATTCCCCCACCACACCTTAGAAGACAGCAGGCCTTACTCAAAGAAGCCCATAAAATGGCTCACAAGCCAGACCTACTAGTCCACCAAGTATTTATGTATCCACTGAGCCACCAGTTAACCACCACTATGAACCAAACCGTAAGCAAAAAGCCTTCTCGGTGTGATCATGGCTTTTCAATTCCTAGAAGGTAATGGTGCCAATTAAATAGACCTCGTACTGAGTGCGGTCTTTGTGGGGATTATATGTTCAAGTGTGGGTGGCGTGGCAAGAGTCCACAGGGGACTATGGGGCGCCCCTCTAAACCATCCATAATATAATAAATGAATGCCCAATCCGAAAATTCACCGGAAAATTCTTGAATTGTTTAAGTATTTTTTGTAACGCGATTCTGTACATTTAAGTGCCATACGAATAAATAAATAAATAAATCAAAGACGAACTCTGTAGCGGATTAATTCACGCGCAGGTTTCAAGGTGTCGTCGGAGATCTCTGAGATCCCAGGTTCGATGCCGATGCAGACCAATGTTCAAAATGAATATTTCTATATTGTCTACATGCTGTTGTGGTTGGTACCTTCGTTGATGTAGATTTCTTGATATTACAGAGGTACAGTGATCAAACCACCAGAAAACTTCATTATGTACAGTAACCAAACCGGAAACCGAACTTGGGACCTCAATAGACCTTGAAATAACTTTGATTCCCGAGAAAACCTATAATTTTTGTACTAAAAACATAGTCCGTTATTAAAAATTAAAATATAATTTTATCGTAAGTATCAATAAAATATAAATAAATTTTGAAATGATTAAAGAAGGTTGAAAAAATCGTTTATGAGAGCAGAAAAATGAAGAAAATACCCGAGAAGGCTTTATCGCCTCCCGGAAATTAGCATCTTCGGGTACCGAGATGATCTAGTACTTATAAACAAAACAACTCTTTAATGGGTTCCAAAACGAGTAAATTGTTCCTACTTTTCATAGGATATTTTTCAGATTTCTCATCCCTCGTAAAATTATACATGGTTTATAATATGGAATGAATGATAAGGCTCACACACACTGTCAGTCTACATGTCTACTGATTTGACACTTTAAATTTAAATAAATATAAATCAATATATATCTCAATGCTGCAGTGGTTAGAGCATCCTGTCTGCGATGCTGAAGTTAAGCAACTCTCACAAGTGACGGTCATAGGATGGATGACCAAAAATTTATTATATCGAGCTCCTCTGTGCATTGTTGCCGTTGGTCTTGGCTGCAGCTGTAGTCAATAACACCTTTCAATCTGCACTGGGCTTGCGTGGTGGGTCATGCGCGGCCTCCACTCCCTATCAGATTTATGACGGGTCGATGCTTAGGCAAATTAATAAAAGACTGACTTAGCTTGAGAACTTGATTTAATTAATGGTAACAAAAATTTATTAAATTTATTTTATTTCACTTTTCTTTGAAACTCGTAAGTATAACGGAAACAGGCAAAAATAAATAAATTTTGACACTTTTTATAATAAATTGCTATTGCTATTGATTGAAATTAAATATGAATAATGTTTCTACCTTGACGAATTTTCATGAACTGACATTCAAAAAGAGCATATTGGATTACTCAAAATTCAAATTACGAAAGGTGCATACTAAAAATAAATGATGTTGAAGATCAAAGATAAAAAGATTGCATGCGGAAAGCTAGGACGAAATAAATGGTAGTACGACGCACCGTTAAGTTTCAATTTAATCTGTAGGAAAGGCCTGTGCTTCAGCAGAGGGGTCATTATAGGCTTATGATGATTATGAAATATATTACCGCAGCAATATGAGGTTTACTTGTTTGTATTCGATAATGGAGTGGTTAGCGCGTTTGAACTACGAAGCAGAAGTTAAGCAGCTTTCACGTGGGTCGGTCATAGCATGAGTGATCAAAAAATTTTCAGCCTTCTGAATATCCTGCTAACTACACTCAAGACTGATAGTTTTTTATGGGATTGATACCATGAACCTGTCGCAAGCACCATGATCACAGGGTAACTTGCAACATCTCTCAAATATCGAGATCTATGGAATACATGGGATCATTCCCACAAAAAACTATCATCATTCTAACAAAAATGACCATGAAAGCTAAAAACAACGTATACTCAAGACTCAACAGATATATAAGAATAAGAAACATTTATTGATCTCAAAATAAAAACAAATACAAAAAAAACAAGAACGTACATTAAAGGAACACATAATGCTCGTACATAAGATCCACAGAGGACGAAATATAACATATACTTTTAAGCAATCAATCAGGACTCTGCCTTAGCTGATGTTGGCATGACACTCATGAGTGCCACACCAACGCTGGTATTGTCTATGGTGACAACCATCCTTATACCCCAGTTAATTGTCTGTTGTCATTACAGCCCGTCTGCGGTCAAACGTCATTTATGGTTTTAAGCGAGGAATTCACTAGACAGGCATGCCCGCGGGCAAGTCTGTAGACATGACTGCCAGACCTCGTTACCCTAGGTCTGTGTCATGTCTGCCTAGTATAGGTCCGTCACAGGCAGTCTGCCAGACTGCCCGTCGCCCGTCCGTGAGATCTCATTTTGTTTGCGCGGGCACAGACAAGTCTGTAGGTGAATGCTCACAGCAGGCCGACTGCTCAGACCTGAGCCGGATAGCAAGCTTTACGGACGTCGACGACGTGAAACAAAATGAGTTTTAATGAAAATAAAAAAAAATTGGGAAGATTTTATAAATGAATATAAAAACATCCTTCTTTATGGAAACAATATAAGTATTAATAAAGAGTTACGCAATATTGCATATCAAAATTTAATGAACAAATGTAGGGAATTATACCACATAAGTTTGTTCTAATAATTTGTTTATGAGGTGCAGATGAAAATATGTTGAATTTATAAAGTTTTTATTCACCACACACACACGTAAAAAGTAATAAAAGATAAGCACAAAAGTACAGACAATGCTGTAGAATATAGAAGGCGAACGCGGGCAAAAAGAAATATGTAATTACTTCAAGTTGACATCTAATAATATAAATAATAAGTTTCAATTAAAACAAAGCATGCGACATGCATCTCAATAATAATAATCATCTGTGGACGCGACTCTCGTGCCATTGTAATATGCACTGATAACACAACCAGTTGCTTAGCGCGTCGAACACTAACTGACGAGTCTGTGTAGTGCGTTGTGAACGACAGACATGCCCGGCAGACTTCACCCCGGGGAATTCACTAGACAGTACCTGTCTAGTGAATTCCCCGCTTTAATGACAATTCATGATGATGCTTTGTTATTTTTGTTTGTGTGCTCTTAATTTCGTGGCTAGAAAATGCCACGTACGGCAGTCGATAGCAGGATTTTAGTTACAGTTTAACGTACTTCGTGTTAAAAACTTGCTCTTAGGTGTTATGCTTTGAGTAAAGAAAAGTTTCCAGTCGACATCGTGATCCACAGACGAACTGTAACAGTACAAATATGTTCAGTTTGGTACAAAAGCAGGTGAGCCAATAAATACAATCACTTAAGCTAACTACACTGATACAATGCAACTCAAAATACAATTTTTACACACACATTATAAAGACTGCATTAATTTTTTTTGCTGCTGTAGGTTTGAAACGAGATGATGTGACCGAGGGGAACGGACTTGGAAAACTATAAAATAAATGATACAATTAAAGAATAAAAAATACATGTACATACAAGTATATACCATTACTACCTCAAGTGCCGGGTCCTCTCACCATCAGTGAATCGCTAATGAGGGAAGACACAGAAGGTAATATATGTGATGTCGAAAAATATTTTAATTTGAAATTTTTGCAGATTAATTAAGCGCTTTTTAAGACTAGTCACTAATGCTTTTTTTGACCGCAGATCCCTTTCCGGTGGAGGAAGATCATTCCAGCACTTTGAGGCAGCAAATCTGAAAGATCCTCGTAAAGCCTCTGTGTTATTTTTAGGTGTTCGAAAGAAATTACGGCAAGATATTTTGAGGTATCTACAGTGGTCCCGTGTCCGCTCAAGCTTTACCGACAGCTTTACTTTTTTTGGCTTTCCTGTGTTAATTATACCGAAGAACAGAAACATCAGGTGAACTTGTCTGCGTGATTCCATTTTTAACATGTTCGATGCGTTTAAAAAAGGTGTGTTCACATATGTTCACGGTGGGATGCGGAAACAAAAACGTGCACATGCGTTTTGAACTTGCTGAATGCCTCCTGCCCTCTTTTTCATTAAACCGGACCGTAAACAGTCGAAGGCCTGAGAATACTCCACCAGTATCAGTACACTGACTTTGCCAAGGTCCTGGGCAGCTAAAAGATTGTCTACGACATCTGATAGGGTGGTTTCTGTACCATGTAACTGAATGCCCTCAGTGAGGGACCGGTTTATTATACTGGTAATTGCATTCAGCGACTGTGGCAGAGTCATCAACAACATCTCCAGAGACAAGTGGTCATCTCCTACAGCATTAGATTTTAGCCGTTTGATTGCTTATAGCATTACATCTTGACAAACTGGTCGCAGACTGAAAATGGATGTGTTTTGTCTGTGGTACTCATAGTAAGTGCGATATGAAAGAGATACACAGTTTGGACCAGGTATGTCAAGGAAGTGCCTATTGATGGCATCCAAGTTCTCAAAGATCAACGGCAGATCCATTGCTGTTTTGTTACCAGGCAATACGCTTCGCTTCAAATTTTACCACAACTTTCTGGAATTACCCCTATGATTATTTATGTTTTGTTGAAAGTAATTTCTTTTTTCACTAGCAATGGCTTTAATTACTAATTGTTCCATAGTAAAATAGCTATCTTTGAGCACCTGCGTTTTATTTTTCTTATACCTGTCATGATATCTGTTTGTTATCTGCATCATGCTCTTAACAGTTTCCGTGATCCAAAGATGAGGAGGAGCGTTGAATCTTTTAGTTTTTATATGAGCATGTATCTTAAATAAAGATGTGATGACAAATGACAGTTTACCGACCAAGATATCCACTCCATCACTTGACTCATTAAAATAACCCCAGTTGATAGAATGTAGATCCATGTTGAATCGGTCCAATAAAATATTATTACAGGGTCTATATGTAATCCAGCGGGGCAATGGCTGGTCTTTTTTAATCTTGGACTCTGCTTGTAGCAGAGCATGTCTTCCGAGTTCTGGGATATGTTTTTGTTATACATTGAGAGTCCTTAGATCAGTGCACATGACATCAATAAGACTTTGACATTGCTGCGAGAAAGGTGTTGGTTATATGATGGTTTGTTTTAGATCAAAACTGTATATGAATTAGTCGAAACATCTGGATATTACGCTGCGGGGTTCGAGCAAATAAATATTGAAATTCCCTGTCAGTATAAGTTCATACTGCTTCGGTAAAGAGGTGATTGACTCCGTAATCCTGTCAAGAAATACATCCCTACCCTGTCGTGGTGATCAGTAAGCAAATCCAATGAATATATTTTGATTGCGTAAACATACCAGTAACCACATTTGTTCAACCTCTATTGCATCGAACGGATGATGATGTACACGTGCATTAATTCCCCTTCGATTATAAAAACCCGCCCTTCCGCCGCGACCATCACAAACACTATTAGTCCTGGGCGCGTGTAGGAGTTTATAGTTTGCTAGTGTCGGTGCTTTATCACCTTGTCCCTTCCTTATCCAATTCTATAGATTTAATTCTTCGACAGTAACTATAAACTCCTCATGTCCCGTGCTCAAAGACCCGGCATTAAAAAAATTCAATAGTATATCTCGTTCCCTCAATCATAACTCGCCACACCACAGCCACGACTGAAAGCGCTTCATTGTGTTTCTACACTGTACGTATATAAATATATATAATGTTATAATAATTTGATTGCATGAAGTATATATGTGCAAGTGTACACTGTTAGATTTTTCTAATATTTTCTGGTAAGAGCTGGCTTTGATATAAATTGGTTTAGAAATAAAATTTATATTCCGAACATGTAAGTGATAATTATTTATGAATATTACCATAACGAATTTAAAAAGAATCGTAATTATGAAACACATGTATATACCACTTAAGGAGTTTTCCTCCACTCAGCCTTTAAAAAAAACGTTTACAAAAAATGGAGCGTCGAGAAAACCAGCTTTACTTGCTAGTTTACAGTCTCTACATAACACCGTTTTATGTTTATGTGTCCACGGCGACCGCAGACGCAGAATGTCGTTTGATCCAAAAACTCGGACCAGATCAGCTTCAGTGCGAAGACGATGACGTGGACCGCCAACCCCGGAGTTCTGTCATGCGAAAATCTTGCCGTCTCTCGTTCAGACGTAGCGCCAGTTCATTCTCTCGCCTATTTCACGCGCTGTCTAAACAACGAACGATTTGTACGAATAAAGCGTTCATTAATACACCAGGTAGATCGACTCCAGCGGTTGTGACTCCATGACGAACATGCGCAGCACGCAACAACTCATCGCACTTTGCAGGTCGCACCAGACGGACGACGATAGGACGCGGTCGCCGAGCCGCACCGCCTATGCTAGTCTCGGGTAAACGGCCAACGCGCGTCGCACTGACTGTGTCCTGTTGAAGACTTTCCTCCCGCTGTTCCGGCACGCAGGTGACCTCGATATCGTTCAAAGAAAGTTCCTGGTCACGCTCATTTAGTTCGGCCTTCTGTGACTCTATCGTGTTGACTAGAGGGGAGCCATGCGCGCAGTCTGAAATGGCGTCAGACCCACTGCGGTTTTCCAACGCGACTCAACGCGAGTACGCAGCTCCATTACCTCATTAACGCATGTGTCCACCTGCGTCACCAATCCAAAAAGTTTCTCGTCGAACGTAAGATCCTGATGTCGCGTTTCTGACATTTCATTACGAAACGTTCTTATTTCCTCCAACTTTCCGGAAAGTGCCTCTAAAGTTTTATGTGAAGATAATTCAGGCGCTGTTTCCGGGCTGCTACCCTCCACAGGACTTACAGCTGATGCCGCTCGACGGCGTGTAACTTTATCATCATCATGTGCACTTGCCGGCGTGTCACTGTTATTACTCTTGGGTTCAAGGCTCCTGCACTCATCACATTTCCATTTCTGCCGATACTCCCCTGTGAGAGTATTGCGAAGCCGCTATTCTGACACATTAGCACAGAGCAAATCATAATTTTCTCCACAACTGCAGCAACATAAAATTTGCCTACTTTTGATTGCTTGCAGACATCCAGCACAATTTTTCGTAGGCATTGTTTAACTTCTTTTCTTTTTTTTTTAAACAAATAATATGAAGAAAAAAAAATTATATATTGAGTTTCATAAAAAAAACATAAAATCTTGTAGGCTGGTGGGCTTGAATCACGGGTCCTTAGTTTTCACTCACAACTCTTTCGTAGCCGCCGTTCGGATTTAATGTCATGTGGCGAATTTATAAAGCACTATAGTATAAGCGGACTCAGTGCCCACTTTTCAGTGATTGTAACAGATGTTGAGTGTCAAAGACTCCATCCGAGTAATAACGTTCACCGGCAAAAATTGTATAATAACACTGATTTTGTCGCAAATCTCTTCACCGTTTGAATTGATCTATGCAGCAAAACTCAGAGAATAACTTGTCTTCAGATTTTTATAGGTTTCAAGGAAGAATGCTTATTATGGTATTTTTGAATTGATCGGAACAACTGCGCCCCGCGCATCCATATATAATTAATTATACTCGGTTAACATATACGAAGTCCCGAATAGGTAATTGATTCATTACCTATATACACACCTCAGCGACATAAATATGTACCTAATTCAGTCATTGTATTACAAATATCTAAAGCAGCTCCAACTCCATCAATGTATAGTATTGTTACGAATTCGGGTTCGGGATAAAAATCAATGCCAATTAATTTCACAAACCGACTTTATTTTCTAAATCCGATTAAAAAACTAAAGCTAACAATAAACCACACACTAAAGTTTCATTATTTCCCTTCACTACGGTTACATCAAAACTAGTTATAGCTCCGAGTATCGCTTGTATTCCGCTCTTGTATCCACATCGCTTAATCACTGAAGAATGTCGGGACTAGGGACTACAATCTCGTTCTCGTGAGATCTCGTTTTCCAGACCAAAAAAATATTATCTCGACCTTCTCCGTGTATTGGAAGGCACGTTTGGCCATTCTTCCCGGCTTCATCTGCAGTCGTTAATACCTTCCAATCCACATTGAGCCTCCGTGGAAGTTGGTCCATCATGATCCATCCTGCTTAATCATCTATAAGGAAAGCTTGAGCCCCTGCAGTGGGCACGTAACAGGGCTGATGATAATGAAGATGTTCTGTTCAGGCCCGGATCTATGGAGGAGCAAGTGGGGGCAATAGCCCCGGGTGCTAGAGTAGGGGGGCGCCAAATTCGTCATTTATAATACTTACTTACAGTTGGAAAAAAAAATAAAAAAACACAAACCTTTTCATTCACATTAAGGGTTACGATGGGTCAAACATAATTCAAAATCTGTTCTGCCCCGTTTAAAAATCATAGATCTGGGACTGGTCCCGTCTCGGGCCAACTGGGGTTGGTGGAGTTTTCATGCATTTCTCATGAATAATAATAATAAAATCCATTTATTTGGGACAAAAACAAACAATCACATAGGCAACTAAATCTGTCTCAAAACGGTTCCAGCTCAGCATATGCTGGTCATGTGATCAGCGCTGATCTTCCGCTGGAACTGATCCGGTGAAAACACAAAGAGTAACACAACATAACAAAAATACAGTGACATAAAAATACAACTATATAGCCGTACCCAAGGTCCAGCTGTATTGTGAATACAATTCCTTCGCCTATTCCATAGACGAAACGTTTTAGTGTCTATGGCATTGACGATTTAACATTTTATTGTAATATTCTCTAAAATTGAATAGTTATAAAATCTCTGATTCTTTGACATAAGCAGAATTGCCAATTGCGGAACGCGTAGACAAGCCACTATAAAAAAAAATGAAATTGTTAGTTTAGTGCCACGATTATAATAAGCAGTACACAATTGAAGACACAAGAAAGACGAATGAATGGATAAAATATATTTCTGTGGAATGGACGAACGAATGTCGAATGACTGACTAAAGCATTTTTTTTTTCAATTTTTTAGTAAAGTCATCGATTTTTCCAGATATTTAGCGTCCCGACCAGGTGCAAATCCTTAGACTCCTGAAAATCGAGACACCTGGCAACACTAGTAACAATATTATTAATTGCATTCTCGACAGCCCGTAATAATATTGGTATTATCTTAGTTTTGATTTATTTAGTAGCTCGGTGGCGTAGTGGATATGCGCCGCGGCCCGCGATCGTAGTCGTTAAGCAACTTTCGCAAGGGTCGGTCACGGGATGGGTGACCAAAAATTATCGTCTCGAGCTACTCCGTGCTTCGGAAGGCACGTTAAGCCGTTGGTCCCGGCTGTATTTGCAGTCGTTAATATCCTCCAATCCGCATTGGGCTAGCGTGGAGGGTCATGGTCCATCCTCCTTAACCATCCATAAGGAAGGCCTGAGCCCCTGCAGTGCGGACGTAAAATGGCTGGTGTTGATTGTTGATTGATTTATTTTGTCATGTTTTATGACATTACATAATAGTTTAAATTAATTGACAATAAATACACCTAAGGTAAAAATCCGTTTCACCAAAGAGTAGGAACTACACAATTAATTTATGATTTGTTTTGCAAATGACAGATCACAAATTCGTCAATAGATAAAATGAATAGGAATTGCCTAAACAGTTTAGTTTAACTCCAAATAAACATTATTTTTTGTGTTTGTTATATGCAACTAGATCTACAGAGTTTCTTCAGTTTCAGATACAAATAAAAAAAATTCGGCAAGAATTACTCGTTGGGAAGATTTTTTCCTAATGAAAATACTTAACAGATGAGAGAAAGTATTATGAAGAAGCGATGATGAATGAGTAAAAACAGATCAATACGTAAAGTACAAAAGAATTAGCAACATGATTTGTGTGAATCTCTACTGTATTTCTATTATTTACTAATTTATCATATTTTTATATTTCAGTAATCTCTAAAACAAACTCATTTCGCCAATCTAACTCATTAGCACATATTAATTGACACATAAAAAATTTCGTTCCCTATTCAGCCGATATAATGACAACTGACGTATTAAACATACCCATTCCGAGACTCAACTAATGATCATATTAAATATGAAGCTCGCGTTTTAACAGCAATTGTACGTTAAATGTATCCTTTGTCTCCTCATTAGTATTAATAATTGCCAGCATTAATCTTTGACGAAGATCCTGATGACAGATATGGTTCGGTTACCGCGGATTAACGAGACGTTAATTTAAATGCTGGTATGAATGTTTAAACGTTTGTTAGTGAGTGTGTCTCTGATATGAATGTAATATAGGTACAATTTGAGATATATACGAATACATCATCAGCCCTTTTACGTCCCCACTGCAAGATCTCAGGCCATCCTTATGGATGGTAAAGGAGAATGAGTCATGACCCTCCACGGTGATCCAATTTGGATATTAACGACTGCAAATGCAGTCCGGACCAATGACTTAATAATGTACCTTCAGAACGGAGTATCTCGAGAAAAAATTTTTTGGTCACCCATCCCGTAACCAACCTTGCGAAAGATGTTTAACAACGATCGCGAGCGGCGGCGCATATCCACTACGCCGCCAAACTACTAATTGAGGCACACAATAATGCCATTTCATAAAGATTTTTAAGGACTTTCAGATTTATAAAGTCTTATATGGAAATAGAACACGATAATGGAAAGACCGATGATAAAAGCGAAAAGAAGACAAAATAAACGCACTCAACAATGAGGTATTTAGAGAGAGAGAGAAATAATGTTATCATATACACCAAAATATTTTTTATCATATTTTCAATACACTTGTTTCATAAATATTTCAACGTTGTCTTTAACATCACATTTTTTTTTCAGATTCCAAGATAAGTTACTAAACTCCTCGGCTTATGAAGTTTCTGTAACGACCAGATCATAGACAATATAGAATTCTCGTTCGTATGATCCGACCACGGTGCTAATCAATGAGCCACGGTGGTCATCAATTGCTGATCTTCACAAAATATTTGCTAAATTATATAATAAATTCAAGGACTATATTGTTTAAAGGATAATGTGAGAATAGAGTGGCCACCTTCATAATTGCAACATAAAAGCGACACCCTCAGTCGTGTAACATTTTAGCGCTCAGTTAATTTATTTCATTTTATATGTTGCAGGTACGTTGTGAAACATCGAGGCAGATATTTCACTGGTGCCGCCATCGCACACCATTAATTTGATATATGATACTATTCTGAGACACGTGAGTAATCTTTAAACTTGAAAAATGCTCGCAGCAGTCGTGCAGAAGAAAATTTCATGTGTTCTTCATTAGTGCCTTTAAGTAACCTTTAAAGTCTACCGTCTTATTACTAAGCAAGGTCTAACTGTAGTACCAGGCAGAAACATTATCCGATTATTTGACAATATCAAACACATTGCTTAGATTTCGAGATGAGCAGCTAAAGACCCCATATTATGGAGTATCCGAGACAACGAAGATACCACAACACCCAGACCCGAGACGATATAGAAAAGTCATTTTTTTTTATATTGACCCGACCGGTAATCAACCTCAGGCTCAGAGCTGACGTCACTTTAAAACCGGCGTGCGAACCACTCGGCTACGGACTTCAATTTAACGTTTCCTCTTTTGTCACTGTCCATTTGATTTAGGCAGCCAATAGTTTAAAATAAATACTAACTTTAATCCTTGTTTTCTAATAAGATAAAAAATAAAAATAAGATATATTATTATCATCTTTAGATCCTCCGTGTTTCGGAAGCCATGGTTTGCTTCAACTGTAGAGACATTAATAAGCTGTCCGTTATCTCATAACCAGCTTTTGCTAGAGTGAAAAATTAGAGGATTCCGCGACGTGCTATCACACACCCCCTATTTTTCTAGCAAATGACGATTCTGAGCAATAGAAAAGGATAGGGGGTTGGAAAAAGGTATACCATGCTGTCGGATGTAGATCAACTATAAACTGGCTTTCTCTTAGTATTGGAATATACCTGATAAATTAAAATCGAAAGATACTTTATATTGATACGTAGTAATTTGTCAAACTACGTGATAGTACTAATATAAAATTGGTTTAGATACCGCTAGATTATTAGAAACCTTATTTACTAACAATTAGGACATAAATTAGTTCATACAGTTTTCGCTTATACTTCAAACACTTATTCCCATACGTTGTAGTCCTACATATGAAATCTAATACATGGTATTAAAGTAAAAAAAATAAAAATGGTGAAAAATGCTAATTAAAAATGCAAACAGGAGCTCAAGTATCTCAGTCTAGGATCGAAATTCGTACAATTTATAAAAGTACTAGGTGGATCAAGTATTTATAAAACACATTGAGTTAGAACAGACGACATTATATAATCTAAGGCGGTCTAGTAAATACTATCAAATACTTGATACTTGGATCTGTTCTAGTAAAGACGCATCATCTTTACTTTACTACTTACACAATAATAAATGTCTCTCTGATGTAAAAAGACGTTTAAATATAAAATATTACATCTGATCTGAATTTCCTTTTAACCAAAACACTCGAATAGTTTTATCTCGTTTCTGCGTTTGAACATTCGGTAAAGTCTATAGCGAATCCAATCCTTATCGTTTATTCATAGGTGATATTGTAATCCGACACTTCCATAATCAATTTTAGTTATTGGCAAGAATAAGTTCTTTAATATGTTTATTTTAATATTATTACAACAGTTTAGAATTGGTTTTCATGACTATGATTGGGCATTGTGAGCTTTGCAGGTCTTGCAGTAAAAAAAATTGAATTTTCAAAGAAAACGACACCATTCTTGATGAGAAAATTTATTGACATACTATAATCAATGATCTATAAAAAGGTTATGTCATTGACTATGACATTATAATCTTAGCATACTATGAAAACAGATGAAAACTTTATGAAAAAGAATATACAATTCACAACTAAAGAACAAAAAGAGGCTAGACGTTAATCGAACTCGTGATATCAAAACTCTATGCTATATTTATTTTACAACATTGAACACTCGTATGCCAAAGACGTCCTGTCTGCTAGGGTTAACGTTATAATCGCAAGTCAGTAGAATCTTAACAATTTATTTAACAATATTATATGTGCAATGTCTTGCTCACACATCAATTGTGACATATATATAATAATACTTATTAGACTTTAGGTAGATGGCAAAATGCAAATAGTTGCGAGTCTATTTCAATGCCATTATTACGTAAACATTACCAAAATTGGCCTGCTGAATAGATAAAAGATAAAAAAACTTGCATGAATAAATAATGTTTTCACTTCAATGTAAGTATTTACATAAAGTTAAACTACCAATTAAATTTGAAATAAATTGAATAGATTTAGTTGACTTTGTCATTCCGTTTTATGACTGAACTCGTTGTAAAACATTACTAATGCTATTTAAACTAGACGTCTAATGAAATTGTTTACTTAGCACTTGTTTTTAATTAATTTGTTTGTTTAACAGCTTGTTTGTTTTATTTTCACGCACATCAACTCTTAAATTTAATTAAAAAAAATAAGGTTTTATCGCGTGTAAATTTAAAAAAAAATTGTTTGCTGTTTGTTCATCGTGAACATGTGCGAAAGATCCGAAAGTTTCGTAACGGTTGGAATATGGAAGTACTCAGGATGTAAATCACTCATCATCCCGTGAGGAAATGTGAAGTACGTAAAATGGTAACATGCATTACGGGTACTTCGTGGTGGTTAAAAATTACTTAATACTTATAAAAATAAACTAATAAACACACCACATTACTGTAAAACTTGCGACTCAGCAAGTTGCATCAATTATTATGGAAGTAGCTCAGCGAATACATATCATTATGAGGGGTATAAAAGCAAAGGCGCTTCAGTCACAAAATTCCTAGACTGAAAAACCGCAAATTTCCACTGTGTCGTAATAAATTGTATTTTTTATCAGAATCCGATGTTGGTACATTCAATAAAATACATTAATCAAATAACAATAATCAAAACAAATAAAATGTACATAAATTCTTTATAATTTAAGAAATAATGTAGGACTGAGGTGTTTTTGCATTTAAGCGTTGGACTAAAGCATGTTTGCTTTTCATTGCTTTGGATCGAAGCGAATTTGCATGTCACTATTTAATTCGTCAAATGTCAAAAATGGCGGTACCGATTGCAAAATAAAACAATGTTTTACAAGATTATGAATTTAATTAATTTTGTTAACAAATTAGTTACAGGTACTTAAAAACAGGACATCATATTGTATTATAATTATTTATGAAAAGTAGAGATAAAATATTATTCTTGCGCATGTAAAAAAAGTAAAAAGAAACTAAGAATTAAATCATAATATTTGAATCCGCTGTGGGTGGATCGCAGATAGGCTCATCCTCTTGAACTGAATCACTATTATTATTATTCAAAATATTATTGTAATATTGGAGTTCATTAAGATTTTCCCACTGCGGTCCATAGTGTTTCTCCAACAATTTCCTCACATTATTTTTTTTCTCTGCTTTTAATGCCACATTATTTTTTGGAAGTGGAACTTATATTTTTGCAGTCGTAAATATTTTTTTTTGTTGTGCTGACATGCAGGTAGTTGTGGGAGATCTTTAGCAGAGTACCTTAAGCAAATGAAAATAAAACCCATTACCAAAAGCAGCAAAAAACTGTTCAGTATAGCGCGAATAAAATGTTAGTACGTTACGTGCTTCTACAATTCATTTAAAGAAAATTGAAATAAAATTTAGAAGAAGGATTCTATGCAAACCCTACTTTACCTTTTCATAACGGCCAAAATATTAGTAAATTGTTTGTTACCTTTCTGCTTTTTCCTTCACTCTTTTCTCCAGACGTTTCCGTGCTCGTTCTGCACGTGCTGGTGTAATGTTTTCTTCCATTACAATAAGTTATTTAATAAAAAACACAAATTAAAACACGCGCTATGCTCAGTCAACTTACTATTAAAAGTAAATAATTCGCCATCTTAGAAATTTTGAAATGGCTGCTTCTGGTAGGTTGATTGTGAACGAGGCGGATTTGCTCCTAACAAATTTTGGATCGAAGCGGTTTTGCATCTAAACGCTACTTTCTAAGTGAATTTTATGTAAGATTGAGGTGGATTTGCATGGTGCCGATTATAATATATTTTTGCATTTTTTTATCGCTACAATTTGGTGTGCTCAGTGCGCTTTTGCTTCTATACCCCTTAATAATTTATTATTTAGTTCGTAAAGTTTCATTCAGCAATCACTAGAAGTTTGTTTCAAGCCGCGACTACTACCAGGTGTTCCAGCAACTGACCTCTGCACTAGGTACCGAGTAATAACCCTTAGTAACTAAAAGAACTATTCCGGTCGTCATAAATTTATAGGAATGAGAAACCACGCGTAAGTATCAGTACATGGAACTAGCGAAAATAAAAAATAACACTCTTCGTAATATAAATGTTTATCTATTTGAAGGCCTACCGTCCGCTGTTTAATATTAAAAAGTTCTGGAGAGTTCCCTCTTCGCATGAGATTAACAAAGTGGTTTAGGTAGGAGGCTTGTTTGTTCGGGATGTACTGGCCTTGTTTAGGCCTTTGAATATTACAAGAAGTTTGTGTTTCTTGTAATGTTTATTACCTCACAATGTAATTCATAGTAATGTTGTCTGTTTACATATATAAGTAAGAAAGTCTAACGTTACTATACTCCTGTAGGAGTTTTAAATTAAAAAAAACCATTGACAACTCAGATATTAGACTTTTACGTCACCAACTAATATGTGTCTATCAACACTCTACTCAAACATTTCAGTAAATTTAAAAACTCGAAAAAAATAGTATCACTCTATCGTTAATGTATGAAATATTTTTATAATATTAACTAGAATAACCATGACTGTAATCAAACTGTAGTGCTATGGTGTTATAAAAACAGTCCAACAATAGAGATTAACTCTAATCAAACCTACTTCAAAAGGTTTTATTGAAGCTACCTATATATATGACATGATAACGCTGCGTTCAAAATGAGTTCAATGGTGTTGATTTAAATCATACACTAAATTGATAGTGTCTATCCCAAAAATTTTCAGTCTGTAAAATGAAGATACCTATAACTATTATACTCGTTATTCGACCCTTACTTCGCAACATTTTATTAACAAGCACATAACACTCTTGATATTAGGTATTATAGTACTTACAAACAATCGCTTCTATACAAAAGCTTGTATCAGCGTAAAAACTAGCACAAGTATCGTATAGAGGGTTGAAACTAGCTATAACCACTAATTTTACATTTACCCTTAACAAACAAAGCCTCCGCAAACTTTATTAGCATACTTTGACCGATATGTGCCCAAAGAGAAATCTTAGCATTAAACACAATCTATAAATTATACAAATAAATAAACTTTAAAATAATATAAGGAATACAAAATAGCCTTTCCCGAGTTTCCAGCTAGATGAATAACAAACACTGCGGGCTCAGAAAGCTTAGTGAATGTTTTTTGATTTTTACACTCACCGTCGATCATAGCCGCGGTATGACTTTAGTATGGACTCTAGTACAGCACTCCTAGCGGTAAATACGAAGAACTGCTTTATACAAATTCTTAAACGTAAAACTCACACTTACCACTCTGTACCTTAATCGACAATAAACGGAATGGATATAGGAGCACCAGTTTAGCTGTATTCCCGTTCGTTTGCGTATATATATCTATATATAATTTGCTGTGAACACTGGACTGATCGAAGTGGAAATTCGTTCACTTTTAAGTCTATATGTTTTAATTAAAAAATTCTAATCATCTTTTGATGCATAAAACCAACTCATAATTGACATGTTTAATTATTTTGATTTCTATTTAAAATAAATGAAAAAGCATAATCAAAAAAAATGTAAAAAAAGATTCTTCAATATTTACATAAATAAAAAAGTTGTGGCACTTTGAACTTGCGCTTGCTAGAATAATTTCACTTCACGCAGTACCTCAGCGTGTGTGTGAGCTATCATACAGCATTACCGAACATGACCGCGAGGACGCGGCTCAATGGTATTTTATGTTTGTTTTTGAGCATCGCATCTGCATATTAATGTATTGTCCATATGTATTAAAGTACAACAATAAGAACGCTAATAAAATATTTTAAAATAAGGAAACGAAAAAATCTTTAAGAGTGTTACTGCATTATGAGACTGCTCTCAGTATTAATCAAAATTCATATTAATAAACAAAGACTTTAGCAAAGGTTAACCCACTACGAAGTTCTACGGGAGTAATATATACTGTTAGCAAGCTTGCTTATTCGGAAAGGTTTGCTTATTCACTGTATAATATGAATTTATACTAATACTTAAATTACACTTTTATACTAATACTAAAATTACTTAAATTTACTCTGACGCTAAACCTAGTTTATGAATAGCACTGTAAGTGTTTAATAGAATACATCTACTTATTGACCCTATTGACTAATGTAAATATACCTTTATAAAAGTTAACAGTTAATACAAAAACCGGTAACGCGCAATCATAACTTTGGTTATTTATTAACGGATTTTAATTTTGTTTTTGATTTATTTTAGTTAAGGCCTTATATTTTAATTATATTGTGTTAAATATAATAATATCAACATCACGAAAATGGACCTATTTTTATTACAAGCTTTTATTTAACTTGCCTTGTTATTACTTAGTGAATCTTAAAACTCAAATTTGACCCCAATGTCCGATAGATTTGAAATTTTGCATAGACGTTTAAGTTAGACAACAATGCAATATTATGGTGTCAGTAAGCTAAAATGATGATAAAGTCAGAAGTTGGTCATAGGAATATAATAATGAAATGACGCAACCGTGTTTATGAGAACATATATAACCATCACCATCATCACCAGCCCTTTTACGTCCCCACTGCAAGGGCTTAGGCCTTCCTTATGGATGGTTAAGGAGGATGGGCCATGACCCTCCACGCTGGCCCAATGCGGATTGGAGGGTATTAACGACTGCAAATGCAGCCGGGACCAACGGCTTAACGTGCCTTCCGAAGCACGGAGTAGCTCGAGATAATAATTTTTTGGTCACCCATCCCGTGACCGACCCTTGCGAAAGTTGCTTAACGACTACGATCGTGGGCCGCGGCGCTTATCCACTACGCCACCGAGCTACTCACATGATGTGATGTGAGTCACAATTGAGTTGCCTATCAGAATGTGTTGCTTTACGATACACAGTATGGCTCAATCTTTGATCACCATTTTATCCGTTGGTAAAATAGTAAAGATGCCATTTATGTTTATACAGCCTAGGTTGGATAAGTGCTATGCCTAGAAACTCTTCCATGAATGTGTCGACGACTATGGGTGGAGGAGACCCCATCGCCACACCATCTACTTGTGAATAGAACTCACCATTCCACAGAAGTTAGCCCGATGTAAGGTAATATTCTCGTAATTCTGCCTATTCAATTGGCATAGATTATTGAACCAACCTTCTACTAGTTATATCAATGCAGTCCTATACTGGTAGACATGTGAATATGAAAACTGACCATAGTTTAATTATTCTCGAGAGTGCAAAATATTCATCGCGAGGAAGATTGAGTTCCGGCGGTTGGCTCTGGCGTAAGACAGATAAAAATATCTTGACGTAATTCCTCCATATCTTCCTTTTTCATGTAGTTTTTAAAAAGCAATCCTCAATGTTATAAACTATTTGCTCATAGGTTACAGCGAAATTAAGTTCATTTTTTAAAACATTCGAGGTAAGTTTGTCCAATTGTTGTTTTGATAAATTGTCAACAGCTCGGTATTGTTAACCAATATTGTCTTCTATGAAAAAAAACCGTAATTGCAATTAGATTCCAGTAACCTGGTAACTTATGTCACTTGATGAAATAAAAAGTAAAACTTTATTAATTCTAACGGATATTATATCTATTTTACTATAAATGTAACTGGAAACAAGAATGAAAATTAGAACTGAAAATTTTAAGTATTACCAATCAATTCTTATTCAGATATCTGGTCCAATCAGTAGATCGGTGTGTAATCAAGTGAATTCTAAACAGAGCCCGTAGTCACGGCAGACTGTGAGGAGTCAAGTTGATTAAAGGGTACCCTTTGTGTGTGTTGACTGGAAACAGCAATAATGTTGCCAGCCTAATGATTAACATTCTGGTTACCCAACTCCAATGATGTGTTCCAAAGTTTACAAACTTATTTCAAACTGTTTCTACTAACAGAATGAGAGCTTTTGTTTTACCCGACAAATTTATAATTAGTATTGTTTTGGATTATTGTTCCATTTGTATTGGTACAAATATTCACGGCGCTGTTGAAAGGTAGTCAATTAATAAATAATAAAGATCTCAAACTTTCATTGGTATTATAATTTGCTTTATCAATACATAGTAAACAAAGTCCCTTCTCAGTGTTTGTACGTTAAGAGCTTTTAATCTAATAAATGGATTTTAATACAGTTATCACTCTACGGTTATCTATGGTACTCAGCATTTTTTATAAGTTTAACTGACCTTACAATAAATTAGTGACCCAGTGTGAAAGTTAATTAAATATTTAATATTTTATTAAATTATATGCTCAAAATTATTGGTCAGTTCGTAAGAGCCGATGACCTTTCCTGTCATAATGGAAGCTTTATCATATTTAATGAGGATCGATGCTGATGTCAATGAGAAAAGGAAATTATGCCTTTTAGAATTTATAAGTACCAGCGAATTTCGTAATTTATTTTGAAACTGTATTTTAACTAATAAAGATTTCATATTCCATTCAAATGTAATTATTATCCTTCAGTCAGTCAGTAAAATTCATATTATATGATACTTCGATTCCAAATGTTAAAAATAATTATGAGAAATGCTAGCGCGTCATTTCGTAAATAATAAATAATTTACTTCTATAATTTTATATTTCATCAATTTTGCATTTGCAATGCTACATTGAAAAATAGTAACAAGTACTTGAAATAATTCGTCAATCCTGTTAGGTCCTGAGTAGATCAGTGATTGGAGCAGTCGCCCCGATTTCGAAATGTCATGGGTTCGAGACCAATCACAGAGAGCTAGGTACAAAGTGGATTTTCAATCCAGAATACTCCTATATTATCTACGCTTCAAGTGTTTATTATCAATATTCAAATAGGTGATATTTATGATTTGTAGAAAATTGTTAATTAATTTTTGGAGGCATTTCACAACAAAACGTTTGTTTCCAAACACATAGACAAAGTTATTCAAAAATTTCGTGAAATACTGACAAATATTCTTTCTTAACGAGAAAATTCATTTTTTTCGTTAAGTATATTTTTCAAATAATATAATGAATATTTGTTACACTTTTTCTGTAGTGTCAAAAAAATAATAAGTGCTTGACAAATACGTCAGTCCTGTTAGGACCTGGGTAGTTCAGTGGTTGGAGCTGTCACCCAGATTGTGAAAGGGTTCGAGTCCCATCTCGGAGTGCCAGGGACAGAGTGAATATTTTCCTGCAATGCTAAATTAAATTATTTTCCTCTCCACCTTTAAATTGTTTCTTCAATTACGTCTCCAGTGCATAGACTGAAACAGAAAATCAGTATCACATGAAAACGAAAACAAAACTCTCTAATCTGAAAAAGCGCTAAACCGTTCACAAAATTAGCCCAAAAGCATAACCCTTTACTGAAGAACTATCAACACAGTATCTGAACGGGAATTCTCATAACCCTATCCTATATTCGCCATATAATAAAAATATACATATAAAGCATAGCCGGGGACCTCCAGAGATGTCTGATTATAGGATTGGGCCTCCATCACATTATGATAATGGGCACTAAGGCGACGCCTCGATATAGAAATAGATTGATTCAGAATTTTTTCCCGCGTCGCCGCCTGGCTCCGCTACGGCGGGACTGATTGATTTTAGGTTATTGCTTCTGATATTACTATGGGTTTTCGATAATTATACCGTTTACTTGCAAATATGCTAGCGGCGTCTATGTTTTTACTTACTACTCCTTTCAAACTATTATTTACTAACTACACACAGTTTGCTTTATTTTTCTTTGGATACTTTGGAATAACAAAAATATAAAACTAGTTTTATCGCAACAATACACAAATTAAGGTGATGTATAAAATGTTTTGAAATTTTCTCACTAAGAGTGAATAGGTCAAATTGTTTGGAATTTGAATAAGAAATATAGTTAAACTGTCATAATTATCTTCAAGTATCTTCATAATGAAAATTTGAATAATCAGACTACTATTCACGTCTTAAATCTGTATTTCGTTCTCCACATCATCATCTCTGGCGTCTTAGATTAGATTCCCTGAAATAATTCAGAAAGCGAAAATTTCTCTATTGTCTTCACTGAACTAATATTTTATAATTTTTTTTTTTTTTTTGGTTGATACTAAGGTATTCAAGAATTAATTAATTTGCTTTAAGAATTATATTAGAGCCATTTCTATATCACTCTTTCCTTATTTCCACCTCTAACATAAACACAAGGGCGGATCCAGCTTTGGCACCAGGGGGGGTCATATAGTCATGGTCAATTAAAACTAGATAATTTTGATAATAATAAATACAAAGTATATTAAATATTGAAATAAGACACAATATGTAAAACCTTATGTATAACAATTTTGATTAGTAGTCCACCTAGGTCCTGGACTCAGCCCAGGGGAGGGTCATGTCTTCCGTGACCACCCCCTGGATCCGCTCTTGCATAAACAATATAGCATTTGTTCTTAGCTCGAATTGTCTTTCCAATATTCATTGCGTTTTGATCCTTATGAGGCTTAAAGATCATTTACTTATATTTATGTTTCCTTTTATTACATAGATTTTATTGTTCCATAATAATGTGAATCATCATCACCAGCCCTTTTACATCCCCACAGTAGGGGCTCAGGCCTTCCTTATGGATGGTTAAGGAGGATGGGCCATGACTCTCCACGCTGGCCCAATGCGGATTGGAGGGTATTAACGGTTGCAAATGCAACCGGGACCAACGGCTTAACGTGCCTTCCGAAGCACGGAGTAACTGGAGATAATAATTTTTTGGTCACCCATTCCGTGACCGACCCTTGCGAAAGTTACTTAACGACTACGATCGTGGGCCGCGGCGCTTATCCACTACGCCATCGAGCTACTTATCATGTGAATGCCAATTCACTTTGTCTAATCCACTTTTGATAAAATCCCTTACTTCTATGCTCAAAGATCAAATTATTTATCATAGTGAAATAACTGAATCGGTTTGATTGCTATGAAATAGCCGATATGTCAACATTATGCCTCATGTGAAAGCAAGAAAAAAAATAGTTTAATTAATATAATTATTAAAAGTCTAAGTGTTAATACAGTGCTGAAATACATTTCATTTAGTGATATATAGAATATAGAACTACAGTCAATACTTACAATCGGAACGTGTTTTAGTTACGTTTTAGCACTTGAGTGTTGAAATACTTCTTTCACCACTAATTCTTATACATATTAAGAATAACATCAGCTTCCGCTTTATGTAGATCTAGACCTATTAATCTAGAGGTCAATGTCGTGGGAGGATTTGACAATTCTATACAGTGCACATAAAATTTTACAACATAAATATGTTTACATTCAAAATTAAATATCATAAGAAAAAAATCTAAAACGACAACAGTAGTTTTAACTACTGAATTAATAGTAGGGGTACAATCGAGTAAGCGTAATGTGATAATTTGATGAATGATACCGCGCGTACGTATAACTACTCGTTTCACACATTATCATCGATATTAATGTCCCCACTGTTGGGGCACAGAAATTTCCTATGGATTAAATCGAATCGAATACCAAGTTTATATCATAACCCATCATACGGGCCCAGTGCGGATTTGTGGGTGTTAACGACGGCAAATGTCAGAACCAAACAACGGCTTAACATTGTATCTGAATCACGAAGGAGCTCGAGATAGTAAATTTTTGGTTACCCATCCTATTAATGGCCCTTGTGAAGGTGCTAACCATAGTTCACTGATAAATATCAAGCATATATATGTCGATTGATATATATGTTGCTAATATCTATATATCAATATATATTTATAATATTAATTGTAAGTTTCAATATTGAGTCTCAGCTAGAAAATTAACCAACCCGATGAAATACTGGCATTTGGGGTTTTGCCCCTATATGTTATTGGAAATCCTTATAATCCTCAAAAGTATACTACTTTCTGATTATTTTGTAACAAAGAAACAAATATTAAATAACTCAATATTTATTTTACACTTTTGATTTAATAGATCAAATATTTAAAAAATGGCATAATTAGGGCCGCTAGTGGTAGCGGCTTTTCACGTGCATGATATATATCGGATTTTTGCTTACCTTGGCGCTAATCACTGCCTATCGAAACCTTCTATATACATATACCATGGATGATAGTATGTTTTTAACTTAATAATTGAAATAAAACAACTACGTAAGAAGTCAAAAAGGAAACTTAGATAGAGCACATTAATTGATGCGTCTAGTTTAAGCTCTTCCATTTTTATTGGAACTCAACCTGACTTCTTAGCCAGTGTTGGTACGATAACATTAGTTTCAATATCAACCGCTCACGATAAAAACAATCAGAGTGTAGATAAAATTATCATAACTATTTTGCTTCACTAGTATCAATAGTTAACATACGCGATACGAATAAAAAGTACGTAGGCGTATGGTAATACGTCTTTAATATATGGGTATTTATATAAAATGAACTTTTGAATGTGCAATATACAGCAGATAGTTTCCGCCATATGGAGTATAATTTGATTTCTGCAACAAATTATTTTCATATATATATTGTTTTCTATAAAGAAGCAATGATTATTGATAGTTTATCTGAATCTCAAATACATTATACTATCACGATACTATCGACAACTTAACGCAACATCACTGCTTCTTGCTGGGAGAGTCTTGGCGCAATTCCAAGACCAGGAATCTATCTTGTAGTGGCACTGTACAGTACCAATTCCTTGTAGCAGCGTAATAACTGACGAAGTTAACGTGAACTACCTCTATATAAAATGTAACTGTCGAAGTTCCATGAAATTCCGTGTGAAATGGGAAAGGAAAAATTTTCCACATATTTTGAAGTGAACTTTAAACAATAGCTCTTCGCCATGATTTCTAGGGAAAATGCCAAGATATAAATTATCAAATGGACTTCAGTTCTTTCCTCGGGAGGACTTTTTATTATAATTTTATCAAAATTTGCCTTAGAACTACTGCTAAACTTTTTCCGAGAACAATTCGAAATATAAGAATGATGAAAAAAAATAATATTAAAAATCTAACATGCGCCAAGTATTCATCGGGTGTCCCTCAAGGCCTTCAATCTCCAACCCTTCAGCAATTAGGTCCTAGTAGACCTCTATCTGGCTATAATTTTCCACACCACTTGTCCTAATTAGGTCAAACGCTCCCTTATGCCGACCCCCGGACACTTTAAGACGTGGTCGCAGGAAACGGTTTAAACTTCCGCGCGTATATAATCTAAGCTTGGCGATAAACTAAATTTGTCAGGGACGTCGATCTTATCCTACGAAATCATTAAATCATTTCATGTGGAAATCTTCTATTTACATAATTTGGGCAGATAGCCGTAACTTATAACGTTCTATGCTTGTTATGGTGACTTATATTGTCTGATTTAAATTTATAATTTAGTATTTTTTTCTTTCTCTTGGATTTTTCTTTATTCAATTAACGAAAGCCTTACTTTATTAATGATATTTAATATTACTTGTGTTTTAAATAGACATTTAAATTTAATTATCTGACTGATGAGATGTAATTATAAGCAGGTATATTAAACCATATTACGTAATGGTCTCTAAAATGTGTGCATTAAAACTCTGATATACAATCCATATAAAATACTAATATTTTATAGAGGAAATATTTTATTTTTGTCTACTTTGAATAGGCTTCAAAATTACTGAACTGATTTTAAAAGTTCATATAATTAATAACGTAGGCTATAATTAACGCGAGTAAAATCGCAAGTCGCTATTTACAAACAAATTTTTCAACACAGAAGTATCGCGTAAGCACTTAAGATTGTGGATTATTATCGAATTGGTGAACAAATGATACACAGATTACAGCTCTAAATATTTTGAAAGCGCATTTGACTCAATCTGATCTCAATCAATTCGAAACCAATAGTTACATGGTCGGTGGCAGTTTATTCAAGAGAAGGATTGAAGAATCGATGCTTATTAATTGTGCTATCTCGTGTATTTGAGGCCCTTAGTATAATTTTGATTAGTAGAGATATGATATTTATGATCATTTCAAATTATTACTACTATCAAAACACTGGTTGTTTAGATTGTTAGTGTGAAAAATTGTGGAGTTCACAAATCATTTATTTCACACAATTCTTTGTCAAGAATGAGCCAAGAACCTCTCAAATTTTAACGATCTACGCTTATAACAAACACTCGCATACAAATTCCACCGGGCGCGACAGTAGTCCGCGCCGGCAGCCTAGTTGTTACCGTCGCGATTCTAATTCCCGTAATAAATAACACATTTCGTTTCGTATTTGCATTTGTCGCTAAGACGGAAATTGCCGGCGAAATCTCCATGTTGGCGAGGAACTAGGTACTTTCTTTGTTTCAGTGGAGAAGGCATTATGATTATTATGAAATTATTATAATAACTATGAATATAAATTGAGTAGAGCGATGGCGCAATGGTTGTTATAATATTGCGGGAACTCAATAAAACAAAGTACGAACGACTGCACGTCAAGCTACACACTACCGCCGTAAGCAGACCTCTGTTAATAGGGGAATTCTATACAAAGCGCGGTCGGCGTAGTCCACAGTGTATAGTCTGACGTGCAGCCGTGTGTTCATGGTAACAATCCCGTAAAAAGTATTATTTTAATATAAATAACCATGAAATCTTAAAACAACAAAGTATTGATTATTTCTTATTTGAACGGATATATTTTCAAAAAAGTCTTTTGTTTAATTGATGACATTGCCACTGTTTTCAGTAAAATAAATTATTTCTTTTATTTTCCAAAACTCTTTAAAGTCTTTAAAACTTATAACGTGATCTTATAATCTTTGATGAATCTAAAAAAATAATTTCTTCACTGACATGAGTGAATCATATATTTTAATAAAAGTGATGGACAAGTTTGGTTAATTGCTCTGTAGTTTATAAGCATTTGTGGACAAGCTTTCATATAACAAAGTTTACAAGTGTTTAACTAGACTCCTGCTTATCCTTTTAAATGTTTCTAGTGTCAAGTCCACGTCTTCTTAGTGACACATCGGTCGGAGCGGTTGCATTCACAATGAGATGCAAATGTTCAAGCGGCTGCGGCCGGCGTGCACCGTTGTTTGGTGAAATTTTGCAGGTAACTACGAGTGTCTGGACGCGAACCGCCATATTCAGATATAACGAGATAATCTTGAGCATAATATCACGTGTTGTTGTAACATTCCAGACAGCTTTATTAAAGGAAAATAATTTAAGGATTATTCTATATTTGACTTTATATTCAGCAATACAAAATTAATATTTATCTTTGAGTAAATATTTCAAAATTCAATGGTCATAAATGTTCGAAACGAGAATATTTTTGGCGAACACTATTTAACTGATGCGTAATGGAATTGTTAAGTCCAATCAGTCGTCTGACGAAATAGAAAGCCCTTTTTTTAGTTTCATAAGAAATAATATTGAAAATAGGTCAGATTTGTTGATCAATTAATAGTATATTTCTAGTTGCCTGCGTTTACTTCAAAATCGTTTTACCAATTTAAATATTTCAGAAAATGTTTTAATTAATTATAAAAAATATAACTTCTAGTTCTATATAATTTTTTTTTATCTAGAAATTCCTAATCTATTTTATCAGAACAATCTATCATTCTGGATAGACTTTTCCAGTACTCAGTCACCAAGCTAATATAAAATAGAATATATATTCTGATATAATATTTTATTTTATGTTCCACAAGGTGACAATCTGAGCCAATATTTCCCTTGAAATTTCGCAATGTGGTGAACCACAATTTCGACGTGTCTGCGCATGAACACGACCTGACGTCACGTCTCTGCTGAATTCCTGCTCCACAAATTAGCTCTACACTTAATTTGTACTTATGTTATATTATATGTTATGCTGTCAGAAATCATAAACCAAAGATTAACAAATTCATCACTAATAAGCTTTTGTATTATATCTTTTATGATTTTTTTTAGATCTAGAAAGCAAGTGATCTTAAATTTTGATAAAACCTTATTTACAAGAAAATGTTTAACAAGTCAACACATTTTTTTTTAATATTTGTACAAACACCTCGACGAACTGTCCCGCTCTTGGCCAGTTTTTTATTATTACTTGAAAACTATGATTACAATATTTGATCAATTTCGCATTCAAAATGCTATACTGAAAAATATTATTGATGAAAAATGTTTAAAAAATCTCAGGGTGCCAGGGGACCAAGCGGATTTTTGAAGCATGTTTCATTGAGAATATTATAACAATAATTTTAATATAACTCAATGTGAACTCATGACTACAAATTGCTTAGCTGTCAATTAAAATTTGAATACAACTTATATTTATTTGGAGCCAGCACCATATCTTCAATTTTAAGAAACCAAATCAATATTATAGACAGATGAAATCGCTTAATTGGGTATGGTGACCTAACGTTCAATTTGGGGTCGTTTCAATGTTGAGATTAATTTGAGATTAGTTATTATATGATAAATATAAATATAAAAATATGCTTCAAAAACATGTGATAGTTTACTGCTTGTAGCATTTCTTTAACTTGTAATTAATATATAACTTATAATAAATAATTTAATAAGAATAATAATTTATTCGCCAGAATATGGTAGAAATGATATTAATAAGTTATATTCAATTTACATATTCTACTAAGGCGCTGTCTCCACGAGCGGAGAATCGCGATGAGTCCGCACTTTTATCGTTTCAATTTCCACGATTGAGCGATTATTCTGCTAACGAATCGTCACGACTCGTGACAACATCGCAGTGTATCCGCGACAACTCGTGACGGAATCGCAGCGTATCCGCGACGACTCTTAACAGAATCGCTACAATGTCCTTGTCAATGCGTTGTTGTTTTTTTTTTTTGTTGGAAGAATTCAGTTAGGTGCCAAACGAGAACGAAAAAAATAGTGTCTCAGAAAATAAAACATCGCATAGGGCAGGCCTTTCTCACACTTCAAGTATAAAACTTATCGGTGTCAAACATTGTACATATGTATTGTTTATAAATAAAGCTTGTCGATAGATTACATCACATCCTTGCTTGGTGAAAGGCAACGCTGAAATGACGATACGTTTGATAACGCGCCCGCCGCGCGCTCGATGCGAGGGCGCCATGTTCTGCGATGGGGCGCGGCGTGAGCGCCACTAGTAACGGCGATCCGCGGCGATACGACGATGGCTTATTTACCATGTTACTACTAATATTTTACAAATTATTATAATGTCAAAATAAATTACAAATGTTATATTATATTAAATTAAAATTAAATTTTATAATTTGTTCGTCAGATCTTGCAAATTAATATTAAAGTAGTTATTCTCAAACGTGTAATCAAAAATTTTGCATGCAAGTTTAGTTTAGGTGACAATGGAAGTAATTTCGTTGCATAGACTAGACTGAATTTAAATTTAGGGCCAGTTTCACCGGTTACTGATAAAGTTTCAGATAGTTATCTGATAGTTAACGCTATCTACTGGATAAAGGTTGCTGTTAACTTTTTTCTGTTTCACCATCAAACTGCTAGATAATTTATCTGGCAGATAAGTTATCGGCCACTTATTAGTTGACGGAACGGCAACGTCGCTTTTTTGCGTTTCAATACTACGACCCAAATTATCGTCAATCAAAAATCATTTTTAAAACTTAATTAATATTATTTTTTGTGTTCAATATTATTTAAGTAAACTTTTTATACTTATACTTTACATATTTTGAATTATAATTTTATGATTCTAGAATGAAATAATACGATATTCGTATACTTAGCTACAGGGGTAGGACACTCAATACTAATGGATGATTTCTAACATTTTTATTGAAATGGCGACATCAAGTAACTGCATCCGATAATAATTAGTTACTTTATAATACAACAGATGGCAGTACTAGAGTTTAAAAGAGATGTTTCTTTTTTATTATTTCTTAATATTTTTTATTACTACTAAAATGTGTTTATACAAAATTAAAAATTAAAAAGAAATATTAAATTTATTTGTATGAAATTAAAAACTTTAGTGATCTATTAATGCTAGCCACACTTGAGACAAAAGTCATCGCAAAAATGGCGACTGTTGCTTGGTGTGCTTGCGCATCTTTGTAGCTTTCTGTTTATTTTTGTGTTTTCTCTGGTGAAATCTGCGTCGAGTTGAGTTCTCTCCTCCGTGTGTGAAATCTCCGAAGTTCTTGTATGAGTTGAGCTGTTGCTCCTCTGCATTTTCAGTGCAATCACTTTTTGCGACCCGGACGCTTTGTTTGTGCTGTTTACAAATTTTGCGATATAGACGCTTTAAGTGTTGTTTAATGGTTGATAAATATCATTACATTATGCCTAAACGCTGTGCACTGGGATGTTCTTATAACGCTAGTAAGTATAACGACGTACTTTTAATGATTTTGTTTTATGCAATTTGCAGCACATTAGCAATTTAATTCTTGAACTATTTATGAAAACCCCCGAAATATTAAAATAAATAAATAATAAATTTTAAGTTATTGCAAGAATTTTCAAAAAAGGCCAATTAAAAAATAAATAAACTTTTTCAGTGGTCCCTCACCATAAATTCCCACACCCAGAAAGGAATCCTGACCATTTCAAGGCTTGGGTAATTTTGGTTGGTGGGAAATTGGAAAGTCAACATGATTATGAAGTATACAGGAAGAAAGTTATTTGTGATATTCATTTTACTGATAAGGATAAGAATCGAAATAAGAGGTTGAACTTTCTAGCAATACCATCACTTCATTTACCAGGTAAGTTTCACCTACAAAAATTCTAATTGAACCAATGTATGTAATTACATGTTACGATGGGAAGACAAACTAGCAAAAACTGCAGGAGTGACATGGACTAGATTAACATCAAATAAAAAAATTGGGGAAGATTGGGGGAGGCCTATGCTAAAAGACAAACAAAGATAACTGACAAAACAACTTATTAAATATTGACATATAAAATCTAACATTGACATAAATAAATAATTCAATTCAATATTTACATTTATTCAATAAATAATGTGACTAAACAAGATATTTGTGTAATGTAAGAATGAAATTGTATTAATTAAAATTATATTCGACATGTGAATTTAATGGTTCTGTCAATAAAGGCTTATTAAGAAGTTAGATACTTCTTACTAAGGTTCAATTGGAATTTTCATAGAATTTAATCATTTGTTCATTGATAACATGGGTTCTTTTTAATTATTTAAACAATTTTCAGGAAATTCAAATATGGCATCTTCAATTCCAATTCCATCTACATCAGAACCCGATTGTAATCAACTCTTAATTCTAGAAACAGCAAATCTGACAGGTATTCACTGATTATTTCTTTAATCTTTAATGATCTATTTAGCTGCTTTAAATTTTTTATACAATTTAAAGAACAATACCTGTTATTAATGCTCCTTTTATGTTAACAAATTTTGATAAAGGTTTTGTCAAAGGAGCACTAGGTCAGTAAACACATACTGTTTTTATTGTATAATATTTCTTTATACCCTTTTATATTTCAGGTAAATCTGATCAAACTAATTCTGCAGATAATGTATTATTTGTACCAGAATTAGTAAACAAAGAAAGAGTTAAATTGAAACCATTGGTGGCAGGTAAATATATTTTTTAGTTATAATAAGTATATGTACCGTCAACTGTGGCATCTTTACTTTCCTTAAGCAACTTTACCACATCATACACTACGCTGCATATTAGGGAATATCTTGTTATCAGATGCAGTCAGTGCAAATTTTGCCGTATTGGTAGATTTTCTGATAAATTGTGGTATCACAAAAAGTATTTCAAGCTGGCAACTTGGTTAACTGTCAAGTAGTGTGACTTTTAATTTTATGTGGTCAATTGTGCTCGTTGCGACAACGAGAAAACTTTTGTGTTTTCTTACAGAAAATCAGCGTGTAGGTAAGTAATTTATGTTGAATTGTATTGGGTGTATACTTTTTTAAGTCTATTTCAATTATTTGATTCTTTAAACTTCCTTTTTTCTGAGTTACGAGAGGCGGTAATTTTGCTACAGGCTAGGTCAAGTTACCTCGCCTAGCTCGGTGGCAACTTTACCTACGACTAGGGTTGTCAACTATGAAATAATAATGAGTTCGGCTTATTTATTTCTTTTTATGATTACCTTTCGTATGTTATATATAATAAAGTTGTCAAATTTAATGCAATCATAATATTATAATTCGTATATTTTGTAGGTAGTAACTAATTACCTTTTTAGATATTTATCATTAGTTTTCAATTAATTTATTTAAACATAGTATAATATATTGATTATATCTTACCTGCTTATAAATACACCGTGATTTTTAAGTCACTGCTTTCCCGAAATACATGAACATATTTAGTCGAAGACCATTTATGAGCATTAAACAAAAAAAAATGTGTACACAAGGTACCTACCTAGACTAGTACTATTATAAAGAAGAAGGATTTGAAAATTACTGGCTCGATATAAAAATTCTTTCACCGTTTGAATGCTACATTATCCATGATTAATATAGGAATAAATATATATAAATTACAGGAAAAATTAATACTTATCGTGAAAACAGTGACTTAAAAACGTGTATGATCAAAGTATAATAAATAACTATATAATAGGCAGGTACCTAAGTAATCTACTTACTTCTTGCGCTAAATATTTCATTGGTACTATTACAGATCTTTTCAAGATGCCCCCAAGAAAATGCATTACTATAAAAAAAAGAGATAGAAGACGTTTAGGAGCTCGTAATTACAAAAATTATTCTGAAGAAATGCTGTTATTAGCTGTGGACCTAGTAAATAACAAAAATACAACCTCTTATGAAGCTGAGAAGCAATTTGGAATACCCAGACGGACAATTGAAAAGAGAGTGAAGAATCTTCATTCCGATAAACCTGGCCCCCGTTTCCGCTTAAATCAAGAAGAAGAGAAAAAAATGGTCAAAGTTCTCATCACGGCGGGTGATTTCGGATGTCCACTATCACGTTTGGATTTAAAGTTGGCAGTGTACGATTACCTGAAAAAAAACAATAAAACATATGTATTTGATGATAAGGTTCCCGGGGATTGGTGGGTCAAAAACTTTTTAGAACGTCATAAAGACGAATTGACATTGAGGTCTGTGCAAAATATTACGAAGGCCCGAGCGGGAAAAACCTTAGAAGAATTTAAAGATTATTTCAGTAATCTAGAAATTTTAGTTCAGGATCTGCCTCCTAAAAACATTTTGAATTATGATGAGACCAACGTGTCTGATGACCCAGGCTCTATGAAGTGTATTTTTCGCCGGGGCGTTAAATATCCCGAGAGGATATTAAATCACACTAAAGGCAGTATCTCCGTCATGTTCGCGGGTACTGCCGATGGAGATCTTCTTCCACCATACGTGGTGTACAAATCTGAAAATTTATGGTCGGAGTGGTGTAAGGATGGACCGGAAGGAGCACGTTATAATCGCACCAAAAGCGGTTGGTTCGATTCTGTCGTATTCTTGGACTGGTTCACGAATATAGTAATTTCCTGGGCTAAACAATTGAAAGGACCGAAATTGGTTATAGGTGATAACTTATCCAGCCATCTAAATCCAGATGTAGTTGAATTGTGTGAGGCTTATCAAATTCGTTTCGTGTTTTTGCCTTCAAGGTCAACACAACTTACTCAACCACTAGATGTTGCCTTTTTCGGGCCATTGAAAAAGTCTTGGAGGAAAATTCTTCTGCAATATAAAACAGAAAATCCTAAGCAGGCATCGCTAAACAAAAGCCACTTTCCACTTTTATTGAAGCAGTTGATGGATGCTGCTAATATAAAAAAGCAAAATTTGGTAAGCGGCTTTAAGACAACAGGTATATACCCATTCAATCCTTACGAGGTATATAAAAGATTGCCCGAATACGAAGATGAAACAAAATATGATGTTGACCAATCACTACTCGATTATCTCAAAGAGAACAAATATCCCAATCCAATAAAAAGAGGTAAGAACACCAAATTAACTGTACCAAGTGGTAAATCAGTAAGCAGCGTTGATATATCTAGTACCATCAAGCAGAAAGCCACCATAAAGAAGAACACAATTGTAAAAAAAACTCTAGCAACTGTAACTGAACGAATACAAGATCAAAACTCTAAAATGTCTGCAATAAAACAAAGTAAAACAGAACGACATCCAAACAAAACTTTGAGCAAGAAAGTAGACAGTAAACAGAAGCCACTTCAGAAAAAAAAACGTGTTGTAAGTACTTCAGACTCAGAATCAAGTTTCGTAATACCTTCTAGTGATACTTCAGACTATGATCTTAAATGTGATGAAGATGAAGACATAGAAAATGAAAAAAATGGAAATGAAAATGAAATAAGTGTAAAGAGTAGCGAAAGCTTAACAACTAAAGTGACCATATTATCTGATATAAAAAATACAGCTGACAATCAGGCATATTTTGATTTGAGCAAATATGGTCCATTTGAACTTAAACCTATAAACACTAATTCTAAAGTGAAAACAAAAGTTGATAGGGTTGGAGGAATAAAAAAGGAAAGAACAAAAATGCCAAAATTGACATCTCATAAAATGACCACCAACAATGAAACAGGTGCAGGTTGTAGTAAGGAGCCTGAGAAAAATACTTTGATGTCATATAATATTAATGATTATATATTAGTGCGATACATACTTGAAAAGAAAGTTCAATATTTTGTTGGCAAAATTTATGCAAAACTAGAAAATAGATACCAAGTTTCTTATTTAAAGAAATTAGGAAAAAGCGATAATACAAAATTTATTCAACCAAAGAAAGAAGACATTGATACTATAAATGAAGAAATGATTGTGAAAGAAGTGCAGCTGATGAGTATAAATGAACAAGAGACTGAATTTGTATTTTTAGAGGATGATGATTATGTGTATTTTGATTACTGATTCTGGTAGGTAGGTTGTTTGTAAGTCATTAAAGTGTTTTATTTCCTTTACACTAATTAACTTGTGCCATTCCAAAGAATTCAGTTTAGTTATATAAGTTAGTTTTTTCTTAGTGTTTTCTTTTATAATAATTAACTTGTGCCATTTCAAAGAATTAAGTTCCGTTAAAAACGTTAGTAACTATCGTGCTATATTAGATATTACTGTAATGTTAATATTTCAGAATTTTTTATGCTTAACTTTTATTTTGTTTCACGTTTTGGAACAATTTTATGATTTACAGAGTTTATATAATTTTTGTTACTTAAATACTATTTTGATTGATCTCTAATGAATAACATTGTACTTGCCTAATAAATAAATATCCATTAATTATATTTCTTTGATTTTATAACTTACTTTGAAAATTGACATCCCTGGCGACATCTACTTGCTTCTATGAAAAATTCAAAAATCTAAGGGCAACTTTACCGTAGTGTTACTAGATACAAAAATAAACAGTAAAAAGCTTCTATGACAGCAATATCGTTATTTTTGCTCAAGAAATAATAGTAACATTACGTTGCCTAACCTCTTGTATGGATTATTCTATGTAAACTCTTGATAAGGTAAAGTTGCCAAAAACGAGTCAATTTTACCTAGACAACAAAAAATGATATTGTAATGAGTTTATTTCCTATTTAGATGAGTTCAACGGGTTAACTAATATGGACGCGTTTGCTTTACAGACTGAATCATTAAAAATCAAAGTAACATGCTCTATGTATCCATAGTTTGCTAAAATGTCTAAAAATATGGTAATGTTGCCAGAGTTGACGGTATACTTCATTACAACTTGTTGAAATGGCAAAATTTTCACTTCATAATATATGTATTTTGTTTCTGTGAAAGGACGTTAGAGTATATTAAGTATAATTGCTATAAATAGTATATAATATAGTATACTCAAATTGCTTAAAACTGGTTCATATATATAAATAAATTATTTCCTTTAATTATGATTATGTTTAAATGAAATCATTATTTATTTCAGAAACTGAAACAACTAACCATGCTGCAATAATATCTGTTGAACACAATTATTGCCGCCATTGGAAAAAGGCAAAAAAAGGTAAGAATATTTCACAACTTAGATGGCGGAGTAACTTCTATAGTTAAGTATAAAAAAATCTGAGTCTCAAACCTAAGTTTAAGTCTACCATGCTTTGAACACAATAATATAAAGTGGAAGAATTTTATTATTTGTTTGCATCAACTAGGTTCTGAAACTACTGTTCTGATTTTAATAATTCTTTCGCCTACTGGAAGCTCAGTCATATGCAGAGAACATAGGCTATATTTTGTCCCATAAAACTGCTAATAAAGAGATGAAAATGGAAGTTGAAATTTCTGTAGAGAATTAAAATGTTAACATTTATTTTGTTAACGTTTTAATTTGTTTTTTTTTTTTTTCTCATGATATAAAACCTTATCCAAATGAATTATGAAATTAAATTCTAAGCCTGGATTAACATAAAGGCAACTTTTTATCACAGTAAAAAGTTCCCTAAGGACTCACTCCGGCGAAGTCACTGGCGGATAGCTAGTACATATATAATGTGCTTACAGCACATTCTTACAGCATGTTTCTTGATGAAAGTACTCAGTAATAAAAGAGTAATATTTTATAAAAATGCCCCTATTTTTTAAATCTATATGAATTATCTAAGCGAGTGGATAGATGTTTTTCTGATCTGATAAAAAAAAATCAATTGTTTACTTACTTTTAAATTGCTTTTTTCAGTTCAACATCATCAGCAGTTGGTGCCATCACTCTTATTGAACCAATTAAAAACAACAAGAGCCAAAATGAAGATTTTACAAACTACATTATTAAGAGCACAAAAGAAAAACAAAACTTTTGAGTCTCGATTAGCCAATGCTGAAAAAATTACTACGGATGATTTATTAAAAAAACTTACAAGTAAAATGACTGTAGCCTCTAAAATTTTTACTAAAATGCAGTATACGCAAACATGCAAAAAACCATCTGGACGTAGATTCTCTATGGAAGAAAAAGTGCTCTCACTATCTTTATATAAGAAGAGTCCGAGAAGTTACCCTCTTTTGGCTAAATATTTTACTCTTCCATCTGCCAAATCCCTGAAAAGGCTCTTAGCGCAAATAGAAGTAGATTCGGGTCTTAATAAAAGTGTTTTTTTTAAAATAAAAGAAACTGTCAAGAAATTGTGTGTAGAAGACCGTTTATGCAGCTTAATTTTCGATGAAATGTCTATCACACCCCAAATTCATTATAATGCTGCAAAAGATCAACTTAAGGGCTTCACAAGTGATGGAAAGAAAATAGCAGACCATGTTCTGGTCTTTATGGTTAAGGGAATACGAAAAAAATTCAAGCAGCCCATTGCATATTATTTTACTAATGCATTAAATAAGTTGTGTTTGAAAGAGATTATACATAAAGTTATAACTTATGTTCATCGCACAGGACTGAAAATATTGTGTACTGTCTGCGATCAAAGTACAGTGAATGTCAGCGTAATAAATGAATTAATAAATGATACAAAGAATAAACATTTGAGGGAAGGAAAGGAATGGAAGAAAGACATTTTTGAGGTAGGGAAATCAAAAATAATCCCTCTATTCGATGTCCCACACCTATTAAAGGGTGTGAGAAATAATTTGCTCTCAAAAGATCTAAAATACTTTGATTTTGAAGAGAAATGTGAAAAAACCTTAAAATGGGAATTTTATAAGAAAGTATATGAAGCAGACAAATCATATGGAGAACTAAAACTTCTACAAAAACTCACAGATGAGCACATTTATGCAGACAAAATAAAAAAAATGAAAGTTAAAGCTGCTGCTCAAGTTTTTAGTCACAGTGTTGCTGTAGCTGCTGAACATCTGTCCGCAAGAGGCGACATCCCGGAAGAATGCCGAAATTTGATCAAATTTACCAAACTAATGGACAATCTCTTTGATTCTCTTAATTGCAATTCATTCAATATACCTAATGGCAAAATTTATAGAGGAAGTGTACGGAGAGCCTCCCCTCACCATGATTTGTGGAAGAATGCCATAATTTTTTTAAAATCTGTAACTTTTGTTAAAAAGATAAAAAAAGGTAATAAAATCCATTTAATTGAAACTAAGGCAATACCATCTATAAATAACTTTATACGCACAATTGAAGGTATTCAACATTTGTGGATTTTACTCTCACAGACATATACATTTGATGCAATGCTGACAAGAAATTTCAACCAGGATCCACTTGAAAACTTCTTTGGAAATATAAGAAGTTATGGGGCCAGAAATACCTCACCAGATACAGTGGCCTTTGAAGGTGCTTTTAAATCATTATTAATAAATAATTTTAACTCACCCCATTCACTTCACGCAAATTGCGAAAGTGATGACAACTATTGTTTACAAAACTTAGATTTTTTTATAAAAGATAATACGTTGTCAAATGCTAAAATACCAACTGATAAGACACAACAATTTCCTCAGCCTGAACAAGACGAAATTGTTATACCTTTTATCGATTTAAGTAATAACACAGCAGATGCTGGTCAAGGTAATTATGTATGTGGGTGGATTCTGGGTAAATGTATTAAAAATGTTACAAAAGCTTGCTCAGTTTTTTTTTTTTTTTTTTTTTTTTTTTTTAATAATAATAATGTATTTTATTCAATAATTGTTACATTAGATTGTTTTGAGACCACCCCAATAAGTAAATTGAAGTTACTCGTGTTGGGGGTGCCTCGCTCATCCTTTCATGCATTAATCTAAAAACATTAAAGTTAACATAGATTCTTTCTTTCTCTTTCTATCTTTCCCAGCTCTTTTCTTGTATGTATGCAGGTGTATGTATGAGAGTATGTATGTATGGATGTGTGTGAATTTTGTGTGCACATGAATATTTGTAACATAATTAGTGTTTGTGTGTTGTTATGTGTATTTGTATGGGTATGTATGGAAATAAATTAACAATTATATTTACATAAAAGTGTTTCAGTTTCATCATAGTTGAGAGTCTTTAACCATTTTACTATGGAATCTTTACAAGTAGAAGAATTCATTTGGAAAATATTTAATTTTGTATTTAATCTATTGTAAATTTTAGTTGACTGACAAATGAACTGACGCTCAGCAAATGCTGTTCGCATCTGACGTGGTTTTATAGCTACCTCTTTTCGTCTTTTACTTGTATTTACTACTTTGTAAGGTAATGTTTTGTGTACACATAATATTGTATTCGTTATATATAATTGTCTGACTGTCAAAAGACCACAAAGTTTATATAGACTAGTTGTAGGGTATCTATACGGTTTTGAGTACATGACTTTTAGGAGTGATCTTTGTGCTCTCTCTATGTCTATAAATTTAGTTTTAGTTGTACCGCCCCATATAGTAATACAGTAAGTAATCACTGACTGGGCTAAGGCTACATAGACGGTGTTCAGTATCACCGCGGGCATCAAATTCCTTAACATTTTAAAAATCCAAATTAGTTTCCTAATTCTGGTGACGGTTTGATCGATGTGGTAATGCCAACATAGCCTTTGGTCTATCCAAACGCCAAGGTACTTTATGAAATTGACTTTTTTTAGCACGGAACAGTCGCAGTTGCTACTATTAGAATCGTCACATCTATGTATCCTCAGATGGCAGGTATTTATATCTGGCTGTGTTCTTTGGTTCGGTGTAAAGCATATATAGTTGGTTTTTGCAGTGTTGAGAGTAAGAAGGTTAGTGTCAAACCATCTCGCCATTTTTGCCAGTCCCAGTTCAGCGTTTTTCTTTACTTCGACCCAGGATGCTCCAGAGAAAACAACAGCAGTGTCATCCGCATATGAGAAAGTATCACCATTTTGATGTCTCATATTACACAAGTTGTTTATGTAGATAAGGAACAATGTTGGTCCGAGAACGCTTCCCTGAGGAACTCCAGTTACAACATGTTCTTCGTCACTGACATAACTCTCTATTCTAACCTTTTGTCTTCTTTCCTGAAGATAACTTGTAAACAGAGAAAGTGGTGTGCCCCTTATTCCAATTCTTTCTAGTTCGTGCACAAGTATATGGATAGAAACGGTGTCAAATGCCTTTTTTAAGTCTAGGAATACCGCCACGCACTTATTGCCGCTGTCCACAGTGTTCACTATTAAGTTAGTTAGGTCTTTTATAGCATCCTGTGTTGATAAATTCTTCCTAAACCCATACTGACTATTAGATATAATATTATATTTTTGCAGATATCTTGTGAGTCTTAAATTTAATAATTTTTCAATGATCTTCGATATTCCAGACAGTACCGATATTGGCCTATAGTTATTGACGATGCCCCTATCTCCATCCTTGTGCACAGGGGTTATAATCGATAGTTTAAGAGACTTCGGAAATACTCCAGTTTTAAAACAGAGATTTGCAAGTTGGGTTATTAAGGGTACCACATAATCCCTAGCATGTTTCAGAAACTTTGTAGGGATACCGTCCCACCCTGTTGCGCTATTAGAGTCAAGATTCATGAGTACACTGTTTACTTCTTGTGGATCTGTATCTAGAAGCACAAATGATGAGGTTGAAAAAGACAAGCTTGTTGCAACAGTAGAGATTAACTTTTTGGGAGTGGTAATTTCATCTGCTAAGATCTTGCCAATATTTGCAAAAAACTGATTCACTCTGTTGACCGAGTCGATAGGGTTAGATGTTATTTTTAAAAGATCCCTATTAGTATTTTTGGGGGGTTTGAACTGAGTAATGTCAGTGATGGCTGACCATAATTTCTGTGTATTTCTCTTAGCTTCCATTACTTTATCCCTATTATATTGTCTTTTAAGTCTTCTAATTAAGTTAGTGCAATAATTACGGAAACGTTTATAGGTTATTTTTAATATTTCGTTGTGTGGTTCTAATTTCATCTTATGATTCATGCTATTTCTTAGCCTAATGCATTTTAGAGCTCCCTTTGTTATCCATGGTTTTAATATTTTCTTTCCACTAGGAATTATTTTTAATGTTGTATTAGATGTAATAGCTGTCCTGATCCTGTCGATTAGAATGTTTGCAAAGTTATCAGGTTCGTAAACTAAATCAAAATACGAATGGTCGATTTGCATAAGAGATTTATATGCTTCCTTATAATTAGTTACGTTTTTGTACTTCGGTTTTGGGTCATTAGAAACTTTATTTCCGATGCTCAGAATATCAAGTATTACCATTGCATGATCAGTGATTGTACAGTTTAGCACCGTAATAAATGCAGAGCAATATTTTACATTCAGTTTCATCATCACGTGATCAAGACAGCTATCATCTCTAGTTGGTAGACAATGCCCGGGAAGAACACTGTGCATAGATAGCATGTCTAAATACGATAACCTATTTTTTCGGTCAGTGGATTTTTCGTTCGGTTTTTGAATTAAGTTAATATTGATGTCCCCTATAATTATGATGTTTTGGTGATTAGATATAGTTTCTAGATGAGAATTAAGTGAGTTTATAAAATTTTCAGCATTAATGTTTGATGGAGAGCGGTAAATTCCCAATATTATGTGTGTAGGTGTAACAATTTGAAGCCCGGAGGCTTGTGATAAATTTATTTCTGTTACAATAACATCTATGGTTGTCATGACATAAGCCACAACACCATCATTTTGGTTATAAAGATTTTTAGTGTAGTGTCCCGTATAATTGCCTATAATTGGAATTTTTTTATTAGCATTCAGCCTGCATTCTGTCAAGATAAGTATATCAATTTTATAGGGTAGCTGTGTTAAGTTAACTTGCAAGTCATCCATGTTCTTATATATACTTCTTATGTTCTGTGTTATTATAGTTAAATTGTTTTCTTTTTCTCTGTGTATATATTTAAATAGGTCCTCTAAGTTGCAAGATGTGCTTTTTGCTATTTCAATGTTATCTATTTCGTGCATAATATTAGAGTTTAAATCCATGATTTTAGTCTAATTTTGTTCATATGGTCAAAACAGAAGGATATTAAATAATTATTTAAACTAATATAAGAATACAAAATATGTACACACAGAAAAACATTTATATTGTCAGTTTTTTGTATTTTGTATGTAATTTTGTGTTTATTGTAATTGGCGGTTGTGTAAGTGAATGTATTTTGAGCTTGGTTACATTTGGTTAACAACTTATGTACTTTTTTTAAGGCAAAAAAAATAAAAAGTAAATTATTAATTATACACTTAAATGTTAGGAGTAACAAAATCATGCAAAATTTAATTATTTTATATAGTCATGGCTTTTGTAGTAGTTGATGAACTTGAGGTTCAGTTGTAACTTGTATAATGCGAGAGCTTTCATCTTGTCTAACAAATACCTTACCAAAAGAGGTCCAGCAATATTTATAGTTTTTCATCTTCACTAAGTCTCGTGCTAGGAAAAATAATCGCGCAGCTTTTGAAGTTAATTGCTCAGTTATATAAATTGGGTTATGTTCATTTATAGTGAATCCGAGATGCATTGCTTGTAATTTGGATTTGTTTTTTGAATTAAACAATTTTATCTTCTTGAGTAGATCAATCTTCAAAAGGGTGGATCCGAGCTCCAAAATTATAGGCGGGTTGTTTACCCCTCTTTCTTTTCTTTCTGATAATCTAAAAATATCTTTGATATCTTTAACATCCATTACGAGATCAACACTTTTTGCAAGGCACATCACCATTTTTAATAAATCCTCTCTCGATTCCTGTTTGTTCTTAGGAGCATTTTTTATTTCAATGGAGGTCTTTCGGCTTGAGCGTTGCAAATCTTCTATTTTGTTCTCGAGAATAGAAATATACTCGCGGTCTTGTTTAATTTGTGACTGAAGTAATTCAATTTTTTTGCAAAAGTCTTCGTTTTGTTTAGTTAATAGCATTACTGAATTATTGATACTATTGTTTGTATTTTGTATTTCTTTTAAATCCATCAAAATACTACTTATTTGATTTTGTTGTGCATTCATAAAGCTAGATATTAATTCTCTCATTTCTTCTTTAAATTTGTAAAATTCTCCCGGTAAATCTTCCTCCCTTAATCTTTTGTTTCGTTGTGATGACTTCTTAGTCGTATTTTCATTACTGCCTTCACTTAGATTGGATTCAGACATTGATTTATTCATGATATAATTTCTATATTTTATGAAGTCAGTTTTCGTCGAGCCGTTGATTTGTTTTTATTTCTAGCTTAACGTAACAAGATACAACGTAACGAGCGGATATAGCGGACCCTGTGATTGTAGACAAAATATGTATGGTGACCCTGAAGCCAAATCTAATGCATATATTAAGGCAAAAGAATATAAGGAGGGCAAAACCTCATTACTATATCCCTCTAAGGATATGGAAAAATGTTTTGTACAAATACAAAATTTAGTGTCAGCAATAATAAAAAAAGATGTGCCTAAAAAGCAATTAAAAGCCAGAATAAAAATGTTTACAGACATATTTGTTGATTACCCTTTTAATTGTGCAATACATAAAACTATATTAAAAGATTATTTTGAAAGTATATTAATAAATGTTCTCGTTTATAGTTGGTGCCGTACAATAAATAAAATTCTGTCTGGCAAAATCACATATCATGGTGATGACGAAATAAAATTATCAGCACAACAATATTATAACAAGCATAGATACCTTTTCAAACAAATAAATAAAATGTAAATTTAAAATTTGTATTTTATTTTCATACCCAAGTTTCTTACTAATTTAGTTGTTTTATATTTGATGAAGCTATGCTAATTCATTTCTATTTTAGAAATAATGTAGTATTACTTCACAAATATATGACAAGTATATTAGTAAGAAACTACATACCTAATTCACTTATTATTAAAACCTATATTCTGTGCCTAAACGTAGATACGTAAAAGCTATAGAAAATTATAGTTTTCGGATGCTGTTAATAGATGTCGCTACTGTGGTCAATTGACATTAGAAGTCAACAAAAAAGTTCGCGATTGAGCTCTCTATACCCCAACCTATTATTATTCCTCTATGCTTAGCTACGTGTTTACAGAAACGAAACGCAACTATCATTTGTTTTGCTTTGTTGATATTTTGTGCTTAAGACGCTATTCAGTTTTTAAACTTTTTTTTGTGTATTATTTTCGTATTTGTTAATTAATAATGGAAAAACAAAAACGTGAAAGAAGTGTGAATTTTAATCAAGAAGAAACAAACGGAGCTTCTTTACTTACTAGTTAACGGAGATTTTTTACTAAATAGCCCGTTGTAGTTTTTATATCACTTTCTATTAACGATAGAATATAAATAACAGCCCGCTTGGTAAGCCGAAATTGATTTCTAAAATCTTGATCGTCAAGTGATTCTCAATAATTAGATCTAGGGTTAATTACTCGATTCCTACGGGGTCGCGTAATACGTTCGAAATATTCATCTAATTCTTCTAAAAACTCAAATAAATCCATTTTAGAATATTTGTGACACTTGTGACTTCAATCGACGCAAAGCACACAATAATGGTCTAAAACTAAAACTATTTTCGTTCCCGTCAATTGAAACTTTTTTTTTATCTATCAGATAACGTCTTTATCAGCCACTTGAATCGGCTGATAACATATCTAATACTTTATCTGCCAGATATTTTTATCCGAGACCTGTGAAACCAAAAGTTGTAGTTTATCTGGCAGATAAGTTCCTGATAGACTATCAGGGACTTTATCAGCAACCGGTGAAACCGGCCCTTAGTCTTATCAAACTGTTTTCAAATTACTTTTAATTTAAATTTTATCCTATCAAATTGTGAAAATAGATAACATAAGTAAAGTTATTACATTTCAGCATATTTATTTCTTAGTCTACATAAGACTATAGAATAATATTAACCCATACCTAAATTAAAGTTAGATTTTTTTTATTTAAATACGCTGAAAAATATTGTACTTTAACATAAACTCAGTAATACTTCATAAAATAAATGATGTTGATATTACTTCCTTAGTGTTTCTTATCTACCTCTATGGCTTACACGCTGGTTTCAAAGGATCGTCAACCCTCAGGTTATATTTTCTGCTAAGTCAAAATAGAAAATTATAGTTACTATGTTGACTCGTGTCTAGATGGTTATAGTTATTTCATTATTTCTGATTTCTACAGACATTCTACATACAGGGACATCTGCCTCACTTAGAATCTGAGCAATATATATTGTCTATTTTAGATAAAGTGGTGATAATTGTATATTGTTTTTTTTTAATTTGATAATTATTTATTTTTAGTATAATTTTGTCAATCAATGGCCTACGGTAAGATAAAACAAACTGTCATGGATGGTCTATGTCACTTTGTTCCACAAACAGTTTTCTAAAAATAGTATTTTACTTCCAATTTGACATGGTAAAAAAAAACTAGATTGAAAAATCTGAATTCATTAAATTCATAAAACAGGGTTTATTCTGATAGGAGAAGACAAAACGCTAGTTCCAGGAGCAATATTGTGGATCAAAAAGAATTAAGCGACCACCGTTATTAATACATTGAACCTCCACAATACCCGGAGGATTTAATTCGGATGATATCTGGGGCCCACTAATTGCCAGCCATCTTACGAACGACGCCGGAGAAATTGTTTTTAATGAAATTTAACGAAAAATTCTCCATAAAGTCGAGCGATGGAATTTTTTTTTCCTCCCCTTGGATCCAATTAGAGAAAATAATTTTAGATTATGTTTGGTAACGAGATTCGCGAACTTGTTTGAACGAATTTTTTTAGGCCGCTCAATTACAAAACAAATTTCCTGTAGAATAGGATTGCTTTTTAGATGTACCTATATAACTATGTATGTAATAAGGTAAGCTACCATTAAATTTTATTAATGAATGAATGTACATGTTCATGAGTAGCAAAAATCTTTTAATAGTTTTTTTATTATTCGAAATATAATAAGGACATGCATGGCACCGGAGAAAACACAGGTTTCTGTGTGAACCAAAATGACAAATCAAATAGTAAATAGTGGTTGCAATCGTAACATTTTGATTCCCCATAAATCCCCAATCCCATTTTCAGTGCAGGTTTTCGGGATAAAATATAACCTATTAGCTTCCTAGGGTTTTAAACTACTCAAATACAAAAGCAAAAGAAGTTCCATATAAACGTTTTCACTTTTTTTAAACACATTAGATGTGAAAATTACACTTCTACGTGATAAGACGAATGTACCCTCCAAATTTCAAGTCCCTACGACCAGTGGTTTAGGCTATACGTTGTCTTTGTAAATAATATTATTCAATCATTCCCTTTAGGGTAACATAAAAAAAAGGACTTAATTAGCACATTTTAAATGTATATATACTGATAGCTTTGGTTTGCGATATTGCTAAAATACAAAAGAAAATTAAATAAATTAAAATAAATTCAAAAACTTAAACACGATTACAGCTTAATCAAGCGCTTTATAGTTCGAAATAATAATTTTAGATGTATTTTATAGCGATAGCCATATTAAAATGACCAAAGGACAGCGTAGTCGTATGCGACTGATCATAACAAAACAAACTGATTTGACTTGTTTCAAACATTTGAGAGCGCGATTTAGGTGTAGTCGGTTTAAGTTTTTGAACTAATTATTGTATACATATGTATAGATAAGTTGGTACGCAGATTCTTCTCAAATGTGAACTGTTATGGAGGATTTTAGTCACTTTGATAGAATACGTATCCCTCTGTAGCGTGGATGACCTCTGCTGCATCTGTTATAGCATTTTTAACAGTGCTGCCGAAAGTAACGATATTATATACCATACCTACTATATATACCACGGACGAAGTTGCGAGTGATCTAAAGCTAGTTTTTCAACAAACCAATAACCTACCAATAAAGACGTACCACAGTAAACAAACATAAATATGCCACCATAAATATTGTAATATAAAAAAACAACTATATAAAGTATTGCTATGCGCAAATCAATCATGCCAAAACGGTTATGCCGAAGTATATTATAAGTAAGAACATTATACTAAAAAGGGTTCCCAATAAAATTATGGCATCCTTAACCAAAATTAACCTGTTCAATACACCAGTGAAAATGAGCTTTGAATAAGAAATTCAGTATATTCAACTAGAATTGTTTCTCAGTGGAGTGTGATTTTTATTGCTGAATCTTCGAAGATAACATGTTGGATATTTTCTTTATTATACAGTACTGTCACGTTTCCAATACAAAAGTGTTGAATAAACAGGTAACACGAGGTTAAAGCACCGTCTGCCAAAAGTTTGGAACTTTCATGAAAATTTAGAGGCGATATTGAACGTCAGTTCTTAGAAGAAACGCTTATTAGATCAAAATTATGATTGAGAGCTGATACGAAACAAAATAATGGGTAAAGTTTTGTATTACTCGACAGTAACTCGTTATAAAGAGGTATAGACAATGTTTATTTTCAGAATAACATAGAATTTACTTGTTAATTAATTTTCGGGTTCAAAGTCTATAAGACAATGTTATAAAATGTGTTTTAAAGGATACTCACTCTGTTTGCCATTTCGTAACAAGAATTTAAATTTTATTTATTTATTAAATGTTATAATCAAACTGTAATTATGTTATACTTACGTCATTAATCAGCTAATTTGATACGGCTTATTAGATTACATATTTACATGAATAGTTTAAAAGTACGTTCGTTAAACTATTGGTTACTTAAGGTTGGTCGTTACTTAACACTCACCAATACACACTGGATCCGCGTGGTGATTTAATCTATTTTGATTCCATCCTGAGTAACTCAAAGGCATAGTAGATAAGCGCCGCGCCTCGCGTCAATGTTGCTAAGCATCTTTCGCAAGGGTCGGTCACGGGATGGATGACCAAAACATCTCGGGCATCTCTATGCTTCATAAAGCATGTTAAGCCATTGATCCCGGCTGCATTTGTATTGGAGTAACAATGTCACATCACTAGAAGGATGTTACCATAGAGGAGTAAAAACGATGTAAGATGTCTTCCTACTTGGTCTATGATGTCTTCCTTCGTGTGCGGTGTGTGTTAAGTAAAACGATGTGAGTCTAAATGTTAAATAAAGAAATATATGCAGAAGATTGATTTCCTTAAATTCACTATCCTCCATCCATAACCGTCAACAGGTTATGGGCCCAGGAAACTTTTGATTGATATTGATTACTGTTGCGCGAAACACGTGAGGTTATTAAAAAGAAAGATTTTGGAGTTCGGTGGAACAGACGGAATCACGATGGACGAAAAGAGATGTGTTGTACTGAACGGCAACAATTGGCCGGTATGGAAATTCCAAATTACGGTTTTATTAAAGGCAAGAAAATTGTTCGACATCGTTAATGGAAAAAGCATATTATCAAAGGAGGCTACATCAAAAGAGAAAGAGTTATGGGAAGAAAACGATTGTAAGGCGCAGGAGATTTTGGTTACAAGGATCGATGAGCAGGTTTTGACGTATCTATCGTCATGCAACACAAGCCAAGAAATGTGGAATAGACTTATCACTGTATATGAACCTTCTTCACAAGTTAGTGTTCACTTGATTCAACAGCAATTCTTTAACTTGAAGTTTGAGGAGCCCATTTTAAAGTTCATCTCCAGAATCGAAGAAATATCAAGCCAGCTTAGAAGTTTCAATGAAGCACCATCAGACAAAATGATTATAACAAAGATACTGATGACATTACCTGAGAAATATAAGTATTTTGTAAGTGCATGGGAGTCAGTACCAGAAAATCAGCAAAATGTGAAAGAGTTAACATCGAGATTGTTAATAGAAGAGGAAAGGAGTAACAAATCTGAGGAAGGTGGGTCGGGTTCATCGGCATTCCTTATGAGAAATATCAAGAGGAAGATTTCTAACAGTGAAAGTGAGCGTAAGTGTTTTTTGTGTGGTAAAGTTGGCCACTATAAGCGTGACTGTAGGCAAAGAAAATGTTATCGGTGCAACAAAATGGGTCACATAGCTACAGAGTGTAAGCAGCCTGTTAAGTGTTATCGGTGTAATAGAGTGGGACATTTATCTAGAGACTGTAAAACTGCAAAAATTAAAAATAAAAATGATAATGCCTTTTTGGTTCAGGAACCTTTCTTTAAAAATAGTTTAGAATTTATAATGGATTCAGGTGCAAGTGAACATATGACATATAAGAAAGATTGGCTTTCTAATTTTCTTAAAATTAATAAAAAGGTAATTGTTGGGGATGGTAAATATTTAAATGTAGAGGGAATTGGTAATATTAAGTTTTTGGCATTTGATGGAACAAAGTATTTACCTTCTGTAATGCATAATGTTTTGTATGTTCCTGATTTGAAAGCAAATTTATTTTCTGTAACAAAAGCAATTGATCATGGTTATATGTTAAAGTTAAGTAAAAATTACTGTAAATTTATGTCAGATAAAACAGTTGTTGCTCAAGCCAAACGAGTTGGAAATTTGTATTTAATGGATTTTAGAATTCAATGTTTATTTGATAGTTCTGTATTTTTGAGTTTATCTGAATGGCATGAGAGGTTAGCCCACCAAAATTTAAAACATGTAAAAGAAATATTAAAAAGACAGAATATTAAATATGAAGGGCAGATTGATTATTGTAGGTCTTGTATACAGGGGAAACAGCATAGGTTACCTTTCTTTGACAGTAATAGCCGTGCGAATCGACCTGGAGAATTGGTGCATGCAGACTTATGTGGTCCGATGGAAGTGCGTTCATTGGGAGGGTCATCATATTTCTTATTGTTTAAGGATGACTACAGCAATTACAGGTACGTCTATTTTCTTAAAAGTAAGCATGAAACGAAAGAGAGAATTAAAGCTTTTCTTATGCAGTTTGAGAATGAGTTTGAGTGTAAGGTTAAAAGGCTTAGAACAGATGGAGGTGGTGAATTTAAAAATAGGGATTTAGAAATGATACTAAGAAAGAAAGGTATTGTACATGAAACCACTGTAGCATACACACCAGAACAGAATGGAAGGATAGAAAGAGAAATGCGAACAATAGTAGAGTCAGCTAGAACTATGATGATTAATGCTAATGTTGGTAAAGAATTGTGGGCAGAAGCAGTAAGTAATGCAGTGTACACAATAAATAGAACAGGCAATAGTAGCCAAAAGGGTAAAACTCCATATGAACTGTTGTATAAGAAAAGTTATGATATAAATAATTTGAAAATTTTTGGAACTGAAGTTTATGTACACATTCCTAAACAAAAGAGACAAAAGTGGGACGTGAAAGGAATAAAGGGAAGATTTGTAGGTTATGGCAGTTATAGTAAAGGTTATAGAGTGTGGTTTGAAGATAAAGGAGAAGTTGAAATAATGAGAGATGTAGTGTTCTTACATGGAAGATTTAACAAAGAAGAGTTAAAACAAACTAATGAGAAGAAAGTTAGTAGCATGTATGAGAAAGAAGAAAGTAATGAGATAGATAAAAATGAAAAATTGATGGACAAAGGTGAGAGTGAAGAAGAACAATATGAGGAATACATCGAAACTGAAAATATAGAGGAAGAACAGGGAAGAGCATCTAAAGAACAGGAAAGAAAACAAAAACAGATTAAAGAAAACCGAAAAATAACAAAGCAGAGTGACACAGATACAGAATATGAAGAAGAAGAATATTTGGAAGAGGAGTGGTTTAGTCCTGATGAAACTAATGTCAAAGAAGAAAAAGTAAGAAGAAAAATAAAGAAACCAAAATGGAGAGAAGACTATGAACTAGGAATGATGGTACAAGGAGAAGAGGAATTAAGTTATGAAGATGCAATAAATGGTAAAGACAGTAAGAAATGGATAGAGGCAATAAATGAGGAGTTAAAAATGTTGAAGAAGAATAAAACATGGATTGAGACTGAGTTACCAAAAGAGAAGAAAGCAATTGATAGTAAGTGGGTTTTCAAAATAAAGAAAGATGGAAATACTAGTGATAAAATATATAAAGCTAGATTGGTAGCAAGAGGATTCAAGCAAGAAGATAAGTTTGATCATTCAGAAGTTTATGCGCCAGTTGCAAAATTACCAACGTTGCGGATTTTAATGGCTATTGTTAGCAAATATAATCTGCATATGGATCAAATGGATGTTACGAGGGTCAAACTGAAAGTTCTTAGAAAATCAAAAACTGATTACATTAGCCAGTTATTAGTTTTATTATATCTTTTCAAAATATTGTCCATTCACGTCAATACACCGCTGCATGCGATGGAACCACTGGGAAAAGTACTTTGCCCACTCGTCCTTAGGGGTCTCTTCAATGGCATCGCGATACGCAACCACCGCTTCTTCAGCATTCATAAACCGCTTTCCTTTAAGTTTTTCTTTAATTTTTGGAAATAAATAAAAATCACAAGGCGCGAGGTCGGGGCTATACGGCGGGTGACCCAGTAATTCAACGTTTGATGTCGCCAAATAGTCGATCGTTCGCTTGGCGGTGTGCGACGAGGCGTTGTCGTGGTGAAGGAGGATCCTACTGCGAGGTCGTTTCTCTCGAACTTTTTCCAAGACAAGTGGCAAACAATTGGTAGTGTACCATTCTGCAGAAACTGTTTTTTGATCCTCTAACACAATTGTTGCAAAATGACCTATCCTTCCAAAGAACGAGGCCACCATTTTTTTTCCCGCACTTCGATCTCTCTTCACTTTAGTTGGCAACTCCTCGAAAGGAAACACCCACTGAGCAGATTGTCTTTTGGTTTTAGGATCATAACAGTAAATCCAGCTTTCGTCACCTGTTAGTATGTCGAACACAGCATTTGAGTCACCTCCGTTAAATCTTTCAATCATTTTACGACACCAATCCACACGATGGAGTTTTTGAGCCTCAGTCAAATTATGAGGTATCCACCGAGCGCAAAGCTTCCTGACCGCTAAATGTTCGTGGAGGATTTTGTGCACTTGACTCATACCGATGCCTAAGCTTGTCCGAATCTGTTGATAGGTCACTCTTTTGTCAGTCTCTATCATACGCCGCACAACACAGATGTTATCTTCAGTCGTCGCCGTAGAAGGCCGTCCCTCACGTAAATCATCAGTGAGATTAGTGCGACCACGTTTAAACTCATTAAACCAGTTGTAAACAGTCGCACGAGATGGGGCTTCATCGTGAAAGGCCAATCGTAGTCTATCATAACTTTCTTGTTGACTTAAATGACATCGAAAGTCATAAAAAATCATTGCACGAAAATTTTCTCGTGTTAAATTCATGATGACGTGACACAGACAATTTTCAATTTGCCGCCAAATCGTAAAACAAATGACAAATGAATGAAATATATACTCAGTAATATTGGCAAAGAGTTATATTTTCAAATTTTAGAATTATTTTTTTATTATATTGTTTATAAGTGGCCAGTTCTAAGAACTTTCAGTTTGACCCTCGTAGAAGTGCCTTCTTACATGGAGAAATAAATGAAGAGGTATATCTAGAAAAACCCAGAGGTATGAAAGAAGATGGTAAGGTACTGAAACTTCAAAAGTCACTTTATGGACTCAAAAAGTCACCCAGATATTGGAATATGAAATTTGATCAATTAATGATTCAGGAAGGGTTTATACGTAGTAAATGTGATTATTGCTTATATTACAAAGAAGGTGTTAAATTCTACTTGTTACTATATGTTGATGATATATTGTTGATTGCAGAAAATAAAAGAAGTATAGAGGAAATTAAGAGAGTATTAAAAGGAAATTTTGAAATGAAAGATATGAAAGGTGTTAGCAAGTATTTAGGTATAAATATAAAGAAAAATGAATCAACAATAGAACTTGATCAAGAAGATTACTTAAAGAAAATTTTAAAGGAATACAAAATGGAAGATTGTAAACCAGTATCTACACCTATGGAACCTGGATTGAAAATTTTAAAAGGCAAGCAGTTCAATGAAGTTTTAATAAGAAAATGCAGAAAGCTTATAGGTAGTCTCATGTATGCAATGTTAGGTACTAGACCTGACATATGTTTTGTTTTGAGTTATTTAAGTAGGTTTCAAGGATGTGCAAATGAGGATGTATGGAAGGGTCTGAAACGTATATTGAGGTATATAAAAGGTACTTTGAATGTTAAATTAGTTTATAAAATAGGTTCAGCGAATGTTAGTACTCCACTGGTAGGCTATGTTGATGCAGATTGGGGAGGTGATGATGCAGACAGGAAATCCACATCAGGATTCATTATGAAGGTATATGGTTGTACAGTATCTTGGGCATCATGTAAGCAACAATGTGTTGCATTATCTTCTACAGAGGCCGAATATGTAGCTCTTGCAAAAGGTATTATGGAGGGATGTTGGATAAGAAATTTAATGAAAGAACTTAATTTTGAATGTAACAATGTAACTATTTTTGAGGATAATCAATCTGCAATTCATATAGCTAAAAATCCAGAACATCATAAGAGACTAAAACACATAGATTTGAAATTTCATTTTATTAGGGAGAAAGTAGAGAAGAATATTGTTATGCTAAAATATATTAAGAGTGAGGATCAAATAGCTGATGTTTGTACTAAGCCATTAAGTAAATTGAAGTTTGAAACTTGTAGAGCTAAATTGTTTTAAAGTTTAAGTAAGGAATAGAGAAGTGTTAAATTTAATATTTAGTTTTAGTGATGTAACATTGAGGAAGGGTATTGGAGTAACAATGTCACATCACTAGAAGGATGTTACCATAGAGGAGTAAAAACGATGTAAGATGTCTTCCTACTTGGTCTATGATGTCTTCCTTCGTGTGCGGTGTGTGTTAAGTAAAACGATGTGAGTCTAAATGTTAAATAAAGAAATATATGCAGAAGATTGGTTTCCTTAAATTCACTATCCTCCATCCATAACCGTCAACAATTTGCAGCCACTGATACTCTCTTATCCGAGTTGGGCTCACATACGAACCGTAACATTTTATTGTGCGAACAGAGTAGGAGTCATTGAGTTGTACGAAGTCTCATTATGTGTGTATACACGATTCGACTGGTAGGTCGTCGCTGAAATCAATATCCGAGATGGGTATATTAAATATTACTTTATAGTGAACTTTAGTTATAAAGGTCAATGACTACCATTTCTACTCGACGCCTACACAAATTACTCATGTAGATAAATTTAGCATCCTTATTGGATGTATAAACTATATTTAAATGCTTCTTAATATTGCTATTAAATTTGTACAAACATTTAAAATAAGCCATTTATAAAATTTGGATATAAAATCACATCCAATACAAAAGGCTACCCAGTTAAAGGACTCACTGGGTCGTACTGGTCGGGCGGAAGTCTTCCCACTAAAAACGTATAGTTAATATCATAAATATGAATTCTGAGGTGAACATAACTGCTTGTCATGATGAGTATTCTGTTTTATCCACAGAAATTAATTGTTTTATATACTTTTGTGGTTTTATCTCTTCATATTTTTCTTTTTATTGTAATAGATAGAGTATATTTTACTTTTGCTTTTTCCTTCTTCTACTTTTTTTCAATTTTAGTATCAGCTTAAACGATCACAAATTTACTATATCTCAAACCATTGCTTTCATACCTTGTGTTTGTAACATGAACACCCGAGTAGGAGGAAGCTATTCAAAATATTTAATAACCCGTCGGGATTCGAGGTAGTGCAATAAATTCACAGCCGCGGGCACAAGCGGCGTGTGTATGCAACGCTTGCGACGGAACGGGACGTAGTTCATGAGACAGATGGCGCTGTTTAGAATTCCTTGTTCGAATTTGAACCATTTTCGAAATATTCGACCAAGTACTGGTGCTAGGCTAACTCTCAATATCATGTGATGTGGTAAAACCAGTTTAAACAATTCAATAAGCATTTAATTATGTGTTTGTGTGTTTTATTCTTTTATTTATTGTGTTTTATTCCTTGTCTTTTTAATAATCTCTGTATGATGTAGTTGTGTATTGCATTCTGAATAAATGGATTATCTATCTATCTATCTAATCTGCACAATACATGATAAGATTTTGATAAAAATATTAGATAAACAGTCGTTTGAACTGAAAACATAAAAAAGGACATCCTAAATATTTTTAGCTAAAATATATGATGAGCTAGTATTATTTATAAAAATGATAATATCAATGTAAACAAGCATAGATTATCAAATATTAAATATAAGGGTAAAGAGTATAAGGGTAAATTGTTAAATAAGTTTTTGATGAATAGCTTCTCCTAGTCTATCAGTTGATGTATCTTGACTATACCTACATTTTAATTGAGCATGTATAATCAAAACCAAATTCTTAATTGTCTTTTTTATCATAAATAAATTCTTAGTAATCATAAATGAAAATTGTTTCGTTTTAATAATTAAACTAAAAGAATTATCATAAGCTCCTCGGTTACCTCTTAAAACTATTATGCAGAAACTTAATTGTACCCTCGTCACCGAATCGTGGTGGGTAACCCTTGGAATAAAATAAATTTAAACTTTTCGAGGCTGACGTACCTAGCTATAACGTGGGTAGAGCTCATCTGAATGCAGGCAGTGAACATTGTCCATTAATAATCAGTACACCTGTATGTGATGAGGATGGCAATAAGGGTGTAGCGGCAACTCTTATTGCTATCAAGAAAACTGGACAAATCAATTTAATACGAGGGTCAGTAGTACTATACTGTTATAAAACAATCTCGAACTCGTCGTCAAACGCAACGCTGCCATCATCAAGCGCAGCAAATAAAACCTTTATTACCTTTTGAAGTAGGTTTTTTAACTGAATAGCATTTATGTTCCTACCTGTTTGGTTAACTATTCATACAGGAATAATCCAATATGGTAGAATCAATGACTTAACGGTCCCTACAAAGTTTGAGGGCTCGAAACAATAAATATTTGATCACCAATCTGATAAAAAAGATACTTTATATCATCATTTGCAGATTCGACGCGCTTATCACCATTTTAATTAACTATTTTGAAGACAACGGGCAATGATCGATATAAATTAATATATTTAATTTATGCTATATCACAAATAAAATTCCGTCAATTAATCTTTAATTCTTCAACTCAAAATTTCAACTTAACATTCCTCATCGGATCTGTGTCCATTCACACTGCATTCTACTTTAATTATCCTATTAATATTATAAAGGCGAAAGTTTGTAAGTATGGATGTATGGATGTTTGTTACTCTTTCACGAAAAAACTACTGGACGGATTTGGATAAAACTTTACAGCAATATAGGTTATACATCAGAATAACACATAGGGTACTTTTTACTGGGAAAACTTCTCACTCCCACGGGATACCGACTTCCACGCGGACGAAGTCGCGGGCGTCCACTAGTCTAATATAAAGAAAAGGGATAAAGGTCAATACTAATAGTAAATTTATACTGTATCAAGAGTATCAATAGTGTAGTAGATAAGCACTGTGGCCAGCGATCGTTGTTGTTAAGCAACTTTCGAAATGGTTGGTCAAGGGAGGGGTAATCAAAAATTATTAAGAAGGCACGTTAAGCCGTTGATCTCGGCTGCATTTGCAGTCGTAAATACCCTCCAACCTGCATTCAGTTACTGTGGAAGGTTATGGCCCATCTTCCTTAACCATCCATAAGGGAAGCCTGAATCCCTGCAGTAGGGACGTAAAAGGGCTGATGATTATGACTGTATCACGAATGATATTCCGTCAATTCATATCAAATTCTTCAACTCAGAATTTGAATTTAACATTCCTCGTCTGATTCGTGCCAATTCACCCTGCATATCCATTATTGTTCGCAGTACTCTCCGAGTATAATGATACCTTCACAAATAAGTTGGCCACACAAAGCCAGTTGTTAGCCTTGTATCGAGCCGCGAGGTGATTAGCAATGCAGATGTGCGAACATTCTCGCACCACGGGGACCTTTGTTCTGGATTTAGTTGGCTTTGATTGCCCCATACACGTACGTAAAAGTTACTGTAGCGATATGCATATGTATGATTGGGATATAAAATCTGGGGTGAAAAGTAGTATACGTATAAAGATCGAATCCATATTGAAATCGAAATATTATAAATACGTACAATATGTTTTTGGGTATTTAGACTAAGAATATAAACCACATAATGGTTATTTTATTGACACTCATTTATATATTAAATTAGAATTAATAAATCCCAAACTATATCCCAAATATTATGTCTAAATAATCAAAGGGAACACAATGCCAGATTACATTTTCATTTGTAAAAACATAAAAATTTACTTCAATTAGAATGGAAAACTTAATGAATTTCTTTTTCTAACACTCATTCAGGACTTTTCATTTTAACCAACTTCAAAATCAAAAAAGGAGTAGGTTATTCAAATCCAATTCAGTCCTTCTCTCTACTCTCAATACAAAATTTCACATAAAATTTTCAGCTTCCTGATTGATAGTTTAACTTATAACAACCAACAGTCACAGTTTTACTTACCAAAGAATCTCCTTAAGTGTCCCAAACAAAAGTTCCCGACCGATGAGTTGTTTAAAAACCCCTGGTCCGATCGGGGCGGTCCGAGTTCATTACCGAGACTTACATCTTTTGAAGTTCCCGATAGTTTGTCCCGAACAACTTATATGGGCAAAGTGGCCTTTCAAAAGATTCCGTTCGGCCGAGGGAATTTTTAATGCATGTTCCTATAATTCTTTTTGATGTTCTCTTTAGACAGATATAGCGTCTTTAAGTTTATGAGGGTTCCTTCGATTTAACATAACATTATAAGCAGTATATGTAATGTTGTCTGTCATTCATTTGTTAATAGTATCAATGCAATTCACTGATTCCTAACTTATCCTATTTGTTACTTCAAGAAAAAAAATAATCACAATTAAATTTGATATACGAATATTCTAAGCCTGCATTAATATTTAGGCTACTTTTTAATCGACTTAAAAAGGAGGTTATCAATTTGAGGTGTATGTATTTAATTGAATGAAACGGTGATAACTTCTATTATTAAAAAAAGAAATAAAAACTAAGAAACAAAATTTCGATTTAATTTAAATGTGTTTAATTCTTTTTATGTTTTTAATCCCACTCAACTGTTCTCTAAGGAGAAATATACTATCAATTCGTCGTGGAAAACACGTGGGTGAAAAACCTATGTCGGAAATCAAGTTCTCAATATCCTGATAGTATAATACAGTTAATTAATTTTACAAGACAAATATCATTTAATAAATATGGAACTGTGAACGCAAAAATGCTCAAATATAATAATTTACTAGAATGTTTAGTGCGAAACAATTAGATATTAAAGGTTAATAAAAATTCCATACTTACAAGTTATTTGCGTTACTCGCGGGAAACTAGTATCAACATCGTCCGGAGCGTGAACCTGTAAGCTGTTGTCATAAATTATAAGGGGCAACGGAAAAATAAATGCTAGTGAAGCTGTTGTAGATATTAAGTATTGTGAATCAAACCTTTTAGACAATGGTTAATAATTTTTTTTGACAATGTCATACGCTATTGTTTTAGCAATCAATAAAAAGTGTCTTGGAACCGAAATTTCGCCATCTTTCGATTATTTCATTTTAATTTTTCCATGTACAATTATTAATTCATTCACTTGATATTGGCAGAATTATACGAAATGCGCAGATAAACCATTAACAAAAGAAGAAGAAGAAGAAGAAAAAATCTATTCGTAGTTGTACACTTATTGTGTTAAAATTTAGAAATGAGACATAAATTTCTGCAAGAAATAATGCCTGCAGGAACGCGAATAGATAAAAACACACAGATAACATTAGTGAGAGTTTATAATAACCTCTTTATATAAAGTTATATGCAAATTAAATAAAAGTATTTAATTTGCATAAGTAAACTTAATTCAGATTTGGCATGGGCCTTCCTTTATATGTTTTAGTTTTAAATCTAATGCACATATCTGATAAATAACGCGTAACGCGTGAAAAATACAGTAAGCAATTGTTTTGTGAAAACATCTATAAATACCATATTAAATGACCATATTTGTATTTATTAAATATTTAGTAAAACAATAAATTTGAGATTAAAGTGATACTTTACAGTAAGAAAACGATTAAAGCATAAAGCATGATGATAGAGTATAGAGAAGCATTACTTTTTTAGAAAAGAAAATCGCTAAATCTCATGACCTAAGGCTTAAGTCCCCTCGGTATTTCTCTATGAAATACCGTCGCTTGAAGAACGAAGTGAGAATATGTTGTAAAGTGCTAGATTCCCGACGCGACACCTTTTATGACATTTTTACATGCAACCGGGCGTTGTATAGAGGCTTCGAATACTTTGAAATTTTAACATTATTTGAAGACATGTTTTTCTGAAGACGCTCTTTATAAACCAGCTTAGAATATTTAAAGACATTATCGATGATATATTAGGTCTTTACCTATGAAATTGCTGTAAATGCATGAAAATTTCATGAAGTAATTGAAGCGTATTTTTTTCTATATATTTCAATTATTTAAAGTAATCCCTCATCTAATTATTGCATCTTTGCCAACGCATTTATAGCTTATTGATGTGGTTCCTGAGGAAATCAGCTGGACGGGAAGCAAAAAAATCTTCAAAGGCATTTTGTGCTGCCTCTCGGGTATTCAATTTTTTCCTGCCATAAGTTATCCAAAAGCTATTTTGCGCTGGCGATCATTGAGTTCTTGGGGTACTATTTGTCAAGCTTTTTACCTTGCCAATTTGACGCAAATGGACCAGTATTGTACTGATGCTAATGTCGAAAGCTGCTGCTAATTCAGCAGTAGATTGATTTCTATCAGCTTCCACAATCGCCTTTAATACGACATTGTCGAATTAAAGGCAACAAATGACGTTTTTAGAGAAAAGAATTCCATGTTTTGAAAATAAAATTAATTTGAAATTAGAAATATCAGCCAAATAAAATATATTTTGATTTGAAATGGCCAGAACGGCAGAACGGCAGTTTCATAAGTAAAACCTATTATTAAGAGACTTGTTTGAAATTAACTTATAGTTTGGTGATGTTAGAACCATGGAATTTTTTATAGACATACGCTGTATTTACGTATCTTCAAGATAATTTTGATCAGTTTTATTCTCTCAATTTTATGTAAAAACAAAACTACAAATCTAATTTCGGTTAAATTTTGAAGAAAATATGTCAAGAATATACTCTTTTAAACAAATAAAAAAATTTGTAAGATTTCTCCACATAGATATCTATACAAATATTATAAGGAGTAAAGATTTTTATTATTTGTTGTTTGCTAGGTTTAGAAACTATTGAACCGATTTTAAAAATTCTTTCACCTATGGGAAACTACATAATAATTGAGGAATACTACTGAAAATATTATTACCACACAGTCGATGTTACGGGCAATAACTAGTTTTAATATAAACAACACATAGTTTAATATAGACTCAATATTGGTGTTCTCGCATTCACGTAACCCCATTTTGGATTTCGCGCGAATTCGACGATTTTATTACAAGCAAGATAAATAGCACTGCAACAACAACACATACCCGTTCCGACGTTGCCCGATGCCACAGTAAAAATCATAACAGAAGGATTTTCATCAACTTTGAATATTAAAAATAGTTAATTTGAAAACTCCGCTTAAAAGTTACAGTCGTTCATAATCATGCTATTAATATCACCACCACACAGGCCTTCCCTATGATTTTTTATAATATAATTCATAAATAACTAGCCATAATCAAAAGCCCAGCGTCAATTGGCGGCTGCTAACAACTCCTAATGTCCTCAGGGCTAACGACTAAACGTGCCATGAGAATGGAGCAGCTCGAGATAATACATTTTAGTCACCTCTTTTAAGAACTGCCCTTGTAAAAGTTTATTGAATATTCGCATTCCAGATAGGGTTGCCAGATAATAGGGATTCGTGAGGATTGTCCACATATTCCGTATGATGTCCAGAGTCCCAAATAAAAAACAAATATTGCTACGTTGTTATCTATATAAGCATTAAAACTTGCAAAATTAGTGAACTATATATTAAATTTACATGTACAAAAAAAATTACAATAAAACTATACAATAAAAAAATGAAACAGATTATATAACACAAATATTAGGTAGGTTTTATTAAATCTCAGGATCGTTAAGGTAGGGTTCTTTTTCTGTATAAGTCATCAACTAATAGTATAGAGAGTGTGGCACGATACCGTCCTTGATGGTGGTCGAGGTGTGTGCAGGATGTGGAAGAGAAAAACAGACCAGCAGCAGCAGCAGGATAGAAAGGCAGAGTGAGATTCTTCGTTCTACTTTAAGTCCAGAACTTGCTCCCTAGAAATTCGAGTAGAGCCGGTGTGAGCATGGTGATCAGTTATCACCTTGACTGCGCCATCAGATTTGTAGTTGAAGGGTAACGTGCTATTGCGTAGGATTATATAGTTATCAATATGAGGCAGTCAAGGTGTACGGCAACATAAATCTATTTACAATATTAACTTTGTCTTGTAATCTTACTAAGAACACAATACATTATTTACAATATATATACAACTTACCCGATTACGGGGATTAACTTATTTATTATAGTAAGGTATTTAAATTCAAAAAATATTTAATTGTAACTTTAGTATACAGCTTATTAAATAATTTATCAGTTCTGTACAATCATCCAAGTAGTTTTAAGTACGCAGATGCTAGCTGACAAGGATACGATCTTGTTCCTTTTTTAAAATTCGCGCGGTTTCGGCGAGAGCTCGAAGCGCGGCCAACTAGATTTCAGTTTCTTATTTTTTTATTAAGAGTGCGTTTTGAATTTGCTAGTTTTTTTATTGCGTTTTGTTTTTGTATATTTAAGTTATTAACTATTTATATGTAGATACATTTTTAATGTCTTTATATATATATTTAATAATTATATATAAGATTTTAAAATAATTTTGTTGGTAGTGTCACGCTATACGTGACAATATGTCCTAACAAAAATTGTTAGATTCTGTAAAATCGAATTCCAACTATATGTGACAATATAGAAAAATATAATAAGTAGGTATATAAGCTATTTAAATGTTATATTATTATGTGATCCCATGATCTGCCAAAAAAGTAGATACTTGGTTTTACTTTAAAATTTAATCAATAAATAATGAGCTTTTCCAATTTTGTCCAGATATTTAGCCTCCCCATCTGGCAACCCTAATTCCAGGCTGAACGCGCTAACGATTAATAAATCAAATTAAATAAAATCATTTAATTAGTCTCGGCTGTTACAATAACTTGTGGAAGTCGTAACTCTATGCCATCGGTTCGTAAATCTACGACGGGTAACCTTGTATCGAGAAGAACCGGCCAGAAATCCCTGTTTTATTTCATATAGATATATCAAGATTGAAAAATGACTTAATTAAATATAAAATCACTTTCCATTACAATATTAGAAAATATAAAAAGTATATACTATATAATTAATACATGTATTAACTCGTCAATCGATTCACATGCCAAGTCAAACAAACTCACCTAATAAGTAAAAGTAGCTAATAATTTTTGATATATCTTGTTGCATCAGCTGCTGAATCTGTTTTGAATAAGACCTGGCACATAAGCAGCAAATATCTTTGGATAGTCTAGAATCAACATTTGTATGATAATGTTACACTGTATCTAAGGATCAATAAAGTCAAAGTTGATGCTACATTAACTAATTAACGTATCAGTACGCAACATAAATACCGTTAAAGACTTCCCTACTGCAGATATTAAATGGAAATATAATTAGGCACTGAAGGGTTATGTTGAAAGATTACTGCCTTTCTGTGAGTTATGGTGGTAATTGAACAAAAAGTATGGCAGAGTGACCGCGCGACTGCGTGAGTACAGAAAGAATCAGTTTGTCGGGCGTCCGGCCAAAACATGATTACGTTGGCATGAAACTCTACCACCCCCTTTCGCCGCATGATTTACTCACGCGTTTACATAAAAATAAAATTATACTCTTTTGAAATTTTATCTTGTTACATGTTACATATTGCGAACGTTTGAAAATTTTAAGGCTAATAGAGTTATTTCCAGCCTCCATATGGTAATATACAGGAAACAAAGTTAATTGTCTTTTTGGACATGTATGGATAATTTGTGTGTTGACGTGGTAATTATATTACATCGGGTATGTTTAAGGCAGATATCAGCTTTTCGAGGCAAAAACATCGCTCAAGCATCCCCGAGATGCAGAGCAGAGACGCCTTTACTGAACCTGGTTTTGATGGCCTACAGTTACTAATATATCGAGTCATGAATTTAGTTTGCGCTTTCGTAGTTTGCGCAGACCAGACCTACAAATACAAAGATGATCGAAAATATGGCTAGCATTTATAAATAATCTCCGTTTATAACCTTTAAAATAAAAGCTTTAGATTTTGGTCTTCGTTACATTCGAATAGGGTAAGGTACGCGGATTGTTTGATGGCGTGCTACTTAAATGCACTTCTGGTTACCACAATGTGTCTTTCCTCAACTAATTTTGAACACTGCCCCCACATTCTTACAATTTTAAATCAAGGGGAGAAATTTGACAGTTTTGTATAAGCTAACGTCTTGTTTACTTCACATCGATGAGTCACATTAGTTTTATCTTACTGTTCCTTAAATTTTGAATAGTTATTTTTATTATAAAATTGTTTACATCCTTTTGTTAACATAAATGTCTGATGTAAAATGTACAGATACAATAATTTTGTATTATGTAATTAAGTCGTTAAATTTGTATATGCCTATAAATTAACAAATCATTATAAGAAACGCTATGCAGATATTCTGTTATGGTATGTTGGCAACGCAATTACGGATAAATGTTTTGCAATTTTTCATTTTCTTCATGAAGATTTATATTCAAAGTAATACGAAAATATTTATACTGACAATCGTTAAATGTACATATATAGAAACTTATGATGTTTTCAATATTTAATGTGACTTGGCCTTATTATGTATTTAATATGAATTTTTTACAAGACACTCTGATAAAGTGGAAATTTCTAATTTCATTTCTTTTCTCTAAACTTTACAAAAGAACAATAGAATTTAATTAAACTGAACCATCAATTGACTATGTAAATGTAAAACAACCATATAGAAGTATAGTTTGATTATTAAGCCTTCATTTATCTGAAACTTCATGGTCCAACTCCTACAATTAAATGACCATTAGTAATTTTAAATTAAAAGGTTTGTGTATGAATGTTTCGTTTTTGACCCCCGACGAGAAACGAAAAGGAAGGGTGTTATAAGTTTGACCCCTTTTTCTGTCATTTGTGTTTGTGTGTGTGTGTGTGTGTGTGTGCGTGCGTGCGTGCGTGTGTGTGTGTGTGTGTGTGTGTGTGTGTGTGTGTGTGTATGTGTGTGTCTTTGTGTATTTTATTCGAAAGATAATTTTATCAATGTCCGGTCAAAATCCGCCCAGCCAATGAAGCTCACTAGTTGTTTTCCTGGCGCATATCGAGGTATATTGCAATATATTTTGGCATTTGTTTAGTATTCCGTGGTCGAATGTTCTTAAAATTTGGTATACATATGTAAACTCGAAGGTCAAACAATAATAAAGAAATCCTAATCCGATACTACAGCCAGGATCATCAGCAAAAGTACAAACTTTGAAAATATTACAGCACCCTAGTCGTGTTTAGACTTATTTTAAACAGGACTAAATTTCAGTTCAATGCAATGTTGACATTAGTCTGACCTGATGCTGCAGCCAGGAGTATCAGCGAAAGTACAAACCTTGAAAATAATGATAGTATTAAGAACTTTCATTTTGAAAACTAAATGGCTGCTCCTCTGCGTTATCGGATAGGGTACCATGCCACAATAACATAAGGATTATCTCCTCGCGGTAAAGGCGGTAAGCTATAGTTAGGTGGCCCAGCTTAAGTTATTAATAAAAGCTTTATTTTCGGTAGTCATTTTACCGAAGAACCTATTGTTAAAAGAAAACAGTATTCCTAAAAATGCAGTATTTAAGCATTATATAAAAATATATTTTCAAGAGTCTCTCATAAGTAAGGTACTACTTATTTCATTCAAGAAATTCTCTGGTTCTATTACAACTGCTTGTTGTTTCATTTATGAATAAAAATACTAAAACTTTAAAAAGGTTAAATTTAAAACCCCCCGAAAAAAATATTAAAACAAATATAAATTAACAGAAAAATATAAAACGGAAACAAAACCATTACAAATAATAAGCTATCAAAAAGTGAAAAATAAACACTTATAGTGTACTTATTGAAAAATGCTTAAAAAATCACTTTATCCCTGGCACTTTTACATATCCTTTGAGATGGGACTCGAACCTTTCGCAATCCGGGGGACTTCATTTACCACTGAGCGGATTAAATTACTATTTTTAAAGCGCGAATGTATTTAAATATTAAAAAAATATATATATAAAACTCTCAAAACATAAAAATTACACACTATAAAATACGTATTACAACATCCAAATAAAGAAAGATAGTGGGATGCCAACGCAATCATGGCCTGGCGCTGTTCCCACACTAAAAGGATTGTTTGTACAATCGATAGCACGTTGGGTCTATCCAAACCTACCAATTTACTTCAGTGAATCCAAAGCCTTAATGCTTTGAAACTTAAGTTTAATATCACCTGTGAACAAATGTTTTTGTGAAAGCTTGTGCTACTGTGTGTGCCACGGCCCGAGCCTTAACAATCTGTATATTTCAAAGGATTTACCTCAGAGATTGTTACTGTTTATAGAACAATTTATTTCCAAAAAGGAATGAATTTGACAATATTAATTAATTATTATCGAATAGTAATCTTCTGTCTTACCTCAAAAACAAATGCATTCTCCATATTTTTTACTAAATAGTCTCTCGGAAGTTGACTGGTGTGTTACAGTATAGATACAAATAAACGCTATAATAATATTTTGCATATAAAACAATTTTAGTCTACGTGTATATTATATACTAATGTTATAAAAATGAAAGATTTGATTGTTTATTTGCATTGAACAGGTTAATGGACCGATTTTATGATTGTATGTGTAACATAAGCATTACGAGAGTAGTAATATAACACTATGGTTTGCCATAAACATTTTAGTATTTGATAATAATACAAAACTCAATAACTCTTATTATTAGAAACACACAAACAAATTTATATTTCCCTCTTCAAATAAGAGTCTAATTTAAAGAGAGAGATGTAAATCTGTATAGCTCGAGCCCGTTGGACCAACGACTGAAACGTGAAGTGTGGACGCATCACAGTTTATATCCCACATCGCCAGCAATTTGCATCACAATGCGAAAAATTGCGTGCGCCCAAAATGGATATAGCATTTTTAAAAGCAACACCATTTTACATCGCTATTGGACTGCGAATTACATGTATACAATCAAACATCTGACTATTGACTATTACATCTGTTGATTCGAATGAATATAAAAAAAAAATGCTGCACAAAAGAATGATGAATATAATATCGCGGAAGTAGAAGAATTAAATAACAAACAAAAAATTATAAAGTGTTCAACGTAAAAAGACAACGTGCCCACAACCACCTAGAGTTATCTCAGGTCTGGTGATAGTACAAATATTGTTTTTTTTTCGTAATACAAGGGTTTTCGCTACTTAATCTGTTCAACTAAGATGTTGGTGGTGTGAACCACCGCCCACGAAAACATCCTCACGCTTCTAAGACAAAAAGTTCAGGAAAGTACAAATCTTTTATTATTGAGCCAATAAAAAAAAAAACAAAGTTGTGCATTAAATATAAATAAGATTTTCATTATTTGTAAAGTGAGCAGGACCCGCGTTCGATTATTTTAATTATTTATTTACATTGGCATCTACAGGCTACAATGTATATTCTAAATAGCAAAGTTAAATTCCAGACTGTAACCCAGGAATGCGTATGACAATGTATTAATTATATTCATAATATTCATTTTTAATATAGCATGTCAAATATATTAAAATTTATGTCGAGAATATGTAATTCAAATTTCAAATTCAATGTCGCTTAACTCAGTTTATGTAGACTCTTAACAAGCACTTGTCAAAGTTGAAATTTACGCAGTCGGTTCGATGTGAGAGGAAGATGTGTCAAATACAAATTGAAGTCGATTGGAATTTTGAAGAGGAACATTCGATTTTTTTGGCGTCATGATAATTATAATCTGTAGAGCAATACTTATTTGATCCGTGAGCCAGTTAAAATTTTCATGAATGATTTCCTCTAAGGTGTTAATTTGTAATAAACTAAATATAGTAAGAGTAAATTTTGCTCGACTCAATGATGACTACATATTTTTGGTAGTTTAATACATAAAGCTATTTATTTTGTGTCTGGTGATCTGTAAAAATACGACGGTACATTAATTTATTTTCTGACAGTCACGGATGACAGTGGTCATAACCATCAAATGGAATTGGTGAAAACTGAGGCGACTTCAGATAGAGATACGAAATAAGTAGAGGAAAAAAAAATAGGTATATTTATCGTTCATTTGCACCACATACACATCCATATGAAAGAGTAGAATATATCTAGAAAAGGAATACACAAAAAAAAAGATATATTTCTTATAAAAACAATATTTCTTAAATTTCAGATCTCTACACTTAAATTCTAAATTGAAACAAATACTTATATTTTATTCATAATAAAAAGTTTGGTAGATTAATTTCGCTTTCTGAACTGAGGCCGATATTTACATATCCGTTGTACGTAATGAGTCCTGTTAATGACACATTTGTGTAACTTAAATCATGTGTGATTTAGTCGGAAATGTTTATGTTCTAGTTTGCATTAAAAACAGATAATAGTACTTTAATAACAAGCCTCTTTACAAATATCATTCCCACATGATTGCAAATTTATTACGTAGCTAATTATCTCTATACAAAATACACGAAGGAAAAATATAATCTTGGAGGGGTTTTACTCAGTACAAGGATCTTTTTTCATACATTTCGACACTGATAATTAATAACATACTCTTCTTGAGTTTTCGATAATTTTATTTTCCAAAGGTCCTTCAAAATTCAAAGAGTTTAATTACAGCTACAACAATAAATATTGAAGCAACTTTTTTCCAATATATTGTATAACAATACCCGTTTATAACAAAGCCTTGTTAATAACTATAGGTCAAAATGAGGTTTCGTGCTAACGAACCTTCGTGGCGTGTTCCGCCGAGCTAACCAACAAAAGGCTCGCGTATTTCACCACCAAAATAGAGGTCGCTAATTACTGTTTTATTCAATGAAGGAAACGTAATAACGTCTCATACAACTGCGCAACCCAAAGGACTAACGCCATTTTAATTCATAATTGATGGTACAAACAAAGCGGAAAGATACACATCAGTTAAGAGAAGCCCCAGTGAAAACTGGGAATAACAGAGATGTAAATATATAGATACGTCTTAGCCACAAACCAGTGACAGCGTATCATGCTCTACAATAAAGAACTTTCACTTTTTGCTAATGGCATTTCACAATAGTGAACGTTTATATGTAAGTTTACATGAAAACGAAAACTAAGAGAAAGAAGAAGATAAACAAAAAAATTAGATTGTTATAGAAATGAATTCTTTTGTACTTCTTGATAAGTTCTTAAGGCTAATATTGAAATTGTTATCTCATTTTAAAAATACGCTCTAATGTAGGCGAATTCCAATGATGATGATTTAACATAAAAAGGGGTGATCGAAAGAAATTTTGGTATTGGAGATTACGCGCCTAAAGTGGCAACCATTTCAGCACATACCTCCTAGGACAAATGGCCAATCCATCATTAAACTTAATATTTTTTATTCCATGAGAGTATTTATCAAAAGATTATGCCAAGTCTGTCAAAAAACAAGTATCGAAGCATCAAGATTCTGCCTGATAGAGGGAACGGGTAGACATGCCTTTAGCGCATTGCTGGACGCATCTATGAATTTAAATCCCCGTGGAGTATAATTCGGTCGGTTCGCTTCGTTATTAAATTGTTCGTGAAGGCGAGATAACCCCAGGTTGGTTCCGTTCAACTTGGCTAACGAGGTAGCCGATTGCTCAGCGGTCGCTTTTTTGTAGCCACTGTATCCTTGGCTTCGTATTTGTTCCAGTTTTGATGCCCCCAACGATTGAAGCCATTTCAAAGTTCCCTCCACTTTCGATGTTTTGTTGATGGGTCAGTAAATATAGGTTAAAATAAATTCAACGTATTGCGTTTGAAATAACTACAAGGACTAGAAGTATAGGTAACTAAAGCGTTAATGACTTTTAGTGAATCAGGGAAATGTATTGAGCTCAATCCTGCTATCTGACAAATAAGTCTTATGGCTTATGTCCCAAATACTACTTAAAAAACCAACGGCATTGCCACTTAATTGATTCATATACACTAAAACGCGCTACGATGTACCCTCCCCAGGGGCGGGCTGAGACCCAATTTGAAAAGAATTTCGATTAACGTAAATAAATATCGTACATATTAATATTTTATCAATAGTATTTAATTATACTCAGAATTACCTGATCCATTAGTGGTAAAGACGGAAATTAATTATATATTACCTGTCTTTTTTTACGCATGAAATCATAACACCCAATAAGAAAAGATATCGGTTAACAGGTGTGTCGATGGTAACAAACTCAAAAGAGAAATAAATCTTTTATCAGATTATTTTCCGCGTCAAAGTCATTATCTAACGTTTTAAATTCTTGAGGGAGTTCTTAAATTATATATTTTTCAGCTCATTCATTATTATTAAAATTATTCAGTTGCATGTGACTTACAACACTAGTGGTTAGTGTTCGTTTGTGGGATTGGATTCTATTTGTAGAATAATTAAAACTAAGTGGGTAAGTAATAAATATTCCCAAGTGTTAAGCGAACAGTACTAGGGCCTCGTTCTATCCATAAAATATAATACTTTCATTTTGCTATTGTACTATACTGTACTATTTACTTGAAGTCCAATATTATTAGTTCAATGTCTTCCTCACAAATCCATGGTGGCGTACGTATATATTTATTATTTTGTGATATAATAACAAGAACTGTTTGATAAACGGTTGTAGTTGAAATACTATTAAACTTTCCATAATTACGCAAACACTAGCAGAATTGTCCTACAGTTGCCTTGTTGTCAGTACTAGTACAGTTTACTGAAGGTGCTATGAAGGTAGCTTCGGGTCGTCGACGTTTCGTGCAGGCAGTTTAAGGGCAGCCGAAGCGCGTAGGCCGCTCCCTGGAGACACGGATTTGATATAAGGGAACACCGCACACAAAGAGAATTACAATTGTTAAGATCACAGTTTGTTACTTCGGTACGTTGTAAATGTAAAATTATAATTTAGGAGAAAAAATCTAAGACAATAATGTCTACGTTATTGGATGGTTTACCATCTTTTTAAGGTAGAAAACGCACAGCAGCACATTGAACAACGCATATCAAATTCCTCTCATACGACCCTTTTTGCGACTTGATTCCATCTAAAGAGGAAGTCTTGTGTACCAGCAGTGGGAATATTAATATAATAATAATAATCACTTTATTTCTATCACAAAAGCTAGGTACGATCTTCTAACATGTAATTGCATGACAACAGAACGAGGATAAAATTGAAATATTTATTTATTGTGACGTATTATTCAGTGTAAGTTGACCGCCTTTCAGTATCGTCCAATACGGACAACTGCGTAATAAATTTCTTAGAAAGGACCATCGTGAAATGGATGCTTATCACGAACCGAGTCGGTTTCTCTCGGACGCCACTTAAATGCCCTGTTTTGTCTCGAAAGGGCTCACAGATTCGAATTGTTTCGACCTATTTATTTTTTTATCCCATTCCCTAGTAAGAGTCGTGGCTTAAGAAAATGGTTTTGAAAAGGACTGCGCACGTTGTACCGTATGTGCGTATATTTTTATTATCTTTCTGTTGAGAGCAACAGTCAAGAAAGGATTTTTATATATCTACACTTTTTATATATCTAAAAAGATTTGCTTTAAAAAGGTTAGGTCAAAAGAACGAAATAACTGACGTGTATTTTTGCTTACCATACCAGAAATAATATAGACTAAAGTATAAATATTATTTTTACTATTAATACTTTTAATATAAATGTGATTGACTAGCTTTTATAGCGACTTTTTCTGAGTAAATAAAAAATATTTAAAACTACTTACAACCTACAACAGGTTAAATTCTTATAGCCAGAGGTTTAACCGTCAAAGTAAGATGGATAAAATTACTTTCACATTTATAATTAGTAAGTACTTACTTTTAAATGTAGAAAAGATTAATTCTCAATTACTCAATACTTTGGGCCTTATATTGAAAGTTATGGGGAAATTTTGATATAGAAACGTTAATTTGGTCATTTAATAGCTGGGTATTGAACTAGACAGCTCAGTGATGGTGATATTAAAACTATCGACATGCACTCCACTCGACTACAGAGTTTATATCTATTGAATAATGAAAAGATCTTAGAACTGATCCATATTTATACTTTCATTTGTTTTGCTCAGCTAAAAGAAATTTTAATAAGTCTACCTAATTAAATTTTATGTATAGTAGACGGGGTATAATTCATTTTCGGGGTGTAATTCATTTAATATGTGGACATTATACGATTACGATAAAAAAACACGTAATACCATATCGATGTAATGCAAAAGTAAAGCTCAATGGTTTTATTATTTGGAGAAACAAAAACTAATTACAGTCTCATTTAAAAACATCAACTGAAACACTCCAGTGATTCTCAAACAACACGTTTACCAACAAACAGGAAATAATAAATTAAATTATGAAAATTTAAGCTATACACGTAACGCGTACATTATTATTATAATTTAACGAGTGTGAGTGATTAAAGGAAACAATGCTAAACTTGTTAACTGGACCACTCGTTAGGTGTTTGTGATAAATATTTTATAGCACAACACCGAAGCTTTGATTAGAGCAAATTAGCCGGTGTGTTAATTAATATTGGGTTGGCATCCTGAAGGAATGGCTTTAATTATAATAACGCTCCACACGTAAGCTTACTGAGAATTGAATTAAACAATTTTGCAGAGTTATCAAATTTGATAAACCCGTTAATTATTTATTATACGAGTTACTGCTTGACATACTTAAATTTCTCAAGTTAATTCTAATTAATTTGATAGCGAAGCATAACAGCGATTCGCTCACTGCACGTTAATAATAATAAACTATATTTAAAAATATGCTTTTTAAAATCTACATTTTATGGGTTATTTTAATCGAATTAATCAAGCGAAATCCAATTTAAGTATTCTTTATTCAAATAAACTTAATGAAAGCACTTTTGAATCATCTTAATGGGTGCAATTGCGAAATCAATCGATAGATGCTAATGTTGGAAATAAACGAAGTAATATAATTTATTGTTGTGCGCATAACAGACACAACAATATTAATGTGAATAAATAGATAAAGGAAAGAAAATAAAGAGAAGAATTTCATGACACTGAACTCAGTATAAGCAGTTGGCCTTAGCTTAAAACAAAATAGCAGAAGATAGGTGACTCTTCTAGCGCGTGGATCAAATCACCGTCAACTTATTTCACTCAGTCGCAGTGATGATATTAATATTAACAAAAAGATGAAGTTGCTCCAGCTATATTCACCTTAAGTGCTCGATAGCGCAGTAAGGCAACTTTTACATGAGCCGATCATAGGACAGTAGCGTAACTTACTATCTCGAACTCCTCCGTGCTTGAAAGGTCAATTGAAATGGTCAAGGTCCATTTGACTCCATCCATAGGGAAGACCGAAGCCCCAGCAATAGAAACATTAATAGGCTGGCGATGTTGATGAATAATGTTTACAAAAATACTGACTTGGTGAAACTAAAAATAAAACCAACTATTCTTCATTAGAAATTACCTGACTCAATAGAAACTCTCTCAGTCGCATCATCACCGTGACTTAACGCTACTATCACATAATGAAACACACCATAAAATAACCAAAGTGCCACTCATAAAGACTGCCACAATCGCACGATAAAGATTGTCGCCAGTTTACTGCCGCGCCGTTTGCACAGACATACAAATTTAAAGAGATGTTAAACTCCTTAAAACTTGGTCCACTTAAATCAAACAAGGTTAAATAAAAAATTTCGCTTATTATAACACATCGAGCAATAAAGGCAGATTGTTCCGTTAATTGTATATTAGGGTTGACAACCCCAACTTTTAAAAATGTGGATTTATGGTTAAAAAAGTCATCACGATTCAGTTTAAAAACAATATCATACATTAAATTCAATGAAATATTAACGTGATGTTTAGGATTCCGTACCCAAAGGATAAAGCAAGATACTATTGCTAAGACTCGACTGTCAGACTGTGATCAGTATCTTATGAACCGACATAGACAGTTGTAATTTTCAGTTTTACAGTTGAAAGTAGGTATTTATTAAAATATTTTTATTATATAATCTAACTAAAAATTAACAGATTTCGCAATTTTTCCTATATCTGTACTATATGACGTTTGTTCAGGACTCTTTTGTAAATATGCTTTATGGTTTAGTTATAAAGAAATAATTTGATTTTGATGTAATGTTTTTGAAGTAATAAATAAATATCTTTTGTTCTATGTCCTAAAATAATTGTTATAATTTTCCCGATTTCAAAATACCACGGTGAAATAAGATATTTAACGGATTAAACCACAACAATAATATGGCGAACGTAAGTGAATTAAAGAAGAACCGCAAAATAGCACGTATGTCGTATACTATTGCTGCCAAAAAATTAGAAGAGGCTATTGAAACAAAAATGCCAGGTCTCGAATTAAAAGGCTTGTATGAATCATTTAAAAGAAAAGCTGATGAATTGTTTACTGTTGATTCAGCATTGAAATCATACGTTGTTTCGGAAGATATTTCGGAGGAAGAAATGTTCGTTTTGTTAGATATTGAAGAAACCACGGAACGTGAAATGAGTTTTAACATCCTTAAGGCAAAATGTGACTCCATTCTACTACGTTTACTAAATAATAATGACAAAACAATTGTCGAAGCATTTTCAACCAAAAAGAAATTACAATTACCAACCTTGGAATTAAAACAATTCGACGGAAAAGTAGAGAATTAGATAGGTTTTTGGGGTCAATTCCGAAAAATAGATCAAGATACGACACTCGATGATGATGATGATAAGTTTCAGTATTTATTAAAAGCTACAGAACCGGGAACTCCTACTAGAAACTTGGTTGAAAGTTTTCCTCCCAGTGGTATCAATTACCACAAAGCATTAGAAGATTTAAAGACCCGATTTGCACGAGATGAGCTTATTATACAACATTATGTGAGGAAACTTCTTGAACTCGTACTTTCACAAACTCATAAGAAAGATACAGATTTGCAAGTATTGTACGACAAATTAAATACTCAGCTCAGAGGTCTTGAGACTTTAGGTGTAACGAGCGATAGATATGCAGCAATGTTATATCCACTAATCGAGTCGGCTATACCAGAGGAGACCTTGCGACTATGGGAACGATCAGTTAAACGCTCTGACTGCGGAGAGCTTGAACAGTTAATGACGTTTTTGAAATCTGAGGTCGAGTGTGAAGAAAAAGTTCAAATTGCTAAAAATAGCTTCAGTGCAACGGCATAGAAGCAACGGACAAAAAGGAGTTGTATAGGAAGTCGGCCATCAACAAATCAGATATTGGATCTAGTTCGATGACAGACAAAACTTCAACATGCATCTGGTGTGAAAAAACCACCCACAAGAGTTCCGAGTGTATTCGTACTAAGGATATGTCGCTAGAAGAAAGAAAAAATTTCTGAAAGCAAAAAGAGCATGCATGATTTGTTTAAGGGTAGGTCACTATGCAAATACTTGTCGGAGCTATCCAAAATGCTTACACTGTACAAAGAGGCATAATTTTGTGATGTGTCCTAGTTACAGCCAGAAAGAAGGTAATTTACTGGCACAAAACAAATCATGTGACAATGCGACGTCAAGCAATACTTGTCATTGTGAGTTATCTATCACTAGGGACAATAAAGAACAAAAACAAAGTGTAGATTGCTTGTTTTTTTTATTTCAATCAAATTTCTATAATATTATGTTAATTTCTTTCTAACTTGAGCTTCTTTCTCACTAATATTAACTTGGTAAGAGCTTTGTGTTATTAGTTAGTAGTAGACAAGATAAATTTTATTTATTTAATATTTAAAAACACTTTTGACACTTAGATATTAAAATGGATTCTGACCCTCCTGACCCACCAGACCCACCTGATATTGAAGTTGTGTCCCCTCCGATATTTTCTCAATCCTCTTCATTGCTTGACATGAAAATTGATTCTCGAAAACATAAATTACCGGTAGAGAAGGATACAAATTTAGACAAACGTACTAGAAATATTAATGATATTGACTCGTCGGTTTCTATACAGAATATTTATACACATCCTTGTCTCACACAAGAACATAGCTATAGTCACGATGATCGTGGACCATTCATTGTACATGTCAGTAGCACAGAACCCGACCCTGCGGTAGGTACAACTATCCGACCTATCAAATTTGAACAACTTATCCATAAACATAAAATTGTTAATATTGTTAAAGGTGGTATCAAGATTATGGGTAGAAATAAAATTGAAATTGAATTTAAATCCGGTCTTGATGCGAATAACTTCATTTCCTCAAATTTTATTATCCGTTATAAATTCAAAGCATTGATTCCTGCTTACAATATCACCCGAATGGGTATTGTCAGGAACATCCCTGTTGACTGGTCTCTCGATGAATTAATTGAATCTATTGAACTTCCTGAAGGTTGTGGAAAAATTTTAAAAGCTGGAAGACTGAATAGGAAATCTGTACTGAATAATAAAGGATTCCTACCCAAACTGTTGTTCTAACATTCGAAGGTCACCTTCTTCCTAAGAGAATCTACTCATACTCTACTTCTCTCCCTGTGGAGACATATCAACTACGACCATTCAATGTCACAACTGTTGTAGGTTTGGCCATGTTAAAGTGCAATGTCGCTCAAAACCTAGGTGTTATCGTTGTGCCCAGGAGCATTCTGGTGACGGTTGTCCCATCCCAGAAAATCAATCCACCTGCCTACATTGTTCTGGAGGACACTTTGCGACAAATAGAGGTTGTCCAGAATTTTCTAGACAACACAATATTAAAAGAGTAATGTCCCAAGAAAATGTGTCGTATCTGGAAGCTTCTGCCCGATTCCCTTCTGTCCGTCATCCCTACTCCGATGTCACGAAATTGCCTAGTCCCTCTAACATTCCAACTCAGTCCCGTTATATCATGCCGTTATAAAGAAATCGAGCTTGACAACCAGGGTGAGACCTGTATTTGATGCATCGGCAAAAGACATTAACGGAAGGTCTTTAAATAGTTCCTTAGAACCGGGCTTAAATTTATTAGAGCTAATACCAACTTTATTAATCGGTTTTCGTAAGTATGCGGTTGGTGTTACTGCTGACATTAAAAAGGCTTTCTTACAAATTAGCCTAGCTGTTGCCGACCGAAAATTTTTACAGTTTTTATGGTGGTCAGACGACAAACGTACCGAACTCATTACGTATCGACATTGCAGAGTTGTATTTGGAATCACTTCTAGTCCTTTCTTATTAAATGCTACAATACGATATCATTTGGATAGTAATAATTTTCCTAATAATTTGAAGAGTACAGCCGATAAATTAAAACACTCGTTTTATGTGGACAACTGTCTTACTAGTTGTGCGTCACACGAAGACGCTGTAGTATTCCAGGAGGTGTCGGTGACCCTAATGTCACTGGCGAAGATGGAGTTAAGGGCGTGGGTAACTGGCCCTTCAGACAAAGAAACTGTCATTTCGACGTTAGGTGTATTATGGAATAATAAAGAAGACACTTTATTCGTTAATTTGAAAGGCCTTCAATATAAAGATGAAAAAATTTCAAACAGATTTATTTTATCTTTAGCACGTAAAATATATGATCCTATAGGATATACTACTCCTGTCGCTTTGATACCTAAATTATTATTAAAAAAGTTATATGAGCTGAAACTTTCGTGGGATGATGATATACCATCGGAATTGTGACGGAACACACCGCGATATAAATATATATAATATATATATCACCGTTACTTTGAATAATAAATAAATAAAAAAAACACAAATGGCAAATAAATAATGACAATACTCATGGCTGTAATCATATCGTTTTATTTATTTCTTGAAACAATAGTCTAGAAATGATAGTCTTGCCATCTCTCGGACTAGATGCAAAATTCATTGTATTATCCATATATGTCGTACCTAGTACCTTAAATACAGAGCAGCTAGTTTACAAGATTCATACTAGGCGGCGCTCATTTTTAAAAAAAAAGAAATAAAATTCACGAACTAATAGATTTGGTTAGTTAGCGGAAATTGTATTTGAATATATTAATAAAGTTGGTAATTAAATTTATTGATCATTAAATCTTCTTAAAAGGATCCTAATAGATATTGTACATTTCATTGTATTATCTGTATATTGTAGTAGTTCCACATCATAGTAACTTAATATAGGTATATATATATATAGTTTGGTAACTCAACACTAGATGGCGCTCATTTCACGAACAAATAGATTTAGCTAGTAAGTCGTAATTGAATAATATTAATAAAGTTTGTAATAAAAATTATTGATGGCTATATTCTCTTAAAAGGTTCTTAATAGTTTTTGAAAATATATAGTAAGCTAATAACTGAAAATTTAATGCAAAAAGATTAATTATTCCACTGTAAATACCTTTTTTGTTATCAGGCTCAAGTGATTAATAAATGCACTAAAAGAGAAAGGAGCAAGGAAGAGTCATTGTCTAATCTCGATAAATAATGAATTATTTACCTATTAATGGAATTCGATAAACATTTTAGAAACATTCTATAAAACAATTCGTGTTATTGTTAAAGGAATTTAAATGGTTCCTAAGGTTCTGGTTGCCAGGACATGATTATGGGTGTTAATGAGTTATGATTAAAATATAAAATTTTGTTAGGGAGTTTATTTGACGACGACACTAAGACAGATTATTATTGAATATACCGAAACATTTAATATGTACATTCTATTTGTGATTTATCGTTTTTTTAGAATAATTTACTAGAATATCACGATATTTAATAATGGATTTGACTGTTTGAGGGGATGGGTACCTAAACTTAAGCGAATGAACTCGTTGATGTGTGTGTAGAAGGTTCTAGAAGGATAAGTGTATAAAAGGAAGTAGGCAGGAGATTCTGGACCTTTTTCGGCGAGTGAGATCAACGGGTGCGGAACTCTGGTAGTCGGTCAGTGTGTGTTCAAGTAGAAGCAGAACAAGGGCGAAGCGCTGGAGGAGGAGCTGTCGATACGGGTTTGAGCATAAACATAGCTGAGTGGTTTAACAGGTTTGGGTTCAGGGCTTCCGCTTTGGACCACAAGTAAGTGCTATTAGGGAACGTAGTTATATCAATTTTTATATTTTTCTGACATAGATATGAAAGTAATATCCGATACGTTCTTAGTAAATAATATAATCTTGAAAATGCAACGATTTACAGTAATTCAAAATAGTATGTATGAATAATGGATGACGAATTTTGAAGTATCCTTGAAATTGATAGGAAAACCCTACAGCGGTATATTATTGCAGATAAATTATGATAAGGGGTTATTATCAAATAGGATTTATGTGTGTGTTTTATCATTAATTACTTTATAATTATGTCTTTCAGATGTTTTATATTATACTATCTATTTATATATATAACATACTACTCAAATAACAGATAACTAATCTGACATAAGAAAATATTACCACTTTGAATTAATCTAGTCAGTTTCATAATTCTAATTTTCAATTTCAATTTCTATCGGTGCAGATTGGAATGAGAATTCTTATGTGTTTCACTTTTTTCTTATTTGGACTCTTTTGAGTCTGTTCATACTGTTTTTTATTACTAGGTTTTCATAGTTTTCAAAGAAGTCACAATATTGGGTTGTTCCAATCATTCGTTAATATCGCAGGTGTTGTTCGCCATTTGAATGAATGGTTCGGTGAGATACCAGTATCAATGACGCCTATCCTATACTGGGTCAGGATGGTGATCACCGCCAGTATCGGAAGTGTGAGAGATAGCTCGGTTGATTACTTGTGCCATCAGTTCAGTGGAGGGCAAATAATCCTGTTATATTTACAAATAATTATAGGGCTTCGCTTTAGTGTCGTTCTGATGTGGTAGCTAATGTTCCTAGGCGTGTGTTCCATATTGGTGAGGTCCTGTGCGATATCGTGTTAGTTGTCTCCTTATCCCGTACTGGAGTGGTCGAAATGGCGCATTCCCCGTGGTACCGGTGGACGATAGCTAATGCTATGTCAAACTATGTTCCATTGTCTTTATGGAGGACATCAGTCTGGGGATATTAACGAACCATATAGGGTTTTCTTTTGCTCTTTTGCAGAGCAATTCTTTTTTTTTGGAGGTGTAGTTTTATTTTCTGGTTAGAAAGGTATTCCTTGCTGGACCGGTTAGAGTTAATAATGGTTAAGGGGCCGTGTGGTGGGCCCTGGGCTTTGAGCGTGGTTGGGGCTCGAAAGCACTTTAAACATCAGCAATGCTGTATTTATTTTCTTTTATTTACATATTTTCTGGCATTGTTGTTGTTTACTTACCTTATTTTCTTTACTACCTAACAGACTCATTCTATAACTTTCATTCAAATATTTAAGCTTAATTTAGTAAACAAACATTTCTTACATTTTATTTGTTTACCAAAGAAGAAACATTTACTTTTATTATTTTATATACAACTATATTTTATCACCTTTTAGTGTTATTTTAATTTAATAGTTTAAGATCTAATCTTCTCCATGCCCTCAATAACATATACTCTAACCACTCACATTCACCTTCATACAAAGAATCTGAGGTACAAATATAAATATAAATATAATACACAACGAAGAATCCTGCCACTAGACGATCACAACTTTATAATTATGGCCAAATAAATAATTAAGTTAATATTTATTTTATTAAAGATTTATTTAAATTCTTTATACGCAGTTAACTATTTATATATTATTTTTAATGGGAGAGGGGGGGTATTGTTACAGAATACAGTGTTGAATTTTTGCAGTGGGCTAGAAAACTTCATTTCATGGATTCTGTGCGCATACCACGACGTTTAACTGGGGGCGACATAAGCCAGTGCAAGTTATCAATTCATACCTTTTGTGATGCTAGTATAGCTGCTTATGCTGCTGCCGTATTTCTTCGCAGCGAGTTTCAAAGTAGAGTGACAGTGCAGTTATTATTGGCTAAGTCTAGGGTATCTCCTAGCAAAGAAACCGTTTCAATACCTCGCCTGGAGCTACTCGCCGCCACTATAGGGACTAGACATTAGATATAACACATGTTTGTTACTTTTGGTCTGACTCTAATGTTGTTCTTTCATGGATTAAGAATGAGGGAGATTGGGCAGTATTCGTTAAAAACCGCGTGAAAGAAATTCGCAAAGAAACAAATACTGTCGATTGGCATTTCATTCAAGGCACGTTGAATCCAGCAGATCTTCCATCTAGGGGTTGCCAAGCGGACGCGTTGCTGAAGTCCTCATGGTGGGAAGGTCCAGATTGGTTATAGCAAAGACAAGATGAATGGCCAATTACTCAAGAATACTATAAACCAGATTTGTTATCAACGAAAGGTGTGAATAGTAATAATTTCGTTGTAGAAGGTACAGATTTTTTTTCTAATAACCTTTTATATTTTTCTAAATATAGCTTAATAAAGAGAATGCTTGCCTGGGTTTTGCGATTTTAATTATTTATATTTAATTATAATCTTAAGAATGTAACAAGAAAACAGAGCTATTTAGAAATGGAAGAAATAGACACCGCTGAAATGGTTTTATTTAAGTTAATACAAAAGGAAGCATTTGGGGATAAAAGAATGTATAAAAATGTATGTACAATAGTCGATTCAATGGATTAATACGTGTAAAAACGAAGTTGTTTTCCGAAGATGTTCCTTCAAGTTACAGGTATCCTATTCTACTTCCCGGAAAACACGTGATTGTAGAAAGGTTAGTGTCACAAAAACACGAACAGCTTTTTCATGCGGGAATGCAAACATTGTTAGCGAATCTAAGACAAAAATTTTGCATAACGGGTATAAGAAATTTAGCAATGAAGATATCCAGAAGATGCGTTATTTGCAGAAAGCAAAAAGGAAAATCTTGTTCAACACCACTTATGCCCTTACCCACTAATCGAACCGAGGCTGGTAAGCCATTTGAAATCAGTAGTGTGGATTTAGCGGGGCCGTTTTTCCTACGTAATGGGGAGAAAGTGTGGATGGTACTATATACATGTGCTGTTTACAGGGCTATTCATTTAGAGTTAGTTACGTCTTTATCCACTTTGATGTCTTTTAGGAGATTTATTGCCCGACGAGGTAGGATTTCTACCATATACTCAGATAACGGCACCAATTTTGTCGGAGCGAGAAATCTATTTAAGCTCATAAATTGGTCTGAAGTAGTGTCGGAGGCTACAATTCGGAGTATAAATTGGATACTGATCCCTCCGGGTTCACTGTGGTGGGGAGGGTGGTACGAGCGCATGATAAGAACAGTGAAAGAGCTGCTTAGGCGCGTACTTGGTCGAGCTTCTCTGACATATATTGAGATGGAGACTATTTTAGTGGAGTGTGAAGCTATCATCAATTCACGACCACTGAGTTACATTGTCGACGATGTGGACATTTTATTACAGCCAATTACGCCAGCATCTTTTTTACAACCTTTAAGTTGTACTGATGTAACGGACTTAGATAATTTGGATGGCAAGAGTCTGAACGTACGGATCAAATATTTACAAAAATTAAGGAATGACCTGAAGGTACGTTTTCGAAACGAGTATTTAGCACTATTAGTACTGAAAGGAAAGGACGCGAATCACACTTTAAAAGTGGGTGATGTTGTTTTGGTGGAAACTCCAGAAAAACGAGTTAGGTGGCCATTAGGTCGTAGAGTTACATGAGGGCAAGGATGGCATATGTAGGGTGGCTTCAGTTAAGACAGCTACAGGTGTCTTAACTCGAACAGTCAAAAAATTATACCCACTCGAATGTCATTACTAATAGAATAATACTCGCACTATTAGTAATAAATACTAACCATGCTTATAGCAGGTGTGGTGTTAGCAGGTAAAAAGTTGTATAAAATTGTATTTTTATTAATTTTTTTTTTTTATTTTTGTTTTGGCCGTTGGAGGATGTTCAGGACTCTTTTGTAAATATGCTTTATGGTTTAGTTATAAAGAAATAATTTGATTATGATGTAATGTTTTTGAAGTAAAAAAAAAATATCTTTTGTTCTGTCCTAAAATAATTGTTATAATTTTTCCCGATTTCAAAATACCACGGTGAAATAAGATATTTAAAGGATTAAACCACAACAACGTTACTTCGTTCCAATTTTCACAATTCTAAGTTCTAGAGAAGTACCATGTAGGTTTTGATACCCTTGCGAGTTTTGAAAATTTGCGGCATAAACGGCTGTATTGTTTGATTACGTTGGCTGAGAAGTTTCATTTATTCACATCTCCAAGAGTCAGTAGACCTAAGTACTTACATAAATTTTAGCTTGGGTCTGTAAGGATTCCGTTTTCTCTTTTCGAGGTACGAAACCCTAAAAACATGTCAGACTTGGTTCCCGTATCTACCTATTGTCAACGATAATAAACTTTGGTCTTCAGTTTTTCCACGTTGGCATGTCCAAAGAGACGTTTTTTTCCCATTAACAGATTATGATCTTACATAGTAACTAACTATATCGTTCTTAGCTATTTTTTATTATTTAGGTTGAAGGGGCTAATCAGTTTCTAATGGAACTGTAGTCACTGCAACCTATAAGATCTTTTGTGACTCGCCGCCATAGTCATAGTAGCTTCTTTAGCCTGGGAGCTTCTAAGAAGTCTGTGATGTTTCTGGCTTTCAGAGCTTTAATATCATTTGGACTGGTTATGTGTCATCCTAGATGGATGCTTCGTTTGTGGATCAACAGTACGCATTCACATAGGAGGTGTTCTAATGTTTCACGCTCCTGTTTACAGTACCTTCAAATGTCAGTGTCACTTAATTTCATGTGAAATTGGTGTCTGTTTAGTTTACAGTGCCCAGTTAAAGCCCGTACAATCCTTCGGGTGTTAAATCTGCTTAGCTTCAAAAGCTCTGCAGTAAATTTTTGCAAATAACCTTTAATAAGAGAGTTAGCCTAATTTAATCCCAGTTGATGCTGTCAGTATTCTTTTGAATCACGTTGAAGGTCGTCCCTTAGGTTTTGCATCGCATGATTCTTTGGTATTCCGCAGAAGAGTTCTGTGCTCCTGTTCTTGTCAATTCATATCTGATTTCATTTCCTTCGATGCTGGAGTGATCTGGTACCCATTTGAGAATAATGTTATTTCTTTGCCCCAGTTCATTATGTTGGTCAATACAGTCCTTTACCAGCTTTGATCTTATTGTGTTCGATTGTATGACATTCAGTGCTGCTTGGCTGTCAGAAAAGATGTAAATGGTTTGATGTATGTAGTTACGTTGGATGATGACTTCCGCGCGTTCTAAAATAGCGTATACTTCAGCCTGAAAAATGGGAAAGTTTGTACCAAGGTTTACACTTTTTCTTAATCTCGATATTTCGCCATATATTCCATATTCCTAGACATATCTAAGCAACAGTGAAACCAATACCATAGAAGAAAAAAGAGATAAACAAAAATATAATTCACCGATTCAATATAATATAAGATTATAGTACAAGTAATATAAAAAGGTAGGTACAAAGTACCTTATTTATCATTTCATTTCCTGAACGTTTTTCGTGTGGCTACGCAGTTCCAAACGACATCTTACTGTTATAACCCATGATAAAGCATAGCCGTGTATCTGAGCAAATTCGAATAAATGAGTGGGTCGTGCGGGCTCCTTACTTACGGCATATTTATTTTTATAAAGGACTACGTAGCACCTCCATAAACCAGAGTCCTGGCTCGGAAAGGTATCAGCGCTCGCACACTTTGGTAATGCTTGAAATAACCAAATCTGCAATAAAATTTGCATTTATACATTGATGAATTATTGACATAATTGCATATGCCACATATATACATGATTGAAATTCATAAATATTCAAATCAGACAACCTTACTATAAAATCCATTAGCTGTTTTATTACATATTAAATTAGATCATAAATAATTTCAAAACCCAATTTAAAATTCAAGTTCAATAAAACTGCAAGCCTTTTAAATAATGAAAAATTGATTAAAAAATTATGCATGCAAATTGACCATTTATAATAATAAACGAGCATATCGGCAAGCGAAAATGCGATTTAACCGAAAATTACTGATTTCAAAAAGTACCTACGTCAGATTATTACAGTATCGTATTTTACGATGTCTCCTTCTATACAATGTTCAATATCTGTATTTAGGCTTTACTGGTTTATATTATAGTATTTGAATATTTTTATAAATATAGTAATAGATTCGAGAACAGCAGGCTAGTACTTTTTCAAAAATATACATTTAAAACCTTAAATAGATAGAAAAAAATGGAAATGGAATAATATTTAAAATAATACTTTTTTCTCCCGCACAAACTGCAATTTTTCATTCACAATGATATATTGATATTAGAACATATATTAACATTAATAATTAGAACATATTTTTAAGTTTTGTAAAAATATTTCTTTTTACTGGTTAGGTGAATCGCCTGAACATTCAGTCACCACACCAGTTCCCTTGGGTCATGCATAATTTAACAATTACAGCGGTTGCCCAGTTTTCGTAAAGGTTATGGGTTCGAATACCATCTCGAGCATCTAAGACTGGTGAATGTTTAAGCATTTTATTCCCGGACTACACGAAGTTTCCTGGGTTAACAAGTAATTTAAATTGCCAAAATCAGTTCTATTTTTTAAGCTTTTCTATCGCCAGCTGCTTTCAAACTTATCTCACATACTCATAAGTATAATATCATTAGTGTGTCAATTATCAAGCACCTAGTACAACAACTCGGTAATACTATACCTTACTAACTCTTTAAGATGCTATTAAAACTTATCAACTGTTAGGGATTGTTTTAATACCAATAACTTTTGGAGTGAATCTTGAAGTTAATCTCACCCTATTTGCATTATATTAAACATTTACGTTGAGTTTAGGACATAGTTAAAATTTAATCAAAATTGTATCAAAGGAGATTTAGACTCAGAAAAGTTCGTCACACGTTCATTTTCTGTGCTAGAAAAAATATTGTTAGTTCTAACATCATCATGGCTGATGATGTGTTCGCACTGTTGGGCATAGGTTTCTCCAAGCGCACGCCATCAAACATCTTTGGATATGCGGTCTCCACTTTGGACTTTGTTTGTCCCACCGATTGTCGGATAATGTGGCCTGCCCATTGCCATTTCAACTTATCTGTATCGATTACTTTAGTTCTTTGAAGAATCACCTCACTCGAACACCTATAGTCAAAATATTTCGATTCTCGATACTAACTCATTAATAATACCTACCAGTATGAGGAGACTTTAAATTTATTAGAAACTATATTAGTTCAAGAAATATAAACATTGCTGTCCAATATCACTTCAACATTCGATGATCATTCTAAAAATATCAATGATACGAGATTGGGACTCCCCCAGACGCCCCTCGACCCTCGCAGATGGTCAGTATATCGTTAATATTTGATTAATCTAACATCACGGTACACGTGTTAAGTAATATTTCCACTGGGAATATGAAGCGATAGAATATTTCTAAGCAACCAGTTGATTGGTTAACACATATTTGCTAATTCAAAGAATTCCTAATATAGGTAATCAAGCACCAAAAACCGTCCAAAAGTAAAAGAACAACGAGAAAAGTCGTATCAAGTCTCTGGGTTTAAGCTTAGGTGATCAAGAACCTATGAGTATTATTTATAAAGTTATTTAAGTCATACATATGGATTCAGATATCCATTTCGATTTTAACGTAAGAATTTTATACAATTCATAGAGATACCTTTTGGGTTTCCAAGTGAAGCCTATATTTTAACTCTAGTGATGAAGTTATGCACTAGCTAGCTGAATATTGCATAAATAAACGAAAATATCTATAGTTTTTATTCAATATACAAGTCATTCAAGAGGGAGATTTATATGTATGATACAGGATCAAACGGGCGAAGCCGCTAATGAAATCCTAATTTATTATAAATTAACAATGAAAATACAAATGTACATTAACGTCTATATCACAAATCATATGATCACGCCACATAAAAATCAAAGAACAAAATTTTTTTTAAGATTTTCATACAGCTAATGATTTATCACATCTCATTCGCATCGCATGCCCGTGGATTTGTGCCGTTTCCCGAGGATTTGCCGCCGGCAGTGGATTATAGCCCGGAAATAGGCCGTAGCGTCCGAACGAATTGACGGACAAACTTCATCAACGCGAACGTGTCCGATCTATTATGCGCACCGAATCATGTTACATGTCAGTAACACGATGCGCATTTTATTTGCAGTACCGCAAGGATACAACCTGGACCACAAATTAATTAACCTGCGATATTATAGTTTCAAGAGCATCTTTCACAAAAGCCATTCATTGGAAGGGTGACTAAATTTCTTATCTTTGGTCATATCAAATGCATGTTAGGTCATTAGTCTTGGCTGCGTCTGTAATCGTTAACATCAACTGTGGAGATATGATAAAAGGTCGATGACGAGGACTATTCTTTATTCCCTTACCTTTTTTAAAAATAAATGAATATGTTTTCCAATGTCTTTAGAGACTGCTAAAATAATAGATGACACTCCAGATAATCTTCGACCTAGCAGAGCCTTTACAAGGATAAAAAATTGTTCTTACTATAACTAAAAAACAAAGCGTACATCCAAAAAGGTATACCGTAAAAGTGATTAACTGACAAAAACGTATATGGTCCTCTGAGAAATCACAGGCTGTGTGCCGGCGCGCCCCGTCCGCTCTCCCACTGAATATTTCAAAGGAGGATGCCAACCAGAGAACATAGGAGAGGCTAGAATATCTCCTACCTACAAATACTAACACATTTCTTTACAATGAGGAAGTATTTAAAAAAAATAAAGAAACTACAAAAAATTATGTTACTAGATGGCAGCACAAATTGTTGGATCTAAACGTCAATTCATGACGTTTAACCAAAGAGAATAGATTTGTTAGTGTTGTTATGGATCTGATAACTTGGATTAATATCGAGTTGAAATTTAACTAGTTCGAGTTATGCAATCGCAACTCGATTAATACAAAGTAATCTTTGAATAAATTTATTTTTTATTTGTATAGAGGAAAATGGAAACTAACATAATGGAAGTGAGCACAGAGGCTTTTTAAATTTATGGAAATCAATTGAATGCTGTGATATAATTAAAAGTGGCATCTAACTACGGTATACAATAATATTACGTTTTATAAATAAAATAGGTACTTATGTCATAGTAGGTCTAGGAATTTTCATTTTAATATTTAACAAAAGTTCTGAAAAAATAACAACTAGGTAAGTTAGTTTTATTGCTATTAGTTGTTTGTTGAACTTACAACAACAAAACTACATCAATTCTCAATATTTTTTTTATATTATGTATGGTGAATGAATGAATAGGGTTTATTTATCAGCAACAAAAGTCATAAAAACAATAATTTTTAAGAAAAATCCGTTTATTATCTATAAACTTACACGATATGTATCAAATATACTATATATTCGTACAAAATAACATAACTGCTGGTTAAAATGACGTTTGTGCAAAGTGTAACGTGCAAATAACTTGTGCTTTCGAAATTTTTTAAGACTTTATAAAACTATTATCAGTTATTAAATCTTATATTCATAATTAAATCATCTTAATAAACATTCAGCAATTAACAAGAAACGTCTGCTCTAAACGAACAGCAAGGTTGTAACTTTAAATTTCAAATGTCAAAGACACGTACAGTAATTATATTGCTACTGATCTTGCATGTCGACGGCGGACGTCGAGCCATGTGTTAAGTTAATTCGTACGGCGGGTTTGTTCTTTCTGGTTCTTACATTGTTAATAATAATTTGAATTCCTACACAACCTACTCTAGAAATCCGTTTTATTGAAATATATTATTTACTAAGTACCTAGAGTTGTTATGGTCTCTTAAAATCTCTGCGGTGGTATCGTGTGCGTTAGGTGGTTACGATCCCTCAAATATAGTATAGTTGAGTTGTTTGGTTGAAATTAAAAAAGCAGCCCTTGCTAAGTTTCTTGCCGTTTCTTGTCAGTAAGAGATCTCCCGCCTTAGTTTTGCGAACCATTGGTAAAGTTTTCGACTTTCACAAGTACTATGTAACAGTCTAGATTGAATTGATTTTGATATTTATATTAATAACATTCGTTTTGTGGATGCATAATGACACTTCATCTTCATCATCATTTTTGTTCTCCATTCCAAACCTGAATTCGACGAAAGTTACGAGCAACCAATAAGTTGGCTCATCACTAATGTTGACGTATCAACCAAACATCGTTCCTTTACACGTAACATAATAAACAACTTGAACTTACAATTAAAATAAATTAAAATTAGTTTGAATGTGAGACATTATAAGAAACACAAAACGATGTCATATTTATTAATCGAAAATACTCAATTTACATTTATTACGTCAGAAATAAAATTTGAATGAACATCATAAACAAAATCCAAAACTCGCGAGTGACATCTAGTATGATTTCAAGAACTAATTTTTATTTTTTAAATACTTCCTCATTACGTTCGAAGTCTGTACCTATGCGTTATTACTAAATCACGTATTATTCACAAGACACAATTTACTTTAGAAAACAAACCAAATTTTCAACTTATTTACATATAACAGAACTTACAACAAGCGAGAGGAAGCGATGAGATGCAACGTTATCATAAATAAACGAAATCAAACCATCTATGGTTTGATTTAATCAATTCAATCAAACCATCTATGGTTTGATTTCGTTTATTTCCATGAACTAAACATATTTGGTTCCATCTATGGTTTGATATATTAAAAAATGTGTTTCTGTGTGCTCACGATAAAAATCACTTTTTACAATAGGTCTAGAATTGATATTATACTTTTCCAAATTGCAATTGATATTTAAACTATAAAAATGACAAAGTTTTTAAAACGTTAAATTTTATGATTACCTGCTTATAATTACGTCGTACGTGGACGGCGTGAACTTATTAATGATTCCATGAAATGTTATTTCATGAACAAATTAAAATAATGTGGAAACATAGCGTTAATACTTGTTTTTATATTTTGATAAAAAAGGAGAAAAAGAAAATTAAACGAGGCCCTTCTAAAATGTTCTGTAATACAGATGTTTCGTCTAAGCTCTATCGAAATAATTGGTGGCACCTTAGTAGTTTAGAAATGCCTGCTATAGAAAAATACATTTTTAATATTATTACTACTGAAAGTTCAACAATTATGCATAGGTAATATATAAAACTAAGACCAGCGTTGTTTTGTTGCGATTCAGTGTGTAATGATTCCTATAAGAGATTTTGAATAAAATTAATATGAAATTATGACGTTATATTTTCTAAACCATTCTCGTATATATAAGATCGATTTTTATGTATGATTATATTTATATGATAATTAATTGTTAAACCTATATTATCTCGACTTTTTGCGTACTTCGGAAGGCACGTTAAGCCGTTGGTCCCCGCTGTATCTATTTACACCCACCAATCTTCACCGGGAGCCGCGTAGTGAGTCATGGCCGATTCTACTTATTCGATTCCTTCTATAGGGAAGGCCTAAGCCCCAGAAGTGGAGAATAGACTGATGAAGATGAGATTAATATCAATTGTTCATTATTTTGTCCTCAATTCAAGATTGTTTATCTGGACAAATTAAATATAATTTCATGGCGAAAGAGCCCACCTTTTAATAAAACAAACCAATTACCAAGAAAACTTTTATCTACTTAATTGGTTTATTTTTATTACTAAACTTATATTAGAAATTTTGTTCGCGTAAACTTCCCAATTGTTAGCCCTAATTAACCTTTAATTAAGGTTAATTCGTTTATTTATCTCTAAGCTATATACTAAAATGATGTTTCGAAATAGGTTATAAGACCTCTCAAAACACAACAATAAAACACTTGCCCCAGCTATTCCGAGATAATATATATATGTCGGCGAGAAGGCGCTTCGATTGTGCGAAACGCCATCTGTCACCTGCAGCTGTCATCTGTCAAGATCTATGATGCTTTGCGAAACGTCAAGTTATGACATTGACGGCTGTCATCTCTTGGGAGTGGTCTATGCTTGTTCGAAGATGGCACTTTACGTTGTGCGGCCATATTGAGCGGACGCAAGCGCAGAACTCTCCGCGTTTCGTATCGCAATCCGTCTGCATCGAGTTATTATTAATGTACTCCGATTAGATAATTAAGTAATTCAACTAAATAACTGATTTGTGATCTATATGCGATCTTATTTCGAAGGAATATCTCGACCACTAGTCAGATTGCGGATGTTGACTAACCTAACTTTCCGCCGGCCCCCCATGACTTTACGACATCAGAAGTTGGGATGTAACCTACCAAGTGGACACATAGATATCATGGATATGGAGAATCTTATTGCAGTAACAAAATCAAAACTTTCTCGCCCTCATCTACGTCATGACTGGGCCGTCGTCGAGTCACATGTGCATCTGCCCGAATTCGATCCTGACAAAATACAAGAAGAATCACTTGAAGCCTTCGTAAGAAGAACTAAGCGTTCCTAATATGAAGAACAGTAACCTGAACGCTGCTGTCACGTTTTTCAATTATGAAGCAGATGGTAACTACTCTCAAGATGCCTGTAGCTGAAGAAGATGCAACGGTGGCAAGCCTGATGGTTCGTCTGCTGGTATTGCTAGTGAGCGACATGTGGACGTCTGCACCATTGCTACCCTTGCTAGTATTTTGCAGCATTTTGGTGAGTCGTTTTCATTTTGTTTTGATACTGGAGTCGAGCGCTCCCTTATAACGTAATTAATATCGTGAATAATTCATGGCAATCGAATTAGCAACACTATTAAAATTACTGGTATTGGTGATAGGAGTGTTTATAGTATCGTGCAGATTTTAGTTATGTTTCAGATTGACGATATTGCTTTTTAATTTCTCTTTCATGTTCTCTTGGACCTTCAACTAGTTTTAATTAGGTAGTTCAACAAAACTTATTCTTTGTAACTGTTTTTTCTCTCCTATTTTTTTGTAAAGCAGTAGTATGTAAGTCGCTCAGGTTGTTTACATCTTCCGGGCCTTCGTAGTCGTAGGCGTAAATCGGGCTAGATTTCCCGTCGCATTGCGGCCACGTTTGTGAGTGGCGTGCGTTGGCTAGGAGATGTAAACGATCGCTATTGGTTCGTCACAAAGAGACGACGATTGTGTATGGGTACCGGATGGAGGTCACCCGTGGATGTGTTGTGTTGTGGAAGGGTACCGGATGGAGGTCACCCGTGGATGCGTTGTGTTGTGGAAGGGTACCGGATGGAGGTCACCCAACCACGTGATTGTTTTGTGATGACCGGATGGAGGTTGTCACAAGGTGCTGGATGGAAGCATCTGAAATTATAGAGTATTGCATACGACACTGTTTTACTATGTCATCCACGATTTCCAATTTTATTTAGAAAGCTAATTTGTCTGATGAGTTTCGTTGAACTGCTTAGTGATCGTAGCATGATTTCATTACTTTCAATATTATTGTTCGAAGACTTACAATTTAGAGTTAGTTTATACAAAATGTAGTAAAGAATCTACTGCGCTGCATATTTTCCCTTTCAGATTGAACCCCCACGCGAGGATGCGTGAGGCTATCAGAATAGCCGTTTCGCAGAACATCTCCGTCACCTTTGCGGGGATCGTTTGGTTTGGTTTTCTTTTTTTTAGATTTTATTTACTCGATTGCTTAATTGCTCGATTGTAAAGAGGGCGTGATCATCGATACTTTTAATTTTATAAGAATGGTAACACTGACTTTGACAGTTCGATAGCGTAAAGCAAGTTGCCGCCATTTTGGCACACATGATTCTCTTATGCATTTGAGCTGGGAGAAAACTCTGGAAAAGCTCTATAGTAATTATTGGTTTGAAAACATGTTAAAATATGTTCGTAAATTCGTTGACAACTGTATCACTTGGTAATGTGACGACTGTTTGTGAGGTATCGTCACTTGGAGGTGGCATGAGTTACATCACTCGTATTAGGTGATGTGACGACTGTTTCTGGGGTATCGTCACTTAAAGGTGACATGAGTGACATCGCTCGAATTAGGTGATGCGACAATTGTGATTAATAGAGTTGATGATGTGCAGAGTAGAGAGAATGGTTAAATTTGACTGACTGACTGACTTCTTTTGTTGCAAAATGAGGAGCGTAATCAGACCTAACTAGATCCGAAATACAAGGGACCGTTTAAGGTCATGGAGTTATTAGATGGTTATCGTTATTTGTTAAAGGCGTTAAATTCTAAGAGGACGTACAAGTATGCTCATGATAGACTGAGAAGGATGCCTGAAGGTCAGTTAGTTGTAGAAAAATTGGTGGATCAACGTGATGATCCCGTGTTCGAAGTTCCTGGCACATCGCGTGATTAAGTTGGGTACTTGAGCGATCAATGGAGTTGCTCATGGGAACAATGCTCGATGGAGGCGTTATGTGTCTTGATGTGTGCGTTCTATCACTGTATAGAATCGCGATATGTGTTCAGTTGTGTACTGATGAGTGTAAGACTTGATTTAAAGTTTGAACTTCAGATATCCTTCGAAGTTGTACTAAGGCAGTATTTGATCATTGTACATAGTTGTAATCAGTAAACATAGTTAGTGATCGGTGTGCTTATGTGACCGTATTTTTACTGGTCAGAGATGACCGAGTGATGGCTACTGGTAGTGTTTTCATTTTTAGACTCACACGAGGACGTGTGATGCAGCAGGATGGCCGTGTCGGCGAGAAGGCGCTTCGATTGTGCGAAACGCCATCTGTCACCTGCAGCTGTCATCTGTCAAGATCTATGATGCTTTGCGAAACGTCAAGTTATGACATTGACGGCTGTCATCTCTTGGGAGTGGTCTATGCTTGTTCGAAGATGGCACTTTACGTTGTGCGGCCATATTGAGCGGACGCAAGCGCAGAACTCTCCGCGTTTCGTATCGCAATCCGTCTGCATCGAGTTATTATTAATGTACTCCGATTAGATAATTAAGTAATTCAACTAAATAACTGATTTGTGATCTATATGCGATCTTATTTCGAAGGAATATCTCGACCACTAGTCAGATTGCGGATGTTGACTAACCTAACTTTCCGCCGGCCCCCCATGACTTTCCGACATATATGTTTTTATATGTCGAGATAAATTTATATATGTTTTTTTAATAATTTAGGTGAATTTAGTAATCAAAAATACTTAATATTTCATCTAATATAGAGAAAGCGGCTTTTATATCAAACAGCAAACTGTGTCACTATCGTTTTTAGATTGATCCACGCACTTCGATAATTTCATTATAATTTTCTTTTTTCGTAATTGACTGATGAATATCATAATACGTTTTTTTATTTTTTGTATTAATATGCTGTGTGCAGTTTATACATAACAAATTTTCCCGAAAATAACGTCTATGTTTGATCTGCCAGGCAGAATATTTGTTTAAATATTTTAATAAAATAAAATTCTTAAGTAAAATGAGTGATTAATATAGACTTTTAAATTCTATGCTATTATAAAACATTATATAGATAGGAACTACTATTTTTTCTATTAATGTTTTGCTTTATTGAGTTCTAATGTGTACTAGTGATAAAAAAAATTATATAAATATCATATATTCTTTCAATTTTTACATTAAAAACCGATTTAAGAACAGCAGTCGTTGGACTGTCATAAAAAGTCAGTTTTGTGAATATTGGTGATACTATTATAGTGCCCGACAACGAATTTAATAGTAACAGAGTACCTATAGCAAATTGTGCGGCAAAATAAGTTTTTAACTCTTATAATTACTCGTTAATTTTTATCACCTCATCACCAGCCCTTTTACGTCCCCACTGCAGGGGCTCAGGCCTTCCTTATGGATGGTTAAGGAGGATGGGCCATGACCCTCCACGCTGGCCCAATGCGGATTGGAGGGTATTAACGAATGCAAATGCAGCTGGGACCAACGGCTTAACGTGCCTTCCGAAGCACGGAGTAGCTCGAGATAATAATTTTTAGGTCACTCATCCCGCGACCGACCCTTGCAAGAGTTGCTTAACGACTACGATCGCGGGCCGCGGCGCTTATCCACTACGCCACCGAGCTACTACGTAAATTGTTATGATAATTTTAAAAGTGCTGCATATTTCCTTCAGCTGAAAGTGATTTACATAATTATATTTTTTCTTCTATAAAAGGGTATAATTACGTCAAAGAAATGAAAATATGGAACTCTCTTCCTATAGATATTAGATGCGCGCAGTTTTAGAACTCATTTATTAAATTAATAAAAGAACATTTCCTCAATTGTACTATTCTTCCTGAACTTGCATCTATCTGCCACTTCACTATCGTATATTTTATTTATTTATTTTAGATTATGCATTTGTATTTATAAATTTTCGCATGTGTTGTTTCTCCTAATACGCTAACTCTCAGTTAATTTTCGTGTTCTTTACGTTAGGGTAGCCTGTTAGAGATTGCTATCATAGCAATTTGTGTTACTGAATCTAGTATAATATATTTTTGGATTTGTATCATAGTGGATTTGTATCATCATCATTCATTCATTTCCGAGAGAATACGTTTCGAACATATATAAGTTACTAATAATAGGGTATTCCCAGTGGTCAATAGTAATATATATGACTTACTGATCAGCGGCCAGACCTCAACATAGGTAAAAGTTTTATACTCCCATATAATTTCATTGTAACTAGTTTTTTTAGGTAAGTGTTTTTTTAACAAGTATCATCTATATCATTTAAATAATTAATCGTCATAATATAATATATTTCTTACACACCTACTTCTATTCTATTTTTTCAATTTAATTCACAAAATTATGTTTAGCCAAGCCATAACACAACTTGTTTCTTTTAAAAATAAAAGAAACAAGTTGTACTGTTAGCCTGTTTTTTTATATATGTTAATTTATTCCTTTAAGGGAGCAGATAATTATATAAACTAATTATATACGACTATTTTTGGAACGTATTTATTAAGACCTTGGATTTGATACCCATATTGCTATATTTAAAGAAAAAGACTTTTGAAAATGGCGTCATAGATCCGCCATATTGAACATTAAAAAGAAAATTAAGCAATCGTCACTTAGGATGATCTAATGTTTCTAATGATACCGGAATAGGGATATCCGTTGAGTCTTTTAAAATTTTATGGAGGAATAAAAAACTCACATACATACTTATATTATAGTAATCCTAAGAACAATACATTCCTTTTCTTGGGCAGTCGTGTAAAATGTATGGGAATAGCGATAATGACTATCCTATAGAAATACAAAAACAAAATATTTGGGGAAAAATATCAAAAATCGTAGTTTCAACACAGTGTTGTTAGAGTATAATTTCTACGTGAGCGCGCCCGTGTGAATGATTCGTCGCACGCACACACTGACAAAATTTATCAATATCAATAGTGATAATTCACCAGATACCCGCACATACTCGGCGCTGCTTGCATTGCCGCTCGTAATAATTTGTACGTGTACCTACATAAGATGGCTTTGGATTCGAATAGAAAATTTTGCAGTAATATTGGATGTCCCAATAACTATTCCTGTGTCGAAACATGCAATTTTTTCTCTATTTAGTTAAAAACACCATATTTAAAGTTTGTTTTATTTTAATTTGTTATAATTTTTCACCTCAAAAAATAATCAATAAACGTTTTATTATAAATCGTAATGTTGTCTATCGAGATGCTCTTTGCATTTCACGATTGAAATACGAATTAGCAATAACCCTACGTGTTAAGGCTACTATCGCTCGCTCGGAGCTCAAGTCGGCGTACTATTCTATAATACTATGATATTGTGAACTTGTGAAGAAGCTTCCAATACCTAATCTCACAGAGTGCAAATTTGTAATAGGCTCTTAAGATAAAAAAAACATTATGCTCATCTTTAAAAATACATCGCCTTTTGTACTGCTATTAAATTGGATCTTCTACTAGTAAACAAGGGAAAACATTCTGTTTGTAATCAAATGGAGATAAATACTAAAAAAAGATAAGAAGTGTTTGGCAAATTAAATTGGAAACTTTCCTGCTACGCTACCAACTGTACGCGATGTTTTCTGAAACAAACTTTCTATCGTCATAAATAAGGTAGCGAATGGCTTGAATTTTTTACAATTGAAGATCGCTCGAAGAGACTTGAGACTGGAAAATTTGTGTCGTATCGGATTTTAATTTCTTCTTCTAAGAATTAATGACTGCTTTCGGTCCTCTCCCGTGCCGGTTCATACGTTAAAAGCCGATTGCTTTTTTTCTTTGGGTAATAGGGATTCCGGCTCTTTGAATAAAGTTTTTTTTATTAAACCTCATTCCACTCCAACGGTTGTAGGTTTCTTGATTTTATGGCAATAAATGAAATAAACCTCTCTGATTCGGAATTGAATTTGAATCGAAACTTTCGCAAACAACGGAACTTTGTGGAACTTCGTAAGATATCGATTATCGGTTGAAGATATAATTGGATTGAACTTAAAATGTTGAAATAAAATATTCTTCGATGTGATGCCCGGTTTATAGTTTCACTCCAGTCCAGCGATCGATTCTAATGCTGGAATGTCACTAGAATAATGTGAAGTCACGGCCTAATTGTATAATTTTAAAATCTATCACAATTACTTTCAAAGATATCGCTATTGTGATAGAGGTTTTTGGAATTATGTAACGTTTAAAGTAGCAATTATGAACTGAATGATCAAGAGACAAATAAAAACTTGGTAACTTAAGCTTAAAGTATTGTTTACGTCCAGGTAACGCTTGCCTTAGGCAAAGGATGTTTGTCAAATGGTTGTTGAGTGAAGTCCATGAATATCTCTAAAATTTCATATTGAAAGGAATTGCGATTGATTTTAAAATTAGTCAGTTAGGCCTCTGTTCTTCAATGTTCGCACTGCTTTGCTCACAATTAGAGGGCATTCAATACTCAACCAAATTGCTTAGAGTATAATATCTATACTGTATGGTATTATACAGATGTTATAACATAATAGATATAAGAATTAAACTATGGAACTTGTAAGCTGCAAGAACATTAGAGTAAAGTAATTATTAAAATAAGTGATCTGGAAATCTCATAATACCAATGCAAACAAAAAAAGGACACAATAAAATGGTCCCGGTACATTTATATATATTTAAATATTGTTTGTTAGCTCTATTATTTACTCTGACGCTAACTCTTGTTTATTAATAGCACTGTAATAGCCTTAACCAAAGTGTAGATTTAATTAGATATATATGAGACAAATTGCATTCTTGGTGTCTTTAACCTTTATCTTATGGATAAATAATTATTTTAACAAATTCTCCAGACCTAGATGTCTGGGATGGGACTGGGGATTTTGTAATTTTATTTTATAATACTGAATTCAAATATAACTAAGAGACCCAATATCCTCCTGCAGCCCGATTTTAAAAAAGGTACTTGCGAGAAAGACACATAGTTTGAATATTAGAACAAATTTAATATAGTCCTGAACGCCTGGATTAAAATTTTTCATATTTTCTTTTATTTATTCTTTTTACCACAATACAATGACATTAACCAATTAGAACATGCATGATGGCCAAACATTAATGAATTTAAATGCCTATAGTACCAGTACTAATACAAAAAAAAACATTAAATGACCATATCCACAACGTACTAATATTAGAACAAAAAATATTACCAATAAATTATATTGATTGAAAATTACGGAATAACAAAATAAAAAAACTAAGAATCACAAAGATTACAGAGAACTAAATAAATCTAAGTAGCCTCTCCTCATAGAATGTACCAACGCCACCATATATTTTCACAGAAAACCGAAAAAACGAGTCTCCCCAAACAGTGCTGCCATAACATTAAATATATACAGAGACTAAACGCCAGTGTATAAATGACACGGCACAAAATTTAAGTTTGGGTGATGACCGAAAATATTTTGTTCTAGTATTAGTACAATGGGTCTTATGATCAAGTCGCTACTTTACAACTTGGGCTGTCATTGCAGTCGTTTTGTTCTAGTATTAGTACTTTGAACCAAAGGAGGGTATGATTGGTTTATGCAAACATTTTACATAAACTTTTCTTTTAAATTCCAAGGGGTCAATCGTGCAACTCAATACAATAAGGTTTCAACATGATTGAATATTTTAAAAGCTATATGTAAGTTCAAAATAAAACCGTAAATCGCAGAGTAAAGTGTATTATCATATATTATCAAGGGACTACAAAATGGAACAAAACAACAATCGTAGATAACAAGAATGAAGACCGACTCGATACAAAACGGTTCCAGAGTGGGGAACACTCGGGAACTATTCCCGTAATAACATTAAGATGGGGACAGCATAAACGCCACGGACTCAAACTACCGAACAACATTTTCGCATTGCAATTTGTTTAAAAGAAAATGTGACGAATCATTCTTTGCAATGTGCCAGAAGAAAAACAACCTACATCTGTTGGAATAGAATCGGAAATTCGATGAGTTTGAATTCTAATACTATATATCTAACAGCTACCATCGCCGGACTTCTTGGCGAGATGCGAATAAACTGCTCGTAAATTGTATTGAATGAATGTTTTGTATAATAAATGTGATGTATTCGGCTAATGTTGACTTACCTGAATTTCAACAAGTCATATATCCCAAAGCAACTGCTTTCGAACTTGACAATAATTGATTTCTCCTGACAATATCGAATCAAAATGGTTGGTTATAGTTTTAACCATAATGTAGTACATATCACAGCCAACTGGTATAAATAGCCCTTCTTTTCCCTTTTAATAACGTATTATTTTAAACACAATTGTGAAGAAGAACTGTTAAGATTAATATTAGAAATATCATAATCTATTTCGCCATCTATCTTAGTTCGATATGCGCATATTATTGTAGAGAAGAATAAAAGTCGAAAAATGACATATATATCTTCCTATTAAATAATGCTATGCATTTTGTTATATGGTTTTCCACTAGAGTTCTCAAACATAACGTCTAGAAATACTTTCAATTGTTGAACATGGTGAATAAAAGTATCATAAGTGTGTATAAAACATGTACATAATAATAATTGTGAAATAGTATATAAACTACTTTGTATCCCATTAAACGGTTCCCAAGTACTAAATAAATACGCCCGGGTGATATCTTAAGAAAGACCGGTTCTATTACATTAACAAATATGCAGGGTATCACATTAAGAACGGTTAGTATGAAAAAGTCTGAAACTATGAAACATGATGTCTAAAATGAGACGAGTAATGGGTAGAGACAATTATACGCGCCTAAACGCGTTGAATGTTGTTTTGATAAAGAATGGAAATCAATGCATTAAATTCATTTAAGACATTCATAGTAACATTAACTGCTTTAAAGTTACACAATCGGTATCAAAGTAGAAATGATTTTTTATTTTTCAAACCGTTCGGATTCAATTCTCGAACTGAAAACTATTTTAGAAAACTATAAATAAGAATGCAGTTTTTCCTTTAACTAAAATCGAGGACATTGTATCTAAGAACAGATCTTCGTACGTCTTATAGTTTCAGACTTTCCAATACTGACCGTTCTTAACGTTTCACCCTGTAAATCAAACACATAAGTTGTATTTAGCAAATTCCATACCCAGTCCCCGCCAGATATCTCTGCACCGCCCGCATATAAAGACAAGTTTATTTTATTAACACTCTTAAATTAATTTCTCATTGTAGCTGTATGGAACAAAGCAGAGAATAAACAGCCTTTACTGAATTTTCTTACCGATTCTTTTCAATACAAAGTCTCCCAAAGAACCAGTGAAGTATATTTTCTAATCTCATCCTCAACAAACCATTTTAATTTTGATTAACTTCAAATTACTAATGATCCATTTATAATAATCGCTTAAACCGAGTCGGGCTACTTTACTTTCAATTTTTTTTTGAGTGTTAATAATATAGGTAAAACAAATTTTCCTCCCCAATTATTTTCTTGTTATAAATTAATTTCCTTAGTAAATGATAAAACGATAATTGTATATCATTATATTTACGTTATTTTATCCATATTAAGACACTTCTTAATTGTGGCAATTCCAATAACACCTGAGATTTTACAAACAAAAAATATGCGAAATTCTTGTATTACAATTAAAATAAATATAATTATATATATACAACATACAGATTCCGAGATGACTAGCAAAAGCCCCCGTATTATGGAGTATCTGAGATAACTAAGGTACCTCGACACCCAGACCCAAGACAATATAGAAAAGTTAATTTTCTACATTCCTGGGAATCGAATCTGGGACCTCAGAGATAGCGACTCTTGAAACCCGGCGTGCGACCCACTCTGCTGCGAAGGCCGTCAAATTAATTGCTTCGATACGAAATAAAATAAGTAGGAGTATTTTTGGGCGGTAGTAAATAGTAGATGTCACTTTTTCTAATCCAAGTGCTTTAACTACTATTTTGACATCGAGTAACTAAATTCTTCTTCTTCTTTATTAATGGCATATCTGCGCATTTCGCACAATTCTGCCAAATATCAAGTGAACTAATTAATTTCAACATGTAAAATGAAAACGAAATTAAGGAAAGATCAAGATGGAGTTCCTAGGAGAAACCTTGGGAGCGAGTAACTAACTACATTGCTTTTTCATTGTTGACATTGACTTGAATCAAATGACGCTCAACGTTCAGCACTGTATTTTAGATCCATTGTGTATAGTAGGTGCAATACCCTATGTATTGCACCTACTATACACAATGTTAAATCAATAGAGTATTGAACGTTAAAAGTACCTTTATTGAAACCAATGTCTACCTAAGTGGTAGGCCTGCTGAGCAACGTAAATGTTGTCTAATAAAGTAAATGTGGTATCATTGTTTGTTGTACAAATATTTCTTGATGGGCGATTAATCTGTTAGTTAGTTTAGTTGGAATTTTAAATGTATTTTGAAATACAACTTTTTAGAATCTTGATTGTTAACAAACTATTTATTTAGTTTGTATATATAGCTCTACAGAGCATATATCCTAAAATTTTCTAGTAAGTTATATTCAGGTTCTTGTCGCATTTTCCAACATGTGAACGAGCAGGTGTGGGTTCGGTTCCTGAAGATATGCCAAGCCATAAATCCAGCCGATATCTCGTCGGGGAGAAGCAACGATAATTTCTGGATTTCAGATTTTATATATTGGTTTTCCTGGTGAAATTATTTTACTATTTTTAATTGTAAAGCTGGAAATACTTTTAAATCGTTTGAGAGTAGGTAATTTTTTGACTTTATTCATTCTTAAACGTTTCGGAGCATATAAAGAACAGTTAAAAGTACTAAAGTCTGTAAATTGCAAGCGATAAAACTTGTCAAAAACATTATTTTATTAAATATGTTGGAATTATTCTGATTAAAAATAATATAAACAAAGTTTTTTTTTATATTTGAAATTCGATATACTGAATAAATGCAGAATATTATTGATTAATACAAAATCATTTATTAAAAAAAAGTCGTTACTTATTTCTTTTATCTAGATAAATGAGTACCTAAGACAGAATCCTAAAACTTGCAATAAAATTTTTATAAACTCATCGAAAGCATTCACTTAACTTATTGAAAAGATTCATCCAAAAAGACATTCCAGGCTTCAACAAGTTAAAAGGCTAAATAAGAAACAAGGGAAACTTTATCGGACAATTTCCGAGTTAAGCCCCGTAAGTCTACAAAGTGGGTCCCATTCGCCGCCGACTTTAACACAATTCGACGTAAAATTTTTATGCAAACTGTTTTATAGGTTTAAAAATTCAAGATGCGACTCGAGTTCCGGGATAATAAATTCCTGTGTCCAATAAACGAAAATATACGATTCCGTGAAGTTTTCATTGCGAGCTTATCAATGGAATTTAACGTGCTTTAGTTCCACCTGGGCAATATTAGATGAAATTGCAGTTATGTGCAGCTGAAAAAAAAAGACACTTTTTAAATTTTGACAAATTTAATTTAAAGAGATTATGGAAAGAACTCAATTAGGTAGTGGTTAGCTTAATTGGTCTCCGATAGCGGATGTTAAGCTTAAACTTTCGCAAAGGCTTGTAATTAGATGAGTAATAATACATGCTACAAATTATTCGGTGATAACGTTACATGCATTGACAATTCCAATTTAAACTATAAATAAAAAATGACTTCTTATCTGCGATGAAAACTAAATGGAGAATAGATCTTTATTTCTTGTTACAAGTGTTATTTTAAGGAGTATTTTAATTACTATGTTTTTGAATTCATAATTATTGAAACATTTTAATAAAATGTTGCAACCAGGCTATCAACTAGAGTCGGGAGTTTCCCGGAACTGACTTAAACCTTCCTGTATTATTCATGAAGTTGAAACATGGAACACTCCACCAAAGAACTTTGTATACAAATCTTCATTTTAATAAGTCACTTCGTAATTTATTAATGGAGACGCAAAAACAATTTATTTAACTTTTAAAACACTTTTACGTTTAAATGCATATTTTATTATTTGATCAATCCTTTAAGATTTTGTTAGTTTAAACATTGAAATAATTTGTTAGAGTTGAAGGGAAGGAAGCAGAATAAATAATTAATATTGACACGTTTATTTATGAATATTATCTATAGACTAGCTTTCTGCCAGCGGTGTTGCACGCGTGGTTCTGAATTTTACATATATATAAACGTTCTCTATTAATCTCTCTGTTCACTAAAGGAAGCCGCATTGAAATCTGGTAATTAAAAGATATACTTATACAGTAAATTAATTTAAAAGATCCCACCTTACAGGCAGTGGGAAGTCACTTTGTTTTATAGTATGTATAGATGCTAATATTATAAAGAGGAAAGATCTATTGTTTTTTGTTTGCTTTAAATAGACTCTTAAACTACCGGACCTATTTAAAAAAATCTTACATCTATGGGAAGCCTCTTTATTCAAGAGTGACATATTTTATCATTCACGAAAATAGCCAGCTAGGTTATATTTAGATATCAACGAATACATTAAAATACAAAATCAAAAATAATAATGATATTACTTTTGATTTAAAATATTAAAACGGGAACACACATTTTATATTTCCACCCAACAATTGTCGCGTATAAACGACAACATTTCGTCCCTAAATTTGAACATCAAATCATGCAACAAATGTAACCCTGTATCCGCACCGAGACACGCCAAATGAAATACGATATTAACCCTTGACGTTACGTATACACGGTCATAAGTTTTGGATTAAAAAGGGCCCAATGAATGGAAGGAATCGTCGGCGGATGAGATGGGTCGCCATTGTAGCCCGTATTAACTTCACCGCGTCCATACTTGGATAACTGTTATATTTTTACTGATTTTATTATTTTTGAGAGATATTAGGTACTTACAAAAGTATAACTTGTAGATGTTTACTTACGAGGACCTAATATAATATCGATGGGAAGAGCTATATAGTTAGAACGTTTAGTTTGATATTGCATAGCTTAAGCTATTTTCGCATAGGCATAGCTACGGGGAGGCAGGGTGGGCCGGGCCGCCCTAAAAGCTGTGGGCCCAACCACGATTGTCCATCGGGTGAATTTTTAGATATGTATCTTTCTTAAAATTAAAACAAGTTTTACACAGTTTCTGAATTGAGAATTTAAAGTTAAGAACGTCTAAAACTGTACTTAAACTTCACTGAAGCAGTTTTCCATTTCCGATTAAAGTTCCTCAAAAAGAAAATTAATTTTATGTATTCGAATGACTTTTAAAAAAGTTATTTTCACAACTAACAAAAACTCGTTTGACAGTTCTCTAACCGTTCTTAAGTGAGCTGAAAATTAAGCGTACAAATTCGGCGACAAAAACTATTGTCAACATTTTTGTGAAAATACGCAGAAACCGCACAAAATATATAATTAAGGACTGCTGCTCCAATTTATATAAACTACTCAAGCAGCACTAAAGCTCCCCGTTAGTTCCACCAACTGTGAAAGGAGTTTTTCTGCAATGAGGCGAATAAAAACTTGGCTCAGGACAACTATGTTCCAAAATCGTTTCTCTTAACTATCTTTAGTAAATATAGAAAACGAATTAGTCAAAAATAGAATAACATCAGAGGCACAGGCTTAAAAAAAACATATTTTACATTTTTTCACAAATTTACATATTTTTGGTTGCTCTGTTTCTTAGGTTGGAATAAATAACATTATATCTAATAGTAATATACTATCTGTTTGATTAACCTTGTTGTTGGTAATTTAAGAGCGGAGCTCATGTCGGTGTATAATCTAGCTATACTCGTATTAGCGACATCAACTACATATTTTAGGTCACGGCGCGAATAATGGAACAGTATAATAGTATAATAATGGAATAGTATAATAGTATAATTTTTTTATTATTTTGTATTTAATAATATAGTATTAATAACAAAATAAAAAAATATTAACGACTGCAAATGCAGCCGGGAACAACGGCTTAACGTGCCTTGCGAATCACAGAGTAGCTCGAGTTAATAATTTTTTTGTCACCCATCCCGTGACCGACCCTTGCGAAAGTTGCTTAACAACTACGATCGCGGGCCACGGCGCTTATCCACTACGCCACCGAGCTACTCTATATTACATATTACACAGTAGTTAACAAAAATATTTGCATAGTTTGTGTAATGGGTGGCGTTAAATGCTCACTGAAAACTCACTGAAAATAGTAGGGTTGGTAACACTGGCTTGCCATGGCTGGGGCCATGCCCCCCCCCTAAGAAAAGCCCTAGCTATGCCAATGTATTTTCGCAAAGGCCAGTTATCAAATGAATAACCAAAACTTATTGAAGAAATTTCATAAAGTGTAGATATATGGTGTAATATTATTATAACCAGGACTTCCTGAAATGGATGAATTAAGCATACTGATCAATTTTTACTATAGGTAAGAGCAACATTGAATTAAAAAAATAATAATCAGCTGTTTCATACAAAATTGTAATACCTACAATTGCCAACAGTTTTTCAATATTTACTGTTTATACAAACATAAGTTTTATTTATTGAAAGGCAGTTATTTTAATATTACAACACTAAATTTTATTTATTTTTTTAGATTAAAAAAAGCATGCAACCCAGCATTATACACACATTCAACCAATTACAAACACTCGCAGACTGTATTCGTAATGAAAAGTCAAAAAAGATAATTTACCTGAAAGATACTGCCAACGTAAAAGTAAACAGTAAGCATGCACCTTTGGTTGATTCAAACATGTGGAAAGAATAAATAATGAGTCATTGCAAAAATCGAAGAATATATTCGGATAACCTAGATACCGTTGGAGACTAAATGAAGCGCATAGACTTAAAAATCGACTCGTGTATGGAAAATGTAAGCCCATTAATAAGTTATGAATGTCAAGAAAGTGTAAAACCCTGCTTTTTCTTTTTTCTCTGCCAATCCTACAAGAGAGCTGGCTTAAAGATATAACATAGGATATTTTAAAAAATACTCTATTTTTGCGCGTTAGTAAAATATCACGCTGTGTGTACAATCACCGCGCGACAGTAATTTGACCGGTGACCCAATAGTCACACCCATCATATGTATAACGGCCTCTAGGTACTCATCTGCCCACCTACAATATATAATATAGTTAGTAAACGACACCATATTGTTATTCTTAAAAAAAAGAGGAACATGAGACAGCTGTGCAAGATTTCTGAAAAGAAAGCTACAGAAAAGATAACTGTTGCTGGTACTGTTTTAAGCTGATTAAAATAAAAATTTGAATGAAAATAGCACAAGATTTTGCTTCTTCAATAAAGTATAAAAAAGCTATTACGTACAAAAAGTTAAGGAAATTGGCAACAAAGGTAACCTGGTTTTGATGATTTCCATGTTATAAAAGTACATTTTCTACATAACCTCATTAGCATCATTCATCCTACTAATGATTCTACCGATGGGGTACATTGGTACAGACTTTACCTTTTACATAGATATAAAAGTACGAGTCGTGCTGTGTAGTGTAGTGTTGTGTAATGAGTGTAACTGCAGATGACAGACACTGAACATCGGCCTTTGTGAATAGATTTATATGTCATGTTTATGTCTCTTTGAATTAGTATTTTGTTCTTTTAGATTTACTTTTGTCAAATTGTCAACTAATAATTGATTAAATTATATCAAACCCAAGTGCGGGTCTTCAACCGTAACCAATGCAGAAACTTATTACCGCAAAGAAAAGCAGGTGTTGCAACCAGTACAATTATTTCATAATACTTCCACTTATAATTTTTGTTTCACATTAGGATCACATATAAAGATCACACTGAGATCTATCCTATAATAATTTAAGTAATACCATCATCTTTACACTAGTCTGTGCTCTTACAGAATCTGTGCTCTGCGGAATCAACGATGTGCTTATTTGAAATCATCTATGTATCTCTTGAGAATCGCAAAAGCTTCTATCGCGTTAATGCAGATTAATGCGCGATTTACGCGAAAAATTGCTGTCACATGACGCAAGTAGACCGTTCTTTTTCATTACTAAAGGACAAACCGCGCCTTGTGTGCTAACAGCCCACTTACTTTGGCCGTTACATTGATAGAATGTAATTTATTTGCGAAATTAGTTCATAGTAACGATGAAAAAAATAAGTTTTCAATACATTAAGATTAATTTTTTAACATTTAATGTTTACTCAATATAGGTATAGGTGTACCAGAATCTGATGGCAAAAAAAAACTAAAAAAAAATCTAGATTTTCATATGGCAATATAAATTTTCTTCCGTTTACAACTGTCAAGTCAAAGTGTAAATTGTTGTGAATATTTTTGAAAATATTAGATGTTGGTAATATAGAGTAGTGTATGTTTGTGTACACGCTATAATGTCCCACGCGGATAGCTCATCTATGTCTCAATATGCCAAGATAGCAATATGGTCAGGAGTACGTTCAATACTATGAGACAGTTATTGAAGATTGTTTATTATTTTAGAGTATATCAAGTATCAAGACGTCATTATCCTTTGGGGTGAAGGGCGGCTGGTATATGCTCAAGTCTATATCATGTTTTGAGTAGAATATGCCTACCGTCAAGTGTCAGCCGTACGTCCACGTTGTTCATCTCGGTAATACTTGGATATAATAATAGGCACCGCACACTCGTTATCGGCCCTGGGATAGCATCAAACGTTTCAGATAGAACAGCTATGCACTTTAGTGCACTCCATCACGCTAAGAATCCTAAAACCTTTTAACTCCATGATCCCTTCCAAACTGTTTAACACGCTTCCTTACTCTCTTATCATCCTTCCCCTGTCACCTTCTTCTTAGACTGACCTACAAAAGCCTCGATTCTATCGGCTTTTGGGGGGCGAACGACACTATAGCCAATTAATAATTACAAGTACCCTACTTGTGCCCTCTAAAATTAATAATCCCCCTGGATATTAATATTAGAGGGCACAGTGGCTATAAAGTAAGATATTTTGACCAAGCCAGGAACAAAATACCACACACATGAAAATACCCACATACCTAAGCAAAAAAAAAATAGTAAAATAAAATAGAATAAACATACTGAACAACATGCGAGCAAACCTTGTGCGAGCCAGGTGCCACTGTAACGCTTAGAAAAAAGAAGATTATTAGTTATTTGTGGGTTTAAGACCCGTAAGTGCGTTAACAGATGATGGTTTATAAAACAAGTAAATTTTTATAATAAACTTTTACTACCCAAAAGTCGGGACACATGAGATTTGAGAGTTAGGGTTCAACGGGAAGCTCGCAACGTGGATCAGTATATATATATATATATATATATATATAGGTACAATTTTATATGGCCCTAGTTAACCGTTCGCAACAGCTAGATCTCGGCCATCCACTGTCCTGGTAGTGCTCTGGCGAGATGTACGGCTGAAGAGGTGCAGTGGTCTGGACGTTAGGGCCAGAAGATGGGTCTGAAGCCAACGCTTCAGCACCCAGATGTTATGTGATCATGAAGCTTATGAAGCTTCTCAGGGGCAGGAAGGAACCCCAATACGGGTATATCACATCGAATACATTAATTAAAGAAACATAATTATTTAAACGTTAATTTTAGTTTTGCGATTACAGCGGCCACGAAAGAGTATTAAAGGACTACATATTAGTATTACGCTGCCTTCGATTGAAATGTATCACAAGGAGCGCATTCACGGGTTTTGTACCTTTCATAAAACTGGATTTCGTCTGCGACGCGGAGAACAAGTAGCAAGACAAGTTGTCAAGCCCGTCGCCGTTTATCTAAAAAGAAAATTATTGGTTTGTCAATATTCGGACAAAAATTTTTATAGTAATTATTTTAAAAATAATTGTATACTTAACGTGAAGCGACGTCGGCGGTAGTACCTTCGCAACGCAACACGCCTCCTTTGTCCCGGATTTTAAACAATTGATTGACAGTAAAACGTGTATGTAGTATGATGTAGTTGGTCTCGGTCTCGGTCGTCGTACCGTCGGGTCTCCGAAGATTCCGTAACGCGCCCGGTCCCTGCTTGGCCAAGTTTTCCCTTATCCGGTTTGCCTGTTTTGTGAAATTTATCTCCGCGGTGAAGCTACGCCAGGAGGCTGTTTTCCAGTATCTGATTCGTGTTTTTTTACTTAGATTTGATAGCTTTGTAGTTGCCCCAGTCAGTTTCACTGCGGGTGTTCATTTCTCGGTTTAACTTCTTCCTCACCTTGTTTCTTATTCTCTCCAATTCAAGACCCCACCAATGGTGTTTCCCCGAGCCGATCGGTTTCAGATGTTTGGAAGGGCACGCTTCTTCATAGCATCATAGGATGCATTCGGAAACCATGTTTACCTGCTGTTCTAATTGGCCCGTGATGTCAATTCTACCATTATCATGAAGCTCATGAACATGAACAATTTATACATGAACATCTTGGGGTGACGTTGAATTTCAAACCAACATATTACTTAGATAAGCGCACTTGTATTTTTCTATACTATACTAATATTATAAAGAGAAAAACTTTGTTTGTATGTTTGTTGGTTTGTAATGAATAGGCTAAAAACTTCTAGACTGATTTTAAAAATTCTTTCACCATTCGAAAGCTACATTATCTACGAGTAACATAGGCTATATTTTATTTCGGAAAAAAATAGGGTTCTATAAGATATTTTGGTTTTTCGGACACAAGGTTTAAAAAATCAACCAGAAAAGTTATTTATTTTGCGTACGCTGCCTAAACTATAAAACATAGAACCATAAAATGTTCTAATTAATTGTAACTCTTATAAATATCTACAAAAAAGTCCCCGACACACTACAACTATCTATGTCGAGTGAGGCACAACAACCATTTTTTTTTTAATCTTGAATTTTTTTGGACTACATTTAAACGCATTTATTTAAGTCATGCTATTAATCCTTATCAAAATTATCCTTAGATAATATTTGGTCTTTGTGTGATTAAAATTGGACGTTTAGTTTTGAAGTTATGGCGAAATTAAAATATTAAGATTACTGCCGCACGGCCCATCGGAGTGAGCGTGCAGGAGTGAGTTTAGATGAGTAAGGTACCAGCCACAGAACACAGAAAGACGTTTTCTGTGTTCTGTGGTACCAGCGGACCACGCGGGCGAAGCCGCTGACGGAAAGCTAGAAAATCTATATAAAACAAACCTGATTATCCACCATATACCGCTAACGCATTCTCACATACTTGGGAAACATTATTCGAAAATGAGAGCCTGAAGAAGCTTGTCGTGGCTGCCAAGACTGAAGGCAGGCAAACGTTCAAATGGACGATCACCCGATGGAAATATTTCCACAAGACCACAGTTACACATAAACTATACTATGACAAGACCATTATATATTATAATAATGGAAAGAGGCCAATGGAGACGAATATTCCAATCCAAATGGATTACTCCATGTTGACCACGATTCGCAGTCTCGAGGGGCCGACTACAGAGAAAGAGATATAAACTTATAAAATCAATCTAAACGAAAATTGGCGGGTGACTAATTTATTAATTATACTATCAATATAGAACAACCTGTCAGTCGCACGATTATTCCGTGCAATGTCTGGTTACTTCGCGTAATGTTCGATTGACGAATCCACTAATTGCAACTGAGTGCTCTCTGGAAAGCGTGAATATTCATCGGTGCTCTGGTGTAGTGTCACGCGTATTGGATTAGGGTGTTTGCGAGGTCTCACGTCGATGCTACCAAATAGGTTTGACTTGAATAATTTATAATTTATTAGTCTCGAAGCTAGCGTCAATTTGAAGAAATGTTATTCTCTTACAGTGTTATTATTTAAACAGAGACTTAGCAAAGGTTAACCTAGTACGAGGTTCTACTGAAGAAATATTTACTCCTAGAAGGTAGTTTGCTTATTCTCTGTATAATATGAATTTGGACTAATACCAAAATTGAAATTTTTGCACTAATTTACTCTGACGCTAAACCTTGTTTATTTAGCACTCTTAGGGCGCTTGTGCACTACACTGAATTTTCATGTCCGGCGGTCCGATTTTTTCAGGTCCGATATGTCAGGCCATATGTAGGTAATGCGCGCTTGTGCACTGTCAGGAATTTTACCGTCCGGAATTTTACTTTTCTCTATTCCGGACCGGTATTTTCAGATCCGAGATGGCGGCAATGAAAAACGTGTTTACGCTTGTGCACTGCTGTGTCCGAGATCCGGAAAATTCATAAGAAATAGGCTTGGGAAAAAATAATCGATTTGAATCGATATTTATTTAGGCAATATTGTTAATTTCTAATAAACTATATATTCGATATTTATTGTTGATTATAAAATGATATATTTTATGTGATGATTTAATATAGTTGGTATATATCACTGCATATGCTTTGGCAAACTCGGTATAGTTCTAATTTGATCAGCGTATGGTTCTAGTATCGATACTTAGCTAGATTTTAAAATCGTATTAAAAGTATCGATAGCTTGAGGTAAGATAAATAAGTGTTGTTACGCTTAGACGCCTAAACAACTGAACCCATCTAAATGGAAATTAATATAGTAAATAGACTTAACTTTAAGAAAAGACATAGGCTACATTTTATCGCGAAAAATAGGGGATGAAAGTTTGCCTGGAAATTTGTCATTATCAATTTTTTTTCACAGACACTCAATGTCTTTTTCGCATTAATTTTTTTTTTTTTTTTTTAATGTATGTTTGTGTCATTAATAAATTAAAAAAAGAAGTATTCTAAGGGAATAATATTTCTGCTCAAAGAAACTACACCACGCGCATAAAGTTATGCCTATATATAATACAGTCAACTGATCTCGTAAGGTTCATTTAGCATAATAATTCTCCGCTAACATGGCACTAATTTCGATTTGTTTACGAAATGGCGCCACTGATTGGTCTATCTCTGTAATCGCTTAAAGTTGTTGTTACAAAACTTCGAAAAAAATAGCACGTTTAAAATTTTAAACATCAAGTACTAGACCATTATCAGTAATTTTATTCTAATGTCACAGATATTTTTAGCTATTGTATGTGAATAATGCTGTTCCTAGATTAGTAAGGGTAAAAGTTTTTACATCTGATAGTAGTCATCCGATAGTAGTAAAAAAAATGCTTTTGTCTTGCCATAATTTATTATGGTTTATGTAAAACGATCAGATCATTATTCAGGTACCTTTCTACGTCTTCGGACGGAATTACCGAGGTTCCAAATATCTCATCGTACCTAGGGTAAGTGACGTGTAGCTTCAAAGAGAGCTGCCCTACACTGCGCCGCTCCGATCAGGAAAAAAACGGACAAGTGCACAAGCTACTCATCTGAGTTTTTCATGTCATTCCGGACCGGAAAAAATCGGACCACCGGTCCTGAAAATTCAGTGTAGTGCACAAGCGCCCTTAGTGTATGCTCATATTTCATATAGTTAAGATCATTATCAAATACAATAATAAATTTATATACTCATGATAACTAGATCGAACTCGATGCTGCAGTAATTAGCGCTTTCGGTCTTCGATATGGTTGTTGAGCAACTTTCACAAAGGCGGGTCATAGGATGGGTGAACAATAATTTATTATCTCAAGCTCCTCGGTGCACCAGAAGGTATGTACGTTAAGCCATTGGTCCTGGCAGCATCAGCAGTCGTTAACACCTACAAATCCGCATTTGGCCTGCGTGGTAGGTCTTGTCCCATTCACCGTATTCGTTACTGTTTAGTCCATAGGGAAGGCCTGTGCTGCACTGGGGACATTAATAGGCAGAGCATGGTGACAAATAATATCGTATATCTTTACCTTTTTACGGTTCCGTGCTCAAACAGTAAAACGGGAACCCTATTACTAAGACTTCGCTGTCTGTCCGTCTGTCACCACTCACCAGGTATCTCATTATCTCATAATCCGTGATAGCAAGACAGTCGACATTTTCACATATAATGTATTTCTGTTGCTGCTATAACAATAAATACTAAAAAACGGAATAAAATAAATATTTAAAATTGGGTCCCATACAACAAAAGTGTAATTTTTTTTGCTGTCACCAGGCTGTGTCTCATGAAACGTGATAAATAGACAGTTGAAATCTTCACAGATTGACTTTCTAGTGCGGCCATAATAACAACTACTAAAAATAGAATAAAAGAAAATTTCAAGAGGGTCCGGAACCCTCCGTGCGTGAGTCCGACTCACAAACGGCCGATTTTTTTTATCATCTTATATTAAAATTAACAAGTTCCCGACAACTCGCTCGCGCCCGGTCAGTGTAAATTTCATCGATTCATCCTCTCTCGATATTATGAGACGGCTGAACCATTTAATTTTAATTTTCTTTAAAAAAAATAATAATTCAAAAATATTATTTTTGTAGCATGTTGTATTTACCTATTAATTTATTTATAACGTTTTTTCTTGTTATTAAACTTAAAATTATTTATTAGATGTTTATTATAAATTTACTTTCTTTGTATGCATTATCATACGATATAAGTGTGATACCACAAAAAATACGGAAGACCAATAAGAACTCTAAAGAAAAGATACAATTGAACTTTTTCAAGGGAAATATTTCAACTCAATCCTACCAAAAGTCAATTTGACTGTGCATTGATAGGTCACTTAATCACCTCAACATTTTATATATATTTTTAAATCAGCTAATACATCAAAAATTATTATAAATAAACTATATGTCCTACACATTATAAATAAGGATTTAAAACTCCGTTTTGACCGGAAGGTCTGCGCTTATTTGGCTTGCGTTTTACATGGCCGGCATCCGAATCCGGCGGTATCCTCGAGCGCTGTCTCGAGATCTGCCCGTAGTTCCGGATAATACGGTAAACATGGGTGCACACACCGCGGGATCGCTTTGTGCAGCCATATCCTTTATTCGGTTCACTTCATTTATGTTGCAACGTGAAATACGTTTACGTTCGAGCAAAACCTGAATTATAAAATTTTATCGGTGTAAAGAGACGAGGTTTTAATCTACCGATATATCAGTATTTGTGCAAAATAAGCTAATACCAAAATTAAATACAGCTTTTTTTTAACGAAAGAGAAATGCAACCTTAAGCCTTAAACCAAAGATTTAATATACTTACATAAGTATATATAGGAGTTGTTAAGCAACTTTAGCAATGTCCGATCTTAAAATAGGTGACCTAAAATTATTATCTCGATCTCCTCCGTGCTTCCGAACGCATGTTAAACCATCGGTCCCGGCTGCATCTGCAATCGTTAATAACCACCAATTCGCACTGGGGCGTATGGTGGATTATGTCTCATTGTCCCTATTCGATTTGTTTCGATTCCATCCATAAGGAAAGCCTGAGCCCCATCAGTGGGGACAATAATAGGCTGGTGATGATAATATAACCGAAAAATTGTAAAATCCAACACGATAACTTTAAAACTTGCAAACACCCAGATTTTTTAAGTAGGAACTTTACATAATATAAAATAGTAATTCTTATAGTACTAATAAAGAACACATTGTAAAATATACTTGGACAATTATTATAATACATATCTGGATACCATAATAAATAAATATTTCATTTAATATTCTCGAACACTTCTGAATAAAACTTATCTGTTACTTATCACTGTTAAGCGAACCGTTGGTGTAAAGTTCGACTTTCACAAGAGCTATGTAACAGCCTAGACTGAATAAACGATTTTGATTTGATTTGATTTTGTTGCCTTTTTTCCCTCATAAAAGACCGGTTACAGCACAGAAACCTTTATCTCCTATATTGAATGGCTCCCATATGATATAGACAGCGATCGGGGCCGGCCCGGGCACCGAACCGCGACTGTGGTACGTAAAAAAGCAATCACTGCACTAACGCGAATCATTCGGCGGCGCCGTCACCCGGAACAAAAGCGAATCACTTTGATCTGATACTGGAGTGGCCATTATTTATGCGTTTTTCAGGATAAACTGACGTTATGAAAATATAACGTAGATTTTAATAGTAGAAATTAATAGCGTAATTAAAAGACATTCTTATGTATGACCTCACGACTAAGTACTGTTCAAACGAGAAGCTACGGATTCTAAATACAATTTTACACAAATGTTTGTAATTCAATAATTTGAATTGTTCTACATTTGAATTTTATAACATTGATTTATTTAATTTGTAATAAACTGTATCTATTTGAAATTCAGAAAACCATAATTATATTAATATAAATAATAGAAAGTTAACATAAAGTTAATCATAACATTACACTCCAATATAAATTTACACGATAATTAACATCAAGATGAGGGTGTGAGTGATAGTGACGAAAAATAGAAATAGGTTTGAGTCAACGGCCAAGTTCAGTCACGAAGACACCAAATAGGTTATAGAGGGAGCGAAGAGAATGGTCTTGAAATAGGCTTTTTTTTTATTTTAGGCAAGCTCAAACCTAACGTTAGCAACTGTTGCTATAGAAATGCTTGAAGAACTATTTATATAGGGCTTTATATTATACATCCGAAGATGAACTCAAATTTCGTAGCAGACGATTTCAATTTATAAAAATTCTAGAACTATAAAAGTCGAAAACAAAAGTATGAGTCAATTTTCATAAAGAGAATTTAACGTAACCATGACAATGAAGAAAAGCTCTAAAGTCATTTATTTCATTATCTATAAAATCTAAAAATAATCACTAATGTAATAAGAAAATGATATTAAAATAACCAATTATAGAAGAAACAGGTCTTACCTGCACATTAATGTAAGTAAAAAAGAAGAGATAAAGTATGATGAAATAGCAATGTTAAAGAAGTAAATGCAGGTCATTTACGTCATATTCTATGCATAGAAGATGGTCTGACGTACAAATTTTCAGTATTCCTACTGCGTAACTGCATTCCTGTTTTTTTTCTTTGCATTTTATATGGAAATTCAAAACATTCATTAATAAAGTTTATTTACATTTAAATAATAGTTAAAGTATCAAGGTACCATTTTGTTTGATATATTTTTGCCGATAGATAGGGACATGATCCCATTGCTTTAGAAATTTTGGGGCTTCTGATCAAAAAACCGCGACAATTCGTTTTGACAGTCCTCACATTCTTTAGGAAATGTCAGGTTAACAACTAATCTGACACTGCCTATAGAATTCTGAACAGACTGAAATAGGTGGAAATCTGAAGGTGCAATATAAGGACTATACGGCGGATGTAATAACACCTACCAGCCAAACCGTCTTAATTTTTTTTGAGTAGCAATTTGTGAGGTCTAGCGTTATTATGATGAAATACCGAAGTTCTTCATTAAATTCACTAATTTTAACAGTAAGAAAAACAAATGATAATCTCACATTTTACTAATTTTTAATTCAAAATATTTAAAATATAAACTTTTAAATTACAAAAGAAAGGTTTTATTAAAAGTTTATTCATACTATATGCAAAAAGACTTGTCCCAACCTAATATGTCAAACTGAAGACCTGAACTAACTGATAGTCTGACAGGTTTGATTATGACAGATCTATCAGGGCTTCGTTTTGTGGTAGAATCGTGGGACAGTCCTGCTCAAATGGCAGTGACCCTACATACACATAGTCGCAGTGCACAGATAGCTTCAAACAATGAAATGAAAGCCTGGTATATTCCAGCAGGCCTGAGATTGATTATGTGATATATTGCACCGTTCGATTCTAGCTCAGCACACGTTGTTTAAGGTGTAACACATTTCTCTTATTATTTAATTTGTTACATGATAAATAAAAAACTCTCTTCTGATTAAGTTTAATCCTAGCCTTACTTTGGATGCTAGTAGACGAGAGAAGAAGTACATTGTATAAACTACTCAAAATTTATTGATATAACTTTTAGCTGGACCACACTTTGCTTCCTTTATTTATAATCGGCTGTACAAAAAAAATACTGGGATTCAAAATGATCTAAATTGCAGACTGATTTAGAAATATTAGATGGCCATAAGTTGCTGCCAAACTAGCTTTTTAGACTAACCAATTACTTTTTTGCTGACAAAAATCCAATTATTACCGTTCAAATATCACTCATAATAAATAAGTTCATAACGATAACTTGATACTATCTACTACAAATTTTTCGTCAAGAAATCCATGTTGCATTAGCTTAGAGCAATAGTTGAATACCTAGCGAAGTAATGACACAATAAACTTTAAATAAATCTTATTATTCTAATTCCACTAATTTAACAACTAATTCATTGTTACGCTACAAAAACAACAAACCGAAAATTCACGGCCGGCGCCAAGAAATCGCGGCTCTTTGTCATCTCGCGCTAAAATAATAGAGCTTGAATGCACAGGTGTCCGCGCGAAGAAAGAAATGTTGCCCATAACTCATACCATTACCATCACAATGCCAGACGCAACAACCCTAGCCATTGAGCTCTCCTCGTTAAGGGAATAAATAAAGTAGCAACCCTTGATGTTGAGTTACCTTCACGCCTCCTGAGATTATAACCTTATGAGCTTTGAAATAAGATCGTTTATTTGTTATACGACGCTTTGTAGTTGCTGATCGTCTTTTATATTTAAGAACCGATGCTGCTATATGAAAGCCTTCGACTTATGGAAATTTGGCAACTGTTAATGAACATTCAATATATTGTTTTTATCAAAATGGTATTTCTAAAGATTTGTCTGAATAAATAGTTCATATAAATATAAGCTATTATTAGATGACATCTTATAAAATCCATCGAGTATGTGTTGTACCTAATAATACTAGCTACAGCTAAAGCTAAACTTCGCACATATCAAAGATGGGCAAAATGATATCCTGATAAATCAAATTTCATTTAAAATTTAAGGTAATATCTTATTTTTACTTTTAAATTTTATATCGACAAATTGTATGATTATGCATTATGGAAGCAAATGAGGGCATGGATGCACAATTTATAATTTACGACAACAAAATATAATTTTCAATCTACCATAAACGTTACTAAGTAAAATCTTTAATCAGTATTATATTTTTCCCATCTTTGCAACGTTTGATGTGCCATTTTTTCTTGGGAATATAATATTCTGGTTGATTCTAATACAGCAACAATTATCATATCTGATATTTTAAAACTTTTCAGTTCGAAATAATTAAATAATACTTGTTAATAAATTAAATTAAATAATTAAATAACAATAAATTAATTAAATAATAAATTAATTAATAATAATAGTTGACTTCCCCTAAATTTTCGCACAATTTTACAAAGTAGGAATACTAAGAACTCCTCATGAGTAGTTTTATGAAACTGACTCTTGAAGTGATGTCTCGTCTCATCTCGTCCGCACAGTGGGTATATAAACCTTAACCCCCCTCTCCACAAGCAAATATAAAGTTTCAATATCAAAAATCGAGTAGCACGAGTTGCGGCCGCTTCGACAAATTGCTCTCATAAAAGTGAGTCGAGTCGCGTGGCTTTCCAGCGTGAGCTGAGAACTCCAAACCATTGTATACCCTAATACCCACAACATAAGATACCATTCTTATTGAATATTGAGAAAGAACGCACAGTCTGACTTATACGTCACTGTTGTATACTCCACGGTTTATTTTATTCAAGTTTGAATCGAATGAAACAAAAAGAAACTTGCGAAATTGCAGATTTGTTGCTCTCTGTTGTTACAGTGACTTTGTTTTGTTCAAAGAGATGAGTATAAGGCGTAAATATCTTACCCAACAATAATTTTTATGTGGAGACATTTCATCATTTATAAGATTACGCCAATTTCAAAAGAAAGCAGTATAAATAAACACAACAATAGGCTCACTATTTTGGCACGACAACTAATGCATTATTGCATATGTAATAATAGTTTGTTTAAAACTATTATTTTGTACCTATAGTACCTTTTTTCTGAAATCTTTTACATTAGTACTTTTGTAATAAGTTTTAAAAACTTTAAGTTAACACCCACCGATCCGCATTAAGCCCGCATAGTGGGTTTTGCCTATTGATCTTATTCGATTCGACTTCATTCATAGGAAAAAAAGAATTCTACCAAAATACTTCCCAGACAGACGAAGTCGCGGGCACAGCTAGTTAGTAATAAATTTTAAAATGATCTAGTAGTTACGGAGCCCATTCAATGCAAACAAGCAAACGATCAAATTATTTTAAATTTATGTTATAGGTAAAATATAGTTTATTATATGTATAGAATAAGTATAAAGCCTATACGACAACATTACGGTATTTTTATTTAGAAATATAAGGAAATCCCATTTAACTTAGGAAAAAGTAGGCTCTTCGATTGATTTGGCCTTATTTTTTCACCGTTTTTTGAATGCGTCTAAGACTGACTGTGGACGCCTTAAGATTGTTGATGATGCATAATTACATATTACCGTTAATAATTTATTATATTCCTTAGATAATATAATTGTCAATTAATGATAATATATATTTTTTTTAATTATGGATAAATGAATTCATGATAAATAAATAACCTATTTAAACGGCTTTACAAATTAACAGTTAACTAGTTCATCGCTAAATGGCGACATAAAGTTTTCTTTTAATTTGAACTGCATTATGATTATAATAGAATATTTAAATAACTGTATATAAAGTCTCGATCAAAAAAACTTAACACAATAAAAATGTTAAAGATCAATAATCACCATCTTTAAACAGTGTACATTCAAAAGAATCTGTAATATCCTCATCATTAATATTAAAGACTTCTCTAACGTTATCTTTACATTCATGTATAATAGAATTCTTAGAAAGATACAGCTCAATTCAATTCCTTTTGATCTGAACATATCCCAGTGTATAACGCTTGGATTCACTTTGCACATTACAAATGGAATTTCAAGAATAAGACGGGGTAATTCTTAAAAAGACCCTCTTGCCTCTAGTAAGTGGCCGTAAAGAGCTACGTTCTGCGCGATATATGAATACTTCTAAGCTACATTAAAATTCTTCAGCATCGCCGGCAGCAGATGCTACTGGAACATGCTATTTTAATTTTATTATTCACTGAAAAGTCTCCCGATGGCAGCGTGCACGATGATCACTACTAAGTATGATGAAAAGGTATTCAAACTAATCTGCCTTCCTCCATAGTTACTGCAACGATAATTAAAAATACGAATATGTAAGGCTAGTTTAATAATATTAATTTTATCAAAGAAACATGTCCGTACGAATCCATTATCTTTCCCTAACTGGGGAACTATAGTAATTTTTACATAACCTGGGTACGTGACGTTTGGTATTTGAAGTTTTTAGTGATGTGGTAATAAATAAATGTATATACAAAAATTCGATATCATTGAGTTCATTTTTAATAGAAATAATCGATTTTGAGGTCAATATGTAAAACAGGATTTGAGAAAAAATGTTATTCATCAACAAGGTGAACTCGAGTCAGTAAAATACAAAATTTAAATATAGTTAAATTTAATTGTTACGACAACAATCATTAAAAATTACAAATGACTACCGAATGTATATTTCGATTGAATCAATCAATCAATCCATATTAAAAAACATTCCAATTTTTGTTACAAGTATTGATGTTTTAAACTCTTTAGAGGGTGAGATTTCAGTAATTATGGCTATTGAAAATTTATTTCTATTTTATATATATAAATTTTAAATAAATATCTAATACTAGCATAATATGGAAAATAGAACAATAAATAACCGATTGTGCATACAACTAGACACATAATAATAATTTAAAAAGATCAAAACAAAAGAAGTACAGTTTAAAGGTACGAATAAAATGCTCAGACAAGCGACAAACAGAGCGCGAGAAACGAGAAAAAAGATAGAAAAATATCATTCGTAAGGACCGTTCACAGGATGGGTAACCAAAACATTATTATCTTAAGCACTGTGCACAACACTGGCACAATGCAAGTTAAGCCGTTAGTCCTGGCTGCATCAGCAGCGTTAACACCCACCGATCCGCATTAAGCATTAATTAAGGTTATGGCCCATTGATCTTATTCGATTCGACTCCATTCATGGGAAAAAAGAATTCTACCAAAATACTTCCCACGCAGACGAAGTCGCGGGCACAGCTAGTATCTAATATATACACAGACAAACAATTTTTTATAATGATGATTTTGAATAATTTCGAAATACAAATTGCGTGAAATGGATTTGTTATTAAACGTCACCGTACCAATGCTATGTGAAACGGAGTATACTTTACTAGGTGTAAAGAAGACAAGAAACCTTGCATGATCCAGGCGACTGCTCTAACCATTGACCTACCCGAGACCCAACAGGACTGACGAATTTCTCAAGCTGTTATTACTTTAGTAGTGAGCGTATTTTCATCAATGTTCAGGCAACTTATGCAAACAAACGAATGAAATATTTCAATCTTTCGATTAAGATGTAAATTGGTATAAATAGATCATGCATTCACAATTCTACAGTAGTATTTAAAAGAAAACGCTTAAAACTTTATAATCAGCATTTTCCATTAATAATATATTAGACATTATTCTTTTCATACTTATTTTAATGCTTCAAAATTAATGATAATGATACTGTTCGGAGGACCAGTTCTGTGGAAATTCAAAACAAATATATATTTTATGCTTGCAACGCTAGTCTAATGTAAGCTAGCCTTGATAGCTCATTATTATCTTTTGTAAGCTGCTTTTCTAAATAATCTAAGATGAAACATTTTTAAAGCAACCAATCGCTGGCATCCATCCTTTCAGTTACAAGAAAATATAATGAATGAGGTCATATTTTAACCGATCTTTTTTGTAAGTAAAAACAAAGATAATCAACTCTCGCTAAGTTGTTGGCGATGGCGTTGGAGATCAAGTTGCGCCAATATCCGTCGTGATCACCTCGGCAACCCGAGAGGCGCCAGTATCAGATATCCGCGTCAGCCTCATTCCATTCATCTACTGATTACGCAGTTTCTACTAACCTTGTTATAACTGGCCTTCACTATATTATTACTTTCAGATGAATATTACGCATCTCATATTATTTGCGCATTTGATATTAACGACAATTATATATTCAAATATCGCCATGTTGAATATGAAGTCCAATTCATCGCATTAATTATTCTTGATTTTGTAACTAAAGTATAGTCTAACATATAGCTACGTGATATTAAAAATCTCAATGGGTGAAATACCCACCGTTGCTGGCACAGAACATACAAAAAGAATAGAAGTAGCATGCCGGTTGTATGAAAACCACTGTAAACACAGAATAGAAAAAAAAAGGTTGCTTGGTTCATTTGCGTCGTACGTTGGTTTTATATAAATTATTAACCATAATTAAAAATCTATTAAAAATCACACTTAAATGTAAAAAACATTTAAGTATGATTTTCAACAGTTTAACGACAGGCAGTCACAGTTAAATTTCAAATCCACAGTAAATTGAATAATAACTATTTCTTATTTCAAAAAAAAAATTAATTTATATATTTCATTATTGTAATAGATATGAATCATGGTTTGTGTATTTCTGTAATTTTATGTTCTCGTATTTCTGCCAAGGACGGGTCTTTGTCTTGAAATGGCTAGCTAAAAATAATCTTTCAATAACTTTGTTTTACATTTAACATTTCATAACAAACATGAATCAGGTGCACAGTATCAGCGTGAGCAGTGCGGTCGCTGCAGTATCCAACTTTATATTGCATTCAATATTTATTGCGCTCACCTGTCGTCCCGTGACCTGCATCCCCTCCCTTGATTCAAACCCCTCAATATCTGCTACGGTTACCAATATATATCTCAAAAAAGTCTTGGAAATATGTGTACATATGTAGTATAGGTATCTAATCTGTTTGTATTTGTATTCATTTTTCGCACTTAATTGTATGTCCCAAATATTGTTGAAAACATGTACACCTCTTCATTGTTATTATATAAAAAAAACGGTAAATAAAACTATTAAGGTTTGTACATCTTTGTCAAGTGACATATATTTTTTTTAAATGTAACATAAATCAATAAGTAAAGAATTACAATACAATATCCTTCTTTTTCATATAATAAAAAATATTATTCTCTTATATAAATGAAAATAAAAAATACATAAACTATTAAATAGGATAACCAAATCGATCAGGCGGGCGATTCACACATATCCTTGTGAATTCCTTTTCAGTGGACTACTTTGGAATTCAACTTGCGGAGAATCATTAACACTTTGAGACGTATTTACGTCTTCGAGAATATAAAAAGAAACAAATGCTAATGGTAAAATATATATTCTGTTACGGATAAAGTGTAACCTTTACACAGGGTTTTGTAAGTTCTGTCGCTTAATTTACATACAACTACACCTCTTCTCCATTGCTTATCATCTTTAAAAATTACTCTTTCACCTCCTTCAAGTGACTATAAATCTTTTTTATTTCTATCATAATAACTTTTGTCTTAAACTGTCTGCTCAAAGTATTAGTTATCTTTTTTTAAGTTGTGAAGTCGGCTCTATTTTATTTTAAGTTTTTAATGAAGTCTAGTGATAAGTAACGTCAATATTATTTGTATATCGTATTTTTAGTATGAAAATTGTGTAATTACTTTTTAGCAAATCAAATAATGATCTTACACTAACTTATACATATAAGTATATTGCAATAACAAAGTTATTAATCTTGTGCAATAATAACGTTTAAAAACTTTTATATGGTCTCTAAAAGCATCCTGAAGAAAAAGATAGACTATATAAAACCTTGTTATTACTTCTAATTGAATAAAGATATTTTCTCTTTTGACCAAGACCAATTGTATCGTTTATAGACTGAATGATATGATTGAAAAATTGTAGTCAAAATTACTTCAGATAATTACCCAATAAAAACCACAATCATTCAAACATAAGTGGAATAAAAGTACCATGATACGGTACCTGAGGCTGGTGGATTTTTAAACATTTTATTATGAATATTTACCAGAATAGTACTGAGAATGTAAAATTGATAACACATAATAATAATACTCGTTATTTGTAATAAATACCGTTAAAAATTTGTATCCTAATATTGATATTTTGGTTATCTAATCCATTTAACATTTACTCTTGAAATGGTTTCTGTTTTATTTTTTGAACGTTTTCTCGAAATATCTAACTATTAAATAGAATATCTACACAGTAAAACCCACAGCGCACTACGAGTGTAAAATAAAGTCATTACCGTAGAATCCGACGAAAACTGTGAATAATGACTGGGTGTTATTCTGTGTTTTATGCCGGGCCGGATATCCGGGCGCGGGTGGGGGGAGGGAGGGTGTAGCTAACGAATTACTTTAGAGATTGGTCTCAAGGAAGAATCGGTGTGTGAAATTAGATTGTTGGCTTTGGAACCTCACCTTGCAGTAACTGAAGTGAGTGGAGTTTGTGACACTTTTAAACGGAATGAACTAGTTGGAGAGTTCTTTTGAACGATGAATATTTATAAGTATTTCTCGAGCGTATTTACCTGCAAGAAAAAATATTTACAGTTTTAAAAAATATTTACTGTTTTAAAAAACTTAAATCTTTTTTCGGCTTCATGTAAGAAATGAATATATATTTCTGTTTTAAGTATTATTATTAACGAATTGATTAAAATGACGTCGTAAGTGGTCAGCTTATTTGGTTTGAAATCTATAACTGATATAAAATACAGGGTTTATGTACCCTGTGCTGCTCTGAACAAGAGGATATTTGTGCAATTTTTGGGAAAAGAAAAACAGATCGATACTTCTAATAAAGTTTAAAGGAGAAAAAAATATTCGTTTATGTGTTTCGTTGAAGCAATCCAAACAGAAGTTTCTTTTACATGCGTTACATTCAGTTAATTTTTTAAAACTTTTTTGTCACCTTGGCGACTCGTTAAAATGTTCGAAAGTTTTCATAGCGCAGTTTCTCTTCTTCGCGCCCTTTACTTAATAGTGTTTATTTGGTTTTACTGTGGATTCTGAAATAAAAAGAAAAATATAAAAAAAATATATACATATACATTATTTCTTCAGTGCGGTACCAAATATAAAAATCTGGTATTAAGTTAGGCACACCACTGGGTTCTATTTTAATAGCCCATCTCAGATATGTAGTCATCTCTTTTCTACACCAAACCAATCTGAAGTTATGCCCTGCTCACGACAGAGAAATATAATTCGACCTGGTTTCGCTACATTAACTTGGAAACAATGATATTGGTAAACAGTGATATACGTAAATTTATATTAAACCTATCAAATGCTAACAACGAGAATACCCTAATTAGAAGACACATGTTTTTTTTTTACTTAAAGAGTTGCCTCTCAAAATCCATAATTACATCAGACATCAAACGAATGCGAAATAACATGATTTATATTGTAATATACGCAATTTCTTTTTTGTTGTAAAGCCGCTGTAACGAGACGAGACTTGCCCTCAAAGGGGAGTAATTACCAAATGAGTTTTTTTAACAACCGAACGCCTGCTTCAGGTAATTTATTAACTTTATAATTAGAAACGGTTGAGACTTGGCTAAATGTTCAGGCTTTAGAAGACTTGTAGTGATGACAGTTAATAAACGTCGCTTATCGTGAACGAACGTATTTTATTTAATTAAACCCGATCCGAATATCAGATGGCGACCCTGCCAAGCGGGCCATAGGAGTGTAAATAATATACGGGACGCGAGCGCACGCGCGCCGCGCGCCGGGCGGCGGCGGCGTGCGCCGCGCAATGCCGATGCCGGGCCGAGCGCCCTAATTTGAAATAAAAATTGAACAATAAATATTTCATAAAAGTGTTATATAGATATGAACTATACAGTGAAACAAAACTATGTGAACAATGTACTATAAAATAATATATATATTATAATTAATTTAAACACATACATTCGTCCCCGACACTATTATTAAATAAATAAGCTATAAAATATGTTAGTGATATATAACGTTATGTAAATAATAACGAACTATAAAAATGGGTGTGTTCGAGATAACCCCCGATACGAATTACGCAAAACAAGAAGTGAAGAAATTTAGTGATTCTTGGTATTTTATTATTGTACGGAGTGATCGCAATATGCAGAATTTTATATAGAAGACATATAAGGAAGAATTTTATATTGAGAAATCAGGTAGAAAAACTGACTCAAGAGTATAGTAGACTATAAAGCGATAATATAAAGCGACGATGAATATAAAGCAGCCGGGAGAAGTTCGTGTCCAGTAGAGCTGCTGGGAGCTGTTCCTGACCTGTAGAGCTGCCGGGAGTTGTTCGAATCTAGGATCGAGATATGTTCGAGATAAGGCGAGAGATAAAGTTTATTTAAAAGTGACGAAGTGAACTAATAACGGTATGTACTCAGTGAAATATAAGTTTTAGATGCAACGAGTCGGGAAGATGATTTCATAAAGCAGAGAAGATTCTATTAATTATATTAATATTGAGAATTTAATTTATAAAGATTATGTTATAATATTTCATATTAAAATGAATGTCATATGATATCGAGTAATATCCAAATAATGTGATCCGTAAACGGTTCCAGAAACGGCCACGCCACCTTTTATGCCGCATCTCTTCAAGGTGTGGTTACCGGCCTTTTATGTTACATAATAAAGTGGCACATATATATATAAAACAAATATCTATTTAATCAAAGACGACCTTGCCTAAGAGCATGTGTTGCAATATTTTCTTTTTTTTTACTTGTAAGTATATATTTTGCATGAAAAATGATTTAAATTTAATTTTAATCGTTTGTGTATAAACTAATGGAAGAATATGAAAAAGTATTAAGGACTATAGATTTTTTTTTAAGTCAAATAAGCTCAGATTTGAGAAAATTAGAAAATTACTATTACAACTTTGTTTTTATTTGATTGATTGATTTTGAAAATACAAATATAAAGCGAATAAATAAGCAGGGAAAAAGATAAAATAAAAATGGAAAACTTTAATTTGAAAACAGCTTCTAGTTTTATACCCGAGTTAGACGGAAAACAATATACAATTCATAAATTAATAGATACGTCAGAATTATATTTATCATGTATTGAAAAAGAACAAGAAAGTACTTTAATTAATTTTATTTTAAAAACAAGACTAGATAGAAATTCTAAAATTAAATTAAATAAAAAATATGGCTCATTGCAATTCTTAATATCAGATATTCGTAAATATTTAATAGTATCTAAAAATCCAACTTCTCTAATGACACAATTACAAAATACCACACAACGAGATGGTACGATCGCGCAGTTTGGAACTCGTCTCGAAAATTTATTCTACGAACTTACAATCTCACAGTCAAATTCTGATGAAGCATCAGAAAAAATTTTGAAGCCAATTAACGAAAAATTGGCAATAAGACAGTTCATTAACGGTTTACGTAGTAGACGTATTTCGACAATAATTTCGGCGCGAAACTATGATAATTTAAAAGACGCGATTCGTGACGCCATAGAAGAGGATGTTGAAGACAACATCCATCAAAGGAAATGTCAGAACATAGCTATGAACTATAGGGGTGACCATAGGGGTTCATACATACCTCATAAATCTACATACAGAGGTCAATATAGGAGACCATACAATAATTATCAGCAACGACATATAAACAGATATGCTGCATACACGCCGCCACAAAGATCACATTTTTCTGTTCCAAAATACAATGATAACACACATCGTTATCAAAATTATCGCGGTAATTCTAGAATCAATTTTCGTCAAAATATTATGAGAGGACAAAATAAAAATTATCAATCACATTTCGCGCAAAACTATAACACACAAAGCGATCATTTGACAAAAAACGGGAAAGTTTTCGTCCCTAAACTAAAAAAATATTATATTTGTAACACTAATTCTAGTTTTGTCATAAAATTATTTGTACATAACAAAATAAAAACATTTTTGATAGATACGGGTGCAAATCTTTCTTTAATAAAACAAGATACAATCAGATACCAAAATATTAATAAAAGTACGATTAACGTTTCTGGGATAGGAGGTAAAATCAGAACTTTAGGACAACAGTACATAAATTTATATTTTCCAAATACAAAAACATACATGATACAAAATTTTCATGTAGTAAATACACTACCAAAAGGTTTCCATGGTATTTTAGGTATTGATTTTATATATAAATATATTTCAAATATAAATTTCATTTCAAATACAATAACTTTTAATACAAAGAATGGGTTCCGCGAAATTAAAGTAAGCTCAAATAACCAAAGTGGCAATATTACAATACACAGTTCTTCGAACATAAACAACAGTAGTCAAACTCTGCCACCCAAAATTAATAATTCAGCATATTATAACTACAATACAATAAACTCATCAACTATACAACCACGGTGCGAACAAATAATATCATATTCACTTCCACGTAATGCTTACAAAGAACAATGCGATCACGTATTATGTACTACTGAAATAAAGCCGGGTTTACATATCGCAAGTCAAATAGTCAGAGTAAAGAAAGGAAAAATTCAATTAGTAATTTTAAATACAACTGATAAACCATTGTCGATAGAAAACATTGATTTACATTTAGAACCATTAGATAACTACGTAATGTGCCATTTTGGCGAAACAAAAAATAATAATCCGCGATCAAGAAAACTTTTACAACAATTAAAATTAGATCATTTAAAGAATGAAGATAAAGAAATCATACAAAACATTTGCAATAAATATTCAGATATATTTCATTTAGAAGGAGACAAATTAACTTACACTAATGTAGGTACACAATCGATTACTCTAAAGCCTAATGCTCAACCGATACATTCTAAACCATACCGAATACCTTTCGCATTACGCAAAGAAGTAGATAAACAAATAAATGAAATGTTAGATCAAGGATTTATTGAGGAATCTTCGAGTGCATGGAATTCACCTATACTCTTAGTCAAAAAGAAACCTAATAAAAACGGTGAAAAAACATATCGATTGGTAATAGACCTTAGAGCTGTAAACGATTCAATACAAAATTTATCTTATCCTATTCCTAATATAACAGACATCATAGATTCACTATCAGGCGCAGTATATTTCACAAAAATTGATTTATCAAATAGCTTCTACCAATTACGGCTAGATGAAGACAGTAGAGACATAACTTCCTTCTCCGCAAACTCAAAACAATATAGAATGACACGATTACCCCAAGGTTTAAAGATAAGTCCGTCTGCATTTAGTAGAATAATGTCAATTGCTCTATCGGGACTCACTCCGGAAAAATGTTTTATTTACTGTGATGATATTGTTTGCTTTGGTCGAAATATAAAAAATCATAATAAAAATTTAATAGACGTTTTCGAAAGGCTCAGAAAAACAAATTTGAAACTAAACCCTCAGAAATGTGAATTTCTTAAAAGAGAAGTAATATATTTAGGCCACCTAGTAACAGAAAAGGGAGTTTTACCAGATCCTAATAAAACATCAGTAGTAAAAAATTATCCGCAACCTAAAAACGCTGACGAAGTTCGCAGATTTGTAGCATTTTGTAATTACCATCGTAAATTTATAAACAATTTCGCAACAATAACATTACCTTTAAATCAATTATGCAGGAAACATGTAACTTTTAATTGGTCAAAAGAATGCCAAGATGCTTTCGTATTATTAAAACAAAAATTAACTCAACCTCCAGTTCTTGAATACCCTGACTTTAGCGAAAATAATAATTTTATTCTTCAAACAGACGCAAGTCAAGTCGCGATAGGTAGCGTTCTTATGAATAAAAATATGAAACCAATAGCTTACACAAGTCGCCCATTAAACAAAGCAGAACGAAATTATCCTACAATTCATAAAGAATTATTGAGCATAGTATGGAATGTAAAATATTTTAAACCTTATTTAATAGGAAAAAGATTTGAAATCCAAACAGACCATAGACCACTAATAAGTTTATTTAAAGTAAAAGATCCAGAGAGCAGATTATTAAAATTTAGATTACAATTAGAAGAATTTGACTACAATATCGTTTATATAAAAGGATCGACAAACGTAATCGCAGACAGTTTAAGTAGAATAGTAGTAACTTCAGACGAATTAAAGAAAATGTCTAGCGAGGAAAATTGTAATGTGTTAACAAGAAAACAAAGAAGGAAATTAGAACGTAGGAAAAGCGGAAGTTCTCAAAGTAATTCTGATCGAAGGACGTCCGAAACATCAGAAATACTGCGAAAACCAAGCGATGATTTAGAAATACCGATAATATCAGAATTATTACGTAAACCTATAGATAGTGTCGATTTAATATTCGAAACTCGAAATAATATAAATAAGAAGTATACAAAATATGATAAAATAAAAAACGAAAAAAATGTTTTAATTTTCGTTCCTTGTAAGAATATATTAATTATAGATTTAAGTTTCAGACAGCATTTTACTCGAGCAGAATTTGCTGATCAGTTACAAGAATTTTGTGAAAAATTTAATATAAAAAGTATAAATATGATAAAAGAAGAAGATAAGTTAACGTTGATAACAGAACTAAAAAAGGAAATAAGTAGTAGAAGTACGTGGAAGGGCCCACGAATAAATATATTAAGTAAAGTTAAAAGAATTACAGATGAAAAAGAAAGACAAAAGATACTTAATGATTATCATTTATTACCAACTAGTGGACACGCAGGTATTAGGCGTATGATTAATAATATAAAACGAAAATATACATGGTGTAATTTAGATTTAGACGTAATTAAGTTTGTTACGACATGCAAAAAGTGTCAAGTTATGAAACATTCGAAAAACGTAAAACAGCCTTTAGAGATTACAACGACATCATATAAACCGTTAGAAAAGATTTATTTAGATTTACTAGGTCCTCTACCAAAAGATGAAAATGATAATGTATATGTACTAACGATGCAGTGTGAAATGTCTAAATATGTACTTGCTTTTCCGTTAAAATCAAAAGATACAATTTCTGTAGCAGAATCATTTGTTAACAATTATGTATTAATATACGGAATCCCGAGTTGTATTGTTTCGGATCGAGGTACAGAATTTTTAAGTTCAACGATGAAAGAAATTTGTAAATTATTAAACATAGAAAAACTACATTCGACAGCATATCACCACGAAACAATTGGTTCTCTAGAAAACACACATAAAAATTTAAGATCATTTCTTAGAATACAAACAGAAAAGTCGAGATATGACTGGGCAAAATGGCTGCCATATTGGTCCTTTGCATTTAACACTACAGTACATACTGAAACAGAATACACACCTTATGAACTCGTTTTCGGTAAATTATGTAATCTACCATCATCAATAACACATCATCCAATAGATCCAATTTATAATGTTGACGATTATTTATGCGAACTTAAATACCGGTTAAAAATAGCACATAATCACGCAAGAGAAAACTTAATAAAACAAAAAGAAATACGTAAACAGAAATATGACGAAACAATAAGACCACAGAGTTACAAAAAGGATGATTTGGTATTGATAAAAAATGAAACAAATGATAAAAGTCAACCAATTTATTTAGGACCATATAATGTAATAGAGGACCTAGGTACAAATGTCAGAATACAAAAAGGTAACATGCAAGACATTATACATAAAAATCGAACAAAGTTATATAAGGAAAAATAATATTTGTTTTAAACGTGTAAACAAATTTTTATAACGAAATCATGCTTTGAGCAGTTAATGTTTAAAAAACCTTTTTACTTAGAATAAGATAAAATAGAGCGCTCTATCTTAATTTGTAGTTTCATAAGTTTATAATTGCTCGAGCAATATTCACATTAAATATATAAATAAATATATATCATAAAAATATATAACTACATACATGTTAAATATTTATATAAAATAATTTTTTATACAAACAAATACATTTAAAGTTAAGATTGATATGATTAAATGCTTAGACTTTGTAACTCTATATTTTTTTTTGTTAAGATCATTCATTCTGTGACTTAGAATACTGACACAATGTTTGTTATCATAACCCGAGATTGTTTTGACTAGACATTCCAATGTATTACACTTGTATCGATCGAAAATATTAAGTTATATTGTACCAATGTTAAAGTGAAAGAATAAAATTTTTAAAAGATGAAATGTTACTAACGAATGAAATGTAATTAAGGTTTATCATTTTTTTTAATAATTTTTTTATTGTAAGGGGGATGATGTAGTGATGACAGTTAATAAACGTCGCTTATCGTGAACGAACGTATTTTATTTAATTAAACCCGATCCGAATATCAGAGACTAGTGTGTACACAAGGATTCTTTCACATAATGCGAGTTTATATCAACCGCTAGTAGTAAATGTATTTTTTTTTAATTTACATAGCGGTTGAGACTTGGCTAAATGTTCAGGCTTTAGAAGACTTGTGTGTACGCAAGGATTCTTTCACAGAGTTTATATCAATCGCTGATAGTAAATGTATTTTTTTAATTTACATAGCACACATTACGTTAAGAAGAATTCGGAACATCAATAAAAATAGAAATATTATACAAAGTATATAATAAACAATCAGAAATTTGTTACAGCTAAATGTGTTATTTATTAAATTTCTGGAGCCTGCTCTTGGTTACTGCTGTCCAAGCCCGATGTCGTGATCATTGTACCTATACTAAAAATTCACTAAAATGAAATCATAAAGTATTATACAAAATCATCATAATATTACACTAACAATTCGGGCCGAGATAACTCGTTACTTGCGTCGTTTATGTATTGTGTTAAGCTCCACACCAGCATATTTTTTAGACATATCCAATAATCATTGCCACAAGTCAGTTAATTATCAATAAATATGAATGAACGTAATAAATAAAGAAAAAATAGTTCTTAAAATCACACTATAATATTAGATTTCCACATACTTTGCAACATTTATAGTTATTCAATCGAATTCTCTATAATTTGCATTTTTTTTTTCCTTTTAATCTTCAGAAATATAATTCAACAACTTCTGTAACCAAGTGACCCGCATAACGGTTTCTGTTCGATGTATGACCATTTCTGAAGCCCCAGATTAGGCAGCTCAATGTAGAAAATGAACTCTTCTATATTGTCTCAGGCGTTTTGATATTTTCATTGTTACAAATACTTTACAATACGAATGCTGTAGCTACTCACCTTGATATCTGAGCATTATATTTCGTTGGTGTCGAAATAGTATTTTTTTTATACTAGCTAATTGTTCCATACATTGATTTAATGAAAAATCCATCGGATTATTTTTAGTTTATACCAAACAGATGACAGTGGATTTGTTTCAAAATATCTACATTAATGTTATGAAGAAGAAAGATTTGATTGTTTGTTTGTTTGCATCTACAGGGCCGATTTTTAAAGATTCTTTCACCCAAGGGTAGCTACATCATACGGGGCTGACATAGGCTATAATTGGCTACGCAGAAAAACAGCTATAAATAAATTTATCGATATTCAGTTCATTAACAGTAGTTATGCAAATAAGATGCAGCTGACAGTTGCAAAATTGGCAACAATAGAAACTCCCAGTAGTTGGGTGGACACAGCGAGCTGCGTTGCAATCCACAATTTATATGCTAAAGTAACTCGGTCTCCGTCAGTTTGTGACTGCTACGTTTCATTGGTGAATTTCTGAACAATATGTGTGGAGCATGAACGAGATATTGGAGTAGTTAATTTAGTTCTCAGTGGTGAGTGTAAGTTTTACATTAACGCCTTCACTATTATCACAGACTAAAGATAAAGTCCATGCTACTGTGAGAGTTTTAGTTCGTAGTTACCGCTAGGGGGTTAATGTGCTGATTTCTATACTAAAATCTTAATGTGTTTACGATCAAAAATGAATCAAATGCCAACAAAACCTTCGCTATGTGCCATTGTATTTTACAGCATTAAAGTCAATCTATGGATTAATTTTCTCGTGAAGAAATCACTGTATGATTCTCCGGGAGAATTGAAACATATTAATGAATAATAATAAAAAATCAAAGCACTTTCGAATCGTCACGGACGTGATATTAAAAAATCTATGCCGATGTTAGACACGATACAAAATGTATTAGTTAGGGAAGGAATCAAGGCAATTAAGTGCCATACATTGCTGTCTTACCTAAACTTAAATAAACTTTTTATATATAATAAAACAGCCATTTTTGTCATAACTTTTACTGGTAGGTAACTATTTTATTGGCATGTTTTAAATTAATTTACATTCGCATTTTAATAATTCTTGATTACTTATTTGTAAAATCAGGTATTAAAATATTTAGAAACAAATTTTAAATGAATATTTTTTTTGTCTTTAAGAGTTTCTTTAGACAATTTTGCAATATATGTTGCTGATTAATCTATTTGTGTAATATCAATTACAATAACAAAATTCCACAGTTACCTATATCTCATATGGCAAGAAAAAACTCCATATATAAGAGTAAAAGCATATAACAATCTTGGAGATAATAGATTCGATTCGTCGGTAACTGCAAATCAGCATATTCAGCAGTTACTATATTTAGCGACTAACTATCTAAACTTACTCCTTAAGTCAACTATCAGCTTGAATCACAGATGGTGTACTTCTAGATTGGACATTATTACGGTAAATGAGATCGGGGTCACCATTTCTCATTTCCAATCCCGTCTCGAACACTGAAGGGATTTCATTTTTTAGCACTTCCTACCATCATCACCAGCCTATTCAGTTCCTACTTCACAGGCACTGCACTTTCTGATGGATAGAATCAAATCGAATATAAAAAATGTAGACCCACCGGATTGATTGGTGTTAGCGACTGCATATGCAACTGACTGGTCTTTGCAAAAGTTGCATAACTTTCGCAGATTCACCATGCTAGTCCCATCTTCAAGCACTTTCTATTAGTACATAAAATTTAAACCTACGACTGGTGACTCGTTTACACATTTCTGTAATACACGAACTAAACAATCTTATGTCGCAGTTTCACTCGATATCCCGACGTCTTTTCCAGACAAGTTTACATCTAATTGTAACAGTGTACAATCTCAGTATACTGATTGTCTTGATTCAGTTCTGCCATGCATGCGATCGCAGCGACCCGCACCCATCCCCACCGATCAGCTGATGTATAGTTGTCTCCAAAATAACTTTTTCTTTATTGACTTCGAGTTTCATTTAACGAGTTATTCTGATTTAAATATACTCAAACAGTGTTATTAATAAACAAGGTTTAGCGTTGGAGTAAATGTACGCTGAGACTGCACTCAATATCAAAATTCATATTGTTAAATAGAGACTTAGAAAAGGTTAATCTAGTACGAGGTTTTACGGAAGTAATACTTACTCCTATAAAGTAGGGTTTGCTTATTCTCTGTATAATATGAATTTGGACTAATATTAAAATTGAAATGTTAGCTTAAATTACTATGACGCTAAACCTTGTTTATTAATAGCACTGTAGGTGTTCATAACTATGTTAGGATTTAAATCAAGTTATGAAACGATTAATTAAATAATTCGTTAATATTATTTATGGAGCTGTTCACTCACATTTTCATCCTTTATTTGCCTCTTTTTAGGTGAAAGAATTTTTTAAATCGATCCAGTAGTTTCGGAGCCCATTTATTGCAAACAAATACAAACAATGAAATATTTCCTCTTTATAATATCAATAAAGATACTATATTAGTGCAGATAGCGAAATCTTTATGCACCCCAATTGATTTTTCTAACGATTTTCCATTCTTTTAACAATCTATTAACTTTAAAAACAAGTAAAAGAATTGTTTCGATACCGTAATTATCCTATAGATGGGGTTCAATATTCTTATATTTCAATTTCAATTAATTAATATTCCTTAGCTTATATTTTGAAAGTAAATTATTCATAATATATATTATATATTCATATTTTATAACATAACATCAGAGTTTGCAAATATTATGTCGAAAGCGTGTGCTTTCGACATAAATACATTCAGCATTAATCCAGAACTGAGTTTCTCAACTACGAGAGTTCAACATGCAAGACAGTAGCTCGAATGATACGGGCAACATTTAGCAAATTTCGCTGAAATATACTAGATTATGAAATATGATACTTGGTAGAGGATATTCAGTTAGAGTTATTAATTTAGAGGGCACAGTTGGAAAATAGCAGCAAGTAGCGGCACCTTCAAAATAAATCAGTTATTATACATCATACGAGTTAAAGTTTCATTTCATAACGGGTTTCCTTGTTCTTTTGAGGTATGGAATCCTAGCCTGGAATTCCTTGCCATATACCGGTTACCGGACTACGCGAGAGGACCCATACAGTAGGAGAGCCCGGTTTTAGTCGGCCTCTCCACGAGCTCGATGAAATGTTAAGGCTAAGTTCCCTTCGGTATAAAAAAGGTATGGAGTCCTAAAAAGGAAATAGTGGGTGATTGTTGTTGCTCAAAGCAGCTTGTTTTGCGTAATCCGCTTCAGGACGACAGAATAATCAAAACATAATATTCTAGGTAACTAACATTGATTACCTATACATGCTAAAAAATCCATTATTTAATAGCTAATTACCATTTATTTAGATGAATGAAGATATGATGTGTTTCTTTATTAAAATTGTTTATTAATTAATGTTCTCACAAACTATGTCAAGAGTGAACTAACAAATTTATGTGAAAAAAAATATAACAGAAATTTCTACGTATAACTTTAATAATAAAGAGCACATGAAAACTCGTAAACTTCATTTGTAGTTATGCAACAATATTAAAAACATTTCCGAACGCGACTCGAATTCCATTCGGAACTTGCTATGGACTTGGTAAGTCGCCACCGCGTCACTCACAGGGTTGTCCACTTTGCAATATTTTTTTAAATCCATACTAGTTATTTAATTAAATACGAAAATTATTGTCTTTGGTAGTTGCAATTGAACGCCTTAATCACCTAACCATCTTTATAATGGCTTTCTATATCGTTGTTTTTGTTTTTCTAGAAAATATTTAGAGAGTAATGTAACTTAAAATTAGCCTGATTTTCGTTGCGATTGATTTGGTTGCAATTGATTTGATGAAGGCACAATCAGGAAACACGCCTTTACTCACTGTGGATATGCTTTTGCCACCATTAAGTAAAACGTTAATATTGTCAAATTTGAATTGAACTAGTGTTAAATGAAGAACTAGTGGAAAACAGTTTATCTGATTGTCGACCCTAGTGAACAACCTGACTTATTCAGCTTATGTTCACAGGGAAGCGGTCGCCAGTTTTGCTTTATCGGAAACAGTGGACGTGACATTTCCCGCCATTAAATACTTCTTAACTACATTCTGCGCGCGAGTTTACTTCGGTTGTGAATGCGACCATCGTGTTTCACTGCTGAATAATTAATGCAGCAATATAACGAACTGATTTCAATCAACAATACCGAGTTAAGTCGGTTAAAATCTTCCTAAACCAATTTCCGTTTTCAACTATTTCATATTAGGGTAGCTAAATAATAAAAGTAAATCTGTTCTGTAAAATTATACACATATACATGTATATAGGTAATTTCTACTTAAATAAAGCATCATTCAAGTACTAAAATACTTACTACCTTGACAACTACCAATTCAAACTTGCCATTTTAGTAGACATAACAGCTATTCGAATGGTTCTCCGATGATTCTCCTTGAATGTAACAAAGCTTTCCATGTAACAAAATTTCTACAAAATAAATAACAATAGTCCCGGCCCATTTCAGCTAGTATGTCCTTATTACGCATTCACGATCCCACCATCTCCTTCAATAGCATGCGCCGTAAGGGATTTCCACAAAACTGTAAAAATAGGAACATATATCTGGCAAGCAGAAGATAACTCCCAGATTATGTTAAATGGGGGCAGTGTTTGCAGCCGCGATCCGGCCACTTATAAAACATAGCCGGGCAACCGGTCCATTTACTAAGGTCACTTCAACCGGATAGGAACGGCTAAGTCCGGTAAGTGGGGCACGATGTTCCGATAAATCCCCATATTATTGTTATTGCCGCCCGGAGGATCCAGACTGCCTTTGTATACGATCGTCGCGTGCTATTATAATCTGTTTTTCTGTTCGTATTCCACGATATAGTAGATAACTGGTGAAGAATCGGTTTCCAATAAAAGGATCCTTATTTTTCGTTTTCACGCTACTCCCAAAGCAAATATGATTGTTCCCATAATGCATACATTCGGTTCATGAATAAACAATATAGGTATTATCTCGAACAATGCGCCGTAACATAAGATAAGGAAAAGTATGCTTTTTACTAGTATTTTCATATGTTACGTTTATATTCAATATTCATTTCAAAATAACTTTGATAGTTAAGAAACCGGCATTTAAAACGATTATACAATAAAACATAAGTTTTTATTGAAACCTAAAATTGTGGACAACACGATTTAACACAAAAAATATAAATTATATTAAAATTACTTCTTCGCTGCCAATTTCTTTCTAAGTGACTCTGGCATAGGTGCGGGCGGTGGACGAGGCATTTTAGTGTAGACCTTGAAGGCATCATAAACGAACCACTGTAGTCCTGTTAAAGTTCCGATCATGATTATACGGGCCACGAGGCCTCTCCAGATTCCTACAGGTCCCACTTCGGAGAGTATTCCACCAATCGAAGCGCTCGGGTCCTTATTCAACTTTGACACGACAGTATCTGATGGATGTGACACTATAGCACACAGCACTCCAGCAATATATCCCGCCGTGAATGTCACTATCAGCTGCTCTCCCTTCGAGCACTGTTCTCTAGGTTTCGGTACCACATTGGCATATAAATATTCAAGGGTCTTTTCAAATGATGAGAATTTCATCATCGTGTAAGGAACTTGTCTTCCCCACAACGGCGCTAGTCCCTTGTAAAACACGCCGAATCCTTCTGTAGCCAACATATGAGGCATAGCTTTTCTCATCTGAGACGTGTAACCCGGCGTCGTTTGCATCCTCACTTTAGTTGCTTCAAACGGTGATAAAAATACATCTGCTATGAGCTCAGCTGATGCCGACGCGGCTAGGTATAAGTATGTTCTGTAGAGAAACGCAGATTCCTCATCTACCATGGTGGAGAATTTGTATTTGAAATATTCGTAACCAGAAAACTTTACAGATCCTTGGAGTGAGTAGCCAATTAGTGTGGGTGCCCAGCCTTTGACAAGATTCCGTATGCCTCCTTCCGAGAAGGAAATGCCAAAACCTTTGAATATGGACTTGTATTTCCCAGGATCGACTTGCAGACGGCATTTGACGAGGTCGAGGGGAGTGACGGCGGTGTGCGTGATCCCACACGCAGCCGCACCGCCTGCCGCGCACAGCATAAAGAATTTGTTGGAGAACATTTCGCAGGAAAATTCTTCTTTTCCTTTCGACATGGTGCGAAATCAGCTACCGCTTCCCCTGACTTGACTCAAACTCTTGTTAGCGTCGATGATTCAAACTTTTATGTAAATATATAATATTTTCAATAACTCAATGTGACATTACAACTTGACGGATAATTTTGTCTTCCCAGTGTCTTCTTCTTCTTCTTTTTTTAATAATGGCTTATCTGCGCATTTCGCACAATTCTGCCAATGTCAAGTGAATCCTTCCCAGTGTAGAGCTAAACTCAAAGAGAATTTAAACACTACCATTCCTGTCATGGAACTGATGGCAGAGAGTTTTATACCATAAATTAAATTCTATATGTATAATTGCCACTCTACACATTAGTCTATATTGTGGTGATTGCCTTTATAAGTTAGCTTGAGATTCACCGACCAAAAAAAATTTATAAAGCATTCGCTATATTATTGGCTACTATGTAGATTAGTAAATTGGAAGTGTGATGTGTATTTGAGAATTTGAATTACGGGACTAAACTGATGCCTTGAAATATACTAACTTAAACTAAATACTACCATAAACCAGAAAAAAATATCGCTTATCGCTTAGTTTATGTATTATCCGATTTCAGTTAGTTAAGAGAGAAGATTATGAAGGTGGGACGGAAGTCCAACTTATGGCAGTTTATACATCCGGAAAACTATCTGCAAACCTTCTGAGCAACACATGCTCTTAAGACATGATGAGAGATACTATTTAAGCACCATACTCTTCGTGACAATTTTTTTTTTCATATTATATAGGAATAATTTAAACCATTATGTGCTGTTGCTGTTATATATACTTTGCTTTTTGGTAACCGCCTCAATTGCTAGTCACTGCCTGAGGTATGTGAGCGGCAGGACGGCGAAGGTAAATGAACGTCAAGCTGACTCAGTCTACCGTCGACCACCGTGACGGTTACACGAGTCAGTTGTTTGTACCGCTTTGTTTGAAACATTCATAAGATAAAATATCCTAAGATGGGTCCGCCAATTATACGACAAGTGAAAAATATTATTTACAATGTCCACAGTTTTTTCTTAGACGAAAAGTCAACAAGGAAAGTATAAAACACAAATATGATATGAACATTAATAAATTAGTAGCAGGGGCTACAGGAGTGTCAGCTCGCAGTGTAAAGAGAATTATAGCTGAAGGAAATTCAAATCTGCAAACATCGGAAAGCCTGAAATTTTCGTCTCCACGGAAACCTAATCAAATAAAACAGAGAATCCATATTGATGATTTTGACATGGGCATGCGAAAACAATTCATAGGTTTTATACTGTTGAGAAAAAAAATCCCAAGTATTCGTAAGTTGCTTGCAGTTTTTAAAAGAAGATGGTATCGTGAACTACGAATACCTATTAAACCTATTTAACAAAGCTTCTACAAAAGATGGGATATTACTTTAAGAAATGTAAATCTAAGAGACATATTTTGATTGAGAGACCCAGTATAGCTGAATAGCGAGAAATAAAAACCGAAACATATATTTTCTGGATAAAATCTACGTTAACATCAGCCTAAAATGTGTTGGCAATCCGAATCTGAGCCTGGTATTTATATATTGGCAAAGGGTGTCGTTTAGTGATTGTTCATGGTGGCAGTTGACGGTGCTTTAACTATTTAGATTCGAAATACAAGGATTACCATGGGGATATGAATACCACAAATTTCATAACTGGGCAAATCACAAATTGAAAAAGAAATTAGCTCCTAATTCAGTGGTCGTGATGGACAATACCTCCTACCATTGCATACAGGTTGAGAAAATACCAACAATGTCAAGTTTAAAGAGAGTCATGCAAGATTGGTGACGCGAACATAATGTTGATTTTACACAAGAAAATACTAAACCCGAAGTCCTTTCTCTGATAAAAACAACTCAGTCCGAAAAAAATTACACTATTGACTAAATTTTAAAGACTGCAGGTCATATCGTTCTTCGCCTTCCGCCGTATCATCCCGATTTCAACTCCATTGAGCTAGTGTAGGCCGATATAAAAAACAATTTAGCTTCAAATTGTATAAATTCATCATTGGACAACAAAATTCCAATCATCACAAGATTGTTTTCTAAATTCACTCCTCAAAAATGATAAAAGTGTGACGACCACGCACAAAAAATTAAGTACTAATATTGGAACCACGACATGAGGTTTGACAATATGACAGACGAGCTAATCATAAATCAAGGAAATGAGTCAGATTCTGAGGAGGATATGGAAATTGAAGATATGTCTAGTAATGAAGAAGAAGAAAATATCGATTAATTTTGTGCTATAACGGTGATAATAAAAATATTTTTTTGATTTTTTCTTTAGAAATGGTAATTTGCTTATAAAACTGTATCGTAAATTTAATAAACACCTTCAAATACTAATTTATTTTTGTGTAACTAGAAAATAGAGATATTCATAATGTAATATTTCTCTATTTTCTAGTTACACAAAAATAAATTGATTATATTGATCAAGATAGATTCTTACGTGTTATCCTGAGATTTATCTGACATTAAATACCTCATGTGCGTCTTGTCAATTGCGCCCTGCCCCATCTCAACGCCCGCATACGTCAGGCGGTGACTAACACTTCCACGCACACTAATAAAACAAGCCAGGTATGTGATTTTAAAAGTTTATTACTTTATTCTCATCCTTTGACTAATAAAACTTATGCAATTTAATTATTTCTTAAATCCTACTACGTTATTATATTATTTTTTTATTTGTATACACATATTTACAAAATTAAACATTTCTATTTGATTCACTTTTGTACTTAGACCAGTTGGTCTAAATATTAAATATTATTATGATCAATACTTCATACGAAAGTATAAAATAATTTCACAAAATATCAAATTTATATTGCTAACTTAATCTATTAATGAGAATAAAAATAAATAGCTTTCATAATTTATTCGTTCATTCATTACTTATTTAATTCATAGAACATACACTGGTCTTAAATGGCAAATAGTGACGTGACAATATTAAAATTATCGACAATTATTGCTATAATTTTAATAAAATAATTTGTTATTTAATAATAGGCTTACAACAATGGTAATTGCTACTATAATTTTAACTAACTACATAAAAATATATTGCATTCAACATTTCACACAATTTAATACTGCCAACGAGATCGTCCTAACAATTTGACGATCCTAATGGAGCGTGCACTTTATCAAATGATTTTGTTTTCTTACACTATAGAAGAAGAATGGAATACGTACCTAGTATTACTAAGAAAACGATTCGTATATCAGCGTCACTAATTCTGTAAGACTAGCCTAGTCTCCAATTTATTTTATAACTTGCTCTTTTTAGAACGTTCAGATTTTCCATTTCAAATTATTCTTTTTCACAACGCGAATGACAGTTAGCTTTTGCTCGATGACTGAATAAAAAGTGGCAGTGATTTTAATAGGAAAATAATAGGAGGTAAAACGATCTTTAATTATTTACATAAATAAAATTATAATTTATGGTGACTATTATATCAGTCGTCGCGGAAGTCAGCACAGAAAAATATAGCTTTCGATAACCTTGATACGAGAAAATCGATATATCGAGGAGGCGCTCAACGCATCTCTCCTAAACGAATCGGGTCAGTATTTATCAACAATAAGTTAAGTTGATTAGTCGATTCCTATATTACGCGTAACTATGGCGAGTAAATATAACAACTGTTTTTGACACAGTTCTCGGTAAGAAATCACAAAATTGAAGAAAACATTGCCCTAATAATATTGGAGCTCGCATAGATAGGAAAATGGTAAAATCCAATCAATCGAGACACGATTACTAAGTTAACTTTAGCAGAATTGAAGCCCTGGAATCGATCGAAAACGAAACACATAAGGAGAGGGCGCGGCATACGCGATCAGCGTTTCGGCGGGGCGATGCGGACGGTGACGTATAGTCGCATAGGGGGCGGCGTGTTCAGGTCGATCTGGCGGCGACTCCGCTTGTTCGGTCGGCGGCCCGCGTCCGGTACCGGCACGAACCGGGCCTCCACCTCCAGCTGCCGTTGGAGGACGGCGCTGGAGGGCAGGTGGCGGCGCAGTCGCAGGGCCCAGGCGCCGTCACGCTTGGACAGCAGGAAGTGGTTGTCGTGGTCGCCGTACGCGATGCGGTAATGAGCGCGCGCGCGCCCCGCCGCCGGCACCAGCCGCAGTAGCGGCGCGCGGCCCCACGTCTGACGCGCCGATGCCGTTATCACTATCAACTCCGCCTCCGGCTCCAGTAGGGATCGGCGACCTACACCAAACATATTATTTATAGACGACTGAAACCTATATTTGTAACTCGTATAATAGACGATTGAAACTTAGTCCGCAAGGTTTAGTCTATTATAGAGTTAATATCACCCGACCAGCTAATATTTTTATTTAAGAGGCAGAGTCGTCTCTTAAATAAAAATATTAACTGTTTTACGCACGCATAGATTATAACCTATGTCAAACGCGTATAATGTAGCTACCCATATGTGAGAGAATTTTTAAATCTGTACAATAGTTTTGGAGTCTATTCAATATAAACAAACAATAAAATCTTTCCTCTATACATTAATAGACTTGAGAAAATATGACTAATAATTAAATGTAAGAGAAGAATTTCCTAAACTCTTGTAATGGAGAAAACTATTAACTTCAGCAAATAGAACTTACGTCGGCTTCGTCTTCTGCGTTTCCTGACAATGGTGGTTCCGTTCGCAAATACGATACCTTCTTCCGGAGCTCGTCGATGACGTCCGTTTATCTGATTTAACGAAATAGAATGTTTTCCATAAAATACACTACTTACTATTGAAACACTACACCTATTAGTTCAATTGTAAAAGTTGCAATCAAAATTAATTTCTTTATTAAAATTTCATTTCCAAAAGTCAGATAGATGAATCATAATCATGGGGTCTATTCTAAAGGACAAATAAAAAAGTTGCAATTATCGAAAAAATTGTCATTGTCAACCTTATCATATTTGATATTCGCTTGTGTCGATTCCCGCCTCACCTTACAGCTGAAGCAGCCCTCGTTAGATATGAGATCTCCAGTGCCACTGGCGACCTTGTACTGGTCGCGGAGCGGGAAGACAGGCGCGTCCCCGATATCGTCAGGCGCCAGCCCAGCGTCGAGCGCAGTGAGGCAGTGTCCCGCGCCCACGAGCCGATATCCCGCGGGACACCCACACTGGAATGACTCGCCCAGCGACTGGCAACCGAACAGGCAACTTGCCGTCGCGCATCCGCCCGCCAGCTGGAATACATCCATCAGTCATATAATTTAGATTGTACGTGCAAGCGCGTACATGCTTTTGTCAGTATTTACACCGCATGATGCAAGCTAGTTCATCCATCATTACATTCACCATTAATTCAATTCGCAATCTACCGTCAAGAGCACTACGTGTACTCATAAACTCAAATTGTTCCTAAACACACAGTTTCCATACAATCAAGTATTATCATTTACGACATAATTTTGATATAGGTACACCGGACATTGGTCCTTCGAGCCGCATTCCTAGCAAGCACTGATGTAACGTATTATATCGTATTGTATACAGCCGTATGATAGTATACAACAATAAAAAATAAAAAAAAATGATATACGATAGTAATATAACGCATGTTAACCACAGAAGCATTGTTTCTAAAACTTATATCAAAAATGTGTATTAACCTAGTATTAACTAACTGACCCGACAGACGCTGTCCTGTCCCATTATGAAATTTTGCAGCACGTATTCTAACAATTCTATGTCAAACGTCATAAAGTTACATTAAAATAGTTTATATTGTCCAGGTTAACTTACAAGTGATTTTGAAAATTTTCCACACAATTCTCTTATTTTTTCTTTCATAAAAACCTTTTCCTGACATTAACAAACAAAAAAATTACTAGCGATATCGGTCCAGCCGTTCACGTATGATGGCGTGACCAAGGGAAACAGGCATTCATTTATTTATGTATAGATGATTATATTTGATATTTATATTAAAATATAATTTATTAAGAACAAAATTTGTAATTTGTGATTTACTAAAGCGTCACATTTTTGAGATATGTGCTATCCAAGTTGTGGCGTAGCGTATCGAGAATAGTTTATATCAACATAAATCAACACTATCAAACATATTAGTCCACAGTTGAGTAGTGGTGTGTGTGTACCTGTAGACAGACGGCGTGCCTTGCGTCCCATCCGTACCCGGCGGGGCAGCCGCAGCGGTACGCGCCGCCCACCGGGAAGCACGGCGATGAACCGCACGCGCCGCCTCCGCACGCATCCACCGGTACGCACGCCGTACCAGACCGCACCGTACCTGCATGACCATATAGTACATAGATAAATGATCCGTATTCACCTTTCAAGTATATGAACTGTACCAAAAAATATATATAATCGAATATTTTTATATAGTATATATAAAAAATTACTTGTGCAATTGTGCAAACCGAAAATAATACTGATTGCAAGATTCGAAAAGATCTAATGGCTCCTGATAATTTTCTGTCTAGGAAGACAAGAAGAAAGCTAGCTGGTTACGAGGATGATTAATGGATATAATAGTGTATTGAATTGAAAAGTTGAGAATATCTCAAATCACAGGTTTTCGTTTCGGATTTTAGTTCTTTTTTTATGATCAGTTGATAGCAGTTTGATCAAACTACGATTTTTTGACTTGTGACACATAAAAAAATTCAAATTATAAGGAATAAGCAGCTGAAATGTGCTTTTCTCAATTCATAAAACGTCCGTCAGTCGTCATTTCCACAAAATGCCACTCTAATATAACCTCAATCAGATTGATAGTTGCATATCATATTCTACAGATTAAATATTAACATGTATATGTTATGTAGAGTGAGTAGATGTTACCTGCGGGACAGTCGCACCGGTAGCCGCCGGCGTAGTTTCTGCAGGGCGCTTGGCAGCGGCCGTCCTCGCACTCGTCGCGATCCACGCACCGCCCCGTCAGGTCCAGCCTGTACCCGCGCGGGCACACGCATCGGTACGAGCCCAGTAAGTTCACGCACTTGCCGGGCGTGGGACAAATGCCCTCCTCGTGACACTCATTGATATCTGGAAATAATATAGACATATACCTCTATGAGTATAAAGTGATCCAATAATTTGCCACTATCGTTGAAGTGCAGTACCTTAATATCGAGAAAGGTTAAAATTCATCATTATATCACCATATTAATATCCCGACATGAACAGACTTTCTCAATTAATGGAATCAAACGTGTTTTCTGAAGAATGAAAAAACTGGAGAAAATAAATTTTTGGTCACCTATTTTGGTGACTAACACATATAAAGTTGCTAAACCTCAACATCGCAGACCAAAAGTGCTAAATACTGTGCGACTAACTCTTTAACAAAACAAAACGGTGTAGTGAAATAAACCTGTGGTATACTCAAACGGTAATATTTCGCTTCGATCATTCGTTTTCTTTTTCCTTCGCGACGAATATAAGAGGCCAATAATGAATTCTTTATTAATTAAAATCATATAGACATGAATTTTATACCTATCGAATTACATGTTTATAATTTTCGATTTTGTGATAAATAAAAGTAAAGTGATTTTGCTGCAGCTTCGAAGTAATATTTACCGACACATGCGTCGCCTCGCCTCTCGTATCCCTCGAGGCAGGAGCACTCGTAGGAACCGTCTGTGTTGGTGCAGGTCTGCTGGCAGGTGTGCGTGCCGCGCTCGCACTCGTCCACGTCGCGACAGTCGGCGGCGTCATCATCCAGCTCGTAACCTGCGCGGCACCCGCACTCGTACGAGCCCTCGGTGTTACGACAGGTCTGCGAGCAGGGCTTCGGCCGCGACGCACATTCATCTATATCCGCGCATATGTCTCCCGCCGCACGGTAGCCGCGCCCGCACACACAACGGAAACTGGAAATACGCGATCATTAGTATTAAAAAGATGGTGAAATTACTTGCAACCTAAAACCTACTCACACTCATCGTTATTCTAATGTTTTTTATCGTTGCCACATCATCATTGCAGACTAGTCTGTTACATGTTTGATTTGACTCGAATCACCTGCCAATGGTGTTGACGCATCTGCCGGGTGCGCACAGGCCTGGCATGGCGGCGCACTCATCCACATCCCCATATATATCTGGGAATCCTCCTGGAATCATTCCCCCGCCGCCAGGGACAGTGTGGTCTCCGCCAGGAATGGTCCCACCGTGACTGCCGCCTCCCCCGCCGATGTTGCCACCACCCCCTCCATTTCCACCGCCCCAGCCATTTCCTCCACCTCCACCACCATTGCTACCTCCACCACCATTGCTGCCCCCTCCGCCAAGGTTAGTCGGCGTGCAGAGCTGCGCTCGCTCGGCTGAGCCATGCGCTGGACATATCTCACACTCCGGACCCCATGCGGCACCGAGTGTACAACAACATTGAGCCCTGAAATGAACATATTTATTCATAAGTACATACACAAAAAACAAAACTATTATAATAATTCTGTATTGCATTAGACAAAAGTTGAAACTGAGCTCATTATCAAAACATGTGGTTCTACATGAAAACAGCCAAGTAAGCAATAAAATGTTATTTACTTTGTGACGTGTTGTGGCAAAGCAGGCGTTGAAGACGATATCCTAGAAGGCCATGGTTCCGGCGTACAACGTCCCGACACGAGCGATCTGTAACACATGCCCGTTCGGCGATCTGAAAAGGGATGTGCCAATTATTACTTGCTTGACATATTTTTAAACGTAATAATGGACAGTTTAGGTGTACCAACCGATACAAGCTTTCCCGTCTTCGCTAGGCTCGTATCCGGCATCACAGTCACACACGAACCCGCCGTCGTTGTTGACGCACACGCCGGGCAGACACAGCTCCAGCTGCTCAGCGCACTCGTTGATGTCTTCGCACGCGTCTACAGCGTAATGAGGTACTGACATCACGCGTCGGAAACCTGGTAACCAAATTAATATTGGAAAAGAGTGGCATTAACAATTTGAAAAATATTGATAATATACAAAACTGAGGTGTATTTTTACTGATATTGTGTACTGAGCACATATTTTTTATTCTTATTCGCTATTGATCAATTAGCACTTTTATATACCTTTTGTACAGCACAACAAACTCACATCTAAAAGATATTTTAAAGTACTGTGAAATATTGAAAAAATATACTCGATAACTGATATCAGTCTTTGCCTTAAACAATGGAAAAAAAAAAACAGCCTACAGACGCAGTATAAGAAATTCAAGAGTACAAGCAGCCTAGTCATACACTTTTACCTTTAGAACAGTACTAACAAAAGACAAAATTTTGAATTCCAGTACTATAACGACCAAGAAAGGACAAGTTTACCGTCAGGGCATTTGCAGATGTAAGATCCGACTATATTCTCGCAGGCGTGAGGACAGGGCGGCACCTCAGCGGCGCACTCGTCGATGTCGCGACAGTGTATGCCGTCGGCAGCCACCGCGTACCCGTATGGACACGTGCACCGGAACGAGCCGAGCGTGTTGTGACAACGGAACGAGCACGTCGCCCGCCCCTCCGCACACTCGTCGATGTCCACGCAAGTCTACCATTACAATAAATACATGTAACTATTGCAAAAGTCTTTAAGAACCATTGCAAAGAATGGAAAAACACAAAAATGACATTCGTCTTGTTAGGAATAAAACAATACGCCTGTACAAAGACAGATTCATAATTATTTTTCATAATAACTTGCGAGATGTAACCTAACAGGATCACAATTATAGACTACTTCGGGTAGCTCACATGTTGATTGAACAATAGAAGAAAGGCCAATATTGATAATTTACGTTTCATACTAACAGTACTTATAACTAAAAAAAAAAATAAAACCTTTCGCTATGAATAATTTTAATGAAAAATACTTAATAAATCCACTTTGTCCCTGTCACTCCCATCTCAAAGTGCCAATGACAAAATGTATTTTTTAAGCATTTTTCATTAAGAATTTATATTAAATAAGTAAGGTATGTTCAAATATGTAGTTCAAAAATTATCTAGTGAGTAACCAATTGGCATAATTGATTAATACAATATCAACTTTATTTAAAGCTAGGATTATTAAAATATGCATTAAAATGTATTAACAAGCAGTACTCACATGATCAGGTCCCTCTGTAAAGCCCAGGTTACAGGTGCACTGGTAACCACCGTCTACGTTAGTGCATGTTCCGTTGCCGCATATGCGTGGGTCAGCAGCACACTCATTTGCATCCTCACAGGCGAGACCAGTCGAATCCAACACATAACCTTCACTACATTCACAGCGGAACGAACCGTCCGTGTTCACACAGTGACCGTCGCGACACACGTCTGGACGAACTTTGCACTCATCCAGGTCCTAAATAGGGGTATTGTATGATAATATTAGAGCAAGAAAAAAATGGAATTGGGCTACAAACAAAAGAAATGGCTAACTTAAGAAAGTCAAGTGCCAGAAGAGAGACGTAGTGTTCGATGTTACACGACACTTTCACGACACGATTCCAATTTTGCTCCCATGAATTTTTAACATTTATTTGTATGTTGCACGTCCATCTTCAGATCGCCGAGACCAACTTACATTTTTACACATTTACCTTATTAAATTGGCACAATAGATAAGGGCCAAATTAGCTGTAAAGGAAACGCGAGTAATCTCAAGTTTCATTTTTTTTATTCGGAGCTCTTATTACCGACGGGAGGAGAGATTCGCGAGGTGTCCGCTGGGAAACCTCGAGAGATTCAACCATAAAAAAAAATATAACTAAATTATCGCATGAATAATAACTTATAAAAACCAATGTGTCCTACCTGTGTAAAATTGGGACGTCCCATTCCACCTTGGCAGATACGGTGGAATTCTGGTGATTCAGGCGGTGGGCAACGCTCGCAATAAGTACCCCATGCTGCACCTAATAATCACAGCATTTTATTACTTCTTTTCTCAATACCAATGAAATAATGTTTTATGACGGACCACTACGTCACTGCGTTTTTGACGGATACAAATAAAAAAAAACTTTATTGTTATATTTGATCAATATTAACAAACGTTTCCAATATCCTAAAATAAAGGTAAGTAATTTTACACCTGATGGTGTGCGAAACAGTACACCCGGGCATGCCACCCTCATGTTTGCCATACCATATTTTTTAACCGGGACAAAAACTTCGTACAGCTCCCTTCCTCTACCCCCACCCCCCTCCCTACGCTCTTTGAAGCTGGATTTTATAATAAAACATGTATTAAATGAAACAACTTCTTAACGGTTTCATCACGTTTGTATTTAGTTTTAAACGTTTCGGACCCTTTACAAGTTCCGTGTTCACATAAGACTAAGGTAGTGATTGTCTATTTAATTAAAAAGAATTGCTCCCTTTGATTCAATATTTACAGAATGAAGTAACTGTATCTTTTGTTTTTGTTTTTTTTTTTGAGGTTTTATTTATTGAGGTTTTATTTGACTAATTACTAGATCCCAAGCATGTGGTATATGCCAACCTTCATCTCTATTTAAATTTATTTTAAAACATGTCCGTCCCATCGTACCCTATAATTTACATGAGGATGCTCTTTTTATAAGTGTAAATAGGTATTATACCTCTATAATGATGATTTTGGCGCCAATCTAATACGAGCCCCTAATAGTGCCCCCACTTGCCCTCCCCTTGATTCGAGCCTGTGTTTATGGGGGCGACAAATTCCAATTTTAATCAGGGTTCGGTTCGAACGGAGTGGTTAAGATGGGTCTCTCTACACAAAAAAGAGGCGGGAGATTACAACTATAACTCACTTACTAAAGCGCATTTCCCGCCTATATCACAGCCATCCGTTAACCAGTCAAATACGTGTCGGACTATACCTCGTTCATGATCATCGGTATAGTGCATTCCAAAGGAGATGTTTATAAAATATATGACGCCCTGACCATAATTTTTACATTGAATAATTCCTGGACCAATCGGCCTAGACAAAGGTGAAGGTGTGACGTGACTAGTATATTAAGATCGTGAGCATTGACATTGTATCCACACCGGTCCTACCTTCTGAGCAGCAGCACTCGGGTCGTGAAAGCCGCAGGGGACGCGCGCGGTGACAACGGCCGCTCGCGTACTCGTCGTAGCACATCTCCGTCCGCTCGTCCACGCACACCGCCGCCGCCTTATCGAACCTCCAGCCGGCCGGACAGTCGCACTTGTAACTAAACACATACGCTCAACGTCACTTACTGAAGCAAACAAAATCAGCACACAGTTTCTTCGCTGAGTTTCCCCTCACATAGATGCATTGCTATTCTTTTATGTTATAAATGTTATTTCTTATTCTTTTCGAGTGAGCCAAATTTTATACCTTAGTTATGGCAACATTCTTTTTCTCTCTTTTTATCTTTTTAATTCTAATACTTATGAATTAATGAATGCATCAATGAATGAATGAAAGACTCTTTATTGTACACACCATAATTAAATGAAAAATACATAATGATGTAACAGAACAGTACAATTGGCGGCCTTATTGCAAAAAAGCAATTTCTTCCAGGCGACTTTAACATAACATACATGATACAGTTGAAAAATTATTATGTAGTCTATGGAGCATTAAGAAGTCTATACCATTACATAACAAAAACATTATTGGTTGAGCAGGACAATTGTTGTATTTAATTTCTCTACATTATTTCCATTAATTATTGTTTATCCTTCCTACAGGGTAGAAAACACTTAATAAAAATCTGTTTTACCATAATAACCAAGTTTCGAGGCTTGATTTGATTTAAGTAGGATGAATTCAAAAGTGCTGTGTAACGAAAATGTCCACGAATGCAGACCTTAAGCGTCTTTATCAAAGGCGACAGAGACCTTTATTATCTCGCGCTATTTCATGTTTCTTTATGTAATAATAGCAGTTAGTGTGCCAAATTAATTGATTTTGAACTCACTAGCCATTAAAGTTGTGACATTCACCGCCAGCACACGCGTACGGCAGCTCTTTGCACTCATCTTTATCTTCACATTTTCTTCCATGAAGACGCCATCCTTCGCCACATGAGCATTCGTATCTGTTGAATGATAAAACTTAAATAACGTAATCCACTTATACATAACTGATAATATTGAAGTAATACTTCAGAATATATTATATTAAAGAATATACTTAGCCCAATAAAAAAAAAAGATTACTTGGCTTCATGTAAATAACACCGATCCATCAAAGAGAGCACCTATATTTCTTGTTATAACTTAAATCAAACCTAAGATTGTTGGGCTTCGGAAGATAAAACAAAATTTTTCTACTTTTAGCTGGTGAGAATACTATTTAATAATGGCAATATTTATGTTCTAATCACTATTGAAAGTACAAAATAAACTGAAATGGATTGAAAAAAATATTTGCTCGATCATATACAAAAAGAATTCACATCCTTTGTTAAATTATCATTGTAGCTCCAAGAAGGCGACCCTTATTACAATCTTGTATGATGCTAAAGTAAAATCAGACATACCCTCCGTTGGTGTTAGTGCATGAAGGCGATCCATCTCGTCCACAAGGGTAAGGCAGCTCGGTGCACTCATCGATATCGCGGCAGTTGCGGCCGTCGCCAGTCAACGTGTATCCGGCCACGCACTCGCACCTAAATGAACCCACGGTGTTGCGGCAACGTCCGTTGCGACACACTATGCCACCATCCCGACACTCGTTGATGTCTAGAACCAACAAAAAGAATTATATAACATTATGAATTCAAATTTCAATTTATATTGTAAAAGGTCACAACGACCTTAAAGATTTTCAGGATTTTCACGTATGTACCAAAATTGAATTGTAACATTACATCCACTAATAACTGGATCTGCAACTTTATTGGAACATGTAATAAAATATAAATAGAGGAAATGAGATTTTTTGATTGAATGTTCACAAAAAATAAAACGACTGATCATTTATGTCATATATGAAAAGTTATACCAATGCAATCATTATTGGGACCAGGCTTGAAGCCTGCGTCGCAGTGGCAGGTGTAAGAGCCGGGCAGATTCTCGCAAGTGCCGTTTCGGCACATGGGCCGTGGACGCGCACATTCATCCACATCACGGCATACGTTGTCGCGTAAAGTGTACCCAGGCTGGCAATCGCACCTAGATAAAATAGTAAAATATTATAAATCTGTTTTGTAAAAAATCAGATGGTGACTACCAGCAGCTTCAATACATTCTGCATTACTTATTCCCTTATCATACAAAAAAAAAGGTAATAGGTACTAAAAATAATGCAAGAGAGATAGTACACACGGCTGCACGTCAAGCTACCCATTATACATATCTATAGCAATGATATAGTAATCAGTGTTAGAAAAAATTTGCCAATAAATAAAATGTTTCATCATCTCCGAAGTCTTGGTTCGATTCCCTTTCCGAAAGTTCAAACTTCAAATCAACTCTTGAGGAGTTTGAGTTTAAATATCAATTTAAGTTTAAATTATATAAAACCACAAGCTTAAAAATCGGAATACAATAAAGACGACAAGCATTAAAGAAATCAAAACCACATTCTAATAATACAGTAGCGTCATCTAGCGAAACAGCTAATTGTATTTTTATATTTTTTCACCTGATTAACAAGTTCCTATTAAATTTTGTTTTCGGAAAAATCACAAAATTGAAAACGAAAACTACTTTGTTTTATAAAAATTGGAAAAAAGATTACAAACATAACATAATTCAAAATCCCGTTTGAAAGTACAGTAACATCATCGAATCATCAGTAGCGACAGCTAAATGTAACATTTATTTTTTTCACTCTATTAATAATAACCCCATTAAATTTTTGATTAGTACTTGTAGAAATATATTTTTTGTTTTTTTTTTAATTGCGTAACTTTCACCGTTTACGCAGCTTACGCAAGGAAAACTTTAGAAAAGTAAAATATTCTCCCGTTTTTACACCATTTTTCATTGCTGTTTTACTCCTATAATAAACCATAACGTGACATTACATAGCCTATAGCCTTTCTGGATAGATGGATTATTCAACAAAAAAAAACAATTCGTTCCAGTAGTTTCTGAAAATTCATTCATTGAATAGTTTGCACATGCTATCTCATTTCTATCCATTAATTTCAATTCATCCATGCCAAACGATAAAACCGGAAACGACTGTAACTATTTGTCTCAATCGTGCAGATTCAGAATCGAAACTGCAAATGTTTTCAAGTTCATCCTGTATACGTTTGACCTGCAGTTGTGTGTACCTAAAAATTTGTTAGTTACGATGATACTACAACTGGATCATGCTGACATTGTAAGTGTAATTTAAAATTATAAATCTAAAAAAGTTGAACGTCATTAGTGACGCGACAGGAGTGTTGTACATAACTATAACCTTACCTGAAGGAACCGACTGTGTTCCTGCAGTCGCCATGCTCGCAAAGTCGCTTGTCGGCGCACTCATCGATGTCTTCACACTCCTCGATGTCGGCCATCAGCTTGTACCCGGGTGGGCAACGGCACTCGTACGAGCCGGGCAGATTCACGCACTGCGCCATGCCTCGGCAACGGGATCGACCAAGAGCGCACTCGTCGATGTCGCGACACAGGTGTGATGTGTTGTCGTGCTCGTAACTATCGGATGAAATTATAATATTGAATTTTTCGTCTTTAAATCTACAGTAATTTATCTGCTCTTTTATTACAGAAGTCAAAAACAATAAAAGCACGAATCGATATTATTCATGATAGTATGGAAAAGAATTCGTTTTTTACTTTTAGTTTTTACTCGGATTGTTTTTCTCAGATGTACGAATATACAAACTTCACCCTTCTTAGAATTAGTACACATTCGAAATATAGTCTCTATCGAATATACCAAATGCGAATTTCGAAGAGTATGGAAGAGGGGATTGTTTTTTACTTCGCCTAGAGAGCATCTTACTCGCATCTTCATTTGCATATTTTCACATTACTCTTGGCGTTTATGTACATTAGCGTAATCTTGTCAGTTGTATGGCAACATTTCGCATGTGCTTTGTTTCGCTCTATTATTAGCTCGATGAAATTACTGTGTTCATGTCAGTATGGTTTCGCAGTCAACAGCGATTAACGTCGTTACACAGACGCAGATGTTTCGCATTCAGGGTTGGATTTTCGATGACTATCCAAACGTCACGAATTTTGTTTCTCCAAAGGCACAATCTCCAAAGTTGACAACTCCGTTTGCATTCGCATTGTGTACATCACGGCGTAAGATTTGTCATACTCACCCGTGGTCACAGCCACACGTGAACCCGGAGGCGGTGTCGTGGCAAGTGCCTGGCTTGCACAGCTGCGGCATGATCTCGCATTCGTTGATGTGCCTAGTCTCGTTGGTGACGGGGTTGATGTACTGTCCGGGGCGCGCGCCGCACAGCGCCACGTGGTCAGGCGCGCCGGGCGCGGGGCAGCGCTCGCACGGCGCGCCCCACGCCCGCCCCGCCGAGCAGCAGCACACGTGCCGCGTCTGCGGCGCACCAGCGGCGTTCGAACACTTGCCCGTCTCCTCGTCCCATTCCAAGTAGCATTGCCGCTGACGGATATCCACGCATTCCTCTACAGAACAAATTAAATGGTCAATGTAGTTTTGATTCCCGCAGAAGTCTTCACCGCATGAAACTACTTGTAGCGTCTATATCCAAAAAGAGTATCCAAATGATTAATATAAAGCATATTTTAAAGACATTCTATTTAAAACACTATACTCTATTTAACTTCTTTAATCATGCAAAATACAATAGCATAAATATTAAAGCGAATCTTGTCTATTTTAATAAAAAATTTTGACAGTTCCAACGTAGTATTTTTAACTTAGACATCACAAAACCCGTAAATAATGATTACCTGACAATAACTATCTTCTATCTCGTATTCTTAAGACATAGATAATAAATAAACGTAAACTCACTATTACTAGGCATCGGCACGTATCCCTCGGGACACAGGCACACGTATGAACCGGGCATGTTCCGGCATACTCCCGGGCCACACACCTCGGGGACGGCGCACTCATCGATGTCCACACAGCGCTGTTCATCTTCAGATAACGCCCACCCGTCGCCGCATGTGCACACGAACGACCCAAACGTATTCGTACATGTCCCATGCTCGCATAGAGCGGGGTGCTGTTCGCACTCATCAATGTCAGCTAACGTCACGACATATGAAGGCTGTCACGAGAAATTAAATGTAACAATACAAAAAATATCAAAGTTGTAAAAATAATACGTTTTATCAAATCTTCTGCCATGGTTAGAAATACGTAAGATGAATTATGACATGGATAGAGGCTTAATTGTTGCTGATATTTAATAGACATCTTACAGGCTCCAAAACAGGTTGGTATCCGGGCCCTCCGGGACAAAGCTGCCGATACTCTTCCGTCCCTGGTTCAGGACAGAGGTCGCAGTAGTTGCCCCATGCAGCACCTGTACATACCAAAGAAAACAGCTCTTTAAATACCATAATTATATTTCGTATAAACAAAAAAAAAACTTAAGATTTACGATAATATTAAAATGGTGAGAGTCGTGAAATAGATTAAAAAAATCAACATAGGAGGACACAAAACTCCAAATAGGAATTATTAAAAACAAACGAACCGACAGAACAGCAACATGCCGCCATAGTGCCATCTTCGGATAGTTCGTCCCTGTCGTGGCAGCGCTCAGTGCCCGAACGCAGGTCCACATTGCCGTAGCAGCGAGCTTTTCTTGAATCTGAGGATTAAAATTTTATTTCAAAATCTTTGGGTTGTTTATTTCGCATTTCTGTATAGTAAAAATTTATTTTAAAAGTTGTAACGGAAATTGCGTACTTAAACAAAATCTCCCTAAAGCTTATTTAAAAAAAAAAACAACGAAAAAGACAAATGATTATTAACCTCTTCAAAATTAATACACCAATTTCATCTATAAGGAGGGAAAGATACATGTAGGAAACACTCAATCAATAGTTTACCAAGTAACTTATCTTTCTACACCAACGCTCAATGGATCGATTAGAGCGTCTAATTCTGGAAACCTAACCTAACGTATATTTCTATCTACTTATCTAAAAAATAAATACAGTGCAATTACCATAACAAGCAGTTCCATCAGAGACAAGCTCATAGTTGGGAGGACAGCGACAGATGTACGAGCCCTGAGTGTTGATACACTCGCCGTACTGACATGATTGCGGTGACTTGCACTCATCCACGTCCGTACAGTTAAACCCAGGCATCACTACAAAATAATAATACGAAGGTTGATGAATAATTATTAAGAAAAACGCCTAAAACATTTATTAAATACTGTGAAATGCCTTCACGAAATCTATTTTATTTTGGGAATCTTTCATCGGTTTGACTTTTATTTTGCTGCGTTTTATACTCACATTGTTGCGTCCTCATTGACAACAAATGCAATACAAAATAAAATAGCAAATGTAATTTTGAAAATAACAAGCTCGTCAGAATACTTACATTCATCTACATTATCCGATTGATATCCTTTATCACAGATACACTTAAACATGCCGTATGTGTTGACGCATCTACCGAATACACAGACATTGTCGAACGTCGCGCACTCGTCCATATCTGTAAATAAAGGTTTCATCATTAAAATAATACATAATTGGGAATTTCGTCAAGGGAGTTTCTCTAAATAAGTCAATTATTTAAAGAAACTCCGTTGAAGAAATTTCCAATTACACACCACCGACTTCTTTACTTGGAACATGACCCATGGAATATTATTACATACTTGTTTATTCCATATTCATGTAGAAGAAGAATAGAAAAAGTGCCAACAGAATTATATACGTACAATTATAGTTATTAGGGTTATAGACATGTGTAAGTAAAACATTATGTCCAGCATTAATTTACCGAGGCAAGCTTTTTCATCGGGCGTCTTGGTGAAGCCGACGTCACAGTCGCAGACGTACCCGCCGGGCGTGTTCGAGCAGTGACCGTTCTCACACAGGGTCGGGTCGTTCGCACACTCGTCTATGTCCACGCAAGAATACCTGATGGTTACATTGAAATGTCAACAGTTTGCTAAACAATATTATCCAAGACTTTCAATGAACATCTTATCACACATATTTTTTTAGGTTTATAACTAAGAGACTACCGTATTTAGTAACGAGTTAAATACTGAGGTATTTAATCTTTTTGTATTCCCAACTTAGACTTCCAGGCTTGAAGTCATCAAACTTTCTCTTACTTTTTCACAGACACACACAAGACAATTTATGACGTCACCTCTGCGCTCACTCATTGGTCGGCACTGTAAGGTCTAATATATTCTGAAGATGCGTACCAGACGTTGTACACGTGCAGAAAAATAGTTATCAACACAAAAATATTGTTATTAAGTAACCTGGTAATACTTATAAAATACTTTTTAGGTTTAACTTTTTCAAAACAGGTTGGTATATTTTTTATGTTTTAAAATTTTCTGTTACAAGGCTTCTAAATGGGCAATATTTTTCTGTAATTAGTGGCTGCACTATGGGCAACTTATTGCAAAGCCATCCCAGATTTTTTTTAACAATATAGATTTTACCAAAATTTTTGGCCGGTATATGAACTGCAATATTGTACAATCTGGCTGGCATTTACTGCAATGTCCGCAACATTGCAGGAAAATATTTCCCGTTTTGAAGCAACTTTGATCAAAAACATTAATCATGAAAAGTTAAATCGCATCGGTGTCTTTAATAAAATGAAAGCATAATGAGTGATAAAGGAAAATAGTGTTACCCATCGCCTTTGTATCCGGTGTCACATAAACATACGAAGGACCCGTCAGTGTTCCGGCAGGTGGCGCGCGGGTGGCAGCCGCCATTGTTGGTGACGCATTCATCTACGTCCTCGCACTCCGAGCCGTCGCCACGCCACCCATCCCGACAACGACATTGGAATGAACCCTAACAAACGCAAGTCAACGAATCTACTGAATTTGCGATTTTAGCAACTATATATAAATCCCACAAAACATAAATGTGAAATTTGATAGCCAAGTTAAATGTATCCAAGCTTAATATGGTGTAATTGTAGGCTTCACCGACAAAAGTATTGGTATCTAAATGAGTGCCAAGTTGAGTTGGAAATTCAGAAATTTATTTATTGAAATCGTTTTTCTTTAGTAAAATAAAGCAAACAATTTAAAATCTATAGCATCTCAAAATCTACTTGTCTGATTTTCACATACGTCGGTAAAAAATTTATCATCTTTATTTTATTCACAATTTGTTAATTATCTTTTAAAATATTATAAGATACTACTCTGACAAATAGTTATTTTCCTAGTTAACATTATGAAGGGGTGAAAAGTAGCTCCAAATGCTTCGTGTAATATTACACATGGTGCTGCTACGGTGCCAGTTCTTTGCTTGAACTTGCTTGGCTTGACATGCTGCCGCGTGCCTTAATTAATAGGTACGTATAATCATTTTGATCACTCATAGACAGCTTAGTAGGTATATCTGCAGGGTTTTGTTTACGTCTATTTCTGTGTATCATGTATACTCACGGGTAAATTGATACAGTCGGCGGCGGGATGGCAGTCACAGGTACCGAGCTCACACTCGTCGTCGTCAGTACATGCGGGGCCCTGCTCAGGTTTCACACTGTACCCATCTGGGCAACGGCACACAAAACTGCCGATTGTGTTCTGACACTGCCCGGCGCCGCACAGCTCGCGAATCTGTCCCGTTACAAAACACACTTTACTATTTCACGTAAATATAATTTTTCTACGGTCGACGGTCATGGAGGACGGTACGGTCGATGGTCACGGAATATCCATGTGATCACAGAACCGAAACTCACTACACAATAAAACCTATTAGTAGCACACTAACTAGTTTAATAACGGACCGATACCTACGTAAATTGTATGAAAGTCATTCATAGACAAAATTCTATTGATCAAATAAACTAATAAGTTATCTTGGATCTCATAACATTTTTCACCTACCACTAGTTACGTATTTAAAAGATATCTTTTGGCTGATAAGAAGCAGATAAGAAGAACGAGTTAAAGCACCGGCATCTGCACCAGCTCTAACAGAAGTAAGATGGTAAAAAAAACATGCCATTATCAAATCAATACTAACAATAGAATTAATTATATTCTATAAATAACAACTTATTTGTTCGACTATGAGGTCACTTTCCATTACAATATTAAAACAAAAAATAATAGAAAACTATGACTATACAATGTAAACATAATAAACAGCACTTTAATAGCCAAAATTATCTAATCTACGGATGTCAAGTTTCGGATAGCAGCACTTTAATTTAAATGTATAACACCCTGCATGTGCATTAACGGAGCAAATCACAGTGTAACGCCATCCACCAAATGTTGACCAGCTGAACAATCTTTCAAAATATGCCGAAGCAGCCCTAGCTAAAATTTGAATCGGGCCAGGGACGGCTCGTCCATATAGGCAAACTAGACAACTACCTAGGACGCTCGTATTTGGGAGGCAGCAGACATGGCAAACATTGCATATGTTTGCTCTTATTATTTGCACCTTAAAAATAGACTTTTGTTCTTTAAACATACGTCCATGTCCGCGGTATTCAGTAATTTCTTTTGTCATTGGCAAAATTGCACTCTTTAATCGGTGTTCATATAATAGTTTTTTATTTTGTTATGATTTTTATGAAAGTCATTCCTGGGTATTGCCTAGGGCGCCAAGTTTCATTGAGCCGTCGCTAAATCGGGCCTTAAATCAGTGATTGGTCAAACGATGGCTAACCTAGATAACAAATAGGCAGAGTGCCTAGTAAAGTCTGATTACATACATCAGCGCACTCGTCAATGTCCCGGCAGGTGGGTCGGTCGCCCTCCACTGGCAGTAGTCCCTCCCCACACACGCAGGAGTATCCACCGGGCGTGTTGCGACACTCCCCGCCGCCGCAGGGCCGTGCCCCGCTGCCACACTCGTCCACGTCGCGGCAAGTGCGCCCGTCTGCGCGTAACTGCCAACCCTCCCTGCAAACCAAGAAGCCAATATGTATAAGCCAAATTAAACAACATCACATTCATACACTGCTCAGATTCCAAGATGAGTAACTAAAGCCTGTTATGAAGTATCTGAGACAACGAAGTTACCACAATACCCATACCCGAAGCAATATAGAAAAGTTAATTTTCCACATTGACCCGACTAAGAATCGAACAAGGGCCTTCAGATAACGACCCCTTGAAACTTTTTTTCACATCCCATCAACGAGTTATTATCGATCAGCGAAAAATAAAGTGTTATTAACAGAATCAACGGCTCGATATACTTCTAGAAACGCCCATACTGGGCGTTTCTAGGAGATCCCGAATATAAAATTTAGTCACCCGTTTTAACACTCAGACGGCAAAGTTGCTTTATTTACCTTACAATTAAACACCTTTGTGCTGACGAGCTCCCCGTATTGTTCTGATCATTACGAAATAAAAAATACTCACTTGCAACTGCAATGGTAAGAGCCAGGTGTGTTGACACAGTCATGCTGGCAGCGGGTCGGGTCTTCGGCGCATTCGTCGATATCCTCACAGTGAGATTTGACCGTCAACTGTGCGTAACCTTCATCGCAGACACACTGATACGTTCCCATTTGATTTTCGCAAGCACCATTACTGCATATTCCTAAGAATAATTAAATAAATAGTTCTATGAAAACCACAGTAAATAATATAAGACGCATAATTATATTCTATAGCTCTTTCTATTACGAGTACGTATATTCTGCTATTTGGAATTAGAATTTATTTTTATGAGCATAATTCACCAGTAAAATTTTTACAAAAATTGAGTTTTCTTATAAAATACCTGAGGTGATAGAACATTCATCGATATCCTTGCATGAAAAGCGGTCAGGTGCGAGTTCCATTCCCGGTGCGCACTCGCAGCGAAAAGAACCCGGTGTATTCACGCAACGGCCTCCCCGACATAATCCCCTGTCTTCGACGCATTCATTGATATCTAAAAAGCCATCATCCATTTCATCATCACTATTCATTTTGAGAAAATATCTTTCATAATATAAAGCTGAAACCACAATCCACTTGAACGTTTTATTAGTATACGATCACATTCATAGAAATTAGCTTTGACCATGTGACAACATGTGACTCAAAAGGTAAATTTCCACGCCAATGAAGATGTCACACAATAATGTCACTGTCGTATCACTTTATTACATTCAAAGCATTCGTAGTATTATATTTTTGCTATAATAAGCCAATTGTTCTGGCACATTTGAAATATATAAACATGCCAGCTTACAAAGCAAGCAATAGACTTACCGACGCAAACCTTGGATATTTCGTCGGCCCTGTGTCCTGGACGGCAGTGGCAGGAAAAGCTGCCTTCGTTATTGCGACATTCACCGGCGCCGCACACATCAGACACGATTTCGCATTCGTTCACATCTACGCAAGTATGATTCTTCGAATCCTATATAAAAAAGTAATTGCATAATGACGTCATTATTTTGATTCTTTTTTTTAATTTTAATTTGTAAGAGTTCTTAATATATTTAAATTACTCGATTTAATTATAACTCAACATATTATATGTAAAGGTTAAACTATTGTGCTGAGATTATAGTAAAGTAATCATCAAATTCTAACCGGTTCATATCCAGGGAAGCAATCACAAACAAAAGTGCCCATCATATTCCTGCATCGTCCATGACCACAGAGACCGGGGAACGCCGAGCACTCATTGACGTCCATCTCCTTCGGCACCACGTTATTATCGGTATTAGTGCCCGGGGGCCATCCAGTGCCGGGCCAGGAGCCATCATCGTCAGGCCCACCACCGCCGTCATGTGGTCCGATGGGCCTCATGTGGTCCCAGATGTCGGTCATGTTTCCGCTGCCATCCCACGGTCGATCCCACGTCCCGAACGGGCCGTCCACCGTGCCCAACATACATAAGTTGCGGAACGCATCCGTACCTGAGGGATGAAGATCGTATGAATTCGATAAAGCCTGAACACGAAAACTACTTGAAAATACTCATATAACACAGTTTAATTGCATTTTAAAAACTTTTAAGTGAATTCACAGGGACAGTCTAAAAAATACCAAATGGATACCAAATCATCAATGACTAGTATAAAGCCCTTAGCCGGTTATTTAGTCTAATAGTCCAGAAAATTCTAGAGACTGCAGGATTGGATTGGTGTTCCAGGCTTGTCTCTTATTTAAGCGAATACAAACAATTTGCTTCTTTATTTGTATTTCAATACACAATCGTTTCAAAGCTTCAACACATAAGCGAGTTGTTCTTTGGCTACCGCAATATCTAAAGGAGAACTTAACTAGGGACCTTCATTATTATTAATACCTTTCTTAGGGCAGGGTTCACAGCGCGAGTCCCCCCAGGCGTGGCCGAGGGCAGAGCAGCAACAGACGGCGCGCAACACTGGCCGCAACGGGCCCGTGCATCGACCGCCCATGTACTCTGTATAGCACATTTCGTGACGAGTGTCCACGCAACGATTGCCTGCGTCATGTTACCATACGTTTAACTTACGTCAACAAATAAAAAATTGATTTATTTATACATACATATATTCTCAAAATCAATTACCAATCTTTGAATAGAGTTAAATATACTAGGATAGCAATCAAAGTAGGAATGAAGACAAATGAAAACCCTAATGCATAAATAGTTATGCGGCAATATTCAGTCTAACATCATTACGTAGGTATATTAAATATTTGTTACTATAGTAAACCTCACTGCAATGAAAACCTTAGAGTGATATCCTATCGAAAATATCGTGATACCAATCGGTAAATATTTTTATAGATTGATAATAGCAATAGAATTGAACTACTACCATCGATAACATATAATGAGAAATTGATAGTTTTGATAAATCTATAGCTATTGCAACAACACTGTAAGGTGTATCTTGAAAATAACTGCATCACTATGCAGTCACTATGATGTTTATATGAATTTCAATTCTGCTTCTAAATTATCCTTACCAGTGGGATCCAGGGTCAGACCAGAGGGGCACTCACACCGGTAAGAGCCGTCGGTGTTGACGCACGAGCCACCGATACACAAATCTGAATCGAGGGCACATTCATCCACGTCGCGGCAGTTAACACCATCCAACTGTAAATTTAGAAGAAAGATATAATTCTGTAAATATTATAGACTTATTATTTTTTGATTAATTTTGCATTTACAATGCCATACTGAAATTTATTCTTAACACAAAATGTTTAAAAAAGGGACCAAGTGGATTTTTTAAGCATTTTGTATTAAGAATAAATTATAGACTTAGTTTTGCATTATAACCCCGCAAAGGATCCTGCGCGAAGATAATAACCAGATTATTGATAGATCAAAACAGATTCATCTCACATTCGTTTTCCAGCTAGAATTAGATTCATATTTTTTTTTAACTTAGGGGAAATGCAACCGTTATGCCAAGGGGAAGGACCTGGGATCCGACACGGAGTCTGTCAGGTCGATTTATTGATTTACCTGACAAAAAACTTGATTTGCCTATTTATACCTATAATAAAATGCACTGTTAAATTTTTAAGTTACCTTAGCGAAGCCTTTAGGGCAGGGGCAGTGTTCCAGGTCGCAGGGCTCACAGGGTGAGCCCCAGGCGAGTCCTACAGAGCAGCAGCACTCCTGCCGCAGCAGCGGACGCGGCGCTGCGCCCTCGCACTGACCGTCCACCACGCGCCGCCAACACGATCCGCGACGATTATCTAGCACACCAAAAACATAGTACATATTTGACAGATAAGTTTATATCAAAATTAATACGTAACTTAAGACTGCCACCAAACGTAGTAATTAAAACAATTTGATGTTTGTTGTTCAAGTTATACGATGTCACTGTTTTTGTTGTTTATTTCATAATTTATCATAAATAACAAAAAGTTTTTTAGTAGGTGGCTTACGCTTAATATCAATTATCGCTTAGTATCAATTAAATCAAATTATAGCGGAAAATGCTAGTCCGCAAAAATACGTACTTGACTCAAGCATTTTGTGCGTTTTGATAACCGTAAAAAAAGTTCTGAGTAATGGTTGGTGGTGGTTATCGAGTGGATGACCAAAAATTTATTATCTCTATTTTCGCCACGTTTCGAAAGGTCACGTTTAAGCAGTTTTGGCTGCTTCTGCAGTCGTCCGCAACGAACCTAAGAGCGAGCTATGTACTAGACCTCCTTGATGTACTATGTACTAGATAATCCCTTTTTTGTATATAGTCCATGGTTCGTCGCTAAGCAATTTGTCTAATGCACTACTGAGTTGTGCTAACGGCCGACTTTTCACTTTTAAAAAAGTCCTAGTTTCATAAAACGGCTATCAACTGGTATGATGCTTTACTTTAAACACTCCATTCAGAAACCGGGTGTAAGCCGTTTACTGTAAAAACTCTCTAACATATACCTATTGTTGCAGTTCAGTAACATACCAATACAGTGTTGAGCGGTGGCGTCCAAAACGAATCCGTGTTCGCACTCGCATTCGTAGCTTCCATGCGTGTTGATGCAGCGGCCGTTGTCACACGGGTTTGATTGTTCTGCAATATCTCTCAACGTGAAATATATTTCATGAAATCAAAACAAACTAATTACGAAAAATATTAAAAAAAAAAATATTGTGTAGAACATTTCGCTTTCATATTGAACTTCAATTTAATTACATTAAAATTAAATTTTATTTGATTAATTCGATAATTAGTCAAGTTAAATTGAAATAAGTTGTAAAAGCAGTGCAATGATTCGATTTGCGTGCATTTAATTATATTTAAACGCAGATTTAAATAATTATTACTGGTAATTAATTTGAAAAAGAGGCTTTATGACCCAAAAGTCAACATGTTATATGACGCAGGGCTATTAATTGATGGTCATAACATTGGTCAATTGGCTAGGGTGGTTCTCACTATATAGAGGCTGTCCAAACAATCTTTAAAGTAAATGATAGTGAATTTATCTAGCCGAGTGAATGTACAAATAATGATGCAGCTAATGCTATCAATAATATAAAAGATTGTTAAGGTTTCTACAGCGAACAAATAATATACACTTCATTCAAAACGCAAGTCATACTAGATGGATGGAAACACCAGTTATGACACAGATGCGCTTCTGGTTTTTTTACCTGTAGTGTATTAGACTCATAATTTTCTTGAAGTAGGTATATTTAATTTTTTTTCGAAAAGAAGCCTCCTGTTAGCTTAGAATCGCACCCAGATGTTACAAGCCAAATGAGTATGAGTCTATGGATGCTCTGCCAGAGAAAGATTCGTAACCTGCGTTGACTGGGAACGAGGGGGGGATGTCCCCCCGCTCGTAGTCCGAGACGATGAAAATAACCTCACCATCGCATTCGTCTATATCTCGGCAGATCTGTTCATCAGGCTCGTACCGAGTACCAGGCGGGCATACACACGTGAAGCTTCCTATCGTGTTCCGGCATGTGCCACCTGTGCATAACTAGAAAAAAAAATATCACTGAATACAATCTTAGAATATTATTGAAGTTCACTACACAGCATTTCGCCAGTCATGGCGATATCTTCAAAATATATACTTATTACGTTCTTACCGATTGGTGCATATCGCACTCGTCTATATCCCTGCAGATTCCATCTGAATCTGAATGAAATCCTGGATCACATATGCATCGGAAGCCGGGATCGAGGTTCTCGCAGGTGCCATGTTGGCAGATACCCGGAATAACGTTACACTCGTTGATGTCTGCACCACCGTTGTCTTTACTTTGACCTTCGGGACAAAGGATCTCATAATCTGGAGATCCTCTCGAGGGACATTGTTTGCAGGACACACCCCAGCCTAGATGAAGACCTAAAGACGTAGAATAAATAAATAGTGTGATTAGAAACAAAATAAAATTTAACATACAAACTACTCTCCACCAATACTCGCCTTTGCTGGAACTACAGCAACACTGAGACCTGGTAACAGGACTGTTACCAGGACCAGAACACTGTCCGTCTTCATATTTCTCGTAACACAAGTCTTGAACTTCATCTGTCAAAGCGAAATTCAGTAAATTATCCATTCAGAACATAACTAAAGTTACGATTATACTGTAATATCAAGGTCACTTCAAAATGTCTTAAGTATTGTCAAATAAGATTTTGCTTATTATTGTTATTTCTATGTGTAGAGTGTGAGTTACCGAGGCACGTTCTGCCATCGGCGCTGAGCGTGAAGCCGGGCAGACACTCGCAGCGGAATGAGCCGGGCGTGTTGTGGCAGCGTCCGTTGCGACACACGCGCTGCTCCGAGCACTCGTCGACGTCCACGCAAGCGCCGCGGTCCGCCGTCAGACGGTACCCCGCCTCGCACACGCATTGGAACGAACCCTCGATGTTCACGCACCTGCCGCCCTGCACATAGGTGATGATCTCTCCATTATATGACAGAACGAAACCAACAAAAGTTCTAAATGTAACAAGGAGTATAGTGTATGCCGACTTGTAAAATTGTCACAGCTATAGCACAACGACGATACAGTGAATACAAAACTGTAAATATAATTTGCTATACTGTCTATTCTTGGCTGTGGGAAAAGTATTTTTTATATATTTATCGAAAGTTTATAGTCTTCACTAATATTGTAAAGAGGAAAGATTTGATTGTTTATAGTGAATAGGCCCCAAAACTATTGGAACGGTTATAAAAAACCTTTCACCTACGGGATACGTGGATGCCGTAACTATAATTACGCAGAAAAGTAGGTAAAGTGTGTAGGTGAAGAAAGGGTAAAAATTTAACATAAAACGTTTTTTATTAATCAAACACTATACACATTACAAAATAGTTGTGTTAATAATCCATCAATACCATCTAAAACTCATCATAATTAATTTCTAGTACTCATCTAATTCAATTCATGAAACGATAGCAACAATACGTGAAATCGTAGCTCCTATAACTTACTTTACAAACGCTTTTGTCAGCGCATTCATCGATGTCGATACAGTAGCTCCCAGGTACAAACTCGAATCCGACGTCGCATTGACAGTCGTAGGAGCCGGGCAAGTTGCGGCAACGGCCGCGCCGACACACGTTAGCAGATTCGCGACACTCGTCCACATCTCGACAAGCGTGTCCTGTCTCCGTCGACTCGTATCCGGGATTGCATACGCACTCGTAACTAACGGACAAACGAGTTCACATGTATTTGGCCACAATTTAATCCGAGGATGGGGCACGAACAAATTCAAAATATCTTACCCAGTAGCGGTACCTCGGCACAATCCGTTAGTGCACATTGCACCATGGGTAACCTCGCACTCGTTTTGGTCACTACATCGTCTGTTATTGTCGACGGGATCGAAACCAGGTGGACACCTTATAATCAAATATTAAAACATGAGAAAATGTGTGACAGCTCCTATCGCCTCGTATTGTTGATATTAAAAATAAAGAAAAATTACTTTTACAGTTAAGCTCACTAACAAAAATTATTTCTCACCTACAATCGAAGGAACCAAAATTGTTCGTACAAATACCGCCCTTGCAATATCCGAGTGCACATTCGTCAATGTCAATACAAATTGGATTTCCGTCGCGTTCGTTCTTCTCAGCACCTTCCCAGCAGTTACAATTGTAACTGTAAAAAATTCAATTTAATTAACAACTTTTAATAATTTCAAGGAATAACTAAACATTAAAGTTATAAAAATTTTTGGTCTACGCATATTATGAAAACGGGATTTTGTATGTGTTTACGCAGCTATCGACTCTTACCCTGGGTCCTTGTCGACGCAGTCGCCGAGGCCGCATATGCCGCTCCGCAACATGCACTCGTTAATTTTAGCTATGGATGGAGGCTCATACTCTTCAATACTGCCCTCTTCGATGCCTCCCGTGTTATTTCTGCGCCATTTGTTCGGTATACCTCCACAGAGGTGGGACCATTCCACTAAACGAAGTTAAATTATTAGTCTTTAAGTTGGAGCAATGGTACATATAACGTCTCATTACAAACAAACACAAAGCTTTACTATTTCAGTCATTGAATTGTTCATTGAATTCTCATCAAATCCTATTGGGGATATGGTGTCCTAGTGTCAATATATTCATACCGCAGCAGTAATACTACAAAGGCAAATACAACTCGCTAAGCCCCATATTGAACAAAGTCGTTATCTGTTAACGAAGGGGAAATGCACCTTAAGCCTCACTACAGGGCTCTGCAACCACTAGGACCTGGCGAACAGTGAGGTCAAATCTTGGGTCTCCTACTTGATAAAACCCTTATGTATGGAATAGGAACTTTTCTCGTGGATATACAATGGCATAACTTTATTTATAATTCAGTTTGTGTTTACTCACTGGAGCCTCTCGGAGGGCAGGGCGCGCATAGTTCTCCCCAAGCGCGACCCATGTTGAACCCACAGCAACAGTCGCGGTTCGATAACTGCACCGAAAGACGATCAGAACACTCGCCAGTCTCGCTTATATATGTGAAGCAGCTGCCCACTCTGCCATCTGTGGGAATAACCATACACTATAATACGATTACGAAGTAGGTTACTGCTAAAATAGAGGTTTAATTTGCCTTTATCTATACCCAGCAATAAGCAGCTCTGATTCCAAAATACTTAAAATATTTCCTAATTTAAATAGGTCAGAACAAATTACAAAACAATATACAATTAAAAAGATATATTCATAAAATGAGAAAGTCATAATTACCTATACAAAACTTCTTGTCTGGACTAGGGATAAAATGAGGATTGCAGTGGCAGTAGTAATCACCCTCTGTGTTCACGCATTTTCCATTCTGAAAACATTGGAATTATTAATTTCTAGCGATTTTTTTTAAAACGGTGGTTAAACCTTCACATAATAATCAACTAAACAAGAAAAAAGTAATTTTCATTAACACATTCACTGCGGCTGTGCTAGATTAAAACTTACTTCCAGTGCTGTACAAGTCACATACTTCCCGTATCAAGAATGCCTGATATGCGTTACGACTTCTATTTTCCCGTACGTAGTCCTGACTTCAAACCTCCACAGAGACATGGAAAGTCCACGGCTGATGTTTTTTGTTGTACCAACACATAGGTTACATCCTTGTGTATACAGGTCTGCAGTCGCACGGAGTTCTAAGTAATATCTTAAAAGTTACAGGTATTTTTGGAAATGGTTGATTTTACGGGAAAATACTTGCCGTGGCGCATACAACAGTCATATTGCTAGGGATGGGGTATAATAATTAAAATATTTTTTTTGTTCCAGATTTATTTTTGTTTATCCAAGTCGTGCACAATCAACGAAAACTATTTTTAACAACAATAATAAGTAATGAACTATGTTAATGTTAACTTTAAAAAATCAGTAAATTCTTATTTTATATTATTATTTATTTTAGGTACATAAAAAAGCTAAATTATAAAAAATTGACCCTGATTTATTTATCACAATCATTTATTTTACTCGATACTTTAATGAACAGAAAAAATAACTAAAAACGTAACAGTACAGGTACCATAACTTGAAATGATATAAACTTTAATATTTTTTACATAACAACCTGCATTATCACGACTAATAGGAACTTTGAGTATAATTTGAGATCTAATTCAATTATGAATATAATTTTTACTAAAGCCTAAAAGCATAGAGGTAGGAATGCTTAAAATATTTATGAATAAAAAAATATAACGTTTCTTAAAAAAAAAACTTAAAAAGTTTTCTACTGGTATTTGGATCGGTGAAAGATGTCTTAGTCATGGATTCAATTATGGAATAAAACAGCACTACGACTAACTGAGGCTCCGCGTGTGCGCACGTTCAGTGCGGTACGGGGTTAAGGATACGGCCAAATAGTTCCCGTATCGCACTATTGTAAAATAATTACCTTTCTGTGCGTTACGAAAAAATAATACCCGTACATTTTTATTCGTAAATTTTATACACTTCAAGCAAAGACACCGGCAATATAGGCGTCTCTTTTTTACTTGTACGAATACTTGAAGAAATAACCCTCGCACGGAGTGCAAAACAAGGACAACTAGCTGCCGCACAGAGCAGAACTCAATTACGACTAAATACTTCCCGTAACGCAGTGAATGTGTTAATTAAATGTTTGATATATTATTACATATACAATACATCAAAGCAGTATAAAAAGCGCGGTACGTATCAAAACACACTGCAACTTACGGGACAAATATCGGGTTCTTCGCATTCATCAATATCTTCACAATTGTTGGTGAGCCGATGGCGTCGCTGACCGGGTGGACACTCGCAGGCGAATGAGCCTATGGAGTTAACACATTTGCCGCCAGAACAAAGACCCGGTACTGCTGCACATTCGTCTATATCCTGAGAAATACGATATGCCCTAAGTAAGATAACATAAACAACCCTAATACCAAAGTGCTTTATGTGAAATATTTACTTTTTTATAAAGTAGGTATGTTCACGGGACTATTTAATGCAATACAGCTTTTAAACTATGTCTTAATAAATTATAAGTTCTCGGATGTAATATAACAAGTCTATAATGCTTGGTCTTGCAGGTATACTTTACCAGTATTGTTGTCAAAAAACTGTAGGTAAAACGACTTTTCTGTTATAATATTGGCTGCTAAGCCACATAGGAATACAAGCCAGAGAAGATTACCAACGATCTTATAATAAACATATAAATAAAGAAAACACACAGGTCGCAGGACTCACTAGATCTATTATTATAACAAGAATACTGAAACTGCTCTCACTTGCCTCTTCTCCCCTATATCCAACCCTGATGTCGATATGCCAAGCATAGTTATACAGTAAGACACCTTTTCTACCCCAGATAGCGAATAGACTTTTACTAACAGTCTAATATAAACACGCTGTATCCCAAGAGGTTCTACTGCTGGCATTGAATTAAGATTATAGAATATTTTTCGCTCCAGTTCGTCACGCTATGCGTGCAGACACACTTTGGTCTTCGGATGGGCAGTCGAGGTCTAAGCAGCGCTGTATACCATTGGTATCAGTACCTGGCACTCCTTGGTGGCGAGGTTACGTAAGTGTCCGGGTGGGCAGTCGAGGTCTGCGCAGCGCTCGCAGGGATGCCCCCAAGCGACGCCCACGGTGGCACAGCACAGCTGCTTGGTGCACACCACTCCTTCCAGCGCGCCCGTGCACAGAGCGCCGCGCGTGTCCGTGTAACACGGACCTACGTGCAAACACATTTAGGAATGCGCATAAAATATGCGTAAAAAGGAAAGGATATCGTGAATCAAATAAATGAGAAACGTATTGATTAGCTGTATTGATCCTAACGCAAAACTTCATTAAACAGTATATTTACTTCGTTCCCGAAGACCCTAGGAATTATTTTTATTACTTTACACAAACATCAACACAACAAATTAATTTTTCTTTCACTTACCATTAGTACGACTGTCGATAGATCGGTAATAAATTTGATACATTCTGTTCGACACATTTTTATTGAAATCTGATCCATGACATTGATTACATTCGATCAAGTTGACTATCGTTTAATACTACGGTGTGATAAACAGCTTAAATCAAAACGAAGGCTTCATACAAAAAAACCTTGGTCGTTCTTTAGATGAAGCATTATATTTAGCGATAAATTATATCTCAGAGTTCAGTTCACTAATAAAGATAATAATACAGTTAAGAATATAGCCGTTTAGGAAGTAAAACTTCGATGTTATGCGTATTTGTTCCTAATGGCAATATTTTCCATAAATATACTTTTAGATATTAAAGTGAAATTTCGTTGTCATTTGATAAAATAAACTAGGACAAGTAGAGTTAGAAAGCTATTTTTTTTTAAAGTACGACACGAGCATACGATTTTTATACGGTCTAATCTGTTACTTAATACGAAGCGTAGGTACCAGTTCTTCTGTCGATCTCGCACCGTGTGCCGGATAAGCCGTGGAAGCACACACAGCGATCCGGGGCGATACAACGGCCGCCATGTAAGCAAGGTTCACGGCATATGGCTGCAAACAGGACAACAGAGTAAATAAAACAGGCAACTTCAGATTCAACTATAATAAAAGAAAAGCGACATGCGAGTCCATATGCACCGAGCAGCCTTTAGAGGCATTGTGAAAAACATATATACCTATCTATGTAGATTGATAGAAGTTTCTTAATAAGATAGATTTATACGTGTGATATAAATATAAGGTTACACAATGTTGTATAAATACTCGCAAAAAAATTCAACAATAAAAACTTGGTAGTTTACTCACGCTCGGTGCAGAACTCTCCGCTCCAGCCTGGTGCACATGCGCAAGTCCCATTAGTACAAGTACCGCCGTTCATACAAATCCGCCTACAGCCTCCTCGCGTACGAGCTGGAAGTGAATAAAAATAATTTTATGATGATGCGAAATGTGTAGATGATTCTAATCGGCATTATTTATTTCATTCCAGTGTATAGTTAATAGAGATCTATTCACATCGTCTTTTTATAAACATGCCGATTAATATACCTAATCTTTTATTTATTTCTCACATTTAAAATTTAGAGTCTATTAACATTTTATTTGCTGATAACATGTGGTTGTTGAGAAAAACCATTTAAAATGTTATGGACGTATAACAGAGATAAATGATTTTAAAATGACTTACGCGAATATGGATGAAGTCCACCGGAATTACAAGATGGCGCTTCAATACCGTTCGGGCAGCGGCACATGTTGGGCGCAATACAGAACTCTGGAGAGCCACAGTCCGGCCGGCAAAGTGCTGCAAAGAATTTGTTTACAGCAAACTATGTTATGGGAAGAAATTAATTGTGGAAATATGTTACATTGAGTTGACTGTAAGGTAACTATAAACATTTCAATTATGTCAGAACACTCAATTTCAATTGAATCAGACTACGAAGAAAAAGAATGGTTGGATTTAACGATATACTCGTACTGATTCCTCTCCTCCTGCCTATTATAGTTTAAGAAGTAGATTTGAGAAAAAGTTGTCATTGATACTAAACACTAATTGGGGTATAATAAGAGCAACTAAAATACCCTATATTCATTTCTACTTTACAGTAGCCATCATATTTATCTTATAATTCCAAACTTCTTAGTTTTGTCTAATTACCATATAGGTAATATTGAAAAAAAAATAAGCAGTCCACAAATCTAACTATCAAAATAATGAAAAGAGCTATTGTTAAAATCTTCTGATAACCTCGTAATCATGTTCTGAGCTTAAAAAACATTAAAAATAACTACCAATAAAAAAGGAACATTAAATCTATGTATCAGCAGAGATAAACAAAAACTATATAGATGCCTGTATCAGTTAACTATTATGAAAGAAATTTAATAAATATTAGGGTAATTTTCAGTACATCATTGCACTAACTTTAAGTTAATAAAAAATGTATTCCATTTTATGAATTGCTTGATGAGCTGCTTGGTAATATAAGTTACGGAATAATAACAATGGGAGTACTTACGGACTACGCATAATAAAGAATTGGGCCTAGAAGTCCACCCGGGACAGCAATGCGTACTGTTCCGACTTCGGCACACGTGTGGCCTGAAACAACAGCACGTATTTTGACTTGTCTCAATCACATTTAATAGGTATTTAAATAAAACAATTTTTGGAATTAAAGAAAAATTATGAAAAAGATTCCCACAATCTTCTTTTATTTATTTATTTTTTATTAAAAACCAAAGAGTATTTATGCACTATATTGTGCAAATCGAAATTCGATGACCAAAAAGTATGTATTATTTTATTATTTTTTATAAGTGTCAAGAGAATCAAGAAATCAAGAAGGTTGTATTTGAAATTTATTTTACTTTTACTCGCAATGTTAATAATGGTTCCATTCTGTTGTACGAATTTCTAAACTAAAAGAAACTAAATTTAATTTGGGTTTACTTTAACTATATTCTGTTGTTCCATGCAATTGTATACATAGTATAAAACAAAGTCCTCTTTGTCTGTGTGCTGAGATCTTTTAAACTACACAACGGATATTATTGCGGTTTTTATCAATATACAGAGTGATTCAAGAGAAAATAATACAGGACCACGGGGGAGAAACTGCTGTAACGATACTAATATTATAAAGAGAAAAGATTTGATTGTTTATTTTTCATCGAATAAGCTCCGAAACTACCGGACCGATTTTAAAAATTCGTCCCTACAGGAAACTAAATCATACACGGGTGACAGACTATGCCTAATTTACGCGGGCAAAGTCACAGCAAAACAGCTATAAGAAATATAATTATACTTCTTTAAACGATAGCATAAAAAGTTGAGTCTTGTAATTTAATTATTTATAGAATTAAACACATAATAAGACAGTATTAAAACTAACAATCCAGTTTGTGCAACAGAACTGCTTGCAATTTGATAAATTAGTAATACCGTGGTAATAGCATAGTTCAATAACAATTTGATGTTTCATAAGCGTAAATAGTTAAAACAAATACGGTTGTGACGTAATAGCTAATATCCAATTCTAGTTAAGTGAACGAAATTAAACAAATTGCTTGAATATAAATTCGTATGATAAAATTATAGTAATTACCCACATATATGAACGTAATGAATGTAATCGGTAATTGTAACCACCCACGTGATTCAATACAAGGTATTATGAACTAAAAAGCGTACCGTAAATCATCCAAACATTATCGTCCTACAAAACAGTTGACAAATTAATTGTCGTCTTTATTAAAGCTTCTGACCAACTGTTACGTAATCGTCCAAAACTTGACCGGGACTTTGTTAGGAACCTTGTGTTAAGTAATTGTCACTGTGCCATGTCTAAGTTGGTCATATTAAGCGATTCGCCTCGCTCTTTTAACTGGACTAATTTCTGTATCAGGTCAGGGGGCAGAATGTGTTATTAATAATGCGACCTTAGACTTTGATATAGTAGACCTTGTAACAAAATCTCCAATATCTGTGCAATATGCAATTGTTTATGTTTTGGTAACTTATTGAAATTATGCTAGTCTAGATTGTTATACCTATTTTATATAGTTTGTTTTCCATATTACAGGAAGCGTAAAAATAGAATACGCAAAACCAATTGAAAGAATAGACTTTACGTTGTATTTTATGTAAACTGTCAAAGTTATATTATTTGACAAAATTAGAATAGTGCAACATATCATTGCTGGTCCATATCTGGTTAAACTGCATCAAAACAGTTTAACCATATATGGATCACCAATTACTACAAAAGGCCAAATATCTGCAATATTGTTCTTTGGCAGCCGATAAGCTGAAACCTGATTGGAAAATATGTATCGTATATAAATCAAAAGTTCCTAATTAAATATGACTTGTTGAGTTCCCTTGTATATATTTGGTGGACTGGTCATTGTTATCAAATGATTTTTCTGATGTTTGTTTGTGCATACACTTATCATTTGTTCTTCCTCATTTTTTCAAAAACATCCATAGTATTATAGGTTTCAAAATTTCTCATCAAGGATACTACGAAACCGTGAGAACGGTATATTAAAATAGCGTATCAAATGCAATTTTGCGATGCACCGACAATGACCCAATTCGGTAGTGGTTCGTCACCTGCTCAAGGTCCGGTTGCTAAACGTCCACTCCCGAAATTACAAGCGTGGAGGCCACCCACGCGTGCGCCATAGTACTAGTACATTGTAATCTCATATTACCATATTGTTCTATAGGATCAGGAAATAGGATAAGTTGAAGGACATCTGAATTCGCGGAAGATAACATGAATAAACTCCTGCTTACAGACATAAAAGATACTCACTTGATCTAGGAAAGTTACACATTTGTATAATCTATGGCTTGGCAACTATAATTGTATAAGCACTACCAATACCTACTGTTTCTTCGTTTCTAATTATTCATAATATTCTTCATATAATTGAAAGTTAACAAAGTGTGACTCAGTCCAACAATAATATTGAAACATTGTTTGAACCCCAACAACCACTATTTATCATGCAATTACATTAATGACTTCAGAACATAATTTAACGATCCATAAATTTCAATATTTTCAATTGAATATTAGACTAAAAATGTAATTAAACGTGTCTGACGCATATCTTCGAAAAGGGTAGGCAAAAAGACATTGATCTTAATTCATTAGTTTTCACTTTTCTAGTGCTGATTTAAAAAGTCACCTATTTAGTTCTTAAATATTGTAGTAGGACTAAAATCATTCCAAATATGCTTATAGGTGAAAATTTTGATTTGTATAACATGTTTGCTTAGATAACAATACTAAGCTAGATGGTAAGAAAGTGCATTTTCCGACAGAGTGATAAAATTAAGGACTTGTCGAATACAAAATAATATTGGTATACTAGGGCAAACATTGTCGGCAGAATCCTGTGTAAACAACAGCATATTAATATGTTGACTATGATGATCGGCCTGGGTCAGTGCGGTGCCTAGCAATAGTCATATTATGCACCACACGTCTTCGCAGAACGGGCGATGCTCCTGCGATACCTTGAAGTGTTGTTAACACTTGCATACAGACACCTGCGTGATTCATGCTACTATTTTTGTTGATCACATCAATTGCTAGTAAAAATATTTTTTTTCTTTGTGTTATTATAAATTCAGCATAATCACAAAATACTTCAAGATGAAATTTGTATGGATGGAACCTTTGTATCACGATAAGCAAGATATAAAGAGAGTATATCACATGAAACGCCTTTTTAAAAGTCCTCATAATATCTAGTCTAAGATATCGATTTTATGTTAACGGATGCTTAAGCTATAGTTACTCAGAAAAAACACATTTACTGATTTTCTAGCAAGAATGTAAGTTTTGTCATCGTTGTAGCTTAAATCTTGCAGAGAAGCAACCTAAATTACTAATTACTAGGATTTATAAGCCTCGTTTTGGACAGAATAAAATGGTATCATATATAAAGGTGGTGTTTTTATTGTTACCCGACGAATTGGCTCGGCGAGCGGTCGTCAAGTGTCCTTATGCCGCGCTGCCAATGCCGCGGCCGATGTGTGCTCTGCGGGTACCGGGGCTCGGCGGCAACCAGCGCGCTGAGCGCCAGCAGCGCCGGCAGGAACCACTGCATTGTCATCTTGGCACCATCACCCTGGAATATGACAAAAAATTAAAGCTTCGTATAACTGATATACCTAAATAATACAATACTGTTTGTTTATAAGATAATCTTAGCCATTATCTAGATAATGGAAGGCAATTTCATACTTTTGAGGTGGTTTTCCAGTGTGAAGACTATGAAAAAAAGAAACAAAAACAAATTTCATAAATATTTGTCAGCAGCTTAAACTGAAAAGATAAAGTTTACAACGTTTCATTATTTAAATGTATCTACCCGACTACGGCGAAGCGAAGAGGAGGGTTATGATTTTGGTCGGTATGTATGTACGTAATAATGTTCATATGTTCCGTTATAAGTTTAAAACTACTCATAGTAACTGGACAAATGAGCCATCATTAGAAGAGTCTTAATTGTCCGCTACTATAGGATATGTAACGTTACATTCGATTGGCAACAGCTCCCTTTAGAGAGCATACAGTAAGAAACTAAAAAAATATATCATTTCGTGTACCCTACAATTAATGAATAATATATTTTTTAAATGAAAGGGCTTATATAGCTATCGCTATAAAATAAATTTCTTGTTTCTAACTTTTTAGAGCGTGATTTAGCTGCTACTTTTCCTCACTTACTATTTTATATACAAAAGTTTCCACGCAAATATCCAAAACGAAGTTAAGCATAAGTTAGTCCTGTCCGCTGTTCTCGAGTGTTAAGTTATGGATCGAATAATAAACTTAAACAAAGCTACATTATTGTTTAAAAATTTTATGCATTTCTATCACAAATATTAAACCGATCCACAGCCACTGCCAGGTTTAGACATTCATATAAATGCACCAAAACAACAAACAATTCCAACAAAACTTGTTTTAAAAGTGTCTTATCATCAAAATGCACGTATTTTGATAGCCCGAGGTCACTATCAAAACAAGTGTAACCCACTTAACTGTATCCAATTGTGTTATTCGTAATATCTCGAATAGGTGATTTGCACAAAAAAGATGAATCGGAGAAATGGAAGTGTGCGATAAATAGGTCGGAGGACAACCGTAAATTCAAATTATACTACTTATTGATTTACATTACATTGCTATAAAAGCAGATTTTATTCCAAATATAGTACTGGCATGTTTTCCATAGATTTAGAAATAACACTTAAAGCTTAGAAATATTTTTTATAAATTGATGATCAATCAGAATCAAAAGAATTATACCTTGATTTATTTTAAGTTAAATGTCGTAAAAGAAAAAAATACTACTATATAGTGTATAATTTACAAGATATTTAATTAACAAGTTTTATATTAATTAATAAGTACATTTAGACTATTGTATTTGGTCGACTATTAATCGAAATCTTGTAAAGCCAACTTAAGTGAGATAGTTTTCCTTTTAACTTCGAAATATATAGGTACATACGTACGTAGGTATAGGCCATCGACCAATTTGTTGCTAGAGGGGGGGACACTTGACTAACGAAAATTATCTCTATTAAGCTTAATAAGTCACAAACTGTTGGCTAAATCGAAAAACGGCCTTCCCATACCTCCAATATTTTTGAAAGACCTATTAAACGATGCCCCATACTATGGAGAAAAGAAAAAAATATCATCCCCACTCTATATGTGGAGAATGTACCCAAAATTTTTATATTTCTTATTTTTACTTTACCACTTTGTCGCCATAATGAACATGTATATTCATGCCAAATTACAACTTTCGAGTACCAATAGTTTTTGAGCTAAACCGCGGTTAAACTATAAAGGGGTATGAGCTTTTTGGGCACAGAAGTTATATTTTATACGATACGAGGGCGATGATGAGAATACATAAGAAACTATTCCACTCATGCACTGCGTTTACTTACATAAGAGGAGCGTCAGCATTTATTGGATATGGGGTTCTAACTTTTGGAGAGGTTGGCACTTCGGGTACCTTCACGACGCACCAGGCACACTTCTCTTTTCCACACTCATTTATATTCTAATAACTATGCTAACAATATGATACTCACACATTTATCCTGCAACCATAATATATTATTTCATACTGTTGATTCATTCATAGAAAGTAAACGTTCTTATAAGCAATCTATTGTGAGGCTTGTGGAAAATCAAAATGAACAATAACGGAACATAGACTTGTATTACTTGTATGTATACTTTTGTTTATAACATAGTTTTAAATAATTATATATATCTTTGATTTGTAACTTTATCCCAGGAAAATTGTAATTGGCATTACATTAAGGATCTAATCAACTTACATCTTAGTGTTAAAATTATGCTATAGAATTCCTGTAAAAAAATAACATATACCAAAGTAGCAATTTATTTATACAAGATGAGTCTGACTTGTTTCGGAAAATTTCACGAGCTTTTACTTCAAATTAGTTAATATTATTAGGGATTCATTATTAATTTTACTTTGTGACTTAATTGTTCGATTAAGTTATTTAATACAACATATTTTTGCATTTAATTTATGGTTTTTTTAATAAGTGCCAATATTCTAAACACACAGCATTATTATCTTGTGTATATACTGATACAGCGACCTACTTTTTTCAATTTTAGATTAAACCTGTGCTGTTAGTTTTTTTCTAATAATTGCTCTTTACACTAATTAATTAGTACTTTTTTAGTTTTAAATATGAAAGCATTTTGAATTAATAATTACAGCTAAATATGTTAAGTAGATATGTCTGCTATTAATAAATAGTAAAAAGTTTAAATTGTTAATATAGATTCAGATAGTAGCGGAGATGGCCGCGAGGGGTGCGGGCGTCAAGGAATCTGTGCCGAAATGATAACAGGGGCGACGACCCGCACTGCAATACGTAAGTACTGATGGTAAAAAAACAAACGCATACAGCACCACTCTGAAGGTCGCCATCGCTCATTCTAATTCGGTAACTGTAACAAGTAACTTATATTTTGAAATACTTGAAACAAAATCAACAAAAGTATCATGCCAGAGTTTCTTAATTCACACATTGCAAATGCAAAATTCACAATATCGATACGTAACATATATTATTTGGAATATATCAAAAATAGTTGTACCGGATAAGAAAAAAGAAATTGCAACGATATGTAAAAATTTAATGACAATCCATCGATTATCTTTTGATTTTTGCAGACGGGAACATACGGAAGCTTATTTTTTTATAAAGATATAGCAACAGTGGGTTGGTAAGCAGGAACCAGCCGGTACGAATGATCAAGTCGGTGAGTCAGGGCACCCACGCCTCTTCCTTACTACTGACCCCTATAAAACACAGGGACCCGACCGATATATAAACGCTATCAATTTTAAATCCAATATCATTAACTCAGTCAAAGCTGTGAACACCAATGAACTTCTGAAAGTCGATGAAACTACGACATTGATTCGTAAGTCTACGACGGGCGGGATGTATGCGACATGTACTACAAGAAACTTACATAGACTGCTTCCCTCTCCCCCTTTTTTTACAAATATATTTTTTTAATTATCTCTAAAACCAGCTATATCTTTTGTAAGTGAATTGCTAATGTAGACATTTGCACAACAAAAAGAAATTAAATAAAAGGTAAACATTATTATGTCTTCCGTACATTATAATCTGGTATAATCGCTCAGATTATCCTTATTATGCCCTAACTGAATCAATATTTTTGTACTTATTGTACTAGGTAATCATGATTTGTATTTCTTGAAAGAATAAGTTAATTACTTATTACTTTGAGAATAGAATAGTCTTAAAAATTACTTAGTCTTTTTAGACAAACTGTTACGTTCTTGTCTTAGATCTTACCGCCAGTTTAACATAAAAAAAAGTAAAGGAACATTTTTTTTTTTGTGTCTTCTTATGTCAATGAACTTTATCTTACGAAAGTAGAGACGTATCAAGTATTAATTATATTAATTACATAGACGTAAAAAAATAGAGCCATTTTCGATATAGAAATTTCCATCTTTTGTATGAAATCGTACTCTCATCATCGGGCCACTACAAAAGGCTGCAATCAATTTTGAACTGAACTCTCAACGAGTCAAAGCTTAAAATTGATTCGATAAGTTTTTTGCTGTTGCAGTAGGTACAAAAGAAAATTATACTTATACAGATTTTCTTTTCTTCTTTTTAATTTATCTAAATCATATTATATTTGCACACAGAGCGATTTCGGAAACTAATACTATTAGTAGTATTATTTACTCCTTGAAAATATTTTATGTATAAAAAATACTCACATGTTATTCACCGCATATGAATATTTATTTATTTATGAGACCTCAGTTGAAGTGTTTGGGGAAAGTTCATTAGGAGATCATTCATTCATAAAAGGATCTCGACTGTTATTTTAAACGGACGGACTATCGTTGCTTTCAAAAGTAAATCGATTTGATAACTTATATATTAGGAGCCAACATCTTCACTCTCAAACGAAAATAAATATATTTATATCGGAAAGTCTTTGAGGAAGCCTATTTTCTGTTTATAATAAAGACATTGTACGAAATGCAAATTCTTTACAATACAACCAGCTTAAAGTTAGCTGCTTTGGAGTTGGAAGCCAAAATGGAACCAACGAAGATTTTCAAAGTCAAAACATTATTTTCTTAGTGTGTAAGAAATGTTATGGTTTTCAAAGTACCCAAGAAACTTGTTATTTGGATATCCTAAAGTTAAATAGTTTCGAAATATAGACAAACAACAAGTTACTGAATTGCAAATTATTTAAAGAATAATTCTTTAAAATGTAAAACAGAAATGAAATTTAAATATGATATAATTATATCTTGTGACGTCAGCGATAAGTTAACGTATTTAGGCGACCGAAAACACTAATTACGATTTTTTTTCTAATGTATTTTGTCATCATCAAAACATTTCGTCTCAGGCATCTGAATTTTTAAGTACTATAAAATATTATAGCATTGAAAATGCAAAATTTATCAAATAAAATACCTCCCATAGGTTTGACTTAATATTACTCAAAACGCCGTAAGATGTGAACCAATAGCTGAACATTTGATTGTTGAACTAGCCTTTGTATCAACTTTGATTTCAAAGGACTGGTCCACAAGTAAGTACGTCACGAATCCAACGTCCCGTTCGGAATTGAGAGTAGCATCAACAATCTCGATGAATTACGAGCGATATGTCAAAACGCAGCGGGTAGTGCGCGCCCGCCAGCTAGTCCTAGAGACTGTCTATGTTTTACGAATAATGTACAGGCTCGCTTTTATTGTTATTAAACTTTTTAAAATCTGCAAATGGCTTTTCGAATTATTGAAGAGTGTTGACGGTTGAATTCCATTTTGTAATGATATTTTTGAAGCAAATTGGATAAAAGATCGCCTAGTTCATTGGTAAAGTTAGTCCAACCATTACACATATTATAAAATTAAATAGCTGTTAAAGCACATTTACAGTCTCCGTAGCTACTAGAATGAGGAAGGAGAAGCTAAGAATTAGCAGTTTTCAAAATAAACATATACGTAAGGCGAGTTGAATTAAATAAGTTCTATTGATAGGTTATGAGATTAGCAAAGGCGAGTAAAACTAAATAAAATTTCACATGCTCTATTTTGCAACAGCTTAGCTCTCTGCCTACCTGGCAGATGCGACACGATAGAATTGCACGCGCAGGACATTTGGCGGCAGGCTGAATTAATCAGTCGCTTTATAGTGCTCGTAACACTCTAATCTAAAGACATTCGAACCTAGCGGTGCGGGATCACGATCCTAAAATGTGTTCACGATATGTGAACTATAAGGAAAGCGGCGGCACCCACTACTTGACAGCTTACATAGTTACTTTTACTATCTTTTTGAATCTTTATTTATTTTGGTTATAAATGTAACCGGTTGCAAAATCTGTGGCTTAAAAAAATTGTGGCAGATATAATATGATGTTGTCTGAAATGGTTTGTTTACAGATTCAATTAGTTTTCTTATATTACTCAATAAAGATATAATAGAAGATTCCTCATGTCTCCGTACGTCTTTATGTACTCACAAGGAAGATGGGTGCCCTCAATTGAACTGTTATTAACGCGTGCCGCGCCCGCGCAAACATTACCAACCATAATAGAGCACTAGCTCAAAAACAATGGCGATCCTTTTTTTTAAACTTTCTCCCTTTCTGAAAAATTTGGTAGAAATATTTTATAAATATTAAATATGAATATCATGCCACATCAAAAAATATTTGGATAATTCTTTTGAAAAAAAAGGTGTACTGTTTGATACAAAATACGTAGGATTAAGAGTTGCCAACCAAGACTAGGATGTTAAGTTGGAAACCCGAGACAAGCTTAAAAACAAGACGCAGTAATAATATAGTTTAATAAAAAAAGTTAACTATCTATTTCTTTATTGGTTTTTAATAAAAAGAAAAGGAAGATTCCACCGCGCAGCGCAAACCACAGACAGTGTAAACTCGGGAATCATATCGTAAGAATTTCAAAACCGCTGTGCGAGTTTTAAAATACATGACGTACATAAAGATGCTTTAAGATATTCCGGGACGCAGCTTAAAATCTAAAAACACAATAGACCAGACAATTCAGAGGTAGACAAAAAATAAGGTCTCTTACATGACTGAAGTTCTAAAACTACAAAAGCTATAAACAAAAAAGACAAACTTAATATTAGAATGATGCGTGAAGAATTAGAAAAAATCGCGTTCATTATAGATTTCTTAATAAATAGCGCATTCTTAGTAAAAAAAAAAATGGATTTTTAAGCAGTTTTCATTAACAAAAAGGTCTGACTACAAAATCATTATTTAAAAATTCTTTTTCTTCTTTTATTTTTAGGGATTCGTACCTTACTAATCCCTAAAAATAATTATGATTAATAAATATAACCTTTTCACTTGTAAATAATAAAATAACAATTAGAAGCGCATACCAGGGAAAGTATTTATGTATTAAAATCAATGGTGGCCGTTAAATTATCTATTAGGCTTCATTCCATATCTGGAACATGGATAATCTATTAACTGACCACCCAATGCCGCTACACAGAATATCTAATTAACATTCTTAATTATATCTTCGAAATGTATTATTGATTACCACCTCCCCAATAATCGAAAGCATGCCCGCCAGATTTATTATCCTTATTTATCTTGATAGTCATAATTCAATACAATCAATTATTACTTTAGATGTCATCCAAGCACCATTAGTAAATTACCGATTTCGGATTAATGATAATGCCGTAATACGTAATTCACACATTCTACTAATATTATAAATGCAAAAGTTTGTGAGGATGTATGTAGTTTGTTAGTCTTTTAAGTAACATCTACTGAATGGATTTTGATGAAACTACTACTGCCTACTTTTAATCCCACTAAACAATTCCCTAGGCACTTGGGAGACTAGAAGAAAGCTAGTCTATAAATACATAATCAATCAGTCAATAATAAAGCTGAAGAGTTTGTTTGGACTCTATAATTATTGAACTCTATAATCTCAAGAAGTCCATTTATCAAGGGGGCTAATAATAAAACATCACGCTCTGACATATAGAAGAAGAACAACAGTAAAATGTTGCCAAAACGGGAGAATTTTTACTTTTTTAAATCTTTCTTTATGTGCGCTACGTAAACGGTGATAGTTATGCAAAAATTATATACATTTTTTACAAAACTCAATGCCAGTTATCTAAGCTATATATATATATATATCTTGTTAAAAAGAAAAAAAAAAACATATGTAATAATTTTCTACTATCTGACTGACGGACTTAACAGTATTTCCTTTTTTTTACCCAAACATCATCCCTACTCAGTTCACCATTGTAATTATATTCCATGTCATCCTGTTCCAAATCTATAATATTAAATTATTTAAGCTCTTTACGCAGGATTAAATAGTGTATTTAATAATTCAAATTGTTACATTTATGAAAATGTTACATTTAGCTGACGCTACTGATCACTAGATGACACTACTGTACTATTAAAACGGGATTTTGATTTTTGTTATATTTATAGTCTTTACTTTTTTCGATTTTTATCTAATAAAGTTGCTTTGGTATCGTATAAAATCTTTAAAAAAAAATTTTTTCGGCTAATCCTCCCCTACATGTAAAGTTGAGAAGCTTACAAGTGCCAATTTTATTTTCGTTGAGTCAAATTTTCGATATCGATCCCTACAAATTGAAGAGATGGCAGAATATCCGTTGACAAAATATCACGCACGTTACGCACTAAAATGTCTGAAAAAGCTGCATACAATTGAAAAATCAAGAACAAGCTGACCCTAAAATGGATATGAGGATCAGGCATAGAATCTTGCACACGCAAAGCATCGGGCTGTTTTAAACCCTTAAAATGAAAGCCTTTATCTTAAAGTCCCGAATAAGCACAGTAGTCAAACATCTAGATCCAAGCAAAAGGATAGCGTCATTATTAAAAGACTTCAATAAAAGGTCTACTTTTTCAAAGAAAACATTTATTTGTATTTTTTGACGTCAAGGCATGTCGATTCTAATGCGCGCTAAAAATGGATAGAAGAGCGACAGGACTATTCCGTGAAGACATGCGTGTTATTCAGAGAAACACCGGTAGATATTTCTTATTTAGATCCATCTATTGGGCAGGCTTATACCCCAGCAGTGAGGACGCTAATAAGCTAATGATGATGATAAAAATGTGAATGCTTACTGGCAGATTTTGAATTCAGATTAGCTTAATACTCCAGTATAAAAGACCAGTGTGCACACAGTCCACTGACCACATGGACTGGACTGACCCGCTGGTTACAGCTACTAATACTATTAATAAAGGAAAGATTTGATGAGATTTTTTTATTCGAAAACTACTAAACCCGTTTTTAACAAAAAAAATTCTTTCATTTTCATCCATAGAAAGAGATTATGGATGTACCTACCAATATAGTCTATATTTATCCAAGTAGCACTCTGACGAAGTAAGATACAAGAGCTAAGTATCTAGTCGATCCATTTAATAAAATTCATATTTATTATTCGATTCTTGATCATATATTCAGAAAATGTTCGCTACTGACACGTAAAAATGAAACTTGTTCAAAAGACAAATTCAGTAAAACCTTACTTTGGATATAACTAACCAAAACTGCTAACAGTAAAAAAGGTCAGTACCTACAATACAGGTATTTCAATAATTATATCAATCACATACCGTGTGTGTTGTACAAAGAATGACATGCGAGATCGTAACAAACTCACTGAACATTAAGCTCTCTACTACACGGTGGTTAAGAGGATGAATAAAACGAACCACTAATAGCAAATTAATTATTACCCAAACATACAAAAATAGTATCATTAAATCTACACTTTAACTATATAATATTTCTAAACACTGATACTGGGACAAAAAGTTGTGACATTTTCATCTGTGTTATTGAGTGACTTCACTATCAAAGTCATCGTCGTCAGCTTCATACGCACTCTTAAAATGTTTGGTATGTTTGCCGTCTTTATGCACTGTGCGTTAAACGCGAGCTGAGTCGTCGAACCCTGATGAATATAGACCGCGAGGCGCCGTTGCAGCATCCCACCATGATTGATTGATCGATAATCGAATCAATGTTTATATCACAAAACTAGTTTCGGGTGTTGTTAAGACCTCTAAATAACTGTCCAGTTAGTGACGTACGATCAAATGGATCATTAAGGCACCTCGACATGATTACTTGTTGGTTATTTGGTAATGCAATCAAGAAATTATTGTGTTAAAATAAACTTGGGAGCGAAATGTAGTGTTAACCGACAAAATAATAGGGCAGTTGCATAAGTTGAAATGTGTGTCCCTTAATTTAGTTACTTTAGATGAAAAAACAATTTCAAATGTGTTTCTTACCGCGAAGATATGATTAGATAGCAAGAGAGTGTCTTTTTTTTATTCTAATAAAAATATAATATGTAAATATTTAATGACAATAGACGTATTATTTCTTCCTGTTTTTTTTTGACATTCAAAAATTTTTCTGCTTATATATGAAATACAAAATGTAGTACTAAAATTATTTTGAATTTTGACCTTTTTTCATCATTCGTAGATTTGTCTACAACACAACGACCACAATGCACAGTGGTACCGCGATAGGTCAAAAGTGCAATTTGACTGTCAAAATTTCCCGATAAATAAGCAACGCGTAAGTAAAATGTATGTCACCTATTTAGATAAATATTACTTACCTCTTGACCTTCGTAATGAAATTATGAGTAACCTTATCAATACAGTATTGTTTTTGTAGTAGTGAATTTTAAGAATTATTTTGTTTATGTGTTTTTATGATGTAAAATTCTGAGATTAAGATATTTATTATACTACTCAAATGTCACGTCACCTAACACATTAAATTAACAATAATAGCATCTTTACATTTGTGAAGTTTTTTTATTCATTCTTAATTGCATGCAAATATCATTTTAATGCTTACTCTACAATTTGCATAACAAACTAACTAATACATAATACAATCGAAACTTCTATGAAGCATACTGAGTTATGACTTCGTTTATACGATACTTGTACCACTCTGCAACAGTTGACGTAGATACAACCCTTGCAAAACATTTTTGGAATTGGTTATTTGCATTTTGCTTTTGTGCCATGCATTTCTAAATCTACAGAATGAAATATTTTAATAGTGAATTATTTTTTTAAGCCAATGCCATCGAGAAATAGGAAATAATATTATTAATAACAGCATTAGTATCTAATAAGTTCACTTTGAAAACTAAATGAATTGACAATGATGCTAAAATAAATACCTGAGCTCTGAATGTTTGAAATTGAAAGCTATTAAGTTAAATTCAAACCACTGTTCAATTTCTTCTTCTATAGTGTTGTGTCACTTAGATAGAGCATAAGCCGAAAGGAACTTTACTTAAATTTACATACATTGGCATATTACATACATTGGCCAAAAGAGATAAGTAAACCTTTGCAATTGAATTTTCTTTTCAGTTTAACTACTTACTCGCCATATTGTAATTTAGTAAGCGATTTGAGAATCATTATGAAATTATTTATAGAGACTTTATATAACTGTTATTTTGACTAACTAAAAAAACTATTTTTTTTTTTTAATTTAAGAACCGTTAAATTTTAGAAAAGAATTGAAAAATAATACTTATACTCTTTTAAGTGACATATTCAAGGATGCTATTAGGGTAAACTGGACGTTGAGTGGAGGTTTTCTGTAGGCTATTAATTAAACGATAACCGCCCGACTTTCATAGCAGTTACTTGAATAAGTCACTTTAAAGATAAGTATTATTTGCCACCCTTTTAAAGTTTGAAGTCGTTTCTATTTAAAAAAATCTTACTTTTTAGTGACACATAAAATATGTCAACATAATGAAAGTGCTAAGAAAGGAGATTTTGTTTATTTGCTCGACATTATTTTTCCAATAAGTAAATCCATACTCATATTATAAAGAGGAAAATTTTGATTGCTTGTTTGTTTGCATTAGATGGGCTCCGAAACTATTGAACCGATTATAAAATTCTTTCATCTACGGGAACCTACATAATACTTGCGGTACATTGAATATAGAAAATCCTCCTTTCGGATTTTAAAAAATGTAAAAAATGCGATCATTTGAGATATATGAACATGTCATCTAAATTTTGTTTTGTTATAAAAAGTAATCTACCAGAATTTTAATGGGACCATAAAGCTATCGAATAATATAAAGAATTTTGAAATTCAGTCTACAATTCGCGGAAAAATCGGTGAACATACATAAAAGAACTCGCCGTCGAACATATAACCTCTACCTTTTCCGTTTTGAAATCGGTTAAAGAGCCCAGACTTAATTGAAAGAAAAATAGACACGATTCAATACGTTCTTTCAATAACCTTAAACGATCTAATTGAACTAAACTACATTTATTTTATTACTTTTTGAAATATTACCAAACCATTAATTGAATCACCTTTCCTTTTATTTGTATGTTACAAAAATATTACACTCACATGAATATCGTCAATCTCAACTTCAGAATCAAAAAGCACCACAAAACACTACGTTTAATATGCTGCACAATTTAACTCTCGATTTACCTTTACCATAGTATTACTATAGAATTTTATTGTAACGATGTACTGTTAATATCTTACTGACATTTACAAAATCAAAGTAAACACGTCGGTAATGCTAATTTGTTTGCGAATAAAACCAAATATCGTCCCGCAATCATCTATCACCACGTTTGACAGTTGAAGCAACATCGCAGCCTGGCTGACGCACTCACTTTACCTATACTGAAGAGCGACGACCCCAATACTATTGGGTTAGGGACACTGACACTAATCTTAATTAGAACGAACAAGCTAATTAATTTACCGAACCAGATTTTTACACTGTTTTTATGAAAATATCCAGAATATTTTTTATAAAATAAACAGTGAACACGTTTTTAAGTGTAGTGATACGTACATTTGTACCATCACCTGGTTAAATTCACAAAACAACACATTTTAAAAATATCAAAAGAAATATCATAAAGTATACTAAAATTATAGCATATCTAAATATTGTCACAAAGAATACAATTACCAAATGGCAAAATTGAGATCGCGGTAACATTAACCGTGTTCTTTTCCGATATATCTCATATAGTTTCAACAAGGAAATTTAAACAAGTTGCTGTATAATATAAAGTTATATTTCCTATTTTTACTATTGTTAAATTTATGAAATACGTAAATAACTATTCAATAGGTATTGCGCAAAGCTTTGGTTGCTGTACCACAAGGGTTCAAAATAAGCCACATTTTAAGTTAAAGTTTAAAGAAGACACATTACATTGACTTCCATGTCACTAAGTCCCATAAAGAGTGCCCGATAAATAGTCTAATTATCTACTAGAAGGTAACGTTACAGGCATTTCATAAGTAGATCTGAACGAATCATACAGGATTACAACTTACAGGTTTAGAAGAGCAAATATTAATTTTGAAAACAAAATATAGGTAATAACTAACAGTCATATTATTTCTTAAAACAAACTATTGTTTATGTTTTCTAATAATCGTAGGTCTATTTATAAAAATGTGGAGTGGAGATTGGGTCAAGGTCATTGAAAATAAATTGATAACCAGTACTTAGCTTAGTAGTAGTAAAGTAACTTAGCACAGGAATCAGTTTGTAATAAGATATTGCATATTGTTAATTTACTTGCAATATTTGTTCAGATGTAGATACATCTGACAAATATAGATTCATGTATAAGGGCTCTATAGTAATGTGGAACTCTATTATGTTTAGACCAATAATTCAGTATAAAAATGAAACCAAAGAACAATTTTACGATTTATGTAGTTGATGCACTGATTATTTCTTGTAAACATACTAGTAGGTACTGAGTTATTAAATTACCTGTCATAGATAGTTCATCTCCCAAATCATCAACACATTCTTTGCCATAATTTACTAAGCTCACAAACTTAGAATACAATGAGATAGCTGAAGTGTCGTGTTTGATATTATGATAAACTATTCACATGGATCCTTATCTGGCTAGCAACACCGCACCATATAAAAAACAAACACGTGAAAAATTCTTAAAAAGAACATGACTACGTTAATATGAACGCTCATTATTAATGCTTAAGACTTAAAATGTCATTGGCACAATTTATTGGTAATCTTCTAGGGATTCTAAGACTGAAGTGCGTATTAGGGCACATAATCGACACAGAGTGTCGAGTTTCATAACTAACATATTTGACCAGCAACCGCTGAACGATTATACTTTAATTGGATGAATTTTTATCGATTCCGCAAACTTCTTGTGTAAATTATCAGAATATAACGTTTTTGTTTTATTTATAAACGAGAGAAGTATTAACACTACATAACGCGTCTATCATCCCATCTACTGTCTAGTAGATTGAACTCCTACACCACGGATTTCAATACGGTCTTCATTGTTAGAACAGTTTTTTGGGCAGCATATACAAATCGAGCGTGGTTTGTTTTAGCTTAATTCAGCTAAACTGAGCCACGCTCAATTCGTACCTGTTTGCGTTGAAACTTTTTGGATGCAAAGTATAATGGGATTCATATATTAGAAAAATATAACAACAAGTAGTGGGAACCTGATTATTACTTTGTCACTACACTTTAGAATGATTTATAATATCATAAATACTATTACTATTATACATATAAAATAACTTAAGTTAAATAGTGTAATAAACATTGATAATAAATCATCCACTCGTCTTATAAACAGGTATCCTTAATGTATTTTATGATAGAGCGGGTGCCTCTACTAGAAATGCACCGAATAGTGGTTTCTCCGAATATCAGAATATCGAATAATATTCGGTTTAACTTTTACCGAACCGAATATTCGGCCGAATTATTCGGTTTACCATTTCATTACTTTTAATTAGTCAGAGTTTTTCTAAGTGCTCCTTGTAATATAGCGAACAATGATTTGATGAGGCAGGGAACCTATATGAAGATTAATATTTTAAATCACAAAAACTACTTATACAAGAAACTAACAAATACCAGAGCAAAATAAATATAGCGGGCTCCCATACAACAAATGTGATATTTTTCTCGTTTCTGGTACAGAACCCTTCGTGCGCAAATACGACTCGCACCTGACCTGCTTTTATAGTTTGAAGTCGATTCCATTTAAAATTGTATATTTTTGTTCTTTAGTGATATTGATATTTTTTATATAATGTGAAAGGAGATTTTGTTTATTTGTTCGACATAATTTTTTCCAACAATCTATACTCATATAATAAAGAGGAACGATTTGATTGCAATGTAAACACCTTGGATAGGCTCCGAAACAATTGGATCTATTATAAAATTGTATTACCCCGATTTTGTATCTATTATCCATTTATTTAATTAAGGTGTACAATAAAAGTATTCATTCATTCATTCATTCATTCTTTCATCTACGGGGACATAGGCTTTAATTTACGCAAACAAAGTCGCGGGGAAACAGCAAGTTAGATAGCAGTTCAAGAAGAAGTCGAAGACCTACTTACATGAAAAATATACATGCCCGTTGAACATAGAAAATTCCCCTTTCGGATTCTGAATGAATCTTTTGTGCTTTTTTTCGCTGATATGAATATATCAACAAAATATTTAGGTGATATCTGACGAAAAGAATATTTTTTTTGTCATAAAAGGAAAATTACTGATGAAATCTACAATACAATTGAAATGTGACCACCTCGGTCCATCAATTTGTTGAATAAAAAGATAATTTAAAAAAGTGATAAACAATTCGCGTAACAATCGATGAACAAACTTAAAAAAAATACACCACCATCGAACATATAACCTTCTCCTTTTCGATTTTGAAGTCGGTTAAAAACCCAGCAGTCTCTTGCCAGAGAGAGCCGAGAGCTTAGTGTTTCTGCGCCATAATTTACCATTAGTTAATTATAAATATTTAAATATGTATGATAGTTATATTTGATCAATTTTCCATTCACAATGCAACACTAAAAAATATTCTTAATGAAAGGTGCCTAAAAATCCTTTGTCATTAAAAATATGTATGATAGGTTAGGGAATTTTTTTTCGCGTTTTATATAAATTTCAAAACATTCTTTAATAAAGTTTATTTACATTTTGCTAAAGTATGTAGGTACTACTTTGTTCGATAATTTTTTGTCATCTTGTATGTAAGGACATGATCCCATTCCTTTAGAAATTTTAGGGCTTCTAATAAAAAAAGCTGCAACAAGCGGTTTTGACAGTCCTCGCGTGATGTTTACTTGACACTGCCTAAAGAATTCTGAAGGTGAAAGGTCACATCTATGTATGGATTAACAACTCCAAGCCAAACTCTCTTAATTTTTTCTGAGTGGCAAAAGATGTGTTATGATCTAGCGTTATCATGATGAAAAACTACACCCCTTCTATTGATTAGTTTGGTTTCATTGCGCAATAAAGAATCACAAATGAGTACACAGTTCATTAGGTCTCTTTCAGCGAGCTCGTGAAGTACTCAAATATAGTCCTATACCGTGTCGTGTAACCAAGAAAACAGAAATACTAGAACCGAATATATTCGGGACCAAAACCGAATAATTCGGCCGAATACGAATAATAACAAGTTTCCATAATATAAGAGATCTTGGATAATAAGTTAGTAGAAGATTTAATTTCTATTGAACAACATTATATGATTATATTCAGTTTCCAATATCCAGTCTGAATGCACTTTAGAAGAAACACATAATGTCATATTATATCTATGAACAAGGAAGATACGCTACAGAAATCATATTTCACTTCTGATGAGGCGCCAGATACCGACCCTACCTACATATACCGGCTTCATTTCATTTTCAGCACAGACCTTCATTGATGCGATGCCACTAGGAAGTGCTCCTTCAAACAACCACTTAGTGTTCTCGATAGAGATAGTATTCTCAAAGCTAGGTACACTCGATACAGCTATTTCCGTATTTAGATTAACAACTAACATGTAACACGTAATGAAATCTGTCGTAAAAATGATTGATGGCGGCGTTGATTCTAAAAGTCCATAAAAATATTTTGGTAAGCATAGTGCTTTAACGGACAATACATAAATGAATATTATCACATGCATTCCTTAGATCCCATGTACCTAAAACACTTGTGCTATGGAAATCTGAAACAACAAAGGTACCATAGGTACTCATTCAGACATAGACCCTCAGAGATGATTATTTGATATCGCAATTCATTTAAATATTGTTCATACTTATTATTTTTTATTTTAATATTGAAATTCAAACATCTCGAAGTTTTTGCAGTCATCACTTAAATTTTAAGATATTAGCAACAGCTTTAAAAGCACCAAACTAAGCCATTCTTGAATCTTTGCCACAATGGCCAGTGATTACGTAAGGCTCTTAAGTTTTACAGTTGGCGCACAATGCATCGGTGACAACAAACTGGTGGTTACAACTCATAATGGTGACATTAAAATACACTAAACAATGGTATATTAACTTTCAGATGACAGGGACCAATGCTAACATCTACATTAGTCTAGATTCTAACTTTATCATTGTATATCTAGCAGCGATAATAAAATAAAAACTATTCTTTATTCAAATAAGCTCATTGAAAGCTCGTTTAAACTACAAACCATTCAAGAGGTCTTTTGACTAATGATAAATGGAAATCAATGAAAATTAACTTTAATTTATTAATAGCATCATCTGACAACAGCTAGCCTGATTTTTAATTGACCGAATGAAGTTCGAGATAAATTAGAAAGACATGAAAATGCTTTCATTTTTGTTAAAAGGCAAGGAAACACCGAGTCAGGTAAGTACGAGTATTATAAATGTAAAAAGCACTTAAAATTAAAATGACTGTTTTAAATTGTCATTATTAACATTTCATTTAACCTTTTATTGATTAAGATATAACATAAAAGTGGGGACTTGTGACATTAAAATATTATCTTCCAATCAACAAGTCAGTACTTATAGTATTTATACTTTATACTGTTTTCAGCTATTCGATTCTCATATTAACTATAACTAATACATTTCATAAACACATATTTCGCCAATAAATTTACATCATTCGAATCGCTTATTCGATTAATGAGTTTAGCCAATTAACAAACGTAATTGAGTAGCTTCTTCTATTTCCTAAAAGATATACATTAACGAAAAAAGACTGAATATTTGCTAAATAAAAACCAGCCATTAAGGAATGACAAAGTTTTGGGTTAATTTCTGCGTTCAGTCCGTTGATTATAACTATCAAAGGCTTAATCATTTGTTTCTCTGTCTTATTGGAAAAATAAAATACACTCTTTTTTTAACAGGCAGTAGACAGTTAAATTTTAGCATAATAAACAGAATGTTGTATTTTTTTATAATTCTTAATAATGGTATGTAAGCGACTCAATTGGATGTTAAAATATTGGTACTTCAAATACAAACAGCTGCTTAATTTTCAAAACTACAACTAACGTTAAAATCCTGTTAAGCAATAAATTTTACAATTAGAATATGAATAATAAAACAAAGAGTATTCCCACACAACTGAATTTAGCTACGGACGTGATAGGAGCATATGATTGCGCAAATCAGCAGCCTCCGTGGTTCCTACTGAGATAACAGGGCGGTGCGACTCTAACCCTGGCCCTATTCCGGGATGTATGTTACACCATTTTAAATTATGCCAACACATATCATGGAATGATTTGGACTCCATTCGTTTTAGTGCCGCTTTTTAAAAAAGACTTTTGGATTCTGAAAACGTAAAATAAATTAAAGCTCAGGAATTCGAAAGAACTAAAGATATTAAATACATTACTAGAAGGAGTTAAGAAACTTTGAAAACTTTATATATTTCTACCTATATTTGACATAGACGTTAAAGCTACAAAAAACGATATTGTTACAAATGACGAGAAGTTAGAAATAAATCAAGTAATTTAACAATATATTATTTTCAGTTACATTACGTAATACGATACCTATCTAGACCTAGAGACAATAGGCGGGAACCAGGATCCGTCCGGTATAAAAAATAGAAAAAGAAACTTTATCCTGACGAAATTTGGACACAAATTACCATGCCACTGGAAGCAGGCCGGGGCACCCGGGCGCCGAGGGTGCGGGTTCGATTACTGGTGACGGACGTCGCGTATAAGGCACGGGCACGACCGCTGTGGTCGGCGGCACGTTCACAACTGACAACTAAAATCGCGAGCTTTATCAATGGGCAATGGGCATATACAAGCGGCGCGCGCGCACGTTTGCCTGACCACTTAGATCGATGCTGCTTCCGTTACGTTATTAGTGGTTACTATTCTTTACATAAATGTTTGTTTACCGCGCTCGCTTTTGTGCTTTTTAGTTTTTGTCGTACGTGCTTTTAATTTCACACGTATCTATATAATATCAATCTAATGTAATATGAGATTACAAAACGTACCAATTATTTTGTTTTGATATAATGCTACTTAACTAAACTCGATAATATAGTACTCGGAGAAGAAACTATATTTTTATAGCCAAAAATGTGTAGAGAATTACTAGATCGAGGTTTATCATTTTCTGGACATTTCTTGAGCCATGAACTGGATCAGAGTTTGGTTCCGATCTGAGATTAAACAACCTAAAACTGTTGGCTGTTACGCAAAGTACAAAAAAAAAACACTAAACCAAATGGGTATTATTAACATTATAAGTATTTTAGACTTCATTTTGGCAGCCGTAATAATCGTAATACATATCGCAACTTTACAAATTCTGGGACATCAAAGTAAAATCACTCGACAAGGGGCTACATGTAATATTTCAGGACAATCACGGATTTCCCAACCATCTGGCAACCCTAACTGTATTATACAATTTAAATCCTATTTAATTATATAAACACTGAGCACGAATAAATCTTGAGATGAAAAGCTGAATAAAACCCAATACTGTAAAATTACTAAATCGGGACTTGTTCTAAACAATATTTTTATTAATTGTTTTATACTTTTTTGTTTTTAAAAGCAATAGTTGCAGATAAAAATGAACATGAAATAATATAAACAAAGTTATTGCTCATTTTGGCCTACATTTGATGTTGTTGGATCGTAGACACCTGTTCAGGTGGCGCTATTGTACTAACTTGCGCCAGCGCAGTCGCTGCAAGAACGTTCACCCTACACGTTTAGTAAAAAACTACGCTATATAAATAATTACGATTTCTATTCTGCTAAAATTATTTACATTTACACACATACTAATAATACTAGCTATGCCCGCGACTTCGTTTGCGTGAAAATTTGTGTAACGGTCAGTTGCATAAACGTCCATTAAAGTTTATTTACGCCTTTAAGCTCTAATTAATGTCAAATTTGGATGGGTAATATCACTTTAAACTAATGATAATTTAATGGATGTTTGTGCAACTGGATGTAAATTACTCCTTATTACATCAGTTATCTGCCAGTGAAAGTCCCGTCAAAATCGGTCCAGACCGACAGACAGACAAAAATGTAAAAAAATATATATATATTACAAACAACATTCCAATTTTATTTATTTGTGTAAATAAAACAACGTATAAACGATTTTAACGAGTGTGATTTGCAAAATATGTATTTACAATTTTTTCGATCTTTGAGATACTGTACAATTCCACATATTCCGGGACTTCTGTGCAATTTTATTATTAATCGACTTCTAAATCGAAAAGGAGGAGGTTATAAGTTCGACAGTGATGTATGTTTTTTTGTATGTTCCCTAATATTAATTGTTAACCGATCTCAGATTTTCTTTATAAAAAAAAAAACAAAATACGCCTTTCATCAGATATCACCTAATTATATTGATTGCGTGTTTTGGATTCATTCAAAATCCGAAAGGAGCATTATCTATGTTTAAGGAGTATATACATTTTTTATGAAAGTAGATATGTTGACTAGCTCAGTGGCATAGTGGAAAATGTTGTGGAAAATCACAGAAAAAGAGATCCGGCACGCGATCGTTGTTGTTAAGTAACTTTCGCAAAGGTCGTTCATGGGATGGGTGACCAAAAATTATTATGTCCAGCTACTCCGTGCTTCAGAAGGCAGGTTTCCAATCCCGTCAGAATTTACGGTCAATAATACCCTCCAATCCGCATTGGGCCAGCGTGGAGGGTCATGACCACCCATAAGAAAGGCCTTGCAGTTGGGACGTAAAAGGGGTGATAATGATTATGTTGAGGTATATTCATCGATTTCTTTTGAATTGTGAACCAATTTCTGTTTAGCTGTTTCCCCGCGACTTCGCTTGCTTAAATTATACCCTATGTCCCCCACGTATTATATAGCTTTCCGTAGACGAAAACCTTTTATAATAGTTTCGGAGCCTATCGAATGCAAACAAACAAGCAATCAAATCTTTCCTCTTTGTAATATCAGTATAGAATTATTGGAAAAAATTATATCGAGCAAATAAACAATGTCTTTTTCTAAGCCTTTCACTATGTTGAATATTTTCATTTCTATAAATATTTTTTACTTTTAGTGTTATCTATTAAAAAAAATTCAATATCACTTTTAACTACTTTAAAAGCATATATTATTTGTTTTTATGCACAACACTTTGGCCTAGTAACAGACATTATGTTTGATGATTATCATATATAATATGCGGTAAATAAACAAAAACTGTTACCCCCAAATTTATTATGTCTACGAAAACAGCTGTTTAAATGTATTCTTTTGTCGCAGTATTCAAATGAGTGCTTTAGATGACAAATTCAAAATTAACTCTAAGCCAATAAAATTGCGATTTATCTACATATTGATTTTAACGCTAACGGTAGTTTAAAGGCCAATAAGTTCATTTAAACAATTAAATCACAATATATCATTAGAAGTTAATGTATACAAACTACTAACTACATAGGTATATATTATGTCGACAAAGAATGTACCGATTTACTTGACATACATATGTAATTATGAAAATGAATTATAAACATAAAATAAAAAGGAATTGTGAAAATCGCAACGCAAGTTTATCCCGATAGTTATATTTTTTGGCGGGTAGAGAATGTCTAAAGGTAATAAATCCGCCATATGCTCGTGGTATAAAGTTGAAATAAAATCGATTGTCACCTCAAACAGGGTTTTTGATATTTCTAAGATCTTACTGACATAATTGCAATAAAAAATTAAAAACGAATGCATTGTTATAACAATTGAATAACAGAGAATTTTGTATAATTCAAATGTGGATTCACTGTCTTGAAAACTATCACCAGTTGTTCCAACACCTGACCTCCGGTTTGGGTCTTGAATTATGTATCCAGTACGCCGAAATAATACCGTTAATACTTCCAAATACTGAAATATGAAGCTTTAATAAGCTCTTGTAAATTTTTAGCCCTCTTTACATTTTAAGCTCTTGTACATCTTTAGCCCTCAGTCTCGGTATCATACGAACCGGCCTCAGGGGCGACAGGGTTCTCTTCTCTCTTCCCCACTGGGGTAATTTCTGCCCGGCGCGTCCTAGTCGCGGGGGTGGGCACCTCTTGCTTCAGTAGGCCGGAGCAAATAGGTGGCCGAGTTCGGGCATAGACCCAGTTCCGTAGGGACCCCTGCCCAGGGTTACGGGTTACGGAAGACCTTAACGGCAACTACAGCGGAGAAAATAGGATTCGGAACGGTGTACTTGGTAGACGAGCTACGACTCTGGGATACTGTAGGCGACAGTAGGGTCCAACCCAAACAAGTCGGCAGCTCCTGCAACCAAATTGACTCCACACGTAATGACTGGCTTCATTCCTGTGGATAAAGTTGTTAAGGTCGAGAGGAGGTCACGAATGCTGGGCAAATTCGTGTCTTCAATGTTTTGCGTCCATGGAGATGCAGCGTCTGTGGAGAGGTCACTCCACACAACCCATAAAAGGTTTGAGCACAACACGCTGACACAGCCACTGCAACAATCATCTGTGAGAAAAGATGGAGTGGTCAACGATGATGTACATTTTTAGCAAGATCTGTTAGACTTTTTTGTGGAATTTTCGTGTGGCCAGTTTTTTCGTCAATTTATTTTGTTTGAAAGTTTTTAATTCGATGAAGATTAACCCACCTTAATTACATATATTAGTAAATATCAAGAGATTCAGTTTCTTAAACTGCTAAAACTTTGGTCAGTGATAGTTCAGACGTCCTCTGTATAGATATTATTCTAGTAGTTAATTTTATATAAACTAGCTTACCGCCAACGGCTTTGCTTGCATGGTCTTTTATTATTACTTTTTATATTGATGAAAACCACGTTAACATCCGTTGAGTCATTTTAAAGATCTCACCGTACAGACAGTGGTAGGCACGTAGGCGACTTTGTTTAATACTATGTATAGATGGATTTAAATTAGAAATAAAAAAATCTTTCAATTTCTTAAACTCAGTTAAAAGTAAGTATACATAAATATCACTCACAATATTAAATTTAAAAAACCACAGATTTATTATTTATCTCTCATAAACAATAGAGCTACGTTTCTTAATTTAAAAATTTTAGGCGGTCCGGGGTAAGGGTTGTCTATTTACTTAAGTAAATAATTTCAAAAATATTTATAAATACTTAAAAAAAAGAGAACCCAACCATAATCCCATTCATGTCATACGTCATGTAATATGCTTTTCTAATGAGGCCTTCATATACGTTATATGGCCACGTTTAGGTTACCGACTTTTGGAGAAAATCAACCGTGCAATGACATGACGGACAGCCAGACAAACAGAAAGTGATCCTATGAGAGTTGTATTTTCCTATTTTGATACGGAACCCTGTAAGTGAATAAATGTATTGACGCAGGGCCGGCCTGTCCATAAAGGCAAACTAGGCTATTGCTGAGGGCGCTCGTATTAGGGATGGCATGACATGGCAAACAGGTTATGTTTAATCTAATTATTGGAAGCTTAAATTTGCAGTTGTTCCTTAAAAAAAACTACTTTTGTTCTTTGAACGTGAGTCCATGTCTGAGGTATTCAAAAGTACAAAATTTTCGGATTAGCAGTAAAAACGAAGCTTCTTTTGTCATTGGCAAAATAAGACATTTTAATCGGTGTAAACTACGTTAGTCTTTTTTTGTTGTGATTTTTTTTTGGCGCCAAGTTCCAGTGTTTTGCCTAGGGCGTCTAGTTTCATTGAGCCTGCGCTGTATACAAATAGAGTAAAAAATTTCCTCAGTTTTAAATTCCTCTGTTACATACCTTCTATTCCATGTAACCCTCAATAATTTACGTAAGTAATAAGTCATATATGGTCCGTAATATGCTCACTTGTTCAAGAGTTACAATATGAATTATTTCTTAATTTTGTAATTACTTTGATTTACTTAGCTCTTGTAACTTGATCTGTGAGCATGAAAATAATTAAAATAAAAAATCGGTTAAAAGTTAAAATTGAATATCGTCATAAGAATGCTAGCAAATCGTGCTTTAATCTCAAATTACGTACAGAACAAAATATTCGCCACACACGAGATTAATTTGAAACCACGTGATAAGATTGTGAGCATATCTATGTGTTCTCCTCGGTAGGAATGCATTAGACATTATAACAGGACTATTTACGTCATTGACTTGATAAACTGTAAAGTCATCCTCGTTACCTATAGACATCCAGAAAGTTAGAATATCGAATCAAATTTCCTAATTTCCGCAACGGTTAGAAACGTGATTAAAAACTTTTCTTTACCTAATTCCATACACTATCTAATACACTAGTAGGTAAATATCTACACTAATATTAAAAATAGGAATTTGACACTTTGTTTATTTTACATTGAATAGGCTACGAAAATACTGGACTGAATTTGAAGCTTCTTTCACCTACGGATAACTTCGTCATACACGGGTGACATAGGCTTTGACTATAATTTAAGCGTGCGACGTCACCGTAAGACAGAAACTTCAGCAAAATGCGAACATGCTTTATCGTGCAACGACGTGGAACCCAAGTTAGAAAATTTGTGCAAATGGATTGTCTTTAACGTAACTTTTAGCATTGCCATCGATAAAAACGAGCTCAATTCTTTTATTCTTCATTATTCCCGCCTAAACCACTAATATACAGGCGCTGAAATAATACATTTCCCGAACGTACTCCAATAATTTAGCCAAATCAACGTATCTATACATCTACTTAAACAGAATAAAATTTGATCCCATAAATAACGATTCGCTATAGGTAATGTTAATAGTACATGTTGATTTTATTTACGTCATATTTCTTAAACACGTTAGTATATTCAGTAACTACTATATAGAATTAATAAAAAGATATATATGAAGAATTAAAATATAACTAGAATTAATTATAAAAAATATATATCTGTAATTATTTTTTTATCAAGTTTAATGAAAAATTATGTTTCCATTTTGCTCCAGCACAGAGAAAGTGTTAAAAGAACAGGTGTTGCAGAGCTGGAGCGAATGGCATTCATTCTTAAAATTATCCTAATGAATAAATTAATAACGTGTGTGCCGCGAGTGCGTGTGTGTGTTGTACACATTTACTCCTTTTATTGTAAGACACCCAAAAAAGGTTTTTTTTCCAATAACAATTACCTATGTCATAATTTCCTTTTAGTTCACACAACATAGAAAGGAGGTTTAGTTGATGGCATGTAGAATCGACACTCACATAAAAATCTCCATAAACGATTAAAATTGATATCAAAATTTTGACCTTTTGCAGTAACATTAAGTTTTGTCGACTGTACTATCGATATGGTAACTTTACTTCTACCACACATAGACTTCACTGATTGCATACCACTTTAATAAATGAGTCATCGCGCTTGAATTCGGTTTGCTTACTCTACATATTTGAAAAATGGTTTAGCCGCAGCGTCTTAAAACAGAGTATTTAATCTATAATTACTATAGACGTCAATAAACAACGTATAACAAACGTTAACAAATTATATGTATACAGACATTTTTTTCGTAAATAAATGTTTTTTTTTTTAATCCTAGGACATCAGAATGATTGCTAAAAACGGGATTGCTTCCATGAATAAGGGTTATGCTGCGGAAGTTCTTTCGTCAGACAAACTTTACTGTTTACCATTGCACGGCAGAGTTCCAGACTCTTATATATACATATAAGTTATTTGAAATGACTGTTTTTGTCCTAAATTTATTATTTAATAAAAAATAAAACAATGTACTTTATATACGTATTTTACAATTTTCAGATATTTCGACGCTGTTGCAAGCGCCATGATCACCAGGAACTTACGTAAAAGATATACAGATCAGAAGAGGCGTTTTAAAATGATGCCGTTAGCTATGACCTTATTTCTCAGAGGTGGACTATCGTTTGTTATTTCTAAACAGTAAGAGTCTAAAAGGTTTGATACAAACTTTGTTTAATGCTCTTAAATCCTGATAAATGCTATTGCATAGGTATGCTGATTGCAAGTAATCGTATTTATTACCACAAGATATTCATGATCCACTTCAATGAATATCAAATTCAACCATTTCAAATACAAATTCGTAGTAATTTCAATTTGTTAAGTAAACAGTACTTGCATATTATCTCATAAATACTAAAGCATTAAATATTAAAAACTTTTTGATTGATTGAACCTCACCATCTCTATTTTAACAGAATATCGCTGCTAACTATGTAATTATCTATATGAAAACTTAATATGATACAATTTAATTCCTGAGATCCACTTAGGCTAGTAATTAATTTGCTAGCATGCTATTCTTAATAAAAATGCTTAAAAAGTTCACTTGGCATAAAAATCGCTGGGACTCTAAGATAGAACTCGAACTCATGACCTTCCGCAATAAGGGATCCGACTGATCTAACCACTGAGCTAACCAGGACCTAACATGACTGATGAATTATTCAAGCTCTTGTTACTTTTTCGTTACTACAGGGCGTATTTTCATCAATGTTCAGGCAATCCCCCCAAACAGACGAGAGAAATATTTTTACAAATATTTAAACTTTCGGAAAGATGAACATTTGTTCCAATTATTATATTTGATCAATTTACATTCGCAAATTCGCAATGGTATACTAAAAAATATTTTTAAGGAAAATCTTCGAAGATGATGTCGAAGGCTTTAAACTGGAGGCATGTGACCCCAGCCAACAAGCGCCCACTGTTACCTAATTATATCGGTGCGATGGCTGGCTGTATCAACACGCGTATCATTGTTTGGCCACCGTATCTAATCACTGTTGCCGCAGCCTCCTTCGCGATACCCCATTTACCAAACTCGCAACCGAATGATAAATTATCTTAGAACAATTGAATGTTATATGATTTTAATCTGAACATGGTATGCATTCTCGAAATCAAGAAATAATCGCATTTTCATGTTAGCTTTTAAGTCCGCGGTAACATAGATGTGAATCAAGAAAATAAAACGCACCAAATGTATAGTATGCATTTGGTACGCTTCTGGTTTTGTTTCTGCTTCGTGATCTGTAAAAGTATGAAAAGGCCGGAACAACAACTTTTAAACGGTTTCATCGCGTTTGTATTTAGTTTTATTGGCGTTTCGCCAATCTTACACGATCTTAATCGAATTAAATCGATTTTCCTCTGAATTCACGGGAACGCTGATATGCAATTGAGAGTACTTACCCAGCTATAACTAGTACCGAGACAAGAACTTATACCGACTGTGACTTCCACAATTGCCTTAGCTTTCTTCAGGTAATAATTGGTAAAAAAAATATGCATTTCATGGTGAGAATCAGACAAATAAGCCAATCAACGATAAAAGTAACAAGTGAAGATCAATTTTTTTCTTCTTTTATGAAATTCGCTATAGCCCAAGGAGGTGGGATTATGTTATGTTATGTTAGACGGCGGGCTTTTCCGCAACTCGACACCTCGTGCCTATTTTGCGTTAATAATGGGGTTGCACCCCACTTCCTCCAGGAAGCCCACAAGTCCTATAACTTTGCTGCATGCCTTCTTTAATGTCCGTCGACTACCTATACGTACAGTCCTATGTCTTGAAACGCCCCTACATTCCCGTAGCACGTGAGCGCTTGTCTCTTCAGCATCCAGGCATGCCGTGCACAGAGAACTGTCAGAGATACTCGTGCTATGTAGGTACTTGGTAAAATAGCTTTGTCCAGTTAGTATACCTACTATTAGTCTTAGCGTTTATCTAGGTAGCATTTGTCTAGGTAACTTACGTGCTAATTGCAGGTCTACCTTGGGTGTTATTTGGTAGTGATTTGGGTGTCTCGCACCAGAGACTAAGCACCCCATCTCCAATTGTTGGTTTCCCTTTTAGATTTGGTACTTCGTCCTTCGATGGCCACGCCTCCAGGGCCTACATTACGACGGCTTTCTCCAGGGATGCTATCACTTATGATGCCTGGGCTACTGTCAGGTGTCCTGTCTTTTGGCTGGTGATTACCACCAGTAGGTCCGCTGTGGCCGCATCGGCAAATGATAAGTTTGCCGGTGTTCAACGCGATTCCTCTGATTTATTATAATATCCCCTCCGAGAGACCGTGTCATCCAGTCTGGGCCTCTACCGTGTCTGTTATTTGTCTTTCGCTTCAAATGTCTGTCTGTCTCGGGTATTTGCCTCTTGAACCGTAAACCTAAATCTCCTTTCTAGCTTCTTTAACTCTCTGTCTATTACGGGCCCTCCTAGTCCTTTGTGCCAGATAGGTCCTTCTGTATCGAGTCTCGTCGTTGGTTTGGCCTTGATACCATGCCCCACCTTGCCCATTTTTACGTCGGTGGGTAAGGATGAAGATAGGATAAGATTTGTAGGGATGTGGGTAGGGTTGCGCCTGACTGTTTGAGTTATATCTGTCTCTTAAGGAACCAGACCAATAACAGACGGCCACCACCTAAAGAAGACAGTCAAACTTGCCTAGGGAATCAACATGACTTGTACTCTCTCCCTAGGCCATTTGCCAGATTACCAGATGGGACAGAGTACTAAAATAGGTGATATATTAGCTTGATATTTTCAATGAGTACAAGTTCAATCTAACATATCCTCCGCCCGAGGTGGGATTATGGATGTATATTTGCAACCTTATTTAAAGTTCGTATCGCCCGTGGTGGCTACACAGAACATAGATCAGATGCTGAAGATGAAGAACATAATTTATGTTTACGTACTAGTCTTATTAGTCAAATTAAAACACCGATGACAAGGTATCATTTAACACTGTATTCAATCTGTATGATATAGAAGTCTAATTCTATAGAGCTATAAAACTGTATCTATACTAATATTATAAAAAGGAATTAATTTATTGTTTTTGAGCATTGAATATGGTCTGAAACTACTTGACCTTATTTTAAAAATTCTTTCACCTACGGGAAGCTACGTCGACTTATTTGCCCAAAATATTAATTATCATTGCAAACAACAGAATCATACGAATTGTTTAGTTTTAATAAGGTGTGTAGGTACACGTCAATCCGATGCAAATAAGTGATCTCTAACCACTACAAGCAACTGATATAATGCCTAATGCCTGAAGCTTTAAGGGATATTGTTGATATATCGGGTATTTTGACGTTAGCTTTAATATATAATAATTAACATAGATCAATTAAACCAATTGTTCCAACGAATATAGCATATAACTTTGTTAACTCTCAATTTTAGAAACCGTGTTCTGATGTAACATATTCAATTGTTTTATCTCAATCCTTGGCTGCCAGTTAAATTAAACTAAGGCGAATGAGAGAAGTTATAAAATTTGCTATCGTATTCAATCTGAGATGTCAGTAGCACATCGGTTTGGAAAAATACTCTTTTTATACTGAGAACCGACAGGAAACTCTACAAGGGCTATTTTTTTCTATGCTTTGCTTTTGCTTCGTATCATTAAATGTTTGTCAAGTTTAAATGTGATTTTATCCTAAACATTACCATTATACCTTTCCACGTGGAAAACATACGCATTTAAAACTATACACCGCATTTTTCCTTTTTGATAAAATATATGAATTTTGGAAAAACCAGTAGAAAGCTATGTCAGAATTTCATAGGTAAAGTATAACATAAAGTATAACACATAAGTATATCTTGCCTTGCCTTCACTACAAAGTGATTTACGTGTTTATTGATTTTAAATACTTAGAAGAAGAATATGATTATAAAAATAAATTGGTTGTATCGCTGCAGTTTAGAAATCACTTTGTATTTTTTTACGATTTAAATATGATTTCTTAGTATTTTTATTTATTGACAGTTTGTTTCAACTTTATTTATTTTGTCCACAATCAATTTGTTCTCAGTGATTTGTTTTATACGTCGTCTCAAAAGTATAGTCTAGACCAGTGTTTCCCAACTTTAGTATGAATTCATCATCGTCATCAACCCATCTATCGGGAAGGTACAGGCCTTCCCGATGGATGGACTTTTATTTAGTAATTTTGGGCATAGCATCATGAATAAAAACAAATGAACGTCACCAAACATCACGTCCTGGCATCTCTTCTCACTGCGAATGTAGGTACGCCAGTGGTGTTACAATAATACTTACTTAATATTAAACTCAAATATCACTTATTTAGTTGCATCATTGTTCACCATTAAAGTGTATCATTTGCCAGCATTAAGATAGAACTCAAAATAAAATTACTGGTAAATAGTCCAAAAGTTATTGTAGTATTTCCTATAAGTAGGTGTCTGTGATAATCATAAATAATTTAGAAAAACTGGTCTAGACTGAAAGAATAATATTTACCTCATATTTCTGTCAAGGTCTGTTATGTTAATAAAAATTACTTAGGACAAATATTTTTCAAGACCAATGTTTAGTTTTTATAGTGAAACTTGTACATGTTATTACTTAAAATTAGCAGATTGAAGATGAGTGACATGCTAGTTTAGATAACGATTACGAAACCTGACCTCGATTTTTTACCGGGTTACGGGAGCAAAGAGACACCATGAAATAGCTACCTATATATTGATATTTTTACACCATACGTTAAGACTGAAGATGTTCCATCTCTGATATTCAGCGTCCGAGAGTCCGGAGAGGACATTACAAAACTAGCACTAACGATGGAATATATGGAATAGTGTGGCAGCGTTTAGACCAGGGATTCCCAATGTTATCGATATCGACCTTAGGGTCGGGGTAATTCAGGGGTAAATAAATTAAAATTGATTTTGGGAGCGAACGAGGTCTATGAGTTCTTATTTGAGTGGCACATCTGTTTAATAATCTTTGTCGTCCAGTCTGTGGCGACGTAATCTGTGACATTTGTAATATAAACAATAATGCATTTGTAAGTCGTCATTCAACATAAACAGTCTGGAAGTAAACTTATACCTGTGAACACGTTTATTCATTTTACCAACCTTTCGTGTAAATAGAGTCAGAAAGTCAACTTACCAATAAGTAAAATATCACCCTATATACGAATAAATAAATACCCAAAATACGGTAAAATGGCGACCACGACGTGATTTGAACACGCAATCTTCTGATCGATGTCTATCTAAGTAGTAAATTATATAGGTAGAAGTCAAGATACTGTCTTAAAAGTGTACCTACGTGTACATTATTTATAAAAATGACTAATTATAGTAAGAATGTCTATAAAATTATAAGTTATTTGCATTAATAATAGAAATACCTAGAATTTTATATCTACTTATTTTGTTAAATTTTCATTAGAAATTATGATCAAGAAAATTACTCGCTTACCAACCGCATCGTTTGTAATTATTTTGTACCAACAACAAAAACAAGCAATTTTGTCTATGGGGGTCTGAAGTAGTTCTTTTTGGAAAAGGGTTCTTTTGCTCAAAACAGATTGGAAGTCTTATCTGAATTAGTCGAATGAGCCCAGTATGCTACAGATACTTCTACTATCCTACAGCGACTTATTATTTGACCAATCCAAGAACGATGGTCGGTCATGGGCGTTTTACCAAAATAGTTCATTAATTGAAATTTATCTTTTATTTTCTATTTCAAACCGGCTACGAGAGGTGGACAAAGGCTAATTCCATCCGTGTCTTATTGTAACTATCATCCAGCGTTAGTCTCAATGATAATTCTACGATTAATAAGATAAGGTCAATTAGCTATATGACTTCTGCTATCATCGGATCCTTGCTGATAAAGCCAACAATTTTAATGGACATCAATAAATATTTCAAATTTCTGGGAGCCGAAATTATGAGTAAATAAAACTACGGCGATAAACTCGATGACGGGCCGAAGTTATTGCTTACGATGCAATCCTGTTTTAAGATGAGACAATATTTTTCAATAACTCCTGATTCGTAGATCTTCTTTAAATAAATCAACTTATTAAGTTGTAACTCTCGTTATAAGTATTTTAATTGGGTTAAATAGGATTTTTTTTATCCTTGTGACTCCCATGCAATGCAGACTTTGTCGTCACAGTCCATAATATTCTCCCGGTGTTAAATAAAAAAAATAACATTAATTACGCACTAGATAATTAAAATATACAAAGGAATAATAGTTATTTTATATACAAGAGGGGAAAGTTTTTTTAACTGCGTGCTCATGACCGAGCAAGCTAAGAATTCTAAAATTGAATCACAAGCGCAGCGTATAATTAAGAAATTGGAATTTTGAAAGTTTGCGAGGGAATCAAAAAAGCACAAAGTGGAAAATCTTTGCACTCGAGTGTAACACGTAACTTTTCATTCCACTTCAGCAAAGAAATGGTTAAATGCAGAGAATACATATACAATCATAAGATACTTTTAATTCAGTATAGGTATTAACTACTATATTGTATGTAGGTTATAGTTTCAATGAATTCTGTTGTTGTCTAATAAACTTCTTCGTCGCAACAATAACTCATTTTAAACTTTTCACTTGTTTTCAAGATTTTTTGTTTTTAACCTAAGGTTTTTTTTTAATATTAAGATGTAAAAATAAACAAAGCAAATTAAAAAAAAGTGCTCTAAGAAGGTTCCGAGTCTGAGTGTCTGAGTTCAAAGGCATCATGGAGGTAGAAGTAAAGAGGTTTTAATTCTTTGGCTGATCTTAATACTAAATTTTTCTATAACGAAACTTTTAACAAAACATATAATGACATAATGAGCATTATAGGCAACAAGTGCAACAATGCTGCATCTTAATACAACTACGTGGAGGATCCATAAAATACCTACACCTTATTTTTAATACAAAATAATATCTAAAGTATACATTATTTTTATAATCCGCTTATGTCCGCCTCTGCGGAACTCCCATATAAATAAATTATCCACCTGATTGCAGCTTATTAGTTTGCCATCTTGATTTTGCAATTGAAGGGCATAATCTATTTGCTGCTACTACGTAATGTAAGACCTAACTACCTACTTATTATTTTATAAGCTTTTAATTAACTTGTATTGTACACATATTCCTCAAATCTTGTAACTGAATTTTAAAGCAGTCCCAATTCGTTATACTTACTTATCTGAAATATGGCATACCTAAAGGCTTAGTTAAAATGACAATGCATTGTTATCAAAGTTAACGGAACACCAAAGATTGCGAACCAGTTATGTAACTCTATCTCTCTTAATATCTCATCAATGAAATAGTTCACTGCGAAAATTATAATAAATAACTAGCTGTGCCCGCGACTTTGTCTGCGTGGGAAGTATTTTGGTAGAATTCTTTTTTCCTATGAATGGAGTCGAATCGAATAAGATCAATGGGCCATAACCCACTGTGCGGGCATTATGCGGATCGGTGGGTTTTAACGATGCTGATACAGCCAGGACTAACGGCTTAACGTGCATTGTGCCAGTGTTGTGCACAGTGCTCGATATAATAATGTTTTGGTCACCCATCCTGTGAACGGTCCTTACGAATGTTATTTTTCTATTTTTTTCTCGTTTCTCGCGCTCTTGTTGACACTATCCGAATCAATAAAAATATATTTTTACCTTTTGCTGCACTATTTACGAATTTTATTGTCCAAATTTGTCTAATAATATAAACAAAAAAACATAAGACACGACGATATATATTGCGAAAAAACAGGTGGTCCATCGACTATTGTATCGACATCGACACTAAAGTCGACTTAACTGCTCCCGCGCCGCCCGCGCCCCCGACCGCTTGAGGTCGGAATCGGCCTCAACCCGCACCTTATTAAATAATTTTGTGTTCAGTGCGTCTGAGGCTTATTTCGACCTCAAGTGTTTTTTTTATACTATCGAGTTAATGTTTCGCAGACTTAAAGATATTTGTCTTTGTCGTACGTCATACCGTTGAGTGTAAACAGCCACCGCACGAGATAAAACACGAGCTATACGCGCCGCACCAGCTCTACCATGAGGCTGAATCGACCTCAAGCCGCAGTGAACGTGTTAACTGAACTTCCGTCAGCCCTTTAACGTCACCAACTGCAGGAGCTGAGGCCTGCCATATGGATGGTTAAGGAGGATGGGCCACGACCCTCCATGCTGGCCCAATGCGGATTGGAGGATATTAACGACTGCAAATACAACCAGGACCAATCGCTTTACGTGTCTTCCAAAGCTTGGAGTTGCTTGAGATAATATTTTTTGGTCACCCATCCTGTGACCGACCTTTGCGAAACAATCGCGGGCCATGGCGCTTATTCACTACGCCACCAAGCTACTCTGAACCGACCCTCAGACTCGCGAAATATTATATTATTATTGTGACCAATGAATAAACCATTATTTCCAGCGAAGACAAAATACCAACTTTGAAGTACGTATCTACAGCAATTTGTATGTTAAAAAAACAAAAACGAAACAGAGCAATGCGGGCGTCTGCCAACCACCTCCGCTGGCCCCGACGACGACGTGAACCTAATCTAATAAAAATATGCGTTCACTGTAAACTGCTCGATGCATAATTGCATCATCAGAAGGCTCTTTTCGCCTGTTCTCCTACTCGCATGATCATATAGCACACGTCTATTATAAGCTGAACTTTATTTAATATGACCGGCCATACATAAATGAGGTCAACTTACTTCGGAGTTGTCAAAATTTTGGAATCTTATTTTTTTATTTGTCATCATACAAATTATAATTTTATAGACAATATTAATTCGTAGCTCACAACGTTAATTCGTTGCGCACAATCGTTATTGCTAAGCAATTTTCGCAAGAGTTGTCACGGGATGGGTGACCAAAAATTATTAAACAAAGGCCTGAGGCCCTGCAGTTTGGCTAAGAAAGAGTTAATGATGATGATCAATATATCAAAGACGAAAATTTAATAAAACAGTTAATATTTCACAGCAATTTTGGCGAACACGTCACTTCAAATCGACATACTTTTATATTTGTGAACTAAAATCGTCATTTTTTTCTTAAATCGTCATTTGTTTAATAATTAGAGTTTTGTTTTCAACGCATTCAAACATTTTTCGTTGTCATGGATTAGTTAAAAATTCGAATAATTATGGGTATAAGTACCGTCGTGGCAGCAAAACGGCAAAAGCAACACGCAACATCAACAACGTTTACGGAGCGAACACTACAAACGAACGCACCACCCGCTATTGGTTTGCCCGCTTCCGTTCTGGAAATTTTGATCTGAAGGATGTACCCCGTGGTCGTCCCAAAACGACAATGATCGACATTGGTCGACAATGAAGAATTAAAGGCCATTGTGGAAGCTGATGAAACTCAATCTACGGCTGAATTAGCAGCAGCTTTCGACGTTAGCATCTAAACAATATTGGTCCGTTTGCGACAAATTAGCAAGGTAAAAAAGCTTGACAAATGGGTACCCCACGAACTCAATACGCGTCGAGACGTGCCTTACACTGCTCAACAGGCATACAAATGAAAGAATTCTGAACCGCATTGTTACTTGTGACGAGAAATGGATCCTATTCGACATTCATAAGCGCTCAGCAAGATGGTTGGACACTGATTCAGCATCCAAACAATGCCCTAAACGAAAACTTACCCCTAGAAATGTGATGGTCACTGTTAGTGGTCTAACGCGGGTGTAATTCAGCTTCTTACCAAAGGTCGTCTCCAACCAGCTTTGGTATATCGCTCCTGCACGACAACGCGTGACCTCATACTGCACAGCAGACGGTCTCCAAGCTACAAGAGCTGGGGGTGGAAGTTCTCAGTCATCCACCCACTTACCAGACCTTGCGCCTACAGACTTCTACTTTTTCCAGAACTTGAATAACTTCTTGGCGGGAAGAAATTAAATACCTGAGAGGCAGTACAAAATGCCTTTGAAGAATTTGTTGCCTATCGTGCCACTGATTTCTTCAAAAAGGGCATCAATAAGCTACCAATGCGTTGGCAAAGATGCATAGATGGTGATTACTTTGATTAACAGAAATAAAAAGTACAGAAAAAAATACGCTTCATTTATTTCATGAAAAACGGCAATCACATAGGTAATGCCTAATAAATTGATTTTAATCTAAGTACAATATAACAGAACACACAAATTGCAGATTAGTTTTGTTTCAATAACTTTCATAATATGGCTAACGATAGAAAGGGTTTGCTTAGATTATTACAATAAATAATTTAAAACTATTAAACGTACCTAAGGACTAGATGCAGATAGAAACAATATAAAGAAATTTATTAAACATACAGCAGTTTTTTTATTATTTCAAGAAGTTAAGTTACTAGAATAAAGAGTTGAAGTCCAATATTGAATAAGAGTTGAAGTCCGGTTTTTAATATGTATATAACTAGTTTATACTCTGCTTGAACCACTCTAAATATCGGTTTATATATCCGATGTGTAGTTTAAAATATATCAGCGTACAGACAGCGTGAAAGGATTTTGCTTTATACTATGTATAGTACTACCTATTAGTAATATTATCTGTTGCATTAGTCAAAATTACTTAATGTCTCTGTACACATCCAATCAATATCGTCGAATCTCTCTTAGAGACTTTGTATAAACAGGATGATAAAACTATTAAAAAGAAGCTTTTATTTAAATGCATTAAAAAGTAAAATATGAACTATGAAATTAATCGAACCCATCATTTTGCGACACTTACAAAACATACCTATAAAAGCTTAACGCTATTGCTTTATAAAATAGAGAACTTAGTAAAATCTACTTATTTTAGAGGTGTTACGTTATTTATTCGAATTCAAAACATATTATATTCTAATAATTACGGGTACTATTTGTTTTTGTATGCTTTGTTATAAGATGTGACTTGATTATCATGACTGTTTGTACCAAAATAAAGAGGAAAAAAACATAGTTGTAAGCTTTTCGTTAACCGAGTTACAGCTTTATCAATTGGAACTTATGTACATACGTAAAATGCTTTTTTTTTTGTTTTTTCTTCTTATCTGCACCCCACTCAGTAGCAAATCCCGTTATATATTCTCATAAAGCATAGTGAATGTCACCTGCGGCTCCGTTGATAGGTGGAGTAATGACTGAGTCGCCAACCTTACTATAATTTTATTGTATTGTACTATATTTGAGCCTTCACTCTAGTCTTTGTTTAAACTGTTGGAGAAATATATAGTACGCAAAAATACTATTTTCAACACCGATAGATATCTAATAAATAAATACTTATTTATTGGATTTCGCCAACTGTGAGCGTAAAAGCTGGTGAGTGTCCTTCGCTCGTTTTTCTTGTCAGCCAAAAGAGCTAGTTTTTAATAAACTTATTTGAATAAGAGATAATTTCAATTTGTCTTTGTTTATGGTTCTTAAAGACTTAGATTTTTGAAATGTACTACATTGTTATAGATTATTTTTAAAGAAACTGTATTTCAATGAAGATGACAACCCTAGTAAAGACAGGTGTCATCAAAACATACGTGTTTGCGAAATTCATTGTGTTTCACAATTCTCTTAGGCACTTTTGGAATCATCACCTGGAAGGAAGTTAGTACCTAGTAATGACAATCTAAAGCAGACTCACGTAACACTAGCATATTAAACATTTGAAATAGATATAAATAAGTATATTTGTCGACGTGTTGCACTTTGGTCACCTATTCCAGACCTAGATGCAAAATTGCAGATGGCCACCTGTCATCGCCTGTCTCCCATAATGATGATGGAGCAGCGTCATTAAATGCTGATTGCTCAATGTAATTTGCATTGTATCCGTAGGTACCTATAATAGATAAAGTCTAACGTCAAGGTATATAGAGACCTGTGAGAGCATCCAACAAAAAATCGTCCTGTACGAATCTGATTTGTATTAATCAGACTTTTATACGGAGCAGGTAATTGAAATTGTTACCTAAGTACTAGCAAGCATAGTAATTTGATAAGGTATTATCAGGTAATTGTTAAATCTTAGGGAGGTGACTGTCGTATTATCTTCAACTGAATTTAAACATTTTGCCTGTTGTTTATTCAGGCTAAATATCAATTAAAACTTAAACTTATGTGTAACGCCCAATAAGGTTTACTTGTGACTACGCCGCAAAAATGTTCTTAATTTAAAAATTAGTTTTGGTGCTTTAAAATAACCCTGAGATGAGAATCGAACCCACGACCTTTCGCAATCCGGGCGACTTAAAATAATCTCATTTTTAATGGACATTTTTGCAATTGTGGGTTTGTCCCACAAAATTAATTAATTACCTGACGTACAGTCAACAGCACGTCAGGTTATACAAAACTGTCAAAAGTCTCAACTTATGTTTTAAACCTTAATACATTGACCGTAAGAGTTCAAAATAAATTGCAGAAAATTGACATACTGTGATAACCCGAGGTGCAGCCGTGTGTACATTATATAATATTACTTTGTAAAGTACAGATCATATAAATTATCTACTTAATTTTAAACCTTAATATATCGAGCGGAGAGTCAAAAATCAACTAGAATTTAACATATCAAAGTAACCTGACTATGCGTGTACTTAATTTATGCATTATTGTGCATTGTCGTGTATAATGTTCTTTAATGCCACTCTGAGAGAATATGGGATAGTCACTGAAACTGATGGCTCGACAATCAAAAATGACACGTGACAATATATATATATATAGGCCACATCGCTAACCAGATGTAAGTAATCTGCAACAATATACATAGCAGTAAACAGACACACTCATACTTTGAAAGCCAATTATGCACATATATATCTTAATAATAACTTGTAGCTTTCGTACCGACAAAAACTCTTTTTATTCTTACATGTTACATATTGTAATGGAAAGTGACTTCATAAAGTCAGTTGTTATAACCACTATCATATTTATTTCTATCCAAAAGTGTAACTAAATAAAGGAAAATCATGTTTTAATTAGTTATATTTTTTATCATATAAATTGGCCGGCGATAACAGTGACGTCAATAAACATGAGCACTGATTGCACTCGCACCAAAGACATTTACGTTTAGTTTATTGAAATGTGACGTCACACGATCCTCCTGTCATGATCGCCTGCGTTTCAGTTCTTGTAATCCATAGACTATAAATCACAAGTTTATATTACAACAATAAAATATTCTCTCAATTTACTTTAAAACAAAAAATGCTTTAAAGTCATTTATTTACATATAAGTTACTATTTCCAACTCATAGTTTTTTATTAAAACTATCAAGTAGCCAATTACAAACAATTTTTTGGCGAGCTATATGCCATCCCCTATTTCTATATATCCCATTAAGGGATGCATTGACTGTCTCTTTTGCGTTTAGGCTCAGCCTTAAGCAAAATTAAAAATACAATGATTTATTTTACTTATTCCGAAACAAACAGTGCATAGAATATTTGAAATCAATATTTTTTCACTTAAGACTTTCTGTATTACCAGTAAATACCATATTCACCAGAAACAACCTTTTTCATTTCAAATATCATGAAAGTGAGCGTTAAAATCAACGATAAAAATCAACATCATTACAATCGAGATCTCATTCATCCGATTCGATAATCCAGAACGGGCCCGTAAATCATCCCTGGGGCTTCAGCATATTCAACTCGTTACCCCTGTAAGAGTACGCTTTGAAATCTCCTATCTTCTTGCCGTCCACGTACAAGTATAGTTTGAAGCAAGTGTCGCAGAAGAATGCGGGATCGAATGGTACTCGATCGCAGCCGACCACTACCCACTTGGCGCCGAACTCGGCACACGTGGTACAATACACAGACTGGCTCTGAGCGTGAGCTGTGTGTATCGGATACAGACTGAGCAGGGAAGCGTCGCGGGGACCGAGCAATCTCACTTCTGAAAACGTGAATAGGTGTTCGCAGTCGCCTTGATGTATGTATACCTGGGGAAGAGAGAAATTACAATTGTATTCGATAGGCACATGATTTACGTCTTTCCAAAGGGTTAGGCTAGACTAAGTTGTCTCAACCCCAGACCTTCGAAAGAATATTAATGGCTTATTAATGGCTCTCGCAACATCTTAAATCTATAGGACGATCCAGCTTTGACGCGAAGTGTAACGTAGTCGTGGTCAAGTCTCAAGAAGTTATAATTTAATTCTAATCGATATAAGTAAAATAAAGATATTTTATTAATTAATGTAATTACTGTACTTAAAATAACTACCTATATTAAAATAAGAAAGAAATGATAATAAATCTTGTAGATAAACAATTTTAATTAGTGGTCCACCTGGTTCACGGTCCCAGCACAGAGGGCGGTCATGACCTAAATGACACCTCTCCCTTGGATCGGGCTTTGTTCAACCAAAATAGATTTTAAGTATTGGATTTTATTATTCGGTTGCTCAAAAAATATACCTGACTGGTTTAATAATCATTACATTGTATATTGTGCGACATGATAAATTGATTTTAAAAATACTTACTTATACATTGCTCTAAACCAGTAATTTACGTAATAAAATATAGATTTTGATTTTTTTGAGTCAGTCCTTCAATCAATCCCTATCGCCTCCCGCGAAATCTATAAAGTACTTTAGCCAAGTACTCAGCAAAAAAATCAGTCTTTATTGTATAGGAACTTCTGTCAAATTTTGGATGACAATCTACGCTGTTTTTAAAATATTATTTAATAAACAATAAATCACATTTCTGAGAGTAACTAAATAGGAATAGACAGTGGCTGGCTGATTAATTGTATTATTAACATTACGATTAATCATAAAAGATCCTTTGTTGAAAGTTAAAATTTTAAATTAATGAAAGCTCTTCATTGGGTGAGTGACCAATGGCACTGAATATATAACCTTACCGTTTTTATTTTCCTAATATGGAACGATATTTGTGATATTCAGAGGAAGCCCGAAGTACTAGCGAAGTGAGTAAGGCGCTGTCAAATTTAATTGTAAAAAATGTTATGAGATAGCAATCTATGTTTATATTCACAGAGAGACGAACACTGCCTGCCTCCGTATATACCTGTCTCTGATTATATATGTGTCCGCTGTGTAACAGTATGCGTCCTCTGTGTAACTGCATATGTCCGCTGTGTAACTGCATGTTACGTTCGCTGTGTAATGTCTACATACTATATTTTGTATGATATACCTCCGGGTGACCGAGTCTCAGCGGTATGTCTTGTAGTTGTACAGTGCACATGTCCTTCACGGGGAACTGTCCGATGCCGCGGCGCGCCGCCCACGTGCGGATCTCAACGCTGCGGTCAAAGCAGCCAGGGCGCGAGTCCACGTAGAACACGTTGTTTATGAACAGGAACCCAGAGGGAAACAATGTCTGCCGACAACCACATGTTTTTAGCTGGTACACTACCTAATATCACCTATCATGATGGCAAGATTATATTATAATAGCATGTTAGCATAGACTAGTGACCAATGAGGAAGTATTAAAAAAAAACATTAGTTCCCGAAATCAAACTAGATGTCGCTACGGTACGTTCTTGATTTCTCCATGACATTCCGTTTTTCTTTCATGTTTAAAAGTAAATAAATAAATAGTTTTCAAAAGCCATTAAACAACTCATATTCTATTTGTACTTTTTCGTATTTGTATAAATATCTAAGTTTCAAACTTTTCCAATTTCAGTTTTTTAATATGTTCGTTAAAAGGAACAGAAATGACTGTCTTTTGCTAGAGTCGCCATCTAGTGGAAGTGTTTTTTTAGTGCTTTCGTTTTTTTTAAATACTTCCTCATTTAAATATCCGCAAATCTATTTACAGTGACATGAAACTGTTTTTTTTTTAATTTGTGCATACTGCATTTGAATAAGAAAATGTTTTACTCAACAAACATTAGGTGAAAAATACAATGCAAATTTAGGGGGCACAAATTATTACTCTTTTTTAACTTTCTAATGATGGACTGCATAAGAAGTTTGAATGCATAAGAACCTTGGCATCAGCTTCGGGCACTCTGTCAGGATTGTCGGAGACGTCAAGACGCAGGCCCACGTCATTGACGCACACGATCCGGTCTCGTATCACCGATAGCGGCTGACGACCCACGCACAACAAGTCGCAGCTAAACACTGAACGACGAGATTGCTGCACCACAAATAATACCATTACAATATAATAGGATGAGGGGAGGTAGAAGGCGCAACGATTGTTAAATTCGATCAGCGATAGAGGACTTTCGCAAAGGCCCAAAATATAAGTCACCAAATATGTATTTACATTGTACGGAATGCACATTAGGCCTCGATCCCGGCTGCATCTGCAGCTGTCGGACACATTACATATAGTGGCCACATGGTATGTTATAAGCCTTTTTAAAATAGTGAGCATGTATATACGCACGCCACGCTACACACCACTACCGTAAGCAGAACTCTGTTAGTAGAGAAGTTCTATATGAAGCACGGTCGGCACAGACAGAGTCCACGATGTATAGTCTGACATGTAACCATATGTACCCATTCTATTATCAAATTATATTTACTTTTTTCTGCAGTCTTGGTGTTTGGAGGTAAGGTCTGTACAAACGGACTCGAAACAATAACTCTTTCCCAGGTTCCAAAGGCTTGCCTATTGTCACGATTGGAATATTAGCGTCTTCCTGAAAAGGAAAGGAATCTTAAAAAATATAATGTGTAATAAATTATGTATCAAAATTATCGATTTTAGAAAGTGAGATGTATCTTTTGTTTTATATTTCATTAGCCATATTTTAATAGAGGTGAATGGAATCACCTTACTTATATAAAAAAAACTAAGCACTCGCGTACACGACACCGTCACCGCGCTACCTCTTACTACCGTTCTCCGCACACGTAGTATAAGCGTTATTAAATTTCATTAAAAAAAGCAACAAACAGACATATAATCACGATTTTGATACATGTGTTCTTTGTGGAAAGCAATGTATTACTAACAATGTATTAACAAATCTATTTGAAGACATTTTACGCACTTTGTGAAACAATATGCAGCAGAAGACTGTGTTAAGTAGTTCCCTTTGTTCTATAAAAGAAACTGTCTTTGATTTTGGTGAAAATCTATTAGTGATTATAGTCTACATATACCATAACCAAAACCAAATCTTGCTGTAACTAATCATTGTTCTACAGAATTGGCCAGTGTAGTTAATATTTCAAAGAGATAGTACTTCAAATTTTACTATTGAACAAAGGGAAATATATAACAAAAAGTTTTCTAGATCATCTCTAATGATGTAGTAAAGATGTTTTACTTAGACGTCTCAGGGGAACTTAACACATATATTTCGAGAGCAACCCTGGTTGGAATTAGTGACAGAATAAGATTGCTCTCACAGTAGCATCCTCAGGGATTACTGCTAAATTGCTTCACAGAGACTGCACACACAATGTTCAAAATACTAATTGCTGAAGTCAGAATTGCATCATGAAACAGTTCTATATGTGAAATTGTGACAAAGCAAGTACTACATTAAATGAAATTAAAATATCTTTATTCAAGTAGGCTTATTACAAGCAATTTTGAAACAAAACTTTCCCCTACCACTTGTTCAGGACATCTTTTAGCCGACGAGAAGAACTAACAAAAGAAACTTACCAGCTTTTTATCATAAGTAATGATGTTTACATAATAGTTTGTTTATTTTTAGTTTTTTTAACGATAAATAAGTCATAGGAGCAGATGCTCAGTGTTGATGTGCATTAAAGGATTTTTCATGTGTGCTTCAGATTTGTTATAAGAAAACACAATCAATGTTATGTACAAAATAGATTCTGTGCATTTTCAGTCAACAGTTCACTATTTCATAAAGTCCACTCAGTCAAAGATTAAGGCACCAGCTAGTATTTTATAATCAAATCTATCAATAAGTCATAATGAAAACTTTTTTACACACTAAACTTTGCACTAACATCATTTGAGCCAGCACACATAGCAAGATGAACTCAAGAATATTTTGTCTACACACAAATGTTACTTTTTCAGGTGCACCCATACAATACTCACAAACATATAACACTCTCGAACAGAGTACAATAAGCTTGGTGTAGACAGTGTTTTTAAAGTTTGTCATGCTATACAAGGTGTCATGTTTACTAGTTGTGACTTGTAAGTTTTAAATTTTACATAGCCCAACCATTTTAGAGTAAATTTTTCCATACTTTTTTGTCCTTTCTCCATCATCTGATGCATCTGATTAAAACACAAAGGTTAATTTCACCACTACATCTATCAAAAATTTATCAGTACGATATTTATGTTTCAAAATTATTGTTAAAATTGTAAGGTCATAGTTTTCTTATTCTTTGTTTTGATTGTCTCTCATCTAATAAAATTATAATGTTAATTTTTATTTGGTAATGGTATAGTTTTGAAAATGTAATTACTTTTGTTAGCGTTAGTGAGCATCTTTTTTTTGTTCTTCTTATCAGTCAAAATCTGCCCACAGCAGGTAGGACAAAACAGGTCAGTTTCATTTCTATTAAACTTTAACAACTTACTTGAATTAAGTGGTTAGTGGTAATGCAATGCTGGATATAGAAATACTCACCACAGCAGGAATTGGCAAAAACCGTATGCCCCTGTATTTTAATTTTTTACAATAAATATTTCCAGTGTCGTTTTCAATACGCAGTTGTAATTTCTTGTGTATGCTAAGCTTCATATGATCAGATTTCTCTGCTGCCTTATCAACAACTGTCTTTTCATTCATTTTATCTGGTGATTGATATGCACCAAATGTGGGGAAAGGTGTGGGCATTTGAACTTCACAACCTGTTCTTAAATGGTCAGCACTGAAAATATATATAATAAAATTTGCTTTAATGTATAAGACTATTAATAAATTAAATATGTATATTTAAACATTAAGGCTACTAAATAACTTACTAAAACAAGAAATCACCTGCAATATTTCGACAACTTGTCAAATTCTTCATCATTAAGATCATAACCAACGAATTGTCTCATCTTTTGTTTATAAAACTCTGGCAATTCGGTTTTATTTTTAGGCCGTCCATAAATCGGCAACGCATTGAACTGATCTGGAAGGTTTTTTGTAATCAAAGTTGGTGTAACTAAATTACCACTTATCTCATACATTTTTGGTCCACTTCTATCATCCATTGTGGCGAGTTGGCGAATGATACGTTCTTCTTTTTTATTTTTTTATTTAATGGCTTATCTGCGCATTTCACTCAATTTTGCCAATGTCAAGTAAATAAATTAATTTTTACATGTAAAACAAAGATAAACGATTGAAAGATGGCGATGACCACAGATTAACAATATAATTAACGTAGCGACATCCAATTTAATGGTGTGCGGAATCGATTTATCGATTTTCCAAATAATCGGTTGCTATCAATTATGATTTTATAATCTACGATTAACCATCGATTATTTCTTAAAATGTTAGCAATAGGAATAGTTTAAAACTTTAGCGTAGTACCTATTTACTTTACTTCGATGGCTCAGCAACCCATAGCGGATCGCGAGTGTGAATATTATTAGTAGATATTCTATTACTTATTATGGCAACCCTGGAATGCTCCTACAAACATTTGAACTATACTCTTTGGTTGGGGAACTCCCGATGAATGAATGAACGGATCTTAGTTTTATTTTAACAAATACAAATAAACCGTTTTTTACTAAATTCACATGTTATAAACGGTACATACCCATACCAAAATAATGTTTTTTTTTACATTTTTGTCTATCTGTTTGTTTCGGCTACACTCTGAAACGGTTAGACTCATTTTGACTTTAACTGGCTTATGAAATATAGCTTAGATAGCTTATGAAAAAAGGAATTTCTAAAGCTACCTTCCGGACAGCTAGTTTAATTCTATAAAGAACAATGGCCATCTGCCTAACATGCTTGGACTAGTAAAATCAAATAAAACGTAACTTGATGAAACATATGTTATTTTGTTTGTCTATGCAACTAGAACAAAGAAAGACATTAAATATATTTTTAAAAGCTGGGAGTATCGAGTAATTTTGAAATATGTTTTTGAGGTTATGTCGTATTATTCAAACTGTAGCATTTTGAGTTAGAGGTATTACAGTTGAAATATGTAAAGCACACCTCAGATAATGCCTAATCGTAATCCTAGAAGTGCATACTTTCACATAATACTTCAAACTTGCTCCATATCTGATAAATTATTTTTATTGACTGTAAGAAATAAAATCATTTTTTGTGAACCAATGAAGCTCAAAAAAAATAATAGAATTTTTAAGATTGCTCTCAATAACTCTACTTTTCTATCTTACACTATAACTTATATAAAGTAGTACTGAAAATACTAATTCCAAAAGGATATAGCAAAACAACATGTTGATTTTTCTTTTCTTTATTACAACTCTAATGAATACCTCATCACAGAATGCTGCAGAAACAGCTACATTCTGTTTGTGTCTGGCCCATCCAAGATACCAAACTATGGTCATTATATGAGCACAGCATCCCAGAGTACATCGACCAATAAGACAATTACAGCAGTGTTCTCTTATGCCATCCAACCCGGATGTGTCATTATTTTTTTTAATGTACACATAATATTGTTTCCGCCCAATGTCTCGACTTAATTCTACCCCTTATAATTAGGACTTTATTTATATTTAAGTTTAATTCTAATAAATCCAGAGAATCCGGTATTTCTCTCCAGACCTCAAATCTATACTGCCTATGGAACCTAGTATACTCCCCATAATACAGAAGATAATACAAAATCGCCGCCAAAGTTACAAAACGGTCTGCGTAGAAACACGTCTACACATACTTGTCTAAAAAAGGGAGGTCGCAATCGATTGAATACTGTAATATCGATTCTTTTAAATAATCATTTGTTTTTAATTTCATTATAAATCAACTATTTTCCTCTAAGTAACATCTAATTATATTAGTAATCTAATCTAAGTTTTTTAATTTTCACGGATTTATATGGTTAGGCAATAATATAAGATTTGTATCAAATTCGATTAGTCAGACATAAAATCGATCTTGTTCTTTGAAAAGAGAGGGACTTCTCTAGGAATAAGATGCGTTCAAAAATAACATAATTTAAACTGCGTTTAAATGAGGATTATCTTTCTTTTCCCAGCTTTTAAAAATTAATGAGGAAGTATTTAAAAAAAATAAAGAAACTACAAAAATTTATGTCACTAGATGGCAGCACAAATTGTTGGATCTAAACGTCAATTCATGACGTTAAACCAAAGAGAATAGAATTGTCAGTGTTGTCATGGATCTGATAACTCGGATTAATATCGTGTTGAAATTTAACTAGTAATTCGAGTTACGCAAAAGCAACTCGAATAATACAAAGTAATCTTTGAATAAAAATATTTTTTGTTTGTATAGACAAAAATGGAAACTAACATAATGGAAGTGAGCACAGAGGTTTTTTAAATTTACTGAAATCAATTGAATTAATGCTATGATATAATTAAAAGTGGCATTTAGCTACGGTATACAATAATATTACTGCCAAATAGTTTTTATAAATAAAATAGGTACTTATACCATAGTAGGTCTAGGAATTTTCATTACAATATTTAACAAAAGTTCTGAAAATAATAACAACTAGGTAAATTAATTTTATTGCTATAAGTTGTTTGTTGAACTTATAACAACAAAACTTCATCAAGTCTCAATAATATTTTTATATTGTGTACAGCAACAAAAGTCATGAAAACGATAATTATAATAAAAAATCCGTTTATTATCTATATACTACCCGTGTATCAAATATACTATGTATTCGTACAAAATAACATGACTGCTGGCTAAAATGACGTTTGTGCAAAGTGTAATGTGCAAATAACTTGTGCTTTCGAAATTAAGACTTTAAAAAACTATGATCAGTTATTAAGTCTTATAATCATAATTAACTCATCTAAATAAACATTCAGCAATCAACAAGAAACGTCTGTTCTAAACGAACAGCAAAGTTTAACAGTTAAAAATTTAAAGTTATAAAATTTTAAAATCACAAAGACTCATACAGTTATTATTCTATTGCTACTGATCTTGCATGTCGACGATGGACATCGAGCCATGTGTTAAGTTGAAAATCTCTGCGGTGGTATCGTGTGCGTAATGTGGTTACGTTCCCTCAAATAGAGTATAGTTGAAATTAAAAAACCAGCCCTTGCTGAGTTTCTTACCGATTCTTGTCAGTACGAGATCTCCCGCCTTAGTTTTGCGAACCATTGGTAAAGTTTTCGACTTTCACAAGTACTATGTAACAGGCTTGACTGAATTGATTTTGATATTTATATTAATATCATTCGTTTTGTTGATGCATAATGACACTTCATCTTCATCATCATTTTTTTCTTCATTCCAAAACTGAATTCGAATGAAAATTATGAGCAACCAATAAGTTGGCTCATCACTAATGTTGACGTATCAACCAAACATTGTTCCTTTACACGTAACATAATAAACAACTTAAACTTACGATTAAAATAAATTAAAATTAGTTTGAAAGTTAGATATTATAAGAAACACAAAACGATGTCATATTCATTAATTTTCGATACTCAATTTACTTTTATTGCGTCAGAAACAAAATTTGTATGAATATCATAAACAAAATCCGAAAATCGCGAGTGACATCTAGTATGATTTCAAGAACTAATTTTTATTTTTTAAATACTTCCTCATTGTTAGTATATAATAATTACATTCAACTTATACTACGATACATTTTGGTGATAATTCCATCTTGGTACAAGAACTTTTTTTTCGTAGTCCATTTTGACCATTGTTCTTTTTATTATTACTTTTATAACATTTATTTTGATATTATTAGATTATTGATGTTGTAGGCCATTCGGACCTGCACCAGAGTCGTCCATATTTAGCAAAACTTAACATCAAAAAGATAACAACTAAAACAAAACTATAAGAAAACAACAATAGTACACTTACAAGTCAATCACAGAATTCGGTAAATGATAATGTTATTTGATGTTATTACATTCATGTTTCCATTTTTCCATTTACATTCATGATAATGTTATTACATTCAAATCCTGTTTATTTAAATATATAATGGATAAAAAATATTATTCCATTAATGAATTCTTGCAAGATAAATCTCATTCTTAATTATTATATGTAATTAATTGCTATTTATATGTAATTAAATTTTTGGACATTTTCTTATTATATAAAATCAGACAATATTTGCACATCGTCTTGACGATAAAATATGCTGGTCTAACATTGTAAAAGTACCTTGTAACCATATTTTCGCAAATAAATAAATATTATTATTATTATTAAAACAACAAGAAAGGCAATAACATTCACAATTAATGAGAATCCCAGATTACGTATTTTGACTATTATGAATACATCATAATCTGACAAAATTAAAAAGCTGTACTACTGAAACGTTTGAAGGGATTAGGCAACGTTTTAAATTTGGTAGAGTTATAGTGACATGAGAATCGTGCCGAGACTATCCAACCCTGCCTCTCTAGGTTCTTTAAGATGAACACTTTTTATTGTAAAAGTTATTAAATCTTTTAAGATTGACAAATCCTCATAATTTTGTTTAACAGATAGCTTAAACGACAACTGTTAAGTATAGCAGCTGGTATTTAAGTGGATATGTAGCAAATTAGTCGTCAGTCTTAAGAGTAACATGATTGTTAATATTTTGTCACAAAGTATACCATAAAAAGAACCTTATTTAACTTCTGTCTAATGCTATAATGAATCGAGTATAGACTTTCTGCAACAACTTTTTTGGTTAGTTAATCCAAACACTTTTTTAAACGGAACTTATACTTAAAAAAGCAGTACGCTTTTCGGCGTTGATGTAAGTGCACGTTGTGTGGAATGTTAATTAATCGCGTAAGTTGAATTGTATGCGAAAATAAACTGCTGCTTAAGTAATGACTTTTGCTTAATCCTAAATAAACAATGTAAATAATTTTATTATGAGGTGATGGTGTGTATGTATATAAAACATTCAAAATATTATTGAACTGCATTAGTTTTAAGATTGTGTAAATAAAATGTCGAGAAACGGTAATAATATTGTGGTCTTGTATTATACATAAAAACCTTCCTTTTGAATCACCCTATCTATAAAAAGATCTATTTAAAGATTTAAGCATACATAGGGATATAGGGACAGAGAAAGCGATTTTGTTTTATACTATGTAGTGATATCACAACGTTGCACGCTTATTATAACGATTTCCAAACGTCAGTTGAAAAAAGCGTTTAAACAATAAGCAGTTTTTAAAAATGTTTATTAAAAATCATAACAACGCTTAAAAATTTTAAGCAGTTATTTCCACCTCTAATCGATAGTGAGAAAACTAGCATCGACACAGCAATTGATAGCAAGACGAAATACAAGAAGTTTCAAGACCCAGTAGTGAGATGGCGTTGTACCGATACAAAAACATTATTAATTCAAGACATTTAGAACAAAGAAACCTACATCGCACAGAATAAGTTTCATTACCATTTAACATAAATAGAACGTAAGCACAAATCGCTGGATCTAAACGTCAATTCATTACGTGAACCCAGAGAGAATAGAATTGTCAATGTTGATATGAATCTGATAACTCAGATTAATATGGAGTTGAAATTTAATTAGTTCGAGTTATGCAAACGCAACTCTATCATATCCATTTCGATTTTAAATCGAAACTAACTCTTCTGCCTTTTAAAAAAGTAACTTCTATCATTAGAGATAAATCGAAGTAAGAAAAGCAAACTATTGATGATAGGTAATATAATCACGAATGTCAATTTAAACTGGATTGTGCAGTGTTTCATTAAAAACGGGCAGAGTGAGAGAGTAAATTAGTAACTCTTCATCTCTGTCTTAGTAGTTTTGTAGGATGTCCACGCGTTTTTAATAATTTCATAAATAGGTAATATTTAATAATGTTTACATGACCAAATTTAAACATTTACAGATATAATTTTATAAATTTTTACAGATATTATGAATGATGATGTTAGAAATTTAACCGATAAATTAGTTTTTATTTATCGGTAAAGATATTTATTTTGTAGGAAATAAAACAAGTACATAAATGTTATTATAATCATCTATAATGTATAAATCAATTAAAAGGATAGAAATGTTTTCTTTTCCTATTAATTGTATTAGAATACAACGGATCACTTTGCCTGGTATTATTGTCCTCCATTTTTCAGCTAGAATTTTATCCTTTAGGATCCTAGAAACATAAGAGCAATTTTGTCACGGTCAGCATAAGAAAATTATTACTTTATAAATATTTATCTAAACTAATGTGTAGGCCATTCCGATATTTTCCAAAACATAATTAAGCTAGTTCTCGTTTTCAATTTTCCAAATAACTTTGTACCTACCGTGAAAATATTGATAACGAAGAATGGCGGGTAGCGTAAGTAAAACTTATAAATGTTTATAATATAAACGTATGAATATTAATTTAAATCAAAGCCTCTTTGATATGGTTTTGTTTCTTGATCGTAGACACCCTATTTCATCACTGTTTAATAAATAAGGAAAACAGCTTACCTGTGGAATGTGAAGTCACATTCGTGATACCATTCATTTTTGCAATCAGCCAAGCAAAACAATATACCATTTTGATGTAAATAATCGAATTAGTAAGTCAAAACACAAATAAACATTAAACTTTAACATTGTTTATGTTGTCACATCGAGCGGCCATATTAATTTATAATATTGCTACTTAGATGTAACGAAAAACTACTAACACGACATCGGTTTACATTATAATTTTAATTAATTCACACTTTTACTTAAAAAACATATCAACTATGTCTATTCAATATATTTACTAATAGATAATAATTAAAATTGCCTAGTGATGTCTTAAAAAAATCAATAAAATCTCCTAATTGCCAATAACAATTATTTAATTTTCCAATGGCAACTCGTTAGACAAGGACCTACTACTACAAATCTAATATCTCTAGTAGACCGTTTTTCTACTCTGAAATGTGACATAGAAAAATAAACCTTATTTTATATTAGATAAAGTGTAAGTTTGATTTTAAGAAATATATCAGTACGCAATCCAGTTTAAGTTGACATTCGTGAATATAATAGACAAAACATTTATAATAGTAATAAGGTTTTATTACAAACCTTCAACAAATAGTCTATCATATCCATTTCGATTTTAAATTGAAACTAACTATTCTGCCTTTTAAAAAAGTAACTTCTATCATTAGAGATAAATCGAAGTAAGAAAAGCAAACTATTGATGATAGATAATTACATACATACAAAGTCTAATTGTTCACTTTTTTATTCAGTACGAAATAAAAAATGTACAGCAATTTCAGTGGAAATACAGCAATTTTTATATTTAATAAATTTTACACTACAATCCTTTAGCGAAAAATATTCTTAATCTCCCATCTCAGAGTACCAAGGGCAAAATGGATATTTTAAGCATTTTTTACTAAGAATACGGCGATTTTTTTCTCTCGTATACGGCAAACCAACATATGACCAGCGGCAACACTGGTCAGCACAGCAAAATAACATCTTTCAAGATAAAAATTTACTCTCGAAGAAAATTTTATTATTTAACTGTTTATCACATACACGTTTAAAAAATGCTAACTTTGTGGAATTTGTTTGAGGCATCCCTGCTTTGCCTTAACGCTGTTTGTGTACTTCACGAAGAAAGATTTATGCAAAAAAGTATGCAAATCTAAATCGTACCAAACTTTTAAAGTTCAAACCTATTTTTTAATTTATCATTTATTGCAGTGGGATGGGGTGCCAATACTGCAAATCAAGGCTTCGAGGATCAGTCGTCTATGAAGTTTCAATTACTGAATTTAGTTAGGTCAATACGAACAGTAACCCGCAGTAAGTATGAGGCAAACAATAGTGTTCTTGTGATTCATTTGTCAAATTTTTTAATTAAGTTTGGAACTAATTATATATATTCTTTGTTTCAGTTCCTTTGATACTACTAAACATTTTGACTATATTATTTAAGTTGTTACTAGGATAGTCGATATTGACTCATATCTTAATTTTTGTAAAAAGAATAAAAACTAATCATTTAAAAATGAATACTTTTAAGGATGGAAGAGAATTTATTATTTTTATATGATGTATTATTGACAGACAGCTAGCATTAAAGAAGTATAAAATCAAACACAATATGTACAGTAAGTTCCAATTAATATGATACATAGTGAATTTTCATTTGCACAGAGAGATCTCCCAACTCTGATGATGACTACACAAACAGCTAAAATTTATTCCGAATTTTGTTTAAATAAGGTGAAAAAAAATATAAATGCGTTAGGTGTATGTCTCATACTTGGCATGGGCCAGGTATGTTGACATTGATGGATTGGGAGATGGCATATTTCAATCATTTGATTAGCTGACATTTGCCTTGCTTAAAAATAAAATCTTTTTCAATTCTACATCAATTGTATTTTACTTTAGCATGATGTGCAGATGCAACTTGTTATTTTGATGCACCTTTATTAATGCAAAGTGATGAATTGTTTAAAATAAATATGTTGTTTGTTTGCTTTACTTAAAAAGTATTTATCTGTTTTTAAAAATCCATATAAGTTTAATTTAACAATTAATAATAATACAATTAAATAGCATCACATTATATGCAAAAGTCAAAGTCAAGCCAACAATTTTTTCCTTACCACTCGTTTAGGATGTCTTTTGGCTGATAAGAAGAAGGAGTAAGAAACTCACCAGCTCTAATAGAAATAATGACATTCACAAAAATGTCTTTAACAGTTTAATACATTATAAATAGAGAGAGAGAAAAAAGTTATGGTCTTATAATGATAATTTAAAATAATGGAAACAAGATAATTTTTGAGATTTAATGAGCTTAGAAGTAATAAATCACCTATCCAGTTGCTAACCCATTATGAGTCCAAGCATTCTTATCTGTTATATAATTGGATACCTTATAATAAGATTTTTTAATAAGTATTTTTTTATAATAGTAGATTTGAAATGCATGATATCAAGTTGTTGTATTTTGCTTGGGACCTTATTAAAGAAGCGCACACAAAGACCCCTGAATGAGTTATTAACTTTTTGCAGTCTAATTACAGGTAACGTTAATTTATTATTATTTCTTGCATAAAAATTATGTTCATCACTTTTTAAAGAAAACAAACTAACTTACTAAAGTACATTATATTCTTGTATATGTAATTTCTCATTACATATACAAGTCATTATGTCTATTTCCTTAAATTTCTCCCTTAAAGAGTTCCTAATCCTAATTAATTGATCTAAACCTAATATTATAAATTGATCTAATTGCTCTTTTCTGAAGCACAAAAATCGTTTGTATGTCGGCAGCATTGCCCCACAATAGGATTCCGTACGACATTACACTCTGAAAGTTACTGAAGTACCTATACTAATTTGGCAGTATCTATGTCAGTTGACCGACGTATCTATGTCAGTTAACCGACGTATCTTCATTACGGCAGAGCTAAGTCTATTCGATAATTTATCAATATGTGGGCCTCACTGTAGTTTAGAATCTAATGTTATTCCTAAAAATACTGTGGTATCGACGAGGCGCATGCTATTATTTTTTATATTAACATTTTTATCTACTTTTTCAACATTAGGCATTTTGATTTTTTTTCATCAAGAAGATCACTTACATTAAACCAATGTACTACTTTAGCGATAGAATTGTTCACATCGTCATTTAGAGGTAGCCCTCTTTTAATTTTAAACAAAAGTGATTATCCCTTACGAAATTGTTATGTCCGTAACTATATAATTAATAAAACACGCGTCTTTACTCTCGAACATATATTTAGCGACAAAGAAACAAGGTAGACAAAAGGAGCAACGTTTATGCCTGAAAAATAGTTCTACCTACTTATAAAATTGCTAATGATAAGTACCCGCTGATACTTATCTATTATACATCACACCTCCTAACTTAATCAATAACAATAGCTTATGTATATACACATATTGACATCAGTTATCTATGCCGTAACGCAGTACGGCCTTACGTTCTCGTTTGGGGCGATTCGCGGGTATACACGGTGAGTCGGGTACATTTGATTCACCTGGGGTAGTATTTGGTGAACGCTGTCGAGACACATACCGATCTCCTGATGGAGAGTTACTTGCCTCCACGTCTATGCTCACCTCTGATCGCTCAACGCCCTCCTCACTCCCATTTTGACGTTCTATACTTTCATTTATTACATTAGGAGGACAAGGAACGTCGGACATTCTCGATCTACGCTTAATTTGGTCAATATGTCTATGTATCAGTCGTTCGCTACCGTTGTCTACTAAATAGCGGCGAGAGCCCTCGACGGCTACCACTGTGCCTTTCTGCCACTTGTCAGAACCAGTGAAAGCTTTCGTCCAAACAGTTTCTCCGGGAGAGAACACGCGCGCCGCCCCCGCCCCTTCTGCGTACTGTTGCTGATGAGCCTGCGCGCGCGCCACACTCTGCCCGCGTGCGTCCTCACTACGCAATAAATCGAGTCGCGAGCGCAGAGGCCGTCGCTGTAGCAACATAGCAGGCGTATCACCAGTACTGCTATGAATACTGTTCCTATAACTTAATAAAAACGTCTGTAAGGCGGCATCAACGTCTAATGATTCCCTAATGGCCTTTCTAATTACTATTAGAGTTTAACGGCGTTTTCTGCAGCACCATTCGATGAGGGATGATAAGCAGGTGAAAAAGATTGTCGAATGCCATTATTCCTCAAAAAGGATTGAAATTCGCAACTCGTGAACGGTGGCCCCTGATCTGACACAACTTCTGTTGGCAGCCCGAAACGCGCAAATGTAGTTCGCAGGGCCTTAATGACAGATAATGCATTCGTTCTAGACATTTCAAAAACTTCGATCCATTTTGAACTTGTATCGACCAGTATTAAGTAAGTTTTGCCATTTAATGGACCTAAAAAATCTATATGAATCCTACTCCACGGTTGAATGTAATACGGCCATGGTTGGGGCGGCGCTCGTGGCGGTGCCTGTGCCTCCGCTGCGCATGTTTCGCACTGCCTGCAGACAGTTTCTAAATCCGCATCTATATTGGGCCACCACACATAACTACGAGCCAAAGACTTTGTCTTTACAATACCCATATGGCTTATATGTAATTGTTTTAATACAGCTCCCCTTAAACTTTTAGGTATAACTAATCTATAACCCCACATAAGGCATCCTCGATCAATATACAACTCATTTCGCTTGTTATAATAATGTTTTATTCCTTCATCATCGCATTTATTTCCCCAGCCCGATTGAACGTACAACAAAACTCGACTCAGTTCGGAATCTCTAGAAGTGGCAGCCCTGACATTCTGGTTTGTTATTGGTAAAAATTGCTCGACAAAATTAATATAAGTTACATCTTCGGATACGCTATGGCTTTGACTACTTAAAGGTAACCGCGACAGTGCATCGGCACAATTTTTATTCGACGTGACGTATTCTATGTCATAACTATATCCCGATAATAGGATGGCCCACCTTTGTAATCGGGATGCCGCCATAACTGGTACGCCCACTTTGCTCCCAAATATATATGTCAAGGGTTTATGGTCGGTTCTAAGTGTAAATTTACGGCCATATAAATATTGGTGAAATTTCCTTATTCCATACACAATAGCCAAAGCCTCCCTATCTATCTGTGCATATGATCGTTCAGCGTCAGTAAGCGATCGTGAAGCGTATGCTATTGGTCGTTCTCCGTCCGGCGTTTGGTGTGAGATAACTGCCCCTACACCAACACTACTGGCATCCGCGGTCAAAATCAATGGCAGTTCCAATGAATAGTGAACCAACACTTCACTCGAACATAATCGCCGTTTAATTAAAGTGAACGCCGTTTCACACTCATTATTCCACACAAACTTAACATTCGTACGCAACAAATTGTACAAGGGTGCCATTATAGTACTTACATTTTTTATAAACTTTGAATAATACATTACCATACCTATAAAAGCGCGCAATTGCGTAACATTGATTGGCGCCGAGGTATTAGCAATAGCCCTAACTTTGTCCTCACAAGTCCTCACTCCATATTTATCAATTACATGACCTAAATATGTGATACTTTCCTCGAAAAATGAGCACTTTTCTCTTTTAACACGGAGACCGTGTGATTGTAATCTATCAAAGACTTTATGTAAATTGTTTATATGTTCCCGAGTTCCGGACCCTGAAATAATAATATCGTCCAAAAATACTCCTACGTAAGGAATATCTGCAAACATTTGTTCCAAATGTTTTTGAAAAATTCCAGGACTCGACGACAGACCGAAAACTAAACGATTATACATGAATAACCCCTTATGTGTATTTATTACAGTATATTTTTTTGATTCGTCTAATTCAAATTGAGCGTAAGCTTGAGATAAATCAATCTTACTAAATTTTTCGCCGCCGTGCAAACGTGCTAACAAATCTTCCACCTTAGGCAACGGGTAGCGATCGACTTCAATTACTTTATTTAATGTTAATTTGTAATCCGCACAAATCCTAATGTTACCGTCCTTCTTGACAACAGGCACGATGGGCGTGGCCCAGTCTGAGCGATTGACGGGAGTGAGAATGCCGTCGCGCACCATTTGCTCGAGTGCGCTCTCGACGCCCGCACGCAGCGCGTATGCTACGGGACGCGCACGCATAAATACGGGTCGAACCCCTTCGCGAACGTGTATGCTCACTTTACCGCCCGTAAATCGCCCCAATCCGTCCGCAAAGACTTTACAGTATCTGTAACTAAAATCATCTAAGTTAAAAGAATTACCAACAGCCGATACATTATTTATATTCTCAAATTTAGGCAGCTGTATTTTCAATTCTATTAACCACTGTCTACCTAGTAATGAGGTTTTAGCATCTTCTACCACATAAAGACTTAAATATTTATTGACACCATTGAAACTAACTAAGGGTTTTATAACTCCCACGGGTCGAATTAACTCCCCCGTGTAGTACCTCAATTTTAATTTAGATTCTTTAATATCTAAGTGTTTAAATAATTTATAATATAAATTCGTACTTATACAAGAAACTGCACTGCCAGTATCAATTTCCATATTAATATTTTTATTGTCTATAATAAGGGGTATAATTATCGGACTACACTGTGAAATGGATACTTGATTTACTGTTGTAATCATTACCTCATCGCTGTCTCCACTGTCTACGTCAACCTTCTGTGTCGGAATCGTCACATTGACATTATGATGATCTGTTAAATAAGGGCAGACTCGACGCAAGTGTCCTTGTTTATTGCACACTCTGCACACATAGCGTGAAAACTGACACCGAGATTCATCGTGGCTTTCACCACATGCGCGGCATTGTGTCCTGGTAAAAGCGAGGGTACCTCGCGCATGCCGCGCTGCCGCTTGCTGCCCGCGTCCCATATATCGCCCGCGCGGTGAAAATCGAGCCCTGCTGCTGCCACCGCCACTTCGCGCCGCTTTGCTCTCGCTACCACGCCATGTAGTTGCCACGGCCTGGCATGACACGACGTCGGCGCTCGATGTGGATGCTCGGCCCTCGACCGCCGCAGCATCCTTTTCTGCCGCTTCCATGTTAACTGCCAACGCGTACGCCTTCCCGAAATCTATCTTTCCTTCCGTAAACAGGCGCTGTCTTATCGTTTCGCTACTGATTCCACAGACTAGCTGATCACGTAAACTTTCTTCTAGCCAATTTTCGAATTCGCATGTCTTCGACATTTTTTTTAATACCGCCACATATTCTGATATAGTCTCATTACTATTCTGTTTCCAATGACGAAACTTGTACCTCTCTGATAAAATACTAGGTTTTGGTTGTAAATATTGTTGTAAAATATCCGTTAATTGTTTAAACGACTTGCTTGTTGGCTTCGCAGGGGTACACAAATTTACTAATAGCTCATAACACTCCGCTCCCATAACTGTGATAAGTGTAGGCACCTGTTTTGTCTCCGGTATTTCATTCACTACAAAATATTGTTCCAGACGTTCCACGTACATATTCCAATTGTCCGAACGTACATCGAATTCACATATTCGGCCTATCGACATTATTTTAATCCTCGTCGCCACTGTTATGTCCGTAACTATATAATTAATAAAACACGCGTCTTTACTCTCGAACATATATTTAGCGACAAAGAAACAAGGTAGACAAAAGGAGCAACGTTTATGCCTGAAAAATAGTTCTACCTACTTATAAAATTGCTAATGATAAGTACCCGCTGATACTTATCTATTATACATCACAGAAATGAGGCAAGTCATTTACGTAAATTAAAAACAAGAAAGGACCAAGTATTGAGCCCTAAGCGTCGTACTAGGCAGGACGCCACGCTTCGGCAGTATTTCTAGTCTAGCTCCCAATCAACTACAACATCCATTATATAACTTAAACGAACGTTCTATAAAATATTAGCAATTTTAGAAAAAATAAAAGTAAAAACAATCGAAAAAAATATAACTTTATGATAATCAATGTAAAATAACGCATTTTTAACAAAAAAATGTATCCTCAAATGCAATTATAAAGCTCATTAAATGAAGTACTTACTACCTACAGTATTTAAATTAATTTTATCTTGAATTTTATGACTTGGCTGATCAAAATTTCAGAATATTTTATACACGTATCAAGGACATGTATATAGGTTAAACATATTCGAATATTTCTGAAATCGGAAATATCGAATTTTTTCACCTTCTGCTTCGCTTCCTGCTTCGCGTGGAATGCCCTATTTGTGTGTGGATTCCGTAAGCATTAGTGACTATAAAAGTGAACTTCAACGAGTGATTATATGTAAATTAAAAAATATAAAATATACAACAACAACTAGGGATTACTGATTTGTTAAAAAAGATTTACAGAAATGAGCCCTGTGAACAATTTATTTCAGTTATCTTCAGAAGTTCTCAGAGTTACAGAATAAGGGGACTACGCGGCTGTTTCTTTTGCCTCCATGCAGCACAGAGAGCTGTCTGTGACACCTATAATGTGAAAAGATGTTTGTGAAATTACTATGACCATTGATAGGAATTAAAAATCTTTATGTGCTAGCTTGTAAACTATAGGTATCAATTTCACTTGATCAACTATGTCCTTTTATCTATTAAATAGTGATTTAATTCAAAGTTTCTACCATGTTTAGAGTTTTGGTGACACTCATACGAAAACACGATCTGCATTTCGAACCGGTAAAATTGTCATATGCTTCACGTTTACAGCCCTGTTATATGGTGCAGAATTATGTTACAAACATTTACTATCCATCTCTAAAATGCTGCTGACTCCAAGAAGAAGCAGTTCGAGCAGTCTCGTTCGTTCGGCGACCGATAGAACGACACGATTGATTGAACACAAATTACGTCCATAAATTGAGCTATAATTTGGGATATGAACAAATGTAAATAACTTAGTTGTTTATAAATTGTTAGTTTTGCTGTAGTAAGAAATAAAACCAAATCATTCGGAAGCCTTTTTCCATCTATATCACAGACTTAGTAGGTATCAGACGACCAACTTCCTAACAAAAAATTTCTTCGTAGAACGTGATTGGGAGCCAGTGATACATGACAGCTTCATTCGTTTTAAATATATAGATCTACTATCGGCAAAGACATTTAGCTATACAGCCCTGTTTTGGGTAGGTACCTAGCCGTCTTCCTAGTTTCCACATTATTTTTACTTTAAATTCCTTTTTTGTTTTAATACAACAATAACAATAAAGCAGACTGATAAGTCTAGCTAATTATTATTGTTGTATTAAAACAAAAAAGGAAAAACGAACACGTAAATGAAACACACATTTTACCAATATTATTTATTGAATCCAAAACTACAATTAATTAATTTTTTAACTTATTATATTTTTCACAGCTTTCTTCTGCATTCTCGGCAATTCTTAGCTACGTTTTTTTAGTGGCACAACCTTATGAAACTTTTCAAGGTAATCACATTTTTTTAAAGAGGGCACTGATATTTGCATACCTTTTTATACACATATTAAAGTTTTTCTAAAATTTCAATTCCAGAAAGAATGATGCTCTTTTCCTTTATGCTTTTTTTGTTTATCGATTGACACTATCAAATAATTGGTCAAAGAATGAAACAACTTCAGCTATATTTCTTAATGTTGTGCTGACGGGCCTGCCATCCACATAAGTTGCTGCAAATTAAAATATTCATACAATAATTGCATGAAACTTGATTCAAAACTATTAACTGTTAGTAAATTTCATCTAATACTCACAGAAATTTGCAGTGTAAGACAAAGCTGCAGACATATATTTACACAATTTTTTACCTGCAAAAAGAGATATCAATTATTTAAAATTATCTTCATTAGAGAATCATTATTGTAATTTAAGTGTAAACTATATTAACTACTTGTTACATAATTAAAAATAGAGGTCATTGAATCAACACTTGCTCTGATAGGGAATATAGAAGCTGAATACAAATTATTTCTTTTATTTATACTAATTTAAGTTATACTAATATAATAACCAATGCATTACCTTCATCATTTTAATTTTATCAGGTATAACTCATTGGTCATTTAATTTATGACATAGCCCAGCTTCAGTGTGTTGACAGTCTGTCTCATAGACATAAATAATATCATGCCATTTTGCAAGTTTACTATCCAATATTAAATTTTTTGTTAAAAAATTGTTCCTGATGCATTTTTGATAAAATGTGTGTAGAATCATAATGTTCAAATCCACCCCACATATTTTAAGAATGCCAACTGAAACAAAAATTTTAGAACTTCTTAAAACATAGATAACAATATAAAAGAACCTTCACTACTTTCATTAAATCTATTAGTTTTCTTTCATATAAATATAATTCTCTGTACCAACCTGTGATTTCAATTTAAAATTTGATCCCACTAAGTGTCTTCTTTTAGATTTTTGAGTGCTGATTGGAAAGCTGAGCCTTGGTCATATATTATTGCGATGGGTTTAAGGTCCAATTCAACAACTTTTTCTACTACTAACTTTAAAATATTCTTGATGTACAGTAGATGTCGCTCCTTGACAGAAATACTAACATAAAGGCTGTTGCCGCTTGTAAACAGCACCAACATAAATACAAGAGTATGATCTGCAAAATCCACTTTCTTGGTGTTCTACAAATCCATTAATGTTATCTTTAATCCTTATTACTTTTATTATACGAAAGTGCTGTTTCTAATGACATCTCATCAAATATAATGGAGCATATTTTTTTGGAGTTTCATTTGTCCACCTGAAAAAGTAAATTCAAATAGGTAGGTACATATTATTATTTAGTAGTAATACAAAAAATTATAAAAGTAGTATGAAGAACCTTATATGGAATATATTTACCTCTTACATGAAGCCTGGTTCTATGATCAATTTTCCAATCATAGTATTAGTACAGTGTAGTTTTGGATGATAAAATAAAAAATTTTGCTTAAAAATCAATAACACTTTGGACTCTGCTTTGATATTGATAAAGCAATTATCTTTTCTTCGGTAGTGTATCACCTCTCATGTTTATTTTTAGAGCACATGCTCACTTGCATTTCAAAAACATTTTTTGCAACTGTGTTAATTTTTTGTCGGAACTTTTCAAATGATAACTTTTTACAAAACTTAAAGGTATTTAAGTATTCTTAACTTTATTATGAAAGTTCAACTACGTCTTTGGCTTGTTATATTCTTCATAAATTCTCTGGTATAAAGGTGACAATTGGTTTTATTTGGTAATAAGCCTTTTCCTTTTTGTTTGGGTACATTTCACAGGGTCTGTAACAGCAAAAGTATTCAGTGAATTTCTTTATTAGAACTACTATTTGATTGAAATAAAGATACACTAAAGAAAGAGACAGGTCTTACCAGATAATTTAGTTTGTGTCATATTTTAATCTCCAGAGAAAGTAACTAATTGAGTAAACTCAGTGGCTGCAGACACGGGAGTCTCAATTTGTTCTTTTAAAATTACACCACCTATGAAATCAATATTGATTATGTGTGTAAGATTAAAAAACAGGATATAATCTTAGATGATATTAGAAATATATTATTTATATTATCAATTTATTCTCTGATCAAAATCACTTCTAGCGTGCCTGCTAGAATTAAGTAACTTAATGTCATTTTTCTTTATGTGTGTAAGAAAGAGAGATCTACTAAACTATTTTAAAGCAAAAATCTATATTAAAATACACCAAAACTGCAGCATGAACTTTGTTATCTAAATAAAATAAATTAAAAACAAACCTCTGTTCAGTTCCACCTTCTAATATGTGTGGTCAACATGACTTTTTCTTGCATAGCTGTGTTCCCAAGTGAATATCATTTCTGTAATAAAAAAAAATCTAATGAAGAATAGCGGTATTCCAAAACACAACATAAAGTGAAGATACATATCATTTTAATTACATTATCTTAAGGTAATAGCAGATTAAACCAGCCTTACCAGTATTGCTTGAAGAGGGTAGGCTGATTGAGAGCCCATCATCAATAAACAATGACGGATATGCATCACCCAAGAGTCATGATTTTGGAGTGATGAATCTTGGTACAAAGTGTTTGCTACAAATGACACTTCTGCCTGGATTAAAATTTTCAGTACCACACACAGCACTAAGACATTGTAACCACTTGGAGAATCTTTTCTCATTCACTAGAATCTTATAAAGAATAGCGTCCTGTTCGTACTTTAACAATGCGTGTAACACAACCATAACACAACACACCAATTTCTTAGGCATCTTCTACAAATAAAAATACTTCGAAAAATGGAGAGTTTATATTACAAATAAAGCGATTACAAATAAAGCGAAGACGGTAAGCACAAAAGAAACTTTACTCAATCACTTGTAATTCCCTGATATGTAGGTAGATACTTTAGTCTTCTTCTTCTTTTATTAATGGCATATCTGCGCATTTCACACAATTTTGCCAATGTGAAATGAATAAATTAATTCCAACATGTAAAATGAATTAAAGATTGATTAAAACATTACTATCTTTACTCTTTGTTGTAATGACAGTTTCTGTCAGGTGTCATGTCTCCATCTACTGACAGGGGTGAGGGGCGTGAGGAAATGTCATACATCACTGGACCCCTACGCGATTGGTTTATTGTACGGAGTTGACGGGCCGTGATCTATATTTTATACATTTTTTTAAATTGACAAACTTCATAAATATTTTATTATTTACCATAGATATCAATACTTTCCTAATGTACTCTGTGATCAATACATATACATTTACTCTTTGATTTACAACATCCTCCAAACGCAGGACAAAATTACTATAATAAACAATTAAATACCTATGTAACATCATGTTACAAAAAAAAAATATCTCTGACAGATAAAACAAAATAACATTCTTATTAACTTGTCTTAGATAAAGCCTTATATTTCCCATAACAAAAAACACTTAAACATATAAATTTAATTTACTAGGAAATTTTACCTTTCTTCCACATTTAGTAGTCAGTGGAGGTTTGTCACTAAGAGCTGAATTCACTTCAGAACTCTTAGTCCCTTTAAGTGTGCTAGAACACATATTAGGTAGATCTTCAACTAATTGGTTAGGTTCAGATGTAGGTTTTAAACCATAATTGATATTACTACCCGATATTTCTAGTTTGTACAACTTCTGTACTGGCCGTACCTTTACTCCTGTAGCAGTTTTAACTCTTGCGGTTCTCTGCATTCCATCTTTACCTGAAAACAAATTCAGTACAATACCTAAAGGCCATTTTAATCTCTTTTCTTCGGTTTCTACAAAAACACTCTCACCTATACATATATCGTCTTCTCTCTCTCTTCCCTTCTGGACAAGAAAATTGAACGAACTGAAGATTAACTGAACTGTCACTTGATTTGCGTTTTCAGCCTTTACTAAGATACATGCAGCTATATTATCTTTACTCGCATCACAAAATAGATGAAGGCTTACCGCACATTCTTTCAGGATATTGACGTGCAGTCTGCGTGGTACTCTACACTTATTAAGGTAAAATACATGTTTATACCAGTTATGAAATCTAGAAAGTAAATCTAATGGTAGTTCTATGTCCCACGGAAGCTTACGAGTTCATGTTTCCTGTAATATTAATGTTGGTGATAACATTGCTGGTGCTGTATACCCAATTGGATCAAATATTTTCTGTGTTATAGACAATAATTCTCTCTTGGTAACGTTCTTGATATCACTGCACAAAGGTAAATTATTTGTGTTGCAGTACAGTTCATCAGTAACCGTGTCCCAATTTAAACCTAATATAGACAATATTTGCTCGCCTGTTTCATTGACACCATTTGACGTTACCCACATTCTTAGATTGAATTTCCCTACCTGCATTATTGGTTTAGAATCTCTTATAAATTCGTCAACCTCCTGTTCTGAATCAAGACTAACCAACAAATTATCTACATAGAACGATTTTCCTAATAATTCTGCTGTTTTAACTAAGTCTTCATTTTTCATTTTATTTATATGGTACTGTAATGTGGCAGATAACAAAAATGGATTTGAAGTTAAGCCAAAAACTACTCTACAATGTCTGTAGGTTATGATATCATCATCTTCAATCCATAAAAATTTTAGATAATCTCTGTTGAAAGGAACAAGACTAATCTGTAAAAATGCTTTTTCTATATCAGCTGTAATACCTATTGACCCAGTACGAAAATTATAAATTAAATTTGGTATGAGATCAATCATATTAATACCCTTCTCTAAACAAGCATTTAAACTAACTCCCTTTTTGTCAACAGTTGACGCATCAAAGACGGGTCTCACCTTAGTAGTGAGATTTGATTGTTTTATTACAGGTCTATGTGGCAAATAGTGACCGGCTTCTGGGTTGGCGTTTACCTTCTCTATTATGCCTAAATCTACCCATTCTTTGAAAACCTTGTCATATATTTCAAAATTACCTGAGTACTTTAATTTTCGGACCATTGACTCTAATCTCTGTTTAGCTTTATAATAATTGGGTAATAAATCTTCAGAACTAGTATTGAAAGGAAGTTGGACTTCATACCTGTTATCGCTAGTTATCCGAATAGTTTCCTGAAATGTAGTCAATGTGTCCGCAGTTATCTCTGCCTTGGTTTTCACCTCTGCAGGATCTCGTATCCCTAATGTTTCAAGTGACCAGTGCTCATTTAAGATACTGTCACATGTACAGTTTAAATTGGATGTAATACTGTTGTTGAAATTTTCACTTACCATTTTTCCTTGAAAGGTCCGACTTAGATTTTATTGCTACTAGTCCCTCCTTGAGCTGGATCATATTTTCAGAATTGAAACCTGTGAATAGAAAACCTAAACAATCCGCCCCAATTAATAATCCTATCTCTGTTATGGTATTTGTTCCGTCTGTCAATGTTACATTATGTTTGCTTAACATTATATTGAGTTGCATATCATTAACATTAATCTTAGGTACATAACCACAAATGTTATTTTGGCTGAGGGCCATTATATCTAATTTGAAATCATTATCTATACTATTCACAGTTATTTTGAATATATTATGTTCAGCAGTCTTAGTTTCTATTCCTCCAAACAAATTAAGGCCTAAAAACTCTTTCTTGCAGGGTAGGATTCCCAACTTCTTAGTAACATCTTCCCTGATGTATGTGCGCTGTATCGAACAAAGCACGTACTGGTAATTTCTTGTTATTGTGTTGGATTTCTACAATCAGGGTTTGCAGTAGTATCTCTTCTTTCTTAAAAGTAGCTGATAATGATGTAGCTGGCTCCGGTTTATCATATCGCTTCTCTTCAACTTTTTGTTCGTTACCGTCGAATATCTTCTTACACATCAAACATTTCACAATTCTTTTCTCTTTCCCAAATTTTTAACAATTCTTGTGGTAAAGTAGATTCTACCATGGGTAATAGGAATGCAGCGTATTTGTATTTTGTTACCCCTAGCGCTTCTAAAGACCATAGTTGAGCACTAAGTGTGTCATACAACTGAGAAATCTTATTATACGAACCTTTATTAATCACTATTGCTAGTATTTCCGAGACATAAACCCAGTGGCGTAGGTAGGTAATCTAGGGCCCTGGGGCAAATAAAAAAATGGGGCCCACTGCTATTAAAACTGGTAAGGTTTTTTGAAGTTTATCATCAACTCTTTTTCGTGCATGGCAGGTAATAAAACTATTAAACATTAACAACATAAATTACAATTATTTTTATACTTGGTGTTGGTATTGGGCAATAAAACGAAATAGAAAAGATTTAAGGGTTTATTATATATTTATTTATTCATAGATCGTTGCACCAGCTTACTGTTATTTAACCTATCGCCATGCAAGCTATTTACAAAAATAATCAATAGAAATATTTTGTCCAGAAGTACTTGCAGAAGGCGAACTTAAAAACTTGTCAATTTTGGGAATTTTTGTTTACTTTCTCCTTTCTTGGCGTTGTTTGTATAGAAAAAAAAAGAATTTCTTTTTTTCCATAATATTAGTTTTCTAATTTATTTATGCAATATTTATGTAAGATTGTACTCAAGTAGATACTCATTGTTCACTGACAACGTTACAAGTAAAAGGAAAGCGAAACGTAATTATACGATACAAGACGTCGTCGTTGGGGAATCCCCGGCAAACATATTATCGCCGCCAGTGTTTTTTTTTTACGGTTTAAAAAATGACAAAAAAACATCACGTAGTTAATGGACGGCCCCCTACCGCATGTGACTTGTATTCTTCACGGTATTTTGAGTTATATAATATAGTGATTAGCCGAAATCTATAGATTTCTTTACGTAACTATGTATATACGTACTATAATCAAATAAAATTGAACTTTTGTATGGACCAGTACAAAAAAATTATTGACATACGCTTACTTACTACATTAACTTTAATATACATTAACTTTTTAACCATTCTCGAAAAAAAGTCTTGACTCGAAGTTCACAATCGCGAATCACTAAAACGCATATCCATAAATAATAATATGCAGATATTGATATCCGACAAATTGATGAAAACATTAATAACACTGTCAACCCACACAAATAATTTAGGGGAATTCTCTTTTTATAACTTTGGAATTTCTCAGAACTGAGTTGCCATGATTAAAATTTTCAAAAGTTGAGTTCGATTGAGATTTTCTGGTAAAGATTCAAGGGCCCCCTGAGCTTGAGGGCCCCAGGGCACTGCCCCGCCTAGCCCCTTGGTAGCTACGCCGCTGCATAAACCCGTACCAAGAGTTCTTCTATAGTATATCGATCCGTAATCTGTTGTAGACACTCTTTATAGGCAGTAGCTGGGAAGCCCTTTACCAATCTTCTGACTTCAGTATTCTCTTTCATTGACTGAAGTAAATATTGATATTTTTCCGTATCTGTCAATGTGATATCGCTATCTATTTTTGAGAATTGGCTCCAAAATGCTAGCCATCTTTTTATATCACCATCGAATGGTTTCAATTATTATTTTGGCAATCTCAAGTTCTATTTCCTTTTTTTCCGTTGCCTTCTTCAGATACGTATTGGGCATTTTTATATTTATTTTCCGCCAATTTTAAATTTATTTTCAACCATCTTGTATGGTATGCGTCATTATCTTCCAGTTCTTTTTCTAATGTATTTTCGTCAAAATCTGTACTCATCAGATTTTCCTAAATTTTTATATTTAACTGGTTAAGGTTTTTCTCGGTTTCATGTAATTTTTTGAAAATAATTTTTATTTTTTCTTCATTTTCGGGTGAAACCTTTGACGCCATAATGGTTACCAATTCGTTTGCATTTTTGGTAAATAATCTTCTCACTACACTTCTTTCTTTTCTTATTGCTTCCATTATATTTGTTTGTCCTGGCAGGGTCGCCACTTGTTAGTTTTGCTGTAGTAAGAAATAATATCAAATCATTCGGAAGCCTTTTTTCATCTATATTTTATATATTTTTTTAAATCGACAAACTTCATAAGTATTTTATTGTTTACTCTTTGATTTACAACATAAATATTATAAAATTTTGATTACACACATTTAATCAAAAGGACTTCCATAATGAGAAAGTATTTTAAGAAAAAAAGAAAACACTGAAAAGCACCTCACTAGATGGCGACTATAGTAACAGTAGATTTTTGCAGGAAACAAATGGACCAAAAACAGTAATTTTCGTTCCTTTTATCTAACATATTATGAAAATTGCTAAATTCGAACTTTAGATATCAATACAAACAAATACGAATAAAAATAAATAGAATATGAGTTGTTTAATGAGTTTTGAAAATTAATTTACTTTTATACATGTAAAAAATCCGGAATGTTTGTCATGAAGAAATCAAGAAAGTACCGTAGCGACATCTCGTTTGATTTTGAATGCTAATTTTTTTTAAATTCCTCATTAGCTTTTAAGTTCTTAGTAGCAATTAAAAAGTAGTTTTGTATATATTTTGTTTTACTTTGTCTAAATCTACCAATAGTTGGTAGTTAATTAGTTGGTTGGTCTTTGTTCAGCGTATTTTAGAATGGCACCATTCAATTAAAGGGCTAACGGCCCAATCGTTCAGCTGATTATACAATTTGGCTATTATTTATCGTCAAAATAAATCAGTTTCCCAAACTGATTTATTATCAGAGCAGCACGCTCGCTGTGTATTACATCTCAAGTGTTTATTTCTAGGCTAAAATGTCTTGTTTTTTACATGTTTACTCAAATTTTGATGTCATGTCTGGTACCCGTTTTATTAAAAAGTAAATAAAGCCTTGGTGAAGGCCGTGTATGACAAAAAAAAAAAAGAGAAATTGTCTATGATTTTTTACGTCATCAGTCGCCATATTGGCCAATGACAAAACGCCGGCCTTTTCCGCCTCGGAGCGTCTGTTGTTTCAACGCGGAAAAATTGGTAAATGATGGCAGCGAATAATTATTTTGGGTTTACTCACGGAGGAACCCAATATGGGTAAGTAAAATATTCTAGATGCGACATTTATATTACTTTGTCAATAAATAAAGATTTAAGTTGGGATTGATGGGCAGCCTTGTGCTCATGTTCCTGGCCTAGTCAAAATGGCGTCTTGCGGTATTGATCGAGTGATTTTTCCTTTATACTGAAAATATTAGTGACTTGTTACGCTATGTAATTTTAGCGCTGCGACTGCTGGGGCTGCGTATGGTGGCCAGACAGGGTACGCCGTAGCTCCTGCAGCAACTGCTGCGACTTACGGAACACAACGTGCCGCAGCCACAGGCTACGACACTGCATATCAGGCCGCGGCAGCTACTCAAGGTGAGTCTTATTCTATTAAAAAGCTGCGCCATTGATATTAGTTAATTGCTATTTGTTATCAAAACAATGTGGTGATACACAACCAGCTATTATTACGTCGTACTGTGTAGGTATGAGATTCTACAAAATCAATAATTCTGCAGCATGATTTGAACAATCCAGCTAATGGTTACAACGGCGTAGTTATGTACTACTACAGCTGAATGTAGTCTAATCACGATGAAACTGAAATTAGCAGCTACCAGCTGACAGCCGCAGGGACGAAACGTAGAAAAAAAGACCCGGGCCCACAACTGTATTTTTTTTTAAAACATGATTGACTATTCCCCGGATAATAAGTTCAATAAAAAGAGAAAAATAAATTCAGGACGGATAATAATAACCACGAAAAAAAAAACTCCACCCTTCTCTATTTTTCAGTAATTTTTATCAATAAAGATAGACTTTTTGAGATGTGAAAAATCATATCTTTATTTCTAGCCAACAGATTCTAATAAAACTTGGTCTTTAACTTCATTATGATGTAAGGGAAAGGTAGTGTCGAGGGCAAGAGGGATACTTTGCTCCTTCTTTAATTTCCAGCAATTTTTATCAATAAAGATTGACTTTTTGAGATGTGAAAAATCATATCTTTATTTCTAGCCAACAGATTCTAATAAAACTTGGTCTTTAACTTCATTATGATGTAAGGGAAAAGTAGTGTCGAGGGCAAGAGGGATACTTTGCTCCTTCTTTAATTTCCAGCAATTTTTATCAATAAAGATTGACTTTTTGAGATGTGAAAAATCATATCTTTATTTCTAGCCAACAGATTCTAATAAAACTCGGTCTGTTACTTCATTATGATGTAAGGGAAAAGTAGTGTCGAGGGCAAGAGGGATACTTTGCTCCTTCTTTTTATTCCAGCAATTTTTATCAATAAAGATTGACTTTTTGAGATGTGAAAAATCATATCTTTATTTCTAGCCAACAGATGCTAATAAAACGTGGTCTGTTACTTAATTATGATGTACGGAAAAAGAAGTGTCGAGGGCAAGAGGGATACTCTGCTTCTTCTTTAATTTCCAGCAATTTTTATCAATAAAGATTGACTTTTTGAGATGTGAAAAATTATATCTTTATTTCTAGCCAACAGATTCTAATAAAACTTGGTCTGTTACTTCATTATGATGTAAGGGAAAAGTAGTGTTGAGGGCAAGAGGGATACTCTGCTTCTTCTTTAATTTCCAGCAATTTTTATCAATAAAGATTGACTTTTTGAGATGTGAAAAATTATATCTTTATTTCTAGCCAACAGATTCTGATAAAACTTGGTCTGTTACTTCATTATGATGTAAGGGAAAAGTAGTGTCGAGGGCAAAAGGGATACTCTGCTCCTTCTTTTTATTCCAGCAATTTTTATTAATAAAGATTGACTTTATGAGATGTAAAAAAATCATATCTTTATTTCTAGCCAACAGATTCTAATAAAACTTGGTCTGTTACTTCATTATGATGTAAGGGAAAAGTAGTGTCGAGGGCAAGAGGGATACTCTGCTTCTTCTTTAATTTCCAGCAATTTTTATCAATAAAGATTGACTTTTTGAGATGTGAAAAATTATATCTTTATTTCTAGCCAACAGATTCTGATAAAACTTGGTCTGTTACTTCATTATGATGTAAGGGAAAAGTAGTGTCGAGGGCAAAAGGGATACTCTGCTCCTTCTTTTTATTCCAGCAATTTTTATTAATAAAGATTGACTTTTTGAGATGTAAAAAATCATATCTTTATTTCTAGCCAACAGATTCTAATAAAACTTTGTCTGTTACTTCATTATGATGTAAGGAAAAAGTAGTGTCGAGGGCAAGAGGGATACTCTGCTCCTTCTTTTTATTCCAGCAATTTTTATCAATAAAGATTGACTTTTTGCGATGTGAAAAATCATATCTTCATTTCTAGCCAACAGATTCTAATAAAACTTGGTCTGTAACTTCATTATGATGTAAGGAAAAAGTAGTGTCGAGGGCAAGAAGGATACTCTGCTTCTTCTTTAATTTCCAGCAATTTTTATCAATAAAGATTGACTTTTTGAGATGTGAAAAATTATATCTTTATTTCTAGCCAACAGATTCTAATAAAACTTGGTCTGTAACTTCATTATGATGTAAGGAAAAAGTAGTGTCGAGGGCAAGAGGGATACTCTGCTTCTTCTTTAATTTCCAGCAATTTTTATCAATAAAGATTTACTTTTTGAGATGTGAAAAATTATATCTTTATTTCTAGCCAACAGATTCTGATAAAACTTGGTCAGTTACTTCATTATGATGTAAGGGAAAAGTAGTGTCGAGGGCAAGAGGGATACTCTGCTCCTTCTTTTTATTCCAGCAATTTTTATCAATAAAGATTCAGTTTTTGAGATGTGAAAAATTATATCTTTATTTCTAACCAACAGATTCTGATAAAACTTGGTCTGTTACTTCATTATGATGTAAGGGAAAAGTAGTGTCGAGGGCAAGAGGGATTCTCTGCTCCTTCTTTTTATTCCAGCAATTTTTATCAATTAAGATTGACTTTTTGAGATGTGAAAAATCATATATTTATTTCTAGCCAACAGATTCTAATAAAACTTGGTCTGTTACTTCATTATGATGTAAGGAAAAAGAAGTGTCGAGGGCAAGAGGGATACTCTGCTCCTTCTTTAATTTCCAGCAATTTTTATCAATAAAGATTGACTTTTTGAGATGTGAAAAATTATATCTTTATTTCTAGCCAACAGATTCTAATAAAACTTGGTCTGTTACTTCATTATGATGTAAGGGAAAAGTAGTGTCGAGGGCAAGAGGGATACTCTGCTCCTTCTTTTTATTCCAGCAATTTTTATTAATAAAGATTGACTTTTTGAGATGTAAAAAATCATATCTTTATTTCTAGCCAACAGATTCTAATAAAACTTGGTCTGTTACTTCATTATGATGTAAGGAAAAGTAGTGTCGAGGGCAAGAGGGATACTCTGCTTCTTCTTTAATTTCCAGCAATTTTTATCAATAAAGATTGACTTTTTGAGATGTGAAAAATTATATCTTTATTTCTAGCCAACAGATTCTAATAAAACTTGGTCTGTAACTTCATTATGATGTAAGGAAAAAGTAGTGTCGAGGGCAAGAGGGATACTCTGCTTCTTCTTTAATTTCCAGCAATTTTTATCAATAAAGATTGACTTTTTGAGATGTGAAAAATTATATCTTTATTTCTAGCCAACAGATTCTGATAAAACTTGGTCAGTTACTTCATTATGATGTAAGGGAAAAGTAGTGTCGAGGGCAAGAGGGATACTCTGCTCCTTCTTTTTATTCCAGCAATTTTTATCAATAAAGATTCAGTTTTTGAGATGTGAAAAATTATATCTTTATTTCTAACCAACAGATTCTGATAAAACTTGGTCTGTTACTTCATTATGATGTAAGGGAAAAGTAGTGTCGAGGGCAAGAGGGATACTCTGCTCCTTCTTTTTATTCCAGCAATTTTTATCAATAAAGATTGACTTTTTGAGATGTGAAAAATCATATCTTTATTTCTAGCCAACAGATTCTAATAAAACTTGGTCTGTTACTTCATTATGATGTAAGGAGAAAAGTAGTGTCGAGGGCAAGAGGGATACTCTGCTCCTTCTTTAATTTCCAGCAATTTTTATCAATAAAGATTGACTTTTTGAGATGTGAAAAATTATATCTTTATTTCTAGCCAACAGATTCTAATAAAACTTGGTCTGTTACTTCATTATGATGTAAGGAAAAAGTAGTGTCGAGGGCAAGAGGGATACTCTGCTCCTTCTTTAATTTCCAGCAATTTTTATTAATAAAGATTGACTTTTTGAGATGTAAAAAATCATATCTTTATTTCTAGCCAACAGATTCTAATAAAACTTGGTCTGTAACTTCATTATGATGTAAGGAATAAGAAGTATCGAGGGCAAGAGGGATACTCTGCTTCTTCTTTAATTTCCAGCAATTTTTAACAATAAAGATTGACTTTTGAGATGTGAAAAATGATATCTTTATTTCTAGCCAACAGATTCTAATAAAACTTTGTCTGTTACTTCATTATGATGTAAGGAAAAAGAAGTGTCGAGGGCAAGAGGGATACTCTGCTTCGTCTTTAATTTCCAGCCAACAGATTAATTATTAATTACAAACTTAATTAAAATAACATAAATATATAATAGTACAAAGAATAAGGATAAAAAATACTTAAGAAAAAGAAAAATAGTTAAAACCTGGATAAAAAAAAATATTTTGACAAAAATACAAATAAGACTTCAGCAGCGAAATATTATAAGATTGATGAATGAAGAAAAAAAGGTTTTGTTATCTAAATTTTATGGATTTCTAGCTTATACCGACGGGGTTACAACCCAAAAAATCATAAGAACTATTGAGTAGTTAATAAAAATCGCAATAAAAAACAAAAAGAAACGAGTTTCCTTCGTGCCAATTTTCTCCCTTCCTTCTTGCATCATAACATAGTTCTGAATCAAATTTTATTAATATCTGATGGTAAGGAACAAAGTTATGACTTTTTTCATGGTCAAAAGTTGCTATTAATTAATAAAAATTATTAGAAAAAATGGAAGTGATCGAGTATCCCTTTCGTAACTTTGTCATCACTCGTATTGCATCATAACATAGTTCTGAATCAAATTTTATTAATATCTGATGGTAAGGAACAAAGTTATGACTTTTTTCGTGGTCAAAAGTTGCTTTTAATTAATAAAAAGTATTAGAAAAAATGGAAGTGATCGAGTATCCCTTTTGTAACTTTGTCATCACTCGTATTGCATCATAACATAGTTCTGAATTGAATTTTATTGATATCTGACGGTAAGGAACAAAGTTATGACCTTTTTCATGGTCAAAAGTGGCTTTTAATTAATAAAAAGTATTAGAAAAAATGGAAGTGATCGAGTATCCCTTTTGTAACTTTGTCATCACTCGTATTGCATCATAACATAGTTCTGAATTGAATTTTATTGATATCTGACGGTAAGGAACAAAGTTATGACTTTTTTCATGGTCAAAAGTGGCTTTTAATTCATAAAAATTATCAGAGAAAATGGAAGGAATCGAGTATCCCTTTTGTAACTTTGTCATCGCTATGATTGCATCATAACATAGTTCTGAATGAAATTTTATTAATATCTGATGATAAGGAACAAAGTTATGACTTTTTTCATGGTCAAAAGTGGCTTTTAATTAATGAAAATTATTAGAAAAAATGGAAGGAATCGAGTATCCCTTATGTAACTTTGTCAACACTGTAATTGCATCATAACATAGTTCTGAATTGAATTTTATTAATATCTGATGGTAAGGAAAAAAGTTATGACTTTTTCATGGTCAAAAGTGGCTTTTAATTAATAAAAATTATCAGAGAAAATGGAAGGAATCGAGTATCCCTTTTGTAACTTTGTCAACACTATAATTGCATCATAACATAGTTCTGGATTAAATTTTATTAATATCTGATGGTAAGGAACAAAGTTATGACTTTTTTTATGGTCAAAAGTGGCTTTTAATTAATAAAAATTATCAGAAAAAATGGAAGGAATCGAGTATCCCTTTTGTAACTTTGTCAACACTATAATTGCATCATAACATAGTTCTGAATGAAATTTTATTAAGATCTGATGATAAGGAACAAAGTTATGACTTTTTTCATGGTCAAAAGTGGCTTTTAATTAATAAAAATTATCAGAGAAAATGGAAGGAATCGAGTATCCCTTTTGTAACTTTGTCAACACTATAATTGCATCATAACATAGTTCTGAATTGAATTTTATTAATATCTGATGGTAAGGAACAAAGTTACGACTTCTTACATTTCAAAACCATGTCTTTGAATAAAATTTGTTGCATAAATTTGGAGATGAATGGGTCTCTTTTGTTTATAATTTTTTATGCTCATCTTCTCTTTATTATCCACTTTGTAAGTAGTTATTGATATTTTAAAATTTTATCGGGGGCGCGGGCCCCACTCCGCGTGTCGTCCCTGGCCTTGATCACCGCGTAGCTGCTAGTTTCAGCTTCATCTAATCACGCATGAGTTCCAATCTTAAATAATTTTGTATTATGTTGTACTGCTAATTACTGCCCTCAATTAGTATGTAAATAGTTTCAAGACAATTACAAAAAAAAACAAATTTTGATTAATATAAATTTAAGCATTAAATAATCCAGTCTTAAAATGCAGTCAATTAAATATACAATTTAAACTCTATATAATGACGCTAAAGGGACTGTGCATTTTATTGCGTTGTAGAGAGTTGTTGTTAAATGGAAAGTAGAAAATCAGAATTAGAAAAAGAAAATATTTCAGACTAGTGTAAGTAATTATGTACATAATAAAATAATCTTATTTGAACGCTATTGCATATAGTCTGTTATTTTTGTCTGACGTCTTTTGCTGCACTAGTAATTTTGTCGTATTTTTTAAATTATTTTATCCATATTACTACTACATATTAGTCATGGTCAACAACAGTCTACACTTGACCTAGACTACAACATGAGCTAAAATTGGCACAAAGCTTAATTTCTACAAGAAAAAAATAGTAGAAATGTGACTAGTGGGACATCGTTTTTTGACGTCGATTTTATATCATATTTAAAATCATGCATTTATTAAATTCTAGCTTACCCGGCGAACTTCGTATCGCCTTATACCTGTGTTGTTTAATCTTATATACAAACAGTGTCATGAATCGTGGAACGCATAAAAAATAGAATTATACAATTTGGTGCAGTCGGAACTGAAATCATGTTTTTATAAAATTATACTCTTTGTACATGTTGTAATAATTTTTGAAGTTTTATATTGGATCATAGACATTCTAACTAAAGCATCGATTTTCCGTGGAATGCCCTTAAATAATGCCCTTATATCAATAGACACAAAGTCAGTTGATATTGTAGGTATCTCATATACAATAGAAATTATAAAAGTTTGTTGAATACTTAGTTTATTGAAATAACGCTGTAATAATGCTTATTAAATTACGAAATTAAGAATGAGTACACAGAGATTGCTGAATGTGAACTAGTAATTTTTTAGGGTTTAAAACGCTGACCATGAGTAATGATGTTCGTTTTAAGCCTTGTTATTTATTAGTAGGGTAAAAAAAACAAAAAAGATAAAATCGTAATACTCGATATTAAAGTTACTTCAGTCGTCACATCAATTTCAAATGTGTCTTTCAGAAATGCATTCTGTTGTGGACGTAGCGTAGTGTAGGATAAGATGTAGGGTAGAGATGATAATACGGTATGAGAACGTGATGTGGTCCCCAGCAGCAGCGCACGCGCACGCGCACGCTGCGGCTGCGGCGGCGTCAGCGTACGACGCGAGCAAGTCCGCGTACTATCAGCAGGCCGCCGCCGCCTACCCTACTGCCGCGCCGCCGCAACCGCAGCCCGCCTACGACGCCACCGCCAAGCCCGCCTACTCCACGCCCGCCACCTACGCACAGGTTCAGGTTAGTTGTACGTCGGCGTACGACGCGAGCAAGTCCGCATACTACCAGCAGGCCGCAGCCGCCTACCCCACCGCCGCGCCGACGCAACTGCAGTCCGCCTACGACGCCACTACCAAGCCCGCCTATTCCGCGCCGACTTATGCACAGGTTCAGGTTAGTTGTCCGACCGTTTTTCTTAACTATCCTACTGGAGAGTTTTCCGGTTTCGAGAAGAAAAAACTTCTCAATGAAAAATGCTTAAAAATCCACTTTATCCCTGGTACTCTGAGAAGAACGAACCTATTTGGTAACGTAAATTAAACAAAAAAAAAAAATACATGAATTCCTAAAAAGCTAAACTAAGCTAAGTTTGATAATCTCATTAATATCTTTTAATAGTGTCGCCTGGCCACCGTCAGGTTATGGATTTGAATTCTGTGTCAATAATCTAAGACGAATTCAAACGTTATCTTATGATCTGATGGATATTCAGGGCGGGCAGGGCGTTCGCGCAGGCGGCGGCGCGAAAGCGGCATACGGCGGCGTGTACACGCACACGCATACACACACGCACACCACTGCTGCCACCTCCTACCCCGCGCAGCCTTACACTGCGCCCACGCAGCATCAACCAGCCAGTGAGCATACATGTCACTTACCACAGAACATAGAGAGAGAATAGAAGTAGTAAGTGGGCGGGGCACGCGTCGCTGGCATATGCGCTTTTACTCATATGACGCCCTTTCCTCGGTTTTATGTTTGCCAGTCGTTCGTCAATCGTCGAGTGGTGATTTTACAGATTTTTTCTATAAAAAATGCCGTTTTGTGCTATTATCACTTGCAAAAAGCAAAGCAAAGTATACAATCTAACTAATGCAAACATTTCCTTTCACTGGTAAGTACAATTTTAGTGCTAAAATATAAAAAACGTAATAATTTGACACAATGTTAAATAAAATATACATTGATTGCTCAAACCAACATCAATGTTTCTGACCCCATTACTAAACAGCAATGTAAATCATTTTGTGCACTTTTGCAAAAAATAGTGCTGTGCCTCCATTTGTCTGAAATGTACCGATAGGCTGCTGCTGCTCGGAATCGTATTGTTAATTATATAGATCGTAATCGATAACTAAAACATATTTATTTAGAGCTTTTCTTTCATCATTTCATAACAACGTTATCGATAAATATATGCCATAATTATATAAAACTAAAAAATACTGTTTACAAGGGAAAATTATAGATGAACTGATACTGAACAAATGAAATAATGAACTGTCCAGGCACTTTTTTTACGAAGATTCGGTTAATTATTTACACACAGTTAAATATTAAAAAATACTGATGTGCTATAAATATCTAAGTTACAAAGTATATCACCGTTTTATGAACAATACATAAATTAAACGAAACTTCATGAAAAGCTAAGAGTTGGCCTAATAGGTCTTGTTAGAAACTGGTGAAACTGGATTTCACTTATTTTGCATTACTTATATTTCAGTTTCCCTAATAACTATACAATGGATTGCCTTGTTTACATAATTAATTTCGCCCTATCTGTTTTAGACCTAAACCTATCAAATGAATTTCAAAACAACATAATATCTATACAAACAAAAAATTATGTTTTCAACTAACGTAATATTGTTGGTGGTGTGAATTTAATTTACAAAATTAATTTTTAGGCGTCAATTTAATTTACCTTATTATGCTGATTCATAATCGGAAACTATTATTATAGAAATCGAGTTAAGAAAGCCACTTTAAAGAACCGCCCACAGAACAGCTTTTATCAGTTTTTTTGTTGCTCCATATTTGCACATAAGTTTATAGACGCATGTCTCAAACGGATGTGACTTTATATGTAGATTGACGTTTGTACGTACTTATCGCTTTTGTGTCTATCTTCAAACTTTTTTTGTCACGGCTTTCAAACTCATACTTGACCAGCAATTCCTTATTGTCCAGTCGTTGCAATTAATAATGTAGCTACTACTATTATTTCAGATATAAAACTTAGAATAATAAAGTAAAACAAACATGGCTATGATCAATTTATTAGTGTATGAAATGAAATGAAAATATCTTTATTCAAGAAGGCTATTACAAGCACTTGAAATGGCAAGTTTATTTTTATTTCTACTTTTTTTTGTGAAGGAATCGTAATGTTTTCTTGCATACATAATATTTTCATTGATGTATTGAGAGGCAACAGTCAAAATATTTATTTCTTTAAATATTTCTCTGAGAGATTCTCTAGACCGTAAATTATATATAGCGTGGACAGCTCTCTTTTGTAGAATAAAAATATCTTGAATGCTAGCCGCAGAACCCCATAACAATAGATTATATGTCATTCATTACACTATGAAAATAACTAAAATATACCAATCTTGCCGTTTCAACATTTGTTAAGAGTCTAATTTTCTTAACAGCAAATGCTGCAGAACTCAGTCTACTTGACAAATTATCAATATACCAAAATACCAAGGAACTTTGTCGATTCCACTATAATATAGAATTTATAAGAATACTATAGAATTTATAAGTATACTAGCTGACCCGACAGACTTCGTCCTGTCAAAAAGATTTGTAATGTGGCAGTTTTTTTGCCTACGTATTTAAAAAAATTCTCCTGAACAGAACCGTCACCCTGGTGATAGGGCGTTATGAACTCCTCCAACTATGTATTCTGTGCTCCAACGCACACACGCACATTGTTTTGATAGATATGATCTTTGACGTTAGGAACACACCTACATTGCTTAGACAACAGTGAGTGCTTGTAATTTAATATGAACTTTATACCATAGCAATAAAGCTCAAATTGACTACGTTTTAGTTACAAATCATTTGTATGGGAAAAAGAAAAGGGCTATTTTTAGGGTTTTTCCAGCAATAATTCTAATTTTTCTCGCCGTAAAAACCATCCTTGAACTTCAACGAACATTTTAAAAAAAGATTTGGCCAAATTGGTCGAGGCGTTGTTGAGTTATGCGCTTACCAACACATTTTGCGATTCATTTTTATATATAAGAAGATTAACATGCCTCACATTAGGTAATGCAAACTTTATGTATTTCGTTTTATTTGAATAAAGCTTTAAATAATTACTATCAAACCACTGTAGAAAATTGTCGAACTGAATTACATTGAACTGTTTCATAACAAAATTTAAAGCTCTTATTTTATCAACTAATATGTCACATCACTAATATGCACAATCGGAATGATACCAATAAAAATATACAAATTAGGCTTAATGTAATTAATACAAAAATTCTGTTGTTTTCTTAATTTTTGTTTTTTTTTACACTTTCCCTCGCTTAATTATATTACTCCACAGATATACGATAGAGTGTATCATTAAGTTTTCTTAGTTTTTGTACTGCGTTTTTTAAAAGATATTTTAATAAATTATGTAGGGAAAAGCCTTAATTTTTCAGTATTCACTTGGTTACAGCAAAATCTAATATTAATAGTTTGCACATAAAATGATGACCCCAATTTTTTTAAATGTGCATAATCTTAAAATATTTTTTTCCTTCTGGTATCCCCATATACAGCCACGTGACAGTTCAACATTCATGTTAAAGTAAATTATTTATTATCACGTTGAATTAGAGTTTGTTTTTAATCTTGTGATTTCTTAGCTTAGTATCTTTTTGGGATTTGGTTTATGTTATCGCGAACCTATCGCGTGGCGGTTTTTCATGTAGTGAACAAAATGATCATTTCATCTAATCTGTATTTGTGTGCGGAGAGGCGACACTCGGTTCCCATACTAAATTAATATCATTATACTTCTAATCTCTCTCTATGTTCTGTGTCACTTACTTACACACTTCTTATTTGGTGCCTAAGCTTGTTGCGCGTCCAAACGAATTTTAAAGTCTCTATAAGAAAATGTATTTGAAAACATGGAGAAGCCCGTGATAATAAAATTTTCCACATCCAATCAATTACTAGCCTCTGCAAAAGTATCTTAACATCCACAAATGCGCTGATCCTAGTTGGTATATTACGTACCTTATTATTTCTTTTGTACTATGTTTCTCATAGAATTTGTTGAAACTGTTAATAGGTCGCGTGTAATACAGGCGGCGGCGGCATTTAGTTTTGTTTAAGACTTCAGAATTTTATTTAATTTGAAAACTGAATTGTGAAAATTAATAATATGATTGCCGTACAAATACAAATACAAAACTCTTTATTGTTCACATTACACAATGAATTACAAAATTTTATTCATTCATTCATTCATTCAATGATATAATGTTAGTAATGTTATGTAAATAGCGTTATTTTGTGTTGTGTATCTTTTAGAAGCGGCTAATCGGGGCAACACTGCTTACGATACGGCGCTTTACAACGCAGCGACCATGTACGTCGCACAACAAAACAAGACTGGTGGTGGAGGGTAAGATATTTTATGTGAACTTCTTAACTTATCTTCTCTCTATCTATGTATATCTTCCCAACTAACATTACAGCTGCAAATAGAGCCTACTTAGAACCTAAAGTGTTATAAAGGTTGATTATTAACTGTAATTATAGGTTGTGGTGACAAAAGAGAGTTAGTAATAAAATGTAACGCTTATAGTGACACAGCAAGTTTATAAGAGCAATGGTATGGAGGCTAAAGGCGTACAGCAGTGATTATTGTCCCTATAGTATAGACAATGACAATGTCCCTATAGTATAGTATAGAATATATAGACAATGAAGTTATTTCTCTTTCTAGCGTTTTGATAACAGGTTCATGACATTTTTAAATCAATCGGCAAAGTTTTAAAACATTTTTATTAAAAAAAATTTTGCTTAAACTTGAAGTGAAATTTTTTTTTTACATAAATACACAACTAAGAGTGGGCCCCTTAATTATTTGCTTATAATATATAACCACATTCACAGTAAAGTTACTTTCGCAATGAAAATTCTGCTTCAGTTTTCCATAAACAAGTTACGATTTCACCATTTAACTTCGCCATTTTTTTCGTAAAGACCATTAGTGTGGAGATTAGGTGTAGTAACAATTTAACGTTAAGGCAAAACGTAATGTTAAGCAGTCTAGGAAAAAAAGTAAAAAGCTATGTCTTTAAACGTTTAAATTTCCTATTGTAGATCTGTACTGCAACTCAAGGTGTTACACTTTACCTTATTGCCACCCTATTACCGCTTAAAGAGTTAGAAAGATGCATCTTAGATCTACTATAAACCTTACGTAGTTAATATTCATACATTTGTTTCATTTGTAGCACTCAAAGGTATGAAGGTAGCCTGTAGCTCTATTATAATGCTTGAAGAGTCACTAAACACTTAAATATTTCTTTTACAACGCTTTAGCACTCAGTTAGCGCTTATGTACCTCCACAATAACTATGCTATATCTCTTAAATGCATTCTGTAACTCTACTACATCGCCATTGTGGAACCTAAGGTCATAAAAATTTGTGCCCAATCCAAGGGTACAATAGAGTTATGGCTCCCTATAACTCCATGTGATAGCACATATTGAACACCACAGGATCAGTTTAGCTCTTTTGTAGATCTGTTCTAACTCTTATGTTAGCACCTAATGTTACTTGGGTTAATACCAGATCCCTTGTGAGGCAGTCAAAGCGAACTGAGAACTCCATAAGACATTAACTACTAGAATTGGTAATTGTAATGGAAAGTTTTTCTTTCTTTAGTGGTTGGAAAAATTACAACAAGAGCGGTGTCGGTGCTGGACAGCAGCGACGTCCTAAACCCCCACCGAAGACTCAGCAGCTGCACTACTGCGATGTCTGCCGCATCTCATGTGCTGGACCACAGGTTAGTGGTTATTATCTTGTATATTGTTTACTTTGTTTATTTATATATATATTTTTTATATGAATTTTGTATTCATTAATGACATATTTTTGCATAAGAATATATTTAGGAGATGTATTAATGTATTAATAGGCAGTTGTATGAGTTAATATCATTAATGATATTTTTGCAATCATCCTAATTCTAAAAAATATTTTTGATTGAAATTATAGTGTGTGATGAATCCACTTACAGAAATACTTATTAATTTATTCATGTTTGAAGAAAACAGGAATTATGTCCAGAATTTACCTATATGTGAAAATACAGGTTTCTTATATGTATACGGAAAGCGTAAACCATTATAACTCATAAATATTTAACAAAATAAGTTTTATTTGGTACACTACACTTTCAAAAACAGGGAAAAAATATTATTAAATTTTGCCAAAATATATATGGCATTAAATTAATTACAAAATGTAAATACGAAAAACATAAACGCACACTTAATAAAGATATTCTAAGATTGGCATGACGCTGACACGTTTTTACTACAGTACTATGGTCTAATATCACTTCTCTGCCTGAATATGTAGTGTTTACGAATCACTAGCAGCAGTTCGATATAAACAGCATGGTATCTTCTAATCTATTAATTGCAGACATGCTGTTACTAACCTGAAATATTAATGGTCTATACATATATAATGTACTAGCTTTTCCCCGCGACTTCGTCTACGTGGTATAGTAACTTTGAACAGCATTTTTAAAAATGTTTAAACAAATATTAATAATACCTGAATATAAAGTTTCTTGATTTTATCTTTGATTCTGATGAGCTTCCATATATCTTAAATCACTATTTCAGCCTTTTTATCACAGTAAAAAGCAACCTAAGTCCTATCTTGAGTAAACTATTTTTAGTGTGTTAGGCGTGAGTGAGAGCTTAACATTAAGTCTGTTACAATTCAATTTAAATACTAAGGTCTAAATTATGCAAGTCAAATCATTATTAGGAATACCAAGGAGATAAAGTATTTTAACAATGTCAAGTAGATTATTTTAACAACACATGTTAATCAATTATAATTATCACGAAGTCAATTAAATTACATAATTACAAATGAAATTATATAAAAAAATTAAGTTAACTCTGACCAGTGTGATTTAGAAATATACTTAACGCCATCTAGTGTAGCTCAAAGTATATAGTTTGTATTTTTGTTTCGTTTATAAAATTATTTGTACTTGAATATTTAAAAAAGTTATTTTTGTTGTCAATTATGTACTGAAATACCACTTTTTATCACAACATAAGGAAATCTTTATAAATAATATAAGATAAATTTATTTAAATGTCAAATCAAATTGTAAATTATGGTTGCTATGGTGGCATTTTGATTCCCCGTAAAAACTTTCCTTCCAAATTTATCCCCTTTCGTGATAAAATATATTACACAAATACAAATACCGTCAATAAAAGTCAATAAAATTCGTCAATAAAGATCCAAAAATAAAAAAGTTTCATACAAACGTTTTCACCCTTCGGAGTGGAATTTCCAAAAATCTATAGTATAGGACCTATACGTATTTAGATGGATGCACCCTCCAAATTTGAAGTCTCTACGACCAGCGGTTCAGGCTGTGCGTTTTCTGTCAGTCAATATGTTAGGACAATAGACAATAGATAAAGCTTTGATCTATAAATTTTAAAGAAGTACAATAGAATCCTGATTATCCGAACTTCGATTATGTAGACTTCCGATTATCCCGTCTCATTCATCTAAGCTTTAAATGTCAACTTAAAAAAAAATCCCAATGCGACGAGACACGTTATGAAATGTTTATTCCCGTCTTATTACTGTGATTGTGACCCTCCGATCCGATTGTGTGATGTGTGTAGGTCCTGCGATTTTGGAAAAATCCGAATTCACTTCAAAAACAGCATCCGCTCAACCTTGAATTGGTAATAATGTTATTATAACATTTCGTTGCATAAGTGAAGTGAGTTTGTCTCAATCTTGTTTTGTATTTTTATACAAAAATGGAACTAATAGAATTTCTACGCTAAATGACGTGAATACGGACATATGAGTGAATTCGAATTTGGGTTACCTTTTCAGACTACCTTTTCAGCACAAATGCATACTATCTGATGCAAAAGTTTTTGAAGCTCTTGATGATACTTTGAAAGATATGATGAATTGTATCCCATAAAGATGATACAACTGAAGCGCATCAGGGATGTGATTAATTACATCAAAGCAAAGATCAATAATATATTATTTCCAATCAAAATTATAAATTACATAGGTATTTATTTAATTCATTATCGATATAGCTTTGTTTTTTTTATATATTGTAAGCGACGACGAATTAAAACCCAATATCATAATAAAAAGTAAAATTTTCAGAATCATTTTTCCACTGTAGTCAAAGGCCAATTATATAAATTTGTGACGGGGATAGGAAAGGGGGAGCGTTGCTCAAGTACTCGGATTGGTCTTTCGCAGACTTATAAGGAGCACTTGGAGGGGCAGAAGCACAAGAAGAAGGAGGCGGCCGTGAAGCTGGCGGCGGCAGGCGCGGGCGCGGCGGCGGGGGCGGGGGCGGGCAGCCGTGCAGCGGGGGGCGCGCTCCGCTGCGAGCTGTGTGATGTCACGTGCACCGGTGCCGACGCGTACGCGGCACACGTGCGCGGCATCAAGCATCAGAAAGTCGTCAAACTACACACCATGCTCGGCAAGCCCATACCTTCCACAGAGCCCACCAAGTTGGGAGGTAAGTCCACCCTCCTACACCCCAATTATTTTTGATGACCCGATTTTAATTCTGATTGTGATTTATACCGATGCTCGATTATGTATTCCTGTTCAGTTTCAAAATCATCTGGTCCTTTATTCCAAAAGTTCCTGCTAAAAATGTTAAAAAATGGAGTGTGCGTTCATTTGTGACTTGTCATTTGCTGCTGAGAAATATTTATGTTATAAATTTAAAATTAGACGACATTCAATAGCACTAGCTCATTGTCACCTTAGTGTTCCTTTATGATTGTATGCAAAACTGGAATCTTATTTTTAAATTACATTCTATTTACTTGAAAACCACAATCATTATTTAATTTTAGATTTTTAAATAATTTTATGTTTGATTATTGAAATTATTCATAATCTCGCATCGCTGTTGTATTTGTCTTCCAGGACGTAGCCAGATCGCTAATCATAGGCGAGCATATTATAATTTGAATATAATCTTGAAGGTTATAAAACTATCCCTCCAAATGTATTACATTTTCTAGCAACCTTTTTATTCAGGTCAGATCACTCCAACCATACATTTGATATGATACTAGAGGAGTAATAATAGTGCCTGGCTACGCATTTGGATGCTTTGGAACATTTGTAGTAAATAATATATTAGAAAGGTTCCCCGAACGAGAAAATAATGTATTTCTCCTGAGAAAAAATCTGCCAGTTTTCTTTTATTCAGATACGATTCCCAATTATCGATAGTGGTGGGGATCGTATTTGCTTTTAAACACTGTCGCCCTCTATCTGTACTGAATTCCCTCGATGCCACGATGTCGTATCCGTACAATGACGCGAACAGTCGGCTATTGTTTAAAAAAAATAACGAAGTCAAATTGTCTCTACCGCGAAAACATCGGTTTTCGGCACTCAATACAGATACGGAGTGTGAGATGCGGGTGGATACTAAATGTATCCACCCCTAGTTACAAACGAGTTAAAACACAAAGATCAGCAAAGAGATTTAGAGAGAATTCGACTTTTCCGGTTCGCTAGTGAAAAGCACGGTCGCCGGCACGACCAAGATCGCGTTCGTGGCGTCCGGGGGACTCAGTACTGTGGCGGGCACGAAAGTGAAAGACTCCAATACTCAAGGCGACAAGGACAAGGACGGAGAGGACAAGGAAGACGAGGCAGATCCCGAGCCCGAGGTACAGCCTGTGGGACAGGATTATATTGAGGAGATACGCGGCGACGATGGAAAACCGCTAAGTTTCAATTGCAAGCTCTGTGACTGCAAATTCAACGATCCCAACGCCAAGGAGATGCACATGAAGGGACGCCGTCATCGGCTGCAGTATAAGAAGAAGGTATGTCTACCTGCATGCATATAATTATATAGAGTATTTATTCTTTTTTAGATTAAATAATTATTCTTTTAAATTAAATGAAGAACTTTGAGTACTAAATCAAAACTTAACATATACATCAATAGGTATATGTTAAGTTTTGATTACAAGTTTTGATCTGTACAACATTTAGTGAAATTTTCAAAATGATTTAAATATTACAGGTTTTTTTTAAACTTGTCCTTAAAATACCCAAATGGCGGTTACGATGTTCTTCCTAAAAAGGCTCGATATCACGTGGTTTTACTAAAGTGATACAGTTTTATGGTCACTAGCGGTTTAAACAATCATCCAGTGATTACTTAGTAAAAGGTTTGAGATGTTCGTTGAGCCCGGCGGCTGCTTGCGGCTGCTGAGAGCTCCGAACATCGAATGATTACTCGACATAATGAGGATGATTATAAGAAGCCATTATGTAAGCTTTTACAAATAAGAGTGATTTTTCCTTGTTGTCATTTATTACTTATTTCAGTAATGAATGTGAAAGTTCCAAAAATATTGTTATTGAATATACTTAGATTTTGTGATTTTAGGTTTTTTTTATTTGTCTATGAGGTGGAGATGGTTGGGAGTATGAAAGGCTAATGGTGTCTTAAGCATACGTATATTTATTGTACTCAGGTTCAGCCGGACCTGGAGGTGAAGGTGAAGCCGTCAATGCATCAGCGCAAGCTGGCCGAGGCTAAGGCGCAGCGCATGATGGTGCGCGACGAGCTATGGGCGCGCCGCCGCATGCACGACGTATGTATACATTATAATATACTATCACAATACAATATCACACTTTATTTTAATTAAACTGCATAAATATTATGCTTAATTTCTTTGAGTTCATAGAAATGGAAGTTGTTACGATACTCTTAACGAAAATTGTCTTGAATTGAACATTGAAAACGTAATGTTGGCTGCACCTCGATGCCATATTGTAATCGTTTAAAAATGTTATAGTACTTTTTTTGCAGTCTTTTTTATATATCACGTCAATTCAGAAATCATCATATAGTTTGGTCACTTGCCACATATTTGTGGGTTCAACTGAAATATGTAATATGTCAGGGCATGGAGGAGGACGAGCGCGTGTACTGGGAGGGCGGCCCTGAGCCCTGGTGGCCACGTCCTCATCACCACCATCATCACCATGTGAGTACCACAGAATAGGGAATATGCGTCTGATTAAAAAAACGGTTAAATATATTTTATTACGATCATTATTGCTTTAGAATTAAGTCTTTGTAAATATTTTTCAACATTAGTTCATTTTCGTTTTGAAAATAATTATTTAAAAGTGCGTTAAGTACAAAATATTCAAAAGCCATGCTATTATGCCATGCATGGGATGTTATTACAAGAGGTTAACATCAATGCAATAATATTAATTGTATTATGTCGCAAAATACAATTTAAATGTTTTAGACTTATTTATATTTCATCAATTTGGTGATCTATATGATAAAATCAATCACTCAAAATCCATATTCATTTATGTCATATCTCTAGTCGTGCATTTTGACGTCACAAAGTTTTGACGCGCTTGCCGCTCGATGTTGTTATTTATTTTCATCGATTATTATTATTGTTACTAAAATTTTAAAAATGTGCATATTCCCTATTGATAACTTTATAGACTTGCTGTTTTTTCCTTTACTTTTAAATTATTTTGCAAAATGATAATTATATTCTTTTTCATTCTTTTTTTATTTATTTGTTGTTTGTCAATATTTTCATATCCTACAATTTTTTATCTTCATATGGGGATACAGTAGAATTTCTTATTCAGGGCTTGATCTATCTAAGGGGACTAGTAGGAGCATTTGCCCTGGTGCCAGTGTCAGGGAGGCGTCATAATATAACACAGTTGAAAAAAAGGGAAAGTATAGTTATGGGAAATCCGGTCTCTCGGAGCGGGAAAAGGACGGAGGAGGATTTCTAGGGCGCAATATCAAGTTTATGCCTCGGTTGGAAAAAAATAGTATATGATGTTACAGGTAATAATAATAATAATCAAACTGTCATCTCGTTTCTTTTGGTGGAATTAGGGAATGGGAATGCCGTACGGTCCCGTGGGTCGTCGGCCAGAGACGTCTGACGATCGGCACGTGTTGGCTAAACACGCGGACATCTACCCCGGGGAACAACAACTCGCGGATATACAGCGGTGCGTTTCACACACCGAGCGGGCACTCAAGTCACTCTCCGACGCGCTCGTCGACCAAGCCCGACCCAAGGTAACTATACCTCATCTCTTATACGAGTACATTTACTTACTATCTACTCTTAATCTTAGTTATAAAATTGTAGTCTGAAACTTGCGTATGACTTAGCTGCCCGTAGGTGAAAGAATTTTTAAAGGTGACCCAGTAGTTTTGGAACCTATTTGATGCAAACAAACAATCAAATCATTCCTCATTATAATATTAGTAAAGTTAAATTTAATAATTAGAAATAGTCCACAATAAGTATACTATATCACTTATTTTTAATCAAAAATTATTTGACTAATAATAAATATTTCATATTGAACATTACATTTAATTTAGTTTTTATCATATGATGCAGTGATATCATTAATGTTGTGAACAGGGACAGACTCCATCCAAGACACAGGTGAAAGCAGAAGACAAGAAAGATGACAAACCAGAGGGCAAAGAAGATGGTCGCGATAATCAGTTGTGAGTATTTTTGTTACCAAAATTTCTTTAGTAATTTTTATAAAATCTTCAAGTTTTATATTAATTTATTGTGTCGTGGACCTAATTTTTTATTACTATTATTTCAAAATATCAGATCTTTTGAACCTATTTATTTTTGTTTCTTTATCTGCATCATATTATCGTTTTTGTTTGAATGCACTTTGCGAACTCAGGTATGGTATATTCCTGCCCGTAAAAATAGAAGACATTAAAAAAGAAAAGTCCGATACTGGCAGAGAACGCATACAGTGCAGACAGTAAGTTACACAATGGTTATTGTAGATTAGCCTGGAGTAGTATATCTATTATATGGGTTTTGTTAATTGATATTCATTGTTGGAAAATATCATTTAGATTGTTTCGCCATTGAAGCAGATATAACTGAGGGTTTATTGGTAATAGAAATTGGAAACATAATCTTTTATTTAGGTCTATTGGGTAGACTATAGAATAATGGCTTAAGAGACCATCTGATCTGTTCATTCTGTATAGCGAACTATGCGCGGTACGACGTGTTTAAATCTTGTACGAGTATATGATCATCCACTGCAATTAATATTATTATTTATTGTCCTTTGGTTCGATAGAATATCCATCTTGCCAAATGGGGCCCGCATTACGTTATAATATTGTGTCTTTTTGGTTACAACTATTTTAGGTTGTGCCAGCATTTGACATATTGCAAAAACAAAGTCTACAGAAACTGTATTGCTGCATGTGAGAGAATGTTCTCTAAATTAAACTTATCAAACCGTATATAATAGATGTATAAACATGTTTCATTATTTTTCATGTTAAACAAAGCCTTAAAAAACAGTGAATATCTTTCCTTTTGAACCCCCTTTTTTTTTTTCAATAGTAATTAAAAAATACCATATTGTTAATTTTAATCAATTAACAATATAGTATTTTTTAAATTTAAATGCGTATTAGCACGCATTGACATGACAGATTACTCTTATTATAGATCAATGTTATCCAATTGTAGCTAAATTTTAATTTTGATATACTCGCACAGAAAGTGTTTATCTTGAATTAGGACAGGCGTCTGACTCCACAAACCACTCTGAACGTTCTAGTGTCTTGTCCGTTCGTATAGTGTCTAGAGCGTATCGTACCGTATTTTGTGTGAAATTGACAAGTTTGATGGTCTCTAACTTTTGTAATTTAGAGTGTAGTCACACTTCTTATGTATGTATTGTTACTTAAAATGTAGTTTTATTTTTGTTGTCTAGAATAGGAAATTGTAACATAGTTTTTTTTTTATTGAATAAAAATTTAATAGGTAGGATACTTATATTGAAATCATCTTCTCGGTTACACATCAACTGGGAAGTTGATCGCGCGCAACAAAAAATTATCGATAGTATATTAGAAGGCGGAAATCGGAGGGGGACGATTTCAGGAATGCGTTCGATCGTTGGGAGATGTGATGTGGATAAAGTTAGAATTAGATACTTCGTCTCTATCCGAGTCGAAGACTACTAGAGGACCACGTCGCTTGTTCCGGCTGTATGGGGACGTCTGCGTCTTTACACTATGACAGATCCTCGATAAATCGGCCAGTCTTTTAGTACTATATAGAGTCGAGAGACCTTTACGACGAAACCAAAAATGTTAGTTTTTCAATTGAATGTTCGTCTCGGACAGGTTCTCGTTCATGGGTGAGGGGGAGAGCGCTGGTGCGAGCGGGTCGGAGAATAGCAGCGGGGCGGCTGGTGTGGGGTCGGGGGCGGGAGGCGGCGTGGGCGGGCGCGCGCTGAAGGGCGTGATGCGTGTGGGGCTGCTGGCCAAGGGCCTGTTGCTGAAGGGTGACCGCCAGGTGCGGTTGGTGGTGTTGTGCCACGACCGACCCACCGTCACACTGCTCAAGAGAGTCGCTGCCGACTTGCCTCTACACCTCGCCAGGGTCAAGGTACACCACCACCACCATTACACTACACCACAACACTAACTAACTTGTACATATCATGATAACGGTTTGATTCCTGGTCAGATAGATCTAGAAAAATGGCCCTTCAAATTAGAAAAACAACAAAGGTAGTGATTCAGATTTCTACAATGTTAGTGCAGCTTGCTCTTGAAGCTCTTTAATTTGGAATCTAAAAGATGTTTGTGATGCTAAAAAAGCAACCATTTTCAGACCAAATAAAATAATATTTATTTATTTATATAATAATATAAAATAATAGTTATTTACTTATTTATGTAATAAAATAAAATGTGATTTATATATTTAAATTTCTCTTTGCCTATATAAAGATTCTAGTAATAATGCAGTGATATACAAATAGGATACTGAGAGGGTAATTACGATACAGGGTCCAGGCGACGAACCTAAATACAAAGTAGAACTACAACCGGCCGAGGGCGCCGTGTTAGTGTCGGACGGGACCGTGCGCGTTCTCGTCAGCCTCACCTCCGCCGTCATGAGGGAACCGAACGGTAAGTGAATCCGCTACAATTAATCCCACGAAGCGCCGATTTCACCACTCCGTCAATGGGAGAGCCGCAACTTGTCCCAAGAATATACACCTGCAATGCCTAATTCGAGATACATATGGTCAGATTTATTTACACTGTAATGACATGCTTTTTCTATGAGGTCAGGATGGTATGTTTTAAAATTCGTATTTCCAAGCTGATATGATAATTTTATGATTACTTGATATTTCCAGATTTTGGTAAATCCGATTGCATTGCTCCTAGAATGAGGCATAATTGTACCTCCAGTATATACCGTAAAATTGTGTATTATTTTCTAATGTAGGTGATATAGATTTATTTTAATTTAGAGGAGCAACATGACCTACTTTATGAAATAATAGCACATAAAAATAATATGGTGTGTTTGAATGGAATGGATAAAACTGCATTTTGATTTAAAAAATGTAAATAAAAATAATGTTTGCTTACGGTTTATACTGGTGATACAAGTGGGATAATGTTGCGGCGGTACCTCCTACTTTTTATGTGTAAGATTAATATTTAAAGTAAACTGTGACAAAGGTAGCTAATAGCATTGACGATACCGTTGTGAAACCGGCTGCCACATTTGATCGTCAATATGATCTTATAGGAAACGAACTCTCAGAACAAACTATCTAAACCCATCAGACTGATTATTTTATATTTCTTTTATATGTATATTACTCGATATATTTTTATTTCTAATTCATGTGTGCAAAAAAGAGATAATTTGTTCAAAGTTTACCGCCGGCCCCCGGCACTGTGTTGCTTATTTTTAGGTGTGATTAGGGTTAGAAGCGGCGAGAAGAAAAGGATTTTTGATCATCTATCCAGATATATATCACATGCGATGCTACTCCGCAGTGGTATATTCTATCTACTGAAACGGAGCAAACATATTTATTGATTTTTTTATATATCTATATGTGTAATTTTATTTAATATTTCATCTATCTCATTTGTGTAGGGCATTTGCGTTCTCGTGTAAATCTTTGTTAATAAATCCATTAGGCCCCAGAATGTCTGAATGTATTTTTGGGTATATCGAGCGAGCGTTACGTCGGGACGCGATTGGCTGGTCGCATAAAACCGCATCCCGAACGAGTAATGGCGCGCAGACTAGGTTTGTGTCCGTGTTTGCCCCGTTTTTGTCGATGTGTTGATGGTCAAACACCCTTTGTTATGTTGTCGCTAGAGGGTGGCGACATAAAGCGAGACGACAAGGATGTGCTACCGCGGCAGAAGTGTTTGGACGCGTTGGCCGCCCTTCGGCACGCCAAGTGGTTCCAGGTACATTCGCCCACATTATGAACGTGTGCGCACTCCACGCATATCATATTCTTACTTGACACTTAACCAATACAGCTTATCGCTATATTGCTCCAGAGTCTGATTCGATTCGAACCATACTTTATTTGCTGACCCGAGAGGGAGTGCGCACGTATTATTTTAGTCACATGTTATGCTTTTATTATTTTCCATCCGATGGTAGTTTTAATTTTATTTAAATACAATCTATGAAAGTTGCGAGCTCCCATGAACATGTGGCTACAAGTGCTTCATTATGTGAACCAAGCTGCGTTTCCTGCACTTAGTTAGCCGGTGATGGGAGTAATTTTTAAAACGGAAACGCAGTTTTGAACGGTGATGACTGTCCGACGAGTGTGATTACCATCTATTGCTCCGTATTTTTCGATGTGTATAAATTAAATTTCATGGTGTATGTGGAGCAATAGATCGGTAGCGCTTGATGTCACTGACGCGTGCGAGCGCGCTCACTGACTGCGAACCGTGTGGTGTATAGGCTAGGGCTGCCACGCTGCAGTCCTGCGTTATCATCATCAGGATCATGCGCGACCTGTGCCGCAGGATACCCAACTGGACGCCGCTCAATCCATATGTGAGTATTTGCTTTTTTGAATTTTTTATAAGTGATTTATTACATATGCGATAAGCGCGAAAACTATTTAGTGGTCATCTAGCAACTATATAAATGGTTGTGGTTAGAAATTCAAAGGATACATAACAATATATGTAAATTTACTTATTTTTTTTTCTATATTATGTTAAATGTTTTTTTATTTATTTTATTGTTCCTAACTGTTTATGAAAGTCTTATTTAATAACAAACGTCAATTATAAGACGTGAGTCAAATAAACAGGTATATACTCAACGGTACACATGGCTACCATAGTACATATGTTAAATTTCGATAATTGATTTTGTATTCTACCCTATATGCAATGAGGTTTAAAATAGAGTGGATAAATTTTGTATAACCTGACGTTGGTCTAATACAAATGTAAAATTACACCATGGACCTCATTCAACTATGTCGTCCGACAGAGGTGTCGGGGTTAGTCCGACACTGCTCTAAAAAGACAGGCATCGCCAATTGCATGCCAATTATCAAATATTTTTCTAGTTTTCTTTCTATTTATCTAGAAATATGAGCAATGTATATGTGATATTTCATATTATAAAAAAATAACTGACAATATTTCCTCAGTCCCTAAATAAAATAAAACAATCTGTCGGTTAGTACCACAGATAACCTCCAATAGATGATGACTATTTACCCGACTGCGCGACGCAAGGGCGGGTATTGTGTTTATAAGTCTATGTATGGATGTTTGTTTGTATGTGGCGTTCTAGAGACCAAATGCGTAGGCCGATTTTGATGATTCTCACGTCAATCGATTCGTCTCAACCTTTCGAGTGTCACTAAAGACATGACAGTAATCAAAATTCACCACACCGACAACCAGACGCCATATTGTCAAAATGAAAAAAAAAGTCGATTGACTATGTCAAGTGGGGTTTCGTTGAATAGGTTTAAAATCATCTTTAGGTTCCTTTCATCATTTTTCATTTTAAACAATAGTTTAGGATATATAACTGTTTAAAGTTGTTTAACAAATGATATTATTTCCCTCAATGAAATGACTAGATTGCGAAATTTACCATCTTATAATGAAGTCAACGAATCGTAACTAAAAAGTATAAAATGAAAATAAATAATTTAAAAACAGTCGGGGGACGACTCACAGTCGGGGCCACTTTAAATTTTACCAATCGAATCTTCCCAAGGGGCCCCGACTATGAGTCGTTCTGTACTGCATTAGAATTTATGATTTGTTTTGTGTGTATCGATTATATAAACTATTTCAATTGTGTTTAACAGAATTCTAAACTTTCTTTTTAGGTTTTATTTAAGTTAATTTGTTCATTTATTTTTTAATTCGTTTTTAAGCAGTCGGGTGATTTGTTAAATAAATAAAGATGCCAGTCTTAGCGATGGGGTAGGTTGCGGGCGAGGTAACTGCGGCGACGCTATTAGCTAGTGTGTCTTTACACGTATTCTGTAGTGATGGAAACCATAATGTGTTAAAGGCATGTCGATAATTAATCGATATGTTACTATTAGATGTTATTAAAAATATATTTTATTAAATTTTATTTTATTAATTCACAGTTAGTGCGCGTTCACTCAATCGCTAACTTTCAATCAGTTGATGAGAATAACTTTAAAAAATCAAATAACCTATAGGACATTAGAAAGTAGTTCAAATTTGAGTTCCAAGATTTGCGCACTAACTAACTAACAAACAAACATACTAACAAGTAAGTTAAATAAAAACTTGTAAAAGGGGGTTAGTTTTGGCCAAAAATGCAAAAGTTGCAAATTTTGTACTTTTAAATAATTAACAAGCATTAAAAAAAAAAATTAGGAAAACTTAAAATACATATGTTCTGAAATAAATACAAATAAAATTTATCTTACTGGTGAAAATTAACTCTTATCTTTTTTGAAATTAGACGTCCTAGAATGAAGAATGTTAACGATTTTTTTTTATTAGCACTCCATATTCTTTGTCAAAAATAAAAAATACTAGTGAAAAAATTACTTCGATACGACAATTAGTTTCCGATTTAGAAGTAAAACAAGTTGTAACCGCACGACGCGGGCTGCCGGTGACGGTGTGACGTCATTGCACAACACGCTCAGTCTGGCTCACTTAGTCCGCTCGCAGTCGCGCGCCCGTGCCGTCGAAATTTTACATAAATACTTTTAAAAAATGTCCAATCCAAATACTAGGAAATCATGTGTTGTGCCTAAATGTAAAAATACAACTACTAATTCGCCGGGAAAGTTGTTTTTTGCTCTCTAATTTTTAATGCTACTTTGTCAAAAAAAAAATTCATTCTGACCGGCTAAATGAAGTGTTATACCACTTGTGCCAAAATCTTTAGCTTTAATCATTTTCGGTGTGGTACCAACACCTGAGAGCTTAGATTTTTTCAATAACACTTGGTAGCTCTTCGTTTCGACGATGTAACCACATTAAAAATGCTACAGTATGTTTACAGCCACCTCTGCTGGCGGCACAATCTTCGCAGGTTACATTTAATACTTCTTGATCCTTTTCATTGCATTCTAAACTGCAATGATAACGTGTGGTACGTACGCGGTGTTCTGGCGTGATTCTACATTTAACCGTACATACATCACCTACTCTTTTAACTTGAACATAACCAATAGCATCATTGCAATAGATTTTTCCGATCTGAAATAAGTTTCAAATAAAAATAAATAGCCTTAAGTATTTTCTTAGTAAAAAAATAAGGTTAAGTATATCTGTTCAAACTTCTATATTTGCAACAAAAAATAATTTAATAAAATGGCCTTAAGTATTTTGTTAGTAAAAAAATACTAATAAATAAAAAAGGTTTAGTACATCTGTTCAAACTTCTATATTTGCAACAAAAATAATTTTATAAAACGGCCTTACGTATTTTGTTAGTAAAAAAAAAATACAAAAAAAAAGGTTTAGAACATCTGTAACGTTTAACCCACTACGTCTACATCCTACGTACCTATCCTACTTCCTACTTATATTATAAATGGGAAAGTTTGTGTGTGTGTTTGTTTGTTATCTTTCACACAAAAACTACTGAACAGATCTGGACGAAGTCTGTAATAATAACGCATAGGCTACTTTTAATCCTGGGAAAATGTACAGCTCCCGAGGGAATCGTGGGCGAAGCTGCTGGCGGAAGCTAGTTTGCAATAAATCAATGTATGTATTTATTTAAATTTACTAAGAGCGGTACCTATATATACATACGTACCTACCTATAGCTACAAAACTATTATACATATTTGTCTTTAACGTAAAAATTTAATGATAGGTAGGTACTTCTTCTATTTGTGTTGCATTCTTCCATTACGCCATTAGTTGCGTATTTTGTTTTGATAAAACAATTTAGAACAGATAAACTATTTAGCATCAGTAGTAGCAAGGAAGGTTTACTTACCTATGCATTTTTATTCCTCGCATTTCGGCGGCAACGAAATTACTATTTGTTAATAAATAATGCGCAACTTTTATTTTATTTTAGGTAGATTATCCGATTGCCCTTTTTGGAATCCTTTGTCTATTTTATTAATCGAATAATATTTAATATTATTAGAGTATTAACTTAATACACGGGCGAAAACACAACAAAATACTGCGCAAGCTATTATATCTACTATAACAGCTGGCGACTTGATACTAAGCGGGGCGCGGCGCGTTGTGACATGACGTCACAAGCGGTCACGTGGCTGTTAGCGGGATTCGATATTTTTCGAAACTTTGAATGCATATAAAATCAAAATTACTAGGTATTTTTTACTACAACAAAAACTAGTGTATTTATATACATAAGGGCTTTATTGAGACAAAATTTCAAGCGATTTGGCATACCTAGTAACATTCTTCATTAGCCACTATTGCCATGGTTCATCCAATAACTACATTATAAAGAAAAAACTTCTCGTAAAAGTATATATAATATTCTCAGATCGAACACTTGGATGCTACTGATGATTTGCATATGTGTATTACTACTTTTATTAAAACGGTCTATGCAGAATCATATACGCTTGTCTACAGCTTGCTGTCTTCTATACGGCATCTATTGAAGGTTATCTGTGGCTAGTACATAATTATCGGAATCTGTGTAGTGTACACGCGGCTCGAACGGACGGCATTCTTTAATTTGCGTGAGAAGTCGAGCTGAAGATGATGTTGAAGGTATAATGTTATTTGATGTGGTAGGCAATGGAGCTGCTGGTGTCGGGCGTGCTGCAATCGGCGGGCACCGGGTTGTCCGCGGGCGAAGCCCTGCGCCGCCTTATGGAGGCCGTCAGTGGAGGCCTGCTGCTAGAGCACGGGCCCGGCCTAAGAGACCCATGCGAGAAGGAACTCGTGGTCTGTATAGAGTTCGAAATGCTACATTGTAAACATTACTTGTGGATAGTAAATTCTCAACATTTTATAATACCAATTACCACCTTTGCTTATTTGTTGTATATAGGATAAAGAACACAATATTAACTAACCTTATTAACAGGATTATTAAATGTGTGTCAAATCTTGTATTTTGATGTCCGGATTTTAGGTCTATATATTTAGTATTATTCTAAATCATTAACCTATTAACGCCCAAATAAACTGCAACACAAATTTTAGTGAACTAGTTTTTAATATTGTTATGAAATCGCCTATTATATGATATGACGAACAAATAATAAATAGTTATAAGATGTACTTTTAGAGGTGTACTAAGTTAAGTACAATGGGTGCTTGACATTTCAATTTTATAATCGTAATTTCATACTTTTAAGTCCTAATATTACTCATAACATCTCAATAACGAACCCTTTACTGGCATATTAGACGAAAGGAGAAAACTAAGTACCTACAGATAATGGCTATTCAATATACTTTTATGAAAGAAAAAAAAAAACTATTTCTGCGATAATTACCATCATCTGCTAAGATAGTAATGATGATAGTGTTTTATGCTGCTACCCTATCCAGAAGACGAAGTGGAACCGAAACTGAGCAGTCATCTTGAAAAAACCTAAGTTTCTTGGTTTACGCAGATCAAATATTTATATGAGAAACATGAGTTTCAGTTATGGAAAAATTTTGACAATGGTAGTACAGCAGTACTTTCCGTGTTATAGCAATAAACACATTTCATGAATATAGTTTTTCTAAGTTTTGTACAAAAGAATATTATATTATTTAGTAAAAAATAAATCTTTTTAATAAATTAAAATGTTCAGTCTAATAATATGATAAATAAATAATCAACGACATATACGAATAAATCATTGGCACAAAATGCTCACCACCCTCTGATTTATTTAGTGATTGAGTTTTCATTTTGCTTTAATCAGTCAAAACTTACTGCATGGAGTTTTGACTGATAGGTTGAAAGTCATTAATTAACTTTTATCTGAACTTAAATGACTACCATTTATAGTCCGGCGGGCGATAATAGGTTAAAAGTGAAAGACATAGTTAAGTTAAACCAAAGATTCAATCTTATTATTACTTAAATTTTAGTTTTATATTATTTTTGCCTTTAGGATGCACTTGGTAATTTGCCACCTCAAAAACGCGAAGACTTGACTGCATCGGCGCAACAGTTTTTGAGACAAATTGCATTCAGGCAAATCCACAAGGTAATTATTTTATTACATGTTTTATTTCATTTTAATTTTTTATAACATGTGTTTATTAACTCTTGCCGTTAATGGTTTAAAATCCAGTGTATAACTCGGCGTTGTGTTGTTGTATGATGGTGCAGGTGCTGGACATGGAGCCGCTGCCGAAGGTGAAGCACGCGGCCGGAGGGTGGAAGTTCCCGCGCAAGCGCAGGCGCTCTCACACCGACCACGACCCCGAAACCGACCAGCCCAACGGTACTATTCACACCATATATACCATAGCCCTAAACGCGATCACTACTCCATCACTCGCATCTAGCACGACCCCATACTGATCCTGACATAATATATTTGAATAGATTCTTTCAAAATAAAAAACTATTTACTAGGCGGCTATGTTATCATTTAAATGTATTTCTGAACAATGACGTCATTGCCGTTTCGTTAACGTGACTGGCTCGCAGTTTAAAAATCAGATTGATTGATGATTATTAACAGGTATATTTCTGCGACTACGGCTGCGTAAATTATATAGCCAATGTCACCCGCATGTGATGAAATAATTTTGAAAATAAGTCCAGTAGTTTCGGTCTTAAAAAATTACGGTCTAGATATACACATAAATGATGAAATTCGATGACGAGTCGTACAGGTATCGGTTGTGTGACAGAATAACGACGGCGATGAGTTATTCGGAGCCTCGCGGTTTCTGTCGCATACTAGTATCTCAGTGGCGACGTGGCAATCTGATCGAACACCGCTTACGTGACTATATGGAAATATACTTCCCCGCTTCATTAAGATATGTCGTTACAGGTGAAGGTAAAGTTGTTAAGACAGAAGAGAAGATGGACGCGACGGACTCTACCAAGAAGTAAACCTGCATCGGACGGCCTTGGCGACGTACATTGCCGTACGGTGCCCACTATCCATATTTCTATGGAACTATTCCGATATCTCGGCCGAGATATAGTGAATTCATATTTATTTATACCGGTCCAGAGTTTTAATATAACCTTTCAGATTTAAAAATGTTTATATTTTGTGTAAAACGTTTTACTATATCGTTTCGGTCAAACAAACTTGAAGTATCGTCTTCGAGCAGATGATCTGTCCAAAACTATACTAAAGTAGACCCGAGATGTTTAGCGTTCGGAGATAAATAGGTAGATTTTTAGGTTCTATATTAAATGTAAATTAGTATTTAGAATTAATAGAATGAGAGACAGGGATAGATCTTGAAATGAGACTCTGCGGGATGACATAGATAGGATGTTTATGGAATTAGAGCTTGTAAGGGTTTCTTTTATTATAAAATTTTTAGAATAACAGTATTTGACTTTGATTATTAGTTCCTTCTTATTCGGCCTCGCCGATTAGTTCTCCGCAATGCAACACAGCAATAAACATAATCAGAAACCGTGTTGTGTGCTTTTTTATATTAGTTTTGTAAGTTTGTATATTTCCAAATGTTATTAAGTCCCCACGTGGAAATACGCGTGATTTTTGAAGTCTGTCGCACTTTAAGATTATAAGTCGGAAGCTATAATTTATTACATTTTAAGTATGTTTATTAACGACACTGAATATCGAGCGACAACTTATTTACTTATGATGTTGCATACAGTTTTGGTTTCGTCTAATTATTTAAATAGTAAAATTGAAACGTGATAGATACCTACTCTAAACTACATTCATCGAGTGAATTGGAGAAGCATGTTATGAATCATGTGGTATATGGTGATGAGAAATAAATTCATGCATTGTTTCTTCTTCGTTAAAGATCCCATACGTATATCGTGTATGTATTCCTTAACCGATAATTAAAAACTAATTGTAATAAAAAAAAAACTTAATTGCGAATTAACACATGTGTTAACTTTTAAATTGTAAAAGGTCTGGAATATTTGGAAGACATTTTAGCTATTTAGTGTGGTAAAATTCTTAATGTTAGTGACTGAGTCACATGTAGTAGATTATAAGTTAGGGAAATTCAAAACGTTTAGACTTACCAAAGGCGGTAATGAAAAATTATTGACTTTAGTCACACGAAACTATGGGATATAAAAGTGGATGTGATTTATGAATAGTGAGGGCTCACATATAAAGTATGGCCCGTTAGATAGATATTAACAAAATTAAACCAATGTCCGACGACATATTCCAAATGCAATGTTTTTTTTCTAGACAAAAATTTTTTGTTTGTTTTTGTATCTGTGTAATTTGGATATTGTCAATAAAGATTCTGACGAGACTGCTTGTTTTTATTTTGAGGCCTGTTTTATTTTGATCAATATAGCATTTACATCTAGTTATCAGCAGAGGCATTTAAGGCAAATGGGGTTTCTTCCTACTAAGAGCCCATAAGTTCCCGCCCACTGGCCATTTATATTTATTGATAAAATGAATTTGAGAATTAAACGGAAGGTCACCAAATTGACTTGGTAGTGCTTTTTGTTGTTAAAGATAAATCTATACTAATAATAAAGCTGAAGAGTTTGTTTGATTGAACTTTAAAATCTTAGGAACTACTGGAACGAATTGAATATTATTTTTTTGAATAGTCCACTTATCGAGGAAGTCTATAGTCTGTATAACATCACGCTATGACTTATAGGAGTGGAGCAGCCATGTTCGGACCTACTAATATGTACAATAAAGTGACCATGATCATCTTGACCATACTTACGGTCTTCCGAAAGGCTGGGTGGGATGTAAGTAAACAGTTTGCACCGAGACTGAAGTATCTATATCGTTAGTGTTTCTAATACGCTTGTCTATACTATTAGCATATTCTGTCGGTAATTTATGTTTCCGAGAGTCTATTTTGTCTTTCAGAGAGTGAGACAGAGAATACCGGGGGAGACATATTCAATATCAGGGGGGTCCGATTCCATTGTGACCTTCAACCTATCAACTGCCTAGATATTTTTTTAATGAAATAAATAATACGGTCTGTACAGTCTGTCTATAAAGTCATGAAAAGAATGTTTAGAGGAACTAACATTAGACACAAGTATGACAACACAATCAAAGTACATCGACTGTCAACGACTTGATTTTTTGACTCGATTTTCTGCATTTTTGATTTGTTTTGATTAAACTGAATCTACTTCCTCTTAACTCCGTAGAAAAGTGTTAAAAATGAAGAGAACTAATCGGTGTGAAGCTCTGGATATGTTATATTTTAAGTTTTTCAGTGAAGTTTATTGGAACAAGAAACTTTATATTTGGAGGATGTTTATGCTCGAACGGCAGCTATGACTGGTATGTAATCGTTTTATTGATTGTGTTTTAGTTACCAAAAGTTTCAAATTTACTAAATATATGAATTTAAGTCTAAAATAAATATTGTTTACATTGCGCATTTATCTGTTAGATTGAAAATGTAAGAAGGCGTGCGACCCCAACTTTTAATACTTTTGGATAGTCAAATTTATCATTGATTTTGAATCTGAATAAAAAATATACCTGTTAGGAATGTACTATTTCTACCTACGTACGCCAATCAAAAGTTTGTGTTTTATATTACTAAAATTATAGCATTAATTTGATCATTGTGGCGATTGCATTCTTCCTGCCAAATACCTATAGTTATTACATTTTCAAAGAAAACTTCATCATCATCAGCCCTTTTACGTCCCCGCTGCAGGGGCTCGGGCCTTCCTTATGGATGGTTAAGGAGTATGGGCTATGACCCTCCACGCTGGCCCAATGCGGATTGGAGGGTATTAACGACTGCAAATGCAGCCGGGACCAACAGCTTAACGTGCCTTCCGAAGCACGGAATAGCTCGAGATAATATTTTTTTTTTTTGGTCACCCATCCCGTGACCGACCCTTGCGAAAGTTGCTTAACGACAACGATCGTGGGCCGCGGCGCTTATCCAATACGCCACCGAGCTACACAATACTCCACCGAGCTTTTAAAACTTGCTTTCAGGAAAACCAGAAAGTATAGTGATACGTATTGCAGATGAAAGCTATAAAAATGGTGGCATATTTGAAACCCCTGGGAAACATAGATCAGGTCATCCTTAGAAAGAAATGGTTAACTGCAACATTTGTGCACTACGACAAAAGATTCAGTTCTTTTACTTTGTGAAAAAAAGAGGGACCTACATGAAGAAAACTTCAATTGATTGCCAAAACCGATCTGGATTTTAATTACTGTATTTTTATCTGGATTTTTAGGCAGACTGTATATAAGATCTAATGTTATTTACTTATACAAAACACCCACGTATTGTGAAAGGCTTAAATTATAAAGAAAACACTATCAAAAATTGCTTAAACCACGAAAACAATTGAAAAACACGTGTGTCAATCACTTCGAAAAACCCGAATCTAGCCTATTTAAGTTCAATATCGTAGTAAAAAAACTGACAGGAACTCTCGCGACTGACGCGCCATCTAGTGAGCGAAAAATGCCCCCTTATTCTGATATTCTGTAACCGAATAGACGTAACGTACTTTCAGTTCGATATGCATCGATCATTGGTGATTTTACTGTCTTATTTTTTATCAAATATTAAAGTGTGACAATCTTGTCCATCTATACGTTTTTAAAATTAAAACATTAAAGACATTTTTGATTGGAGGTCATCATTTAATATCAATTTCAAAAGCTGGTGGTAGCGTATATTGAACACTGCTTAGAAAAGCTGGTTAAAAATTTGATAGATGCATGTATCTATTTAGTCTACGAGATTAAAAAATAGACTATACATAAGGTGGTGGCAGTATGGTTTATTTATATTGTAAAACTGCATACTATAAAATGAAAAATACGAAAACAATATTATCGAACATTTATCATTACATAAGGTTACATAATACTTATGTATAAGGTATGTAGGCAAAATTAAAATTTGGTCATCCTTGTTCCACAAGAAATCAAGTATATCTATAAAGCTCAATTACCACTGACTGACTCACTGACTCACTCCATGCTTTTTTCGGGTAGAAGGAGTTGGTAAATGACGTTTTCATGTATGGAGAGTGACAATATTTTTTTTTTATGAGTTGAAATGGCATATCGGTACAGCCAAGAAACAAAATGGCGGCGAGATAATTTTTTTAGTTTCTACATTATTCGCTCTACGATTACGATATTCAAAATGGTCGTAGATTTAGCTAAAAAAATGACACTGAAAAAAGGTTTGATTAAAAAAACAAAATGGCGGCCGAGATATTTCACCTGGAAATTTGGCATTTTTCGACCTCTGTTCGGGCAATCGTCAATTGTTTTTCTGTGGGTTTGGAGGGGGGATTTTTGCTCTTTCAGCTCGGAAGTATAGTCGATTTTCACGTACGGGGAGTTTTCGCTTGCGTGTCAATATGGCGGCGGCGGTGGCGGCCATTTTGTTTCGGCAATGAAAAATCGCCATTTTCCGGTGAGATTTTCTCCAAGATGGCGGCGTCGGACGGATTCGCGTTTTATGGGCCGGTCGGGGGGCTCGGTAGGATCTCTCTACTTCACTACCTATTTCTACCATTTTCGTGGTAGTTTAGGAGATTTTGGGAGAAAAGTGAAATTTCGAAATACGCACTTTTCGCGGAAAACATACTCGATGCGGTGTGGCGCCGGGGGAGCCCTATGACTTTTGGTAGTTTTCGTTTCTGCGAGCTGACAACCCTGGGCTCCACGGTAGAAAACGTGTTTTTCGACATGCCCTCATAACCCGAATTGTTTGGGAACCTGGGTGGCCAGCGGAGAAAATCTGTGGATGAGATGTCGCGCCAAATATAGTCGTGACTATGGGAAAATTATGAAACTCGGGAAAATCAATATGGCGGCGGTGGCAGCGACCATTTTGTGATTTTTTCACTTTTTCGAAAAATTTAAACGCATTTTTAGCACACATGGCAACATCGGAGCTCTTCGCCTGGTATGGACCGGTCGTGAGTCTCCGCTGGCGCTTTCGAATGACGTGAAAATTTTCCCCGATTTTAGGGTAATTTTGGAGATTTACCCCAAAAAGTTAAAAAGTAGAAGGAGCCGTTTTGGGATTTCAAAAATGAATTTCCTCGACGGAGGGCACTCCCCGAAATGACATTTGTCCATTTTCATCGTCGACACCTGGCAACCCTGGTAGGAGCGGCGATTTGAAAAATTTTGCCCATTTTTTACTTTGTCGATTCTAGCGCAGTCGGTATTGCCACTAGGAAAATGGTAAAAAGTGCATCGGATGCGCTATCGAGTTGACCACATCGGTACGGAGCCGGATTTTCAAAATTCAAGATGGCGGCCAAACCAGCGGTCATTTTATCCGAAAAATTGGGTATCGTCACCACGTCGAGCCGATTTTGACGCACTTGGCGACATTTGTCAGACTACTTCCGGGGAAACAATTTTTAGGCAAGTAGCTGAGGTGTTGCCAGGTGAAAAAAAATCTTGAAAATTTTTGATACTTTATGAGATTTTTGGGGAAACACTTTTTGTCGAATTTTGAATTTTTTTCGATGCAAATATTTTAATTTAAACTTTTTAAGATACCCGATGGAAAAAATAGAACGATCGACTGGCAACACTGAGAGCAAACAACGTTTGAATTTCAACCTCGATTTTGACCGACTTGGCAACCCCGAAGGTATTTGGCATGTATAAAGCGATTGTGTATCTCTATAGACTCTTTCATATGGTGGAAAAAAATTACCCGATTTTAGGGTAGTTTTTAAGATTTACCCGAAAAACTGTAACTGTCAAAGGAATAATTTTAGAACTTGAAAATTGATATTCGACGATGGAGGGCGCATCCCGAAATCACATTTGACTATTTTTATCACCTTCACCTGGCAACCCCGCCTGCTACGGCAGTTTGAAAATTTAACGCCCACTATTCACGTTTTGGACTCTAGCGCAGCCATTATAGCCGTTAGGAAAATAATAGAATCTGCGTTGGATGCGCCAATAGATGGGCTACATGGGTCTGAGGTTGAAATTTCAAAATTCAAGATGGCGGCTTAAACAGCGACCATTTTATCTAGAAAAATGATCATTTTTCATAACTTTCACTTTATAGAGCTGATTTTGGCGTTTTTGGTAACACATTTCCGAATAATTTTAACAAAAAATATGTATTCAGCTGAAGTGTTGCCAGATGAAAAAATCCGGACATTTTTTGATACCGGGATTTTTGAGAAATTCTCATGTATGTCATTTATGAAAAATATTTAAACATTTCTTTATAATAATTTTACTGTTTGACAAAAATTTTACTATTGCATTTATAACATAATTGATGGAATAATTTGTGTGATCGACTAGCAACACTGATAGTAGTCACCATAAATTTAAAAATGATTCTGACCGAGTTGGCGACTCGGGAGCTTTATATATAAACCGTTTGTGTATCTTTACCCAATCTTTACGAGGTGAGAAAAAAATTCCACTATTTTAGCCAGAAAAATAAAGCGAGCGAGACATTGTCATTCGGTTAGATTAGAACTGTGACTAAAATAAAAAGCGAGCGAAGCGAGCCATAAAGCATGACCATTTAGAGAGATTTCATTAATTCGTAAGGTTAGAATAGAACTGTGACTAAAATAAAATGCGAGCGAAGCGAGCCATAAAGAACACCATCACTATAAATCTGATCAACCTAAGTTAGATTAGAACTGTGAATAAAACAAAAGGCGAGCAAAGCGAGCCATAATGCGAGATCATTAAAAGAGACCTGATCAATCGGTTATGTTAGCACTGTGACTAAAACAAAAAGCGAGCGAAGCGAGCCATAAAGAGTGACCATTTGGAGAGATTTGGTTAATTGGTAAGGTTAGAACTGTGACTAAAATAAAAAGCGAGCGAAGCGAGCCATAAAAAACACCATCAATAGAGGCCTGGTCAATCAGTTAGATTAGAACTGCCATTGAAACAAAAAGCGAGCGAAGCGAGCCATAATGCCAGACCATTAAGAGAGACCTGATCAATCGACTATGTAAGCACTGTGTGTAAAACAAAAAGCGAGCGAAGCGAACCATAATGAGTAACTGTTAAGAGAGATTTGGTTAATTGGTAGGGTTAGAACTGTGACTACAATAAAATGCGAGCGAAGCGAGCCATAAAGAACACCATCAATAGAGACCTGGTCAATCGATGAGATTAGAACTGCGAAAAAAACAAAAAGAAAAAGCGAGCGAAGTGAGCCATAATAAAATGGAGACCTGGTCATTCGGTTAAGGAACTGTGACTAGAAAATGTATCATTTTTCACGGTTTTTATTTTATAGAGCTGATTTTGGCATTATTGATAACATTTTTCAGACTACTTACAGAAAAAAAATGTATTTAGTTGAAGTGTTGCCGGATGATAAAAAACTGTTTTGTTTTTGATACTTTAATTTTTAGGAAATTTTCTATTGAATAAGAATAAAAGACTACAAGGCGATCTGTACAACATTTATTTTAAGTTTTCCTTACGTTTTTCAACTGAATATTTCTTTTTATATCGCGTGTAAACTAGCAACCTTTTTTTTATGTATGATGTTTTGCGTACTTAAAGATTTTTTATTTGAAGATAGAACTTACTAACTCTTTCTATTCAATTTTATACTGTAAACCCAACATAACAAGAGGCGGTCTTAAAACTCCAATATTTGTATTAACTAAATATTAACTTACTTTTGAATAAGAATTAGAGAATAAATGACTACAAGCTGATCTATTCCAAATTTTATTTTAGTTTTGCTTGCATTTTTCAACTGAATGTTTCTTTTTCTATTTAGCATAAACTGGCAACCCTTTTACTTTGTCGTATGGAGCTTTGTGTACTTAAACATAATTTATTTGAAGATAGAACTCACTAACTTTTCCTAGGCAATTTCAAACTGTAAACATAACAAGAGGCGGACCTAAGATCCCACCGCTCCGATTCCACAAGCGACTCGTTTATGCTCAAGAACTTTACAATAAGTAAAGCAACAAAATCTTGTATAGGTTTATTATGACATATCGGTTAGGTTGGGTTAGTGTATGAAAAACAACGCACGAGCCGAGCGAGCGTAGCGAGCGTGCCGCGGCAGCGGCCGGCGAAGTGCCAGAAACGAATCGCTTTTGTTGATGGTAACATTTGGTTTATAAGGTTTAAAAGATGATCGTGACCATTTTTATTTCAATTTTGATTTCGATGGACTTGACAATTCGGGATCTCTGTAGCGTGTATATATGGATCATTTGTGTAGGTATCTTAATCCCACACTTTCTCATAGGTAAGTATGGAGAAAATAAAATCCAATTTTTGACACGATATTTAATACTTAAAATATATTATTCTATACTTTTAGATTATTGAGAAAACATGTTCTTTTGATATTCAAAATGAAAGTGTTCTACGTAGATATGAGTTTGAAATTTGATATTTATTTATTTGGTGTATTATTTAAGGTAACAATGGGGGAAAAATCTACTCGATCCTTTTTCATTCGTACTAAATATAAACTTACTATTAAATAAGAATAAGAGACTATAATTTATTTAGAGTTTTGCTTGCGTTTTTCGACTGAATATTTCTTTTTCTGTTAAGCGTAAACTGGCAACCCTTTTTCTTTGATGTATGGTGCTTAAACACCTTTCATTTGAAGACAGAACTTACTAACTTTTTTAGGCGATTTCAAACTATAAAACAAACATAACAAAAAAAAACGAAAAACTCAAATTCTGCAACGGAGGCGGACTTAAAACCCTACCGCCCCGATTCCACTAGCTACTCGTGACTTGCCCGGGCTGCGAGCAGCCCGGGGCAACCAAGCGAAAGCTTCTATTCTGAAACGAAGGCGGACTTAAAACCCCATCGCGTCGTGAATTAATCTATTCTAATATCTGGCCACGACATCGGTTCCCTTTTCATATAATAAATAAATCTTACATAAATAATGTAATGTAATAATGCAATTGACATTTAATTGATTAATAAATGATAGTAACACTGATGGAAATATATGTTCGATTGTTTTTTAATATTATACAGTAAACTAATAAATAAGAATAAGAGAATAAAAGACAAAACTTATTTTAAGTATCTATACAAAATTTATTTTAAGTTTTGCTTGCGTTTTTCGACTGAATATTTCTTTTTCTATTAAGTGTCAACTGGCAACACTTTTTCTTTGATGTATGGTGCTTTGTGTCCTTTGACACCTTTTATTTGAAGATAGAACTTACTGACCTTTTCTACGCAATTTCAAACTGTAAACCCGACATAACAATAGGCGGACTTGAAACCCCACCGCCCCGATTCCACCAGCTACTCGTGACCTCCCCGGGCTGCTCGCAGCCCGGGGCAACCAAGCGAAAGCTAGTCTATCTATAATATATAAAGCTTAATTACCACTGACTGACTGACTCACTGACTCACTCCATGCTTTTTTCGGGTAGTTAAAGTAGGAAAATGACATTTTCATGTATGGAGACTGACTATATTTTTTTTAAATGAGTTGAAGTACCATATCGGTTCAGCCAAAAAACAAAATGGCGGCGAGATAATTTTTTTAGTTTCTACATTATTCACTCTACGATTACGATATTCAAAATGGTCGTAGATTTAGCTAAAAAAATGACACTGAAAAAAGGTTTGATTAAAAAAACAAAATGGCGGCCGAGATATTTCACCTGGAAATTTGGCATTTTTCGACCTCTGTTCGGGCAATCGTCGTTTCTTTTGTGGTGGGTTTGGAGGGGGGATTTTTACGTCGGCGACTCGGAATTATAGTCGATTTTCACATACGGGGAGTTTTCATTTGCGCGTCAGCATGGCGGCGGCGGTGGCGGCCATTTTGTTTCAACAATGAAAAATCGCCATTTTCCAGTGAGATTTTCTCCAAGATGGCGGCGTCGGACGGGTTCGCGTCGTATGGGGTGGTCGTGGGGCTAGCTGCTAACTTTTTAAGTTGGTAATAATTTCTACCATTTTCGTGGTAGTTTAGGAGATTTTGGGAGAAAAGTGAAATTTCGAAATACGCACTTTTCGCGAAAAACAGACTCGTTGCGGTGTGGTGCCGGAGAAGCCCTATGACTTTTGGTAGTTTTTGTTTCTGCGAGCTGACAACCCTGGGCTCCACGGTAGAAAATATTTTTTTCGACATGCCCTCATAACCCGAATTGTTTGGGAACCTGGGTGGCCAGCGCTGAAAATCTGTGAATGAGGTCCCTTGCCTGATATAGTCATGACTATGGGAAAATTATGAAACTCGGCAAAATCAATATGGCGGCGCCGGCAGCGGCCATTTTGTGATTTTTTCACTTTTTCGAAAAATTCAAACGCACTTTTAGCACACATGGCAACATTGTAGCTCTTCGCTTGGTATGGACTGGTCGTGAGTCTCCGCTGGCTCTTTCGAATGACCTGAAAATTTTCCCCGATTTTAGGGTAATTTCGGAGATTTACCCCAAAAAGGTGAAAAGTAGAAGGAGCCATTTGGGAATTTCAAAAATGCTTTTCCTCGACGGAGGGCACTCCCCGAAATGACATTTGACCATTTTCATCGTCGTCACCTGGCAACCCTGGTAGGAGCGGCGATTTAAAATATTTTGCCCATTTTTTACTTTGTCGACTCTAGCGCAGTCGGTATTGCCACTAGGAAAATGGTAAAAACTGCATCGGATGCGTTATCGAGTTGGCCACACCGGTACGGAGCCGGATTTTCAAAATTCAAGATGGCGGCCAAATCAGCGGCCATTTTATCCGAAAAATTGGGTATCGTCACCACGTCGAGCCGATTTTGACGCACTTGGCGACATTTGTCAGAGTACTTCCGGGGAAATAATTTTTAGGCAAGTAACTAAAGTGTTGCCAGGTGAAAAACAATCTCGAAAATTTTTGATACTTTATGAGATTTTTGAGGAAACAAATTTTGTCGAATTTTTGAACTTTTTTGATGCAAATATTTTAATTTTAACTTTTCAAGATACCCGATGGAAAAAATAGAACGATCGACTGGCAACACTGAGAGCAAACAACCTTTGAAATTCAACCTCGATTTTGACCGACTTGGCAACCCCGCAGGAATTTGGCATGTATGGAGCTATTGTGTATCTCTATAGACACTTTCATGTGGTGGAAAAAAATTACCCGATTTTAGGGTAGTTTTTGAGATTTACCCCAAAAACTGTTAATGTCAAAGGAACAATTTTAGAACTTGAAAATTGGTATCCGACGATGGAGAGCGCATCCCGAAATCACATTTGACTATTTTCATCGCCTACATCTGGCAACCCCGGCAGCTACGGCGGTTTGAAAGTTCAATGCCCACTATTCACGTTTTGGACTCTAGCGCAGTCATTATAGCCGCTAGGAAAATAATAAAAACTGCGTTGGATGCGCCAATAGATGGGCTACATAGGTATGAGGTTGAAATTTTAAAATTCAAGATGGCGGCTTAAACAGCGACCATTTTATCTAGAAAATTGTTTATTTTTCACGACTTTCACTTTATAGAGCTGATTTTGGCGTTTTCGGTAACATTTTTCGGAATACTTTTAACAAAAATATGTATTCAGCTGAAGTGTTGCCAGATGAAAAAAAAACGGTAAAATTTTTGATACCGAGATTTTTGAGAAATTTTCATGTATGTCATTGATGAAAAATATTAATATAATTGATGGAGTAATTTGAGTTCTAGCAACACTGATAGTAGTCACCATATTAATTTCAAAATGATTCTGACTGAGTTGGTGACTCGGAAACTTTGCATATATAAACCGTTTCTGTATCTTTACTCAATCTTTACGTGGTGAGAAAAAAAAATCCAATATTTTCACCAGAAAAATAAAGTGAGCGAGAAATTGTCATTCGGTTAGATTAGAACTGCGACTAAAACAAAAAGCGAGTGAAGCGAGCCATAAAAAGTGACCAATTAGAGAGATTTGATTAATTGGTAAGGTAAGAATTGTGACTAAAATAAAATGCGAGCGAAGCGAGCCATAAAGAACACCACCAATAGAAATCTGATCAATCGGTTATGTTAGCACTGTGACTCAAACAAAAAGCGAGCGAAGCGAGCCATAAGGAGTAACTGTTAAGAGAGATATGGTTAATTGGTAGGGTTAGAACTATGACTAAAATAAAATGCGAGCGAAGCGAGCTATAAAGGACACCATCAATAGAGACCTGGTCAATCGGTTAGATTAGATCTGCGAAAAAAACAAAAGGAAAAAGCGAGCGAAGCGAGCCATAATAAATGGAGACCTGGTCAATCGGTTAAGGAACTGTGACCAAATGTGCTTATAAGTGTGCTAGAATATGTATCATCTTTCACGGTTTTTACTTTATAGAGCAGATTTTGGCGTTATTGATAACATTTTTCAGATTACTTACAGAAAAAAAATGTATATTTTTTATATTGTGATTTTTAGGAAATTTTCTATTCAATAAGAATAAAAGACTACAAGGCGATGTATATAACCTTTATTTTAAGTTTTCTTACGTTTTTCAACTGAATATTTCTTTTTATGTTGCGTGTAAATTGGCAATCTTTTTTTTTTTATGTATGATGTTTTGCGTAATTAAAGATCTTTTATTTGAAGATAGAACTTACTAACTTTTTCTAGGCAATTTTATACTGTAAACCCAACATAACAAGTGGTGGTCTTAAAACTCAAATATCTGTATTAACTAAATATTAACTTACTTTTGAATAAGAATAAGACAATAAATGACTACAAGTCGATCTATTCCAAATTTTATTTTAGTTTCTCTTGCGTTTATTAACTGAATGTTTCTTTTTCTATTCAGTGTAAACCGGCAACCCTTTTTCTTTGACGTATGGTGCTTTGTGTACTTAAACATAATTTATTTGAAGATAGAACTCACTAACTTTTTCTAGGCAATTTCAAACTGTAAACATAACAAGAGGCGGACCTCAAATCCCACCGCTCCGATTCCACAAGCGACTCGTTTATGCTCAAGAATTTTACAATAAGTAAAGCAACAAAAACTTGTATAGGTTTATTATGACGTATGGGTTAGGTTAGGTTAGTGTATGAAAAACAACGCACGAGCCGAGCGAGCGTAGCGAGCGTGCCGCGGCAGCGGCCGACGAAGTGCCAGAAACGAATCGCTTTTGTTGATGGTAACATTTGGTTTATAATGTTTAAAAGATGATCGTGACCATTTTAATTTCAATTTTGATTTTGATGGACTTGACAATTCGGGATCTTTATAGCGTGTATATATGGACCCATTTGTGTAGGTATCTTTACCCACACTTTCAGATAGGTAAGTATGGAGAAAAGAAATAAAATATATTTCTCTATACTTTTAGATTATTGAGAAAACATGTCCTTTTGATATTCAAAATGAAAGTGTTCTACGTAGGTATGAGTTTGAAATTTGACATTTATTTATTTGGTGTATTATTTAAGGTAACACTGGGGGAAATATCTATTCGATCCATTTTCATATTTTATTTATTAAATATAAACTTACTATTGAATAAGAATAAGAGACTATAATTTATTTAGAGTTTTGCTTGCGTTTTTCGACTGAATATTTCTTTTTCTGTTAAGCGTAAACTGGCAACCCTTTTTCTTTGATGAATGGTGCTTAAACACCTTTCATTTGAAGACAGAACTTACTAACTTTTTGTAGGCGATTTCAAACTATAAAACAAACTTAGCAAATAAAAACCGAAAAACACAAATTCCACAACGAAGGCGGACTTAAAACCCCACCGCCCCGATTCCACCAGCTACTCGTGACTTGCCCGGGCTGCACGCAGCCCGGGGCAACCAAGCGAAAGCTTCTATTCTGAAACGAAGGCGGACTTAAAACCCCATCGCATCGTGAATTGATCTATTCTAATATCTGGGCACGACATCGGTTCCCTTTTCATATAATAAATAAATCTTACATAAATAATGTAATGTAATAATAATGCCAATACAATAAATACTATTTCTTCACATTTAATTGATTAATTAATGATAGTAACACTGATGGAAATATATGTTCGATTGTTTTTTAACACTATACAGTAATTTACTAATAAATAAGAATAAGAGAATAAAAGACAAAACTTATTTTAAGTATCTATACAAAATTTATTTTAAATTTTGCTTGCGTTTTTCGACTAAATATTTCTTTTTCTATTAAGTGTCAACTGGCAACACTTTTTCTTTGGTGTATGGTGCTTTGTGTCCTTTAACACCTTTTATCTGAAGATAGAACTTACTGACCTTTTCTACGCAATTTCAAACTGTAAACCCGACATAACAATAGGCGGACTTACAACCCCACCGCCCCGATTCCACTAGCTACTCGTAACCTCCCCGGGCTGCTCGCAGCCCGGGGCAACCAAGCGAAAGCTAGTCTATCTATATTATATAAAGCTTAATTACCACTCACTGACTCACTGACTCACTCCATGCATTTTTCGGGTAGAAGGAATGAGATAATGACATTTTCATGTATGGAGACTGATTATATTTTTTTTAAATGAGTTGAAGTACCATATCGGTACAGCCAAAAAACAAAATGGCGGCGAGATAATTTTTTTAGTTTCTTCATTATTTACTCTACGGTTACGATATTCAAAATGGTCATAGATTTGGCTAAAAAAGTGACACTGAAAAAAGGTTTGATTAAAAAAACAAAATGGCGGCCGAGATATTTCACCTGGAAATTTGGCATATTTCGACCTCTGTTCGGGCAATCGTCGTTTCTTTTGTGGTGGGTTTGGAGGGGTGCTTTTTACGCCGGCGACTCGGAATTATAGTCGATTTTCACGTATGGGGTGTTTTCATTTGCGCGTCAACATGGCGGCGGCGGGGGCGGCCATTTTGTTTCGGCAATGAAAAATCGCCATTTTCCAGTGAGATTTTCTCCAAGATGGCGGCGTCGGACGGGTTCGCGTCATATGGGGCGGTCGTGGGGCTCGCTGCTATCTTTTTAAGTTGGTAATAATTTCTACCATTTTCGTGGTAGTTTAGGAGATTTTGGGAGAAAAGTGAAATTTTGAAATACGCACTTTTCGCGGAATACAGACTCGGTGCGGTGTGGTGCCGGGGGAGCCCTATGACTTTTGGTAGTTTTCGTTTCAGCGAGCTGACAACCCTGGGCTCCACGGTAGAAAACGTGTTTTTCGACATGCCCTCATAACCCGAATTGTTTGGGAACCTGGGTGGCCAGCGGAGAAAATCTGTGAATGAGGTCCCTTGCCTGATATAGTCGTGACTATGGGAAAATTATGAAACTCGGCAAAATCAATATGGCGGCGCCGGCAGCGGCCATTTTGTGATTTTTTCACTTTTTCGAAAAATTCAAACGCACTTTTAGCACACATGGCAACATTGTAGCTCTTCGCCTGGTATGGACTGGTCGTGAGTCTCTGCTGGCTCTTTCAAATGACCTGAAAATTTTCCCCGATTTTAGGGTAATTTCGGAGATTTACCCCAAAAAGGTGAAAAGTAGAAGGAGCCGTTTGGGAATTTCAAAAATGCTTTTCCTCGACGGAGGGCACTCCCCGAAATGACATTTGACCATTTTCATCGTCGTCACCTGGCAACCCTGGTAGGAGCGGCGATTTAAAATATTTTGCCCATTTTTTACTTTGTCGACTCTAGCGCAGTCGGTATTGCCACTAGGAAAATGGTAAAAAGTGCATCGGATGCGCTATCGAGTTGGCCACACCGGTACGGAGCCGGATTTTCGAAATTCAAGATGGCGGCCAAACCAGCGGCCATTTTATCCGAAAAATTGGGTATCGTCACCACGTCAAGCCGATTTTGACGCACTTGCCGACATTTGTCAGACTACTTCCGGGGAAATAATTTTTAGGCAAGTAGCTGAGGTATTGCCAAGTGAAAAAAAAATCTTGAAAATTTTTGATACTTTATGAGATTTTTGGGGAAACATTTTTTGTCGAATTTTGAATTTTTTTCGATGCAATTATTTTAATTTTAACATTTCAAGATACCCGATGGAAAAAATAGAACGATCGACTGGCAACACTGAGAGCAAACAACGTTTGAAATTCAACCTCGATTTTGACCAACTTGGCAACCCCGCAGGTATTCGGCATGTATAGAGCGATTGTGTATCTCTATAGACTCTTTCAAATGGTGGGAAAAAATTACCTGATTTTAGGGAAGTTTCTGAGATTTACCCCAAAAACTGTAAATGTCAAAGAAATAATTTTAGAACTTGTAAATTGGTATCCTTCGATGGAGGGCACACCTCGAAATCATATTTGACTATTTTCGTTGCCTACACCTGGCAACCCTGGCACCTACGGTGGTTTGAAGTTTTAATGCCCACTATTCACGTTTTAGACTCTAGCGCAGTCATTATCGCCGCTAGGAAGATAATAGAAACTGCATTGGATGTGCCAATAGGTGGGCTACATAGGTTCGAGGTTGAAATTTCAAAATTCAAGATGGCGGTTTAAACAGCGACCATTTCATCTAGAAAATTGATCATTTTTCATGACTTTCACTTTATAGAGCTGATTTTGGCGTTTTTGGTAATATTTTTAAGAATACTTCTAACAAAAAATATGTATTCAGCTGAAGTGTTGCCAGATGAAAAAAAAAACGGTAAAATTTTTGATACCGAGATTTTTGAGAAATATTCATGTATGTCATTGATGAAAAATATTAAAATATTTTTTTACAATGATTTTACTGTTTAATAAAATTTTTACTGTTGCATTTATAACATAATTGATGGAATAATTTGAGTTCTAGCAACACTGATAGTAGTCACCATATTAATTTCAAAATGATTCTGACTGAGTTGGTGACTCGGAAGCTTTGCATATATAAACCGTTTCTGTATCTTTACTCAATCTTTACGTGGTGAGAAAAAAAAAATCCAATATTTTCACCAGAAAAATAAAGTGAGCGAGAAATTGTCATTCGGTTAGATTAAAACTGCGACTAAAACAAAAAGCGAGCGAAGCGAGCCATAAAAAGTGACCAATTAGAGAGATTTGATTAATTGGTAAGGTAAGAATTGTGACTAAAATAAAATGCGAGCGAAGCGAGCCATAAAGAACACCACCAATAGAAATCTGATCAATCGGTTATGTTAGCACTGTGACTCAAACAAAAAGCGAGCGAAGCGAGCCATAAAGGTTAACTATTAAGAGAGATTTGGTTAATTGGCAAGGTTAAAACTGTGACTAAAATAAAATGCGAGCGAAGCGAGCCATAAAGAACACCATCAATAGAGGCCTGGTCAATCAGTTAGATTAGAACTGTCAATAAAACAAAAAGCGAGCGAAGCGAGCCATAAAAAATGGAGACCTGGTCAATTGATTAAAGTGCTGTGACCAAAATAAAGAGCGAGCGAAGCGAGCCATAATACTAGACCATTAAGAGAGACCTGATCAATCGATTATGTTAGCAACGTGTCTAAAACAAAAAGCGAGCGAAGCGAGCCATCAAAAATGGAGACCTGGTCAATTGCTTAAAGTGCTGTGACCAAAATAAAGAGCGAGCGAAGCGAGCCATAATGCTAGACCATTAAGAGAGACCATCGATTATGTTAGTAACGTGTCTAAAACAAAAAGCGAGCGAAGCGAGCCATAAGGAGTAACTGTTAAGAGAGATATGGTTAGTTGGTAGGGTTAGAACTATGACTAAAATAAAATGCGAGCGAAGTGAGCCATAAAGGACACCATCAATAGAGACCTGGTCAATCGGTTAGATTAGATCTGCGAAAAAAACAAAAAGAAAAAGCGAGCGAAGCGAGCCATAATAAATGGAGACCTGGTCAATCGGTTAAGGAACTGTGACCAAATGTGCTTATAAGTGTGCTAGAAAATGTATCACGGTTATTTTTCACGGTTTTTACTTTATAGAGCAGATTTTGGCGTTATTGATAACATTTTTCAGATCACTTACAGAAAAAAAATGTATTCAGTTGAAGTATTGCCGGATGATAAAAACAGTTTTTTTTTTTTGATATTGTGATTTTTAGGAAATTTTCTATTGAATAAGAATAAACGACTACAAGGCGATGTATACAACCTTTATTTTAAGTTTTCTTACGTTTTTCAACTGAATATTTCTTTTTATGTTGCGTGTAAATTGGAAATCTTTTTTTTTATGTATGATGTTTTGCGTAATTAAAGATCTTTTATTTGAAGATAGAACTTACTAACTTTTTCTAGGCAATTTTATACTGTAAACCCAACATAACAAGAGGCGGTCTTAAAACTCCAATGTCTGTATTCACTAAATATTAACTTACTTTTGAATAAGAATAAGAGAATAAATGACTACAAGCCGATCTATTTCAAATTTTATTTTAGTTTTGCTTGCGTTTTTAAACTGAATGTTTCTTTTTCTATTTAGTGTAAACTGGCAACCCTTTTTCTTTGACGTATGGAGCTTTGTGTAATTAAACATAATTCATTTGAAGATAGAACTCACTAACTTTTTCTAGGCAATTTCAAACTGTAACCATAACAATTCCACAAGTGACTCTGTTACGGACGGCGGACATGAAGACCCTTCCCCGCAACCTCACCCCCGCAACGAGTGGAGGGGGCACACCACGGGCAGCAGCGACGGGAGCACCCCCCCGCGACCTCCCCGCCGCATAGTGGAAGGGGCACCGACATAACATGAATCTATTAGGTCAATTAACGCGTTAGGATAGTAGCTAAGTGCGAACGAACAAATCCCACTTAAGTAAACCCGATTTGTATGAAAGCATGCCTACGAACGTTTTCGTACTTTGTACTGCAAATAAGAAGAAAGAATAAACGCCTTCAAATCTCCAAACTGTTGTTTCCATCCCCAACAGTTTTCGCTGGTCCTTCAAGAGCCGGATAAGGAGCTCGCTGATTCTTCAGAAGCCGGATAGGAAGATCGTCGAGCTACAGTTTGCTCGTCCGAAGCCGGAAAGAAGAAAGCGTGTTCTACGAGCGTCGAAGCACTGCAAGATCGGTACAGTGTACGTCGGTACAGAGTACGTCGGTACAGAGTACGTCGGTACAGAGTACGTCAGGTAGAGAGTACGTCAGGTAGAGAGTACGTCAGGTAGAGAGTACGTCAGGTAGAGAGTACGTCAGGTAGAGAGTACGTCGGTACAGAGTACGTCAGGTACAGAGTACGTCGGGTACAGAGCACGTCAGGTACAGAGCACGTCAGGTACAGAGTACGTCAGGTACAGAGTACGTCGGGACAGAGCTACGTCTCAAGATACAGCAAGATGCCGCGAACAAGAAGCACCACTAAGGACGACCGCGCCACCGACGCGTTACTGGAGCAAGCACGCCGTGGATTATATGAGCTGCCACCCGCTTCACCCTCTGTGGTCGATGGAACAACGACCGCTGAACGCGAGAGGGATCCTATTCCCGTCGGAACCAGGGAAGAAAAGGACTTTGAACAAGGGGCCACGGCACCAATCACAGAGAAGCAGCGTACTCCTACGCGTCCGGCATCGGTTCGATCTTCGGCTAGCACTGCGGCACGAATTTTGAAAGCCGAATACGAAGCCGAAAAACGGCTGTCGGAAATGAAGATCCGTATGGAGACGGAACTTATGAAGAAGAAGCTGGCATGGGAAAAAGCGGTTATACAAGAGTCTGACAACGAGAGTATCGCCGACGATACGAACGTCGAGGAACGCATCGACACATGGCTAAACCAAAGCTCTTCCATCGCGCAACACACGGAGCAAGATTCAGCGCCACAACTGGAACGAGAAGCAACGAGAACAACGCCACACCGCGTATCACGACGCGCTCCCTACATCAATGCAGGGGGGGAGCCCGAAGCGCACGCTGCAGAACCGCAGCCACAACGACGACGATCGCCGTCAAGACAGCAACGGGGCATGGAAAAGCTGGCAGACGTGCTAGAGAAAATGATGCACGTCAGATCGCCGCCGAGACAAGCAACCGAACTACCCCTATTCAGCGGATCACCGATGGAGTGGCTACCGTTCAAGGCCGCTTTGAACGAATCCACGCAGCTGTACAAATTTACGCCGATGGAAAACCTGGCGCGACTTCGAAACTGCCTGAGGGCGGAAGCTAGAGAAACAGTATCGGCGCTGCTAGCAACCACTACGGACCCGGCTGAGATCGTACAAGTTTTAGAGCAGTGTTATGGACGACCAGAAAGCATCATCTGCCACGTGCTCGAGCAGATAAGAAGATTACCGAAGCTCGGAACCACCGCCGCCGAATGGAACGCGTTAGCGGTTAAAGTTCAAAACATCGTCTGCGTTATGAAGCAAATTGACAAGAAAGGATACCTCTCAAACCCAATGCTGGTGCAAGAAATAGTAGCGAAGCTCAACCCATGCGTCACTTCAAAATGGTGGGACTACGCAGAGGACCACGGATCGGATCAAGAACCAGAGATCGTAACGTTATCGAAGTTTCTCACGCGCGAAGCAAATAGAGCATTCCGACATGCACACATGTCAACGCCCAGCACGATTACGAAAAAAGAAGATAAGAAACCTTTCAACACGGGAGCAACGCGACGAGCGGCAACGCACAACATCACACAAGCAACCGAGCGTCGCTACTGCTGCTGTTGCCGGGGCGATCATGAGCTACCCAAGTGCCCGCAGTTCATCAAGATGAACACGGACGACCGATGGGCGCTTGTCAAAAAGGAGAAAATATGCTTCAAGTGCATAGCCGCGCGCCACCGACGAACATCGTGCAGAGCAAAGCTGTGCGGCCAGAACGAGTGTCGCCGACCCCATCATAGACTGCTGCACGCGGAGGCCGCACCTGCACCCGCATCGACGTCCGCCGACACCACCGAGGAGTGTCACGAAAAGAAGACTGACGTCGAGACCGTCGCCACCACAGTCGGCTCCGAGAAAAAGAAAGAAGTCCTACTGAAGGTGTGCCCGGTCGTCATCAAGGGACCGGCCGGCGAAGTACGAACCTACGCGTTACTGGACGAAGGCTCGACGGTTTCGCTAATAGACAGAAGATTAGCGGAGGAACTTCGCGCCGACGGCCCCACGCAGACCATCCACCTGCACAGCATACAGAACGTCATAAGGGATGAAGAAAGCAAACGAGTGAAACTTCAAATACGGGGCACTAACACGAACTTCTTCGACTTAGAAGCCAGAACGATCGACCGAATCGGTATAAGAGGACAATCGATTCCAGAGGCCGTCCTGAAGCACCCGCATCTACGTAAGCTGAGCGCCGAAGAGGTGTGCTACGATCGAGCACGACCACGAATCCTCATCGGCGCGGACCACTGGCACCTCGTGATTTCCCGGGAGCTACGCGCCGGACGAAGATCGCAGCCCGTCGCGTCAAGAACAAGCCTAGGTTGGGTGATACTGGGAAACCTGCCTCGAGCCACGACCAAGGAAAATCACAAGATAGTGTCACATCTGAGAATCACAGAAGATGCGCCGCTTCGCCCGTGCACTAACGACGTCGACGAAGAACGCCTCGACGAAATTATAAGAAGTCACTATGACATCGACGCGCTTGGAGTATCGACGAAAAATCGAACAAAGCCCGACGACGAACGCGCCGCGGCTATAGTAACGAAGACAATGCGCCGCACGAATAAAAGATACGAGGTGGGGTTACCATGGCGTACGGACGACGTGACGATGCCGCCCAGCTATGACAACGCTCTGAAACGACTGAAAGGCATAGAGAGAAAAATGGATCGCGACCCGTCCTTCGCCGCGGCTTACAGAGCGCAAGTCGAAAACCTCTTCGAAAAAGGATACGCGGAGCAATGCGACGGCACCGAACAAGCGAGCCCGAAGAGCTGGTACCTACCGCATTTTGCGGTGAAGAATCCCAACAAGCCTGGCAAGCTACGCCTCGTCTTCGACGCAGCCGCCGTTACGAACGATGCCAGCCTTAATCAAGAACTACTAGAGGGTCCAGACCTATTAACGTCGCTGCAAGGAATACTCTTCCGATTCCGAGAAAAACCGATCGCCGTAACCGCCGACATTCAAGAGATGTTCTTGCAGATTAAAATCAGAAAAGAGGATCAGCCCGCTCAAATGTTTCTGTGGCGAGGAACGGAACGAACAAAACCGCCCCAGAAATACAAGATGACGTCATTGATTTTCGGCGCGGCAAGCTCGCCTTTCATCGCACATAGCGTAAGAAACGCTAACGCCGAAGCCTACGCCGACTCGCATCCGGAAGCACTACAACCAATAACACGTAGTCACTACATGGACGATTACGTGGACAGCTACGACACCGAAGAAGAGGCCACCAGAATTGTAAACAGCGTGGCGCACGTCCATCGGCAAGCGGGATTCGTGCTGCGAAGTTGGAACTCAAACAGCGCAGCCGTCTTAGCAACCATACCCACCGAACTACACGCCCAGTCACCGACCCGACTCGGCGCGAACGTCAATCACTTCGAGAAGACACTGGGACTCCTATGGAACGCCGCCGAAGACAACTTGACATTTAACACCACCATGGCACGGGTACCCGTGGAGGTGAAGGAAGAAAGAAGATCGCCGACGAAAAGAGAGGCTCTGTCGGCTGTCATGTCCGTGTACGATCCACTCGGACTAGTGAGCCCATATACAATCGCCGCGAAAATATTCCTCCAAGATCTATGGCGAAGGAAAATTGGGTGGGATGAGCCGCTACCACAAGAAGACGCCGATAAATTCCACACATGGCTACGGGGCTTACATCGCATGGGAGAGATAGCAATCACACGCTGCTATACAACGGCAACGAAATGTCGACGACGGGAGCTACACGTGTTCTGCGACGCCAGCGAGAGCGCCTACGCCACGGTCGCTTACTGGAGGATCGAGGACGAACACGGAGAGGCTCACGTAGCATTAGTGAGCGGAAGAGCAAAGGTAGCGCCTCTCAAAGCGCAGAGTATTCCGCGATTAGAACTACAAGCAGCGGTTATCGGGACAAGATTGGCGGACACGATAAAAACCGAACACCGATGGGCAATCGACGAAACGGTGTTTTGGACGGATTCAACAACTGTACTCGCGTGGATCAACAACGACGCACGCCGCTACACCGCCTTCGTGTCACACCGACTGGGTGAAATCGCCGAACGAACGGAGCCGAATCAATGGCGATGGATATCCACCGAATTAAACGTGGCCGACGACGCAACTCGAACAAAATACGCCGACGTCGTCCCCGCGAGATGGCTATCCGGACCGGAGTTCCTGCTGCGCGACAGGGAGGAATGGCCTACACGAAGCAACGAAGAGGGACCCATCTCCGAAGAAATAGTGGCCCACACGACCGTCTCTTCTACGAACGAAAATGAAGCGATGCCGAATATAGAACGAATCGGCAAATACGAATGCCTCATCCGCGCCACGGCCTTAGTACTATTGGCTATCGAAAAATGGCATCGAAAGGGCAGCCAGTTGGAACTACGCCACATGACACGAGCTGAAGATATGTGGCTACGACGGGCGCAACGAGAGTCCTTCGGCGACGAAATACGACTGCTTCAACAAGGAAAGAAGATACCACAGTCAAGCCGCCTATACAAGTTAGACCCCGAGCTGATGAACGGAGTACTGCGCGCACGAGGAAGAATAAACGCCGCGACAGTACCAGAAGAAATGAAGAAGCCGATCATATTGGACGGAAAGCACCCGTTCACACGGAAGATCATCGTGAGAGAACACGAAGCGGCGGGTCACGCAAACAGAGAGCGTGTCATCAACGAATTACGACAACGCTACTGGATATTGCGCCTACGTCCGTCGGTTCGCACCGCCACCCGCGCATGCGTGATGTGCAGAGTTAGAAGATCGAAGCCAACAACGCCATCTACAGGGGACTTACCGCGCGAACGACTCAGCCCGCACCTCAGGCCCTTCACGTGCTGTGGCCTCGATTACTACGGGCCAATGACCGTCACCGTAGGACGACGCCACGAGAAGCGCTGGGGCGCATTGTTTACTTGCCTAACCACCCGAGCGATACATCTAGAAGTTGTGGCAAGCCTCAGCACAGACTCGGCGATAATGGCGATAAGAAGAATGGCAGCGCGGCGTGGATGGCCGAAAACTATAATGAGCGATAACGCAACGAACTTCAAAGGCGCCGACAAGGAACTACAAGCGGCCATACGAGAATGGGCCCCCAGACTACAAGATTACCTGCTGCAACGGCGCGTCGAATGGAAGTTCATCCCCCCTGGCGCACCCAACCAGGGGGGAGCATGGGAGCGACTAGTGCGGTCCGTCAAGACAGCTCTAGCCACAACGCTGCACGAGAGGGCACCGAAAGAAGAGGTGCTCCATACGCTGATGACCGAAGCCGAACACGCGGTGAACTCACGACCGTTGACCCACGTATCGGTCAGCCCGGCCGACGCCGAAGCCCTCACACCGAATCACTTCCTCCTAGGAACATCATCAGGTCTACCACTCACCGGCCCCTGTCGACCCTGCGACAGGCGCCAATGGCGGGCCACCCAAGCGCTCGCCGACAGTTTCTGGCAGCGCTGGATGAAGGAATATCTTCCGACGCTGGTACCGAGGGGCGAAACAAGAAAAGAAGCCGCACTTCGAGTAGGCGATCTCGTCATCATCGCCGACCCGAACTCACCGCGCAACATCTGGCCCCGGGGAGTAATCGAACGCATCTTCCCCGGGCCCGACGGCGAGATCCGAAGCGCCGACGTACGCACCAGAGGTGGGCTGTTTCGGCGACCAACGAGGAAGCTCATCGTGCTGACCACCGAGACACTGGACACATTATCCGCACCTCCCCCGGACCAGCGGGGAGGGACGCGCTGCGATCCTGAGCCTGGCGAGCCGTCCGATCCGGCGAAAGGGGCTCCGAGCATCTCTTCGAGCGTCTCTTCGCCGGGGGGAGAACTGTTACGGACGGCGGACATGAAGACCCTTCCCCGCAACCTCACCCCCGCAACGAGTGGAGGGGGCACACCACGGGCAGCAGCGACGGGAGCACCCCCCCGCGACCTCCCCGCCGCATAGTGGAAGGGGCACCGACATAACATGAATCTATTAGGTCAATTAACGCGTTAGGATAGTAGCTAAGTGCGAACGAACAAATCCCACTTAAGTAAACCCGATTTGTATGAAAGCATGCCTACGAACGTTTTCGTACTTTGTACTGCAAATAAGAAGAAAGAATAAACGCCTTCAAATCTCCAAACTGTTGTTTCCATCCCCAACAGACTCGTTTACGCTCAAGAACTTTACAATAAGTAAAGCAACAAAAACTTGTATAGGTTTATTATGACATATGGGTTAGGTTAGGTTAGTGTATGAAAAACAACGCACGAGCCGAGCGAGCGTAGCGAGCGTGCCGCGGTAGCGGCCGGCGAAGTGCCAGAAACGAATCGCTTTTGTTGATGGTAACATTTGGTTTATAAGGTTTAAAAGATGATCGTGACCATTTTAATTTCAATTTTGATTTCGATGGACTTGATAATTCGGAATCTTTATAGCGTGTATATATGGACCATTTGTATATTTGTGTATCTTTACCCACACTTTCATATAAGTAAGTATGGAGAAAAGAAAATCCAATTTTTGACACGATATTTAATACTTAAAATATATTTTTCTATACTTTTAGATTATTGAGAAAACATGTTCTTTTGATATTCAAAATGAAAGTGTTCTACGTAGGTATGAGTTTGAAATTTGACATTTATTTATTTGGTGTATTATTTAAGGTAACACTGGGGAAAATATCTACTCGATCCTTTTTCACACTAAATGTAAACTTACTATTGAATAAGAATAAGAGACTATAATTTATTTAGAGTTTTGCTTGTGTTTTTCGACTGATTATTCTTTTTCTGTTCAGCGTAAACTGGCAACCCTTTTTCTTTGATGTATGGTGCTTAAATACCTTTCGTTTGAAGACAGAACTTACTAACTTTTTGTAGGCGATTTCAATCTATAAAACAAACATAACAAAAAAATCGAAATACTCAAATTCTGCAACGGAGGCGGACTTAAAACCCCACCGCTCCGATTCCACTAGCTACTCGTGACCTCCCCGGGCTGCGAGCAGCCCGGGGCAACCAAGCGAAAGCTTCCATTCTGAAACGAAGACGGACTTAAAACCCCATCTCGTCGTGAATTGATCTATTCTAATATCTGGTCACGACATCGGTTCCCTTTTCATATAACAAATAAATCTTACATAAATAATGTAATGTAATAATGCAAATACAATAAATACTATTTCTTGACATTTAAATGATAGTAACACTGATGGAAATATATGTTCGATTGTTTTTTAATATTATACAGTAATTTACTAATAAATAAGAATAAGAGAATAAAAGACAAAACTTATTTTGAGTATCTATACAAAATTTATTTTAAATTTTGCTTGCGTTTTTCGACTGAATATTTCTTTTTCTATTAAGTGTCAACTGGCAACACTTTTTCTTTGGTGTATGGTGCTTTGTGTCCTTTAACACCTTTTATTTGAAGATAGAACTTACTGACCTTTTCTACGCAATTTCAAACTGTAAACCCGACATAACAATAGGCGGACTTGAAACCCCACCGCCCCGATTCCACTAGCTACTCGTTACCTCCCCGGGCTGCTCGCAGCCCGGGGCAACCAAGCGAAAGCTAGTCTATAATATATAAAGCTCAATTACCACTGACTGACTGACTCACTCACTCACTCCATGCTTTTTTCGGGTAGAAGGAGGGGGAAAATGACGTTTTCATGTATGGAGACTGACTATATTTTTTTAATTCGAGTTGAAGTACCATATCTGTACAGCCAAAAAACAAAATGGCGGCGAGATAATTTTTTTAGTTTCTACATTATTCACTCTACGGTTACGATATTCAAAATGATCGTAGATTTGGCTAAAAAAATGACACTGAAAAAAGGTTTGATTAAAAAAACAAAATGGCGGCCGAGATATTTTACCTAGAAAATTGTCATTTTTCGACCTCTGTTCGGGCGGATGTCGTTTCTTTTGTGGTGGGTTCGGAGGGGGGATTTTTACGCTGGCGACTCGGAAGTATAGTCGATTTTCACGTATGGGGAGTTTTCATTTGCGCTTCAACATGGCAGCGGCGGTGGCGGCCATTTTGTTTCGGCAATGAAAAATTGCCATTTTCCAGTGAGATTTTCTGCAAGATGGCGGCGTCGGACGGGTTCGCGTCGTATGGGGCGGTCGTGGGGCTCGCTGCTAACTTTTTAAGTTGGTAATAATTTCTACCATTTTCGTGGTAGTTTAGGAGATTTTGGGAGAAAAGTGAAATTTTGAAATACGCACTTTTCGCGGAAAACAGACTCGATGCGGTATGGCGCCGGGGGAGCCCTTTGACTTTTGGTAGTTTTCGTTTCCACGAGCTGACAACCCTGGGCTCCACGGTAGAAAACCTTTTTTTTGACATGCCCTCATAACCCGAATTGTTTGGGAACCTGGGTGGCCAGCGGAGAAAATCTGTGAATGAAGCGTTGCGCCAAATATAGTCGTGACTATGGGAAAATTATGAAACTCGGGAAAATCAATATGGCGGCGCCGGCAGCGGCCATTTTGTGATTTTTTCACTTTTTCGAAAAATCTTAACTCACTTTTAGCACACATGGCAACATCGGAGCTCTTCGCATTGTATGGACCGGTCGTGAGTCTCGGCCGCCTCTTTCGAATGAGGTGAAAATTTTCCCCGATTTTAGGGTAATTTCGGAGATTTACCCCAAAAAGGTGAAAAGTAGAAGGAGCCGTTTCGGGACTTCAAAAATGCATTCCTTCGACGGAGGATGCTCCCAGAAATGACATTTGGCCATTTTCGTCATCGCCACCTGGCAACCCTGCTGTATGTGGCGATTTGAAAAATTTCACCCATTTTTTACTTTGTAGACTCTAGCGCAGTCAGTATTGCCACTAGGAAAATGGTATAAACTGCATCGGATGCGCTATCGAGTTGGCCACACCGGTACGGAGCCGGATTTTCAAAATTCAAGATGGCGGCCGAATCAGCGGCCGTTTTATCCGGAAAATTGGGTATCGTCACCATAACGAGCCGATTTTGACGCACTCGCCGACATTTGTCAGAGGACTTCCGGGGAAACATTTTTTAGGCAAGTAGCTAAAGTGTTGCCAGGCTAAAAGAAAACTTGAAAATTTTTTATACTTTATGAGATTTTTGAGGAAACACTTTTTGTCGAATTTTTGAACTTTTTTGATGCAAATATTTTAATTTTAACTTTTCAAGATACCCGATGGAAAAAATAGAACAATCGACT